>JAUPFV010000003.1:289616342-290861727 GCA_036936605.1 Limnanthes douglasii subsp. nivea
TTCTGCCCATAACTGCTTCGGTAAACCAGACTGTATTCGAATGCTTCTGGCTCTTTCTGTCAACGTTCTATTCATACATTCGGCAATACCATTGTGTTGAGGCGTACCTGGAACGGTTCTCTCCATCCTGATACCATGCTCATAGCAAAAGTTCTGTAATTTGGTGTCCTCATATTCACCACCATTATCAGTTCTCAACTTTTTAATCTTCAGACCTGTCTCATTCTCAACCATAGATTTCCATCTCCTAAAAACATCAAACACTTCAGATTTATGCTTCAGAAAATAAACCCATACCTTTCGAGAATGATCATCGATAAAGGTCACGAAATAGTGTTTCCCTCATATAGATGAAACGGTTGTTGGCCCCCAAACGTCAGAGTGAACAAGCTCCAGCCTTTCTTTCTTTGGGGTTCTACCACTCGTCTGAAAACTGACCCTTTTCTGTTTTCCAAGTATGCAATCTTCACACATGTCTATATCGACTGACTTTAGACCTGGAAGCTTCCCATTCGAGTACATAATTTTCATACCCTTCACACTCATATGGCCAAGCCTCTGGTGCCAAACATTTGGATTTTCGTTTCCTGCTGCTATTGCAATTGAACAACTCGTCTCTGTTGTCTTGTAAAGAGTACCACTCTTCTTTCCGCGAGCAATCGTCATTGCTCCCTTTGAAATTTTCCAATTGTCACCATAGAAGATCGTACTATAGCCTTCGCTAGCCAACTGACCTACTGAGATTAAGTTCTTTCTCAGACTGGGGATATGTCTGACATCTTTCAGTTCCCATACAGACCCATTCAACTTAATCTTCACAGTACCTTTACCAATAATATCACAAGGTTGATCATCACCAAGATATACTTTTCCAAGGTTACGAGGTACATACCTCTCGAAGAATTCTTTCTTCGAAGTCGCGAGAAAAGATGCTCAGGAGTCTAATACCCAAGACTCTTCCCTGCTTTCTAAGGAGCATATTAACGTATCGTCTCCTTCTGAAGTGATATTTGCCTCTGTCTTCTTCTCTTGTTCCTTTGGTTCTCTCTTGCACTTAAATTTAAGGTGTCCGATCTTCCCACAATTCTAACACTCCATGTTTCTCAACCCCTGGGAATTTTTAGGATTCCTAGACTTGGACCTCCAGTCTCTTGATTTGCCTCGGTAGTTCGATTTACCACGTCCATATACTCTGGTTGAATTTCTTCCTCTTGATTCTGTCTGTAAGACTGAGGAGATTGATGACTCACCTGATTCTCTCCTTCGAATCAATTCACTGAGAACTAGGTCACGAACATCATCAAATTTCAACTTATTGCTTCCTGAAGAGCTACTCACCGCAGTGACAGTAGCATTCCAACTATCTGGTAGTGAAGACAACAGTATCAATGCTCGTATTTCTTCATCAAAATCAATTTCAACTGAACTCAACTGGCTTGTGATTGTATTAAGTTCATTGAGGTGTTGAGCTACTGAAGCGCCTTCCATCATTCGCAAATTGAATAAACGCCTCATCAAGTGAACTTTGTTAGACGCTGATGGCTTCTCATACATACTGGATAGAGCCTTCATAAGACCCGCCGTGGTTGTTTCCTTTATGATGTTAAAGGAAACGTTGCGGGATAGCGTCAATCGGATGACTCCAAGAGCTTGTCTATCAAGAAGGGTCCAATCTTCATCTTTCATACCTTCTGGTTTCTTTTCTGAAAGGGGTTGATAAATTTTTTTCTGGTACAGATAATCTTCAATCTGTATCTTCCAGAACCCAAAATCTACACCATCGAATTTTTCAAGTCTCACCTTTCCTTCGTCTGTAGCCATTGCTCCCACTCAAATCTGATTTCCTTTGGATCGCTACCACCCTGGCTCTGATACCATTTCTGAGGGAAATATGCTAATTTCCTGTCAAATCAGATCAAAAAAGAAAAAAGAAAAGGAAAGCACAAAAACAAAAGTGAAATCAAAGACACAATTGTTAACGGATTCAGCAAATTATGCCTACGTCTCCGGACCTGCTGCAGATCGATTTTATTAGGAAGAACACAGTGAATGCCGTTTCTGGTGAATACACAAAACCCTAACACTAGGTTTTTTAGAGACTGTAACACTTAAAAAAGGGAAAAAATATTACAGTCCTTAATATGTAATTTATAACCCCCTAAAATTACACTGTCTTTTTCAATTCACTCCAGTTCTCTTTAATGTGCTTAGCACTTGCCTCATCTCCACTGTCTTCCAATGTCTTTTCATCTAGCATCTCTTCTATCCAATAATAACATGTTGAATAATGCATTCTACTTGAAGGTTATGATGCATTTTACTCAAGTGATGGCAAGCACTGGCTTCATTGGAAATGCAGATAAGTTCAGAAAAACTTAACACCAAGAAGATCTAACCTTATGCATTCTCGCTACACGAACCCTCAAACACATCAATATCTGAACCAGATAACAAATCATACCCATGGTGGATTCCTAAAGACGGATACGTCAGATAATGTGGTTCGAATTCGACGAAGCTCATGGCAACATCATTAGATTTCTAAGCACATGAGAAACCCTAAGTGGAATTTTACGCGTTGTTTTGCTACTGTTCAGAAGGAGTAAACACGAGTAGCCAAAGCTATCAAAAGGAATACAGATTTCAGGAATCGAACTGCGGTTAATCCAGTTTTAAGAGGATGAAGAATCCAAGGGCTGAGTTAAAATCAGTTTCTGTAATGAAAGATCTAAACTAATTATCATTCTCGGGTCTTGTTACTCTCTGGCTCTCAACTTCACGAGCATACACTCTTAGCAGGTATTTTTCGATTGCCATTGTCAGTGTCTATGCATATGGGATCATAATCACTCAACTCGAGTAAAGCATAAACATCTACCGTGCTTCGATAAGAAATCTCATTCATCAAGTTTATATGGGATTTTGGGTCAAAGGTGATAAACAAGTCGAGAAGCGAGACACTTAATCCTCCTCATCGACAATCATTTACAAAGAACTTCTTGGCTTTCAGACAAGATATCAATTGAATTAGACTTATAAATCAGTTCTCATTTGTTAACAAGAATACTGCAGGATTGAAATCTACATTCAAAACATAGAGGCAATTGCACGCTAAACAATTTCTTTCCTACCTAGTGAGGGCCACCAACCGGAGTCGCTTTGACTATTTCAGGTGAAAGAGGCGCATGTAGACGAACACTACAAGATGCTGCATATGATTCCGGTTTAGTACCTTTCCATCTTTTGTTAGCATAAAAGTACGGGTGTAAACTGTCTTGGCCAAAAGACAGCAAGTTCTTACTCCTCTGTCTATTTATCAAATGTTTCTCCAACCCGTCCAGTTCAGCAAGTTCTAGCTGAATTTCGAGCCACTGACCGGAAATGCAGTAATCGCGAAGTCCCCACAAAGAGGAGAGAAAATCAATGGGTTTAACAATTTTAGATTTGATTTTTCCTCCATTTATATATTTTTCTCGAACAAGCCAAACTCAAGTAATTTGCATATTTTAACTTCAGATTAGTTTTTTTTAATGCAAAAGACCACTATAGTTTTTTTTTGTATTAAAAGGTGTAAATTGTATTAAATTAAATGGTTCTTACGAGAGATTCATGTGGCACATTCCCAACGAACAATAGATCTTTGCAAAATTATAAAACAAACAGATGCTTCAATTAGACAAATATGAGTTACATAAGGAAGTTAATTTTAGTTCCGTGGAAGCCGTCTAGGAGATCCGAGAGGATACAGTAGGCAACACTCGAGCTTAGAATAGAGACATTATTATAGATTCGACCGTTCACCCGACTGCAGGCCACCTCAATCCAGGAAGCCCAAGTAGTAGGGGAAGATGGGATTAGAAGCTTCCTGCCGATGTTGTCCGAGATGGAGGTGGCATAGGGGCAAGAGATAATGATGTGTTCGAGATTCTCCGGGGATGATGAGCAAAGGACGCAGTCAGCGGGGGTGTCAAAACCCCAGCTAATGAGTTTGTCACGCGTGGACAACTTGTTCTAGATAGCCATCCAAGAGATAAAGGAGTGCCTCAGGATAGAGTACTTGTTCCAAATAAGTGGACCCCAAGGTACCTTGGCACTGGAAGGGCGGATAGCAGAGTAGGTGTTGCTGATGGTAAATAGTGGCTTGAAAGAACATTTCTGATTTTGGATAAGTGAGAGAAGATGTGTCTATTCTGGGCCCTAACATTAGAGGGCCAGCACCGGGAGCCGTTAGAGTTTAGATCAGAGACACAGGATATATTTCGGAGGCGGGTAAGCATTGCAATACCACTTCCGAAACAATTGGCGAGGGAGGATAGAAATAACCAGGGGTCATGCCAGATGGAGGTGTCATCGTCATCTCCAACTTGATAAATAGACACATCTTCTCTCACTTATCCAAACTTGTGTTAGGAGAGATGAGAATGGTCCAAAGGTTTTTGTTCTTTATTTTTTCTGCGATTGTCCACCAGGTCCATATTGAGCTATGGTTCTTTGTTAGTATGGACCAAAAGAACTTGAGGGAAAGGAGAGCTTGTCCCATGCTACCTTAGCCCCCGTTATCTTCATTTCTGGTCCTGACCAGATGAATCTTCGAAGGATCTGAGAAAGTTATTTTAGTACCCTGACCAGAAGAATGAAGATGGAGGACCAGTAGACTTGGCTGACAAAGAGGACTGAAATTATGAGCTGAAGGTGGCCTGCGTACGACTTTATTAAGAAGAGATCTAACCATATTAAGGCCAGGGTATCCGTCCGGGCTAGGAGTGCCTAAACGGGTTTTAAAGTGGGAGAGGTAGGCGGATGAGATTAATCTAGGGTTAAAACTTAATTTTCCATCATGGGTGGTGACAAATAAGATTTTATTGTGAGCTTTGTGGGCTTTAATGCTGTTGTGAAAAAACTTAGAGTTATTGTCCCCTAGTTCAAGCCAAGTCTCTCTAGATTTCTATTTGAGGAAGAATTCCTTCGCAGGACTGAAGAAGATATAGTTATTTGCTACATCCCTCTCAATCTGCAAATGAGAAGGATCTGTCGGGTTAGAAGCTAAAGTTTTTTGGGCGAGGGCAAGGGAAAATTGGGCTTTATCCACTTTAAGACTGATATCGCTAAATTCTCTCCTATTAAGACTGTCAAGGGTGGGGGAAAGCCGGTCCAGCTTACAAATGATAGATTTCATAGGGCTTTTATGAAAGGGGCTAGACCAACTATTTGAGACAATATCTAGAAGGATAGGGTGGAGGTACCACATGTTAAAAATACTTGAACAGTTTGGGTTGAGGGACACAGGGAGTGGTAAGGAAGATAATGATAGGGGTGTGCTTTGAGCTACGAGGAGGGTCGAGATGGGTAAAAGAGTTCGGAAAGACGTTGTCCCAATGGTCGTTGACCAGGACTCTGTCAATCCGAGAGGAGAGGGGTTATAAATTTGGTGGTTGAACCACGAATATTAAAACCAAGAGGTACGGAGGTCATCCAGATTACAATCTCGACAACAGTCATTAAAGTAAGTGATAGATTTGTTCCAATGGGTGTCACTATAGGTTCTTTCATGGGGACTACGAATAGCATTAAAATCTCCTAGAAAAATCCAGGGGGAATAATGAAGGGTTTGGGATATGGAGACCAAGTCCTTCCAGGGTGGGAAGCGCTCGGGAGGGTCATTGAATCCATAAATAACGGTGGTGAAAAATATCTTGTTATTGGAAGTCCAGGTAATGTTGCAGTGCATGAGCTGGGGAGAGGAATAGATAGGGTTAATGCTGAATACGCTTGGGTTCCAAGAAATCCAAATATGACCATAGTGGTGGCAATGATGGTTGGTGAGATAGTGCCACCAAGGGAGCATAATTTTCATAATGAGGTTAACATTGTTAGTATTAACTTTCGTTTCAAGGAGACATATCATATTAATGCTATTAGAGAAGACGAGATCCCAGACGTCCTTTTGACGGACAAGATCATTTAGGTCGCGGACATTTCAACTTGCTAATATCATATTAATAAACGTAAAGGATATTCAAGGGAGGGAAAAGTGTAATCTTACAATAATTTGAATAAGACACTAAATTATTAAAAAGGAAAACAAGAATATAACTAAAATATAAAAAATAAAATGGATCCACCTTATAAATCACAGATTTATTCTCGGTAACGGCAAAGCAAATACAAATACCTGAAGGACCGCAAAAGTAATAAGGCCAATGGCAGAGATAAAGAAATTGTGATTAAAGCTTAAAGAAGGCAAACTATAAGAGCTTTTCACGGGTTTTGAGGACAACCTCACTGAAGCGATCCCGTTCCGATATAGAAAACACGCGATAACAGGTTTACCGTCGACGAGAGGGGAAGAACACCACTTGTGAAATTCGAAGGTCTGGTGCAACCTTCCACGAAGCGATACAAGGGTGAAGAACAGATCTGGGAAGCGAAGTCGAACAGACCACCGTAAACCATCTTCGAAGACTAACAGATCTAAAGACCTAAATAAACTAGCCGATGACAAATCTCTGAACCTAACCATGGTATTAGTCGGAGGAAAAGATCTTTTTGGTTTTAAAAAATTAAAAAATAGTCAACTTCAGGCCCTAAAAAGAAAATTACCATTTTTAGTGAGAGGAGAGAGGTTTTTCTCTTTAACATTTTTCCTATTCTCCTTATTCGTTTATTATTAATTTTAGTTATATGAATGACCATTATAGTTTTGCTAATATAATTCTGTAAAAATAGGATTCCACCGTCCTAACTAACCAGAAGAACAGTGAAAACTCGAGACAAAAAGAAAGAAGGAAATAAGCAGAAACAGAAATCCCACTCAAAATCTCTTATGATCTTGATGCTAAACAGAAACATATGCTTTATAGACAACAAAGCTTACAATACGAGAGAAAATTGTAGGGCTGGGATAGAGGAGAAGATGGATTGATTAGCAAGTATCTAGATTTGATTCTCTAAGAGTATTAACATTATTACATAAGAAACTTGATTATAATGGAACTTAAGATTCCTTAGTAAGTAAAGATCATTAACATCTGCTTAAGATTCTCTTGTACGCCTCGCTCACCAACATTAGCCAGATAGGGTTGCAATACAAACCTATTCCCTGCTCCAGGAACATCACACGAACGTCTTTGTACGGTCGGAAAATAACATGCAATAAGCATTTGAACATGTTAACATTGTATAAATAAACACACATTTAATTTCATGATAAGAAAAAAATCATCCGTCTCCGTTAATCGCGAGAGAATGTCACGGTAGTACGACTTCCTGCGAATAAGTGCTCCTGTAAGTTTTCTCGGCGCCCAAGCTAACATATTTGGATCGGTGGGGCTATAACCAAGATTCAGACCCGATAAGAAAATGAGAAAGTGATCGTACACCCAACTCTCTAGTAGCGCCGAAAAATCGACTAGGCTCTTCAAAGAGTGTTTTGAAACACGCCCAAGCTTTTGTATAGCCATACTAATACGCACGTACCCCACATGTACTCGTAGAGCTTCTCCAAGTTCTCAAGATGGTGGAGAAAATCGTATTGGATGTTTTTTTTGGCTAGTGTTGGTGAAGATGGTACAACCGAGGAAAAACATGATGTAAGACCGAGCGGCTTGTTTCTTCATGTCTGTAGTGATGGCTGATGAGGGCGGAGTTCGCCGATTCAAGAAATAGGGGTAACAATGTAATAGACAATAGTTAATACAATTATTTGAGTAGACAAAGTTCTTTAGGGACTAATATGCAAAAACAAAAGTAGCAAAAGGGGCCCATCGACATGTGATGACGGCCCATAGAACTTAAGCGGGTCCTCCAAATTTTACTATAAAAGGAGGACCCTTTTTGCCTAAAATGGTATGGAATATTTTCTTTACAAAAGACTACTTTATCTCTCTATACTTTCTCTCTCTAGACTCCTCTGACGCTATATTCGAAATAAATTCTTTTGTCAGCTATTTACTCATCATTGGCGCTGTCTGTGGGAACAGTGATACCGAAAAGGAATCTTCTGCCCTTTGAAAATCACATTGTACGGGATGAATAGCGAAGCGGCGACAGAGAGGGACGGTAGGGAGGTCATCCGAGCCGCTGCTGGGTCGGAAGACGCGGGAGCTCCTGGTCGGGAGTGGAACGGCGGTCGGGATAAG
This sequence comes from Limnanthes douglasii subsp. nivea, assembly GCA_036936605.1. Taxonomy (NCBI): domain Eukaryota; kingdom Viridiplantae; phylum Streptophyta; class Magnoliopsida; order Brassicales; family Limnanthaceae; genus Limnanthes; species Limnanthes douglasii. The sequence goes on from JAUPFV010000003.1 coordinate 289,624,481, forward strand.
CGTTCGACCCTGATTATGACCCGAAAGCAGCTGCTCGAAGATATTGCCCGGTTAGAAGAGGAACGAGAGCGGGCACTGGACGAGAAAAGGATTCGTGAAGGGAAGGGCAAAGAGCCCGCCCTGGTCGATCGGGGAGCGGTTGGTCGCGCCCAAGCCTCGCGGATGGAGGTCCGACCTGTCAGGTATTACCGAGATTCACCTCCCGATGATGAAGAGGCTGTCAAGATTCGTCAGAACTCGGGCGCCCATCAGGCCATGACGTCGGACTATCCCTCAGGCGACTCCTCCGACGAGGAGTACCGGCGTCGGGAGAGAGCCCAACGGACGCGAAAGACTCGGTCCCAGCGCATTCGAGGGTCCAGGGCAGACCCTTCGCGGTACAAAAAGGGCGGCCCCAATAAGCCGACCCCTGTGTCCTTTTCAAAGGAAGGAACGCACGTCGCCAGCCGCGGAGAACGAGAGATGTTGCCACCAATTCCTTGGCAGCCAACGAACAGCCAAAACCTTGGATACCGAACGAGCAGCCAGTTTGTCGGCCCAAGAGCCGAGGGGCTCTACGAAATCAGGACCGAGGGTCTTGGGGGAGGAGCTTTTGAGCTCGGAGTCAACTGGAGAGCCTCCCCGTTATCTAATGAGATATTAGCGGGACCTCTCCCGAGGCGCTTTGACATTTCTAAACTGGAAAAATACGACGGGAAGACGGATCCGGACAACCATTTGGAAGCCTTTAAAAACTTTATGCTGAGTTTCGATAACGATGATAAGCTCTTATGTAGGGCTTTTTCTATGACATTCAAAGATAGGGCTTCGAAATGGTACAACCGATTGCCGCAGGGGTGCATCAGAAACTTCGGGACTTTTTGGGCTATGTTTAGGCAACACTTCGTGGGAAGTAAGAGTTTCCGTGCTAATGGAGATACTATAATGAACTGTCGACAGAAGCTAGGGGAGAGCCTGAAAAACTATACCAGGCGTTTCATCGATGCGAAGACCGATCTGGACCATTGTGAAGAGAACGTGGCCCTAACGGCGTTTCGGTTAGGCCTGCTCCCGGGGCCAATGAAGCAGGCGGTCACGAAGAAGCAGGCGTTCACTTTTTCTGCATTGTTGGCACAAATAGAAAAACAGATACTGATCGAAGAAACGGAGGCTTTTGAAGTGGCGGCGCAGATCCAACAGAGCGCCCAGGCATCGGTCGTAATAAAGCAGGGTTCCCGACTCGACCAGGCTAGAACGGCCCAGCCGATTAGCACAATACCCCCGAGCTCGCAAGCAGTAACTAAACCTCCCGCCCCGACCGGCTTTAGGCCAAAACAAAACGGACAGGCAACGTCCCGACCCATGTCCAACAAATGGATACGGCCGGCCTACTTCGCGGATCTCACGGAGTGCGTATCCTCAATCTATGAAAAAACCAAGAGAAGCGGGATGTACCGAAAGCCTTTCCCTATCCCGACGCCTCGGGAACAAAGGAATAACCGCTATTGTCGTTACCACGAGGACGTCGGCCATGACACGAAGGATTGCATAGCCTTAAAGAAGGAAATACAGATGCTCATTGAGCACGGTAACCTTTTAGAGTATGTCAAGAAGGCCCAACATGCCGCACCCTCGAAGGAAGTGGTCATAGTTCCAAAGCCAGAAACCACCATGGCGATTTCGGAAGTTACGGATCAGTTCGATGTGTCGGTTGAATACCTTGATCCCGAGGTCGGTCGGAATATCATCGGGGTCATCGAGGAAGAGGCGGAAGTTAGCGTGCGTAGCCTTTGTCAACTGTTTGATTCATCAACAGACCTCGGAGAAGAATCTGCGACGGGAACCAGAACTTGCTTCCAAACCAGAACTTGCTTCAAAACCAGCCGCACCTTTTCCCCAACTCTGCACCCCGACGATATCAGAGCTGTTGATGAAAAAATTGGCGACCACGGCGATATCAGAGTTGTTGATGAAAAAATTGGCGATCACGGCGATATCAGAGTTGTTGATGAAAAAATTGGCGGGCTCGTCGGTAAGGTACAAGGCCTGCGCGATCTATTCGAATCCATGACCATCTTCGGAGGGGATTCGATGGCGGGAATAACGCATTCCTCCAGAAAGAGACACATTGTTAACTTAGCTACCCAGCTGGAAGCCAGAACTTGCTTCCAAACCCGAAGCACCCCTTCGCCAATTTTGCACTTTGACGATGACGATATGAGAGACCTAGCCGGGCCTCATGAGGATGCCGTTGTGATCGGGGCAGCGATCGCAGGAGAAGAGGTTCGGCGTATCTTGATAGATACCGGGAGTTCAGCTAATATCATCTTTGCTTCAACTTTCGCCAAATTCCGAACACGGCCGGTACTCGAGCGATCCGACCGTACCATCGTTGGGTTTACGGGAACAGCAGCAGACGTCGTTGGAGAATTCGAAGGTGTGGTACAATTAGGCCGCGGCCCGTTTAAAAAAGAGGTCACCGTGCTGTTCATAGTGGTCGACGCGCCGGCATCGCACAATGCTATTCTGGGACGATCTTGGATATCGCGCATGCATGCAGTGACTTCAACTATTCATCAGTGTGTAAAGTATGTGGTTGGCAATAACATCGGAGTCGTGCGAAGCAGCCAGAAGACGGCCCGAGAGTGTTACCGAGCTGCGTTGGCTCCAAAGACAGACCAAGAGATGTTCCCATCCCATGCATAGCAATTAAGGGGGGGCTCCCCCGGATCGCAGCCGGTGGACGACCCTCGGGAGACCCCAAGCCTTTTGACAACCGACGAAGAATGTGAGCTGCATCATTTTGCAGATGGAAAAGGGTTGCGGGTCGGGATGAATATTTTACCGACTTTAAGAGAACAGATGTTAGCTTTGCTCCGGGAGAATCTTGATTTATTCGCGTGGTGTTCTGGGGACGTCACGGGAGTACCCGAATCATTTGCAATTCACAAGTTGACCGTAAACAGGAATGTTAGACCAATAATTCAGAAGCGACGAGCTTTCTCTCCCGAGAAAGCAGAGGTAATTTCACAGGAAGTCGAAAGGATGACTGGCGTCGGACATATCATAGAAGCGCGATACCCTTTGTGGATATCCAACCCCGTTCTGGTAAAAAAGAAAAGCGGGAAATGGAGGATGTGCGTAGACTTTACCGATCTCAATCGGGCGTGCCCGAAGGACCCTTTCCCGATGCCGCGGATCGATCAACTGGTAGATTCAACATCGGGCAATAAGCTACTGTCTTTTATGGACGCCTATGCCGGTTACAATCAAATTAAACTGCACCCCGCGGATCAGGAGAATACCACATTCATCACGGGCCGAGGGCTATACTGCTACAAAGTAATGCCCTTCGGACTAAAGAACGCGGGAGCGACATACCAAAGACTGGTTAACCGAACGTTTGAAGACCAGATCGGGAGAAACATGGAGGTGTACATCGATGACATGTTGGTCAAAAGTGGGACCGACGTGGATCACCTTACCGACCTCAGAGAGGCATTTGATAACTTGCGAAGGGTAAACCTAAAGCTAAACCCAGAGAAGTGTTCTTTTGGTGTTCGGTCGGGGAAATTTTTGGGGTTCCTTGTCAGCGAAAAGGGCATTGAAGCCGACCCATGAGGCCTACTCCGAGCCCTAGCAGACATGACTCCTCCTCGGAACGTGAAAGAAGTCCAGATTCTGACCGGGCGACTAGCCGCATTGAATCGCTTCATCTCTCGATCATCTGACAAATGTGCCCCGTTTTTTCAGGTCCTTCGACAGGTAAAAAACTTCGTTTGGACTGACGAATGTGACAAGGCATTTTTGGGGATCAAAGAGTATCTGTCGTCCCCAAACCGACTGACCAAGCCCACGGCGCACGAAACTTTGTTCCTCTACGTGGCAGTTACGGATTATGCAGTCAGTGCGGCACTGATCAGCGAGTCCGGGCCAGTTCCGACAGCTGTTTACTATATAAGCAAAAGTCTGCTTGACGCCGAAACTCGATACTTAAAGCTCGAAAAAGTGGCTCTGGCTCTGGTAACGGCTGCAAGGAAGATGCGCCCTTACTTCCAGGCGCACCACATTGTCGTCCGCACCTCGTTTCCACTAAAATACGTTTTCCAACGACCAGATATGTCCGGAAGGATAGCCAAGTGGTCGGTCGAGCTAGGGGATTTCGACATTGAATTCGAGCCCCGAACCGCGATTAAGGGACAAGCCTTGGCAGATTTTTTGGTCGAATTCCATTCCGAGCGACCCGAACAAGAAACACCCCTACAAGAAGCTGCGGGGGGCGAATGGACTATCCGCACTGATGGAGGAGCCAACGTTAGTGGTTGTGGGGCGGGAGTTCAGATCATTACTCCTTCGGGTTTGAGCATGTTTCAGGCCATCCGTTTTGGTTTTCACACGTCAAACAACGAAGCAGAATATGAAGCGGCTTTGGCTGGATTGCGATTGGCACAAGTCTGTGGGGCGAGGCAAGTGCGCCTGGTAAGCGACTCCCAACTTTTGATAAACCAGGCCTCGGGGAATGCAGAGGCACGGAAAGAACACCTGGTGCAGTACTTAGCGGCCTTAAGAATTCTGGCCGCATCCTTTGACAAAATCAGGTACGAACATGTCCCCCGAAGTGAGAATATGACGGCAGATTCTTTGGCAACGGTTTCGTGCTCGAGCAGTTATCCTTGGGTGATAGAACAAGAGAGTCCGTCCATTTTTAAACGACATGAGCTCAATAACCGACCCGAAATCGCGTGTCAGATCTCTTCAGTTGCGAATTCTGATTGGCGGCGGAATATAATCGCGTTTCTAGCTGGAGGGCAGCTCCCCGATGATGCGGCCTCGGCTCGCAAATTACGTAACAAAGCAAGGGGATACGTTCTTTTGGGGGATGTGCTGTACAAAAAATCCTTTAGCCGACCTCTGCTTCGATGTCTAGGTTTTAATGAATCCCAAGTAATTTTATCTGAGCTACACGACGGGGAGGGCGCGGCTCACTGCGGGTACAAGTCTTTGATTAGAAGAGTGTTTCTCGCCGGGTTCTATTGGCCGACCATAACGACAGACGCGAAACTCATGGTGAAAACTTGCGATACGTGTCAACGGTTTGGGAATGCGATCAACGTGCCCGCAACTCATCTGGAATCTATATCCGAGGGGTTACCCTTTGATCGATGGGGAATTGACTTGGTCGGGCCGTTACCCATGGCATCGGGGGGAAGACAAACGATCGTCGTCGCGGTCGACTATTTTTCCAAATGGATCGAGGCTGAGCCCTTATCTGCTACAAAAACTAAAGACATTATCAAATTTATCTGGGCGAACATTTGTTGTAGGTTCGGGGTGCCTCAACGGTTAACCATGGACAACGGACCACAATTTGATAGCGCGGAAATGCAAGCATTCTGCACAACGCATAATATCCGACAGTGTTTCTCCGCGCCTTTTCACCCGCAAGCGAACGGCCAGGTCGAAGTCACGAATCGAACCATTCTGGATGGCCTCAGGAAGAATCTTGAAGGGAAAGCTGGCAAGTGGCCTGACTACTTACAGGAAGTGTTATGGGCTTACCGAACGACACCCCGCACGGCGACCCAGGAATCACCCTTTGCCTTGGTGTATGGTATGGACGCGGTAACCCCCGCGGAATCCATTTTTCCCTCTTTCAGGGTCGGCACTTATCAGCCAGCGATGAATGATGATACCCGACGGCTGGAGCTGGACCTCATTGACGAAAAGCGCCACCGCGCCCACTTAAACGCTTTACACTACCAGACTTTAATGAGAAGTCGGTATAGCACCAAGGTCCGGCGTCGGGAGTTTAAGGTCGGAGATAAGGTTTTGCGACGGGTTTTCCTACACACAAAAGACAAGAGCCTCGGGAAACTCGCACCAAACTGGGAGGGACCTTATGAGATAATCGAAAGAATCAGGAGCGGAACGTACCGTCTACAGAATCGGCACGGGCAACTCCTTAGGTTACCGTGGAATATTGAGCATTTGAAATTATACCTTGAATAGTTTGTAATTTTTTCCTTGTGAGTTTTGTATTTCTTGATGTTTTGGTCAAATTTGTAATGATCGGGGGTGTACTCTTTCCTACCTTGGTGGCACAAGGAGGTTTTAACGAGGCACCGGTCAAAACCCGAACCACGTTATTGATTATGAAAATTCTTTGCCTTTTAAAAATCGATTCGTTATAACGGTGGGCGGCTGACGAGCTGGGCACCGTAATCTAAATTTAAAATCGATCTACATTTTGGTCTTCCAGACCCTCTGGATTGACCTTCGATAATAAATCGATCTACAGAACTCTCAAAGAGTTTTTCGGTTTTACCGATCTACATTTTGGTCTTCCAGACCCTCTGGATTGACCTTCGATAATAAATCGATCTACAGAACTCTCAAAGAGTTTTTCGGTTTTACCGATCTACATTTTGGTCTTCCAGACCCTCTGGATTGACCTTCGATAATAAATCGATCTACAGAACTCTCAAAGAGTTTTTCGGTTTTACCGATCTACATTTTGGTCTTCCAGACCCTCTGGATTGACCTGCGATGATAAATCAATTTACATTTTACCGATCAATTTCCATTTCGAAAAGTTTTTTGGTTTTCCCGATCTACTTTTTGGCCTTCCAGACCCACTGACGTGACCATCACTAATAAAACAGTCAATCCACAACACAGTACTTAGGAAAATAAATCATCCTCATACAGGGGGCCCCGTGGCCCCCAAAATAAAATAGGTACAGTACAGAATCGGGGGGGGCCGCGGCCCCCAAAGGTCTACAACACATTGTCGAAACAAAAAAAAAACCAAAACAAAAAAAAAGGGGAAAACTGATTCACTGATCCCCACCTTCTTCATCTCCCTCCTCATTTTCCTCTTCATCATCCGCCCCATCGGACTCCTCCACTACAATCCCCTCGGGACGATCCTTTTCTGGCACATCAAGCCATAACGAGCCAAGGTGAAGCTCCGGGTATCGGTTGTGGAGTGACAGAACATATGCGGCCTTGGTGGCTGCAGCATCTTGGTCCGACCACAGTCTGCATCGTTCGAGGTAGGCTTTGTTAGAGGATTTCAACTTGTGAACCTCCGACGCTAGGGCCGAGGCGCGGTCTTCCGTGGTTTTTCTCGCCGACTCAGCCAACTCCCTCGCCTGCTTTGCTGCTTCCGCGGCAGCCTTAGCTTCGTTGGCTAGCCTCTCAGCCTCAGCAATCTGACCTTTCGCCACGGCCAGAGCCTCTTCAGCGGTCTTCGCCTGCGTGGAGAGACGAGAAATTTCCGCCTCTGCCGCGGATAACTTCTTGCCAAGCCCCCTAGCCTGGCGCTCTTTCATAGAAATCGGTACCAGCAAGCTGTACAACGACAATGCCAGCCCATCTGTGCTCCGAAGCGGGTAAGGGTGCGGACTGCCCATCGTCGTTAACACCGGGAATTTGGGACCGCTCGACGACGAAGCATCAGGGCCAACAGCCTCAGGAGGCTCAGTATCGTCCGGGATAGAAACCACATCGACCGAAGCAGGATCCCCACCTTCAACATGGTCCAAAAGCGCGGGTCCTGAAGCAATCGCCTCAGCACTGACTGCCACCCGATCCTTTGCCACAGCCTTGGCTTTCTTTAGCTTTGACCCCTCCATCTCCGCACGATTCTTCCTCTTCGGCGCTACGACCGGGTTCTGACTCACCTCCGCTGGATCCGCTACCGGTGCGGCCGCCCTGATCGGGTTGCTCTCAGCTTCGGGTCCGACTTCAGGCTCCCTCCCGTCCTCCTCTGACTTGGGACGCTTGCTGGGCGCCTTATTCCGCTTAGGCAAATACAGTATGTACCCAGGGCGGCCGGTTCGGATGAACATCTCGTCGAGGTTCGGAGGTTCCCGCAGCTGTTCAATGGTTAGCACCTCGGATGAGCACCGCCAAAGGTTGCTCATGAACAGATTCTTGTCCATGAAGGTGCGGTGCATGCCCCGACCCCAGTTCGTCCGGGCATAGTTTTTCAGCACCTCAAAGGTGTCTTCCGCAGCTTTGGCATGATCCTTCTTTACCCCCTGCAGCCAGTCCTTCGACACTACGCAGCGGATCAGAACGTTAAAACAAAAAAAACAAAAAAAAAAAAAAAAAAAAATATATGTGGTAGTGAATAAAGGGGCAGTACCATCATGGACCCAAGTCCGCAGGATCTGCCTCGGATTTTCCTTCGTGTATGGAAGCCCGTTCTCCCAACACCCGCTCAAAAAAACGAACCGATGCTTCCACCCCTTGTCCCCCTCTAAAAAGTCGTTGACAATTTTCCATTTATTGCCAAGAGAGGAATAGAAGAAGGGTGACTTCGGGGATTTCGACAGACCCGACATGGCGATATACTCCTCCATCGGCATGGCTCGACCAGAGAGGCGGGAAGCCATGATGCAGGACATCAGGGTGTACCACGCATTAGGCGTCAGCTGTGAGGGGCAGATTTTAAGAGTGCGGAAGTAGAGCGCAATCTCGGGGTCCAGGGGAAATCGCAGACCCCAGTTGAACAATTCGGTGAACACCACGATTTCTCTGGGTCTGACGTGAATGGGTGTCTCCCCCGGGGTCGGGAATCGAACGGTAACACATTCAGGGATGCCCCAGCGAATCAGCATCTCCTCGTGATCGGACTCAGGGAAGTAGAGGTACTTCCCCTCGAAGAGAGAAACTACGTCCCTGGTCAAAAGCCAGTCAAAGTACTTGGTCGAAACGGCAGTTTTGACCGCCTCGGGCCAGGGATCATCCTGATTGTTAGCAGCGTGGCAAGCTGCGGCAACACACTCCCCCGCGGGAGCAATATCTACCTCGGGCTCTCCAGCTTCATGGGTCGGAACTGGGTCAGAGCAGCGGTCAGCAGCAGCGTTTGTATCAGACGGTCGAACCTGGGAGGAAGAAGCATCGGGAATACCGCGAGCCATGGCTTTATGAGCCTCCTCAACTTGCTTAGGTGTCAGCTGCATTTTGGGCAGACCTAAAAAAGTGACCGCAGTGTTAATACCGGTCCGAAATCCTCTAATCGAGGGCGTAAGCTGAACCATTTCGGGACTATTACCTCCTTCCGTGTATTGCAGTAACTCGTCTTCCCCCATAGTCAGAAAGGTAGATTTACGAGCACGTCGGGAAATAGGCAAGTTTGTGGAAGACTGGGTCGGATTTTCCGGGCGAACCGATGGGGAATGGAAAGAACTGTCGCTAGAGGAAAGGACGATGGGCTCTGGAGATTGACCGGCTTCGGGAGTCGTAGAAATGGAGAGATCGGAAGCGAGGAAAACTTCTGCGGGAACCGGGGTAGCTAGAACGGGATCGTGAGGAGGTGGAGCGGGAACGAAAGGTTTGGAGTTGGACCCCCAGATCAGGCCAGCGCGTCGGTATTCCTCTGCTCTATCGCCAATACTAGACCACTGTTCGAAGCTCCACTCAGATCCTTTTTTCTTGGTGGGTTTTTTCTGCGACCGTCCGGGTTTCATGCAACAAGAGCCAAAACAAGGAAGGGTCGGGCGAATTCACTCTCTCTCTAGAAATGCTCTGGCAGTGTTTTCTCTCTCTAAAAAGCTTCTGAGAGACACAGAAGGCTTTGGGGTATTTATAGGGAAGCATGGAAGAGCGGGGGATATCAATCGACAGAAACACAGCGGGAAGGCGAAGAGTCTCCTAGGATCCTAGTCTGTCAGAGGGATGGGCTATTAACCCTTGACACGTGTCGATCCGGGTCTGATGAGCCTTGACGTAAGCACCCGTCACAAGCGCCGTGTGGGAGTGGGCCGTCGCTACCAGGTCCGGTAATAAGGTTTGGCCCATTGGGAAAGGCTTAAAGTTAAAAGCCCACAAAGCCAGAAGACAAGACGCGTGAAGAAGTCCGAAGTAGTAACCCCGCGCGTCGGGGAGTTGAAACCGACGGGATCGGAATCCCATAATGGGGGCAGGTGACCGGCAAAAATACTTCTGGAAAGTCTCCGCTCCTGATAGTTCCCGAAGACTGGGGGGCTACTGATGAGGGCGGAGTTCGCCGATTCAAGAAATAGGGGTAACAATGTAATAGACAATAGTTAATACAATTATTTGAGTAGACAAAGTTCTTTAGGGACTAATATGCAAAAACAAAAGTAGCAAAAGGGGCCCATCGACATGTGATGACGGCCCATAGAACTTAAGCGGGTCCTCCAAATTTTACTATAAAAGGAGGACCCTTTTTTCCTAAAATGGTATGAAATATTTTCTTTACAAAAGACTACTTTATCTCTCTATACTTTCTCTCTCTAGACTCCTCTGACGCTATATTCGAAATAAATTCTTTTGTCAGCTATTTACTCATCAATGGCGACGTTGGTGTCCATATATGCGGGTCCAGAAAAATTATCTCTTAGCCATCGGAGGCCGAACCCACTCCCGTCATGGGCATCCATATTCGGTTGCACGACTTTGCCGAAACTCCTAACAGATATGCATATCGTGCATATGTCTCATCTATCGAATCCGTCCGATAGGAATCTATAATTCTCCCCTCGACCGGGAGACTGGTGATCACATGCACGTCATCCAACGTAATAAGAATTGGAAGGTGTTCGTCTGTTGGTGTCACCTCTCAATGAAAACCTCGTCCAACTGTGGGTGCAAGTTGAACTTCGGCAGATGACGTATCAGTGGCCAAAACGGGGTTTCTTCTAATAAAGCCCTGACCCCCAACTGTTTGGTAAGGTCCCATTGATCGAAGAGCCCATACTTGGATTGGACAGTGATGCCGGAATGGGACTTAAAAAAAATAAACATGAAAACGCTAAATAACATATTTAGAGTTAATCGCAAATATTTACATAAACAATTTCAAAACTTACATCGTCCATGAACGTGAAGTACGCCCCATGCTTCCTGTAATCCGAGAAAAGAAGGATGTTGTTCTGTTCGAGGAAAAGGTTCTTACATCCCTCCAGATCGGTTGGACGGCCATGGGCTCCGATACGAACCTCACGTGGATGTGATGGCTCGGGGACCCTTGTCTCCTCCTCCTCCTCCTCGTCTATGAGCACACGTCGTTGATGAACTCCACACTCCGCTGTGGCGCATATTTCTTGTGCTTCACCGAGTGTGACGTTTGCACTGTACGGTCCCCACGTTTGTCCCTCTCGCCTTTCGGCCGACTACCACCGTCACTTTTTTCGTAAGTCGGACTTCTTCTCGCTCGTGCCTAGCAACCTTCTTCCCTCTCTATTCGATGGGTCTAGATACCTCGCGCCTGCAAAAAAATACATAGTTAAAAGTACATAACTAAAACCTAACAAAACAACTAGGTCTCCTCCAGTTGAGGTAGGGTTCAACCGGCGGGTACAAAAAACATGTTGCTCTCTAATTCATATTTGCCCTACCGGGTGAACTCAGCCTCACCCGGTGGGGTTCATGAACTTTCTGGACATATTTGGCTACCCCGTCGGGTGGACTAGTTCTCACCCGAGGGGGTTCATGAACTTTCTCGAAAAAAATTCTCCCCCACTGGGTGAACTAGCTCCAACCCGGCGGTGGAACACAAATACAGTGAGTAACCACCATTAAAATACTTCGACCCCAAAATCAAATCCATCCCCAAATCACCAATTCAAGCGCAAATATAACCTTCTAACATTAGTATACAATTTAAAACACCTAATTAAACATGCATTTGCCTATTCTAATACCTTAGCAAACATAAATCTACAAAAACAAAAAAACTAGAAAAAGAAAAAAACAAGGTAGAAAAACAATAAACTCACTTTTTTCCTTTTCCCATTAGTGTTGTTGAATGAACTTGAGTCTCCTGGATTAGTTGTAGAAATATATATATATATATATATGCTTAAAAAAATCGATTTGTGGGTAGTGGGAAGTTTGAAGAAGAAGAAGAGAGGGAAAAGTTTTTATTTTAGGGCTAATTTAATTTTGGGAATGGTTAGTCTTTAGGGTTAGAACTTAGTAAAAACAATGGGGGTGTTTTGGATATAAAATTAGTTACTTAAAATTGGTAGGGGAATGGTTATAATTGGGGCTGTTTATCGAAAGGGGACAGGATTTAGCTTAACATTATTACGCAACAATATCACTTCATTTTCCGCACCAATGAATTTTCTTGTAATATTTTTAACCAAACGTTGTAAATAGATAGTCATAAGTTAACTTTTATATATCAAGACCTAGATAATCAGAGTCCATGATCAATGAATATTTATTTTTACTTTATGTTTATTTTTAAACTAATTTATTAGCTATTTTAATTAATAAAAGAATAAAATATTTAGAAAACTTTTTTTTCAAATTTAACAGGTAAGTAGGAGACAATTTGAAGTAGCCAAAATGAGATAAAATAAAGTACTAAAATGAAATCGATAACTTAAAAAAGAAGAAAAAACGTTTTCAAATTTAATAGATAATTCAAAGATAATTTGAAGAAAACAACCGAAATGAGATAAATTAAAAGGTTAAGTACCATTTAAGACCAAAAACTCTAACTATTCTCCATTTAAAATCTATATTTTCATGTTTCTTTGAGAAAGATCCGTTTTAGTCAAATATTTACCATTTAAGACCCACTAATACCCTAAATACTCCTACTCAATTATATAAAAGCTTTTAACAGCCCATACCTTACTTTTTTCTTTTTTTCTCTATACGTGGAAAGAACATTGCATTGGTGAAGATCAATTCCTTACTCGATTTCTTGTTTTTCTTTTGTTTCCGTATGATTTTGATTGTGTTTTTACTTGATTATGCGAATATACTTGATTTGTGTGTTTGGAAACTCGAATTTGAGTTCGAAATATATGTTTAGGGTAGATCTGTTTTCGTTCTTTATATAGTATGGAAAGTCGAATTTCTAGTTAGTTTTTGAGTTCGAATTTGCTAATGTAGTTTATTTGTCGCATTGTAGTTAGTGTTTCGTTGATTTTAGTCTTTGGTATGTGTTTTATGAAATTTCTGTTCGCGTAACACATTTCCAGTTTTATCGAAGAAGATGCAAAACGTGTTAGTTCAGTAGGTAAAGATAATTGTGAAACCTGTATGTTTCTAGAATGGTATATGCAAAACATATTTCCGATAGATGCGAAACGTTAATACAAATAGATGCAGAACGTTAATACAAATAGATGCAAACAAAATTCTTTTTTTAAAGTTCAAAACATATCATGAGTGGTACTAGTTTTGTTCGTCTTAAAAGAAAAATCAACGGTATTTTCGGATTTGCTTTCTGAGTTACAGTTTAAAAGATACAGACTTTTAAAAAATTGAATTTAAAGAGTAAACGAAGAAGATGTGAAATGTTAGTACAAATAGATGTGAAACATTAGTACATAAAGATGTGAAGCGTTCATACACACAGATGCAAAAAAAAATATTTTAAAAAAAATTTAAAACATATCATGAGTGGTACTAGTTTTGTTCGTTTTAAAAAAACAATCCAACAGTATTTTCGGATTTTTTTTCCGAGTTACGGTTTAAAAGATAAAGACTTTAATTTTTTATAAATTTAAAGGGTAAATGAAGAAGATGCGAAACCTTCTTTATTTTGATAGAAATGAAACTTTCTTTATTTTGATAGAAGTTAAAATTTCTTTATTTTGATAGATGCAAAACCTTATCCGTTTTTCTAGATGCGAAACCTTATTTATTTTGCTAGATACGAAACTTCTTTATTTGCTAGATAAAAAACCTTATTTTTTTTGCTATATGCGAAACCTTATTTGTTTTGTTAGATGTGGAACTTGTTCAAAATTATGTGCAGCTAGATGCAAATCTAGGGACACTATGATAGATGCTACATGCGAAACCATATAACTGAGAAACGTGTGTAAAATATATATTTAAAAAAAATATCAAAACATATCATGAGTGGTACTAGTTTTGTTCGTCTAAAAAAAACTAATGGTATTTTCAGATTCTTTTTCTGAGTTATGGTTTAAAAGATAGAGACCTTTTAAAATTAAAATTAAAAAGAAAGAAAGAGAAGTTGGTTACTGGATTTTATATAGAAGGGTATTTAAGACATATAGTCTCTTAATAGATGTGTTGGATGAGTCTTAAATGTTAAGTCTCTCAAAATTAAATTAAAATACTAAAATAACACTAATAACTTAAAAATAATAATAAGTTAAAGCAATAGATTTCTATGATATTAAACTATAGTTATACGTAGAGGTGTCAAACGGGTTGAACCAGCACCAACCCGCACCGTTTAAATCAGAACCACGGGTTGCGGTCCTGGGGGGTTGCGGTCCTGGCGGGTTGCTCTTATGCGGTCCTGACGGTCTGGCGGTCCTGCCAGGTTGCAGTTCTAATGGGCCAGTTTCACAGTTAAACCGCCAGTTCAAACCACCAGACGAACCATTTAAGAACTGTTTACCAGTTCAAACCATCAGCCAAACCATTTAACCATTTAAGAACCGTTTATCAGAATATTTTATAATGTTATTTAAAATTAATTTGTAAGTGTTAATTGAATCTAATTTCAATAAATTAGATATGTACCATATACACGAGTTAATTATTATATTTCATGTATTTTAATTTAAATATGTTATCATTTTAATCGAAATTTTATAATCATCAATTACATTTTAAAAAAATAATTGTAATTTGATTTTGATACGTTTGAATAATATATTACTATTAAATAATATATACCTATTAGACATATAATTGTATTAAAATTTTAAATTATTAGGTGATTCTTTAGATTCTTTCAAGCTTGAAGTGTTTATTGTTAGATGAATTATATAGTTTATTGTATTTTCGAACTATTCAATATTAGAAGTTTATATGCATAAACATAAATTACTTGTAAGTTGTAAAGAACAAAATAAAAATTGAAAGCTAGGTAAGTGATTTAAATAACATTTAATAAAAAATAGAAGCAAAACAAACAATTCATTAAAAATAAAAACCAAACAAGTAACAAAGTTGTTCAATCAAATAAAAAAGATAAACATTACAACGATAATGAAAATCAATTGCGAAAAACTAAGGAGCTTAATCGTTGTTGTTGTTGTTAGGTGCTTGACCTTGCAAATGCATGTTCTCCATCATCTGTCGCATATACTCCGACTGTTGGGCTTGAGAGTTTGCAAATCGCTCATTCCATTGATCTTGTCCATGATGCCACTGCTCGTATTGACCATGCCACTGCTCGTATTGACCATGCCACTGCTGGAGGTGACCAAGTTGATCATTCACCCCCCTACTTGCCACTGCTGTATCTGGCTAAGCTGGTCATTTACCCCCCCCCCCCCCCCCTGCCAATTTTGAAATTCACCTTGCCATTTTGTAAAATCATCATGCCATTCCTTTTGTTGAGTATGCGCAAATTGCATATGATCCATATGATGCTGATGCAAAAACTCAGCAAATTCGCGATCGGTTCGTCTTTGTTGTGGCGGTACTCCAGAAGAACCACTAGCATTTGGATCGAAAGACGCTGCAGCCTCAACTCGATACTGAGTAGGTGGATTTGGCGGTTTTGTAAGACCGTTCGCAATATATATCTGATTCAAGTATTCTCTATGGTGGTTCCATGCCTCCAATTTCGAAATCAACTCTCCATCCCAAGAGTATATTTCCTGCAAACGCAAAGAGTTTCTACCTATAGCACTAGTCGGCCTCACCTTCACCGGAGTGTACATACTCAAATTAGCTCCTTTCGAAACAAGCAATTTACTCAATATCATCCCATAAGGTAGTTTATCTGTACCACACCTCGTAACCATATTTCGAATCATCAAGCTAGGTAAATTAATTATTCCCTGATTTCGAATGATAAAACCAGTAACAAATGTTTGAATATATGAAAGCTGTGAATCATTGTTACTAGGGGGAAGAAATATACTATTTACCAATTTCAAAGCTAATTTCCCAATACCATCCAAATTACCCCGCATGGCTCGAAATTTACCGCTAATTTTCGGAGCTTCCGCACCAGGACAAGTAAGAATCTCTAGTGCTTCTTCGTAAGACAAAGGCCAATCATCACTCCAGATCGTAGGGCGATAACTAATGGGAGGTAATTTATTACCGGTATACATATCATGGGTTGGAACGGAAAAAAGATCTTCGAAATCAGTTTCAAAAAACAATAGTCTTTACCATCAATCAAACAATTCATTCCTAAACCTCTTGGATTATTTTCGATTAATCTAGCTGTGGAATAAAACCTTTGCACTAGTTCTATATACCAATCACATTTGAATCTAGCTAGTGTCATCCAACCTAGGCCATTAGTAGGTTCAATAAGTTTGAATTTTTTTTACATACCCTCTATTTGGATCAGTTCCTCGTAGTCCAGAAACATACCGGACCAAAATTTTGTTACACCTCGACCTCCTTGCTGATTACGGATGCGAATCTCCCCCCTCGGGTCGATGTTCGATAGTCTCGCTCTCCGTTACTTCCCGCTCCATGGATTCAAACAACATATTTTCCATCTCTCTCACTTGGGAAGCGGTTGGTTGACTACATCCACCTTTACGAGCATTCTTTGTTCTTTTTGAAGATATTTAGCGAAACCTGAAATTTAAATAGAGTTTGAAAAATATAATTTTTTTTTAGAGAAGTGTAGTAGAGAGAGGGGATAATTTTGTAGTGGAGAGGGAGAGAGGGGAGAGATTTGTAGTGGAGTTGGAGTGAAAAATATAGGAGGATGTAGGTTGTATTTATAGGGTTTTTTTTTTTTTATTCCTCCTAGCCGTTTGATGACGTCAGCATGACGTCATCAAGCGAACCATCCGGCCAGGCGTCCGGATGGTCCGCATGTGGCCATAGCCAACGGCTAGTTCGTTTGAATTAGCCGTTGGTCATCCGGGGCATCCGGGCGTCCGGGCGAAACCGTCCGGATGCCCCGGTTCGTGTGCCCGGACCATCCGGACCATCCGGATGCCCCTATAAATAGAGGAGACCCCAACACCAATACTCACACCTCTCAAACAACTCTCTACTTCTCTCTAAATCTATCTATTTGTTCGAAAAGTTCTAGAAAACTACAATTACTTATTTTACATATTCTACTCCTACGTTCGAAATTGTTTGATTTTTGTTTTTCTGCAAATTGTTTCTTAGTTGTTATTAGTCTAAATTTAGTTGTTCGATCTTGTTATTAGTCTAAATTTAGTTGTTCTATCTTGTTATTAGTCTAAATTTAGATTTTATTATTAGTATTTTATTGCATATTTAAAAAAAACTGTTATTAGTTTTAAAATGACTTCAAAACGTAGAAATACTGGGATAAACCCACCATCTAATATGGATCTCAATACCATGAATGAATTTTCTACAGAATTCCCTCACGTTGACACACTCTCCTCCCACGAAAGTGGTGGTGGAAGTACTAGTGGGTCGAGATCTCGTAAGAAAACATCTTGGATTTGGAAACACTATACTCTATCAGAAGATGGTTTGAATTGTATTTGTAACGTGTGCAAAAAAAGTTATCTTCACGTAAGTGGATCTAGAAATATGGGCACTAGCACTATGGTAAAACATTTATTTAAACATTCAATATATGATCCTACAAAACCTAACCCAACTAATGTTTGCACGAACCCTCAAACAGGTCTTCCTTTTAAGTTTAATCACGATACGTATAGGGAAGAAACAGTGATTTATGCAGTCGGTAGGTTACAACCATTTAGTTTTGGGGATTCTTGGAGATACGAAAATTGGATGCAAGCTGGGGTAAACCCACAGGAAACACGCATTCCACGTACCTCTTTGCGATCGCTAGCCTTTAAATATTATTTACAAAGAAAAAAAGAGATTATTCAAACTATGCAGACTTTGCCATGGAATGTTTCGATTACTAGTGACATAGCTACTTTTACTGATTTAGATATGATATGTGTTACCCTCCATTGGATGGACGCCCAATGGGTCCTCCAAAGGAGAATTATATGGTTTGAATCAATTGGGAAGCATAACGCACAAATAATTAGGGAGAGTATGATTGAATGCATGAATGTTTATGGCATTAAAAACAAGCTTATCTCTATTTCGTTGGATAATGCATCTTCTAATATTAGTTCTATAACATTTCTTGTACAAGATTGCAATCCCCCTTTTCCAAAATTGTTTCACACCAAATGTTTATGCCACGTACTTCAATTAATTGCGAAAGAAGGAATACGTATGGTTCAGGGTGATTATATTACCCCTATAAAAATGGGATCCTATTTTGCTCGACATCCGCTGCTAAAAAAAGAGCTTTTAAAACACTTGTTACTTCAAATGGGAAAAAATATAAGAAACTTTTATTAGATGTCGAAACTAGATGGAATTCTACTTACACAATGCTTGCACGTGCGCATGTTTTTAAAGAAGAGATTACGACGCTTTATAATGCATATCGTGAAACACCAATTGAACCAGATCATTGGAAATTTTGTGCACACATGTTAAGATTTTTAAGACTTTTTAAAGAAAACACCCTAACCTTTTCTTCACAAAATCAACCTAATGCTCATTTGGCCCTTTTCACGATTACTAATCTTGCCATGCATATGGATGAATTTAGATCACATTATGCATGCGTAGACATGGTGCCCGGAATGTAATATAAGTTCACAAAGTATTTTCATCCAATCCCTGATAGTTATTCATTTGCTTGCCTTTTAGATCCTTTTTCACGAAAAGAAAAATTTGAATTGCTAGTTAGATGCTTTTATAAATCTGTACGGTTTTCCGCAGATAAACCACCGACCGAACCAATTGACCCTGAAGGGTATATTAGCGGTATATATGATAGTTTGTATAATATCTATGATAAGTATGCTGGAAGATATAGATCAAATACATTTACAAATGTAAAGAGTAGTAACAATAGGGGTAGAGAGAGATCTACTAACTATGTGTCAATTGGCAATGTTACGAAACAATGTTACAGAAACCCCTCAATCTGATAATGAGTTGTATAGATATTGGAGCACTAGGTTTGATTTTACGAATTATCCCGACCCAGGTATTGAAGATATCATAAGATGGTGGGGTACCAAAACTGAAGAGTTTCCTATTCTTTGCAGGATTGTTAAATAGATTTATGCTATACCTATGTCTACAGTTGCAAGTGAGTGTGCTTTCAGCAAAGCGAGGTTGCAATACACGACTAAGAGAACAAGATTGACGGGCAAAGCACTTGGAGTGCTTGTGGCAGTTAAGGATTGGACAGCGGCGGATAAAAGGATGCAAGACATAGAGTTTAGAGACGAAATAAACGTAGACGACATCTTCCAAGATTATCCGGATGATTACGAAGATATACTTGAACAAGAAATTGCGGAAGAAAACGAAAATGACGACGAAGATTTTACTTACGAAGAAGACGAAGCTGGAGATGAATGATGTTTGTAATAGTTTTTTGCTATTTTGTATTGTAATTTGAAAACATTTGTACAACTCCTGGCCCGCACGAGTATAAACTATGAACGGCTAAATTATCCAAAAATGACTTTACCTTTTATTATAATAACAACAACTGTATTATGAAATACTTATAACTTCATAACATCTAAAACCAAAACAAAAAATAATAACAAACACTTGTAAAATTTAAAACCAAATCACAATAGTAATCAAAATGTAATATTAAAATTATAACCATAGAATTTGTAATATTTTAACATGATAAGATAGTTAAAATGTGATAATAACATAAGTAATATTTAAAATTTTACTTATGTTATAAACATAATAATAAACATAATAATTATATTTGTAATATTTGTAATAGTAATATTTAAAATCAGACCACAATAGTAATCAAAATGTAATATTTGTAATATTTATAAACATAATAATAATATTCAAAATGTGATAATAACATAAATAATATTTAAAATTTTGGACTATATAATAATTACAACACTTAAAATATTAATAACCAAAACAAATTAATATTAACAAAAATGTAATAATAATTCTATAATAATATGCAATATCTCAATATTTTTTAAATATAACATTTTGGTTATAAAATAAATAAAATCAGCATAATATTTACCAATAAACCGCCGGTTTTTTACAAATAAACCGTGGTTTCGCAGTCCTGCCAGGTTGCAGTCCTGCCGGGTTACTCCTTATGCGGTCCTGGCGGGTTGCGGTCCTGTCGGGTTGCAGTCCTAATAGGCTAGTTTCGCAGGTAAACCGCCAGTTCTTAAGCAAGTTGTCAGCTTTGAACCGTGGTTCCAGAACCATTAGACACTTCTATGATATCTTCAATACGAAGCTTTACAAAACCTCTTGGGATTATAATCTTTAAAGATTCAAGCCTACTAATAAATAGCAATAGAGCTCTTGAAAAGACATAAATATTTTAGAGATAAGAAAAAAACACCTAAGAAGATAACTACATTATGTTTGAGAAGCTTTCGATTAGTATATTTCTTTTGTCTTTTACAATTATTTTTAATATTTTAATATCATTCGCATACCAGTTCTTCTTTTATTTAGGGTTATTAAACTTTACCAAAATTATTTTTATGGTTTATATAGTTTAAAGTAATTTATTTTAATAAAAAAGTTATGATTATTACTATGCATTAATATTTTTAATTACTAACAAGATCAATTCAAATGGTTTTATATCCAAGTTTGGAGTGAGAGACAAAACTGATTTTTTAACTAATAATAATATCATAGGTTGAATAAGTGATCAAGATACTTGATGATGTAGGTGAGACGGTCCACAAATATGTAGATGTTTTGGACATACACAAATGGACATTATTTGTGATTCGGGTATCAAAACTGGATGATACAAATACTCAATTCGAATACTTCAACGAGCCCAACAATTGTTTAAAGCGTGATAGTTTTTGTCACGAAATTCAAAACATAAATTCTACAAGGTAGGGTTCCAAAACCTTATTTTACTGATTTTGATATTTTTTTTGGATTATATTTTAATTACTAAATAAATCTAACTTAATTCAAATATCTGATTAGGTTTTCGATGTTTCAAATATAATACCTTTCATACCCTAATGTTAAGTTAGTTCGTTAAATTAAGATTAAACACTTTGTGTTATTGAACTTGTGAGTTCATATTACCCTTCTATATCTCTATGTTTTTTTTTTATATTTTTCTCCATCAGTTTGTTATCAGACCTCTAGCAATTCCTGCTACTCAGATACATGATTCATTTTGATTCAAGAAGATAACGACATATTTTATTTTACAACATTGACACTGGTATTGAAGACGGAAGCTCTTTGAAGCTCTTACAAATTGGCTGTGTTAATGACGGACAACAAGGTAACTGTATCTAATCTTTTTCTAGTGTTAATTTTCTAAATCAGTGCTTATAAAGATAAGGCATGATGTCGTGTGGTTAGTATAGATAATTGCCATCTAATGTTAGGACGTCCGTGGTAATTTGATAGAAGTTCTACACATGATGATGTAACATATTTCTATATTTTTATGTATAATAATAAAAAGATCACATTGTTACCATCTAGAGAAATACTTACATAACAGTTTAATAAAATGATAAGAAATGATATTCACGCAATGGATAAACAGAATTTTTGTGTGACAAGTTAACTCATGTTTGACAAGCCAGTCTATGATGAAGATATCTTTGAAGGTGCATTTGGGTTGGTATTTGATAGGTATGATGATGAAAGAGAGGATGAAGATATAGTTAATATTAAGGAAAATATTATGGATCAAGATGTTGTCTTAGGCTTCAGTAAACCAAACTACATGGCTCCAGCGTTTCTGTTGAAAAAGAAATGCGATATAATAGGCTTTACCTTCCATATGCGTCTTCGAACTGTTTTCTGCCATCCTAATATCAAACCTTTATTTTGTTATGTGTAGATGTGTGTTGTTCTGTTGGAAACAATTATTGTTTAAGTGGATAAAATGTTAAGTTTCGAGACATTTTATTGGTGATTAAGGTTCTTATATTTTGTAGAATTGGTTGAAGATGTAATGAACACCATTAGATTCCTAAGCACATGAGAAACCATCAGTAGAATTCTACGTGTTGTTTTGCTGCTGTTCATAAGGAAGAAAACAAGAGTAGCCATAACTATCAAAAGGAATACCGATTTTAGGAATTGAACTGCTATTAATCCAATTTTAAGAGGACAAAGAATCCAAAGGCTCAGTGAAAATCGGTTTCGGTAATGACCGATCTAAACTAATTATCATTCTCGGGTCTTATTACTCTCTGGCTCCCAACTTCACGAGCATACACTCTTAGCATGTATTTTTCGATTTCCAATGTCAGTGTCTATGCATATGGGATTAGAATCACTCAACTCGAGTAAAGCATAAACATCTACCATTCTTCGATAAGAAATCTCATTCGTCAAGTATCTATGGGATGTTGGTCAAGAGTGATAAAACAAGTCGAGAAGCGAGACACTTAATCCTCCTCCATGATCATTCACAAAGAAATTCTTGACTTTCAGACAGGATATCAATAAAATTGGACTTGTAAATCATTTCTCATTTGTTAACAAAAATACTACAGGATTGAAATTTACACTAAAAACATGGAGGCAATTGCATGCTAAACAATTTTTTTCCTACCTAGTGAGGGCCACAAACCAGAGTGGCTTTGACTTTTTTAGGTGAAGGAGGCGCATATAGACGAACACTACAAGATGCTGCATATGATGTCGATTTAGTACCTTTCCATATTTTGTTAGCATAAAAGTAGGGGCTCTATCATGGCCAAAAGACAGCAAGTTCTTACCGCTCTGTCTATTTATCAAATGTTTCTCCAACCCATCCAGTTCAGTAAGTTCTAGCTGACTTTGGAGCCACTGAGGAATATAACCGTAAAGGCAGTAATCGTGACCTCCCCACAAAAAGGGGCTAAAAACTCTGTCAAGTCACCGGTGTTTGACACCTGCTGCATTCGTGCCACTAAGTTTCATTCGTCTTCAACACGAGTCATTGTTGTTTCAAATGGTTGCATTTTTTGTCACTAGCGCGTGCAAATCAACAGGAAGAGGCTGACACGTGTCACTCTAATGTACCCTTTTCTATTGCATATACGGTCCCTTTTATATTTTACCCAAAGCACGCTTAGTTACTAATTTTACCTTTTTACTTTAACTTTTAACTTTTGATTTTAATTTTTTACTTAAATAAATTTACCCTATTTACTTTAACCGTTTCTATTTACTTTTTTATCATAAATATTTTTACTTTATACCTTTTAATTGACTCGACCGATTTGATAAATATGATCGTTATTATTTAGACCCACTTAATTAACCCATTTAAATTATCGGTCCATATTATAACTTTTTCACTCACCTTCTAAGCTTTCTCTTTTCTCATCCCATCTCTCTGTTCATCGCCATTATCACGGCTAAAAAGCACCTGTGGTCCCCCATGTTTACCACTTGTATCAACTTGGTCCCCTTTCTTCAATCATGCATAGAACGCATCCTCATCCTTTTTTAACTTGCAATTTTAGTCCCCGCACATGTGAAGCTTGTGAGCTTGACATGTGGCATCTGTTTTTGTTGCAAGAATGGTCCCCCAATTTTTCTTCCAAAATTGCCCATTCTCGATCCATCTCAGCTGCCCCCTCAGCTTTACTATTTACCCTAAGTTTTTACCGTTTTACTTAAAAACTTACCATTCACCCTAACTTAACCCAAACCCGAAACCATATAGAACCCAGCCCAGCCTTTAATTCTATTCCGGTTTGCTTACTTCGTTACTCTCGCCGGCGAGTCATGTAACCCCGGTGATTTCTGCTTCTTCTCTTTCCCGAATAACTTCAGTTTATTAATCACCGGACTGGGACCGGCTGTCTCCGCCGGGAACCATGTGACTAAATCGACGACTTCAAATGAGTTATCACTGCAAAATAAGTACACCAATAAAGACTGGATTAAATCGGTGCGGTATTACTCCTCCATTTTTCAAGATCTAATCGCAGACGGCTACCTATCACCGGAATATAAATCATTGTGCGTTGAATCGAGTGATGGATAAGACGTGTTCGCGTTGAGAGAGATCGGAGTGAAAGATTCGATCGGAGTTTCGAAGAAATCGTTAAGACCATTGGTTGTGAAAGGTCACAGTCATGCTCTACCTTCTGAAGAAAACACTTTCGATTTTGTCTTCTCCGACGTCGGCCGGCTTGAGAAATCAACTAAACCGGTTGATTTCGCGGCGGAGATTCAACAGGCGCTGAAACCATAAGGTTTCGCAGTTATCCACATCTCCCCTAATGATAGTTACAGTTTCAATTTGTTCCTGGGTTTGTTCGAGTCCTGCAGATTTGTGAAATTGCGTGACATCGATAATCCCAATTCATCCCCAATAAGAATTCGAGAAATTCTGATGCAAAAACAAGTGGAAACCAATATTCACCTCGTCGACAACTCCAACTCATGCGAGCACTCCCAGAAAAAATGATACCTCACCGGAGCCAAATTAGAAATAGTCCATAACGCAAAACCATTGATTGCAGAAGAACCATTAAAGCCATGGCTGACATTAAGGAAGAACTTGAAGAACATCAGGTGTTTACCATCACTTGTCGATATTAGTTTCAAGAGTAGATACGTATACGTAGACGTCGGTGCTATAGGCTACGGTTCTAGCATAGGTAGCTGGTTCAAGAAACAATAGCCGAGAAGGTGAATCGCTGGGCTGG
Source organism: Limnanthes douglasii subsp. nivea (assembly GCA_036936605.1). Classification (NCBI taxonomy): domain Eukaryota; kingdom Viridiplantae; phylum Streptophyta; class Magnoliopsida; order Brassicales; family Limnanthaceae; genus Limnanthes; species Limnanthes douglasii. Next base: position 289,649,107 of record JAUPFV010000003.1, read on the forward strand.
GTTCTATATTGTTTCAGGTTTGGGTTAAGTTAGGGTGAATGGTAAGTTTTTAAGTAAAATGGTAAAAACTTAGGGTAAATAGTAAAGCTGAGGGGGCAGCTGACATGGCAGCTGAGATGGATCGAGAAGGGGCAATTTTGGAAGAAACATTGGGGGACCATTCTTGTAACAAAAACAAATGCCACATGTCAAGCTCGCAAGCTTCACATGTGCGGGGGACTAAAATTGCAAGTTAAAAAAAAGATGAGGATGCGTTTTATGCATGATTGAAAGAAGAGGATCAAGTTGATACATGATTTTTAGCCCCATTATCACTCTCTTCATTTTTCCAGTCTATTGGTCTTCTGTTTCTCTCCATACTCTTAGATGTCCTCTCTTCTATCTACCCTCATCCTTATAAAAAAAACCCGATTACCCATCCAACAAAAGATTCAAACCCTCAAAATCTATGTTATTGGATTCAGAAATTACAACTAGTTCATCGCCATAATCCTAATCGTGCAAAGCCACCATCTTAATTCACTCCCTCCATAACCATTTCATATTCGTAGCAAATCTCGGCTTCTCCTTCCTCATCGACGTTCTTTACAATTATTTGGAGCAGTCTTTGCCGAATTGGGTTTCGTTTCTTTATCTGGGCACCTAAGAGAAAACGTTTTCGTTGCTGGTTAACTCATGATTTGGGGATCGATAAGCTACAAAAGAAAAATTGGTTCGATTTGTATTAGAGGATTCTCGAGGAACTTAAAGATGGCGGTCTTTTGGTGGCTTCCGATGTATTTATGGTTTTGATTTCAGCTTCTGCGAAAATGGGTTTGGCTGAGAAAGTTGTGGAGTCATTTAGTAAGATGAAGGAATTCGAATGCGAGAGTTTCGGGTTTATGTCGAGAAAATAGAGCTGACGATGCGCTTACGCAATTTAATAACATGAAAAGAGTGGGTTTGTGCCTGATTTTGTGCTTATAGTGCTTTGCTTGATGGGTTTTGAAAGTTAAGTATGTTTGATGGTTTGGGTATATGTTTGGGTAACCACGTTATTCTAGTCTGATTGATAGTTTTGCAAAGGCCAGAAACATCGAAAGTGCGTATAAGCTTATTCAGGAGCTTAAGAAAGGGAAAGTGAAAGATCTAAGAGTGAGAGAGAGATAACTTAATAAAAGGGAAGTCGCTAGTCAGATGCGAAGATTAATTGAAATGGATTTTGCATTAGACAATTTTACTATAGCATTTTATACAATTTGCATAATTGGTTATGCCAGATAGGGAACTTCGAAAACGGTTTGAATATATTTTCCATTTTAGAAGAATTTAAGGTCATTCATTTTTATTTTTGAACTTTTCCAGAGAAGACGACTTGTATAATTTTGTGTGTGTTATACGAGTAGCAAAAGACTGTTCTAAAAAGTTCTTACTACTTACAAAAACCAGAAGCAAGAATTGTATAGAGAGACCAAGAGCGAGAAGACGAAATAGATAACTAAAACTAAAATAAAAAGTAAAAAGGTAAAATAAAAAATAAAAAATAAATGGGTCGACTCAATTAAAGGGAAATGTCACACTAAATACCTTCTCACCAAACTTATTGTCATCTAGTACCCCAACTATACTTTTACCTGAAGAAATCATTTTCACACTATCTCGTTCTTTAAACTTGATCAGAGGTAAGTCTGTATCATTTTTTATGCATTTCACCATCAGAAGCTTCGTATTTGTTTTCAACTGTTGTTTTTTAGTTCCTTTGTTTTTGTTTCATTTTCAATAATTGTCAAGTTTACAGTCGTCTTTTTGGTTATACCTTGTTTAAAGATTCTTAGCTCGAAGCTTTACAGTCGACAGTCATTTTTTGAAGCTTTTTTAGCTTTTTTATTGTTGTTTTTTACTTACCTGTGATTTACCCGTATTGTGGAAGACGACACTGTTGTTTTGCAGCTGTAAGTCGATTTCGCGTGAGTTACCTCTGTAACTCTATTTCGCGATTTATGTGTGGCAATGACCATGTGTATCGCGTCTCTCATTTTTTATCATTAGTAGATTGGACTTGTAACGCGATTGCTTTCTGCACTGGGAGCAGCTGACGCGAGTTGAAGCAAATCTTAATTCTGCTTGGGCGAGTGACAGTTAAGGTAAGTTTCTCTCTATCGCGTATGTGAATAACTTCTTATAACATTCCTTGGTAGCTAACGTGAATCCCATCTCTTTGTCTAGCGCGAGACACTATACACGCTAACGCGAGTTGCTGTATCAACAAACATCCTGAGCCCAGCCTGTCTTACGCGATTAAGGGAAACCCCTTGGCCTAGCGTAATAAGTCTTTTCATTTGGAGCCTCCTAGATGTCTAAGCAAAGAGTTTTTATTTTTAAATATTTGAAGCAGACCTCCATCGTTCTTTTGAGCTCGTTTGAAAACTTTGAATCTGTCGAGAAATATATTGAAGGTAGATGGGATGATCTGGTTAAGGGTTGCTACACTATTTCCTACTCCTGTGGCGGTGACAATTATTGCTTGTTTACTAACGAGATTGATTTCATTGGTTTGACTGTTTATCTCGATGTGGAGCATCTGAAAAGAGTTAGCTTCTTCATAGAACAACCAGTAGTTGAAACAGATGCGCATGACATTGGTAAACAGCCTACTGCAAGCTTTGTAGAACCCTGTGATGATCATTTACTAAGCGGGGAGAGTAGTAATGATTTAATCGGTTCGCAGCATAAAAAAAGACATCTTGCTACTACTGGTTGGGTGGATGCTATCACAGGAGTTGGTCAGACATTCGCTGATGGTGCCTCCGGTTTAAGGTTATCGTTATGCCGCTATGCTTTAGAGCTAGGTTTTGCTTTCAAGTATATGCATAATACATCCACTAAGATCACTTCTTACTGTGTCAACAAAAAGTCAGGTTGTAAATGGCAACTATATGCATCAATAGATTCTAGCACTGGTTTTATGATGATCAAGCGTTTTGCCAACACTCATTCATGTAGCCCGGTTTTTTCCAAGAAAAAAAGTAGGCATTTGACGTCCGATTTAATTGCGGATGAAATACACGAATCAATTAGGACAAGTCATTCTTTAACAACAAAAACTATTCAGTCTTCTGTCAAACAAGACTATGGTTTAGATATTTCATACTGTTTATCGTGGAATGCATTAGAGAAGGCTAGGAGGGAAGTTTTTGGAGACAGTAATACTTCGTTTGGGTTGCTGAATTTATACTTTAGAAGATTAAAAAGTAGGGATATTACTACCGATTTTTATTTGGAGGTTGGTTTAGGAAATGTCTTCAGGAGGTGTTTTGTGTCTTTCAGATCATGCATTCAAGGCTTTCACTCGTGTTGACCTTTGCTGTACGTGGACGGAACCCATTTAAATAGCAAGCATGGTGGTGTCTTGCTGTCTGCAGTGGCCAAGGACGGCAATAACGGTGTGTTTTTTACTTTCTTCTATATGTACATATTAAATATTCAGATACAGCATGTATCGCGCGTTCGTATATTTTAAGCACCCATGCGTCGAGATATTGTTTAGGCACCTAGTTAGTTAGTCTGTTTTATGTTGCGCGAGAGACTCTTTATATACGATCTTAGATACCCCATTTAGTCTGAAAACATCGAGCGGGATGCCAATTAATGTTACGGTAGATATAACTTAACTGTAGCCAGAGTTAGTGTACATCTATACTATTGCTATTATATTCAACATCAAGCGACATATTGCATCCATATACAATTTTGATATCGCTTGTATCGCGCGTCAGTATATTTGCAGAACCCTTGCATCGCGATAGTGTTTAGACACCTAGTTAGTTAGTCTACTTTTTGCAGCGCGCGACAGTGTTTATATACGACGCTAGATACCCCATTTGGTCTTCATTACATCGCGCGTGATTTAATTTAATGTCACGCTATATATAACTTAATTGTTGCGCGAGTTACTGATTGCGTCTAACGCTATACGCAATTGCTATTATATTAACCAGCGCGCGACACAGTAACAACACACCACGCGTGGTGGCAACTACATCAAATGAATCGCGCATGAACCTCTACATATATAGGTGTATAATTCACTTACCAACCCTATTTTCATATTGCAGGCATTTTTCCAGTTGCTTTTGGTATTTTTGGTGGAGAAGATTCGGATAACTGGATGTGGTTCATGGAATGTCTTAAACCACATTTGTTGAACCGTCAAATCACTTTTATTTCCGACAGACATTCTGGTATTATCAATGCTGTTTCCGTTGTTTTCCCAAGCTGCTTTCATGCTTATTGCATATATCATTTGGTTAATAATTTGAAATCAACTCTTGAAAACACCAACCGCGAGTATAACAAGAAAATGTTGAAGCGATTCAAATGTTGTGCTTACGCTCCAACTGTTGAATTTTTTAACGAGAGACTTTCCAAGTTTTTAAGTAGAGCTAGTAAAAATTTAAAGGCGTTCATCGATAATCTGCCTCCCGATAAGTACGCTTAACCATTCGTCTTTGGCAAACGTTATGGAGCGATGGCATCATCTGCTGCCGAATCCTTTAACAGTCAGATTAAAAAGTTTTGTAATTTACCGATTGTTGAAATGATAGACAAGATTAGAGTTATGGTAATGACTCAGATCTCCAGACGTTATTCAGAAGGGCTAACCTGGAACAGTTTTTTATGCCCCGAATATGAAAAACAGTTAAAGGAGAATGTTCAAGCCGGTCGAACCTGGGTGGTATCTAAGTCTTCTGCAGGTTCATTCAAGGTTTATTCTAACCCAGTTATGGTTGTCAATATACTTGATTTAAAGTGTTCATGTGGTTCATATCAGCAAGAGTGTTTTCCATGCGCTCACACATTGGCCGCAATATCATCAGTGAACGAAGATCCTATGACTTTGGTAGAACCATTCTACAGGGTAAGTAATTATAGATCCACCTATTCGTTTAGCATACCTACCATAACCGATTATGGTGAAAGTTCGTCATCTAATGAATCCGAAGGACCTGTTGTTCTACCTCCGAACGTAAAAAGGCGAGCTGGAAGGCCAAGGAAGAAGAGGATTCCATCTAGAGGAGAAGTATCATCTACCCACTTGCGCTGCGGCCGTTGCTTTAAATTTAGGCACAACCGAAGAACATGTGATATGACATTATGATTCAGTTGTTTCAGCCACCATCCCTGGTTGTCTTATATTTTACGCGATTCCCTGCAGATTTAACTCTAAACTGTTTGCCTGTTTGTTTTACAATAGCCACGCGCGAATCATTTTCGATATCTTAAGCGATTCACATCAGTCTAAACTTTAAGTGTTTATTTGTTTTGTTTACATTCGCCCCGCACGAATCATGTATGATAGTTAACGCGATTCATTTAACACTAAACTTTAAGTGTTAACTGCTTTGTTTTACGTTCGCCCCGCGCGAGTCTTGTATGCTATCTTAAGCGATTCACTGCAGACTAAACTTTGATGAGTTTACTCTTTTGTTTTACATTCGGCACGCGCGAATCCTGTTTCATATCTTAAGCGATTCACTGCGGTGGTAACTTCAATGTGTTAGGGCTATTTTTTAACACTCACCTCGCACGAATCACGATTGATATCCTAAGCGATTCACTACACACTAAACTTTAATGAATTTGCTGGTTCGTTTCATATTCTCCACGCACGACTCATGTGTATCATATTCACTACAGTGAAAACTTCGACGTCTTTACTTGTTTGTTTCACATTAGCCCCGCGCGACTCATGTCTTATATTTTAGGCGATTCATTGAAGATTAAACTTTGATGAGTTTACTCGTTTGTTGTACATTCGACACGCGCGAATCATGCTTCATATCTTACGTGATTCGTTGTGGTGGAAACTTCAATGTGTTTGTTTTTTTTAAACTCACCTCGTGATTCATGCTCGATATCATGTTTCATGATTGACATCTTACGCAATTCATTTCACACTAAACTTTATGTGTTAACTGCTTTGTTTTACATTCGACACGCGCAAATCCTGTTTCATATCTTAAGCGATTCACTGTGGTGGTAACTTCAATGTGTTTCCTTTTTTTTTTAACACTCACCTCGCGCAAATCACGATTGATATCCTAAGCGATTCACTACACACTAAACTTTAATGAATTTGCTGGTTCGTTTCACATTCTCCACGCGCGACTCATGTATGGTATCTTACGCGACTCACCGTAGTGAAAACTCCGACGTCTTTACTTGTTTGTTTCACATTAGCCTCGCGCGACTCATGTCTTATATTTTAGGCGATTCATTGCAGAATAAACTTTGATTAGTTTACTCGTTTGTTGTACATTAGACACGCGCGAATCATGCTTCATATCTTAAGCGATTCGTTGTGGTGGAAACTTCAATGTGTTTGTTTTTTTAAACTCACCTCGCGATTCATGCTCGATATCATGTTTCATGATTGACATCTTACGCGATTCATTTCAGACTAGATTTTATGTGTTAACTGCTTTGTTTTACATTCGCCACGCGCGAATCATGTCTATTATCTTACGCGTGACAATTATTTTTACTATCAATCTATACTGTATTTTGTTCTTCAATTGGGGGGGGGGGTGTAAAAAACGCCTTCAGACTATAGAAACAAAGATTGAGTTCAAATGATAAATTATACGTTCCAAAAGTAGTTCAGAAAAAAAGTAGTGCATAAAGAGAAGTGAAATACAATTCGATCACAGAGGGCCTACAAGTGCCCGGATACTAAACCCTAACCAAAACACAGCAAAAGTAAAAAGGGTTTGTAAATTACAGCAACAAAAAACAACAACAGTTTAAAACAACAGAACCATATTCTAATAATCTGAAGAGTTACCCTCCTCAGATGTGTCCTTCCCATCGCCATCCTCTTCGTCCTTGTCCTCGTCTGTCCCATCATCTTCATCCTCTTCATCCTCGTCCTCGTCCTCGTCCTCCTTCTTGTCTGTTTCGTACCCCTAGTAATCATCATCCGATGAGTCCTTCGAAGACTTCCGGGGAGTTATCTTCCTCCTGCCCCAGTTCGTCTTCAGGTTCTTGACTATCCTTCGTCTTTTGGGATACCACTCGGTGTCGGAATCTTCTTCCGGCCATGAGAGGGAGTACTCAGAGTCAGCCGGCGAAAGAGACGGAGTAAAAGGATTCGACTCCGCGTCGGACGAGTACTCCGTAGTCGTCTCCCGCTTGTAGTTCAACTCGGAGCGCCTAGAACTCTCATCGTAATAAGAACCTTCTGACCCTTCATTGTCGTAGGAGCCAACAATGCTCATCGGCGTCTTCTGGTTTGCTATGGAAGAGAAACAGTTTTAAGAATTTGAAAAGTCTAATGGATAACCATGCAAGCAAACGCGATACGCCTATTTAAATAATTTCTAGAACAACGTGTACCCTAGGTAACATTTAATGTACATGCAGTGAGTGCTTTATCTACCCTAGTCACATCCTTCATTAATAAACCCAATGCAATTAGTGAAAAGACATCCCATTGTCTTTTCACTAGGCATTAAGTACGACGCAATTTAAATTTAAATTTGAATCACGACAACTAAAGCCTACTCTCCATTGTCATTGATTAATTTTGATTATTAACTTTTTTAATTCCAGATTTTATAATTTTACCCATAAAGAATTATTATTATGTCGACTGCCCCGATACATGACGCGTATCACGTTGTCATCTTAGAACTTATCTCGCGTCAGCATTTTTAATTTTTGGGTTTTGCTTGCTAGTTGCTATCTGGGAATCGTGTCTCGCGTACGTGTCACCCGATGTTTTAGAATCCGTTTCGATATTAATAATTCGCGTACGTATTGATAATGTCTCGCATACTCGTCAAGCGACGTTAGAGAATCCGTTTCGATCTCAAATACAATTCGGACACCACGCTAGACGTTCCCTTATTATGACGCGATGTACTAACGCTTTTTTATTTTTTGGGATTCGCTTGGTGGTTGGTATGTGGGAATCGTATCTCGCGTACGTGTCACGCGACGTATTAGAATCCGTTTCGATCTTATTAATTCGCGTGAGTATTAATAATGTCTCGCGTACTTCTCAAGCGACGTTAGCGAATCCGTATCGATCGTAAATACAAGTGGGACACCACGCTAGACGTTCATTTCATCAGACGCGAGGTACTAATGTATCATTGGCCAACACTCTATCGGTTTATACCATATACCGTCATACCACCTTTCATCTTCTAAGGCCTACTTTTTCAAGTAGGTCAAGCCGTCACCAGACGGTAGCTGTGATTATCTTCTCACGCTAGAATATTATGTCTTATAAGAATATATGTCAATGTCTTTTGATGCTAGATATGAAGTTATAGTAAAGAACAAGTGACGCGAGGTATTTGTTTCATTTGACGATAGGTAGTTGATTTTAACAATGTTAAACAACTGCGCTAGTCATGCCTTCCAGCACGCGCGAGATGGGTAGATAGGACGTGATACATTTGACATAGAATACATCCAAACATTCTAAACATTACCAAAAAAAGTCGTAGTAGTTCACTAACCAAAAAAGTCATACATTTAAAACATTAACAAAGATAGTCCTTCACATCCAATCTAAAGACTACTTTGTTCTTCGAATAAAGTTACAATTTTGGCCAAAACCCATAAAAAAGCTTTATTGCAATAAACCACTGTTTTCATCTAACCCGTGAGCAGTTAACAATTGCATCTTCTCTCTGTGCGATGGATTCCTTTAGCTTGATAATCATATCTCTTGATATCCAATCATTATCTTCCCACTGCCAAACGTTTCCTACATCTAAGCGCAAATCTAAACAAAGATCAGAAACACGTAGCAAGGGTTCTGATTTCAGTTTGTTGTACATCGCAGCGATGCTTTCTCGTGTTCGAACGTGGGGGCCGACAAATCCAAGCCTCCCGTAGTCAAAGTACATCCTGCATAAAAATTCATCCCAAAAAACGTCTGCCTCTGCATCCGAGCTTGTTCTCTTCACGTACTTCACCGCTTGGAGCAAGTGTTGGTCTTCATCGACGCACCAACTCATCCCTATTTCCTATTTGGAGTTTTTAAATTGTTTAAGAGTATACAATATGTAGTTTTGTGGAGGTATATATAAGGGAGAAATATTAGGGTGGTAAGTAGGCGGGTAATATTTTGTAGCTTATTTTTTGGCGGGAGAATTAAAGTGAAAAAATGACTTTTGGCGGGAGTTTAATATGTCACCCATCACGCGTATTTAATTTTGAGATTGCATTCTTAAATCGCGCCTAGTCACATTTATCATTGTGGTGGTAATGAGTAAAACGCGTGTTAGTTAGATTAAAACATTCATATTGCGCTAGTCATTTACAGCCCGGGTTAATGCTTTCTTGACTTACCCTGTGTGATATTCACACCATACATGGGTTGCTTGGTAATGCCTCTGTCAACATCCATAAAATCTTTGGTTCGTTACAGTTATATCGCGCATGACATACAACTTACAACGCATATGAATTTAAAACAACCCGCCCTATGCCTAACATGTCGCGCGAGTTACAAAAAACATGATACGCTAAATACGTTAAACCTCATACGCGAGTCAGTGTGGTTAAAAGTCCTACAGAACAGTGTGATCTGGCGCGAGTCACGTTGAAAATACAATGCTACAAATCGGAAGCCCTTAAATTAGTGTTCTTGTCATTCAGGAAGTGGTTGAAGATTTCTGCGCGTGCTCTAGCTGGCATGCACTTGCTATATTTCTTACCTACGAAGCCCTGCTGGATAATGTCTTTCACATACTCACAGACGAACACTCCACAGTCAAGCGAATCTTTTTCTTACTGTGGGATTTCGATAGCTGCTTTAACTTTGTATCCATTCTTCGCACGCGGTATGTATCCCTTCTTCATACAATAGTTAAGCTTGTCAAATAAGAAAAATGTTAGTTTCGTTTTTTGAATTTAAATATCTACTCTTAATGATGCGAATCATTGTACATTAGGACGTGAGATCCATCTTTTTACACGTGATTCGCACACAAACTGACGCGAGATGTTTAATGACCCTGCAAACAATGAACATATATCGTCACACAATAATGTTTCATACTACTTACCAAAGCATCGCCCGTTTTCCTAGTGTTGTCTGGAGTGAATTTGCTAAGAGGGGCCAGGGAATTGTAGTTTTTTGCCAAACCATTCTCCAAGTCTATTACCAACAACGTCCAGTGGTTAGTACCGTTTTCATTTATGGTGCATAACGGAACAGATGTGATAAACGTGTCTTTCGCGCTCTCAAAAACTGTGTCAATAATGTTTGTACCATCCGCTCTTTTGGCTAGTAGTGTCTGTAATAGAACCATTGTATACAATAACAATATCAAACTTCTAATCACTTCAAATGTGTATTTATTAATAAGATACTAACCGTTGCCACTCCTGATATCTGAATAGCATTTTGTTTACAATTGTACTCGTCACTGAGTCCTTTAAACGGTACGGTCCAGTTTGAATCTTCAAGCAGCTTATATATCCAGGCATTGATGATCTACATCACGTAAAAACCATAGCTATATCTAGAGTAGTTGTTCATTATTTGTGTTCTATCAAGTTTCTAAGCTTTACCTTGAAATCGAGCTCCCCGTCGTATGCTACCGCCATTAGTTCTGTGACGCTAACACTTAGCCGGTATGAAAATTCATGTTCTGCCAAATACCATACCTCAGAGTCTAGTTGATCTTCGTTTTGTTGTATTCGAAGGACCTTGCGGTATTGACGAACATCTATTAACTTCGTAGTAGTTGTTTCTTTTTCCCAAGTTTGTTCACTATTTCCCGCCTCTTGCGTCTGTGTAAGTAAATCCAAATTTGGATTAATATTATCTACTAACTGTAAAAAAACATAAACCTGGTTAAATAACCATCCCCAACTTACAAATCAGTATAGTACTGTTATCATAGTTCTAAACATACCATTGTAGGTGCATCTCGTAACAGACTTTTTGACGCACTCATGTCCCGACTCTTTCCTCCACTCGAGTGTATCGCCACCGCCTTATCAATTTTTCATAACTCGCGTGGCATGATTCACATGATCAGCATATCGCGCATCACGAAACTGGCACATGCCTTTGTGGGATTCCATGACGCGCGAGGTACTCATCCATGGTAACATGGCCGTCTCGTAATGTCGCACGATGCAGGTTACCTGATCATAGACTCGCGCGAGTCGTACCATACGGGACACATATGACGCTAGATACATTTCTTAAGTCGTACAGGTGCAATACGTAAATCACGCGAGACACTATGCGAGCCTCTACATGCACTAACGCGACTCATATCAGACAATTGTCAATGGGTCACTATACGTATGCCATAGGGTTTCTGTATCTATATATATATATATATATATATATATATATATATATATATATGAAATTACTTTGACAGCTTCGTTCGAACACGTTTTTTGATCTTACAACATTCTGCTCCCTTAGATATAACATAATAACTATAACATAACATTTGCGGAACTTGAAAATTTAAAAACATTCCCTATTGTATTAAACAACATTTAAAGCCCACTATTTAAATTCGAAGTTTGAAAAACAACATCGTGGCCAAATTAAAAACAAATGTACTTTAACATAGCTATAAGAAGTTGAATCTTAATAACTTAAGATCCACTTACATCTTCATGTCCTTGCTCCCCGGCCTTTGTACGCTAGTGGGAGTTTCACGTGGCACAATTCTATTCATTTCCGTCCCAGTCTTTTGCTCACCAACATTTGGAATTTCCCCATCTCCCTCTGTACCTTTTGGACCAGCATCAACACAAACTGTATCAGCTGCAGCTTCAGAGCGATTATGTTCTCCCGCAGTCTCATTCCCCTCAACATCTACCTGTAACTCTTGTGTCGTTTCAGCTGCAACCTCAAGAGGTTCTGCATCTATTGGTATTTGTTCAGTTGCTGCTGCCACAATAGCATTTTGCACTGCTTGCTCTTCAAACCCTTTAGCAGTTTCTGAGGTTACATCGATTGCTTCTGCTTCGATGAGTTTTGGCTCGTGCTGCACACCTTGGTTTTCAAACCCTTGTGCATTTTGAGCCACAAGAACAGTTGGTTCTTCTTCATTGGGTACAATAACAATTTCCCCCTAAGCAACTGCTCCTACTTCCTCAACCGTTGATTGGACTGCACCGACATTAATCTGTACCTCAACCGTGGACGGGACAAGCCTGCATTTGTCAACTCCCAAAACATACAAACTTTTTGTATTTACCTACCCCTCCCCCAATGTATCATTAGCATCAATTGGTCCTTCAAGAGATTCAGATGCATTATCTTCCTCAACCGTCGCACCTCCGTCTTCTACCAACTCGTGTTTGTCTTCTTCACTGTCATTACTTGTAGAACCCTCTACAATTACTTCTTCTCTATCAAGTTTTTTCTCTCCTTCTTCTAACTTTTTGAACCTGTGTTTTCTTGAGACATAAAAAATGGTTTTAGGAACCTCGTCCATTGTTTCCGATACATCGACCCTTTCACTACGGAGTCCTCCTCTACCAAACAGAACGGTAGCACACAAACCTTCTCTAGTGCTTCATTAACATCAGCTTCTTCATCTTCTTCGTCACCTTTAAAAGCTTGTTCTTGAAGCTTCGAAGTCAACAAAGCAGCCTCCCTTTGGAGTTCTTCAATCTGAGGTGAAATTGAAGAAGTATTAGGCAAATTAATGAAAATGGAATATTACAATTTAGTACCTATCGAAAAACTTACTTGTTTATTCTTTCGGGCCAGAGAAATCTTTAGCCTTTTGTTTTCTATGGAGTACCTATATTTGACACTGGTTCTCTTCTTAACAGACTCCATTTTCTTCAATAAAATATTACAAGAGCTTGCCTTGTAAACTTTCATCCTCCTCGTCCGAGTACTTGAGTTGCCCTCTTTATGGGGTGTATTTTTTTGATGATCAATCCACCCCTGCAGCTGCTGCCCGTAATCCTCATCCCTTCCCTGGTAATCAACTGTACCAGAGCCTTGTCCAATCTCCATCTTATTTATTTCTCCTCCTCTACAATACTTGGCTCGTTTCACTCCTCTAGTGATCACCGGTTTTTTCCTTTTTCCTGTTGACACGCTTACACACCCTGTCCCGGACTCCCCCGACCCGAATGCCAGTTCTTCAGCTTCCTTCAGCTCAGCTCCCCATCCAACACCTGCAAATCAACATTAATGTTTCAACAAACATAGCACATGCACGTACATAATGCGCACTACTAAACAGAAGTTTCCATATAACGCGACTCGTGTGTTTAATTATGACCCATGTCGCGCGACGCATAACATCTCACCACTATCACGCGAATCGTAGGTACCAAGGCCCCTCCAAAAGGGCCTCTAACGTGACACAGTCAGGTAATAACTAGGTCCTGCAATTTTACCAGCACAAAACACATTCCGCGCGTCATATACGCGATGCACTTGGTACCTAGATGCACATACATCGCGCTATAATACTATTACTTCGCGCGAAACACAGTCAAAACATATATAAACATCGATAACTTACCTCCTCATCTGCCAGCTTCCTTATCCTTTTAACAACCGCTATAGTCGCCTCCTTGCATTCCAGCCCCCACCATTTGTAGCACCTAGGTATCATGTTTGGCCTTACCAAATCTGCACCTAGCGTGGTGTGCTCCATTATGAAGTGCTGCAAGGTAAAGCCAGACTCGTATCACTTTCATAATAGAACAAAATAACACACTAATTATTCGATACAAACCAACAACACTGCTACGCAGCCAATGACGTGATCGGGTGTCCCTTTCTCCAAACAGTTTACCATCGACTTCGTTAGCTTCTCAACAATTGCTCGGGACCAATCATAATCATTAATTTTGAGCATGTCTTCTACGTAGAAAACCATCGTCCAGCCCATGATATCACCAGTTACAGAATAGAACACGGTTGAACAAATGAATAGTATCAAGAGTCGGTTACGGATTCGTCACTACCATCCTTTGCCGCTATTTCTATTGCTTCCTGTGTCGGAACAGACGCTAGTTATTTCATTTTATATGCCAAAACATCACTAGATCTATGTTATTCGTACCTTTATCAACGCATTTGAAATAGCCTTTTATATTGACGATCCACTTTTCCTAGCACGTGGACGCAAGAAATATTTCTGCATCAGTGCAGACTCGTTCTCCGCACCATCTTCAAATCTTCCACTGAAAGCCCCTAATCTGTTCATAGGCATTTCCTCCGTTCCGTGTTTAAGACCGAAAATTGCTTTAACATCATTCGTTGTAAGCTTCACCCGCTTGGAACCTATTCTGAAACAGCCGTTCTTTGGTGAGTATCTCTTTATAATCTCCTCTAGAACCTTGTTAAACCGCTTCTTGGGCAGGTCTTCGTTCCTTGTCGCAAAGGAAGTTTTAAGCAAAGTATAGAATGGGGTGTTCTTGGTAGCCTCAATATGCTCCTCGGTGACTATATCTTTCTGCAGCAAATTCAATATGCTTACCAGACTAGACCTGTAAAAAGTACCTTTGCCCATAGCAGAACTTGTTTGAACAAAACAACACACACGTAAGATTTTAGCAGTGTTAAACCCCTACCAGAACTATGTCCTACTACAACTCTTATAAACTAAACTCATATCAGCCATTTGACAACCACGCGATTCACTCCTTGAATGTAGCGCGATGTACAAAGAAGCCCAACTGCCCTGCCTACTTATACGAAGTCTAGCGACACACTATATACACAACGCGCGTACCATTACCAGGCTGAAATGCCTGATTCCCATATAACTACTTCCTTACGCGATACAGTAAATACACTCGTCAGAGTCAAGAAATTTTATACGCGCAACATATGCGTGAGACATTCAAACCGGAAACCAAAAAAAAGGGAGCACCTACATATTCACAACCCACACGCGAATTAGGTTCTACGATGAAACCTGTAGTTACACATATTACGCGTATCCCAATCAACCATTTCCATCAATATGCATGTCAAAACCATTTACTGCCCTAACAAAGCATTCACATAACATACCCGTAATAGAACCACGCACTACTCTGCCCCTAATCAAAGCTACCAAATTAAACCAAACCGATAATAAACTAACGCGAGAGACATCAGCATTTCTGTGAAAAATAACTCCAACAACACCCAGTTCACTACCTCGCGCGAGGCAGCAACCGGAATACAATTAACAGACTCCCACTCTTTCTTCGACTAATGGAGTCACTCGCCGGCCGGAAAAACTAACCCAGTACTTATCGACATCATAAAACTGTATCATCTACAAAACACGATTAAAGAAAAATAAACTAACCTTGAATGTGCGTTATCGACTGTTCGAACTCCCGTGCCCCGGTGGTTTTTGCTTCGGACGACCAAAAAACGAAGTCAATTCTGCACAAGGTTTCTTCGACCTTCGCCGGAGTTTTTAATCACTCGTTCGCCGGAGTATCTTGGTAAAAAATGAGACGGTTCGTTTACAGGTTTCTTTTGGTTCTAATTCTTCTCTGAATTTCTTCTAAAGTCTTTTTATCTTTTTGGTATCTTAAAGTTTTGGGGATTTGGGGAGAAAGTACAAATTAGAAAAATAGTAACCTATTTTCTCTTTCTTCTAGTATTAGGGCTATTTTGGTAAAAATATAGTCCTCTTACTACTAGTCTAAGGGACTCATATTTGGGTACTTATTTGGGATTAGATACTTGAAAAGGTATTTATGGGTACTTTTCCCTCAATTAAAAGGTATAAAGTAAAAGTATTTATAATAAAAAAGTAAATCGAAAAGGTTAAAATAAATATGGTAAATCTATTTAAGTAAAAAACTAAAATAAAAAGTTAAAAGTGAAAATAAAATGATAAAATAAGTAACTAAGGGTGTTTTGGGGAGAATTAAAGGGGACCGTATATGCAACAGAAAATGGTACATTAGGGTGACACGTGCCAGGTTCCTGTTGATTTGCACGCGCTAGTGACAAAAAATACAACAATTTGAAACAACAATGATTCGTTTTGAGAACGAAGGAAACTTAGTGGCACTAATGCAACGGATGTCAAACACCGGTGACTTGACAGGATTTTT
Organism: Limnanthes douglasii subsp. nivea; assembly: GCA_036936605.1. Taxonomy (NCBI): domain Eukaryota; kingdom Viridiplantae; phylum Streptophyta; class Magnoliopsida; order Brassicales; family Limnanthaceae; genus Limnanthes; species Limnanthes douglasii. The sequence goes on from JAUPFV010000003.1 coordinate 289,665,178, forward strand.
AGCCCACAAAGAGGAGAGCAAATCAATAGGTTTAACAATTTTAGATTTGATTTTTCCTCCATTTATATATTTTTCTCTAACAAGCAAAACTCAGGTAATTTGCATATTTTAACTTCAGATTAGTTTTTTAATACAAAAGACCATTATAGTTTTGCTAATATAATCCTTTAAAAATAGGATTCCATCGTCCTAACTAACCAGAAGAACAGTGAAAACTGGAGACAAAAAGAAAGAAGGAAATAAGTGGAAACAAACGTCTCATTCCAAATCTTTTATAATCTTGATGCTAAACAGAAGCATCTGCTTTCTAGACAACAAAGGCTGCAATACAAGAGTAAATAGTAAGGCTGGGATGGAGGAGAAAATGGATTGATTAGCAAATGGGGGCGGATCCAGAACTCAAATTAGCAGTATGCTAAAAATAATACAATTTTTGTATGTATTCATATACAAATTTTATAAAAACAATAAACAATTAAATTTAATACAATTAATTTACTAAATAAATATACATGAAACCTTGTTTATTTTTTTATTTTTTTATTTCTCCTAGAAAAATCTAGTAGTTTTTAATATGCCAAAGAAGAAAAACCAAATCAATGAAAGAAACAAAAATTATATTAAAAGATAGACAAATTTCCATGAAAATACTAAATTTGTAGCAACTTTTTCACTTACTAAACTTAGAGCTAGTAAATGAGACAACTAAACAATTAAAGAAAGACTAAATACTTGAATACATGAAAATCCTTTTAAAAAGGAAAAAAAAAAAGTTTTGATCAAATGACCAAAACACGTCCATAGAAATCCGATTTCAAAATGGAGAAAAGGGTTTTGATTTAAAGATAGGATTTTAGAAGATTTAAAAGGGAAAAATGAGTTTTTATTCAATGACTAAACACGTTCGTGGATATTGTAAATTACAAAAGAAAAATTGGAGTTCATTGTGGCGAGAATAAAGAGGATAGAATTAATTGGGGCGATAATCAAGGAAGAAAAATAAGACTTCTTAGGAGTACTACTAAACATTTTTTGGGAATTTAGGGTATATATCTAGATTTGATTCTCTAAGAGCATTAACATTATTACATAAGAAACTTAATTCATGGAACTTAAGATTCCTTAGTAGGTAAAGATTATTAACATTATTACGTAACAATATCACTTCATGCTCCGTACCAATGACTTTTTTAAAAATATTTTTAACCAAATCATATTTTTATTATATTAGTGACAAATGTAAATTAAACTTTTGTAAATAATAAGGCAACAACTTTTTGTAAACTAGCTCTTCAACTTACCATTCCACCAAAAATTGTAAATAAATTTCCATAAGCTAACTTTGATGTATCAAGGCCTACATAATTAAAGTCCATGGTCAATAAATATGTGATTGAGAGTGGAACGCAAAAGAAGCTAGATAGAGGGATAAACCCTAATTTTATTAATCAAAACAACTCCCCAAACAATGTAAAGAAGATATGTTTATATAAGGGTTCAATTGAAACCCTAAAACCAAAAATAAGAAAATTACTAAAATATCCTAAAGTATTAAAAACTCGAAATAAGCTGATAGATGAGCCCAAATGCCCAAAAAAACCCATAGTTCACTAGCAAAGCTGGTGACTTGCATTATTGGCGTCGTTTCATTCTAAACAAGATGCTGTGGGTCAAAATCAGACACCGGAGCTCCAAACTGTCAATTCACCGCATTCTTCGGGTGATCGCCAGTCTCAATAAATTCCAGCGCTAAACTGTCTCATCAATATGTATTTTTACTTTATGTTTATCTATTTAATAATTTATTAGCTACTTTATCTAAGGTTATTAAACTTCTACCAAAATTATTTTTATGGTTTATAAAGTTGAAATTAATTTATTTCAATAATTGTTTTCTTTAGCATTATTACTATGCATTAATACTTTTAATTACTTACGAGATCAATTCAAATGGTTTTATATCTATGTTGGAAATGAGAGAGAAAAATGATTTTTTAACTAATAATATCATAGGTTGAATAAGTGATCAAGATACTTGATGATGCAGGTCAACGGTCCACAACTATGTAGCTGTTTTGAACATACGCAAATGAGCATTATTTGTGACTCATGTATAAGGACTGGATTATACAAATACTCAAATCGAATCCTTCAACTGGTCCAACAATTGTTAAAAGATTGAGAGTTTTTGTCACGAAATTGTGAACATAAATTCTATTGTTTAGTGTTCCAAAACCTTATTTTACTGTATTTTGATATATTTTTAGGATTATATTTTAATTACTGAATCAAATCTAACTTGATTCTGATTTGATTTTGATATTTAATATATTTATTTGTTTGAATATTTGATTAGGTTTTGGATGTTTCGAATATAATGCATCTGATACCCTAATGTTAAGTGTGTTATTTTTGTTGAATTAAAATCGAACATTTTGTGTTGTTGAACTTTTGAGTCCATATTACCCTTAAATTAAGGTTTATATGTCTCTATGTTTTTTATATTTTCCTCCTTCAGTTGTTATAAGACGTCTAGCAATTCTTGCTACGCAGATACAGAAATCATGTTTCCACAACCTGATTATTTTTTTATCCAAGATTGAAAAAAAGATAACGACATATTTTCTTTCTCAACATTGGCGGAAATAATTTCAAGTTCGTAATCAATCCGGATAGTTGTGAGAATTTGATTTCTGAAGAGGTTGTTCCGAAACTAGCATCGAAGACCGAAAGTATTTCAAACCCTTACAAATTGGACAACAAAGAAACTGTTTCTAATCTTTGTCTAGTGTTTGAATAATTTTTTATACTGTTTTATTAGTTCAATTTTCTAATTCTAGATTCAGTTTGATTATCCGAATCCAATGAATCGATTCGCACCAACTTATTGAATCACCGTGTTAAAAAGTCGGTAAGAAGAGTGGTAACTACAGAGTACATTAGTTTGGGTGCACGGATGAATTTTCATATTTTAATTTTGCAATTATGTTATAATTATTCAGGATCGCATCCAAGATTTTGATCTTTTGGAAAGCGGTAGTTTAAGTCGATAAAAGTTTGTTGAAGATAAGGCAAATTTATTATGAGTTTATGTTGCTTTTGTAATTACAAGCATCCAATAATTTACACACAAAACAAAACCCCAACAAACAATTGGTTTTATGAAATAGTTCGTAGTCTCGTAAACTCCCGCACAGAGAAAGAACTGCATTCAAATTCAAGAATTACAGCATAGTCTCCTAAAACCCCATTCTTTTTTTAATTCCCGAAATCTTTTCACACTCCCATCTGAAATGTACACAACAATATATATAATTAGTTTACATGATCCATACAGATAATAAAGATAACAATTACTATTTACCTTGCAGGGTCAAAAACCGGTCTTTGATCTGATCATATATGAAAAATGTGAATGTGGCCAAAACTTCCCAATTCTTACACAAATCTTTTGTTTCCACAATCCTCAAGTACAGAGAAAGACCTTCGTCTATATTTCCTTTCCGGTTTTGTTTTGGATAAAGACATAATCTCCTGTGTTCATGTAAATTAAAACGATATGCAGTTGTGAATTAATTATATATAATTTATATTTATATTAGTATGTAAGTATATAAATATATATTATACCACTTGAATCCTCCACATTCGAAGATATCAGATTCATAAACATCGGAATCTTGTTTGCGTAGTGATGAATATGATTCTATTTTGAACAAAAGATGAGATGGATTTAGATCTCGAAAGGTTCTAAAAAGTCCTGCAAACATTAAACAATACACACTTTCAAACTCATCACGATCAAAGAGTGTAACCAATAGGCATTGAATTATCTGATGGAGAGCTATATGTATTACAATATAATCAGATAGAAACTACCTAAAAGATAGAGTAAAACTAGTGTTTTAATCTATTATACTTTAAAACTTATTAGTAAAGTTACCATTTTGAAGGATGGAGCCACTGAGAGGGACACAATGTCTCCTGAAATCAGCAAAATTTTTAAAACAAAAAAATATAGTTTTAGATAAATAAATGTACATACATATCTCTTCCACCTGAAGCAGATTGATTATCTATCTTGCAAATGAAATCATAGTCTTGTCCGTCCTCCTTAACCGAGACATATTCCGGATTTTCAATTGGTTGGCCAGTGAAAACCTCAGCACCAAAAATGCAGCGATCGTTCACAAGGTATCCGTTAGTTGGATCTTTGAAGGCTTCATGTTCAAATAATTAAAACTATTTCATTTGTTTCCAAATGAGTTTGGAAGAATGAATGCATACATATATACGGTACCTTTGAAACTCAGAAACTTCTTTTGTGTCTGGTTATACACAAATAGGTTGAAGTCAACGTTGACTTCCCATGTCTCAGGCAAAGAGTGTGTGTCTTGAATAGCCAGATAAAGAGATATATGGTCTTTGACGTTCGTTTCTTCTTTGTTCCCTTCTGGATAGAAAATCATCTTCCTGCATATAATTGAACAACACATTAGATGCTAACAATATGTACAAATATAAATAGAAAAAGTAAGATGAATGAAAGAAAAGTTAGGTCACCATTTATAGCCTCCGGCTTCAAAAACACCGGACTCATACTTGTCTTGTTTCATTTGAACCAACATGGAAAAAGAATTAACCTCGAAAGTGTTGTGAGTCGGAGGATGATCTCTTAGAAACCTCAAGATTCCTTAATTATTAGTTTTACAGATAATGTTAGTATCAAAATGTTAAATAACTTTTATCATAAAACAATTAAACAGAAGATAGGTAGTATACATACGAGGAGCTCGGGAGGTGCCCATTTTGAGAATACAGGATGTTGTATCAAATGATCGGAAACTCGATCACAGCAGAGGTCAGCTAGGAACCAAATTCAGTTCGGATGATGAATAAATGGTAAGCTTCAAGGTGTTTGATATAGAAAAGTCATGTAACAAGAAAAAACCAGTTGTAATTTAATACTCAATTTCCTACCGACTGTTTCTAGATAGATAGAAAATTCAAAGCCATTAATCTATTGGTACTAGTTGTTTATAAATATATGATACAACCTAGCAGCATCCACTCACTTTTAAAGATCCATCTTACCTTCCAATTATCTTTAATCATAAATACTTCAAATAAGAGACCGGTTCTCGCGGGGACGTCGTTTTCATCAGCGCTATAATTGAACCACCAAACTTCTAAATAATTATATTATACATACAGATCTCGATCAACCTTTTCGTTTCTAATCAGCCAGTGATAGGATGAAAAATTGTCCACCAATCCGAATCTTCTCTATTATCTCATATATAGATTTGTTTCATCTTTTTTATTTTCATAGCAAATAAATTCAACATGTAAACAAAAGTGATATGGTGTTATTTGATGAAGAGACTCCTCCTCATTATAGTGCGTCATGAAGATGAAAAGACTCTTGCTTATAGTGCATTCATATATAGATTTGTTTCATCTTTTTTAACTTCATAGCAAATAAATTCAACATGTTAAGAAAACTGATATGGTGTTATTTGATGAAGAGACTCCTCCTGATTATAGTGCGTCGATGAAGATGAAAAGACTCGTGCTTATAGTGCACCCGATGATTGTTAGGGTTCTCGTCAATGAAGAGGCTCATCCTACTGTTGGTGTGCCCGCGGAGAAAAAGCTTCCTCCTGCTGATAGTGCGTCTGTCGAAGAAGAGGTTCATGTTTATGTGTCTCCTCCTAATGATAGGGCTACTACTGATGAAGAAGCTCATTTCGTTCGTTCAAGTACATAATGTTGGTAAATGTAAAATGCAGATACGGGTCTCACACTCACGGAGTGGCAAGATATTATCCGTTTTGGACCTCTTGGACAAGCAGGACTTGGGGTGCACACCCAAAAGTCCTCTTGCTACTTGAGATTGAGCCACAATTATATACATTCATTTATTTTGGATTTTACCAATGTTGGATTGGGGTCCTCTATAGGATGAAGTTTATACTTCAACAACTTTAACTTTTGTTAGTGTAAAAACATATTTTGAAGGTGAGAATAAATATTTAATGAAGAGAGAAAATAAAAAAATCTGTTACTAGAAAATGAAAAGACTTACTTTATTCATCTAGTAGCATTTGTTTTAAATATAAAATAAAAACTAATGATACACCTTAAACTCTCTGCATAAGCAAACCCCATAATTCTAAACACATTATCTAACGACCAATATAAAATAAGAAAACAACTAAACCAATAGAAAATCAGAAAAACTTTCATCTCCTTTGTATTCAGCCTTGAGATAATCCCAAATATTTAAAAATTACCTTGATTTAAAAAGCTGATAATAGAATTCCATCTTCTACCTAATGTCTTCAGACTTGACCTTCATGACTTGAGAAATCAATCTATGCAATCTTTCGAAGCCTCATGAACTAGAAAGTCTTTTTCTTTGGATGATCGTCTGAATCCTCTTAAAAGCGACCTTGAGAATAGCCATTCATCTGATAACCTCAATTCATATATAGATCTGTTTCATCTTTTTTATTTTCATAACAAATAAATTCAACATGTAAACAAAACTAATATGGTGTTATTTGATGAAGAGACTCCTTCTGATTATAGTGCGTCGATAAAGATGAAAAAATCTTTGATAAAATTGAAAAGACTCTTGTTTATAGTGGGCTCGATGATTGATAGTGTTCTCGTCAATGAAGAGGTTCATCCTGCTGATAAACGCCCTTCGATGAAGAGGCTCCTCCTGCTATTGTGTCAGCGGAGAAAAATGCTCCTCATGCTGATAGTGCGTCCGTCGATGAAGAGGTTCATTTTTATGCGTCTCCTCCTATTGATACAGCTACTGCTGATGCGCATCATCCTGCTGATGTGGCTACTACTGACGCGTCTCCTGTTACTGATGCAGTTATTCCTGATGAAGAAGCTCATTTCGCTAGTTCAAGTACATAATCATGGTGACTGTAAAATGTGGAAACGGGCCTCACACTCATGGACTAACAACATATTATCCGTTTTGGGCCTTTTGGGCACGCACGAGTTTGCTATTTGGGGTGCACTCCCAAAAGGCCTCTTGCTAGTTGAGGGTGAGCCACAATTATATACATTCATTTATTATGGATCTTACCTATTTTGGATCTTACCAATGTGGGATTGGGGGTCCTCTGTGGGATGAAGTTTATATTTTAACAACTTTAACTTTTGTTAGTGTAAAAAAACAGATTTTGAAAGTGAGAATAAGTATTTAATGAAGAGAGAAAATAGAGAAGAACCGTGACTAGAAAATGAAAAGATTTACTTTGTTAATTTAGTAGCATAGGGTTTAAATACAAAATACAAAACTACTGATACACGTTAAACTCTCTGCATAAGCAAAACACAGAATTCTAAACACGCTATCTAACGACTAGTAGAAAATAAAAAAACAACTAAACCAATAGAAAATCAGAAAAGCTTTTAAACAATCTCAATACTCCTTCTTGTTTAGATGCTGCAAACTCCAAGCTTCTTTTTGAAATCTTCAAACTTGCTAAGTGGCATCAAAGAAAAGACTAGATTGTTAGAAATCGCAATGGCAGCTTGATTATCAACTAGTATTTGAGGAGATGGCCAACTATGTGGAGGAGAATACGGAGGAAAAAGGTATGTTACTACTAAGATACAAAACTAATGAATGTCAAGAGAACACTTGGTATCTTGACACAGGTCTAAGCAAACATATGCGTGGGAAAATAATCATGTTCATAGAGATTAATGAAGCAGTGAGTGGAAATGTCTTTTTTGGAGATGATAGCAACATATCAGTGAAAGGAAAAGGTAACATTCTTATTCGTGAAAAAGATGGCAGTCACCAAATGATTTCAAATGACTATTATGTACCTAACATGAAAAATAACATCTTGAGCTTGGGACAACTCTTAGAAAAGGGTTATGATACTCACATAAAAATTATAAGCTTTTTATGAGAAATAACAAAGGATATTTAATTGGTAAAGTTCAAATATCAATAAATATAATGTTTCCTTTGAATATTCAAAATGATATTGCAAAGTGTCTTAAGGCTTGTTACAAAGATTCATCATGGCTATGGCATATTCGATTTGGGCATGCAAACTTTACAAGTTTAGAGTTATTGTCCAAGAAGTAAATGGTGAGAGGGTTACCATATATCAATCATCTTGACCAACTATGTGAAAGATGTTTGCTGAAAAATAATTCTGAAAAAGCTTTGCAAAGGAGTCGGAATCAAGAGCCAATAAACCTCTCGAGCTTATTCATACCGATGTGTATGGTCCAATCAAGCCGAGCTCTTTAGGTAAAAGTAACTACTTCCTTCTATTCATTGATGATTTTTCAAGAAAAACTTGGGTCTATTTCTTAAAACAGAAATCCAAAGTCTTTGGAATATTTAAGAAGTTCAAAGAAGTTGTGGAAAATGAAAGCAAAAATAAGATTAAAGCCATGAGATCTGACTGAGGAGGGGAGGTTACATCCAATGAATTCCAAGAGTTTTGTAAAGCACATGAAATTCTTTATCGCTTGACAGTTCCTAGATCTCTTCAACAAAACGGTGTGGTAGAAAGGAAGAACATAACAATCCTTGATATGACGCGAAGCATGCTTAAAAGAAAGAAATTACTTAAAGATTTTTGGTCGGAAGTAGTGACATGTGTGGTCTACTTGTCCAACCGATCTCCAACAAGAATGTTTGGGGAAAGACACCACAAGAAGCGTGGAGTGAAATAAAGTCCGGAATTTCTCACCTGAAAGTATTTTGAAGCATAGCTCATGTTCACGTACCATACGAACAATGAACTAAACTCGATGATAAAAGAAAGAGTTTTATCTTCACCGGTTACGACTCAAGTTCCAAAGGTTACAAGTTGTACAACCCAAACAATAAAAAGTTGTGATAAGCCGAGACGTAATAGTTGATGAATAAGGAAAATGGGATTTTGGGTTTCATGCAAATGAGTTCACATTTTTCCCCCAAATTGAAGAAGATGAGCATACACCAAATGAGCAATTCGAAGATGTTGCTACCCCACATGCTTCACCAACATCAACAACTCATGGAGACTCGCCACCTTCACTATCGTCAAATGGTAGTCTAAATGAGAGATTAGTGGAACGTATAATCGAACCAATGGATACAGGAGATGAGGGACTCTACGGAGTTCAGACAGAAGGACTTGGAGGAGGAGCGTGCGGGTTCAGAATTAATTGGAGGGCATCGCCATTGTCCGACAACCGCTATTGTCGCTATCACGAAGACGTGGGGCATGATACTAAAGATTTCATTGCCTTGAAGAAAGAAATACAAATGCTCGTAGAGCATGGAAACCTCATGGAATATGTGAAGAAGGCGCAGCAAAGTACAACTTCGAAGGAAGTCGTGATATTTCCAAAGCCCGAAACCGCTATGACCATTTCAGAAGTGACCAACCCTTTCGATGTTTCCATTGAATATCTCGACCCCGAAGCAAACCGCGACATCATCGGAATTATCGAGGAAGAAGCAGAGGAGAACGTCGGTAATGTACGAAGCCTTTGTTAATTTTTTGAATCCCTAACTATTTTTGGAGGAGATTCTATGGCAGGAGTCACACATTGATCCAGGAAAAGGCACTTGTGGGGTTCGAACCCATGCCCCCCATGCCACAAGTAGTTTAAATATTCATATAGGACCACTAGGAAAAGGCACATCGTAAACCTAACCACTTAGTTAGAGGCTTGACCTTACTCCCAGTCCAGAAGCGTCCCATCCCCGATCTTGTACTTCGACGACGACGACATGAGAGACATAGTCGGCCCCCATGAGGATGCTATTGTGATCGGGGCAGCCATTGCGGGGGAGGAAGTCCAACGCATCTTGGTGGATACCGGTAGTTCGGCCAACATAATCTTCGCGTCCACTTTCGCCAAGTTTAGGGTACCACCGGTCATCACACGGTCCGACCGTACCATAGTGGGATTTACGGGGTTAGCAGCCGACGTTATAGGAGAATTTGAGGGCATCCTCCATTCAGGCCGCGACCCGTTTAAGAAAGAAGTTACCGTTTTATTCGTGGTGGTAGATGCACCAGCTTCTCACAATGCAATTTTCGGCCGATCGTGGATATCGCGAATGCATGCAGTATCTTCTACAATCCACCAGTGTTTAAAATATGTGGTCGGAAACAACGTGGGCGTAGTCCGAAGCAGCCAGAAAGCAGCACATGAGTGTTACCGAGCAGCATTGGCACCTAAAAAAGATCAAGAGATGATTCAAGCTCAAGAATAGCAATTAAAGGGGCTCGCCCCGGGATCATTACCCATTGATGACCCTAGGGATGCCCCAAGCTATTTGACCACCGACGAAGAATGTGAGCAACACCAATTCACCGAAGGGAAAGTCCTGCAGATCGGAGTATGTTTGTCACCAGCCTTCAGGGAACAGTTACTGTCCCTCATACGGGGAAAGCTAGATTTGTTCGCATGGTGCTCAAGGGATGTAATCGGGGTCCCGGAATCTTTTGTCATTCACAAACTAACTATCAACAGAAACGTCAGACCGATCTCCCAAAAGCGTCGGGCTTTTGCCCCGGAAAAGGCAGACATTATATTACGAGAAGTCGAGAGAATGATCAGCGTCGGTTACATAAAGGAAGCGAGTTACCCGCTGTGGACCTCGAATCCCGTTCTGGTCAAGAAGAAGAACGGGAAATGGAGAATGTGCGTGGATTTCACCGACCTCAATCGGGCATGTCCGAAGGACCCTTTCCCGATGCCGAGGATTGACCAGTTGGTAGATTCAACTTCAGGGAACAGGTTACTGTCATTCATGGATGCATACGCCGGCTATAATCAGATCAAGTTACACGCTGCAGATCAGGAAAGCACCACGTTCATCACAGGCCGAGGACTATATTGTTACAAAGTGATGCCGTTCGGGCTAAAAAATGTCGGGGCGACATACTAAAGGCTAGTTAACAAAACGTTTGAGGGTCAAATTGGGAGGAATATGGAGGTGTACATCGATGATATGTTAGTCAAGAGCGGCACGGACAAAGCTCACCTTACTGATCTGCGAGAAACTTTTGATAACCTACGGGGTATAAACCTCAAGCTCAACCCAGAAAACTGCTCCTTCGGGGTCCGGTCGGGAAAATTTCTAGGTTTCTTCGTTAGCGAGAAAGGGATTGAAGCCAATCCTATCCAACTTCGAGCTCTGACCGACATGACTCCGCCCAAGAACATCAAAGAAGTCCAGATCCTAACTGGGCGTTTGGCTGCTTTAAACCGATTTATTTCTCGTTCATCTGATAAGTGCGCCCTTTTTTTTCAGGTCTTGAGGCAAGCCAAAACATTTGTGTGGACGCCCGAATGTGACAAAGCGTTCTTAGGAATTAAGCGATATCTGTCGTCCCCGAACCTCTTGACAAAGCCCGTAACCGGAGAGACCCTTTTTCTTTACATTGTGGTTACTGACTTTGCGGTTAGTGCGGCTTTAATCAGTGAGTTGGGACCACCCCCTACAGCGGTTTACTTTGTAAGCAAAATCCTGCTGGATGCAGAAACTCGGTATTTGAGGTTGGAGAAAATGGCTCGTCTTGGTAACAGCAGCACGAAAAATGCGCCCGTATTTTCAAGCCCACCCTATCATAGTCCGAACCTCGTTCTCGCTCAAGTACATCCTCCACCGACCAGACATGTCTGGGAGGATGTCCAAATGTTCGGTCGATTTAGGAGATTTCGACATCAACTTCGTACCCCGGCTAGCCATTAAAGGCCAAATCCTGGCTGATTTTTTAGTGGAGTTCCACCCCGAACGACCAGATCAGGACCCACCTTCCCAAGAGGCCAAACTAAGTGAGTGGACCATCCGAACCGACGGGGGGGGGGGGGGCTAATGTCAGTGGCTGCGGAGCAGGGATACAGATAATTACCCCATCGGGCATTAGTATGCACCAAGCTATTCGATTTAGTTTCCATACTTCGAACGATGAGGCCGAATACGAGGCTGATCTGACAGGACTACGGCTAGCACAGGTATGTGGGGCAAAACAGGTACGCCTTGTAAGTGACTCCCAACTTTTGATAACCCAAGCCTCGGGAATTGCGGAAGCTCGGAAAGAGCATCTGGTACAATACCTAGCAGCACTCAGGGTGCTAGCTGCCTCGTTCGTCAAAATCACATACGAGCATGTTCCGAGAAGCGAAAACATAGTGGCAGATTCCTTGCCAACAATTTCCTGCTCAAGAAACTATCCCTGGGTAACCGAGCAAGAAAGCCCATCTATCATCAAACGGCACGAGCTTGATAACCGACCTGAAATCGCCTGTCAGATCTCTTCGGTAACGATCTCGGATTGGCGACGTGATATTATCGCCTTCTTAGCCGAAGGTAGGCTCCCTAGCAATAGCGCCTCGGCTCGTAAAGTACGCACTAAGGCCCGGGGTTACGTTCTATTAGGTGAAGTACTGTACAAGAAATCCTTCAGCCGCCCCCTGCTCAGATGCCTAGGGGTCCACGAGTCACAAATAATTGTATCCGAACTACATGACGGTGAAGGTGCGGCACATTGCGGTTACAAGGCCCTAATTAGAAGGATTTTTCTCGCAGGGTTCTACTGGCCTACGATAACAACAGATGCACGACTAATAGTGAAAACTTGCGACACATGTCAAAGGTTCGCAAACGCGATAAACGTTCCTGCAATCCATCTAGAATCCATATCTGAAGGGCTACCCTTTAACCGATGGGGAATCGACCGTGTCGGGCCACTACCGATGGCATCGTGCGGAAGACAGACAATTATCGTGGCAGTAGACTATTTTTCCAAGTGGGTCGAAGCTGCGCCGTTATCCGCCACCAAGACCAAAGACATCATCAAATTTATCTGGTCTAACATATGTTGTCGGTTCGGGGTACCGTAGAGGTTAACTATGGATAACGGACCACTGTTCGACAGCGGGGAAATGAAATCCTTTTGTACAACTCACAGGATCAGGCAATGTTTTTCTGCTCCTTTCCATCCTCAAACAAACGGGCAGGTCGAAGTCACCAACCGAACCATTTTGGACGGACTCAGAAAGAACCTTGAGGGAAAGGCTGGAAAGCTCGCCCTGAATTGGGAAGGACCATACGAAATCATAGAAAAAGTCAAGAGCGGGACATACCGTCTACAGAACAAGCTCGGGCAACCTTTGAGGCTACCATGGAACATCGAGCATCTAAAGTTGTATTTTGAATAGTTTTAAACTTGTAATTCGTTAGACATAGTCTGTAAAAATTTAGTGGTCGGGGATGCACTCTTTCCTACCTCGGTGGCGCGAGAAGGTTTTAATGAGACATCATGAACACCCGACCCCCTTGATTAAACTAATCAAAATTTGATTTTGCCTTCTAAATTTTGAAGTACTACAAACTTGATCAGCTGACGAGCTGGTCGGCGTTTGTCCCTGCAATCCTGGATTGCGCTACAGAACCTACTTTGGTTTTTTAATTCCCGAACTGATCCACATTTTACGATTCCCGATCCTATTAGGAATTTTCAATATTATATTGATCTACAGAACCTACTTTGGTTTTTTAGTTTCCGAACTAATCTACATTTTACGATTCCCGACCCATCGGGAATTTTCAATACTATATTGATCTACAAAACCTACTTTGGTTTTTTAGTTTCCGAACTAATCTACATCTTACGATTCCCGACCCATCAGGAATGTTAAATATTATATTGATCTACAGAACCTAATTTGGTTTTTTAGTTTCCAAACTAATCTACATGCTACGGATCCCGATCTTATCAGGAATCCTCGATATTATGGGTTGTTTAGTTTTCAAGTCAAACTATCTACTAAAATACTATGACAACAAATACGCGATCGCATATCAATATAAAATAATATGATTGTTTGCAGGGAAAATTAACAGGGGACCCCGCGTCCCCCAAAAAACAGAGACGATAAAATAAAGTCAAGGAAAAGTAATAGGGGACCCCGCGGCCCCCAACAAACAGATGCAAGACAAAGAGTCAGGTACTTAAAACAACAAAAATAGGGCATCCTGATCACTCATCTTCCTCCTCGGACTCGGTGTCATCCGACTCGTCCTCACAGACAACGTCAGACGGTCGGTCTTCCTCCGGCACGTCCAGCCACATCGCCCCAAGGTGAAGGTCCGGGAACCGATTATGAAATGATAGCACATAAGAGGCCTTAGCGTCCGCTGTCTCCTTTTCCATCGATTGCTTAGCTTTGTCGACAAAGGCAGCATTCGAAGCCTTCAGGTCTTCGACCTCACGAGTTAAGGCAGCGGCACGATCTTCCCCGGCCTTCTTTGTCTCCTCTACGACCCGAGCGGCCTCTACAGCCCGACCCTCCGCCAATGCCTGAGCTGCTTTGGCCTCCTGTATTTCCTCTTCCAGGCCGACGATTTTCGCCTCAGCACCCTCCAGCTTCTGGCCCAGCTCAATTGACCGACGCTCCTTCATAGCAGCTGGAATGAGCAAGTTATAGAGGGACAAGGCCAGACCGTCGGTTCCCTACAGCCGGAAAGTGTGAGGGCTTCCAAGCATAGTTAGCACCGGGTACTTGGTACCGCTCGATGACGCCGTGGCCGGATCCGAGGTTTTGGATGGGCTAACGTCGTCGGGAATTACCACCACAGGGGCTGCCTCTGAGCCGCCTACCCCCTTGTACTGACCGAAAAACTCCAGAACAGTGGCGCTTTCGACAGCAAGAACTGAGCAGCCTTCCTTCTTTGACCGCTTGGGTTTTTTACCATGGTTTCCACCCGCGCCGGTTTTTCCCTTCCGCTTCAGAACCAGTTCCTGGGTCGGTGGCGCCTCCTCACCCTCAGCAGCAGCTTCATCCTGAGGCCCCCGAGCTTCCACTTCCTCAGCTCCGGCATAACTTGTTCGACCTCGTCGTCGGATTTTGGGCGCATACTAGGCGCCTTGTTACGCTTCGGAAGAAACAGATGCGCGTCGGGAGCTGCGGTTTTGGCGATCAAGTCTTCCGTACTGGAGGGCTGGCGCAGGTGCTCGATCGATAGCATCTCTGATGAGCAACGCTAGAGGTTTCTCATTATCAGATTTGTGTTCTTGAAGCACCGATACATGGCCCGACCCTAGTGGGTCTTAGCATAATCCTTCAGAACTTGGAAAGTAGCCTTCCCGCCTTAAACTGGTCCTTCTTCAGCCCCTCGATGAACTCTTTAGACACTGCAAAGAGGCTCGGGAATGTAAAAAAAAAATAAAAAAATAAAAAAAAATGATGGCTACGTACCATCGGGGACCTAGGTCCGAAGCAGCGTCCTCCGATTCTCCCGGCTGTAAGGTCGGCCATTTTCCCAGCAACCGCTGATGAAGACAAAGCGGTGCTTCCAACCCTTGTCGCCCTCAAGAAAATCATTCACTATTTTCCAAGTGTTGGCGAGGGAAGAGTAGAAGAAAGCAGACTTCGGGGACTTGGACAGCCCGTACATAGCAATGTACTGCTCCATGGGCATCACCCGACCAGAAAGACGCGACGCCATGATGCAGGACATCAGCGTATACCAAGCGTTCGGCGTCAGATGAGAGGGACATATTTACAGAGTTCTGAAGTACAGAACTATCTCGGGATTCAAGGGAAACCTAAGGCCCCAATTGAACGGTAAAGATCACGATTTCTCGTGACCGAACATGTACAGGGGTCTCCCCGAGAACCGGAAACCTGACGGTGACACATTCAGGGATGCCCCACTGAGCCAACAGCTTTGGTTGTTCTGCAGCTGTGAAGTACAAGTACTTGCCCTCAAACAAAGAGACGACGTAGTCCGTGGGCAGCCAACGGTGATAGGTCGTGGTAACGATAGCCTCTATCTCTTCTGGAAGGGGCTCGAAAGGAGGGGCGATGGAGGTTCCAACAACAGTACCTTCCACGATAGGCAGAGCACCGACAGGAAGGGCGTCTACATCCGACTCCTCGGCACTGGCTGCCGGGATGTGATCAGAACTGAGAGCCAAGGCCGCTCCTGGGTCGGCTTCCCGCACGACATTGTCGGCAGGTTTGGAACAACTATTGGCTTGAGTCAAGAGGGCCTCGCTTTGTTCCCGACGGTGACGCTCGGGATCCAACTCTGCGGGAGTCAAAGGCCGCTGATTCAGACCTAAAAAAGTCACAGCTGTGTTAGTACCGGTTCGGTATCCCCGTATGGAAGGGATAAGCTGAACCATCCCAAGCAAATTACCTCTCGTCGGAGAAGTCGGAGGGCTGGTTTCACCCATGGGAAGAAACTGACGACGGTTGCGACGTAAGGAGCGAAACGGGGGCGCGCTAACGTATGAATTAACCGACGACGGCATCGGGCGACTCAGTTGGGCAACCGGAGAGTGCGGAGAACTGCTACTAGAAGATACGGCGATAGGCTCCGAGGTCTGACCTCCTGATGATTCGGGGAATACCAAAGCCTCGGTAGGGATTGGATAGGGGATAACAGGATCGTGAGGCTGTGGTACGGGGGTGAATGGCCTGGTGTTGGGACTCCAAATTAACCCGGCGCGTCGATATTCCTCGGCACGATGACCGATGCTCGCCCAGTCTTCAAATCCGAACACCGGTTGTTTCTTTTTTGTTTTCTTTTTCTGCGTCGGGCGGTTATATCTCATAAAACAGGTTTCTCTCTCTAGGAAAATCTGAGCAGCAGTTTGTCTCTCTAGAAAGTTGTGAGAGCAATGTTGAGTGGAGAGGTATTTATAGGGAACTCGATCCAGCCGTTGCATGCACGGGGAAGCCAAAATGACCAAAAGCAACAGGAAGTTGAAAGGTTTTCGTGAGAGACTGTGCAAACAAGCACGCCTCGAGTAGCCAACCGACACGTGTCGTTCTTGGTCAGAAAAATGCAGCATGCGTGGGCTAGCTGAGTTAGACAGAGGGGCTAGTATAGGTCTCACCGACCCGAGACGATGTGACAGACCAAGGCCCAGGGCCTTACCGACCCGAGACGATGGGACAGACCAAGGCCCATAAGGTTGGACAAAGACAGACCCGAACATGACTTAGGAATCAACCGCGGGATTAAACGATCCTGACCCCCCTAGGAGCTATTGAAGGGATCAGATATAAAAAGTTATGGAAGCCCGATCCCGAAGCTGAGGTACCGAGGCCGTCCGAACTAAACATCAAAGTCTTCGCTCCCTTTGCTCCCGAAGACTTGGGGGGGCTACTGATAAGGGTGAAATTTGTCGGTTTAAATAATAAGGGGTTAATTATGAGTAAAAGATATTTGACATGGCTATTATCGTATTTATTATTCTCTAGAGGTAAATTTGTAAACAATATACTTGATAAAGGGCCAAAATGATAATTAGGTCAGCCCACTAAGAATATTAATGGGTCCACTTTACTTTACTATAAAAGGTGATCCCCTTTCTTGGTAGATGGGACATTGAAGATTAATGGAAAGGAGTAGCGTTGACCTTATTTTGACCCATCTCTCGGTGAATAAAGTAACAAAGAATATGTGTGTATGAAGAAAAACACTAAAGTTGAAATATTTAGGCAAGAGAAGAGGAAATATAAAAATATAAGTTTTTTCTTTCAGGAGATATTCAAATGATGCAACTCACTAAAATAGGAAAAACGATGTTAAACTAAAAATAACCCTATATTTCTTTTAATCCTACCATTTGGATGTCACACGATCAGCGGACAAGATGGAAGACCTTCAACAGATGAGATGCAAACAACCGACGCGCCTAACTACTTGTGTGTTAGACCTTGTTACCTTTTCTGCCCGTGTCACTCTAACTTATTTCGTTTCCGCGCATGATTTTATAACTGCAATTAACTCATTTAAGTTACTCACACACATCTAACTTTTACATACAATCCTTCTGATCGCCCGACAAGACACTAAAATATTGGGCCATGTTATTTGGTATATGGTAAATATATGATCCAATCATGTATAATAATTTGTAATCTAAGATAGGTTTAAATTGTTGTCTAGTCCCTCGACTATCATGTTTTCTGTCATTTAGTATCTCCACTATTCCATTTTCTTTCATTTAGTCTTTCGATTTTAAAATCACCGGTGAGGGTCCCTGGACTTTGAAAAATCTATAAATTTAGTCTCTGAATCTAAGAAAAAAACCCCAAATTAGGGACTAAATTTACATATTTTTGCAAAGTCAAGGGACCCTCACCAGTGATTTTAAAGTCGAAGGACTAAATGAAAGAAAATGGGATAGTCGAGGGACCCTCACAGGTGATTTTTTAGTCGAGGGACTAGATTAAAGAAAACGTGATAGTCGAGGGACTATTTCCTGATTTAAGCCTTTAAGATAGATGACTCAATGAAAGTAGATCTCAATTAGCGAGTGAAAAAAAATAAAAGATCAATGTAAAAAGATAAAGATTAGCAATTAGGAAGACCACTATAGTAAAATGGGGTCCACTGCTGTTACTATATAAAGAAAACTCTCACGTTGGGGAAGAGAATATAAGATAATAATACTTTTTCTTACTACTTTCTCTCTCGATTGTTTCATTTTTCACTCTCTTTGCGTGTTTTTTAATCAGATCCGAGTTCGAAATATTTTAGAACGACTATTGGCGCCGTCTATGGGAATTTAGGTGATACCCGGAGGTGTTTATTTTTTCCCCAAAATCATGATACAACAAAAGATAATCCAAAAACGGTCGAATGAAGAGAGGTCTGGAAAGATCCAACTAGGATCAATTCATGTTCTGAAGACAGACGCTCGGAGCATAGATATCCCTAACATGGTCATTACGGTCGGGTTCGAAGTAAATGTTCGACTCCAATCATGACCAGGAAGCAACTTTTAGATGACTATGGCTAAGAGAAAGAGTAGAGAAGGAAAATGCAGAGAGCGGTCACTTGATATTAATAGAGAGGATTCCTCATATGAAGAGCGAAACAAGAATTATATCTGCAGGGATAAGTGTCAGATGCTGAAACAAAGAAATAAAGCAGAAAGAAAGATCAAGCGTCACTCAAGATAAGATTATAGTGGCTCCACCGATTTCACTTCAGATGAATCGTTATCCTCAAAATAAGAGATCTGACGATAAAAAAGGATAAAAGGCTTACTAAGAAAAACGAAGCCCGACGTAACCAATCTCGTCCGGTTGGATTGTATGAACGTAAAGGGAATAGTACAGAAAAAGAACACCAAACTCCCACGAGAAAGAAAAAATAGTTACAATTAGTAAATGAGAGCAAGCTGTTTTACCGCAGGTACAATTCCCTTCTGGAAGTCAAACTTATGGGTATAGGATCGGGAGTCAATTCGCTAATCCAAATGAATAAGGTTTGAATGGTATCCCTACTGAAGGTCTGTGAAGTGGCACTTTTGGCTTTGAACATAATTGGAGGTCGTCCCCTCTATCAAACAAAATTTTGTCACGACATCTCCCAAACCGATTTGATATATCAAAATTAGACAAGTACGACATGAAAAAAGACCCTGACAATCACTTAAAAGCATTCACAAATTATATGTTGAGGTTCGATAATGACGATAAGTTGCTTTGCCATGATTTTTTGATGACTTTCAAGGATCAGTCCTTGAAGTGGTATAATCGATTACCACAAGGTTGCATAAAACAATTCAGTATGTTCTGGGTCATGTTTCGACAGCAGTTTGTTGGAAGTAAGAATTTCTGGGCAAACGGAGACACAATTGTAAACTGTCAGCACAAAGTAAGAGAAATCTTAAGAGATTATACTAGGCGCTTCGTAGACGCATGGCGCCCCTGAAGAATATTAAAGAATTATATATCTTGATGGGACGATTAACAGCCTTAAATCGGTTCATATCTAGATCTTCTGACAAATGTGCGCCATTTTTCCAAGTCCTAAGGAACGCCAAGACATTCTCATGGACGCCCGCGTACACTGAGGCTTTCATTGGGATTAAAAAATTATTTATTGTCCCTGATCTTGTTAACTAAACCTTTGACAGGAGAAACTGTGTTCTTATATGTTGCAGTGCCAGACTACGCAGTGAGCAATAGTTACTTGAAACCGGTATCTTACGTTAGCAAAAGTTTGTTGGATGTTGAGACAAGGTACTTGAAACTCGAAAATCTTTCTCTGGATTTGGTAACCGCAGCATGGAAAATGGGTCCTTATTTCCAAGCCCATACGGTAGTGGTTTGAACGTCGTTAAGTTCGAACCACGAACCGCTATTGGTGAGGATTATTTTTGTCTGAAGGTAATTTGGTCAGGTGTTTTGTGGTGTTTCAAAGGTATTTAATGTTTAAGTGGTTTGTAGTGAGAGATTTGAGCTGCCTGGTTGTATTAAATGTTCATTACCCTCATTAATGAAAGTGGTTGGGTATTTATACCCTTAATTATGGGCCACATGGGCTTTCGGGTCGTACTTATGGAGTCAGGTCGAGTTCAAAAACTCATTAGTTTATTAAGAAGATTAGCAATTAGCTTAGTCATAATGTGATTAGCTTTTAATACTTTAGTCCTGTTCGGATGATTCAGTGGGTGGTGTTTGTCCGAATTGCCCATGTCTGGTTTCTACAGTGACTCTGGTGAGAAAATCCGGACTCATCAGTAGCCCCTTTCTAGGTTATGTTCGAAGGCCTTTGAAAAGACCTAAAAAATTGCTCTTGAGCACCTGTGACAATGTCCGGACCGATTTTGATTTGTGTAAAGGATTTATCCGGACTGACAAAACTCTCAGAAACTCAAAGGTTTTGCCATGGATCGTGGGACACGTATCCATATCTGATTCGCCTCACCAGCCGTTTTTCTCCTAGAACGGCGCTCCCACTTATTTAAAAAAGTAACATCTTCAATTAATGCTTGTGACGTCAGCGCCGTCTTTAATCATTACTTCCATCTTTTCGTATTCTCTTAGGTTTCAGAGTATCTTTTGTTTCTTTAGTAAAATTAACTCATTTTCACTGTTTTACCATCTTCATCATCTTTTCACTCCTATTCTCCAAAGTTTTTATCTCTCTTTTCCAAAAACCCTTTTTGGTGTAAGTTTATGTTTACAACAAGAAACACACTTGTAAAAGGTGGGCGGCTTAATCTTTTGGAGTTAGAGAAAGCACAAAGAGTCAGACGAGAAAGGCGCATTGCTGTAGGCCTCCCCGTTTCTCCTACTGACAAATCTGAAACACCAGGCTCAGAGCCTAATCGAGGTTCGTCTTCTGCCAGAAGCTCTAAACCTAGAAGGTTATTTCAACCTAGTCTTTCACCGATTATCTCAGGCTCATCGGTCCAGGAGTCAGAGCCTATTGTTGAACGAGAGCAAGAAATTACAAGTAATAGGAGACCCTCCCTATTCATAGCCATGAGATCGGATGCTGACATCTCCCCAGAAAATCTAACGCTCTGACGAAGAGGTCGCTTAGTAAAAGGCCAGGCTGTTGCTCCACAGTTTAAATCACCAAAATCAGTGCCCTCTAAGTATGGGGCCAAAGACAAAATTACAGGGTCAGAAGCACCCATTAGGGTTCCTAAGGACAAATTGTTTGGTCCGGAGGCTACTAGTTCAAGCCTTCGAAATGAGCCATACGGATTTGAGCCCCAGCCGGACTCCAGACCAGAAAAGGAAAATGACGCTCAGCCATTCAGACAACTTACTGAGCCCACCACCAACACTTCTCTCCTAAAAATAACCGGCAACCCTTCCATGGTAATGGAAGACATAATGGAGGACAGTGTTGAAGAAGCCCCTTTTGAGACTGATGTCTCCGGGCAGACAAGAAGTATTGTCTTTTAAAATGAATCCTGATGTCGAGGCCAAATAGACAAAAGATACCAAGTCATAAAAAAATGTTCTATGTTATTGGGACATGTTTAAAAGTAAATTGGTTGAATGGAATTACCTTCCTTTTAAGCACTTTTACGTATGAAATGATAGTGTATTTGTTTAGCTTCAGTTTAACTGAGTGCCTACTGAACCACCAACTATAAATCTGTTAATATTGAGATTTTTTTAGTTTCATAAATTTTAGCTGGGATTTTTTCTTTGTCTTCAAATGGTTTCATTGTCAAATTTCCTTCGTCATCAAATTATTTGAAATTATATTAATAAATTGTATAAAAAATTGAGTTTGTCCTCTCAGCTTGAGTGAAATTATAATATTTGAATTGGATATATATATATATATATATATTAACTGTTTAAAAGAAATTTAAAACAAATATGTTTGATAAAAACTTACATAAGATAAAAAAAATATGTGCATGAATTTAAATTTAAAACAAATATGTCTGATAATGTCCATACACCAAGTATCAAAACAAATTTATTTGGATATTATTTCTAGTAGCATGATCGGGACTTAAATAACATTTGAGAAATGCTGGTATGTGTTAGAATGCTTGACTTTGTTATTTTCATCTTCCATCAGGTAAAACAGTAGTAACCTTGTAAAAATACTCTTTGCATGTCCTTGTACCCACAATGAGATATACCATTTCCATCATATAGTTCCCTCATTATGTATATTGCTTCACTAGGGTCGAGGCAATGAAATAATGGTGTGTTAAGGCCTTAGTTGTTTAATGTATCTGATACTTACACGAATCAGATCATTTTCATTTATTTTTCTTTCTTAGGCCTTACTTTCAGAAATTAATCCTTCGTTGAGGTATTTTATAATAAACTTCTCTAATATTATTCTTCTACTTATTTCTCTTTTATAACCATGGCTCCCAAAAATGAAAGTGTGGATAAAAGGTATTTGGGTAAAGGTAAAATAAGTGTTGTCTTGTAAAATAAATCCTGATGTCGATGCCAAACACACGAAAGATACCAAGTCATCGAAAAAATTGTTTTATGTTCTTGGGACATGTTTAAAGTAAATTGATTGAATAGAATTACCTTCCTTTGAAACACTTTTACGTACTGTAATGATAGCGTATTTGTTTAGCTTCAGTTTAACTGAGTGTCTGCTGGACCACCAACTAGAAAGCTGTTAATAGTGAGATTTTTTTGGTTTCATAAATTTTACCTAGTAAGAGGCCCACAATTTTGGTGAATTTTTCTATGTCGTCAAATGGTTTCATTGTCAAATTTCCTTTGTCGTCAAATTATTTGAAATTATACTAATAGAATTGTATAAAAAATATTGCATCGGTTCTCTCTACTTGAGTGAAATTATAATATCTGAATTATATATATATATATAAATTATTTTAAAGAAATTTAAAATAAATATGTTTGATAAAAACTTACATAAGATAAAAAAAAATGTGCAGAGATTTAAACCATAAACTTTGTTTATGTAAGACTTATGTTTTAACCAAATAATTATATGCCTTAAGTTGCATTTGACATTCCAACTTAAGGATTGTGAGTCGTGATGATGATAAAATATTCATATAGTGGTAGAAATATAAAAGCATTTTGTAACTAAGGTATAAAGTTTTACTTTACATTATGAATCAATATACCTATAAATGAGGATATATTTATCTTTTATACTTTTATACTTGATATTTGATGTATATATTTGACAAGTACCCCCAAAAAAGTGATGTAGCTCATTTATAAAAAAATTACTCTCTTATAAGATCTTTTGTGTCTCTTAAAAGCTAGTTTTCTCTCCTTTAAAGATCTGAAATACTTTTGGTATATTTTATGAAGGGAATTAAATAGGTACCTACCTCCCTAATAAGCAACAAAATCAATCTTAGCGAGAAAGATAATATTATCCTTTGGTAACAAATAAGCTTATCAAAAGTACCATCTTTTGTGTCAACATTAACAAAGATACAGGGTCAGATGGATATACTTCGAGGATTTTTGTGAATCCTCTTAAATACCATTGGTAGTGAGCTTTCTGGGTCCATAAATGTTTTTGAATCTGATCTTCTTGACCAATTCTATAACAAAACATGGATTTCTCTCATCCTGAAATCAGATACTCTTATATTAAGTGTGGATTTCAGACTCATTGAATGTTGCAACATAAATTATAAGATTATAGCTAACAAAATCAAAAACACTTTTCAGGATCTCATTTAGAGATCGTACTATGTGTGTGCCACATTTGTAGCATTTCTGATCATATATTTATACCCCAATCCCTTATGAGGGCTATCAACTAAACTTTATATGGCCGAAATTCCTTACAACAATCTATCTTATAAAAAAGTTTGGAAATATTTGGTGGTATCGTATTATAAATATTATTATTACCATAAGATTTTTTGAGAAAATGCTCTCTTGCATCATATAATTTCTGTCTTATCTCTCTTGTATGGTTATAATCAATGGTGAACCTCATGGTAAATTCCATGGTTTTAGAGGACTCTTGAAATATGATTCCATGGTTTTAAAGGGCTCTGGAAATAGGATATATTATCCTCTTTTTTTATAACTTATGGTTAAATACTTGGATATTCCCTTTATCATATGTCGTTTTTTTTTCAATATCGAATCTTTTATATACTCACATCTAAAGTTGGTTCCTAGACTTTAAAATACTTTTTATGTTGGCAGACTTCATCTATTAAATTCGTTCTCTTTATGGGTTAAGTATACAGGTCTTTCATCTTTATATTACTCGTTGGGGTCCTCACATGTAAAGCTTAATTCGTTTGCCGATTGCTTTGATCTAGTCTCCAGAGTTGAAGATCTATGGTTTGAACTCATATGGCTAAACGTCACACTTTTCATTTTGTAGATCGATATTCGGATCCGATACTAATAAGTTTTGAATGAGGAGGTTGCCGTCCACTAGCCACAGCTTATTGTAAATGGGAAAAAGTCTTCCATTTGATGTGACAAGATAAAAGTAGAGAAAATAACTTATGAATTATTGATATGAGAACTTTTCTCTAGTTAAACCGGTGATTACTATCCACCTCTTAAGTGATCCAACACGGGCGTTGTATAATATGTAATTCAAGAATCGACAATAACCTCAAGATTTTCGATCTCATTATTTATGGTTGATGGTGTTGACGCGCTCTCCAATTAGGACGAATAGTAGTATTAACCATGATAACCTTCAAGAGAATGACAATCTCATTATTTTGCTCATCCTATATATACAAACAATGAAGATGTTCATTCCGGAACCATTAGTAAGAGAAACGAGAACCATTAGTAAGAGAAACGTAAAATTTACAATCAAGGTCACTTACAATGTTAGTTGTTAGTTTACTCCATGTGTTGAGTGAGATGTTTTAGTAAAACACAAATAAGATATTTTACAATAGTGGCGACCAAACAACACCACCACCTAATTGTTTCATGGGGTAATGATGTTGAATCAATAGAATATTATCTTTTCACTCGTTAACACCATCTATTATGGATTTGCTTATGTAATGTTGTATACTGCATTACGCAATTATGTTCAAATTATATACCTCTTTTGTTTTTGCAGTCTTGTTCCATCGCTAAAACTTTTGTACTTTAAAATTCTATGATCGATATAACTCTGTTTGTTTTTGTGATTTTACTTAAACTTATTTGCTTATACAGTTATCTTTTTTACTTGATTGTTTTAGAAATAATGGGCTAAATCTATTATTCACTCCGTTCTTATATACATGTCGTTTTTATTATTTTAATTTAAAATGTGGTTTCAGAAAAGTGTTAATATTTTAATTTAAAATGTTGTTCTCCAAATGAAGACAAAATTAAATGTAATTAGCAAATTATTTATTATGTTCACCAAAAAATTCTATTTACTTCGTGTCTTTCGTCTTTTAAAAAAAAAATTATTATACATATTAAAATTGTATTTTTTTTACTTTCTACCTGAAATGTCTTTCATCTTTTAAAAGAAAGAGAAAACCATTATAACCTCCATTGCCTCCATAGTTCATAGGCTGCTGGTAGCCATTGTAACCTCCATTACCTCCGTAACTCATAGGCGCTTGATAAGCTTGGTAACCTCTATAGTTCATAGGCTGTTGCATAGGCTGTCCATAAGCGTGGCAAGCTCCATTGCCTCCGCAGTTCATAGGCTGTTGATAAGCCTGGCAAGCTCCATTGCCTCCGCAGTTCATAGGCTGTTGATAAGTTTCCTCCGACATCCTTGACAGTCACATGGGTTTGTAAATTGTATCTGCGTTTCTGTGCGCACATCAGACATATTGTTGTTAAACAGCTTTAAGACAAAAAGAGATTAGAGATTGATTGTAATAGCTAATACCTATGGCTCTCAATATCTATGGATTTATATAAAAGCCATAATTTATGGAACTAAATAAGTTCCTAGTTTAATAAGGTATGAGAGTAAGATTATGTATTTTTCAATCTAAAATCAACCGATTAGGAATAAATATTTATCCATAATTTACTTCCAAAGATAAATGTTAATTTCTATGTATTATATATATGCACAGAATCTAGTTGCGTTTGATTAGTTATTATACTAAGTCTTATATATAATTATTAATTTTTAATTGTTGGATGTCATGTTAATTATAATTATAGTTTCAAAAATTAATGGATAAATATGGATGATTTATGATAATAATATTTGGTTTTTATTGAAGTTGATGTTTCTGCTTTAATAAGTATAGCGGATTTTACAATTTGTTACTAATTATAGCAATTTGTAGTTAGGGCTCCATGTCTCTCTTTGAAACAGCCCCACCCACATTACAATTTGTTACTAATTATAATTTTATATTTATAATAACCCTAAACAAAAATTAATTTTTTTTATTCTAAATCACATAAATTATGATTTAAACGGTTTTATAATCGATAGCATTAAAATTATTTGATAATAACAATATTTCACTTACGAAATAAATAAATAAATAAATAAATAAATAAATTAAATACAATATCTAAGGATTAAATAGAAAACTAAATTATAAAAATATGATAAAAAGGAGAGTTACTTTACTATTTAAAACCAATTCGACAAATTTAGCCGTGTACTTAAATTATTCTTATATATAAAATTAGCCAAATGTGTACAAATCTTTCGGTTTTTTTAAGATGAACAAAACTAAAGTTATGGTATGTTTTAATTTGATTTTTTTAAACAAAACTAAATTTATCCATGATATGTTTTGATTTGATTTTCCCTACAATTATATTTTACATTGGTTTATCATTATATAGGCCTCGTTTGGTATCTGGCATCTAACATTTATCATATTTGTCACATGACTTCTCATCTATCATAGTTGGTTTGGTATCGAGCAGTATAAAAATTAAAAAAGTCTCCCATTTTATTTGTAAAAGTTTTAAAGTTTAAAGGTTTCTTTTAAATCTTAACTCAAAATGACAAAACAATCCAAAAATATCATTGATTTTTTAAAAGATGAACAAAACTAAACTCCTTCATGATATACTTTCATTTTTTTTATTTCTCATTAGTTTTGTATCTATTATATATTTGGTTTCAGATCTAGCATCTATCATAAATAATTGGTCTGGTTTCTCATCTAGTAGTA
The DNA here is from genome assembly GCA_036936605.1 of Limnanthes douglasii subsp. nivea. NCBI lineage: Eukaryota > Viridiplantae > Streptophyta > Magnoliopsida > Brassicales > Limnanthaceae > Limnanthes > Limnanthes douglasii. Next base: position 289,692,570 of record JAUPFV010000003.1, read on the forward strand.
CAAAAATTAAAGAGGATTCGCATCGAGTAAAAAAGGGTTTCGCATCTTTTCAGCTATCAGCACTTAAAATAAAAACGTTTGGTACCTTCCCAACTTAATCTTTTTCGTTTAAGATCAAATTTTCTAGAACCAATTTTTTAAGAAACATAAAAACACACTCTAAACGATGAAACCTTACTGCAATACAACATTTAAACTACAAAATCAAAGTAATACGAAATGAAAACCAAAAATCACAAAAAAAGACAGAAATCGAATTACCGAAACATAAATAAAAAACACAATAAATAAAAAAATTAACTTAACTAAACATAAATCCAAAATCTAAAATCAAACTTAGCAAACAAGTATCAAAATTAAACTTACCAAACAAGTAAAAAAGTTTAAATAAAAAATAGAAAATGTCGAAGGTATTTAGGATATTATTGGATCTTAGATGGTAAATAGTTAAGTGAAATGAATATTTTTTTAGAGATACATGTAATGATTTTTATATACAATTATAATATAATAATACTATATTTATATTCTAATTCTAAATTCAAATTTATAATATTTTATTTATAAAAATAAATTAATGTCAATTTTAAATTACACTAAAATTATTGTTTCACTTTTTAAATAATTAATACATTAAAATAATTTAAATATATTTTTTTACATTTAAATATATATATATATTACCACTAATTAAACAATTGTTTATTGAAATATTATAGATTATCAGCTATAAATCTATAATTCTATTGCTCAAATAAATTATATTACGTAAGAATCGAGTCTATGATATTATATCTATAAAAAATACACTAAAATTAATTTCAAATCATATTAAAATTATGGTTCAAAATTTATTAATAATTAATAACATTAAAATATTTTGATAACAACATTCATTGACCCACTAAATAATTTAATTAATATTTAAAGTATCTTATAACCAATCAAATAAATATAATTATTTAAATATTATAAAAAAATCAAATAAATTATACACCTATATTATAAAAAATCAAATCTATTGATATTTCAAGTATGAATTTAAATTTTAATATTTTATGTATAAAAATAATCTAAAATCAACCGGCTACACTATATCTCATTCTGATTTTATTAAAGCTCCTATCGTTTTTATTGGATCTTTCATCTTGTTGGACATTTTTATCTTTTATTTATATATATTTTGTTTAGTTAGATCTCTCGCTTTAAAACCTTAAAGAAAATTCATCAAAAACTTTCTCTTTATGAAATTTTTAAAAGAATCACAAGTTACGTGTATTTATATATTGTAATAAGAAATAATATATTTATTTATTATTTCATATTATCACAATTGTGATATTCTGGAATCAAATAATATATACTAATAAAATAAAAGATTTTTTTATATATATAATAAATAAAATAACATATAGTAGTTTTTATATTTGGTTTTGTAAATTATTTTATATACTAATTTAACTAGATAACAGTGCCTTCCAGGTAAAACCTATTTCAACTCTCTGCATGTCCATAAAAGGATGTCCATCGTGGCACCTGATGAAATCATGCACCAATAGGACAACATGATATTCGATCAGTAAAATTAAAAAAAAAATTCCTTCAAATATTCCTACTATAACTACATATGCATGTAATGTGTGTCGTCTCAATGACCGTGTCCTTTAGAAGGATGTTACTGAATATGTTTGTTTCTAATCATATAACTCTTACTTGTCTTTTTTGAAACCAACTTACTTGAAAACAAATAGATTATATTATGCACACTATGCTTTTGTTTTGACTTTATAAAACCAATCATAACATACATTCATTAAAAACAATTTGGATCGAATGTAATCCAAGTATTTTCAGAGTCATAACACCTCTCTTCGGCTTATTTGATTTCTCAATTAAATATATCTCATCAACTATCTCATTATATCTCTCTTCAATCTATCTTTCCATGATACCGCACACCGTTCCTCATTTTGGTATGATATTTCCTCCATCTTCCTCCGTCGCTACAATACTATGTGGATTACGCTTATAGACTTCCATATCATTCGTAATCCATAGGAACGAACTCGTAATTTGACACTTTGGACTTTGTCCATCAACGACTTCAATAATTGTTATTACAATAGTGAGCTGAACGACCTCAGAGCCACTATTTCTGAATTTCTAGTCCAACTAGCAACCTAACAACCTTATTTCTTCTAGAATTGATAAGGTCCTTCTAAATATTAATTGGGATGAGATTTTCCCAAGCTCTTTTGCACAATATGAGTACCCCCGTACCTCTTACCACACACCTATTACTATTTTCCCGAGTACCTTTAGTTACTTTGTCAGAAAACATTTTCGTTAATTCAACATGTCACACTTTCATCCAAATTTTTGTACATTGTCACCATTTACTAGATCTGCCCTTGGCCCTGTTATGGAAATTATTCATGTTAATCTTAAATGTCTCTCATCCGATTTCTTCTCTCTTAATAAGAGAAAGTTTAATAAAATAAGTAAAAGGCTTTCTTCTGCTTAAAATTTACTTTTTCAAGTCCAACACAATCTATTAAATTAGCCTCTCAACCTATCGTTCATCGACGCTGAAATCAATACATCCAAAACTTTATTTTCTTTGGCCGTGAGGAAGATCTTTTTTCAAGCAAAAATCTTATAAAACATTACTTAAGTTGGTCAACCATAACCCCGAATTCTTCCCAAATAGTATCAAAATACGTATTTCTAAAAATAAAATTACCTTTATTAATGACCTACTTTATCAACCTTGATGAGTTAGTTTTTCACCTTAGTAAATTGTTAAGAGAGAAACATAGAGAGAGAAAGAGCTAGAGAGTTTTTAGAGAGAGAAAGTTCACGTACAAAGGAGTTCCAAAGAAAAAGTGTTCAACCCCTTTATTAGAGTAGCCTTTCCCTTTATATAGACGAGCCAAGACTTAGTCTCAAACTAAAATTTGTTACAAAAGAGGATTAATTGCTGTTTAGTCCTTAACAATTATACGTATCTACAAATACTCTCTAAAACTTACATCAATTACAATTTAAGGGCAAAACTTACATTACTTATAATTAAATCTATAAATTTACATTATTTACAATTTAGTCCTCAAAATCCTATTTCCATATCAAAAGCCCCCCTAGTTCTCATGTCAGTAAATGAATGAGAACTAAAACATCTTCGAATCTAATTTTCTTCGAATCTTAATATCTTCGATTACTTCTATATGCTATGTAACCTGTGATAAGCTTAAAGAAATCATTCGAATCAACCATCTTAAACAATCATTCGAAGCGCACATGAAATGTAATCATTCGAAGCATACTCAAATTAAATATCAATTAGCAATGATGCTAAAATCTGATAACCTTTCAAAAGCAAAATCGCCTCGAAACATTGTAACATAAAATCGCTTCGAAATATTATGTAAACAAATCATCTTCGAACACTTTCAAAAATACTCTTCGAATCTTATCCATGCTACATATGAAAGTAACCGTTGCACATAACCGTTCAATCCATCACAACCCTATAGTTTTTAGCCTGACAGATGTTGAGCATCTGATCAACCCACCGATTTGTATTCCAACCTATCATCATAAGAGTCTTTCCAACTTCACACGTCTTCACTTCCTTTGTATAAATTCAGTCTACCTTTCATTTTTTATTCTCATCACACAAACCTTTTTAAAGAGAAGTCAGAGCTTTTGGCTACCCTCACAGTGTTCTTCCCTTTTCTTAGTATTCTCGTCAGAAAAATCAAAATTTCTGACCAATCTTCATCCTCTCCAATCAACCTTCATTTGGTTTATGAGAAACAAACAAAAAACCAAAAAATCGAAGGCTATCATACCCAAAACACCAGAATCTTTAGACTCTGACAACAATTTAGTCTTCAGATCGTACGACTACTTTTGTATTACACAAAGAGCTGAAGAATATATGAGAGCGGGATTGATCTGATGGGGTTCAATTGGAACTACCACTAAAAAATCTATTATGGTAATTTCGATCCCACTAAAGTTCATGTTCTTTCGTCTTCTCCCATAGTCGAAGAACATTCCTCATAAAAAATATTAGGGTGTAAAACACCTCGAGCCTCCTCATCTCAAAGTAAAATTTCTCCTATGATTAGTGAAAAATCCCCTTTAAAGGCAAAGCCAAATATCCCCTTTTTGAATCGCTCTTCGGTAACCAGAAAAAGAAGAACTTTCATTGCCATGGGAGATGAATCAGAAATTATCCGAAGTCCTTCCCCTCCGAATCTAAATGCTGAAAATCCTCCTCAAAGAGATGTAATTAAGGAAACTCCTCGAACATGTAACCCTTTACCAGAGACTGTTAACCCAACATCTCAAAATCCTCGAGAAGAAACATCGAAAGCCAATAAAGTTGATTTGAAAGCTACAAAAACCGATCTCGAGGCTGAATCTGACGAGGGGAACTCTGCAAATACCGAGAAACCTCAAGAAGAAATAGACGTTTGCTTCGTTTCCAAAGAAGAAAGAGCAAAAATTGAAAAAAAAAACCTGAGGAATCTTGAAGGCAAATACATCATTGGACTGAAAAGTTCCGCTACATATACTATAGAGATGGCCAAGATTTTGCTCTAAAAAGGAAATGGGGAATGGGAGATAACATAACGCTTCGACTACCCAAAGAAGGAGAAACTCATTTGGATTGCAAAGATGACGAGCTAATAGTCTACCCTAAGATCATTAATTAGGGTCTTCGGTTTCCACTGGATCCTATGATCGTGGAATACTTCGAACTGCTCAGCTTATGTCCTACTCAGGTGTCACCGAATCAATAATTCACCCTTATGTCAGTGATTATGGCATCTCGACCGTCTCAAATTCCCATAAGCATTAAAGACCATATTTCCTTGACCCAATTGTCAAAAGGTCTGAAGCTTCCCTTTTACAACCTCACCCCGATGGATGATCTCAAGATCATCGACGATCTCTTAGAGGCTGACAAATTCTGGAAGCAGAAATTCTCTTTATATCAGGAGCGTGGGAAAATGGCAAAGCAATTTCCGAAGTCAATCCTTCAAAGCTAACTCTCGTCTGGAGAAGCAATCGTACGCCCTTCGAAAATTTTACATTCTAAAATAACATTTACACTTTTTTTAATTTTCTATTTTTCTAATTATTTCAGAAATTTTGAAGCTTTACTCATCACGCCGTCCAGCTGCCAAAGTGATTTTCCAAAAGCTTGTTGTTTGGGCTGAGAGGGAATGAAACAACGCGTTTCATACTACCTTTCAGCCCATCAATTTCCTCCACTGTCATATGTTTCTAGTCTCAGAAGGTGGCTTGCCTCCTCAAGATCTGACGTCAGTGCCAGATCCGAAGCTAGTCTGCCAACGAATATCTCAACCTGATTGCAAAGTCTTCCTTCCCATTCGCAACAGATCGGAGATCCATTTTCCAAAGAAAAAGATGTCTAAGAAAAGAAAAGTAAAAAGGCAGCTAGCACATCTGATGCTAGCCCTTCAACTCCATCGAAGCCAAAGCCTCGAAAAAAAACTGCAGAATAAAATCTCTCACCCATCGAAGATGGTAAAGATCAAGAACCGTCTTCAAAGAAAAAGAAGGCTTCTTCTAGTTCCCATGGAAAGAAAAAGAAACAAGCAAGAATCACTTCGTATACATTGGTCGATGAAGATGAAAACACTGCTGCAGGAAACCAACAATACCCACAAAACCCTACGATTGAAGAACAGCCAAACAAAGGCAACCCTGTGATTATCATCGAAGACCGTACTTCCAACGAAAACCAGGCTACTGCAAACTTCGATCCTGATATGTTTATCAATTTTGAAAACACTGAAGTGCTTACCGGTGAATAAGATCCTATGCTTCAAGTCATCCAAAATCACATGCTTAACTTTGGGAGACCAACAGCAACCGGAGATCGTCCATAAATTACTCGTTCTCATGATCCCATCACCCCTCTGGATATGATTCAAGGTCCTAGCACATCGAAACTTTGTCTTCCTCCTCCAAATCCTGCACTCGATGTCGCACTTAAACTATTTACCGATCTTGACACTGTTGCAAAGGCACTTGCTTCCCAAGTCGAAGCTTCTCAAAACCATCTGAAGCAATTGGTTTATTACAAGGAAGCGTACGAGGCTGTGAAAAAGATTAGAGAAGATTTGCACGACAATGTAGTTGATCAATTTCATATGTACGAAGTAGCAAGATACGAGCTCATAAAAGGTGCACTCTGTATGAAGAATCATGTGCGAATCACTCGCATAGTTGATATAGAATTACTGACAAATTCTCATTAGATAGAAATGAACAAACTCAAGGCAGATCATGCTACTGCAATGGCCACTGAAAAATCCAACTCTACTGAGCTTCGAAATTCTCTCACTCTATGTGAGACAATAAATAAAGAGCTAACCGATGAGATAGCTAAAATGAAGAAGGATATCGAAGTGGAAAAGCTGCTGTTGTAGCTGCTGCCGAGGCTGAACTTTCAAAAGATATGCAGACTGCTATTAACGTCGGAAAAGAAGATGCAACCATTCTTTTCGAGAGCTTCACGCTGCTTATCCAAAAATCGATCTTACAAGTTTTTAGAATGACATTACTGAAGAGAAACGCCCGAGTGAAGCTTTCGACCCTATTCCTGGTTCATCATCCTCAGAAGATGAATCGCCCGAAGAGGAAGAATCCTCTTATTAATTTTATCACTTTTCTGTCTCTGTGAGATTAAGAAATGTTTTTTGTACCTCAACGACTTAATCTAAATGACAAACGGTTTCTCTATTTTATCATCCTCTTTGCATATTATTCGATGGTAAATTTTAAAAACAAAATAATTACAAAATGTAAACTTATTGCCTTAAATACCTTAACGAAATTGATGAACACAATAGCTCTTCAAAAAAATCTTAATGAATTAAGCTTTGGTAGCTCTTCCAAAAATTCTCAGTGTGCTGTTAAGCGTTCAGTTCGAAATAAAAAATGTAATGTGATTGTTAAACATGGTTGTTTCTTCTAAAAGTGTCATAAACAGTTCGGAACATTCGACTCTTAACCAATCTCAAAGATGATCAGTCTCTCATGATTGGTTAAGATAATATTCAAACATATGTCAAAAACCATTGGCCAAAAAACAAACTTTATTGATAATATTGAATATGTAGAAGACGCCTCGTTAAAACCTTCATGGGGCAACATGATAGGAAATAGTGCGCCATTTAAAAACAAAAATTCCAAAGTACAACAACATATCTACTTCCAATCAAGCTTCAAATGCTAAATATTCCACATATGTTGAAGCATCCTCCCCTCAAAATCACAAAGAGGATAGGACCCCGGCTTAATTCTTTCAACCGTATAAGACCCTTCATAATTTGGAGCCATTTTCTCGAGGTTCTTCTCCGTTATGTGCAATAAAACTTTCCTTAACACCTTATTACCTTCTTTAAATTATCTTCTCTCCAACTTCGGATAATATCTATTTCTTATAAGAGTTTGATAGTGAATTACATTCAGATGAGCTCGAACTCTTTTTCCCTCAATCAGATCCAAATTAGCCCTTCGAACTCCGTCATTAGACCTTTTTAGAATATTGAGCTATTCTAAAAGATGACATCGTAGATTTTATGGGGCTGACTACATCCATTCCATATGCCAAAGCAAAAGGAGTCTCTTTTGTAGCCTCTCTAGGAGTTGTTCGATAAGACAAAGTACCTCTTGCAAATAATTTGGCCATTTTCCTGCAGCCCCCGTTAAATTCTTCTTCAAGCCATCTAAAAATGTTGTATTTGTCACTTCCACTTGCCCATTGCCTTGAGGATGAAAAGGCGTCGAAAAACATTGCTGAATTCCTTTGAAAATACAAAATGAAACCATCTCCCTTTTATTAAACTGAGGGCCATTATCTGTTGTAATCGTCCGAGGAACTCCAAAACGACAACATATACTGTTCACAATAAATTTAATGACATCCTTAGCTTTTGTTCCTGATAGCAGTTCTGCCTCTGCCCACTTTGTAAAATAATCAACCGCTACAATTATCACCTGTCTTTCTCTAGAAGCCATCGGCAAAAGTCCCACCAGATCAATTCCCCATCTATCAAACGGTATTGCCTCAGATATAGACATAAGCGACACTGCTGGTCTATGAATAGCATGGGAAAATCTCTGAAAAGTATCACAGATTCGAACTAAATTCTTAGCATCGTTAATCATTGTAGGCCAATAAAACCCTGCAAGTAAAACTTAATGTGAGAGAGCTTTAAACCCCCAATTAGCTGACCCTTCACCATCATGCAACTATGATAAAAGTTCTTGTGATTCTTGTTTGCTTAAACATCGTAGCAATGGCCTGCTCAATGCCTTTTTATATAATATTCCATCTAGTACAATATATCCGAAGGCTTTACTTCTCAAATTTTTAGCCAATCGCGAATCATATGGTAGTATTCCTCGAGTCAAAAAGCTAAGAATATCTGATCGCCAATTGTTTCGGACTTTATTAGTTGTAATAAAAAATACCTGTATACATTCACATTGGCTAGACTGAGTAACAATTGAAGGATTTTCTTGCAACAAAATCCAAAGATATTCTTCCTTGTAACCAACATTTGCTAAAGAATCAGCCACCATGTTACTCCTTCTCCCAATATATTCCATAGTAACGTTGTCAAACAGAAGCATTAAATTCCGAAGTTCCCGAATGTACAAAATCAAACGATCCTTTCTTGTTTCGGAAAATCCAGATACCTGATTTGCCAATAATAGATAATCCGTTTTTAAGCGTACCGAAGTTGCCCCACAAATTTTTGCCAATGTCAAACCTTCCAAAGCAGCTTTGTATTCAGCTTCATTGTTTGAAGCATGAAAACCAAATTTAATAGATTGAATCATTGTCTCTCCCGTTGGAGCTATTAATTGAACTCCAGTACTGCACCCTGAAACACTAGATCCTCTATCTGTTCAGACAACCCACCTCGAGTCAGTTGTAATGACTTCTTTATCTCATTCCTCTTTAGATCGACTTGAATGGAATTCAACAAAAAAAATTGCCAATGCTTGCACCTTTATTGTCGTTCGAGGTGTAAACAAAATATCACAGTCTCCCAACTCCACTGACCATTTGGTCATTCTCCTCAAAATATCAGGTCGTTGTAAAACAGTTTTTAAGGGGAATGAAGTTCGGACCTCAATAGTATGCGCTTGAAAATATGGACGCATCTTCCTAGCAACAATCACCAATGCTAATGCCAACTTTTCTAATTTCATATATCTCTTTTTTGCTGCCACCAAACTTTTACTAATGTAATACACCGGCTTCGAAATTCCTGAATCCTCACTAATTAACACTACGCTTACTGCAAAATCCGATACCGCAATATACAAAAATAGTTTCTCCCCATTCCGAGGCTTGGACAAAATCTCTGGTGATGAAAACAAATTTTTAATGTTTGTGAAAGCTGCTTTGCATTCCGATGTCCACTCAAACCTATTGGGTCCTCGTAACACTTTAAAGAAAGGAAAGCATTTATCAGAAAACTTGAAATAAATCGATTAAGGGTTGCTAACCTTCGTGTCAAAATTTGCACTTCTTTGATAGTCCGAGGAGAATTCATTGTAATCAAAGCTTTCAATTGTTATGGGTCAGTATCTATTCCCTTTTCACTGATAACAAAACCCAAAAACTTCCCCGATCGAACTCCGAAAGTACACTTCTCAGGATTTAATTTCAACCTGATTGCACTAAATTCAGAAAAACTTCCTCTAAATCATCAAGATGCACCTCATCCTCCGAACGTTTTACTACCATGTCATCTATATATACCTTCTTATTTCTTCTGACCTGAGTAGCAAAAGCTTTATTCATCAATCTCTCATAAGTGGCCCTAGTATTTTTCAACCCAAAAGGTATTACCCTATAACAGTGCAAGCCCTTATCAGTTATAAAAGTTGTGAATTTTTTATCTTTTGGATCCATTTGGATTTGATTATATCCTGGAAAAGCATCCATAAAAGTTAAAATTTTATTTCCTGAAGTAGAATTAATCAACTGATCTATTCGAGGAACAGGAAACGGATCTTTGGGACAAGCTCTATTCAAATCTGTAAAATCCACACACATTCTCCATTTCCTATTATTCTTTTTGACTACCATAGGATTTGCCGTCCATAAAGGATACCGTGACTCCCTTATGTGTCCGGCCTTAGAAAACCGATCCAATTCAGCAACTATAGCTTCTGCTTTGTCCGTGGAAACACTTTTCTTTTCTGAATAATCGGCTTGACCTTCAGATCTATAGCCAAGCCGTGACGAATTATTTCGATGGGTAAGCCTGTTACATCTTCCGTCCTCCAAGCGAATACATCCAAATTTTGTGATAAAAAATTAAGAAACTATTGATGTAGAAAGGGGGTCAATAAAGTTCCAATTCGAAGTACCTTTCCTTCTGAAAAAGTAAACTCCTCTATCTTTTCGCTCACCGTTAAAGACCCTGGGGTTTCCCTCAGATCGTCAACCCTTTCTTCCAAATTCGAAGGTGCCCCTTCTAATTGATATTCACGCATTAAATATCCACTGCTAGACCCTCAGGTCCGAAGTGTAGTGGCATAACATTCCCTCCCAATCTTCTAATCGCCTCGAACGACCCCAACTCTATCTTCAACCACATATTTGAAGCACTAATGAACTATAGACACAACCCCATACATTCTTGAAAGCCACGATCTTCCAAATATAGCATTATAACTTGTGGGGCAATCCACCACCACAAAAAGTACTTGGACCCTTTTCTTAAATGGTCCTTTTCAAAAACTCACCTCACCCTCGAACTCTCCAACAACACGAGTTGTTACTCACGTGAATCCAATAATCGTACAATCCGAGTGGGAAATTCGAGGTGGATTTGTCATTCTATCATAGGTGGATTTATAAAGGACCTTGGTAGAACTATCAGTGTCAATCAGCACACGTCAAATTTTGACGCCAGCCACCTCAGCTCCAATCACCACAACATCTTCATGTGGATATACAAGTGCGCAGACATCTTTCTTCCCATACAAGTGCGTGGATATCTTCCCTTCAATTTGAGTTATCAAGTTGACAACATGCCTCTTCCTTAAACTATCTGAGTTTCCAGTCATTGAATCATCTCCTAAAATAGGCAACGATTAAAAAAACTTGCATAATTCCCGAACAAGTCCCTTTTCCACAGGCTTTTAGACTGTCATCAGAAGCAATCTATTCAGATATTTTTCAACATACTCAGAAGAAGCATTGAAAGGCTCAGTTTGTGAATCCAAAATCATCAAATTCCCAGCTGGCGGTGCAGCCTTTGAAGTTGATGCACCATTATTTTTCGATGCACTCTCTTGCGATTTCACATAAGTCAGGAGCTTTCCATTTTCAATCAAATACTAGATCTCTTTCTTTAGAGCAATGCAGTCATTTGTATCATGTCCAATATCATCATGATATATACAAAACTTGTTATTCCTTCCTCCTTTGGACTACTAATTGGGGTTGGCTTCCTAAAATTTACGAAAGTCTTGATCTTATCCCATATGACGGAAACATTCTCTATCAAATTAGCATAGTATTCTGGTTTGACCCATGTATTTAGTCTAGGCCTGTTATAAGTGTTATATAGAGCATGATTTAAATAACCACCACTCCGAGGAGGAAAATTGATGTTCTTTTGCCTCGACTGCTGATTGCCATTTCTATTACCATTTGAGGGTTGCCCCTGATTATTGGCTGTCTGTCTTGGATTTTTTTGGAGTTCTAACTAGTCCACCTCGGAATCTAGTTGACTCCTCCACTTTGATTTGATCCTCAAGATGAGGCATTAAAGCTCCAAAAGTTAAGGCCCTTCTCTTGGTCGTCTCATTAGCCAAATACCCTGGCAATAACCCTTGGCGAAAAGCTGCTATCGCCATATTTTCCTCACAGTTTCCCAAATTAGCCTTGGTCAACACAAATCTTTTTGTATAATCTTTCAACTTTTCTCCAAGTGCCTGCTTGCACTAAATAATGGTATCACCATTTTCTCTCATATCTTTGCTTCCCATAAACTGCCTTCGAAATGTAGTATAAAATCTCTGAAATTTAAAATGGACCCTATCAGAATCGGGTTGTACCACTTAAGAGATGTTCCTTTAAAAGTCTGAGAAAATGCACGACGCACCAGCCGGTCGTCATCTTCGAAGTTCATCATATAATTCTTGAATTGTCATAGAACGAATTTTATTCACCAATGGAGAATTTCTCCAGTCAACTCCTTGGACGAACTGATCATCGGTTCCCATCGTAACATACAAATTCCGATCAGTGTCAGCATACTGATTCGAGGGATTTCTTTCGTACCAAGTAGAACGAGGAGCATTATCCTTCTTAGATTTACTCTCATTTTTGTGTTTCCTCGACTGATATCTATCTGATTCTTCTTTCGAAGAACCTCTGTATCTCTTAAAGCCCAAAGTTGAAATTTCTACCTCCTCGTCACTGGAGGTCATATGTTATTGCTTATTTTTTTTATCCTTACGATCATCAAAAGATCGATCTGAATGAGCTTCTATCTCAGTTTTTTCTGTTTCTTATCTAACCTTGGATCTAACCTTTGTCGAGTGAATATCTTGTTCCCTCTGTTCATATTTTTCATTCAATACATTAATCTTGTCCAAAAGCTGGTTCATTCGAACCTTAATATCAGAATATGTTTGAATCGGAGATGATCCATCAGGTCCACCTCCCTATAAATCTTCTTTTAGAGTTTCCATTGCTGACCGAAGCGTAAGGTTGTTGTCAGGATTCATTGTACTAATTTTGAACAGAATACAACAAGCTTGTATTAATTTCGAGTTGAATAGGTAACTGATTTCTTTTGTTCAAAGTCCCAGTGGAGTCGCCAATTTGATGAGTTAGTTTTTCACCTTAGTAAATTGTTAAGAGAGAAATCTAGAGATAGAAAGATCTAGAGTGTTTTTAGAGAGAGAAAGTTCAAGTACAAATGAGTTCCAAAGAAAAAGTGTTCAAACCTTTTATTAGAGTAGCCTTGCCCTTTATATAGAGGAGTCAAGACTTAGTCTCAAACTGAAATTTGTTACAAAAGAGGACTAATTGTTGTTTAGTCCTTAGCAATTATACATAGTTACAAATATTCTCTAAAACTTACATCAGTTACAATTTAAGGACAAAACTTACACTACTTATAATTAAATCCTTAAATTTACATTATTTACAATTATTCCTCAAAATCCTATTTCCATATCAAACATCATTGGTGTTTAAACCCCACCAATTACGATGGCCTCGCTAGAGTTAGAAGACTTATAATAACTAAACTTAAGAACTTTAATAAATCTTACATTATTGCCTTGTAACCGATGATAAGATAAAAAAATCATTCTTTAGTATTCATATTAATAAAGCGTTGGGTCGTGACGGTTATAACACTAGTTTATTTAAGTTTACCTGGGTCACTATTGGGAGTTACTTTATTAAAATGGTCCATGATTTCTTCTGACACAATCAAATAGACCCTAGTTAGAACAAGACTCTCATTGCTCTCATCCTGCATTCAAATAACCCTCCTCCCATTACGACTTTAAACACATTACATGTTGAAATGTTATCAAGAAAGTTATCTTCAAAGTCTTCTCCAACAATATTAAATACTATCTCCATTTTTTTATCGACCATCCTAATCAGCCTTTATATATTACCGTAGTATTTATGATAATATTCTCCTTTCATATAAGCTAATTCATGTATATAACACCAATAGGAAATATCCACGATAGGCTCTTAAGATTAACCTCATGAAAGCCTTTGATAAATTTTGTTGGCATCTCTTTCTAGATGTCTTTTATATCATGTATTTCCCAACCAAATGTTTGGTTGGATTATCCAATATATTTTCATCCCCTTTTACTTTATTAAAATCAATGGTAAGTCGTTTGGTTTATTCTAGAGGCCTAAGTCAAGGGAAACTCTCTCTCGTTTCCGTTTTTTCTTATTATGAATGTCCGTTTGAGTAGTCACAAAGACAAAAGTCAATACCCCTCGTTCAGCTTTCATATGAAGTGTCATAAGCCCAAAATTATCAATATCTTCTTTGTAGATGACTTAATGATTTATTTTGCATGCGAACATAAACTTCATTCACCTTGTTAAGGAAGGTATTGAGAAGCTTGTCATCCTCCTGGGCTTCCACCTCAATCCCAATAAGAGTCAAATTTTCCTCAACAGTAATTTTGACTCGATCCGTCATTCCATCACTGCCTATTTTGGATTCGAGGAAGGCTCTGAGCCAGTACGTTACTCTTATCACTTCTCGTGTCTCTGATATTTATTATATGTCTTTAATCAATAAAGTCACGGGTTGTATCAAATATTGGACCTCCAAGGTCCTCCCAATGCGGGAACACTCTTGTTAATCAAGCTCATCCTCTTCATTGATTAGTTCTGTTGATGTACTATGTTTATCCTTCCTATTTTTGTCTTTAAGAACCTTCCCCAACTCTTTTGTAGACTCAGTTATGTTCGAATGTGCAATAATAACATGGGTTTTTCATCCATAACAAATTTTAGAACTGACCCACTAAGATCAATTTTGGCAAACGATCTAGTCCATCTCATCTGCAGGGAATTTGTAATATTATAAGTCTCCTTCATGCTTCCTCAAGTAGTACCATAATGATCTCTTGGCATAATAATCTACATTTCAGAATCGAGCTCATAGAGTGTCTTTGCTTTGTTTAAATTGCTATGAGAGCCAATTTCATCTTCCAAAGAACCCATCCAAAATTTTAAGTAACATGAGTTTCTTTAAAAAAATCCATTGAATTTTTCGGCAAAGTGGTCTTCGTACTGTTTTGACAAATAATAAATGAACAGTAGATGAGCTAAAATTTCATGCTTTTCCAGCCTATAACTATATTCTAGATGTCTGAGACACCACATGAGAAATATTGTTTTTAACAAGCCTTGACCTCCTAGTGCTTGAAAGTTACTTTCATGCTGTGATATAACCATAATAAATGAACTGTGAAATTGATCCAATTATTATTTGCAAAGTTCATTCATTTCCATGAGAATGAATGGTAAAATTGCAATGATTAATAGACTTCACTGTATTGAAATTATATATCAATGAATTTTCTTTTGTTACATCATCAACAACATTAAAATTTCTAAGCAAACAAGTACTTAGTGGTGAGGAGTAAGTGTTTGGTGTTTGTGGTTTCATTAATAGCCTAGAGTCACATTTACCTGATACGATACCCTGTGGGTAACAACACTATATTGTGTCTATTAGAGATATAAGGTCCTAAGCCAATTAGACCTTTATTTTATCTATAAATATAAGTCTATGTTCTATGTAATAAATACTTTCTAATAAACAGAAATCCTAACAGCTTGGTTACTTCTCTCTTTTCTCTCTTTGTTTCTAACATGATATCAAAGCCTGAAGTAATCTGATCGGAGCCTATTCGTAGATCAATCAGGTATTTGATTTTATATGAAATATTGGATTTTGTATTGGAAATAGATTTATTTGAAAAAATAACAAAAAACTAGATATGTTCAAAAAATTTGGCTTGTGTATTGATATTGATTTTAACTGAACATATTAAAATTCGATAGAGTGAATTAATCGTTATGGAGACCCTCAGATATACAAATATGGTTGCGTTAATCTGTTAATCATTAAAATTGCCGACGAGTACTGTTTTCAATGAATATTACGAATATAAAAGAAGAATACTCGTGAAAGTATTTTGGTAAAATTGCATTAATGTTAGGGAATCGCTAAAAAAGAGCCAATTTTACTCCGTGAAGTCGCACTTTTTTGTTTTTATGAAATTATTCTCTGAAGTATTTTTTTGACAATTTTTCCCTTTACACAAACCTATAAATAATTAAAAATTACTCCGCAAAGTTACCATAATTTTCTATTTTTTTTGCCTTTTCTCTAACTTATCTCTAGAAATAACTAAAATTTTAAAAACCCTAAATTGATCCTAATATTTACTTAAACTAAACTAATAAGTAATATTTAGATAACTAAAATTATATTAAATACTATAATCTAAGTCTATTAACATCAACTAAAACTAAAACCTATCTTCTTCAATCAATAATCTTATGAATCTACCCAGCCATCTGCAATGCAGCAGAAACGGCAACCTTAACACTGTACAGCAGCAGAAACGACAACCTTAACACTGTACTCGGACGAACTCGAGCACCAACAAATGGTTTCGTTTGCTGAACTACGAAAAACTGGAACAACAACAACATACAAAATACGGCTAGCAGGTTTAGTCGAACTCGAGCAGTGGTTTGTATTTCCAGAATTGAGAGAAGATTGTATTATAATGGATCTCCATTTAAAAACCTAAATTGAAAATCTGAACTAATAAATTTAACTAAAATAAAAACTATATAAAAAACCTAAAGGTAATTAACAAAAACATTTCACTTACCCACACTCGAAACCATCCATCCATCCACTTCTCCTTCATGAAGCAGTCACGCATACATCTTTTTTCTGAAACAGTCAAAAACTCAAATCTTGGACACGGTCATCCCTTCAACACAGACCCAGACCCCTAACAGTCGTCTCAAACCCAAAATTTTGTGTTTTTGGTCAATGAATGGCGTCGATTCAATGTTCTTCGCCAATCAAACTGGCGAAATGATCCATGCATACACCAACTCATGACGTGATATAGGACTATTACGCCACAAAATGGCGTATACATAAACCATTTTGATTGGGGAAGAACACTATATGGACGCTGTCGAATGACGAAGAACAAAAAAAATTATGATTTGAGACTGCTCGATACAGAACGCCGCTGTAGTCTGTATCGAAAGTTTGGATTTTTTACTCCTTCGGAAAGGAGAGGTACGGGTGGCGTTTGTTGGCTAAGTGAAAGGTAAGATAGGATTGTTTGGTTCTGGTTTTTAATTTGAATTTTAAGGTATGTTACAAGAAAACTGTGGACATATTCCTTTTATTTCTCATCTTAATTATTGATGTCAATTGTTGCATCTAGTAAGTGCCTTCAATGTCTTCTCACCCCTTTCACTCATTTGTAAAACTAAAATTATTTAAACTAAAATTGTAATTGTGAGTTCATCCTTCAACCATTATATCAAGTAAACAAAAACCAGATTAAGACAAACAAAAATGACTAATAATATGGTTTTTTGTTTTACATGAAACTTTTTAGGTTTTTTTATAGTATTTAATTAGTTTTAATTTATTACTCTTTGAGACTTCCATTTAGGTTTCTGTTGTTTGATTAGTTTATTTAATTTAAGTTATTTATTAGTTTAGTTTAAATTAAGGTTTTTGAAAATGAAATATATTTTTTTAAGTTTATGGTTTGGTGGTTTTGAATTTTTTGTAGGTTTTGTGAAGTTAGATGTTGTATTGGTAGTTGTTTTTTGTTTGCAACTTCATGGAGTATTTAATGACATAACTTGTAATTAAATAGAGTTTCAAAGATAATTTGGAGTTTTTGTCTAGTGGCAATTTTGTAAATATTAAAAATCGAAAACAGGCGACTTCACGAAGCAAAATCGGCTTTTCTTTTATAAATTCCCTTAATGTTGGGAGAAAATGACTACCGGTTGCAATTAAAATTTTGGTAAAATTGCAGTTGAATTCATTTGTGAAATTGTATCAATCAATCTATCGGAGAGAATTAATCGGTGAGATTGTACGAAATTCCATATAATTAATTTGGATTTCGATTTAGCATTGAATGGAGGTTTTTCGTACGAGTTGCATTGGTTTTTGAATTCGATTGTGATTGGGTTTTTAGTTGGATTTTGGATCTTCATTTGTGTGGTTTTCAGCTTGTTTTCCTGTTGTTTGATTGAGATTTTTTTCTTTTGGGGGAAAATGACAGGGAAGGACGACTCTATGTCGATTTTGAATTTGGAGTTGGTTCGATTAAAATTTTGATTTGAGTTTGATTTGGTTTTTCCGATTTGGATTTGGTCTCTCTTGATTGTTTGATTTTGCTCGATTAGAGATTGTGGATCTTATTGCAAATATGATAGGAAAATATGATTTTCTACAGTCTACTAGTAACAAACTAAATAAGAATAACTTTGTGATGTCTACATCTGCATACCATTCAGGTATGTCCTCGTCTTCTACTTCAGGTATTGATTCGTCATTGTGGATTTTGGATTCGGGTGCGTCTCATCATATGTCACCTCACATGTCGAACTTTGTTTCATTGTCTCATGTTTCACCCATATCTGGTTTGTCTGCTAGTGCTACACCAATGTTAGTAGAGGGTATTGGCTCTATTTGTACCCCTCATATAGCGTTATCCGATGTTTACTACGTTCCCAACCTTGCTTTGAATCTTGTTTCAGTTAGCCAATTGTGTAAATCTGGTTATTGTGTCTTGTTTTCTGATTCTGTTTGTGCTATACAAAATCAACATACTCATAGATTGATTGGGACAAGTCATAAAATATGGAACTTTATGTTTTAGAGAAACTCGAAGTAACAGATGTGGATGTCTATGGTGTTGAAACATACTTGACTGATATTGCTGCCTCTTGTCTTCATTTCGTTTGAATCCTTCATCGTCTGAGTTTTTTGTTTGTCATTCTCGTCTTGGACATGTATCTGCATCGCATTTAAAATTTAGAGTCTCTATAGGCGCTTTAGGCCAGTTAAACACTTGTAATATCTCGGATTGTAGTGGTTGTAAACTTGCAAAATTTTCGGTGTTACCGTTTAAGAAAAGTGTTACTTCTTATATTGCTCCATTTGATATTGTTCATTCTGATTTTTGGGGTCCATCTCCTGTCTTCACCAAGGTGGTTCGATATACTTGAATTTACCTTATGAGATAGAGATCAGATTTCCTTGGAATTTAGAGAGAATTTCGGGAACTTGTTAAGACTCAATATTTTGCTGTAATAAAATTCTTCAGGTGTGACTTAGGGGGTGAATATACATCCAATAATTTTACTCAATTACTTGTATCTGATGGTACCATACATCAGTTTTCTTGCACTGACACCCCTCAGCAGAATGGTGTTGCAGAAAGAAAACATCGTTGCCTTATTGAGACTGCTCGATCTTTGCTTTTATCTGCTGAGGTTCCTACTATTTTTTAGGGAGAAGCAATTCATACGGATGTACATGTGATTAATTGAATTCCCACAGCTTATAATGCAAGGATATCTCCCTTTCAGAAGTTATACAGACAACTTCCAGATTACACCTCCTTACGAGTGTTTGGATGTACATGTTTTGTCCTTCGTCCTCATGTAGAACGCAACAAATTGGGCCGTAAATCCGTGATATGTGTTTTCTTGGGTTACGGTGTTAGACAAAAAGGTTATTGTTGTTTTGATCCCACTAGTCAGAAACTTTATGTCGCTCGACATGTTACATTTCTTGAGCATATTATGTTCGATTCGATTCCAGCGAAATCACACGATATAACAAGTACCAAACTTTAGACTATTGATCGTTCTGAAGATAATAGTGACATACACATTGATACTGATGTGCCACCTCATGAGACATTGACTACAACTGATACTACTTGTGCTTCATCAAAGCATGAGTCAGCTCCTTCTCTTCGAATATTTACTCGTACAAGTAAGTCTACCAAACTACCAGAGTTTACGTATTCTTCATACTCAGCTCTTTTCTTATCTTTCATAGCAAACATACATGATTTATATGAACCTCACTCGTTTAAAGAAGCTGATCTGATCCTTGTTGGCAAAATAAAATAGTCAAAGAGCTGACCGCTCTTTGTGAGACTCGTACATGGAATATCGTTAAATCTCCATTCGGGAAACATATAATCAGCTCTTGATGGGTTTTTAAAATTAAAACAAAGTCTAATGGGTTTGTTGAAAGATATAAGGCTCGTCTTGTAGCAAAAGGGTAGTCATAGAAGTATGGTATAGATTATCATGAGACATTTGCCTCAGTGGCAAAAATGACGACAGTTCGTACTCTTATTACGGGTGCATCCGTTCGCAAGTCAAAGATCTTCCAACTAGGTGTCAAAAATGCATTTTTGAATGGTGATCTTTATGAGGAATTTTACATGACTCCTCTTCCAGGTGTTGCTCATCAACTAGGTGAAGTTTGTCGACTTAGGAAAGCTTTATATAGTCTCAAACAAGCTCCTAGTGCTTTGTTTGAAAAATTCTCTACAGTTATTACTTCACTTGGTTTTCTTGCTAGTATATATGATTCAGCCTTGTTTATCAGATGTACGAGTGAAAGACGAATTATTTTATCCCTATATGTAGATGATATGATCATTAAAGGTGATGATATTGATGGTATTGAGGCACTAAAACGTGATTTGGCTCTGCGCTTTACGATAAAAGATTTGGGACTATTGCATTATTTTTTAGGTATTGAGGTGGCTCACTCTCCAAAAGGTTATATCTCTCTTAGAAAAAATATATATTTGATTTATTCAAGTGAGCGTGACTTTCTGATAACAGGACAGTAGATACCCCTCTTGAAACCAATGTTCAGTATTTCCGACTGATCGTGTTCCTTTGGCAGACCCAACTCTATATCGAACTCTCGCAGGGAGCTTGGTCTATCTTACAGTTACTCGACCAGATATAGCTTATGTTGTTCATGTGGTTAGTCAGTTTGTTACTGCTCCTACGTTTGTCCATTGGGGAGTTGCTCTTCGAATATTGAGATATCTTCGTGGCACTCAGTTCCAGAGCATTTTATTTCCTTCGACCTCTTCACTTAAACTACATTCCTATAGCGATGCTGATTGGGATAGTACTGAAAATCTACTACTGGTTTCTGTATTTGTCTTTTAGATTCATTAATCTCATGGAAAAGTAAGAAACAAGATGTTGTCTCTAGATCGTCTACTGAAGCTGAGTACCATTGTATGACCGTAACCACATGTGAGATTGTTTGGTTACGATGGCTTCTTGTAGATATGTGGGTTAATGTTACTAAACCTACTTCCTTACATTTTGATAACAAAAGCACCATGCAGATAGCAAAGAATTCTGTTTTTCATGAGAGGACGAAGCATATTTAAATAGATTATCACTTCACTCGGCATCATCTTCAGATTGACACTATCTCGCTTCCATATGTTCCATCATCTTTGCAGGTTGCTGATATTATAACAAAGGCTCAGTCAACAGCGCGGTTTCGTTTTCTTTGTGACAAACTCTCAATGCTTATTATTGTTGCATTGTGAGTTTGAGAGAGGATGTTAAAGATGTAAGGGCCAAGCCCATTAGTCCTTTATTTTATTTATAAAGAAGTCTATGTTCTATCTAATACATACTTTCTAATAAACACAAACCCTAACCGCTTGGATACTTCTCTCCTTTCTCTCTTTGTTTCTTAATAGTGTCATGATTTTCTCACATACAACGTCATAAGAAACTTCATGGCTCTTCGAACAAATCACCTTAGCAAAAGGTTCCAGATAATTACCATCCTTGAAAGTTGAAGACGAATCCAACACAAAGGCTTTAAGTCTGCTTAGCTCATTGGAAGCAGCACAAGAATCTACGAACATGATTTCTAGACCTAGTAGTCCCTGTAAAGTGGTGATGATGTTAAACTGACAACATTAGAGAAAGCTTCCAACCCAGCCAGCAAAAGTCTAACAACCCAAGAAGATCTAACCTTATGCATTCTCGCTACACGAACCCTCAAACACATCAATATCAGAACCACATAACAAATCATACCCATGGTGGATTCCTAAAGACGGATACGTCGGATAATGTGGTTCGAATTCGACGAAGCTCATAGCAACATCATTAGATTTCTAAGCACATGAGAAATCCTAAGTGGAATTTTACGCGTTGTTTTGCTACTGTTCAGAAGGAGTAAACACGAGTAGCCAAAGCTATCAAAAGGAATACCGATTTCAGGAATCGAACTGCGGTTAATCCAGTTTTGAGAGGATGAAGAATCGAAAGGCTGAGTGAAAATCGGTTTTGGTAATGAAAGATCTAAACTAATTATCATTCTCGGGTCTTGTTACTCTCTGGCTCTCAACTTCACGAGCATACACTCTTAGCAGGTATTTTTCGATTGCCATTGTCAGTGTCTATGCATATGGGATCAGAATCACTCAACTCGAGTAAAGCATAAACATCTACCGTTCTTCCATAAGAAATCTCATTCATCAAGTTTATATGGGATTTTGGGTCAAGGGTGATAAACAAGTCGAGAAGCGAGACACTTAATCCTCCTCATCGACAATCATTCACAAAGAACTTCTTGGCTTTCAGACAAGATATCAATTAAATTAGACTTATAAATCAGTTCTCATTTGTTAACAAGAATACTGCAGGATTGAAATCTATAGTCAAAACATAGAGGCAATTGCACGCTAAACAATTTCTTTCCTACCTAGTGAGGGCCACCAACCGGAGTCGCTTTGACTATTTCAGGTGAAAGAGGCGCATGTAGACGAACACTACAAGATGCTGCATATGATTCCGGTTTAGTACCTTTCCATCTTTTGTTAGCATAAATGTACGGGTGTAAACTGTCTTGGCCAAAAGACAGCAAGTTCTTACTCCTCTGTCTATTTATCAAATGTTTCTCCAACCCGTCCAGTTCAGCAAGTTCTAGCTGAATTTCGAGCCACTAACCGGAAATGTAGTAATCGCGAAGTTCCCACAAAGAGGAGAGAAAATCAATGGGTTTAACAATTTTAGATTTGATTTTTCCTCCATTTATATATTTTTCTCGAACAAGCAAAACTCAAGTAATTTGCATATTTTAACTTCAGATTAGTTTTTTTTAATGCAAAAGACCACTATAGTTTTTTTTTTGTATTAAAAGGTGTAAATTGTATTAAATTAAATGGTTCTTACAAGAGATTCATGTGGCACATTGCCAACGAACAATAGATCTTTGCAAAATTAAAAAACAAACAAATGCTTCAATTAGACAAATATGAGTTACATAAGGAAGTTAATTTTAGTTTCGTGGAAGCCGTATAGGAGATCCGAGAGGATACAGTAGGCAACACTCGAGCTTAGAATAGAGACATTATTGTAGATTCGACCGTTCACCCGACTGCAGGCCACCTCAATCCAGGAAGTCCAAGTAGTAGGGGAAGATGAGATTAGAAGCTTCATGCAGATGTTGTCCCAGATGGAGGAGGCATAGGGGCAAGAGATAATGATGTGTTCGAGATTCTCCGGTGATGATGAGCAAAGGACGCAGTCAGCGGGGGTGTCAAAACTCCAGCTAATGAGTTTGTCACGCGTGGACAACCTGTTCTAGATAGCCATCCAAGAGATAAAGGAGTGCCTCAGGATAGAGTACTTGTTCCAAATAAGTGGACCCCAAGGTACCTTGGCACTGGAAGGACGGATAGCAGAGTAGGTGTTGCTGATGGTAAATAGTGGCTTGGATTTGTTGGGAATCCATAGAAAGATGTCTTCAGAGTTGATGGGGGGAGGAAGGTTTGAAAGAACATTTCTGATTTTGGATAAGTGAGAGAAGATGTGTCTATTCTGGGCCCTAACATTAGAGGGCCAACACTGGGAGCCGTTAGAGTTTAGATCTGAGACACAGGATATATTTCGGAGGCGGGTAAGCATTACAATACCACTTTCGAAACAATTAGTGAGGGAGGATGGAAATAACCAGGGGTCATACCAGATGGAGGTGTCATCGTCATCTCCTACCTGATAAATAGATACATCTTCTCTCACTTATCCAAACTTGCGTTAGGAGAGATGAGAATGGTCTAAAGGTTTTTGTTCTTTATTTTTTCTGCGATTGTCCACCGGGTCCATATTAAGCTATGGTTCTTTGTTAGTATGGACCACAAGAACTTGAGGGAAAGGAGAGCTTGTCCCATGCTACCTTAGCCCCCGTTATCTTCATTTCTGGTCCTGACCAGATGAATGTTCGAAGGATTTGAGCAAGTTATTTTAGTATCCTGACCAGAAGAATGAAGATGGAGGACCAGTAGACTTGGCTGACAAAGAGGACTGTAATTATGAGCTGAAGGTGGCCTGCGTACGATAGATGCTTGGTAGTCCAACAGCTGATGTGGTTGGTGATCTTCGAGAATAGGGGATGTCAGTCCTTGTATGAGAGTCTAGAGGTGATGAGAGAGACCCCTAAGTAGCGAATGAGGAGGGAGCCCTCACTGAAACCCAGGATGCTGAGGATTGCGCTTTTCGAGACTGAAGAGGGTCCCGACAGAAATATATGACTTTCAGAAGGATTGAGGTCGAGACTGGATAGCATGGAGAACTCTTTTAAACCTTCATGGATGAGTGTGGCGAAGTGGGCATTGACCCGAAAAAATATCATGAGGTCATCTGCGAAGCATAGATTGATGATCTTGAGTTAGTGGCATTTCCAATGGAAACCAAAGTGGGGATTCTGACTCTTCTCCAAAAGGATACGAGAGAGTACCTGCATGATAGACAAAGATGTATGGGGAAATGGGGTCTCCCTGGCTAAGACCTCTTTCCCCGAGAAGAAACTAGTGGGGCTTCCATTAATACAAACAGTGTACGAATGAGTGGTAATGCAATGAATGATCCAACCAATCATTTCAATAGGGAATTCCATCGCCTATAGAGCATCAAGGACGAGCTCCCAGTGATCGTTATCAAACGCCTTCATGAGGTCAATCTAAAGGGCACCACGAGGGCATTTCCGGTTGGTATGATAGCCATGCATAAGGGCCTGGGATAGGAAAATGTTATCCGCAATGGAGTGGCCAGGCACAAAAGCAGATTGGGAGGGGTCAATGAGGTATGTAAGGGTAGGTTTGATTCTGTTTGCAAGGATTTTCGAAATAATCTTGTAGATGAGATTATAACATGAAATGGGTCTGTAATCGGAAGGCGAAGAGGGGTTATTAATTTTAGGGATAAGAGCAATGAGGGTTTTATTCCACTCCGGGTCTATTTTACCATGGTGGAAGAAGTTCTTGATATACACACAGATATGAGGGCCCACAATGGCCCAGCAGGTTTTAAAGAAACCAGCACTAAAGTCGTCCGGCCCAGGGGCCTTTTTACTATCAATGTCAAGAATGGCAGCCATGATTTCATCATCAAGAATGGGCTTAGTCATATTAGCTTTATCGGTCGGGGTGACGACTTTATTAAGAAGAGATCTAACCATATTAAGGCCAGGGTATCCATCCGGGCTAGGAGTGCCTAAACGGTTTTTAAAGTGGGAGAGCTAGGCGGATGAGATTAATCTAGGGTTAAAACTCAATTTTCCATCATGGGTGGTGACAAATAAGATTTTATTGTGAGCTCTGTGGGCTTTAATGTTGTTGTGAAAAAACTTGGAGTTATTGTCCCCCAGTTCAAGCCAGGTCTCTCTAGATTTCTGTTTGAGGAAGGATTCCTTTGCAGGACTGAAGAAGATATAGTTATTTGCTGCATCCCTCTCAATCTGCAAATGAGAGGGATCTGTCGGGTTAGAAGCTAAGGTTTTTTGGGCGAGGGCAAGGGAAGATTGGGCTTTGTCCACTCTAAGACTGATATCGCTAAATTCTCTCCTATTAAGACTGTCAAGGGTGGGGGCAAGCCGGTCCAACTTACAAATAATAGATTTCATATGGCTTTTATGAAAGGGGCTAGACCAACGATTTGAGACAATATCGAGAAGGATAGGGTGGAGATAACACATGTTAAAATACTTGAACAGTTTGGGTTGAGGGACCCGGGGAGTGGTAAGGAAGAGAATGATAGGGGTGTGGTTTGAGGTACGAGGAGGGTCGAGATGGGTAAAAGAGTTCGGGAAGACGTTGTCCCAATGGTTGTTGACCAAGACTCTGTCAATACGAGAGGAGAGGGGTTATAAATTTGGTGGTTGAACCACGAATATTGAAACCCAGAGGTACGGAGGTCATCCAGATTACAGTCTCGACAACAGTCATTAAAGTAAGTGATAGATTTGTTCCAATGGGTGTCATTATAGGTTCTTAAATGGGGATTACGAATAGCATTAAAATCCCCTAGAAAAATCCAGGGGGAATAATGAAGGGTTTGGGATATGGAGACCAAGTCCTTCCAGAGCGAGAAGCGCTCGGGAGGGTCATTGAATCCATAAATAACGGTGGTGAAAAATATCTTGTTATTGGAAGTCCAGGTAATGTTGCAGTGCATGAGCTGGGGAGAGGAATAGATAGGGTTAATGCTGAATACGCTTGGGTTCCAAGCAATTCAAATATGACCATAGTGGTGGCAATGATGGTTGGTGAGATAGTGCCACCAAGGGAGCATAATTTTCATAATGAGGTTAACATTGTTAGTATTAACTTTCGTTTCAAGGAGACATATCATATTAATGCTATTAGAGAAGACGAGATCCCGGAGGTCCTTTTGACGGACAAGATCATTTAGGTCGCGGACATTTCAACTTGCTAATATCATATTAATAAACATAAAGGATATTCAAGGGAGGGAAAAGTGTAATCTTACAATAATTTGAATAAGACACTAATTTATTAAAAAGGAAAACAAGAATATAACTAAAATATAAAAAATAAAATGGGTCCACCTTATAAATCACATGCGTACCCATGTGATTTATTCTCGGTAACGGAAAAGCAAACACAAATACCCGAAGCACCGCAAAAGTAATAAGGCCAATGGCAGAGATAAAGAAATTGTGATTAAAGCTTAGAAGACAAAGTATAAGAGCTTTTCACGGGTTTTGAGGACAACCTCACTGAAGCGACCCCGTTCCGATGTAGAAAACACGCGATAACAGGTTTGCCGTCGACGAGAGGGGAAGAACACAACTTATGAAATTTGAAGGTCTGGTGTAACCTTCCACGAAGCGATACAAGAGGAAGAACAGATTTGGGAAGCGAAGTCGAACAAACCACCGTAAACCATCTCCGAAGACTAAGAGATCTAAAGACCTAGATAAACTAGCCGATGACAAATCTCTGAACCTAACCATGGTATTAGTCGGAGGAAAAGAGCTTTTTGGTTTAAAAAAATTAAAAAATGAGTCAACTTCAGGCCCTAAAACAAAATTACCATTTTTTAGTGAGAGGACAGAGGTTTTTCTCTTTAACATTTTTCCTATTCTCCTTATTCGTTTATTATTAATTTTAGTTATATAAATGACCATTATAGTTTTGCTAATATAATTCTTTAAAAATAGGATTCCACCGTCCTAAATAACCAGAAAAATAGTGAAAACTCGAGACAAAAAGAAAGAAGGAAATAAGCAGAAACAGAAATCCCACTCAAAATATCTTATGATCTTGATGCTAAACAGAAACATCTGCTTTTTAGACAATAAAGCTTACAATACGAGAGAAAATTGTAGGGTTGGGATGGAGGAGAAAATGGATTGATTAGCAAGTATCTAGATTTGATTCTCTAGATTTGATTCTCTAAGAGTATTAATATTATTACATAAGAAACTTGATTATAATGGAACTTAAGATTCCTTAGTAAGTAAAGATCATTAACATCTGCTTAAGATTCTCTTGTACGCCTCGCTCACCAACATTAGCCAGATAGGGTTGCAATACAAACCTATTCCCTGCTCCAGGAACATCGCACGAACGTCTTCGTACGGTCGGAATAACATGCAATAAACATTTAAACATGTTAACATTGTATAAATAAACACACATTTAATTTCATGATAAGAAAAAAATTATCCGTCTCCGTTACTCGCGAGAGAATGTCAGAGTAGTACGACTTCCTGCGAATAAGTGCTCCTGTAAGTTTTCTCGGCGCCCAAGCTAACATATTTGGATCGGTGGGGCTATAACCAAGATTCAGACCCGATAAGAAAATGAGAAAGTGATCGTACACCCAACTCTCTAGTAGCGCCGAAAAATCGACTAGGCTCTTCAAAGAGTGTTTTGAAACACGCCCAAGCTTTTGTATAGCCATACTAATACGCACGTACCCCACACGTACTCGTAGAGCTTCTCCAAGTTCTCAACATGGTGGAGAAAATCGTATTGGATGTTTTTTTGGCTAGTGTTGGTGAAGATGGTACAACCGAGGAAAAACATGATGTAAGCCCGAGCGGCTTGTTTCTTCATGTCTGTAGTGATGGCGCCGTTGATATCCATATATGCGGGTCTGGAGAAAGTATCTCTTAGCCATCGGAGGCCGAACCCACTCCCGTTATGGGCATCCATATTCGGTTGCACGACTTTTCTGAAACTCCTAACAGATATGCATATCGTGCATATGTCTCATCTATCGAATCCGTCCGATAGGCATCTATAATTCTCCCCTCGACCGGGAGGCCGGTGATCACATGCACGTCATCCAACGTGATGGTCATCACACGTAATGAGAATTGGAACGTGTTCCTCTGTTGGTGTCACCTCTCAATGAAAATCTCGTCCAACTGTGGGTGCAAGTTAAACTTCGGCAGATGACGTATTAGTGGCCAAAACGGGGTTTCTTCTAATAAATCCCTGACCCCCAACTGTTTGGTAAGGTCCCATTGATCAAAGAGCCCATGCTTGGATTGGACAGTGATGCCGGAATGGGACTTAAAAAAAATAAACATGAAAATGCTAAATAACATATTTAGAGTTAATCGCAAATATTTACATAAAAATTTCAAAACTTACATCGTCCATGAACGTGAAGTACGCCCCATGCTTCCTGTAATTCAGGAAAAGAAGGATGTTGTTCTGTTCGAGGAAAAGGTTCCTACATCCCTCCAGATCGGTTGGACGGCCATGGGCTCCGATACGAACCTCACGTGGATGTGATGGCTCGGGGACCCTTGTCTCCTCCTCCTTCTCGTCTATAAGCAACGCCGTTGATGAACTCCACACTCCGATGTGGCGTCATATTTCTTATGCTTCACCGAGTGTGACGTTTGCACTGTACGTTCCCCACGTTTGTCCCTCTCGCCTTCCGACCGACTACCACCGTCACTTTTTTCGTAAATTGGACTTCTTCTCGCTCGTGCCTAGCAACCTTCTTCCCTCTCTATTCGATGGGTCTAGATACCTCGCGCTTGCAAAAAAATACATAGTTAAAAATACATAACTAAAACCTAACAAAACAACTAGGTCTCCTCCAGTTGAGGTATGGTTCAACCGGCGGGTACAAAAAACATGTTGCTCTCTGATTCATATTTGCCCTGCCGGGTGAACTCAACCTCACCCGGTGGGGTTCATGAACTTTCTGGACATATTTGGCTACCCCGTCGGGTGGACTAGTTCTCACCCGAGGGGGTTCATGAACTTTCTCGAAAAAAATTCTCCCCCACTGGGTGAACTAGCTCCAACCCGGCGAAAGAACACAAATACAGTGAGTAACCACCATTAAAATACTTCGACCCCAAAATCAAATCCAGCCCCAAATCACCAATTCAAGCACAAATCTAACCTTCTAACATTAGTATACAACTTAAAACACCTAATTAAACATGCATTTTCCTATTCTAATACCTTAGCAAACATAAATCTACAAAAACAAAAAAACTAGAAAAAGAAAAAAACAAGGTAGAAAAACAATAAACTCACTTTTTTCCTTTTCCCATTAGTGTTGTTGAATGAACTTGAGTCTCCTGGATTAGTTGTAGAAATATATATATGCTTAAAAAAATCGATTTGTGGGTAGTGGGAAGTTTGAAGAAGGAGAAGAGAGAGAAAAGTTTTTATTTTAGGGCTAATTTGGTTTTGGGAATGGTTAGTCTTTAGGGTTGGAACTTAGTAAAAACAATGGGGGTGTTTTGGATATAAAATTAGTTACTTAAAATTGGTAGGGGAATGGTTATAATTGGGGCTGTTTATCGAAAGGGGACAGGATTTAGCTTAACATTATTACGCAACAATATCACTTCATTTTCCGCACCAATGAATTTTCTTGTAATATTTTTAACCAAACGTTGTAAATAGATAGTCATAAGTTAACTTTTATATATCAAGACCTAGATAATCAGAGTCCATGATCAATGAATATTTATTTTTACTTTATGTTTATTTTTAAACTAATTTATTAGCTATTTTAATTAATAAAAGAATAAAATATTTAGAAAACGTTTTTTTCAAATTTAACAGGTAAGTAGGAGACAATTTGAAGAAAAACCAAAATGAGATAAAATAAAGTACTAAAATGAAATCGATAACTTAAAAAAGAAGAAAAAATGTTTTCAAATTTAATAGATAATTCAAAGATAATTTGAAGAAAACAACCGAAATGAGATAAATTAAAAGGTTAAGTACCATTTAAGACCAAAAACTCTAACTATTCTCCATTTAAAATCTATATTTTCATGTTTCTTTGAGAAAGATCCGTTTTAGTCAAATATTTACCATTTAAGACCCACTAATACCCTAAATACTCCTACTCAATTATATAAAAGCTTTTAACAGCTCATACCTCACTTTTTTCTTTTTTTCTCTATACGTGGAAAGAACAATGCATTGGTGATGATCAATTGCTTACTCGATTTCTTGTTTTTCTTTTGTTTCCGTATGATTTTGATTGTGTTTTTACTTGATTATACGAATATACTCGATTTGTGTGTTTGGAAACTCGAATTTGAGTTCGAAATATATGTTTGGGTAGATCTGTTTTCGTTCTTTATGTAGTATGGAAAGTCGAATTTCTAGTTAGTTTTTGAGTTCAAATTTGCTAATGTAGTTTATTTGTCGCATTGTAGTTAGTGTTTCGTTGATTTTAGTCTTTGGTATGTGTTTTTATGAAATTTCTGTTCGCGTAACACGTTTCCAGTTTTATCGAAGAAGATGCAAAACGTGTTAGTTCAGTAGGTAAAGATAATTGTGAAACCTGTATGTTTCTAGAATGGTAGATGCAAAACATATTTCCGATCAAAATGCGAAATGTTAATACAAATAGATGCAGAGCATTAATACAAATAGATGCAAACAATTTTTTTTTAAAGTTCAAAACATATCATGAGTGATACTAGTTTTGTTCGTCTTAAAAAATAAAATCAACGGTATTTTCGGATTTGCTTTCTGAGTTACAGTTTAGAAGATACAGACTTTTCAAAAATTGAATTTAAAGAGTAAACGAAGAAGATGTGAAATGTTAGTACAAATAGATGTGAAACATTAGTACATAAAGATGTGAAGCGTTCATACAGACAGATGCAAAAAAAATATTTTTAAAAAAATTTAAAACATATCATGAGTGGTACTAGTTTTGTTCGTTTTAAAAAGAACAATCCAACAGTATTTTCGGATTTTTTTTCCGAGTTACGGTTTAAAAGATAGAGACTTTAATTTTTTATAAATTTAAAGGGTAAATGAAGAAGATGCGAAACCTTCTTTATTTTGATAGAAATGAAACTTTCTTTATTTTGATAGAAGTTAAAATTTCTTTATTTTGGTAGATGCGAAACCTTATTTGTTTTTCTAGATGCGAAACCTTATTTATTTTGCTAGATACGAAACTTCTTTATTTGCTAGATAAAAAACCTTATTTGTTTTGCTATATGCGAAACCTTATTTGTTTTGTTAGATGTGAAACTTGTTGAAAATTATGTGCAGCTAGATGCAAATCTAGGGACACTATGATAGATGCTAGATGCGAAACCATATAACTAAGAAACGTGTGTAAAATATATATTTAAAAAAAATATCAAAACATATCATGAGTGGTACTAGTTTTGTTCGTCTAAAAAAAACTAATGGTATTTTCAGAATCTTTTTCCGAGTTATGGTTTAAAAAATAGAGAACTTTTAAAATTAAATTTAAAAAGAAAGAAAGAGAAGTTGGTTACTAGATTTTATATAGAAGAGTATTTAAGACATATAGTCTCTTAATAAGTGTGTTGGATGAGTCTTAAATGTTAAGTCTCACCAAATTAAATTAAAATACTAAAATAACACTAATAACTTTAAAAAAAAATAAGTTAAAGCAATAGATTTCTATGATATTAAACTATAGTTATACGAAGCTTTACTAAACCTCTTCGGATTATAATCTTTAAAGATTCAAACCTACTAATAAATAGCAATAGAGCTCTTGAAAAGACATAAATATTTTAGAGATAAGAAAAAAACACCTAAGAAGATAACTACATTATGTAAGCTTTCGTTAGTATATTTCTTTTGTCTTTTACAATTATTTTTAATATTTTAATATCATTCGCATACCAGTTCTTCTTTTATTTAGGGTTATTAAACTTTACCAAAATTATTTTTATGGTTTATATAGTTTAAAGTAATTTATTTTAATAAAAAAGTTATGATTATTACTATGCATTAATATTTTTAATTACTAACAAGATCAATTCAAATGGTTTTATATCAAGTTTGGAATGAGAGACAAAACTGATTTTTTAACTAATAATAATATCATAGGTTGAATAAGTGATCAAAATACTTGATGATGTAGGTGAGACGGTCCACAAATATGTAGATGTTTTGGACATACATAAATGGACATTATTTGTGATTCGGATATCAAAACTGGATGATACAAATACTCAATTCGAATACTTCAACGAGCCCAACAATTGTTTAAAGCGTGATAGTTTTTGTCACGAAATTCAAAACATAAATTCTACAAGGTAGGGTTCCAAAACCTTATTTTACTGATTTTGATATTTTTTTTGGATTATATTTTAATTACTAAATAAATCTAAATTAATTCAAATATTTGATTAGGTTTTCGATGTTTCAAATATAATACCTTTCATACCCTAATGTTAAGTTAGTTCTTTTTTGTTAAATTAAAATTAAACACTTTGTGTTATTGAACTTGTGAGTTCATATTACCCTTCTATATCTCTATGTTTTTTTTTATATTTTCCTCCATCAGTTTGTTATCAGACCTCTAGCAATTCCTGCTACTCAGATACAAGAATCATGTTTTCATAACCTGATTTTGATTCAAGGTTTAAAGAAGATAACGACATATTTTATTTTACAACATTGACAGAATTATTTCCAAGTTCGTAATCAATCCGGGTAGTTGTGAGAATATGATTTCTGAGGAGGTTGTTCAGACACTAGTATTGAAGACGGAAGCTCTTTGAAGCTCTTAGAAATTGGCCGTGTTAATGACGAACAACAAGGTAACTGTATCTAATCTTTTTCTAGTGTTAATTTTCTAAATCAGTGCTTATAAAGATAAGGCATGATGTCGTGTAATTAGTATAGATAATTGTCATCTAATGTTAGGACGTCCGTGGTAATTTGATAGAAGTTCTACACATGATGATGTAACATATTTCTATATTTTTATGTATAATAATCAAAAGATCACATTGTTACCATCTAGAGAAATACTTACATAACAGTTTAATAAAACGATAAGAAATGATATTCAGGCAATGGATAAACAGAGTTTTTGTGTGGCAAGTTAACTCATGTTTGACAAGCCAGTCTATGATGAAGATATCTTTGAAGGTGCATTTGGGTTGGTATTTGATAGGTATGATGATGAAAGAGAGGATGAAGATATAGTTAATATTAAGGAAAACATTATGGATCAAGATGTTGTCTTAAGCTTTAGTAAACCAAACTACATGGCTCCAGCGTTTCTGTTGAAAAAGAAATGCGATATAGTAGGCTTTACCTTTCATATGCGTCTTCGAGCTGTTTTCTGCCATCCTAATATCAAACCTTTATTTCGTTATGCGTGGATGCGTGTTGTTCTGTTGGAAACAATTATTGTTTAAGTGGATAAAATGTTAAGTTTCGAGACATTTTATTGGTGATTAAAGTTCTTATATTTTGTAGAATTGGCTGAAGATGTAATGAACACCATTAGATTCCTAAGCACATGAGAAACCATCAGTAGAATTCTACGTGTTGTTTTGCTGCTGTTCATAAGGAAGAAAACAAGAGTAGCCATAACTATCAAAAGGCATACCGATTTTAGGAATTGAACTGCTATTAATCCAATTTTAAGAGGACAAAGAATCCAAAGGCTCAGTGAAAATCGGTTTCGGTAATGACCGATCTAAACTAATTATCATTCTCGGGTCTTATTACTCTATGGCTCCCAACTTCACGAGCATACACTCTTAGCATGTATTTTTCGATTGCCAATGTCAATGTCTATGCATATGGGATCAGAATCACTCAACTCGAGTAAAGCATAAACATCTACCATTCTTCGATAAGAAATCTCATTCGTCAAGAATCTATGGGATGTTGGTCAAGAGTGATAAAACAAGTCGAGAAGCGAGACACTTAATCCTCCTCCATGATCATTCACAAAGAAATTCTTGTCTTTCAGAAAAGATATCAATAAAATTGGACTTGTAAATCATTTCTCATTTGTTAACAAAAAAACTACAGGATTGAAATTTACAGTAAAAACATGGAGGCAATTGCATGCTAAACAATTTTTTTCCTACCTAGTGAGGGCCACAAACCAGAGTGGCTTTGAATATTTCAGGTGAAGGAGGCGCATATAGACGAACACTACAAGATGCTGCATATGATGTCGATTTAGTAACTTTCCATATTTTGTTAGCATAAAAGTAAGGGCTCTATCATGGCCAAAAGACAGCAAGTTCTTACCGCTCTGTTTATTTATCAAATGTTTCTCCAACCCATCCAGTTCAGTAAGTTCTAGCTGACTTTGGAGCCAGTGAGGAATATAACCGTAAAGGCAGTAATCGTGACATCCCT
Organism: Limnanthes douglasii subsp. nivea; assembly: GCA_036936605.1. Lineage (NCBI taxonomy): Eukaryota > Viridiplantae > Streptophyta > Magnoliopsida > Brassicales > Limnanthaceae > Limnanthes > Limnanthes douglasii. Next base: position 289,727,196 of record JAUPFV010000003.1, read on the forward strand.
ACAAAAAGGGGTTAAAAACTCTGTCAAGTCAGCGGTGTTTGACACCTGCTGCATTCATGTCACTAAGTTTCATTCGTCTTCAACACGAGTCATTATTGTTTCAAATTGTTGCATTTTTCTTCACTAGCGCGTTCAAATCAATAGGAAGAGGCTGACACGTGTCACTCTAATGTACCCTTTTCTATTGCATATACGGTCCTTTTTAAATTTTACCCAAAACACGCTTAGTTACTAATTTTACCTTTTTACTTTAACTTTTAACTTTTGATTTTAATTTTTTACTTAAATAAATTTACCCTATTTACTTTAACCGTTTCTATTTACTTTTTTATCATAAATATTTTTACTTTATACCTTTTAACTGACTCGACCGATTTGATAAATATGATCGTTATTATTTAGACCCACTTAATTAACCCATTTAAATTATCGGTCCATATTATAACTTTTTGGCTCACCTTCTAAGCTTTCTCTTTTCTCATCCCATCTCTCTCTTCATCGCCATTATCACGGCTAAAAAGCACCCGTGGTCCCCCATGTTTACCACTTGTATCAACTTGGTCCCCTTCCTTCAATCATGCATAGATCGCATCCTCATCCTTTTTTAACTTGCAATTTTAGTCCCCCGCACATGTGAAGCTTGTGAGCTTGACACGTGGCATCTGTTTTTGTTGCAAGAATGGTCCCCCAATTTTTCTTCCAAAATTGCCAATTCTCGATCCATCTGAGCTGCCCCCTCAGCTTTACTATTTACCCTAAGTTTTTACCGTTTTACTTAAAAACTTACCATTCACCCTAACTTAACCCAAACCCGAAACCATATAGAACCCACCCAGCCTTTAATTCTATTCCGGTTTGCTTACTTCGTTACTCTCGCCGGCGAGTCATGTAACCACGGTGATTTCGACTTCTTCTCTTTCCCGAATAACTTCAGTTTATTAATCACCGGAGTGGGACCGGCTGCCTCCGCCGGGAACCATGTGACTAAATCAACGACTTCAAATGAGTTATCACTGCAAGATAAGTACACTAATAAAGACTGGATTAAATCGGTGCGGTATTACTCCTCCATTTTTCAAGATCTAATCGCAGACGGCTACCTATCACCGGAATATAAATCATTGTGCGTTGAATCGGGTGATGGATAAGACGTGTTCGCGTTGAGAGAGATCGGAGTGAAAGATTCGATCGGAGTTTCGAAGAAATCGTTAAGACCATTGGTTGTGAAAGGTCACGGTCATGCTCTACCTTTTGAAGAAAACACTTTCGATTTTGTCTTCTCCGACGTCGGCCGGCTTGAGAAATAAACTAAACCGGTTGATTTCGCGGCGGAGATTCAACGGGCGCTGAAACCAGAAGGTTTCGCAGTTATCCACATCTCCCCTAATGATAGTTACAGTTCAATTTGTTCATGGGTTTGTTCGAGTCCTGTAGATTTGTGAAATTGCGTGACATCGATAATCCCAATTCATCCCCAATAAGAATTCGAGAAATTCTGATGCAAAAACAAGTGGAAACCAATATTCACCTCGTCGACAACTCCAACTCATACGAGCACTCCCAGAAAAAATGCTACCTCACCGGAGCCAAATTAGAAATAGTCCATAACGCAAAACCATTGATTGCAGAAGAACCATTAAAGCCATGGCTGACATTAAGGAAGAACTTGAAGAACATCAGGTGTTTACCATCACTTGTCGATATTAGTTTCAAGAGTAGATACGTATACGTAGACATCGGTGCTATAGGCTACGGTTCTAGCATAGGTAGCTGGTTCAAGAAACAATACCCGAGAAGGTGAATGGCTGGGCTGGGTTCTATATGGTTTCGAGTTTGGGTTAAGTTAGGGTGAATAGTAAGTTTTTAAGTAAAATGGTAAAAACTTAGGGTAAATAGTAAAGCTGAGGGGGCAGCTGACATGGCAGCTGAGATGGATCGAGAAGGGGCAATTTTGGAAGAAACATTGGGGGACCATTCTTGTAACAAAAACAAATGCCACATGTCAAGCTCGCAATCTTCACATGTGCGGGGGACTAAAATTGCTTATGCATGATTGAAAGAAGAGGACCAAGTTGATACATGCTTTTTAGCCCCATTATCACTCTCTTCGTTTTTCCAGTCTATTGTTCTTCTGTTTCTCTCCATACTCTTAGATGTCCTCTCTTCTATCTACCCTCATCCTTATAGAAAAACCCGATTACCCATCCAACAAAAGATTCAAACCCTCAAAATCTATGTTATTGGATTCAGAAATTACAACTAGTTCATCACCATAATCCTAATTGTGCAAAGCCACCATCTTAATTCACTCCCTCCATAACCATTTCATATTCGCAGCAAATCTCGGCTTCTCCTTCTTCATCAACGTTCTTTACAATTATTTGGAGCAGTCTTTGCCGAATTGGGTTTCGTTTCTTTATCTGGGCACCTAAGAGAAAACGTTTTCGTTGCTGGTTGACTCGTGATTTGGGGATCGATAAGCTACAAAAGAAAAATTGGTTCGATTTGTATTAGAGGATTCTCGAGGAACTTAAAGATGGCGGTCTTTTGGTGGCTTCCGATGTATTTATGGTTTTGATTTCAGCTTATGCGAAAATAGGTTTGGCTGAGAAAGTTGTGGAGTCATTTAGTAAGATGAAGGAATTCGAATGCGAGAGTTTCGGGTTTATGTCGAGAAAATAGAGCTGACGATGCGCTTAGGCAATTTAATAACATGAAAAAGAGTGGGTTTTTGTCTGATTTTGTGCTTATAGTGCTTTGCTTGATGGGTTTTGAAAGTTAAGTATGTTTGATGGTTTGGGTATATGTTTAGGTAACCACGTTATTCTAGTCTGATTGATAGTTTTGCAAAGGCCAGAAACATCGAAAGTGCGTATAAGCTTATTCAGGAGCTTAAGAAAGGGAAAGTGAAAGATCTAAGAGTGAGAGAGAGATCACTTAATAAAAGGGAAGTCGCTAGTCAGATGTGAAGATTAATTGAAATGGATTTTGCATTAAACAATTTTACTATAGCATTTTATACAATTTGCATAATTGGTTATGCCAGACAGGGAACTTCGAAAACGGTTTGAATATATTTTCCATTTTAAAAGAATTTAAGGTCATTTATTTTTATTTTTGAACTTTTCCAGAGAAGACGACGTGTATAATTTTTTGTGTGATATACGAGTAGCAAAAGACTGTTCTAAAAAGTTCTTACTGCTTACAAAAACCAGAAGAAAGAATAGTATAGAGAGACCAAGAGCGAGAAGACGAAATAGATAACTAAAAGTAAAACTAAAATAAAAAGTAAAAAGGTAAAATAAAAAATAAAAAATAAATGGGCCGACTCAATTAAAGGAAAATGTCACACTAAATACCTTCTCACCAAACTTATTGTCATCTAGTACCCCAACTATTTTCTATGCCTACTAAATACTCATCTCACCAAAGTAATTCCTTTCTAATACCCAGCTAATATTTCCCTTCCTCAATTACCCTTCAAATGTGTCAGATTAGTTTCGAACCATAATTCAAAATTTGAAATTTCAATAGTACAACCTACTCTGATATTTTGAAAGTCGGAATGAAGCTATACTTTTACCTGAAGAAATCATTTTCACACTATCTCGTTCTTTAAACTTGATCAGAGGTAAGTCTGTATCATTTTTTTATGCATTTCACCATCAGAAGCTTCGTATTTGTTTTCAACTGTTGTTTTTTAGTTCCTTTGTTTTTGTTTCATTTTCAATAATTGTCAAGTTTACAGTCGTCTTTTTGGTTATACCTTGTTTAAAGATTCTTAGCTCGAACCTTTACAGTCGACAGTCATTTTTTTGAAACTTTTTTAGCTTCTTTATAGTTGTTTTTTACTTACCTGTGATTTACCCGTATTGTGGAAGACGGCACTGTTGTTTTGGAGCTGTAAGTCGATTTCGCGCAAGTTACCTCTCTAACTCTATTTCGTGATTTATGTGTGGCAATGACCATGTGTATCGCGTCTCTCATTTTTTTATCATTAATAGATTGGACTTGTAACACGATTGCTTTCTGCACTAGGAGCAGCTGACGCGAGGCCTAAACGACGTTGACACGAGTTGAAGCAAATCTTAATTTTGCTTGCGCGAGTGACAGTTAAGGCAAGTTTCTCTCTATCGCGTATGTGAATAACTTCTTATAACACTCCTTGGTAGCTAGCGCGAATCCCATCTCTTTGTCTAGCGCGAGACACTATACACGCTAACGCGAGTTGTCGTATCAACAAACATCCCGAGCCCAGCCTGTCTTACGCGATTAAGGGCAACCCCTTGGCCTAGCGTAATAAGTCTTTTCATTTGGAGCCTCCTAGATGTCTAAGCAAAGAGTTTGTATTTTTAAATATTTGAAGCAGACCTCCATCGTTCCTTTGAGCTCGTTTGAAAACTTTGAATCTGTCGAGAAATATATTGAAGGTAGATGGGATGATCTGGTTAAGGGTTGCTACACTATTTCCTACTCCTGTGGCGGTGAAAATTATTGCTTGTTTACTAACGAGATTGTTTCATTGGTTTGACTGTTTATCTCGATGTGGAGCATCTGAAAAGCGTTAGCTTCTTCATAGAACAGCCAGTAGTTGAAACATATGCGCATGGCATTGGTAAACAGCCTACTGCAAGCTTTGTAGAACCCTGTGATGATCATTTACTAAGCGGGGAGAGTAGTAATGGTTTAATCGGTTCGCAGCATAAAAAAAGACATCTTGCTACTACTGGTTGGGTGGATGCTATCACAGGAGTTGGTCAGACATTCGCTGATGGTGCCTCCAGTTTAAGGTTATCGTTATGCCGCTATGCTTTAGAGCTAGGTTTTGCTTTCAAGTATATGCATAATACATCCACTAAGATCACTGCTTACTGTGTCAACAAAAAGTCAGCTGTAAATGCCGACTGTATGCATCAATAGATTCTAGCACTGGTTTTATGATGATCAAGAGCTTTGCCAACACCCATTCATGTAGCCCGGTTTTTTTATAGAAAAAAAAGTAGGCATTTGACGTCCGATTTAATTGCGGATGAAATACACGAATCAATTAGGACAAGTCATTCTTTAACAGTAAAAACTATTCAGTCTTCTGTCAAACAAGACTATGGTTTAGATATTTCATACCGTTTATCGTGGAATGCGTTAGAGAAGGCTAGGAGGGAAGTTTTTGGAGACAGTAATACTTCGTTTGGGTTGTTGAATTCATACTTTAGAAGATTAAAAAGTAGGGATATTACTACCGATTGTTATTTGGAGGTTGGTTTAGGAAATGTCTTCAGGAGGTGTTTTGTGTCTTTCGGATCATGCATTCAAGCCTTTCACTCGTGTCGACCTTTGTTGTACGTGGACGGAACCTATTTAAATAGCAAGCATGGTGGTGTCTTGCTGTCTACATATTAAATATTCAGATACAGCATGTATCGCGCGTTCGTATATTTTAAGCACCCATGCGTCGAGATATTGTTTAGGCACCTAGTTAGTTACTCTGTTTATGTTGCGCGAGAGACTCTTTATATACGACCTTAGATACCCCAATTAGTCTGAAAACATCGAGCGGGATGCCAATTAATGTTATGCTAGATATAACTTAACTGTAGCTAGAGTTAGTGTACATCTATACTATTTCTATTATATTCAACATCACGCGACATATTGCATCCATATACAATTTTGATATAGCTTGTATCGCGCGTCAGTATATTTGCAGAACCCTTGCATCGCGATAGTGTTTAGACACCTAGTTAGTTAGTCTACATTTTGCAGCGCGCGACAGTGTTTATATACGACGCTAGATACCCCATTTGGTCTTCATTACATCGCGCGTGATTTAATTTAATGTCACGCTATATATAACTTAACTGTTGCGCGAGTTACTGATTGCGTCTAACGCTATACGCAATTGCTATTATATTAACCAGCGCCAGACACAGTAACAACACACCACGCGTGGTGGCAACTACATCAAATGAATCGCGCATGACCCTCTACATATATCGGTGTAGAATTCACTTACCAACCCTATTTTCATATTGCAGGCATTTTTCCAGTTGCTTTTGGTATTTTTGGTGGAGAAGATTTGGATAACTGGATGTCGTTCATGGAATGTCTTAAACCACATTTGTTGAACCGTCAAATCACTTTTATTTCCGACAGACATTCTGGTATTATCAATGTTGTTTCCGTTGTTTTCCCAAGCTGCTTTCATGCTTATTGTATATATCATTTGGTTAATAATTTGAAATCAGCTCTTGAAAACACCAACCGCGAGTATAAGAAGAAAATGTTGAAGCGATTCAAAAGTTGTGCTTACGCTCCAACTGTTGAATTTTTTAACGAGAGACTTTCCAAGTTTTTAAGTAGAGCTAGTAAAAATGTAAAGGCGTTCATCGATAATCTGCCTCCCAATAAGTACGCTCAACCATTCGTCATTGGCAAACGTTATGGAGCGATGACATCATCTGCTGCTGAATCCTTTAACAGTCAGATTAAAAAGTTTTGCAATTTACCGATTGTTGAAATGATAGACAAGATTAGAGTTATGCTAATGACTCAGATCTCCAGACGTTATTCAGAAGGGCTAACCTGGAACAGTTTTTTATGCCATAAATATGAAAAACAGTTAAAGGAGAATGTTCAAGCCGGTCGAACCTGGGTGGTATCTAAGTCTTCTGCAGGTTCATTCGAGCTTTATTCTAACTCAGTTATGGTTGTCAATATACTTGATTTTAAGTGTTCATATGGTTCATGGTAGCAAGAGTGTTTTCCATGCGCTCACTCATTGGCTGCAATATCATCAGTGAACGAAGATCCTATGACTTTGGTAGAACCATTCTACAGAGTAAGTAATTATAGATCCACCTATTCGTTTAGCATACCTGCCATAACCGATTATGGTGAAAGTTCTTCATCTAATGAATCCGAAGGACCTGTTGTTCTACCTCCGAACGTAAAAAGGCAAGCTGGAAGGCCAAGGAAGAAGAGGATTCCATATAGAGGAGAAGTATCATCTACCCACTTGCGCTGCGGCCGTTGCTTTAAATTTGGGCACAACCGAAGAACATGTGATATGACATTATGATTCAGTTGTTTCAGCCACCATCCATGGTTGTCTTATATTTTACGCGATTCCCTACAGATTAAACTCTAAACTGTTTGCCTGTTTGTTTTACAATAGCCACGCGCGAATCATGTTCGATATCTTAAGCGATTCACAGTAGTCTAAACTTTAAGTGTTTATTTGTTTTGTTTTACATTCGCCCCGCGCGAATCATGTATGATAGTTAACGCGATTCATTTAACACTAAACTTTAAGTGTTAAATGCTTTGTTTTACATTCGCCCCGCGCGAGTCTTGTATGCTATCTTAAGCGATTCACTGTAGACTAAACTTTGATGAGTTTACTCTTTTGTTTTACATTCGACATGCGCGAATCCTGTTTCATATCTTAAGCGATTCACTGCGGTGGTAACTTCAATGTGTTAGGGCTATTATTTAACACTCACCTCGCGCGAATCACGATTGATAGCCTAAGCGATTCACTACACACTAAACTTTATTGAATTTGATGGTTCGTTTCACATTCTCCACGCACGACTCATGTATGGTATCTTACGCGATTCACTGCAGTGAAAACTTCGACGTCTTTACTTGTTTGTTTCACATTAACCCCACGCGACTCATGTCTTATATTTTAGGCGATTCATTGAAGATTAAACTTTGATGAGTTTACTCGTTTGTTGTACATTCGACACGTGCGAATCATGCTTCATATCTTACGCGATTCGTTGTGGTGGAAACTTCAATGTGTTTGTTTTTTTTAAACTCACCTCGCGATTCATGCTCGATATCATGTTTCATGATTGACATCTTACACGATTCATTTCACACTAAACTTTATGTGTTAACTGCTTTGTTTTACATTTGACACGCGCAAATCCTGTTTCATATCTTAAGCGATTCACTGCGTTAGTAACTTCAATGTGTTTCCTTTTTTTAACACTCACTTCGCGCGAATCACGATTGATATCCTAAGCGATTCACTACACACTAAACTTTAATGAATGTGCTGGTTCGTTTCACATTCTCCACGCGCGACTCATGTATGGTATCTTACGCGATTCACCGTAGTGAAAACTTCGACGTCTTTACTTGTTTGTTTCACATTAGCCTCGCGCGACTCATGACTTATATTTTAGGCGATTCATTGCAGAATAAACTTTGATGAGTTTACTCGTTTGTTGTACATTCGACACGCGCGAATCATGCTTCATATCTTAAGCGATTCGTTGTGGTGGAAACTTCAATGTGTTTGTTTTTTTTAAACTCACCTCGCGATTCATGCTCGATATCATGTTTCATGATTAACATCTTACGCGATTCATTTCAGCCTAAACTTTATGTGTTAACTGCTTTGTTTTACAATCGCCACGCGCGAATCATGTCTATTATCTTACGCGTGACAATTATTTTTACTATCAATCTATACTGTATTTTGTTCTTCAATTGGGGGGTGTAAAAAACGCCTTCAGACTATAGAAACAAAGATTGAGTTCAAATGATAAATTATACGTTCCAAAAGTAGTGCAGAAAAAAAGTAGTGCAGAAAGAGAAGTGAAATACAATTCGATCACAGAGGGCCTACAAGTGCCCGGATACTAAACCCTAACCAAAACACAGCAAAAATAAAAAGGGTTTGTAAATTACAACAACAAAAAACAACAACAGTTTAAAACAACAGAACCATATTCTAATAATCTGAAGAGTTACCCTCCTCAGATGTGTCCTCCCCATCGTCATCCTCTTCGTCCTTGTCCTCGTCCGTCCCATCATCTTCATCCTCTTCATCCTCGTCCTCCTCCTCGTCTGTTTCGTACCCCCAGTAATCATCATCCGATGAGTCCTTCGAAGACTTCCGGGGAGTTATCTTCCTCCTGCCCCAGTTCGTCTTCAGGTTCTTGACTATCCTTCGTCTTTTGGGATACCACTCGGTGTCGGAATCTTCTTCCGGCCATGAGAGGGAGTACTCAGAGTACTCAGAGTCAGTCGGCGAAAGAGACGGAGTGAAAGGATTCGACTCCGCGTCGGACGTGTACTCCGTAGTCGTCTCCCGCTTGTAGTTCAACTCAAAGCGCCTAGAACTCTCATCGGAATAAGAACCTTCCAACCCTTCATTGTCGTAGGAGTCAGCACTAGTCATCGGTGTCGTAGGAGTCAGCACTGCTCATCGCGTACCCTAGGTAACATTTAATGTACATGAAATGAGTGCTTTATCTACCCTAGTCACATCCTTCATTAATAAACCCAATGCAATTAGTGAAAAGACATCCCATTGTCTTTTCACTAGGCATTAAGTACGACGCAATTTAAATTTAAATTTGAATCACGACAACCAAAGCCTACTCTCCATTGTCAGTGATTAATTTTGATTATTAACTTTTTTAATTCCAGATTTTATAATTTTACCCATAAAGAATTATTATTATGTCGACTGCCTCGATACATGATGCGTATCACGTTGTCATCTTAGAACTTATCTCGCGTCAGCATTTTTACTTTTTGGGTTTTGCTTGCTAGTTGTTATCTGGGAATCGTGTCTCGCGTACGTGTCACCCGACGTTTTAGAATCCGTTTCGATCTTAATAATTCGCGTACGTATTGATAATGTCTCGCATACTCGTCAACCGACGTTAGAGAATCCGTTTCGATCTCAATTCGGACACCACGCTAGACATTCCCTTATTATGACGCGATGTACTAACGCTTTTTTATTTTTTGGAATTCGCTTGGTGGTTGGTATGTGGGAATCGTATCTCGCGTACGTGTCACGCGACGTATTAGAATCCGTTTCGATCTTATTAATTCGCGTGAGCATTAATAATGTCTTGCGTACTTCTCAAGCGACGTTAGCGAATCCGTATCGATCGTAAATAAAACTGGGACACCATGCTAGACGTTCATTTCATCAAACGCGAGGTACTAACGTATCATGGCCAACACTCTATCGGTTTATACCATATACCGTCATACCACCTTTCATCTTCTAAGGCCTACTTTTTCAAGTAGGTCAAGCCGTGACCAGACGGTAGCTGTGATTATCTTCTCACGCTAGAATATTATGTCTTATAATAATATATGCCAATGTCTCTTGATGCCAGATGTGAAGTTATAGTAAAGAACAAGTGACGCGAGGTATTTGTTTCATTTGACGATAAGTAGTTGATTTTAACAATGTTAAACAACTGCGCTAGTCATGCCTTCCAGCACGCGCGAGATGGGTAGATAGGACGTGATACATTTGTCATAGAATACATCCAAACATTCTAAACATTACCAAATAAAGTCGTAGTAGTTCACTAACCAAAAAAGTCATACATTTAAAACATTAACAAAGATAGTCCTTCACATCTAATCTAAAGACTACTTTGTTCTTCGAATAAAGTTATAATTTTGGCCAAAACCCATAAAAAAGCTTTATTGCAATAAACCACTGTTTTCATCTAACCGGTGAGCAGTTAACAATTGCATCTTCTCTCTGTGCGATGGATTCCTTTAGGTAGATAATCATGTCTCTTGATATCCAATCATTATCTTCCCATTGCCAAACGTTTCCTACATCTAAGCGCAAATCTAAACAAAGATCAGAAACACGTAGCAAGGGTTCTGATTTCAGTTCGTTGTACCTCGCAGCGACGCTTTCTCGTGTTCGAACGTGGGGGCCGACAAATCCAAGCCTCCCGTAGTCAAAGTACATCCTGCATAAAACTTCATCCCAAAAAACGTCTGCCTCTGCATCCGAGTTTGTTCTCTTCACCGCTTGGAGCAAGTGTTGGTCTTCATCGACGCACCAACTCATCCCTATTTCCTATTTGGAGTGTTTAAATTGTTTAAGAGTATACAATATGTTGTTTTGTGGAGGTATATATAAGGGAGAAATATTAGGGTGGTAAGTAGGCGGGTAATATTTTATAGCTTATTTTTTGGCGCGAGAATTAAAGTGAAAAAATGACTTTTGGCGGGAGTTTAATATGTCACCCGTCACGCATATTTACTTTTGAGATTGCGTTCTTAAATCGCGCCCAGTCATATTTTTTGTTGTGGTGGTAATGAGTAAAACGCGTGTTAGTTAGCGTAAAACATTCATGTTGCGCGAGTCATTTACAGCCCGGATTGATGCTTTCTTGACTTACCCTGCGTGATATTCACACCACACATGGGTTGCTCGGTAATGCCTCTGTCAACATCCTTAAAATCTTTGGTTCGTTACAGTTATATCGCGCATGACATACAACTTACAACGCATATGAATTTAAAACAACCCGCCCTATGCCTAACATGTCGCGCGAGTTACAAAAAACATGATACACTAATTACGTTAAACCTCATATGTGATTCAGTGTTGTTAAAAGTCCTATAGAACAGTGTGATCTGGCGCGAGTCACGTTGAAAATACAATACTACAAATCAGAAACCCTTAAATTAGTGTTCTTGTCATTCAGGAAGTGGTTGAAGATTTCTGCGCGTGCTCTAGCTGGCATGCACTTGCTATATTTCTTACCTACGAAGCCGTGCTGGATAATGTCTTTCACATACTCACAGACGAACACTCCACAGTCAAGCGAATCTTTTTCTTGCTGTGGGATTTCGATAGCTGCTTTAACTTTGTATCCATTCTTTGAACGCGGTATGTATCTCTTCTTCATACAATAGTAAAGCTTGTCAAATAAGAAAAATGTTAGTTTCATTTTTTGAATTTAAATATCTACTCTTAATTATGCGAATCATTGTACATTAGGATGCGGGATCCATCCTTTTACACGTGATTCGCACACAAAATGACGCGAGATGTTTAACGATCCTGCAAACAATGAACATACATCGTCACACAATAATGTTTCATACTACTTACCAAAGCATCGCCCGTTTTCCTAGTGTTGTCTTGAGTGAATTTGCTAAGAGGGGCCAGGGAATTGTAGTTTTTTGCCGAACCATTCTCCAAGTCTATTACCAACAACGTCCAGTGGTTAGTACCGTTTTCATTTATGGTGCATAACGGAATAAATGCGATAAACGTGTCTTTCGCGCTCTCAAAAACTGTGTCAATAATGTTTGTAGCATCTGCTCTTTTGGCTAGTAATGTCTGTAATAGAACCATTGTACACCATAACAATATCAAACTTCTAATCACTTCAAATGTGTATTTATTAATAATATACTAACCGTTGTCACTCCTGATATCTGAATAGCATTTTGTTTACAATTGTACTCGTCACTGAGTCATTTAAAAGGTACGGTCCAGTTTGAATCTTGAAGCAGCTTATATATCCAGACATCGATGATCTACATCACGTAAAAATCATAGCTATATCTAGAGTAGTTGTTCATTATTTGTGTTCTATCATGTTTTTAAGCTTTACCTTGAAATCTAGCTCCCCATCGTATGCTACCGCCATTAGTTCTGCGACGCTAACACTTAGCCGGTATGAAAATTCATGTTCTGCCAAATACCATACCTCAGATTCTAGTTGATCTTCGTTTTGTTGTATTCGAAGGACCTTGCGGTATTGACGAACATCTATTAACTTCGTAGTAGTTGTTTCTTTTTCCCAAGTTTGTTCACTATTTCCCGCCTCTTGCGTCTGTGTAAGTAAATCCAAATTTGGATTTATATTATCTACTAACTGTAAAAAAACATAAACCTGGTTAAATAACCACCCCCAACTTACAAATCTGTATAGTACTGTTATCATAGTTCAGAACATACCATTGTAGGTGCATCTCGTAACAGACTTTTCGACGCACTCATGTCCCCACTCTTTCCTTCACTCGAGTGTATCGCCGCCGCCTTATTAATTTATCATAACTCGCGTGGCATGATTCACATGATCATGCATATCGCGCATCACGAAACTGGCACATGCCTTTGTGGGATTTCATGACGCGAGAGGTACTCATCCATGGTAACATGGGCGTCTCGTAATGTCGCGCGATGCAGGTCACCTGATCATAGACTCCCGCGAGTCGTACTATACGGGACACATATGACGCTAGATACATTTCTCAAGTCGTACCATACGAGACACTATGCGATCCTCTGCATACATTAACGCGACTCATATCAGACAATTGTCAATGAGTCTCTATACGTATGCCATAGGGTTTCTGTATATATATATATGAAATTACTTTGACAGCTTCGTTCGAACACGGTTTTTGATCTTACAACATTCTGCTCCCTTAGATATAACATAATAACTATAACATAACATTTGCGGAACTTGAAAATTTAAAAACATTCCCAATTATATTAAACAACATTTAAAGCCCACTATTTAAATTCAAAGTTTGAAAAACAACATCGTGGCCAAATTAAAAACAAATGTACTTTAACATAGCTATAAGAAGTTGAATCTTAATAACTTAAGATCCACTTACATCTTCATGTCCTTGCTCCCCGGCCTTTGGTACGCTAGTGGGAGTTTCATGTGGCACAATTCTATTCATTTCCGTCCCAGTCTTTTGCTCACCAACATTTGGAATTTCCCCATCTCCCTCTGTACCTTTTGGACCAGTATCAACACAAACTGTATCAGCTGCAGCTTCGGAGCGATTATGTTCTCCCGCAGTCTCATTCCCCTCAACATCTACCTGTAACTCTTGTGCCGTTTCAGCTGCAACCTCAAGAGGTTCTGCATCTATTGGTATTTGTTCAGTTGCTGCTGCCACAATAGCATTTTGCACTGCTTGCTCTTCAAACCCTTTAGCAGTTTCTGAGGTTACATCGATTGCTTCTGCTTCGATGGGTTTTGGCTCGTGCTGCACACCTTGGTCTTCAAACCCTTGTGCATTTTGAACCACAAGAACAGTTGGTTCTTCTTCATTGGGTACAATACCAATTTCCCCCTCAGCAACCGCTCCTACTGCCTCAACCGTGGATTAGACTGCACCGACATTAATCTGTACCTCAACCGTGGACGGGACAAGCCTGCATTTGTCAACTCCCAAAACATACAAACTTTTTGTATTTACCTGCCCCTCCCCCAATGTCTCATTAGCATCAATTGGTCCTTCAGGAGATTCAGATGTATTATCTTCCTCAACCGTCGCACCTCCGTCTTCTACCAACTCATGTTTGTCTTCTTCACTGTCATTACTTGTAGAACCCTCTACAATTACTTCTTCTTTATCAAGTTTTTTCTCTCCTTCTTCTAACTTTTTGAACCTGTGTTTTCTTGAGACATAAAAAATGGTTTTAGGAACCTCGTCCACTGTTTCCGATACATCGACCCTTTCACTGGGGAGTGCTCCTCTACCGAACAGAACGGTAGCATAAAAACCTTCTCTAGTGCTTCATTAACATCAGCTTCTTCATCTTCTTCGTCACCTTTAAAAGCTTGTTCTTGAAGCTTCGAAGTCAACAAAGCAACCTCCCTTTGGAGTTCTTCAATCTGAGGTGAAATTGAAGAAGTATTAGGAAAATTAATGAAAATGGAATATTACAATTTAGTACATATCGAAAGACTTACTTATCTATTTTTTCGGGCCAGAGAAATCTTTAGCCTTTTGTTTTCTATGGAGTACCTATATTTGACACTGGTTCTCTTCTTAACAGACTCCATTTTCTTCAATAAAATAATACAAGCGCTTGCCTTGTAAATTTTCATCCTCCTCGTCCGAGTACTTGAGCTGCCCTCTTTCTGGGGTGTATTTTTTTGATGATCCATCCACCCCTGTAGCTGCTGCCCGTAATCCTCATCCCTTCCCTGGTAATCAACTGTACCAGAGCCCTGTCCAATCTCCATCTTATTTGTTTCTCCTCCTCTACAATACTTGGCTCGTTTCCCTACTCTAGTGATCACCAGTTTTTTCCTTTTTCCTGTTGACATGCTTACACACCCTGTCCCGGCATCCCCCGACCCGAATGCCAGTTCTTCGGTTTCCGTTAGCTCAAGCTCCCCATCCAACACCTGTAAATCAACATTAATGTTTCAACAAACATAGCACACGCACGTACATAACGCGCATCACTAAACAGAAGTGTCCATATAACGCGACGTGTGTGTTTAATTATGACCCATGTCGCGTGACGCATAACATCTCACCACTATCACGCGAATCGTAGGTACCAAGGCCCCTCAGAAAGGGCCTCTAACGCGACACAATCAGGTAATAACTAGGTCCTGTAATTTTACCAGCACAAAACACATTCCGCGCGTCATATACGCGATGCACTTGGTACCTAGATGCACATACATCGCGCTATAATACTACTACTTCGCGTGAAACACAGTCAAAACATATATAAACATCGATAACTTACCTCCTCATCTGCCAGCTTCCTCATCCTTTTAACAACCGCTGTAGCACCTAGGTATCATGTTTGGCCTTACCAAATCTGCACCTAGCGTGGTGTGCTCCATTATGAAGGGTTGCAAGGTAAAGTCAGACTCGTATCACTTTCATAATAGAACAAAATAACACACTAATTGTTCGATACAAACCAACAACACTGCTACGCAGCCAATGACGTGATCGAGTGTCCCTTTTTCCAAACAGTTTACCATCGACTTCGTTAGCTTCTCAACAATTTCTCGGGACCAATCATAATCATTAATTTTGAGCATGTCTTCTACGTAGAAAACCATCGTCCTGCCCATGATATCTCCAGACACAGAATAGAATAGGGTTGAACAAATGAATAGTATCAAAAGCTTCGCAACGTCGGTTACGGATTCGTCACTACCATCCTTTGCCGTTATTTCTATTGCTTCCTGTGTCGGAACAGACGGTGGTTATTTCATTTTATATGCCAAAACATCACTAGATCTATGTTATTCGTACCTTTATCAACGCATTTGAAATAGCCTTTTGGTTTGACGATCTACTTTTCCTAGCACGTGGACGCAAGAAATATTTCTGCATCAGTGCAGACTTGTTCTCCGCACCATCTTCAAATCTTCCACTGAAAGCCCCTAATCTGTTCATAGGAATTTCCTCCGTTCCGTGTTTAAGACCGAAAATTGCTTTAACATCCTTCGTTGTAAGCTTCACCCGCTTGGAACCTATTCTAAAACAGCCGTTCTTTGGTGAGTATCTCTTTATAATCTCCTCTAGAACCTTGTTAAACCGCTTCTTGGGCAGGTCTTCGTTCCTTGTCGCAAAGGAAGTTTTAAGCAACATATAGAATGGCGTGTTCTTGGTAGCCTCAATATGCTCCTCGGTGACTATATCTTTCTGCAGCAAATTCAATATGCTTACCAGACTAGACCTGTAAAAAGTACCTTTGCCCATATCAGAACCTGTTTGAACAAAACAACACACACGTAAGATTTTAGCAGTGCTAAACCCCTACCAGAACTATGTCCTACTACAACTCTTATAAACTAAACTCATATCAGCCATTCGACAACCACGCGATTCACTCCTTGAATGTAGCGCGATGTATAAAGAAGCCCAACTACCCTGCCTAGTTATACGAAGTCTAGCGACACACTATATACACAACGCGCGTACCATTACCAGGCTGAAATGCCCGATTCCCATATAACTACTTCCTTACGCGATACAGTAAATACACTCGTCAGAGTCAAGAAATTTGATACGCGCAACATATGCGCGAGACATTCAAACCGGAAACCAAAAAAAGGGAGCACCTACATATTCACAACCCACACGCGAATTAGGTTCTACGATGAAACCTGTAGTTACACATATTACGCGTATCCCAATCAACCATTTCCATCAATATGCATGTCAAAACCATTTACTGCCCTAACAAAGCATTCACATAACATACGCGTAATAGAACCACGAACTACTCTGCCCCTAATCAAAGCTACCAAATTAAACCAAACCGATAATAAACTAACGCGAGAGACATCAGCATTTCTGTGAAAAATAACTCCAACAGCACCCAGTTCACTACATCGCGCGAGGCAGCAACCGGAATACAATTAACAGACTCCCACGCTTTCTTCGACTAATGGAGGCACTCGCCGGCCGAAAAAACTAACCCAGTACTTATCGACATCATAAAACTGTATCATCTACAAAACACGATTAAAGAAAAATAAACTAACCTTGAATGTGCGTTGTCGACTGTTCAAACTCCCATGCCCCGGTGGTTTTTGCTTCGGACGACCAAAAAACGAAGTCAGTTCTGCACAAGTTTTCTTCGACCTTCGCCGGAGTTTTTAATCACTCGTTCGTCGGAGTATCTTGGTAAAAAATGAGACGGTTCGTCTACAGGTTTCTTTTGGTTCTAATTCTTCTCTGACTTTCTTCTAAAGTCTTTTTGTCTTTTTGGTATCTTAAAGTTTGGGGGATTTGGGGGGAAAGTACAAATTAGAAAAATAGTAACCTATTTTCTCTTTATCTAGTATTAGGGCTATTTTGGTAAAAATATAGTCCTCTTACTACTAGTCTAAGGGACTCATATTTGGGTACTTATTTGGGATTAAATACTTGAAAAGGTATTTATGGGTACTTTTCCCTCAATTAAAAGGTATAAAGTAAAAGTATTTATAATAAAAAAGTGAATAGAAAAGGTTAAAATAAATATGGTAAATCTATTAAAGTAAAAAACTAAAATAAAAAGTTAAAAGTGAAAATAAAATGGTAAAACAAGTAACTAAGGGTGTTTTGGGGAGAATTAAAGGGGACCGTATATGCAACAGAAAATGGTACATTAGGGTGACACGTGCCAGCTTCCTGTTGATTCGCACGCGCTAGTGACAAAAAATACAACAATTTGAAACAACAATGATTCGTTTTGAGAACGAAGGAAACTTAGTGGCACTAATGCAACGGATGTCAAACACCGGTGACTTGACAGGATTTTTAGCCCACAAAGAGGAGAGCAAATCAATAGGTTTAACAATTTTAGATTTGATTTTTCCTCCATTTATATATTTTTCTCTAACAAGCAAAACTCAGGTAATTTGCATATTTTAACTTCAAATTAGTTTTTAATGCAAAAGACCATTATAGTTTTGCTAATATAATCCTTTAAAAATAGGATTCCATCGTCCTAACTAACCAGAAGAACAGTGAAAACCGGAGACAAAAAGAAAGAAGGAAATAAGTAGAAACAAACGTCTCATTCCAAATCTTTTATAATTTTGATGCTAAACAGAAGCATCTGCTTTCTAGACAACAAAGCCTGCAATACAAGAGTAAATAGTAAGGCTGGGATGGAGGAGAAAATGGATTGATTAGCAAGTGGGGGCGGATCCAGAACTCAAATTAACAGTATGCTAAAAATAATACAATTTTTGTATGTATTCATATACAAATTTTATAAAAAAATAAACAATTAAATTTAATACAATTAATTTACTAAATAAATATACACGAAACCTTGTTTATTTTTTATATTTTTATTTCTCCTAGAAAAATCTAGTAGTTTTAAATATGCCAAAGAAGAAAAACCAAATCAATGAAAGAAACAAAAATTATATTAAAAGATAGACAAATTTCCATGAAAATACTAAATTTGTAGCAACCTTTTCACTTACTAAACTTAGAGCTAGTAAATGAGACAACTAAACAATTAAAGAAAGACTAAATACTTGAATACATGAAAATCCTTTTAAAAAGGGAAATTTTTTTTTGATCAAATGACCAAAACACGTTCATAGAAATCCGATTTCAAAATGGAGAAAATGGTTTTTATTTAAAGATAGGATTTTAGATTAGAAGATTTAAAACGGAAAAATGAGTTTTTATTCAATGACTAAACACGTTCATGGATATTGTAAATTACAAAAGAAAAAGAAAAATTGGAGTTCATTGTGGCGAGAATAAAGAGAATCGAATTAATTGGGGCGAGAATCAAGGAAGAAAAATAAGACTTCTTACGAGTACTACTAAACATTTTTTGGGAATTTAGGGTATGTATCTAGATTTGATTCTCTAAAAGCATTAACATTCTTACATAAAAAACTTGATTCATGGAACTTATGATTCCTTAGTAGGTAAAGATTATTAACATTATTACGTAACAATATCACTTCATGCTCCGGACCAATGACTTTTTATTTAAATATTTTTAACCAAATCATATTTTTATTATATTAGTGAGAGCTGTAAATTAAATTTTTGTAAATAATAAGACAACGACTTTTTGTAGATTAGCTCTTCAACTTACCATTCCACCAAAAATTGTAAATAAATAGCCATAAGCTAACTTTTATGTATCAAGGCCTACATAATTAAAGTCCATGGTCAATAAATATGTATTTTTACTTTATGTTTGTCTATTTACTAATTTATTAGCTATTTTATGTAAGGTTATTAAACTTCTGCCAAAATTATTTTTTATGGTTTATAAAGTTGAAATTAATTTATTTCAATAATTGTTTTCTTTAGCATTATTACTATGTATTAATACTTTTAATTACTTACGAGATCAATTCAAATGGTTTTATATCTAGGTTGGAAATGAGAGATAAAAATGATTTTTTAACTAATAATAATATCATAGGTTGAATAAGTGATCAATACTTGATTGATGATGCAGGTCAGCGGTCCACAACTATGTAGCTGTTTTGGACATACGCAAATGGGCATTATTTGTGATTCAGGTATAAGGACTAGATTATACAAACACTCAAATTAATCCTTCAACGGGCCCAACAATTGTTAAAAGATTGAGAGTTTTTGTCACGAAATTGTGAACATAAATTCTATTGTTTAGTGTTCCAAAACCTTATTTTACTATATTTTGATATTTTTTTAGGATTATATTTTAATTACTGAATCAAATCTAACTTGATTCAGATTTGATTTGATTTGATTTGATTTGATTTGATTTGATTTGATTTGATTTGATTTTGGTTTTGGTTTTTAATATATTTATTTGTTTGAATATTTGATTAGATTTTGGATGTTTCCAGTAATGCATCTCATACCCTAATGTTGAATGTGTTATTTTTGTTGAATTAAAATTGAACATTTTGTGTTATTGAACTTTTGAATTCAAATTACCCTTCAATTAAGGTTTATATGTCACTATGTTTTTTATATTTTTCCTCCGTCAGTTTGTTATAAGACATATAGCAATTTTTGCAACTAAATCATGTTTCCACATCCTCATTTTTTTATCCAAGGTCTAAAGAAGATACTGACATATTTTCTCTCTCAACATTGGCGGAAATATTTTCAAGTTCGTAATCAATCCGGCTAGTTGTGAGAATTTGATTTCTGAAGAGGTTGTTCAGAAACTAGCATTGAAGATCGAAAGTATTTCAAACCCTTACAAATTGGTCATGTTAACTGTGGACAACCAGGAAAGTGTTTCTAATCTTTGTCTAGTGTTTGAATAAATTTTTATATTGTTTTATTAGTTTAATTTTCTAATTGTAGATTCAGCTTGATTATCCGAATCCAGTGAATCGATCCGCACCAACTTATTGAATCACCGTGTTAAAAAATCGGTAAGAAGAGTGGTAACTATAAAAAGTCGGTAAGAAGAGTGGTAACTACAGAGTAATTAATGTTATAATTATTCAGGACCGCATCCAAGATTTTGATCTTTTGGAAAGCGGTAGTTTAAGTCGATAAAAGTTTGTTGAAGATAATGCAAATTTATTATGAGTTTATGTTGCTTTTGTAAGTACAAGCATCCAATAATTTACACACAAAACAAAACCCCAACAAACAATTGTTTTTATGAAATAGTTCGTAGTCTCGTAAACTCCCGCACAGAGAAAGAACTGCATTCAAATTCAAGAATTACAGCATCGTCTTTTTTGTATCCTAAAGATTTGTCATTGAGCTTCTCCAATGAGATAAAGTCCCAAAATCCCCACACGCAGTATTCGGAAGTAAAATTGTAAGTGGCTGCAAAATAGAATTGAGTGTTTAGGTTTTATCCATTTAACAAAAAAGGACAATAACAAAAGTAAAAACTTATTGAGGATATATAGTTACCTCCTTCTTCATGGTGACAACTTTTGAGCTGATCTTTTATACGGATTTTATATTCAACCTGCACTTCCAAACTCTTCGACAACTGCTCCCTTTCTTGTAACCAAAGATATACGGTAATTGAAGTCCCTCCCGAAGTGTAATAAACATTAAGCTTCCTGATTCACCATGTCATAAGATTCATTTTATAATCTACCTACCTGTATTACTTATAATAATAATACTATTAACATCACAACAATAAATTTAAAATTTTAACAATTGTTAAATAAATAGAAGTCGTCCACAAAAGTATATTGCCATGTCTTTTAAGAAGCTCATCATGTACCATTTGACTCCACCCATATTAAATGCTTCCGAGTCAATATCTTTGCCAGCCAACTTTGATATGTTTTCGATTTTCCAAACGAATATAGGTTTTGCAACTACGGGCACGGCCGCGACAGGCCACTTTTCAACTGCAACAACGGGCACGGCCGGGGCAGGCGACTTTTCAACTGTTTTGGCAGGTAATTTTTCCACTATCTTGGCTTCCTGTTTGACAACAATTAGTTCGGTTCCAAATGAACATTGGTCGTTCACAAGAAATCCATTGGAAGCATCTTTAAATTCTTTGAATGAGATTAAGTTGTTAAATCCCCATTCTTTTTTTAATTCGCGAAATCGTTTCACACTCCCATCTGAAATGTACACAACAATATATATAATTAGTTTACATGATCCATACTGGAAATAAAGATAACAATTACTATTTACCTTGCAGGGTCAAAAACCGGTCTTTGATCTGATCATATATGAAAAATGTGAATGTGGCGAAAACTTGCCAATTCTTACACAGATCTTTTGTTTCCACAATCCTCAAGTACAGAGAAAGACCTTCGTCTATATTTCCTTTCCGGTTTTGTTTTGGATAAAGACATAATCTCCTGTGTTCGTGTAAATTAAAACGATATGCCGTTGTGAATTAATTATATATAATTTATATTTATATTAGTATGTAAGTATATAAATATATATTATACCACTTGAATCCTCCACATTCGAAGATATCAGATCCATAAACATCGGAATCTTGTTTGCGTAGTGATGAATATGATTCTATTTTGAACAAAAGATGAGATGGATTTAGATCTCGAAAGGTTCTAAAAAGTCCTGCAAAACATTAAACAATACACACTTTCAAACTCATCACGATCAAAGAGTGTAACCAATAGGCATTGAATTATCTGATGGAGAGCTATATGTATTACAATATAATCAGATAGAAACTACCTAAAAGATAGAGTAAAACTAGTGTTTTAATCTATTATACTTTAAAACTTATTAGTAAAGTTACCATTTTGAAGGATGGAGCCACTGAGAGGGACACAATGTCTCCTGAAATCAGCAAAATTAATTGACTTAAGAAGGTAAACAATTAGTCCAATTTAAAACAAAAAAATATAGTTTTAGATAAATAAATGTACATACATATCTCTTCCACCTGAAGCAGATTGATTATCTATCTTGCAAATGAAATCATAGTCTTGTCCGTCCTCCTTAACCGAGACATATTCCGGATTTTCAATTGGTTGGCCAGTGAAAACCTCAGCACCAAAAATGCAGCGATCGTTCACAAGGTATCCGTTAGTTGGATCTTTGAAGGCTTCATGTTCAAATAGTTTCGGAAAACCCCACTCTCTTCTGCCATTATGAAATCGTTTCACTGGATCTTCCACATCTATAACCATAAAAATAATTAAAACTATTTCATTTGTTTCCAAATGACTTTGAAAGAATGAATGCATACATATATACCTTTGAAACTCAGAAACTTGTTTTGTGTCTGGTTATACACAAATAGGTTGAAGTCAACGTTGACTTCCCATGTCTCAGGCAAAGAGTGTGTGTCTTGAATAGCCAGATAAAGAGATATATGGTCTTTGACGTTCGTTTCTTCTTTGTTCCCTTCTGGATAGAAAATCATCTTCCTGCATATAATTGAACAACACATTAGATGCTAACAATATGTACAAATATAAATAGAAAAAGTAAGATGAATGAAAGAAAGGTTAGGTCACCATTTATAGCCTCCGGCTTCAAAAACACCGGACTCATACTTGTCTTGTTTCATTTGAACCAACATGGAAAAAGAATTAACCTCAAAAGTGTTGTGAGTCGGAGGATGATCTCTTAGAAACCTCAAGATTCCTTAATTATTAGTTTTACAGATAATGTTAGTATCAAAATGTTAAATAACTTTTATCATAAAACAATTAAACAGAAGATAGCTAGTATACATACGAGGAGCTCGGGAGGTGCCCATTTTGAGAATACAGGATGTTGTATCAAATGATCGGCAACTCGATCACAGCAGAGGTCAGCTAGGAACCAAATTCAGTTTGGATGATGAATAAATGGTAAGCTTCAAGGTGTTTGATATAGAAAAGTCATGTAACAAGAAAACACCAGTTGTAATTTAATACTCAATTTCCTACCGACTGTTTCTAGATAGATGGAAAATTCA
This sequence comes from Limnanthes douglasii subsp. nivea, assembly GCA_036936605.1. Classification (NCBI taxonomy): domain Eukaryota; kingdom Viridiplantae; phylum Streptophyta; class Magnoliopsida; order Brassicales; family Limnanthaceae; genus Limnanthes; species Limnanthes douglasii. The sequence continues at coordinate 289,750,627 of JAUPFV010000003.1, forward strand.
AAGCCATTAATCTATTGGTACTAGTTGTTTATAAATATATGGGCTGCTCATGTCAATTGTCAAGGAAGAGGACAGCAAGTTTGTTTGTCATTGATGCAATCCCCAACTTCCACATTCATTTTTATTACAAATAGTTTAATCATAACAGCATAAATGACAGCGTCCACTCAATTTTCTTTTAAAGATCCATCTTACCTTCCAATTATCTTTAATCATAAATATTTCAAATAAGAGACCGGTTCTCGCGGGGACGTCGTTTTCATCAGCACTATAATTGAACCACCAAACTACTAAATAATTATATTATACATACAGATCTCGATCAACCTTTTCGTTTCTAATTAGCCAGTCATAGGATGAAAAATTGTCCACCAATCCGAATCTTATCTATTATCTCATATATAGATTTGTTTCATCTTTTTTATTTTCATAGCAAATAAATTCAACATGTAAACAAAACTGATATGGTGTTATTTGATGAAGAGACTCCTCCTCATTATAGTGTGTCATGAATATGAAAAGACTCTTGCTTATAGAAGCCTCTAAACAATCTCAACACATGACACTTATAGAAGGGTTGAGGGTACCGTTTAGCTCCACTTCCAAAACTTTGTCACTAGTCTCTTCGTGAATCTATGACAAAGCCTCGTTATCTAAGCACGTTGGTCAAGGGTTACACCAACCTCCTTCAGCTCTTAAGAACCAAAATTTCATGGGCTCTAGTAATCAAAGTCAATAAGAATTTTTAATTTCGTCTACCATCAAGATCACGCACGTCCATTTGCTACATCTGAATATGTTGGCGTGACGGTCAAAATCAATCAACATCATACACGCTGTCTGGGATGACATCTTTCCTAACTCCTTCGTCCATTTTGATCTCCCCAGAACCTCTGACCATACTCCCTTTATTGTCCATCTCTCGACCCCTTTTATCCCCTCCCCTAGACTTTTAAAATTTTTCAACATATGGAAATCCCACCCTGCTTACCATTCCCTTATCTCGGATAGTTGGTTCCTCCCCTGCCCCCAAAGCCCCATGCAAGCGATCGTCCTCGAGTTAGCTATGCTAGCCCCTACTCTCACATCCCTGACCAGAACGAAATTTAGTGACATTAGCCAACGGGTTGAAGATGCTAGATCATCGGTCGCTACGGCCCAGGAAAATCTTTTCTCGGACCCTTCAAATAGGACCCTTATTATTGCCGAGAAGGAAGCTTTCTCCCCGTTCATCTTTTTTAGCCGTGCGGAGGAATCCTTCCTCAAGAAAAAATCTAGAGAAACCTGGCTCAAGCTTGGGGACATGAACTCCAAATTATTTCATAACAGCATTAGGGCCCGCAGGGCCCGAAATAAAATCCTCGCGATCTCCACCTCTGAGGGCCCCTCTTCAAACCCCCATACCATCTCTTTCACCTTTCAAAACTTCTTCCTTAAGCACTTAGGCTTCCCAAGCAAAGCAAACTACCCCGACCCTGATAGGATTAAGGCTTTAATCCACTCTACCGTCCCCCCGACCTCAGTTCTGAGATGATTAAGCCCATCTCAATCGCTGAAATCAAGGATGCTCTCTTTGATATCGACAGTGACAAAGCCCCAGGCGCTGACGGTTTTAGCGCGGGCTTTTTCAAGACCAGCTGGCCCCTCATCGGTGATGACATTTTCCTGGGAGTAAAGCATAACTTGAAAAGGGCCGGATGGACCCCGACTGGAAAAAAACCCTCATCGCCTTCATTCCTAAAACAGACTCCCCATCCCTCCCCTCTGACTTTCGGCCTATTTCATGTTGCAACGTTATCTATAAAATCATCTCCAAAATCATTGCCTCCAGAATTAAGCCAGCTCTGCCGACCCTCATCGATCCCTCTCAATCCGCTTTTGTCGCGGGTCGCTCTATCGTTGATAATATTCGTCTCACCCAAAACCTCTTGTATGGCTACCAAACCAACCGTAAAGGCCCCAGATGTGCCCTCAAAATCGACCTTATGAAAGCTTTTGACAATATTAGATGGGAAGTAATCTTGGATATCCTCTTGGCCATGCGATTCCCTATGCCTATGATTAATTGGATTATCCAATGCATCACCTCCGTCTCATATTTTGTCTGCATTAATGGAAAGCCGATGAGCCCTTTCCTGTGTAAAAAAGGGCTTCGTCAGGGTGACCCCCTTTCCCCGTATCTTTTTGTTATTGTTATGCAGGTACTCTCTGAAATCCTTCAAGAGAAAAGCCAAAGCCCCTCCTTCGGATTCCACTGGAAATGCCACAAACTCAAGATTATCAATCTCTGCTTCGCGGACGACCTAATGATCCTCTGCAGGGCCAACCTCCCGTCAATCAAGCTAATCCTAGAAGGATTGAGTGAATTTGCTGCTATCTCCGGCCTCCATCTAAACCCTACCAAGAGCTCCATATTCTTCTCGAGCACCCCCCCCCCCCCCCTGTGTCAAGCTCAGCATCCTTTAATAGCTCAATTTCACGGAGGGCTCCCTCCCTGTTAAATACCTAGGCGTGCCTCTCATTTATTCCCGCCTCTCATATAATGACTGTCGGCCCCTCTTCTAAAATATAACCAATCACATCAACTCTTGGACCTCCAAGCACCTCTCTTACGCTGGAAGACTCCAACTCATCAACTCAGTGCTCTTTGCCAGCCAGGTTTACTAGTCTTCCATTTTCATCCTCCCTGCTCCTGTGCTCAAAGATCTTTCCCAGTTACTCCGCCGCTTTCTCTGGTCGGGACCAGAGATGAAGTTTACTAGAGCAAAGATAGCCTGGAATAAACTGACCGTGTCCAAAGATGAGAGGGGCCTTGGGATCCCAGACTTAAAAATTTGGAATCAGGCGGCCGCCCTGAAGCTCCTCTGGTCCATCCTCACAAGGAACAAAACTCTCTTTGGACTCAATGGACTCTATCAGAAAAAATTAAATCAAACTATTTCTGGTCTCTCCCCCTCCCGTCTTCAGCAAGCTGGAGTTGGAAGAAAATCTTGAACCTTAGAAGCAAAGCGGCAACTCTCTATCGGGTAATTATTGGAAATGAAGCCCACACCTCCATTTGGCATGACCCTTGGTTATTCCCCACATCTCTAGTCAATCGTTTTGGCCCTCAAATTTTGTATCTCTTTCGCCTCCGAAACCTAAAAACAGTAAAAGACATTAGCACCAATGGGGCTTGGTCCTGGCCCCTTCATGCCAGAGCCCCCAACCCCCATCTCCGAGACCATCTGCGAGAAATCTCCTCAGCCCTACATGACCTCCCCCCTGCCTCCTCGGACCCTGATACCTTCATCTGGATCCCGAATAATTCCAAACCTGAATTCACTATCAGCAACACTTACTCTGCTCTTAATCCCCCAAATGCCAAGGTCCGATGGGCCTCCCTCGTCTGGAATAAATTCTCTATTCCCAGACATTCCTTCATTACCTGGCTAGCTATCCTAAACAAGCTCTCCACCCGAGACAGAATTATATCCTGGGGCCTTGACTGCCCCGCCGCCTGTGTCCTCTGTAATAGTGCCCCTGAAACCCTGGATCATCTCCTCATCCTCTGCCTCTATTCTTCCGCCATTTGGGAGGCCCTAGCCCAAAAGATCCTCCTCTCTCCTCCGCCGTCATCATGGAATCAATGGTACGAGACTGCAAGCTCCTGGGCCCCCTCTCATAAGTGTCGTCGACTGCACTGGAACTCTGCTTTCTGCGCTACAGTATACTACATCTGGAAAGAAAGGAACAACAACGACAAGCTTTCCCGCTTCATTAGCACCTTCCATCTGCTCTTCTCCGACCGTCACTACCGCTTCAAAGGAACGAAATACCCATACCTAGGCTAATCACTTTGTATTTCTAGCTTTTGTTCTGTCTTACTTGTACCATTTGGTCCTTAAAATCTTGTAAAGGGTGCCCCACCCCTTGAACCTTTGTACCATTTTTTAAATTTAATTGATGTTTTTTATACAAAAAAACTCTCATTTATATATATATATATATATATATATATATATATATATATATATATATATATATATATATAATAAAATTGGTGTATGTTTAATAGATTTAAATATATTTTTATACTGATTGATTCTTTTAATTTATTTAGTTTCAATTTTAAATTTTAAAACTAAGAGCCAAACAATTTCCATGTAAACCAAACGCAGGCTAACAAAACAGAATCACTTGGATTAAACAATAGAGAAACACAGGCAAAGAGATACATACCGAGATTTAAGAGTAACAGTACCAAATGAGAATGATTGTCGGAATTCCCCCCCCCCCCCCTTTTTCTTACATGCCTTATTTGAAAAAAGGAAATGAAAAATGATTGTGAAGATTGGGAAAGGCAAAACAAAAGTCGAAAATGCCTCGTCATATGTTTTCATGTTTTAGTCTTTAATTTTTATTTTATTTTTATCATCAACAGGCCGAGGTGAAATACTAACCTCTTCTCAATGATAATAATCATTAAAATTGGTTCATTATACTGTGCCTAGATTTGATGGATAATGAAATGGCCAAAGCTATTTTTTCCATGAATTTTTTTATTTTCTCCATAATTTGAAATCTCTAAAACACTTGAAACATGATATTACTAGTTTACTTTTATTTTGTTTTCAAATTTAATATTAGGTGCCATTAGTGAAATAGATTGCCCTAGTGTCTAAAAAAATAACATTAAATCTTTTTTAATCCTACATATCTGATTTTTGCAACTAAAATTAACCCTAAAGCCAAAACACATCAGTTTTTTTGAAGATTGAATGTCGTTCGACCATGGAAAATCAAAAAGTTTAATTGATTGTATATGAAGCCAAATCAATAATAACAAAACACATTACTAGAAATTGATTGTATTTGTTCGAATAAACAAATAATCAAGCATTTCTCAGACCGCTCAATATAGATTACCATCAATATACATAACCAGAAATCTATTTCTTCTTCAAGATGCGAGGTCTTAAAAATTCTAAACGAAACAAATATGGTTCTTTTAGCACAAAAGCATGTCACTTGAATTAAACTTTATTTGATCCAATACAACAAAATTACATATTCTGAGAAAAGTGTTAGTCTGTACACAATCCCGAAAAGGTGAGAACCTACTGTATCTTTAATCATAAATATTTCAAAAAAGAGACCGGTTCTCGCGGGGACCTCATTTTCATCAGCGCTATAATTGAACGACCAAACTTCTAAATAATTATATTATACGTACAGATCTCGATCAACCTTTTCGTTTCTAATCAGCCAGTGATAGGATGAAAAATTTTCCACCGATCCGAATCTTCTCTATTATCTCATATATATAGATTTGTTTCATCTTTTTTATTTTCATAGCAAATAAATTCAACATGTAAACAAAACTGATATGGTGTTATTTGATGAAGAGACTCCTCCTCATTATAGTGCGTCATGAAGATGAAAAGACTCTTGCTTATAGTGCACCCGATGATTGTTAGTGTTCTCGTCAATGAAGAAGTTCATTTCGCTCGTTCAAGTACATAATGTTGGATCTTACCAATGTGGGATTCGGGGTCCTCTATGGGATGAAGTTTATACTTCAACAACTTTTAACTTTTGTTAGTGTAAAAACATATTTTGAAAGGGAGAATAAATATTTAATGAAGAGAGAAAATAAAAAAAACTGTTACTGGAAAATGAAAAGACTTACTTCATTCATTTAGTAGGATAGGTTTTAAATACAAAATACAAAACTAATGATACACGCATAAGCAAAACACATAATTCTAAACACATTATTTAACGACCAGTATAAAATAAGAAAACAACTAAACCAATATAAAATCAGAAAAGCTTCTAAATAATCTCAACACTCCTCCTTGTTTAGATGCTGCAAAATCCAAGCATCTTTTTTAAATCTTCAAACTTGCTAAGTGGCATAGGTTTGGTGAAATTATCTGTAATTTGATCTTCAGATTTGCAGTAACAAAGAAAAGCATCACCACTCTTTTGAACTTCTCGAACAAAGAATAACTTGATGTTGAAGTGCTTAGTTCTTTTATGAAAGACAAGATTGCTGGAAATCGTAATGGCAACTTGATTATCAACTAGTATTTCAGTTCTTTGTTTTTTCTCCAAGTTTAGATCAATTAGAAGTTTCCTTAACCAAAGAGCTTGATTAACAGTAGTTGCTGCAACTATAAATTCTGCCTCAGCAGTCGATTGAGCAACTGTTTCCTGCTTCCTAGAGCTCCAAGAAAATATACCTGATCAGAGGCAAAAACAGTAACCAAGTGTACTCTTTATATCATCAATTGAGCCACCCCAATAAATTTCAGAGAAACCAGTTAGCTGCATATCTTTCTGTTTTAAAAACTTAACTCCATAATTCCAAGTCCCCTTTATGTATCTGATAACTCTTTTCGCAGCTCTCATGTGAGTTTCATTTTGACAAAACATGAATCTGGAGAGAATACTTACAACATTTAAGATGTTAGGTCTGGTTAGTGCCAAATACATCAGACAACCTACCAAACTCCTGAACTCAGCTTCAATAACCTTAGCAGAACCATCATCTTTGACTAGTTACTCATTTTGATTCACTGTTTTGCAATCTTCCATTTGATATTTTTTAAGTATATGGTTTTCATACTTTCATTGACATATAAACACTTCATCTTGGCTTTGTTTAATCTCAATGTCGAAGAAGTATGGAATCAGACCGAGGTCTGTCGTTTCGAAGATCTTTGCCATTTTCAGTTTGAACTGATTAATTTGCTCAAGATTGCTTCCTGTGATTAGTAAGTCATCAACATAAAGAGAAATTATTAAGGTATTTGTACCTTCATGCTTGAAATACAATGTGAGTTCATATTGAATTTTATGAAATTTAAGACCCACCAAATGATTATCAATTCTACTGTACCATGCTTGTGGAGCCTGTTTTAGGCCGTATAAAGCTTTTTTTAACAAGTAGACTTTATCTTCATTCCCTCTGCTTATAAAACCTTCAGGTTGTTCGACAAAAATTCTTTCTGCAAGGCTCCAGTTAAGAACGCAGATTTAACATCAAGTTGGAACATTTTCTAACTCTTTTGAGGATCAAGAGCAAGCAACAATCTTACTGTGTTAAGTCTGGCAACAAATGAAAATGTTTCTGAATAGTCAACTCCAAATACTTATGCATATCTCTTCAAAACAAGACTTGCTTAAATCTGTTAACTGAACCATCATGATTTAGTTTTGTTTTAAAACCTCATCTTACTCCAATTATTTTTTTTGTTTAGAGGTCGATCAACCAACTCCCAAGTTTAATTTTTTTATCATCGACAACTCCCACATTGCAGCCATCCAATGTTGATTGTCTTTTGCATCATAGAATCCTGGAAGCTCACAAACAGCTACATTACATCTTTGATAAATATTCGATAGAGACCTAGTACCTCTTACCGGAGCATCATCTACCAAAGCATCTTGCCCTTCATCTCTAGGTTCTTCTATCATGCTTCCATAGATTGAACAGTTTGGTGGATTAAAAATTGGGTTCACTTTAGTTGAGTCTTCACAATTCCATTGTTCATTTTTAATAAAATGAACATCTCGGCTCACTATAGCTATATAAGCTATACCAGTAAATGGCTGGAAAACTGTATAAGTTTTGGATATAGTGCTATACCCAACAAAGATTCCAGTTTTTGCTTTTTTATCAAGTTTATCTCGCTTAACCAATGGAATGTAAATGAAACATATGCAACCAAAACTCTAAGAAACTTTAAAGAAGGTTTGTAATAATACCAGCTTCAAATGGTATCAGGTTCTTTACAACCTTTATTGAAATGTGATTCTGTAAGTAGACATCGGTATTTGTTGCTTCTCCCCAAAAACATTTTGGAAGATTCTTTTCATGAAGCATGCATCTCGTCATCTCCATTAGGAATCTATTTCTTCTTTCATTAACCATATTTTGTTGAGGAGAGTATGGTGCTGTCAATTGATTCTCAATTCCAGCCTCTTCAGAAAAACTGTTAAAATTTTATGAAATGTATTCCCCGCTATTATTAGACCTTATAGTCTGAATCAAATATCAAATTTCATTCTCAACTTTGGATTTAAATCTCCAAAATATATCAGCAACTATTTATTTTTGCTTTAGAAAATAAATCCAACACGTTCTTGTTAGATCATCAATAAAAATGATGTAATAGAGATTACCATTTAGTGATAGTGTTTGTTGAGGACCACAAAGATGAGTAAGAACCAGATGTAGCTTTCTCGAGGCTCTCTAGGCTTGTTTAGGAAACGGTTGTTTGTGCTGCTTCCCAAAATTACAAGCCCGACAATGAGACATGTCATCATCAATGTCTATAAGTTCTTCAATCAGCTTCTTTGACTGCATATGAAGCAGTCCTCGATGATAAAAATGCCCAAGTCTTGTGTTCCAAATCTTAGTAGCACAATGTATGGATTTAAAGGCTATCTGCTCATTTTCCATCGGATTTAGGGAAAAATTGTTTCCTTTCTTTTTAACATTGAACAAGTCTTTTCCGCTAGCATCTTTGATCAAACACTGTTTATTCTCAAACAACACTTTATAGCCTTTATCAAGTAATTGACCAACACTTAAATATATTTTGATCAATTTTAGGTACAAATAAAATATCTGAAATAAAATTTGTACCTCCATAGCTTGTTATAGATACTGTACCTTTTCCATTGACTTCCAAGTGTTCACCATTTATAGTCTTCACTCTCTTGACTGGGGTGTCTTTTAATTCTTCAAAGAGTTCTTTATCATATATCATATGATTTGTGCACCCACTGTCAATCAAGCAGCTTTCACTCGATTCTCTGCTTGAAAAACAAGTGACCACAAACAACTGATCTTCTTTTTCTGGATCTGCTACCCGTGCATCTGCTTCTTGCATCTGCATCTGACCCTTGACTTTTCAAATTACAGCTTCATGTCCGAGTTGATTACATTTGGTGCAATTAGGATCAGGTATTCTCCAACACTTATATGTGGATGACCTTTAACTTTACAATGGCGGCAATGCGGGTAGGATTTTCTAACATCTACTTCTTTTCTTTTTAAATTGCTAGATGAATCTCCACTACTCCATTTATGTTTGAAGGTTTGTTTTTTTTGTACATGTTGTTGTCTTTATGCTTTGCAGGTAATGTACCTTCAATCACCCATTCTTGTCTCGTAGATCTTCTCTGCTCTTGTGTTTGTGAGACATTTAAGAGCTCTGTAAGGGAGATATTTGACAGATCTTTGGTGTTCTCCAGAGTAGTAATGGTGGCTTCAAACTTCTCTGGAACTATTACCAATATATTTTCAACAATCCTGAAGTCTTTTAATTCAGGCCCAAGCATTCTCACCTTGTTGGCAATGCTGAGAAATCTGTTAGAGTACTCATTCACGCACTTAGACTCCTTCATCTTCTGCAACTTAAAATCTCTAATTAAATTTAGGACTTTCATTCCACGAATCCTTTCATCTCCTTTGTATTCAGCCTTGAAATAATCCCAATTTTTTTGTCTGTTTTGACAGATATTATCCGTGTGAATATCATTTGTGATACAGTTGTAAATAGGCAAGCTTTTGCTTTTGATTTTCTCGTCTTATTTTCCTTATGTGCTTTGATCTGTGTCATAGTAGGATTTGCTTGAAGTTGAAGAATTTCATAATCCTCTTTTACTACTTCCCAAAGATCGAAACCCTCCAAGTAAGTCTCCATACAAACTGCCCACATTTGATAATTGTCTCCATCGAAGATTGGTGGTGCATCGATTGAAAATTCTCTTTCCATTTTAACCTCACAAATCCCTTAAGAGGAGAGCTCTCATACCACTTTTGTTAGTGTAAAAAAACAGATTTTGATACTGAGAATAAATATTTAATGAATAGAGAAAATTGAGAAGAACTGTTACTGGAAAAATGAAAAGACTTACTTCATTCATTTAGTATAAGATAGTTTAAATACAAAATACAAAACTACAAATACACGTTAAACTCGTTGCATAAGCAAAACACATAATTCTAAACACATTATCTAACAGCTACTAAAAAAATAAGAAAACAACTAAACCAATAGAAAATTAGAAAAGCTTCTAAACAATCTCAACACATGACACTTATAGAAGGGTTGAGGATCCTGTTTAGCTCCACTTCCAAAACTTTGTCACTCACCTCTTCGTGAATCTATAACAAAGCCTCATTATCTAAGCATGTTGGTCAAAGGTTCCACCAGCCTCTTCAGCTCTTAAGAACCAAAATTTAATGGGCTCTAGTAATCAAAGTCAATAAGAATTTTCAATTTCTTCTACCATCAAGATCACCCACGTCCATTTGCTACATCTGAATATGTTGGTGTGGCTGTCAAAATCAATCAACATCATACACGACAACACACACAAACACATCTTGATCCAGATCCATATCAAGATATAGATCTAACTATAAACTAAATATCAATTATGTATAAGTCATGTTAATATGTGTGAAGAGAAGAGTCGCCTTTTACTATTTTTATGCATAAAGGATCTAAACGGTGAACAGAGAAAGATAAAGAAGGTTGTTTTGTGACTTATCTATGATTTTTGGTCCACAAATTATCATTTAAAATCCTTTCATAATTAGTGATGATTAAGATAAATTGTGCGTTTTAATAAGGTGTGAAAGAGTATTAAATGTAAAGTAGAAAGTAGTGAGATAATTAAGTTGATTTAGTTAATATTTAGAGAAAGAAACTTTTATTTTATTAAATAATTTTTCAAAAAGCATTTATAGGCTGACATTAGCCTAATGGGCCTAATTGGTTGAGCCATACATATGGGTCAAACCCAATCTTCGAAAAACTTATTTGACACAAAAATAAATAAATAAGTAAATACAATTAATTATTGTGATTTAATTACAAAATGGGCAACAGCCTTTGGTCACAAGTGCCCCTCGAATATTTTTTACATCTTCATATATATGCCCCATCAAGATTTCTGACCCCATTATATCCTCTCAAATATATTTTTAGAGGGCTAACTAATAATTTATCTAAATCTAATTTTTCATATCTCTTCGAATATGACTCTTGATTGTTCTCCAAATCTGATAAAGAATGTATTTGAATTGTATCCGATGTCGTTATTCGGCTATGGTTATTGTCCAATTTTATGATTTCCCAACCTTTTGTACACGGTGACACGTGTCATTATTTGGTTAGAGCCACGAACTTGATTTACCATAAGTGAGACATACCAAAAGTTGAAAACGTTTTCACTTCTCAAGAATCACGGCTACTTGTAGCATTTTCACTTCCTTAGAAAGTGAACTCAATAGTCTTCTATAATTCATTTATAAGTTATTTTCTCATTTTTTCAGTTTAGAGAATTTTAGAGAAATAAAATACATTCTCTAAAGAGAGAAGTTGTTTTTTATCTTTTCTATCGCCTTCAACTATTCGATCATGTTTTCTTCTAATCCACCACTTCAGCCATAGTGAATCATATCTTCGGTGACACTCTGTGTTTGTATGTTCAGCGCCAACAACACTTCAACCGATAAATATTGGTTGAACCTGTCTAAATTAGACGAATAGAATATTACATCTGTTGGGTTACATGGTTCTGAGGGCACATTTATAGTTACTCAATCAATTTATTACGAAGGTGTTTTCCATACAAAATACGTAATATCCCCTTAGAGACCTCTTCGATTGCCCAATCGTTCACTTCACAGAATTGTTCATCAAGGCCATCTCAATTGCAAGAAGTCACTAGGTGCAGGCATCCTTCGACTTTCAAACCAATGGGATCCGACTCAGAAGAGAATACGCTTTGTCGATTGACCATGAAATCAAAAGGCAACGTTAATCTCTCTAGGGAGCAAAGAGTAGCTCATCAATCACAATCTTCTAATAACCTCTTCTCACAGACTGCGAGTAGGGAATGAAATAATGAGCCCCAATCAGCTGAGCCCTCCATATCTACTCAAACTCTTCCCCAACAACCAAACAACGAGGATAACACAACTTCTCAACATATCGAACCTAAAAATTCGAATCTGAAGGTGATAGAATAAAATATAAAGGATATTAATGAAGACTCTCCCTCTTAGACATCTGGTTAAATCGGAGAGACTTTGAATTCAGCCAAGAAGAAAATTTCAAAAAATAAAAGTAGCAAGCGTAGCGAAGGTAAAGGGAAGACCTGCACAACAGAATTCGAAACGCTCCCTCAATCCATGGTCTGGCACGTAGGGTCAAACTTGGCAAAGGTCAGTGTCAAATAAATTTTTACCCTTGACAAGATCTTTTATATTTATTTTCACAAAACCAAATTAGGGTTTATTCGTGCAAAGTGGAGATTTGTTAATGAAGTTAAAGTTAGACGGCCGATATCAAGAGAGACCCATATGAGTTGTGGTCTTAGAGAGCTCGTCATTTATTCTGGTGTGCTTAATTGGGGACTTCAGTTCCCTTGGTCCTCGAGATCCTGAACTATATTTAGCTAAATTGGGGTTGCCAAATTTCTCAATGTCAATGGAGCAATTTGCTGCTCTCACGGGGTTGTCTCATAATTCTCAAATTCCCTTATACTTCCTAAACATAGGGAATAAATACAATATGGTATATGAACTACGGGAAGATAATAAGTTGTGGAAGATGTAATTTCTCTTCATCAGCGGCTGGTGGAAGAATAGTAAGAAAATTACCTCTTAAGGTTATCCGAGCAGGCTCATTGGATTTTGGAAAAATACAGGTAACCTCTCAAATTCCTACTCTTCTTTATATATACATATATATTCATGATTTGTTTCAAATTGATTTATTTTTACAGCTATCTCGAAGCCTTACATGCATCATTTGGAAGATACTAAGGTTAATTTCAAGAAGCTATCTTGGTTCGGATTCATCTCTAGAGGACTAACTCTAAAAGGGAATATGGGAGCAATTGACTACTCCCCCCCTCCCTGACCATCTGCTATTTTAAAGAGAGTTAAACGTGTAGAAGATAAGGTATTTCTTCCCACCTAGACTAGAGCCCCAGTCATCAAAGCAAGAAGGACAAGAAAAATAAGCAAGGGTTTCGTCGAAGCTAGAACTGATGAGCAGTTAAGTGAGATTGATGAATCCTTATTAATTTTTATAACTTTCATTGTCGAAGAGGGTGATACACCCAAAAATATTCAGGTTTCTAAGAAGAAGATGACGCACAAGATAAGAAAACAAGACAATGACAAAAGAGATAAGAAAAGAAAGAAAATCTTAACTCGTTTGGAAATTATCCTCCGTTCTGAAATTATCGCTCATGCAATCCTCACCATTGATCATTCACTTATAGTATCTAATGAGTTGGGGGGGGGGGGTTGACTTTGATGCATTTGAGAAGGATTTTCTAAAATCCACAAGTAATGCCACAAATATGGGGCTTGATGGTGAACCCTTCGAATTATCAAAGGAGAATAACACATTGGGGTATTCGGTGTTGAGTTTTCTGAGGCCCGTCGGTGAGCTGAAAAGAGAGGCGAATTCCAACAAAGAAACTATTTCTTCTATCCGGGAAGAGAATAAAATCACAAAGAATCTCTTAAAGAGGAAAACCAAGGGTTGATCTTCTAGATGAGGAAGTCAGATCAATCAAGGAGGAACTTATTCAAGAAAATATTGCTTACGAAGGGTTGCAATCAAACAGTTTTGGAGAGATCACGTTATTGAAAAACTAATAGGCTACCGATAGGGCTACCATAGAGATCTTGTAGAAGTAAAAAATTTATGAGGAGGTCTTTGTTAAGAAATACAATGATGAGGTGCTTTCTCTCGAGGCTCAAGCGACACGAGACATAGAAGACGCATTAAATGAATATGTTGATGGGAACTTAGAGTCCCTCAATAAACGGGATGCATCAATCAAATGTGACATGGTTTTTCTATTTCACAAGGCAGTCCCAACATTAGTCATTAGGTCATTGTATTGACGCGGTTGAGGAGCGACGTCTTCCTCGATCTAGGGCGTATCCCCCTGGGTCACGGGTGCCACCCCCGGGGAAGAGTCTAAAGACTTTACGGGTCGTCGAGAATGAGCGGGTCCGCGATGCCAAGCGCGAACGATTTAGCTGAGGACCCTAAGACTATTCGAATTAGGGAGGAGGAGGACAAGATAAGGAGTGATCGGTCTTTGCGCCGAATCAACCATGGGAAGAGGAAAGAAAAAGACACAGAGATTGCAGTCGATGATACTAGAGGCGGAGGCTCCTCACGACGAGAGACGTCTTCATCACACCGATGACCACCTCCCACTGTTAGTGATCCACCACCTCCATCTCCCGCTCGCAGAGCTCCGTCCCCTGCGCATACTAGTACACATCCACCACCTCTTAGTGACAGGGTGGATGCCACTGGGGACCCTGAGCAGGACACCATCGATGAGGAGCATATCGATGCGATCCACACAGAGGAGCAGCGGAAGACGTTTTCATTTCTCAAATGCAACAAGAAACCTCTGTTTCCAGACTACAAGGAGCACGAGGTGTATCATGTCTTCATAGGACAGGTAAGTACCAAAATATTAAACGTCTAGTCTAAGGTTTTACTATTATTATTTTATGACTTAGTTTTTTATTTACAGGGTCGCACTACATTAGGCATACAGGCACATTATAATGTGCTTCGTATGTGGGACCTCAGTGCTCAGCCAGTGGTGCAGCAACATTTGGCGCAGACTCCTTTCGGTCCTCTTATAGCCCACTTGCTTCAGTACTTCACACACTCCGTACATGATGTATTTTATGTAGGGCGAAATGTCTACATCTAGACAAATGCCTCAATCTCGTACTCGTGAAGAGGTAGCCACGAGGTACAAGTGTATAACTAGTGGACCGATGTTCCTGGTGTTTAACGAGCCCCCAGAAGTTAGGAACGAGGCATTCGATTCTTTCGGTTTAATGATCACAGACTATTTGTCTTTAGAAATGGCAGAATATGTTCATTCTCAAATTGCCATGAAGGCGGAAACAGTGCGTATTCTCACGACAATGGAGGCTACGATTTTGACTAACTGTCTGTTCAATCTCAAGTTATCTACTCATGTTTGTGCGATGTTGTTGTTGCTTGTTTGTAACGTTTGATATTAAGTTATGAAATGATTAGTTGCTTACGGTCAAATAACTGAAGTACAAAACGTTATGATAAAGTAAACAAAGTTCCAAAGAACATAAATCCGACCAAAAGACATAAAGCGACCAAAAGACATAAATGTGTTCGAAAGATGAACATAAATCCGACCAATAGATATAAATTGACTACTAAAATTCATCAAGATTAGTTACTTCTGGGAATGAACAAAGTGGCTTTCTCCTTCGAGTTCCGTGTATTTATTGCAGCGATCAACTATTGGTAGCTCCCAATACGTAGTCTCTTCACTCTTCAACTTCTGCCACGTAGGATGTATGCGTGCGCAAGGGCAAAAGGGCTTGATTGATAGATGTTTAATACTACTTAAATTAGAACCAATAATTGAGTAATATAGTTGTAAGTAAGAACATAACCATAAATCGAATGACTTACATTGACGAAGTGGTTAGTATCAACGAATCCAAACCCAATCTCACGTCTTTGGGCCATAATTGGGGGTTTACCGCGCAGAGGTAAAAAGTATGACTACAGTTGTGAGAATCCACGAGTGACACAAAATGAACAATGCATTCGAACTTGGTTGCAATCGCAATCCCCATTTCAGGCATTGTCATCCAATATTTGGGTGATGCTGGTGTCTCGTAGTAGTTTATACGTTCTGCAACCTTCATGTAATCCTCTTTACCGTTATAAATCTTGCTCTATGTGTCATAGTTTTCCATGAGTTCATCGTATATTGCCTTCCGAATACCTCGCCAACCTTCTTTATGACCATACAACCCAAATAAAACTGCTCTATATCCACAATGACCATCTGCCTTAACATCATTTATACGCGATATAAAAGGGTTGAAATGAGTCGGAAACCAACGCAAAAAACCTTTCGGATCGTGTATTAGTTCTGTGACTCCACCAATGGATGATTGCACGATGTTTCTAGCGAGCGAGGCAATGGAAGAACTACGGGTACGAGGTACTTTAGGCACATCTGCCCGAATCGTATTTGCACTAGCAGCTGCTTTACCCTTTTTAACTTTTGGTGGTTTTAAAGAGTTCATGACTGAGTCATGACTAGCCTTATCCTCATCTAGCTTGTGTTCCCAGAAGCATTGGTCCCGTTTAGTGGATGATGTATCGACAACTAACTTTCTTTTCACTTGCGGGCGGCCTCGGTGTTTCTGCTTCTCCAATGGCTCTAGCAATGAGGATGTTTCAGGATAAACAATTTCAAACCATTTCTTGTAAATGTGTTTTATACAGCTTTCGTCTTTTGTCTCCATAACGTCGGTTACTAGCTTTAGCAGATCATCTTTGAGTATCGCCATGGTCGTACGGAATGAACGAGACATTATTTCTAACCTTTTTCAGTGGATGTGAAAAGCATCTAACGAGGCATAAATTCCGTCTTTACACCACTTGCAGACCTGGTGATAGCAAGGTATACCATGGGTAGATTTTATAGCGCATATACAAACGCCATTGTCTTTAACATCCAACCCATCTTCAATAGCGACCATATTACTATCTTCGGCCTTCTCTACTTTGGCGAAAAACAGTTCTAACTCTATATGGGAAACCTTGCCTCGAATTTCATCAAAAAGTTTGTCCTCGAACTTATGCAATGCTATGTAACGATTCTTCTCGAACGACGACCTAATGGCAGTATGTTGGATTTCAACAAGCGAATGAACCCTCCCCCAAAATAACTAGAAGTTTAATTTGCTTGTACGTATGTAACGCTTTAGGTTAGAATGAGCACTCTCGACGCGGTTAGTCGTGCAATATCCGAAATGCAAGTTATTGTTCGTCTTCTGAACAACGAATTTGTCCATGTATTTATCGAGCCATGATTTTTCAGTGTATTCAATTGCAAGAGGGTAGTCTTTGTACTCCAATAGCATATCTCTTTGGGTGTGATCAAATTCAATCTCTGATGCTGCATACGCAATCTTCTTCCAAGTAGAATCAAATTTCACATGATCACTTTTCTCCAGGACGTATTTTCTTGTTTTCCCCCGAACATTCTATGTTATGTGTCATCGACATAACATATGCGTTGTCTCTGGGAATACAGCTTCTATGGCGTTCATTAACGCTAAATCTATGTCGGTTAGGATGATCTGAGGTTCTTCAATTCCGTGAATGGAAATCAACAACTTCAAACACTCTAACACGCATTTGAAGTTATTTAACTTCTCACCGGACATGAAGGCAAATTCCACACAGAACGTCAATTCGGTACACGTCACAGCCACTATCTCGAACAATAGCATACCATATCGTATGACTTTATATGTAATATCCATTATCAAAACTATTGGAAATATCCGCAAAAGGTCAACACTGACTCGATGGGCAAAAAACAAATCTGTAATGATTTGTCCATCGTCTTCACCAGATTGATATCATTCATAATAATTATGTGACTTAAGCTCCCCCAACAAGAACTGGAGTTGTGACCTACCCGCCTTTTTTAAAACCATACTTTTCTGTCGTGCATTGTAGATGGTCCGCATGGTAGAAACATTATCTTCGTTCAACTTCTTAACACCATTCAGTATATCTCTGGGGTTAGTACCAATGTAGGTCGCTCGTTCAACATATTCCATCTCTTAATCATTCAAACGGCCAGCAAAAGAATGACCATATAGATGTTTTGAAGTCCCATGGTTATGAATACCATATTTCACTTCTAACTTCCATTGATATGGTTCCACCATTAACCCGAGAAGTTGAAATGGGCAGTCAATCTTTTTCGTTCCTGTAGACTTCCGTTTACGGTCTTTTTCTGCTACTCTTGGAGTATATTTCCCCCCCCCCCTCTCACATTGGAAATACATCCTCGGACTTTTTCTACTATTTACTTTGTCGCGCCGACTTATGTTGATAACCATACCATAGAGTTTTTATGTCTTCGTAACCTATTTTATCAACGCGTCGTGTGTGTAGAACTCGGTAGTGAAGAACAAATTACTGTAGTCAGTAGCGAAAGGTGCCTCAGTCCTATTGGCGATATCTGTCCCCTGTTACACAACAACAAACCATAATAAGCATTCAGGTATAGTTAAAAACAGAAAAACATTGATTTTTTTCGAAAAATCTGCACGAAACCAAGGTTTAGAGGCCTAGAACCGGCCGGACACGACCAGGTGCACCACCGGTTCTGAGGCAATGAACCGGTGGTGCAGGGACCTCAGAACCGATCAGACTGAGGCCCCTGCACCACCGGTTCAAGGCCTCAGAACCGGTGGTATTGAGGCCTCGGTACCGACCTGCAGGTGGCCCTTGCACCATCGGTTCCTGGCCATGGAACCGGGGGTGCGTAGGTCACGCACTGCCGGTTCTAAGGTGAAGAACCGGCCGTGCATAACCTACGCACCTCCAGTTCCATGGCCAGGAATTGATGGTGCAAGGGCCACCGACGAAATTTTTTACCTTCTCCTACGGCGACGGTGGCGGCTTCTCCGGCGACTCCAACTCTTTTTCCAGCAACATTTCATCATCCTTTATTTCCATGGACATCAAATCCTCCACACTGATCCCTAGTTCTGCTTCAGTCATGATCGATTTTGTGTTTTAGGTTGAATGTTCTTGATTTTGTTATGAAGTTTGAACTTAGTTTAAAAAAAATTAAGAAAACTATACTATTTGGATCATAAATTCAGTAAAGAAGAATGTTTGTTTGGGTATAGATAGTGAAATAGGTTATTTGCTGAATTGGGTATACTCAGGATACACTTAGTAGTTTTTTTTACTTAATGGCAGTTTCGATATTAATTTTCTTGTCGAGGGTAAAAAGGTAAAAAAAAAGTCAAACAAAAGTCAAAGGCAGATTTTTGGTATACTTAAACCTGAATTGGGTATATATAGCCATACCCTTTTTTGTGTGTTATACGAGTAGTAAAAGAATGTTCTAAAAAGTTCTTACTGCTTACAACAACCAGAAGAAAGAATTGTATACAGAGACCAAGAGCGAGAAGACGAAATAGATAATTAAAACTAAAACTAAAATAATAAAAAAAATGGATCGACTCAATTAAAATGTATAAAGTAAAAGTATTTATAATAAAAAAGTAAATAGAAAAGGTTAAAATAAATATTGTAAATCTATTTAAGTAAAAAACTAAAATAAAAAGTTAAAAGTTAAAATAAAAAGGTAAAATAAGTAACTAATGGTGTTTTGGGGAGAATTAAAGGGGGGCCGTATATGCAACAGAAAAAGGTACATTAGGGTGACACGTGTCAGCCTCACGTTGATTTGGACGCGCTAGTGACAAAAAATGCAACAATTTGAAACAACAATGATTCGTTTTGAGAACGAAGGAAACTTAGTGGCACGAATGCAACAGGTGTCAAACACCGGTGACTTGACAGGGTTTTTAGCCCACAAAGAAAAGAGCAAATCAATAGATTTAACAATTTTAGATTTGATTTTTCCTCCGTTTATATATTTTTCTCTAACAAGCAAAAGTGAGGTAATTTGCATATTTTAACTTCAGATTACTTTTTTAATGAAAAAGACCATTATAGTTTTGGTAATATAATCCTTTAAAATAGGATTCCCACGTCCTAACTAACCAGAAGAACAGTGGAAACTGGAGACAAAATGAAAGAATGAAATAAGTAGAAACAGACGTCTCATTCCAAATCTCTTATAATCTTGATGCTAAACAGAAGCATCTGCTTTCTAGACAACAAAGCCTGCAATACAGGAGTAAATCATAAGGCTGAGATGGAGGAGAAAATGGATTGATTAGCAAGTAGGGGCAGATCCAGAACTCAAATTAACAGTATGCCAAAAATAATACAATTTTTTTTTATGTATTCATATACAAATTTTATAAAAAAAATAAACAATTAAATTTAATACAATCAATTTACTAAATAAACATACACGATACCTTGTTTATTTTTTGATTTTTTTTATTTCTCCTAGAAAGATCTAGTAGTTTTTAATATGCCAAAGAAGAAAAACCAAATCAATGAAAGAAACTAAAAGTATATTAAAAGATACACAAATTTCCATGAAAATACTAAATTTGTAGCAACTTTTTCACTTACTAAACTTAGAGCTAGTAAATGAGACAACTAAACAATTGAAGAAAGTAATTGAAAATAAATAACTAAATACTTGAATACATGAAAATCCTTTTAATAAGGGAAAAAAAAGTTTTGATCAAATGACCAAAACACTTTCATAGAAATCCGATTTCAAAATGGAGAAAAGGGTTTTGATTTAAAGATAGGATTTTAGAAGATTTAAAAGGGAAAAATGAGTTTTTATTCAATGACTAAACACGTTCGTGGATATTGTAAATTACAAAAGAAAAAGAAAAATTGGAGTTCATTGTGGCGAGAATAAAGAGGATAGAATTAATTGCGGCGAGAATCAAGGAAGAAAAATAAGACTTCTTACCAGTAAAACTAAACATTTTTTGGAAATTTAGGGTATGTATCTAGATTTGATTCTCTAAGAGCATTAACATTATTACATAAGAAACTTGATTCATGGAACTTAAGATTCCTTAGTAGGTAAAGATTATTAACATTATTACGTACAAAACCCCAACAAACAATTGTTTTTATGACTTAGTTCGAAGTCTCGTAACCTCTCGCGTAGAGAAAGAACTCCATTCAAATTCAAGAATTATAGAATCATCTTTTTTGTATCCTAATGATTCGTCATTAAGCTTCTCCGATGGGATGAAGTCAGAAAATCTAGAGAAGTCGTAGCTTTCAGAAGTAAAATTGTGAGTGACTGCAAAATAGAATTGAGTGTTTAGGTTTTATCCATTTAACAAAAAAGGACAAGAAAAGTTAACTTATCCAGAATATATAGTTACCTCGTTTTTCAAGGTGAGAACTTTTGAGCTGATCTTTTATACTGATTTGAGATTCAACCTGCAGTTCCAGACTATTCGACAACCGCTCTTTTTCTAGTAAATAGAGATATACGGACATTGAAGTCCATCCCAATCTCTGATCAACATTAAGCTTCCTGATTCACCATGTCATAAGATTCATTTTATAATCTACCTACCTGTATTACTTATAATAATAATAATAATACTATTAACATCACAACAATAAATTTAAAATTTTAACAATTGTTAAATAAATAGAAGTCGTCCACAAAAGTATATTGCCATGTCTTCTAAGAAGCTCATCATGTACCATTTGACTCCACTCATATTAAATGGTTCCGAGTAAATATCTTACCAATGTGGGATTCGGGGTCCTCTATGGGATGAAGTTTATACTTCAACAACTTTTAACTTTTGTTAGTGTAAAAACATATTTTGAGAGGGAGAATAAATATTTAATAAAGAGAGAAAATAAAAAAACTGTTACTGGAAAATGAAAAGACTTACTTCATTCATTTAGTAGCATATGTTTTAAATACAAAATACAAAACTAATGATACACGCATAAGCAAAACACATAATTCTAAACACATTATTTAACGGCCAGTATAAAATAAGAAAACAACTAAACCAATAGAAAATCAGAAAAGCTTCTAAATAATCTCAACACTCCTCCTTGTTTAGATGCTGCAAAATCCAAGCTTCTTTTTTAAATCTTCAAACTTGCTAAGTGGCATAGGTTTGGTGAAATTATCTGTAATTTGATCTTCAGATTTGCAGTAACAAAGAAAAGCATCACCACTCTTTTGAACTTCTCGAACAAAGAATAACTTGATGTTGAAGTGCTTAGTTCTTCCATGAAAGACAAGATTGTTGGAAATCGCAATGGCAACTTGATTATCAACTAGTATTTCAGTTCTTTGTTTTTGCTCCAAGTTTAGATCAATTAGAAGTTTCCTTAACCAAAGAGCTTGATTAACACTAGTTGCTGCAACAATAAATTCTGCCTCAGCAGTCGATTGAGCAACTGTTTCCTTCTTCCTAGAGCTCCAAGAAAATATACCTGATCAGAGGCAAAAACAGTAACCAACTGTACTCTTTATATCATCAATTGAGCCACCCCAATAAATTTCAGAGAAACCAATTAGCTTCATATCTTTCTGTTTTAAAAACTTAACTCCATAATTCCAAGTCCCCTTCATGTATCTGATAACTCTTTTTGCAGCTCTCATGTGAGTTTCATTTTGACAAAACATGAATCTGGAGAGAATACTTACATCATTTAAGATTTTAGGTCTGGTTACTGCCAAATACATCAGACAACCTACCAAACTCCTGAACTCAGCTTCAATAACCTTAGCAGAACCATCATCTTTGACTAGTTACTCATTTTGATTCACTGTTTTGCAATCTTCCATTTGAAATTTTTTAAGTATATGTTTTTCATACTTTCATTGACATATAAACACTTCATCTTGGCTTTGTTTAATATCCATGTCGAAGAAGTATGGAATCAGACCGAGGTCTGTTCTTTCGATGATCTTTGCCATTTTCAGTTTGAACTGATTAATTTGCTCAAGATTGCTTCCTGTGATTAGTAAGTCATCAACATAAAGAGAAATGATTAAGGTATTTGTACCTTCATGCTTGACATACAATGTAAGTTCATATTGAATTTTATGAAATCTAAGACCCACCAAATGATTATCAATTCTACTGTACCATGCTTGTGGAGCCTGTTTTAGGCCGTATAGAGCTTTTTTTAACAAGTAGACTTTATCTTTATTCCCTCTGCTTATAAAACCTTCAGGTTGTTTGACAAAAATTCTTTTTGCAAGGCTCCAGTTAAGAACACAGATTTAACATCAATTTGGAACATTTTCTAACTCTTTTGAGGATCAAGAGCAAGCAACAATCTTACTGTGTTAAGTCTGGCAACAAGTGAAAATGTTTCTGAATAGTCAACTCGAAATACTTATGCATATCTCTTCAAAACAAGACTTGCTTAAATATGTTAACTGAACCATCATGATTTAGTTTTGTTCTAAAACCTCATCTTACTCCAATTGTTTTTTTGTTTAGAGGTCGATCAACCAACTCCCAAGTTTTATTTTTTTTATCATCGACAACTCCTCCTACATTGCAGCCATCCAATGTTGATTGTCTTTTGCATCATAGAATCCTGGAGGCTCACAAACAGCTACATTACATCTTTGATAAATATTCGATAGAGACCTAGTATCTCTTACCGGAGCATCATCTACCAAAGTATCTTGCCCTTCATCTCCAGGTTCTTCTATCATGCTTCCATAGATTGAACAGTTTGGTGGATTAAAAATCGGGTTCACTTTGGTTGAGTCTTCACAATTCCATTGTTCATTTCTAATAAAATGAACATCTCGGCTCACTATAGCTATATAAGCTATACCAGTAAATGGCTGGAAAACTGTATAAGCTTTGGATATAGTGCTATACCCAACAAAGATTCCAATTTTTTCCTTTTTATCAAGTTTATCTCGCTTAACCAATAGAACTTAAATGAAACATATGCAGCCAAAACTCTAAGAAACTTTAAAGAATGTTTGTAATAATACCAGCTTCAAATGGTGTCAGGTTCTTTACAACCTTTATTGAAATGTGATTTTGTAAGTAGACATCGGTATTTGTTGCTTCTCCCCAAAAACATTTTGGAAGATTCTTTTCATGAGGCATGCATCTCGTCATCTCCATTAGGAATCTATTTCTTCTTTCATTGACCCCATTTTGTTAAGGAGAGTATGGTGCTGTCAATTGATGCTCAATTCCAGCCTCTTCAGAAAAACTGTTAAAATTTTATGAAATGTATTCCCCGCTATTATTAGACCTTATAGTCTGAATCAAATATCCAATTTCATTCTCAACTTTGGATTTAAATATCCAAAATATATCAGCAACTTTTAATTTTTGCTTTAGAAAATAAATCCAACACGTTCTTGTTAGATCATCAATAAAAATGATGTAATAGAGATTACCATTTAGTGATAGTGTTTGTTGAGGACCGCAAAGATGAGTAAGAACCAGCTGTAGCTTTCTCGAGGCTCTCTAGGCTTGTTTAGGAAACGGTTGTGTGTGCTACTTCCCAAAATTACAAGCCCGACAATGAGACATGTCATCATCAATGTCTATAAGTTCTTCAATCAGCTTCTTTGACTGCATATGAAGCAGTCCTCGATGATAAAAATGCCCAAGTCTTTTGTGCCAAATCTTAGTAGCACAATGTCTGGATTTAAAGGCTATCTGCTCATTTTCCATCGGATTTAGGGAAAAATTGTTTCCTTTCTTTTTAACATTGAACAAGTCTTTTCCGCTAGCATCTTTGATCAAACACTGTTTATTCTCAAACAACACTTTATAGCCTTTATCAAGTAATTACCAACACTTAAATATATTTTGATCAATTTTAGGTACAAATAAAACATCTGAAATAAAATTTGTACCTCCATAGCTTGTTATAGCTACTGTACCTTTTCCATTGACTTCCAAGTGTTCACCATTTATGGTCTTCACTCTCTTGACTTCGGTGTCTTTTAATTCCTCAAAGAGCTCTTTATCATATATCATATGATTTGTGCACCCACTGTCAATCAAGCAGCTTTCACTCGATTCTCTGCTTGAAAAACAAGTGAACACAAACAACTGATCTTCTTTTTCTGGATCTGCTACCCGTGCATCTGCTTCTTGCATCTGCATCTGACCCTTGACTTTGCAAATTACAGCTTCATGTCCGAGTTGATTACATTTGGTGCAATTAGGATCAGGTATTCTCCAACACTTATATGTGGATGACCTTTAACTTTACAATGGCGGCAATGCGAGTAGGAGTTTCTAACATCTATTTTTTTTAAATTGCTAGATGAATCTCCACTACTCCATTTCTTTTTGAAGGTTTGTTTTTTTTGTACATGTTGTTGTCTTTATGCATTGCAGGTAATGTACCTTCAATCACCCATTCTTGTCTCGTAGACCTTCTCTGCTCTTGTGTTTGTGAGACATTTAAGAGCTCTGTAAGGGAGATATTTGACAGATCTTTGGTGTTCTCCAGAGTAGTAATGGTGGCTTCAAACTTCTTTGGAACTATTACCAATATATTTTCAACAATCCTGAAGTCTTTTAATTCAGGCCCAAGCAATCTCACCTTGTTGGCAATGCTGAGAAATCTGTTAGAGTACTCATTCACGCACTTAGACTCCTTCATCTTCTGCAACTTAAAATCTCTAATTAAATTTAGGACTTTCAATCCACGAATCCTTTCATCTCCTTTGTATTCAGCCTTGAGATAATCCCAAATTGTTTTGTCTGTTTTGACAGATATTATCCGTGTGAATATCATTTGTGATACAGTTGTAAATAGGCAAGATTTTGCTTTTGATTTTCTCGTTTTATTTTCCTTATGTGCTTTGATCTGTATCATAGTAGGATTTGCTGGAAGTTGAAGAATTTCATAATCCTCTTCTACTACTTCCCAAAGATCGAAACCCTCCAAGTAAGTCTCCATACAAACTGCCCACATTTGATAATTGTCTCCATCGAAGATTGGTGGTGCATCGATTGAAAATTCTCTTTCCATTTTAACCTCACAAATCCCTTAAGAGGAGAGCTCTCATACCACTTTTGTTAGTGTAAAAAAACAGATTTTGATACTGAGAATAAATATTTAATGAAGAGAGAAAATTGAGAAGAACTGTTACTGGAAAAATGAAAAGACTTACTTCATTCATTTAGTATAAGATAGTTTAAATACAAAATACAAAACTACAAATACACGTTAAACTCGTTGCATAAGCAAAACACATAATTCTAAACACATTATCTAACAGCTACTAAAAAAATAAGAAAACAACTAAACCAATAGAAAATTAGAAAAGCTTCTAAACGATCTCAACACATGACACTTATAGAAAGGTTGAGGATATTATTTAGCTCCACTTCCAAAACTTTGTCACTCACCTCTTCGTGAATCTATAACAAAGCCTCATTATCTAAGCATGTTGGTCAAAGGTTCCACCAGCCTCTTCAGCTCTTAAGAACCAAACTTTAATGGGCTCTAGTAATCAATATCAATAAGAATTTTCAATTTCTTCTACCATCAAGATCACCCACGTCCATTTGCTACATCTGAATATGTTGGCGTGGCTGTCAAAATCAATCAACATCATACACGACAACACACACAAACACATCTTGATCCAGATCCATATCAAGATATAGATCTAGCTATAAACTAAATATCAATTATGTATAAGTCATGTTAATATGTGTGAAGAGAAGAGTCGGCTTTTACTATTTTTGTGCATAAAGGATCTAAACGGTGAACAGAGAAAGATAAAGAAGGTTGTTTTGTGACTTATCTATGATTTTTGGTCCACAAATTATCATTTAAAATCCTTTCATAATTAGTGATGATTAAGATAAATTGTGCGTTTTAATAAGGTGTGAAAGAGTATTAAATGTAAAGTAGAAAGTAGTGAGATAATTAAGTTGATTTAGTTAATATTTAGAGAAAGAAACTTTTATTTTATTAAATAATTTTTCAAAAAGCATTTATAGGCTGACATTAGCCTAATGGGCCTAATTGGTTGAGCCATACATATGGGTCAAACCCAATCTTCGAAAAACTTATTTGACACAAAAATAAATAAATAAGTAAATACAATTAATTATTGTGATTTAATTAGAAAATGGGCAACAGCCTTTGGTCACAAGTGCCCCTCGAATATTTTTTACATCTTCATATATATGCCCCATCAAGATTTCTGACCCCATTATATCCTCTCAAATATATTTTTAGAGGGCTAACTAATAATTTATCTAAATCTAATTTTTCATATCTCTTCGAATATGACTCTTGATTGTTCTCCAAATCTGATAAAGAATGTATTTGAATTGTATCCGGTGTCATTATTCGGCTATGGTTATTGTCCAATTTTATGATTTCCCAACCTTTTGTACAATGTGACACGTGTCATTATTTGGTTAGAGCCACGAACTTGATTTACCATAGGTGAGACATACCAAAAGTTGAAAACGTTTTCACTTCTCAAGAATCACGGCTACTTGTAGCATTTTCACTTCCTTAGAAAGTGAACTCAACGGTCTTCTATAATTCATTTATAAGTTATTTTCTCATTTTTTCAGTTCAGAGAATTTTAGAGAAATAAAATACATTCTTTAAAGAGAGAAGTTGTTTTTTATCTTTACTATCGCCTTCAACTATTCGATCATGTTTTCTTCTAATCCACCACTTCAACCATAGTGAATCATATCTTCGGTGACACTCTGGTGTTTGCATGTTCAGCGCCAACAACACTTCAACCGATAAATATTGGTTGAACCAGTTTAAATTAGACGAATAAAATATTACATATGTTGGGTTACATGGTTCCGAGGTCACATTTATAGTTACTCAATCAATTTATTACGAAGGTGTTTTCCATACAAAAGACGTAATATCCCCTTAGAGCCCTCTTCGATTGCCCAATCGTTCACTTCACAGAATTGTTCATCAAGGCCATCTCAATTGCAAGAAGTCACTAGGTGCAGGCATCCTTCGACTTTCAAAGCAATGGGATCCGACTCAGAAGAGAATACACTTTGTCGATTGACCATGCAATCAAAAGGCAACGTTAATCTCTCTAGGGAGCAAAGAGTAGCTCATCAATCACAATCTTCTAATAACCTCTTTTAACAGACTGCGAGTAGGGAATGAAATAATGAGCCCCAACCAGCTGAGCCCTCCATATCTACTCAAACTCTTCCCCAACAACCAAACAACAAGGATAACACAACTTCTCAACATATCGAACCTAAAAATTCTAATCTGAAGGTGATTGAATAAAATATAAAGGATATTAATGAAGACTCTCCCTCTTAGACATCTGGTCAAACCGGAAAGACTTTGAATCCAGCAAAGAAGAAAATTTCAAAAAATAAAAGTAGCAAGCGTAGCGAAGGTAAAGGGAAGACATGCACAACAGAATTCGAAATGCTCCCTCAATCCCTGGTCTGGCACGTAGGGTCAAACTTGGCAAAGGTCAGTGTCAAATAACTTTTAACCCTTGACAAGATCTTTTATATTTATTTTCACAAAACCAAATTAGGGTTTATTCGTGCAAAGTGGGGATTTGTTAATGAAGTTAAAGTTAGACGGCCGATATCAAGAGAGACCCATATGAGTTGTGATCTTAGAGAGCTCGTCATTTATTCTGGTTTGCTTAATTGGGGATTTCAGTTTCCTTGGTCCTCGAGATCTTGAACTATATTTAGCTAAATTGGGGCTGCCAAATTTCTAAATGTCAATGGAGCAATTTGCTGCTCTCATGGGGTTGTCTCATAATTCTCAAATTCCCTTATACTTCCTAAACATAGGGAATAAATACAATATGGTATATGAACTACGGGACGATAATAAGTTTTGGAAGATGTAATTTCTCTTCATCAGCGGCTGGTGGAAGAATAGTAAGAAAATTACCTCTTAAGGTTATCCGAGCAGGCTCACCGGATTTTGGAAAATACATGTAACCTCTCAAATTCCTACTCTTCTTTATATATACATATATATTCACGATTTGTTTCTAATTGATTTATTTTTACAGCTATCTTGAAGCCTTACATGCATCATTTGGAAGATACTAAGGTTAATTTCAAGAAGCTAAACCAGTGAGCCGATGAGATATGACTAATGGATTTCATCAATGTTTTACTCCCACTAACTTGGTTCGGATTCATCTCTAGAGGACTAACTCTAAAAGGGAATATGGGAACAATTGACTACTCCCCCCTCCCTGACCATCTGCTATTTTAAAGAGAGTTAAACGTGTAGACGATAAGGTATTTCTTCCCACCTATACTAGATCCCCAGTCATCAAAACAAGAAGGACAAGAAAAATAAGCAAGGGTTTCGTCGAAGCTAGAACTGATGAGCAGTTAAGTGAAATTGATGAATCCTTATTAATTTTTATTGCTTTCATTGTCGAAGAGGGTGATACACCCAAAAATATTCAGGTTTCTAAGAAGAAGATGACGCACAAGATAAGAAAACAAGACAATGACAAAAGAGATAAGAAAATAAAGAAAATCTTAACTCGTTTGGAAATTATCCTCCGTTCTGAAATTATCGCTCATGCAATCCTCACCATTGATCATTCACTTATAGTATCTAATGAGTTGGGGGGTTTGACTTTGATGCATTTGAGAAGGATTTTCTAAAATCCACAAGTAATGCCACAAATATGGGGCTTGATGGTGAACCCTTCGAATTATCAAAGGAGAATAACACATTGGGGTACTCGGTGTTGAGTTTTCTGAGGCTTGTCGGTGAGCTGAAAAGAGAGGCGAATTCCAACAAAGAAACTATTTCTTCTATCCGGGAAGAGAATAAAAATCACAAAGAATCTCTTAAAGAGGAAAAACAAGGGTTGATCTTCTAGATGAGGAAGTCAGATTAATCAAGGAGGAACTTATTCAAGAAAATATTGCTTACGAAGGGCTGCAATCAAACAGTTCTGGAGAGATCACGTTATTGAAAAACTAATAGGCTACCGATAGGGCTACCATAAAGATCTTGTAGAAGTAAAAAATTTATCAGGAGGTCTCTGTTAAGAAATACAATGATGAGGTGCTTTCTCTCGAGGCTCAAGCGACACGAGACATAGAAGACGCATTAAATGAATATGTTGATGGGAACTTAGAATCCCTCAATAAACGGGATGCATCAATCAAATGTGACATGGTTTTTCTATTTCACAAGGAAGTCCCCACATTAGTCATTGGGTCATTGTATTGACGCGGTTGAGGAGGGACGTCTTCCTCGATCTAGGGCATATCCCCTTGGGTCACGGGCGCCACCCCCGGGGAAGAGTCTAAAGACTATACGGGTCGTCGAGAATGAGCGGGTCCGCGATGCCAAGCGCGGACGAGATTTAGCTGAGGACCCTAAGACTATTCGACTTAGGGAGGAGGAGGACAAGATAAGGAGTGATCGGTCTTTGCGCCGAATCAACCATGAGAAGAGGAAAGAAAAATCCACAGAGATTGCAGTCGATGATACTAGAGGCGGAGGCTCCTCACGACGAGAGACGTCTTCATCACACCGATCACCACCTTCCACTGTTAGTGATCCACCACCTCAATCTCCTGCTCGTAGAGCTTCGTCCCCTGCGCATACTAGTACACATCCACCACATGTTAGTGATAGGGCGGATGCCACTTGGGACCCTGAGCAGGACACCATCGATGAGGAGCATATCGCTGCGATCCACACAGAGGAGCAGCGGAAGACGTTTTCATTTCTCAAATGCAACAAGATACCTCTGTTTCCTGACTACAAGGAGCACGAGGCGTATCACATCTTCATAGGACAGGTAAGTACCAAACTATTAAACGTCTAGTCTAAGGTTTTGCTATTATTATTTTATGACTTAGTTTTTTATTTACAGGGTCGCACTACATTAGGCATACAGGCACATTATAATGTGCTTCATATGTGGGACCTCAGTGCTCAGCCAGAGGTGCAGCGACATTTGGTGCAGACTCATTTCGGTCCTCTTATAGCCCACTTGCCTCAGTACTTCACGCACTCCGTACATGATGTATTTTATGTAGGGCGAAATGTCTACATCTAGACAAATGCCTCAATCTCGTACTCGTGAGGAGGTAGCCACGAGGTACAAGTGTATAACTAGTGGACCGATGTTCTTGGTGTTTAACGAGCCCCCCAGAAGTTAGGAACGAGGCATTCGACTCTTTCGGTTTAATGATCACAGACTATTTGTCTTTAGAAATGGCAGAATACGTTCATTCTCAAATTGCCATGAAGGAGGAAACAGTGCGTATTCTCACGACAATGGAGGCTACGATTTTGACTAACTATCTGTTCAATCTCAAGTTATCTACTCATGTTTGTGCGATGTTGTTGTTGCTTGTTTGTAACGTTTGATATTAAGTTATGAAATGATTAGTTGCTTACAGTCAAATAACTGAAGTACAAAACGTTATGATAAAGTAAACAAAGTTCCAAACAACATAAATCCGACCAAAAGACATAAAGCGACCAAAAGACATAAATGTGTTCGAAAGATGAACATAAATCCGACCAATAGATATAAATTGACTACTAAAATTCATCAAGATTAGTTACTTCTGGAAATGAACAAACTGGCTTTCTCCCTTCGAGTTCCGTTTATTTTTTGCAGCGACCAACTATTGGTAGCTCCCAATACGTAGTCTCTTCACTCTTCAACTTCTGCTACGTAGGATATATGCGTGCGCAAGGGCAAAAGGGCTTGATTGATAGCTGTTTATTACTACTTAAATTAGAACCAATAATTGAGTAATATAGTTGTAAGTAAGAACATAACCATAAATCGAATGACTTACATTGACGAAGTGGTTAGTATCAACGAATCCAAACACAATCTCACGTTTTTGGGCCATAATTGGGGGTTTACCGCGCAGAGGTAAAAAAGTATGACTACAGTTGTGAGAATCCACAAGTGACACAAAATGAACAATGCATTCGAACCTGGTTGTAATCGCAATCCCCATTTCAGGCATTGTCATCCAATATTCGGGTGATGCTGGTATCTCGTAGTAGTTTATACTTTCCGCAACCTTCATCTAATCCTCTTTACCATTATAAATCTTGTTGTATGTGTCATAGTTTTCCATGAGTTCATCGTATATTGCCTTCCGAATTCCTCGCTAACCTTCTTTATGACCATACAACCCAAATGAAGCTGCTCTATATACACAATGACCATCTGCCTTAACATCATTTATACCCGATATGAAAGGGTTGAAGTGAGTCGGAAACCAACGCAAAAAACCTTTCGGGTCGTGTATTAGTTCTGTGACTCCACCAATGGATGATTGTATGATGTTGCTAGCGAGCGAGACAATGTAAGAACTACGGGTACGAGGTACTTTAGGCACATCTGCCCGAATCGTATTTGCAATAGCAGCTGCTTTACCCTTTTTAACTTTTGGTGGTTTTAAAGAGTTCATGACTGAGTTATGACTAGCCTTATCCTCATCTAGCTTGTGTTCCCAGAAGCATTGGTCCCGTTTAGTGGATGATGTATCGACAACTAACTTTCTTTTCACTTGCGGGCGGCCTCGGTGTTTCTGCTTCTCCAATGGCTCTAGCAATGAGGATGTTTCTGGATAAACAATTTCAAACCATTTCTTGTAAATGTGTTTTATACAGCTTTCGTCTTTTGTCTCCATAACATCGGTTACTAGCTTTAGCAGATCATCGTTGAGAATCTCCTTGGTCGTACGGAATGAATGAGACATTATTTCTAACCTTGTCCAGTGGATGTGAAAAGCATCTAACGAGGCAGAAATTCCGTCTTTACGCCACTTGCGGACCTGGTGATAGCAAGGTATACCATGGGTAGATTTTATAGCGCATATACAAACGCCATTGTCTTTAACATCCAACCCATCTTCAATAGCGACCATATTACTATCTTCGGCCTTCTCTACTTTGGCGAAAAACAGTTCTAACTCTATATGGGAAACCTTGCCTCGAATTTCATTAAAAAGTTTGTCCTCGAACTTATGCAATGTTATGTAACGATTCTTCTCGAGCGACGACCTAATGGCAGTATGTTGGATTTCAACAAGCGAATGAACCCTCCCCTAAAATAACTAGAAGTTTAATTTGCTTGTACGTATGTAACGCTTTAGGTTAGAATGAGCACTCTCGACGCGGTTAGTCGTGCAATATCCCAAATGCAAGTTATTGTTCATCTTCTGAACAACGAATTTGTCCATGTATTTATCGAGCCACGATTTCTCAGTGTATTCAATTGCAAAAGGGTAGTCTTTGTACTCCAATAGCTTATCTCGTTGGGCGTGATCAAATTCAATCTCTGATGCTGCATACGCAATCTTGTTCCAAGCAGAATCAAATTTCACATGATCACTTTTCTCCATGACGTATTTTCTTGTTTGCCCCTGAACATTCTATGCTATGTGTCATCGACATAACATATGTGTTGTTTCTGGGAATACAGCTTCTATGGCGTTCATCAACGCTAAATCTATGTCGGTTAGGATGATCCGAGGTTCTTCAATTCTGTGAATGGAAATCAACGACTTCAAACACTCTAACACCCATTTAAAGTTATTTAACTTCTCACCGGACATGAAGGAAAATTCTGCACAGAAAGTCAATTTGGTACACGTCACACCCACTATCTCAAACAATAGCATACCATATCGTATGACTTTATATGTAATATCCATTATCAAAACTATTGGAAATATCCGCAACAGGTCAACACTGACTGGATGGCAAAAAACAAATCTGTAATGATTTGTCCATCGTCTTCACCAGATTTATGTCATTCATAATAATATTGTGACTTAAGCTCCCCCAACAAGAACTGGAGTTGTGACCTACCCGCCTTTTTTAAAACCATACTTTTCTGTCGTGCATTGTAGATGGTCCGCATGGTAGAAACATTATCTTCGTTCAACTTCTTAACACCATTCACTATATCTCTGGGGTTAGTACCAATATAGGTCGCTCGTTCAACATATTCCATCTCTTAATCATTCAAACGGCCAGCAAAAGAATGACCATCTAGATGTTTTGAAGTCTCATGGTTATGAATACCACATTTCACTTCTAACTTCCATTGATCTGGTTCCACCATTAACCCGAGAAGCTGAAATGGGCAGTCAATCTTTTTCGTTCCTGTAGACTTTCGTTTACGGTCTTTTTCTGCTACTCTTGGAGTATATTCCCCCCCCCCTCTCACAATGGAAATACATCCTCGGACTTTTTCTACTTTTTACTTTGTCGCGCCGACTTATGTTGATAATCATACCATAGAGTTTTTATGTCTTCGTAACCTATTTTATCAACGCGTCGTGTGTGTAGAACTCGGTAGTGAAGAACAAATGACTGTAGTCAGTAGCGAAAGGTGCCTCAGTCCTATTGGCGACATTTGTCCCCTGTTACACAACAACAAACCACAATAAGCATTCATGTATAGTTAAAAACGGAAAAAACCTTGATTTTTTTCGAACAATCTGCACGAACCCAAGGTTTAGAGGCCTAGAACCGGCCGGACACGACCAGGTGCACCACCGGTTCTGAGGCCATGAACCGGTGGTGCAGGGACCTCAGAACCGAGCAGACCTAGGCCCCTGCACCACCGGTTCAAGGCCTCAGAACCGGTGGTATTGAGGCCTCGGTACCGACCTGCAGGTGGCCCTTGCACCATCGGTTCCTGGCCATGGAACCGGGGGTGCGTAGGTCACGCACTGCCGGTTCTAAGGCCAAGAACCGGCCGTGCGTAACCTACGCACCTCCAGTTCCATGGCCAGGAATTGATGGTGCAAGGGCCACCCGCCAAATTTTTTACCTTCTCCTCCGACGACGGTGGCGGCTTCTCCGGCGACTCCAACTCTTTTTCCAGCAACATTTCATCATCCTTTATTTCCAGGGACATCAACTCCTCCACACTGATCCCTAGTTGTGCTTCAGTCATGATCGATTTTGTGTTTTAGGTTGAATGTTCTTGATTTTTTTATTAAGTTTGAACTTAGTTCAAAAAAAATTAAGAAAACTATACTATTTGGATCATAAATTCAGTAAAGAAGAATGTTTGTTTGGGTATAGATAGTGAAATAGGTTATTTGGTGAATTGGGTATACTCAGGATACAGTTAGTAGTTTTTTTTTACTTAATGGCAGTTTCGATATTAATTTTCTTGTCGAGGGTAAAAAGGTAAAAAAAAGTCAAACGAAAGTCAAAGACAGATTTTGGGTATACTTAAACCTGAATTGGGTATATATAGCCATACCCTTTTTTGTGTGTTATACGAGTAGCAAAAGACTGTTCTAAAACGTTCTTACTGCTTACAACAACCAGAAGAAAGAATTGTATACAGAGACCAAGAGCGAGAAGACAAAATAGATAATTAAAACTAAAACTAAAATAATAAAAAAAATGGATCGACTCAATTAAAATGTATAAAGTAAAAGTATTTATAATAAAAAAGTAAATAGAAAAGGTTAAAATAAATATTGTAAATCTATTTAAGTAAAAAACTAAAATAAAAAGTTAAAAGTTAAAATAAAAAGGTAAAATAAGTAACTAATGGTGTTTTGGGGAGAATTAATGGGGGGCCGTATATGCAACAGAAAAAAGTACACTAGGGTGACACGTGTCAGCCTCCCGTTGATTTGGACGCGCTAGTGACAAAAAATGCAACAATTTGAAACAATAATGATTCGTTTTGAGAACGAAGGAAACTTAGTAGCACGAATGCAACAGGTGTCAAACACCGGTGACTTGACACGGTTTTTAGCCCACAAAGAAAAGAGCAAATCAATAGATTTAACAATTTTAGATTTGATTTTTCGTCCGTTTATATATTTTTCTCTAACAAGCAAATTTGAGGTAATTTGCATATTTTAACTTCAGATTAGTTTTTTAATGAAAAAGACCATTATAGTTTTGCTAATATAATCCTTTAAAAATAGGATTCCATCGTCCTAACTAACCAGAAGAACAGTGAAAACCGGAGACAAAAAGAAAAAAGGAAATAAGTAGAAACAAATGTCTCATTCTAAATCTTTTATAATCTTGATGCTAAACAGAAGTATCTGCTTTCTAGAGTGGGGGCGGATGGAGGAGAAAATGGATTGATTAGCAAGTGGGGGCGGATCGAGAACTCAAATTAACAGTATGCTAAAAATAATACAATTTTTGTATGTATTTATATACAAGTTTTATAAAAAATAAACAATTAAATTTAATACAATTAATTTACTAAATAAATATACACGAAACCTTGTTTATTTTTTTATATTTTTATTTCTCCTAGAAAAATCTAGTAGTTTTTAATATGCCAAAGAAGAAAAACCAAATCAATGAAAGAAACAAAAATTATATTAAAAGATAGACAAATTTCCATGAAAATATTAAATTTGTAGCAACTTTTTCACTTACTAAACTTAGAGCTAGTAAATGAGACAACTAAACAATTAATACTAATTTATTAGCTACTTAATCTAAGGTTATTAAACTTCTACCAAAATTATTTTTATGGTTTATAAAGTTGAAATTAATTTATTTCAATAATTGTTTTCTTTAGCATTATTACTATGCATTAATACTTTTAATTACTTACGAGATCAATTCAAATGGTTTTATATCTAGGTGGGAAATGAGAGATAAAAATGATTTTTTAACTAATAATATCATAGGTTGAATAAGTGATCAAGATACTTAATGATGCAGGTCAACGATCCACAACTATGTAGCTGTTTTGAACATACGCAAATGAGCATTATTTGTGACTCATGTATAAGGACTGGATTATACAAATACTCAAATCGAATCCTTCAACGGGCCCAACAATTGTTAAAAGATTGAGAGTTTTTGTCACGAAATTGTGAACATAAATTCTATTGTTTAGTGTTCAAAAACCTTATTTTACTGTATTTTGATATTTTTTTTAGGATTATATTTTAATTACTGAATCAAATCTAACTTGATTCTGATTTGATTTTGATATTTAATATATTCATTTGTTTGAATATTTGATTAGGTTTTGGATGTTTCGAATATAATGCATCTGATACCCTAATGTTAAGTGTGTTATTTTTGTTGAATTAAAATTGAACATTTTGTGTTGTTGAACTTTTGAGTCCATATTACCCTTCAATTAAGGTTTATATAAGACGTCTAGCCATTCTTGCTACTCAGATAGAAAAATCATGTTTCCACAACCTGATTTATTTTTTATCCAAAGTCTAAAAAAGATAACGATATATTTTCCCTCTCAACATTAGCGAAAATAATTTCAAGTATGTAATCAATCCGGATAGTTGTGAGAATTTGAATTTTTGAAGAGGTTGTTTAGAAACTAGCATCAAAGACCGAAAGTATTTCAAACCCTTACAAATTGATCATGTTAACTGTGGACAACAAGGAAAGTGTTTCTAATCTTTGTCTAGTGTTTGAATAAATTTTTATACTGTTTTATTAGTTTAATTTTCTAATTGTAGATTCAGCTTGATTATCCGAATCCAATGAATCGATCCGCACCAACTTATTGAATCACCGTGTTAAAAAGTCGGTAAGAAGAGTGGTAACTATAAAAAGTCGATAAGAAGAGTGTTAACTACAGAGTACATTAGTTTGGGTGTACGGATGAATTTTCATATTTTAATTTCGGAATTAATGTTATAATTATTCAGGACCGCATCCAAGATTTTGATCTTTTGGAAAGCGGTAGTTTAAGTCGATAAAAGTTTGTTGAAGATAAAAGCAAATTTAATATGAGTTTATGTTGCTTTTGTAAGTACAAGCATCCAATAATTTACACAAAAAACAAAACCCCAACAAACAATTGTTTTTATGAAATAGTTCGTAGTCTCGTAAACTCCCGCACAGAGAAAGAACTGCATTCAAATTCAAGAATCACGGCATCGTCTTTTTTATATCCTAAAGATTTGTCATTAAGCTTCTCGATCCGCAAAATAAAGTCATTTTGAGAATACAGGATGTTGTATCAATCCGCAAAATAAAGTCATTTTGAGAATACAGGATGTTGTATCAAATGATCGGCAACTCGATCACAGCAGAGGTCAGCTAGGAACCAAATTCAGTTTGGATGATGAATAAATGGTAAGCTTCAAGGTGTTTGATATAGAAAAGTCATGTAACAAGAAAAAACCAGTTGTAATTTAATACTCAATTTCCTACCGACTGTTTCTAGATAGATAGAAAATTCAAAGCCATTAATCTATTGGTACTAGTTGTTTATAAATATATGATACAACCTAGCAGCATCCACTCACTTTTAAAGATCCATCTTACCTTCCAATTATCTTTAATCATAAATATTTCAAATAAGAGACCGGTTCTCGCGGGGACTTCGTTTTCATCAGCGCTATAATTGAACCACCAAACTTCTAAATAATTATATTATACATACAGATCTCGATCAACCTTTTCGTTTCTAATCAACCAGTCATAGGATGAAAAATTGTCCACCAATCCGAATCTTCTCTATTATTTCAATTATACGGCAGTGTATGCGTTATGTCGTACGAGAAAAAAATATAAGTTATTAAAAGGAAGCAGAAGATGGTTTACCAGTGTTATCAGCTTGTTGGTCTTGAAGACATAAAATTTCATGGGTTCTTCAATCCATGTCGAAGCAATGACATTCTATAAAAACTTACCCCAACCTAGTGGGTTTTTTATTTGTTTGAGCTGGTCTGATTTCGTTTAATTTATTTGTCTCCTTTATTAAGATTTATTTAATTTATTTGTTTAAATTTAATTTTTTTTGTTTGATTTAATTATAATTATATTTATACTTTATAATATTTAAAAACTATTTTTTTTATAAATAATAATGAAATAAAAAAATCCATAGTTGATAGCATTAATAGTATTCTCACACTTACGAAATAAATAAATAGATTAATTAAAATGTTTTTTAATTAATTATAAAAATAAACTATTAAAATATTATAAAAATTCGACACATCATTTAAATTCAAATGTATTTTTATTGAATTAAAGGAATTTTACACAATTTGGAGAACACAAATTTTTGTCCAAAAAACATTATCAGATTTGATACAAATAGTTGCATTTTTCATATCTTTTAGCTTTGATCAAGTAACCTTAAAATTACCTTCTTGATTTAAAAAGCTGATAATAGAATTCCATCTTCTACCTAATGTCTTCAGGCTTGACCTTCATGACTTGAGAAATCAATCTATGCAATCTTTCGAAGCCTCATGAACTAGAAAGTCTTTTTCTTTGGATGATCGTCTGAACCCTCTTAAAAGCGACCTTGAGAATAGCCATTCATCTGATAACCCCAATTTATATATAGATCTGTTTCATCTTTTTTATTTTCATAACAAATAAATTCAACATGTAAACAAAGCTAATATGGTGTTATTTGATGGAGAGACTCCTTCTGATTATAGTGCGTCGATAAAGATGAAAAACTCTTCGATAAAATTGAAAAGACTCTTGTTTATAGTGGGCTCGATGATTGATAGTGTTCTCGTCAATGAAGAGGTTCATCCTGCTGATAAACGCCCTTCGATGAAGAGGCTCCTCTTGCTATTGTGTCAGCGGAGAAAAATGCTCCTCATGTTGATAGTGCGTCCGTCGATGAAGAGGTTCATGTTTATGCGTCTCTTCATGTTTATGCGTCTCCTCCTATTGATACAGCTACTGCTGATGCGTCTCCTGTTACTGATGCAGTTATTGCTGATGAAGAAGCTCATTTCGCTAGTTCAATTACATAATGATGGTGAGT
Source organism: Limnanthes douglasii subsp. nivea (assembly GCA_036936605.1). Lineage (NCBI taxonomy): Eukaryota > Viridiplantae > Streptophyta > Magnoliopsida > Brassicales > Limnanthaceae > Limnanthes > Limnanthes douglasii. The sequence continues at coordinate 289,789,933 of JAUPFV010000003.1, forward strand.
GTAAAATGTGGAAACGGGCCTCACACTCATGGACTAACAACATATTATCCGTTTTGGGCCTTTTGGGCACGCACGAGTTTGCTATTTGGAGTGCACTCCCAAAAGGTCTCTTGCTAGTTGAGGTTGAGCCACAATTATATACATTCACTTATTATGGATCTTACCAATGTGGGATTGGGGGTCCTCTGTAGGACGAAGTTTATATTTTAAAAAACAGATTTTGAAAGTGAGAATAAGTATTTAATGAAGAGAGAAAATAGAGAAGAACCGTGACTAGAAAATGAAAAGATTTACTTCGTTAATTTAGTAGCATAGGGTTTAAATACAAAATACAAAACGATTGATACACGTTAAACTCTCTGCATAAGCAAAAAACAGAATTCTAAACACGCTATCTAACGACCAATAGAAAATAAGAAAACAACTAAACCAATAGAAAATAAGAAAAGCTTTTAAACAATCTCAACACTCCTTCTTGTTTAGATGCTGCAAACTCCAAGGTTCTTTTTGAAATCTTCAAACTTGCTAAGTGGCATCAAAGAAAAGATTAGATTGTTAGAAATCGCAATGGCAGCTTGATTATCAACTAGTATTTGAGGAGATGGCCAACTATGTGGAGGAGAATACGGAGGAAAAAGATATGTTACTACTAAGATACAAAACTAATGAATGTCAAGAGAACACTTGGTATCTTGACACAGGTGTAAGCAAACATATGCGTGGGAAAATAATCATGTTCATAGAGATTAATGAAGGAGTGAGTGGAAATGTCTTTTTTGGAGATGATAACAAAATATCAGTGAAAGGAAAAGGTAACATTCTTATTCGTGAAAAAGATGGCAGTCACCAAATGATTTCAAATGACTATTATGTACCTAACATGAAAAATAACATCTTGAGCTTGGGACAACTCTTAGAAAAGGGTTATGATACTCACATAAAAATTATAGTCTTTTTATGAGAAATAACAAAGGATATTTAATTGGTAAAGTTCAAATGTCAAAGAATATAATGTTTCCTTTGAATATTCAAAATGATATTACAAAGTGTCTTAAGGCTTGTTACAAAGATTCATCATGGCTATGGCATATTCGATTTGGGCATGCAAACTTTACAAGTTTAGAGTTATTGTCCAAGAAGTAAATGGTGAGAGGGTTACCATGTATCAATCATCTTGACCAACTATGTGAAAGATGTTTGCTGAAAAATAATTCTGAAAAAGCTTTGCAAAGGAGTCGGAATCAAGAGCCAATAAACCTCTCGAGCTTATTCATACCGATGTGTATGGTCCAATCAAGCTGAGCTCTTTAGGTAAAAGTAACTACTTCCTTCTATTCATTGATGATTTTTCAAGAAAAACTTGGGTATAAGATTAAAGCCATGAGATCTGACTGAGTCTTTGGAATATTTAAGAAGTTCAAAGCAGTTGTGGAAAATGAAAGCAGAAATAAGATTAAAGCCATGAGATCTGAGTGAGGAGGGGAGGTTACATCCAATGAATTCCAAGAGTTTTGTAAAGCACATGAAATTATTTGTCGCTTGACAGTTCCTAGATCTCTTCAACAAAACGGTGTGGTAGAAAGGAAGAACAGAACAATCCTTGATATGACGCGAAGCATGCTTAAAAGAAAGAAATTACTTAAAGATTTTTGGTCGGAAGTAGTGACATGTGCGGTCTACTTGTCCAACCGATCTCCAACAAGAATGTTTGGGGAAAGACACCACAAGAAGCGTGGAGTGAAATAAAGTCCGGAATTTCTCACCTGAAAGTATTTTGAAGCATAGCTCATGTTCACGTACCATACGAACAACGAACTAAACTCGATGATAAAAGAAAGAGTTTTATCTTCACCGGTTACGACTCAAGTTCCAAAGGTTACAAGTTGTACAACCCAAACAATAAAAATTTGTGATAAGCCGAGACGTAATAGTTGATGAATAAGGAAAATGGTATTTTGGGTTTCATGCAAATGAGTTCACATTTTTCCCCCAAATTGAAGAAGATGAGCATACACCAAATGAGCAATCTGAAGATGTTGCTACCCCACATGCTTCACCAACATCAACAACTCATGGAGACTCGCCACCTTCATTATCGTCAAATGGTAGTCTAAATGAGAGAGTAGTGGAACGTATAATCGAACCAATGCATACACCAAATGAGCCTTAATGATATTTATGAGGTAATCGAACCAGTGGATAACCTTACAATTTTTTGTCTATTTGCTGATTGTGAACCAGTGACATTTCAAGAAGCTACACAAGAGAAACAATGGAGAGACGCGATAGACAAAGAAATTAGAGCCATCGAGAGGAATAACACATGCGAACTCACCTCACTTCCCAAAGCGTGCAAGACAATAGGCATCCAAATGGTTATACAAAACAAAAAGAAATGCTAAAGGGGAGATGGAAAAACACAAAGCGAGACTTGTTGCAAAAGGCTATAGTCAAAAGGCGGGAATGGACTATGATGACATATTCGCCCTCGTTGCCCGATTAGAAACTATTAGACTAATAATTTTGTTGGCAGCTCAAGACAAGTGGAAAATACAACAAATGGATGTAGAGTGAGCATTTTTAAATGTTGTCCTTGAAGAAGAAGTCTACATTCAACAACTTTTAGGCTATGAGGTCAAAGGTCATGAAGATAAGGTGTTGAAGCTAAAGAAGGATTTTTACGGGCTCAAACAAGCACCAAGGACATGAAATAGCAGAATTGACAAGTATTTGTGAGACAATGGCTTCAACAAATATCCCTACGGGCACCCTCTATATACCAAGATCAAAGATGGAGATATTTTGATTGTGTGCTTCTATGTGGACGATTTGATCTTCACCAGAAGTATCCCAAGCATGTTCGATAAATTTAAGGAAGTGATAATGAAAGAATTCGAGATGGCAGACTTAGGGCTCATGGCGTACTACCTTGGCATTGAAGTTAAATAACAAAAAGATGGAATTTTCATCTCACAAGAAAGTTATGCAAAAGATATCCTGAAGAAGTTTAAGATGGAGAATTGTAGCCCGACAAGCACACATAGGGATGACAATGGGTCGGGATGGGTGCGGGTATAGCTAAACCCGTAACCCATCCCGTCTATGTTTTTTCAAATCCATACTCTAACCCGTATCTGTCGGGTAGTAATATGTTTCTCCCACATCCGAACCCACCGGGTTCGGGTATCCATCTGCGGGACCCATTGAAGCTATGTTTTTTTAGAAAATATCAAATTTATTATTTAAATATATAGATACTATTTTCAAAATATATGGTATCTAGATATGTATTATCAAATATTTTGCAAACTATTAATAATTAATATATGATTTTGATATATGTTAGTAAATAGTTTTTTAATTTAATTAATAATATTATTATTAAGAGAAATTGAAAAATCAAACTCAATATTTAAATGTAGAATGATATTTTTCAAAATATACGTTATCGAATGATAATTAGCAAATATTTCGTATTTTTTATGTTATTAATAATTAATATATGGTTTTGGTATATTTTATAACTTTTAATTGAATTAATAATACTAATAATACTATAGCTATACTAATAATATTAGTATCAGTTTTACCAAAAAAAGAAAAAATATTTAAAAGTAAGAAACAGAAAAATCAAATGTAATGTTTAAATATATAATAATATTTTTCAAAATATATCCTATAAATTAACAAATAATATATGATTTTATATTAGTGAATACAAATACTAATATTAATAACTTTATTGTAAAGTTTAATAAATAATATTAAATAATTTATTATTTTATAAAATATTAATTTAGCAGGTACCAGTGGGGTATTATCCAGTGGGTCGGTTTCGGGTTGGGTACCCGTGAGAAATTTCTTAAACCCATAATCCATCCCAAACCTGGCGGGTAGTAAATTTTCAAACCCATAACTCATCATATTGGGTCAATTCGGGTCAGGTACCCGCGGGTTCGGAAGACATTGTCATCTCTAAACACACCCATGGAGGTCGGAGTCAAAATATCCAAACATTAAGAAGGAGACAATGCAGATCTGACATTATTTAAAATTTTGGTCGGAACTCTACGCTATCTAACTTGCACGAGACTAGATATCCTTCATGCAGTTGGATTGGTTAGCCGCTACATGAAATCTCCAACAACAACTCATTTCAAACTTGCAAAGAGAATTCTTCGCTATCTGAAAGGTACGATAGACTTTGGCTCACTTTATTCCATTTCTAATGAATACAAGCTTGTTGGGTATATCGATAGCGATTGAGGTGGAAACATAAACAATTGAAGGAGTACTACTGGATTTTTATTTTTATGGGAAATATTTCTGTCACATGGATGTCAAAGAAACAATCGATTGTCACATTATCTACATGTGATGCGGAATACGTTGCTTCTACTACATGTGTTAGTCATGCAATTCCGCTTAGAAATATATTGAAGGAGATTGACCTAACCACAAATGAGCCAACTAAAGTGTATGTTGACAATAAGTCAGTCATCGCTTTAGCCAAGAATCCAGTATTCCATTATCAAAGTAAGCATATGTATGTCAGCTACCACTACATAAAGGAGTGTATTTCAAGAAAGGATGTGCAAGTTGAATATGTAAAGACACAAGATCAAACTGCCTATATTTTCACCATGCCACTCAAAAGCGAAGACTTCAAACGATTAAGGAAAATTCTAGGGGTCACGAGATCAAGTTTAAGGAGGAGTGTTGGATCATAAACTTGACCCGATTAAAGTGTCCAACCCACTCAATAAGGCCCATCTAGAAATCATATTCTAGAAACAATTGAATTAATATTTATTTCGTAGTGGAGGTTGTGTGTAAGACCATCCTTAGGTTGAATGCAAGATACTCTTTTATGTTGAGTGTCACTTTTACCTTGAGTTTAGTCTTGAGGTTGAGTGGGTTGGACCTTTTAATCGGGTCAAGTTTATGATCCAACAGATTATTATATGTACATTCTAAGTGGTCCCATAACCCCGTTACAGCTAGTATGCTTGGTACAAGCATCTTCATATAATTCCTATCAAATTAATTATCTTTATTCATCAGCAAGTCGTACAATAGCTCTGTTGTTTTAGCAAATCCTTTACAATCCGTTTTCGTGGCCACAAATGCACAAACCAACCAAACATATGATAAACATTATGACATACTATAAGATAATAAGATTCATTGAAATATATTCTCGTACCTTTTGGTTTCCATATCGGCTACAAGTTATTATATCCTCAAAGACTCATACCAACCAAAAATATAAAAACAATTGGTCCTTCCAAACCTCATTGAACTCGAGATGATCAGCAAAACTATGCAAGCAGCATCGATGAAGAATAAAAAGTAAGGATTATTCATCCTACCCCACAATTTTTTCACCGCCAAAGAAATATGGAGTTCAATTTTACCAAATTTATCACTTCGTAGTATTATTTTCCCTATCAGCACCCTCCTGCATTGGGGCACACATGTGTGACCTAAAAAAAATAAAAGTTTTTTTTTCTTTTAAGCAACGTAATATTTGATTAATCAAAACAGGAATACACATAGACTTCTTCAAAAACAAAAATAAAATAAAATTCAAACATTAGCATTGGAGAAAACATTTGCATGCCCAATTTTAGACAAAAAACCAAAATTTAGGCAAGATTTCCTTTCATGAAAAGACTTGAGGGATCCAAGTTGAAGCCCAAGGACAGCCTTGAAGAGGAAATAAATCACCTATTTTGGTTTATCCACAAAAGAACAATTCGCCATGCAAGATAAAAGCCTCATCAGAGATGATAAGCATTTGAAGAACAGAGCTATTATTGGTAAGATCAGATCCCATTCTTGAATAAATTTCTAAAAATAGCGTATTCCAGAGAGAAATTGGGGTTATCCATCAGAGATATGCACTTAATGCAGCAAGAACAGGTGAACAAAGAGCTCTTAAGGGTAAGAATCATCTTTATCAAATAGATTTGATTCATTAGAACAACCAGGAGGCTTTAGAGATCTTAGACGAAGAATTAGGGCAATAAGTAAGACAAAAACATATTTGCAAATAAAAGCATCAGTGGTAGACATGTTTCAAACAAACTGATCCACAAAAGCATCCAAGGAGTGATTCACTCAGAATAAGCTTCAAAGGAGCGATTCAGTGAGCAAAAAGACATTAAAAGCGGCTTTACTTAGAAAAACAGCAAACAAAAGCTTCAATTGAGCAGTACGAGGGCATCTTTGAGCTTAGAACGATCAGGAATCATGAGGACTAAGATGACGAGGACCGCAACGACCACAAGCCTTAAAGAGAACAGGTATAAATGAACTCTTTAGTGATGAAAGAAAAGCTTCAATGCTTATCATTCATATAAGCTCTAATAAACATATATAATGAAAGCTTCCAAGGAGCGATAAAAGTGGATTCACTCAAAAACAGCAAACATAAGCTTCGATTGAGCAGTGCGAGGGCAACTTTGAGCTTGGAACAATCATGAAATAAGAGTACAAGAGCAGCAACAACCACTAGCCTTGTAACGAACATGAATAAATAAACTCTTCTGGGATGAAATAAAAGCTTCAGATCTTAACATTCATATAAGTTCTAATAAACATATATAATGATAAGCTTCCAAGGAGTGATTCAGTGAACAAGAAGACATTAAAAGCGAATTCACTCAGAAAAAACAATAATCAAAACCTTCGATTGAGCAGAGTGAGGGCATCTTTGAGCTTGGAACAAACAGGAATCATGAAGACTAAGAGTACGAGGGCGGCAAAGACCACAAGAATTGTGGTGAACAGGTATGAAGGAATTCTATATAGACATAAAACTTATTTATCTGTTAGTAACGACATAGTCTAAGCCAACAACTTCTAAGCTTAGAATAAATTTAAGTTCGATAGGAATGTCACTTATGGAGATAATTTGCTTTATTTTGCACTGAAGATATGAAGATATGAACTAGGGTCATAGATGGAGAAATCAATCTCCTGACACAGTGAAGAATAGGAGCAATAACTCAAGGATTATTACCTTTAGTGAGAAGATTAATAATTGTTAAAGAGTCAGTTTCAAGATCCACCTGAGTCCAACCTTTCTGCTTGAAAACGATTAGATCATCAAGTATGGCTCTAATTTTAGCTATAAGGGAAGACAACTTACCATATAGATTACTAGCCTCATAAATTAGATTGCCACAATTGTCCATTATAAACATAGATCCACTCGATTCACCATTAACAAGGCATGAAGCATCAGAATTAAGCTTCATTGTTCCAACACTAGGGAGATTCCATTTAAGATACAGTGGCATGTTCTTACTAAATTTTACATGGCTAAAACAACCAAATATTTTAGCAGCATAAAGGTACTTATCCTAGTTTTTAGAATTAAACTTATTGTTATAATCAATGCTAGTGAGAATGTAATTTATTTTAATAATAATATTCTTATAGTTTATAGAAATACCTTTGATTTTAACATCGTTTTGACATTTCCATATAATGCCCAAAACTATAGAAGGTATTATATGTCCTATATAAAGTTTTTCATTAGTGGACCATATCCAAGACCTTGTTATGTGAGTAATAGTCATAAAACTAGATATATAAACTCTGAAAATATTAGAAAAATATGTCCATATAGACCAGACAAAGACACAAAATACAAAAGATGATTAAGAGACTCAATGTTCATGAAAATTGACATTTAGAAGCAAGAGAACATATCTTTTTTGTAAGAGAGTATCTATATGAATATAGTTATGAATAAGCTTCTAGTAAAGAAAAGAAAACTTCCTATGAGTTAGATAATTCCATATTTTATGATGTATATTTGATTCATTATGATGTAATCTGATACTTTCCCAAGTGTTTTTTAAGAATGAACTTCCCCAGATTAGAAAGGTCCCAAATCAGACAATTCTCCACATTAGGGTTGACATAACAAAGTCTAATTCTATTTATGTCACTAGGAGCAATAAGATTATTTAGCTCACCAAATATCCAAGAGTTATTGAACCAGTAATTGCTCCAAGCTTCAAGAATATATGGGGCTCGGCATATGTAGGCTAGACATTTCCAAATTATTGAACCAGGCCTATAGTAGGAAATCTGTAACGCGTGTAATCCTTTGCAGTATTTATTATGAATTAAAATAGACCATAAAGATTTATTGGTTCTCTAATTGACCCACAACTTACAAGAGAGGGAATGTTTAATATCAGACAACAATATGACATTCAAGCCTCCTTCCTTGAAGGTTTTGCAAACATGTTTCCACTTGCATTAATATATCTTATGTTCTAAAGGAGAGGAACCCCAGAGAAATCTTGTAAAGATGTTCTCAATTTTGCATAAAACATTCTTGAGGATAATATTGAAATGCATCCAATACTGAACAATGTTCATAAGTACAGTAGGAATAAGAGAGAGTCTCCCAGAAAATGAGATATGGACAAAATCCAAATACATGATTCTGTTATTAATTTGACAAATAAGTCTATTGTAATTACTAGAAATATTGTTAGTGCTAAGAATTATTCCAAGATATTCAGTAGGTAAAGAACTGTTAGAGAAACCTGTTTTGCTAGACATTATATTTAATTTAATAGAGTTCATACCTGTTGAAGCTATAATTTTTGTTTTTTCTTTATTGACGATTTTCTCATAACAGTCTTTATAACTCTGTAGGAAATTACTTAGGAGGTCTAGAGTAGTATCATTACTATTAGTGAAGAGCAGAATATCATCTGCAAAAGCAAGACTACATATATTCATAGAATCTCTGCTCTTATCTAACATAGAATTGTTATTCTTAAACAAAGCATAAAGACCTTTGAGTAAAATTTCCTCAGCAATGATAAAGAGGTTAGGGGATAAAGGATCCCCTTACCTCAAACCACTCATTGTTTTGAAATAGCCTATAACTTTCCCATTAATAATAATAGAAACATTAACAGCCGTAATCATGATATTGATAAGCCTAATAAATTTGCTAGAAAAACCAAACTTATTAAAAATCTAAAAAATAAAACTAAAAGTCAGCTTGTCAAAGGCCATTGACGTGTCAAGCTGAATAAGAATGTTAATGTCTTTAGCTTTACTATTCAAATCATATTGTAATTTCTTAGCGATTAAAATGTGATCGTGAATACCATAGCCAGGGACAAAACCTGGGAAGGTAGTTGAGAAACCTATTATTTAGGATTTTAGACATGATTCTGTTCATTAATGAATAAAGACTAATATGACGATAATGACTCCATCTAGTAGGATTAGCAGTTTTTGGAATCAAACAAATCCTAGTAGCAAGTATTTCTTTAGGGATGTAATTGCATTTAAGAAAAGATTGCATAGCACTGACTAAATCGTTTTTGATGATATTCCACCATGTCCAATAAAAACAATTATTATAATCGTCCATACCTGCTGCACTTTCAGGTTTCAGGCTATTGATGATGAGGCAGATCTTGTCTTCGCTAGGATCTTTAAGCAAGTAATCATTATCTTCACTAGTTATAAGAGTGAGGATATTATAAAATATGGGATCCATCATCCTTGTCAACGTAAGGAGAGACAACGAGAGCATCTTCAAATTAATTGACAGTAGAAAGGCCAACTTTAGTGTTGTCATTAAGCCAGGTAGCACCATCTTTAATCCCACTAATACTTTTTTTTCTTCTTCTTTTAACGAAACAATGGAATAACTTAGAGTTTCTGTCTCCTTCTATAGCGTACTTTGCATAACATTTTTGTGTCCACTAGTTGTCTTCCATTTTATGAGCTTGCATCAAAAGAGCATTAGCTTTAGAAATATAATGAAGAGACTCAACATTGTTGTGAACCTCATGGTTCTACTCCAAAGTTTGCACCTCAACTTCTAAAGCCTCCACATTATTAAAAATATTACCAAAATAATATATATTCCATTGAATAAGACCTTTTTTAAGTCTTTTCAATTTATGCTAAAACTTAATAAGATTATCTCCCTCAATGTCCTGTATCTAATTCCTTTCAAAAAAAGAAAACATTCTGGATCAAGAGACCACATATTCAAATTTTTGAAACTTTTATTTATGGTATAGTTATTATTAGAGATAGAGACAATTAAGGGCATGTGATCAGAGCATGTCCTAGCTTTGTGAATAACATGGTTTCCCCAAAATAGTGAGACCATTTGTTATTGATAAATATCCAATCCAAATGCTTTCACTTAGACGTTTTGGACCAAGTATACTTGGAACCAACAAATCCAGCATCTTCAATTCCGCAAAACCTTATCATATCATTAAACTCATTAGAACTATTATGACAGAATGTACTACAACCCATTTGATCCTCTATAGTAGTTACATGATTGAAATCACCACATAACAACCATTCAAAACTACTATTATAAATCTTCTTAAGGATGTTCCAGAGATCAATTCTATTGATTCTCTGGCACTTAGCATACACCACAGTGATTAAAATATATTTAAGAAAATTTAAGTATCTAATCTCTGAGTGGAGGCACTGGAATGATCAATAATAATCTTGACAAATATATCCTCATGCCAAAAGATCCATGTTTTTTTTTGAAATGTTAAACTTATAGTTGTTAAAACCAATCTTCTTAGCTATAGCACTGATATTATCAATACTTATTAAAGGTTCTTGAACCACAACAAATTTAATGTTGTTTTTCTTGATCATATACTTAAGTCTTCTGAGAGAAGAATTGTTTCGAAACCTGTGTATGTTCCAGTTTAAGATATTAATCATTATCAATAAAAGGATTAGTTTTACTTGTGTCAGTGAAGTGGAATGCTTTAATAATCTTGCTTTTTGTGTTCTTCCTCCATTTAGTTGCTTTAAGCTTCTTATCAAAAATTTCCTTAAAATGATTTTATGTTTCATTTTTGTTGAATTCAGGAGAAGCATTCAGAGGGACCATGGAACTTATAGAGGTTGTAGGAGAATTCTGTTTGCTACCTATGCTGCTCTGCTCTGGAGAAGAGATGTCTGGAGCAAGATTTTCATATCCCAATGCAGTAGCAATATTATAGCCATAGTCTATAAATTATATAACTTCAATAATTTCATTTTGTTCAAGAGTGATGTAAATTTACTTTTGTGTATTATTAATATCATCTTTCTTTCTATTCTTGTTCAAAATAGGCTGAGCACTATCATCAACAATCTGTGTTGTTATGGCAGTTTTCTTTGTACTCAATGATTTGATTTTGTTGACATTCGAATCCTTGAAATCAATTGTTTTTTCCTTAATATGGTATTCTTCCTCAGTAGAGTATTCTATTTGCATCTTCTCATGAATATTTTCCTTCTTTTTATATTCTTGATTGCTATGATCCAAATGATTGCAGAGCTTGCAATAATTAGGCATATTAAAGTAACTGATCTTCATCTAATGTCCATGATTAAACCCCAAAATCGATCCAAACATCTTGCTGTAAATTCTTAGTAACATCAATCTTGACCGAAGCAGAGCAGGAAGAATAAAAGGTCCGTTTTTATATGGGACATTCATGATAAGAGGTTCCCCAATCGCTGTTGTGACAGTCTTAATGATTGTTTTATTAAAAATATGTTCAAGATGTCTCCCGATCTTAATCCAAACAGACGTCACACGACTTTCGTATTTGTCGTTGAATTCAATTGTCCATTTCAGTAGCCACATAACAGAGGAACCAATAGTCCAAATAGATCTTCACCACAGTTTGCATAAATCTATTTTTTGGATCCTAATTTTATATCTATAATCAGCCTCAAACTTCAAATATTGAAGAAATTGTATTAGAACATTTCTTTTTGGGATACCGTGTGCGAACTTACCTACAAGAGTAAATTTCGAGTTATTTTTCAAGCGTTCTTCAACTACACTGTCAAATTATATTGAAATTTGATTTTGTTTCTACGTGACACTTTCTGGAACAAATTCCCGATGTTCATCATCTTGAATTCTTTTTTCGGAACCTGCTTATACTTCAGTTTTTGGACCATGAATTCATGATTATGATTCTATAATTTTGATGTTCTTTAGTTTAAAAATTGAATCGTTTGGTATTCTCTCATAATGAAACAAACATATATTTTTTTGAGATCAAGAGAGTATTTCTTATCATAAACTTTTCTAGACAAGCATAAATCTAAGTAAGATTTGCAGACAGCAGCATAAGAGAAAGCATTACAAAATACTCCTGGGGAATCCAGCAAAAAATGCAGGGTCGAATTAATCTTTTTTAATCTGATGACGAAAATAGCATACTTCTATCCTTAACACATTCAGAGGAGTAATAGAAGACTAGCTCAAAAAGACTACTGAGGAGAATCAATTAATCAAAAGAATTGAATGATAAACTATGAATCGGAGATTCAAAAATGGGCACGGATTCGTGGCGAATTCCATAAAATCTTGTATAATTCCAAAAGAAAAGTTGTTTTTTCACAATAGGTGTTTCTATATTAGAGAGAAAAAAATGTTTTTTTTAATATTTTGAAATAAAAAAGAAAAACATAAAAGTTTTGGTTTGAGAGGAATTTAAATCTCGTTCTAGAATATATAACGAAAGAAAACGACTTCTTTCTCTCTCACATTGCAAGCCATGTTTCACTTTTATGGGGAAATATATTATCACATGTTTAGAAATGTACCAATCTATTTGTTCTTTTGCCTGCAACACTTTCTTGATCTATTTGAACTGACTAAACCTCACATGATCATCACGTACTTGACTTTCCAAAAGATCACCATGTATAATGATCTTTTTATTCCCCGTCCGAAAATATTTGTCGTTTTAGGAAATATTTTTTGTCCCACAATACATGTCGTTTTCATTTACCAATGCAAATTTTAATATTTTTTTATAATCATCTACCAATTCGACTCTTTTTTTCTACTTTTTATGAAAAAGAGGTGTAATTATGACCTTCCTTAAAACCCGTGCATTACCTTAAAACGACATGTATTTTGGGACAAAGGGAATAATGTTTATATCAGTATTAGTAAACATCACTTCCTCCTCTACTACGTCTTATCAGATTGACGTTGAACAATCAATGGTGATAAGGGTGAAATTCGCCGGAATAAATAATAAGGGGTTAATTATGAGTAAAAGATATTTGACATGGCTATTATCGTATTTATTATTCTCTAGAGGTAAATTTGTAAACAATATACTTGATAAAGGGCCAAAATGATAATTAGGTCAGCCCACTAAGAATATTAATGGGTCCACTTTACTTTACTATAAAAGGTGACCCACTTTCTTGGTAGGTGGGACATTGAAAGATTATTCTATTATTTTTGTACACACTCTCTCTCTACACTTTCTCTCTCTAGTCACATCAGACACAAGATCCGAAATATTCCATCAATCATTTATTAACTCATCATTGGCGCCGTCTGTGGGAAGCTGTGATACCAAAAATGAATCTTTTTCTTTAAAAATCACGCTTTACAAGATTAACGACGAGGCTGTGGGAGAGAGGGTCGGTAGAGAGGTGATCCGAACCATTTCGGTGTCAGAAGGTGAAGAAGCCCCAGGTCAGGGGCGCTACGACCAGGGTCGGGACAAATGGTCAACCCTGATAATGACCCGAAGACAGCTCCTAGAAGCCATTTCCAGGCTGAACGCCGAGAGAGAGTGGGCACTAGACGAGAAAAGGGTCAAGGAAGGAAAAGGCAAAGAACCAGTCTTGGAGGACCGGGAGGAGGTCGACCCCACCGTTGGGCCTCGCACCGAAGCCCGACCTGTCAGGTATTATCGAGAGCCTCATCCTGAGGAAGGGCGAAGTACCAGGACTCAGCAGTACCCAGAGGACCATCGCGACGTGCCAGCTGACTACACCTCGGATGACTCATCGGGCAGGGAGTACCGACGACGGGAAAGAGTCCAACGCACACGTAAAAATTGCTCCCGATGCCATCGAGGACCCAGGACGGACTCTCCGAAGTACAAGAAGGGTAGCACCGAGAAACAAACCCCGATGTCGTTTGAAAAAGAAGAAGTACCCGCAGCCAGTCGTGAAGAGCGAGCAGCGCTGCCTCAAGTGCCACGGCAACCGTCGAACAGCAAGAACCTAGGTTACCGAACCAGCAGCCAGTTTATCAGCCCAGGAGATGAGGGACTCTACGGAGTTCAGACAGAAGGACTTGGAGGAGGAGCGTGCGGGTTCGGAATTAATTGGAAGGCATCGCCATTGTCCGACGACATATTAGCGGGGCAGCTCCCGAAGCGATTTGATATTTTCAAGCTAGAAAAGTACGATGGGAAGAAAGACCCGGATAATCACCTGGAAGCCTTCAAAAACTTCATGCTTAGTTTCGACAATGATGATAAACTCCTATGTAGAGCTTTCTCCATGACCTTCCGGGACCGGGCGTCCAAGTGGTACAACCGTTTACCACAGGACTGCATCAAAAACTACGGGATGTTCTGGATAATGTTTAGGCAACATTTTGTTGGAAGTAAAAGTTTCCGAGCCAACGGAGACACCATTATGAATTGTAGACAGAAATTGGGAGAAAGCCTTAAAGAGTATACCCAACGTTTTGTTGACGCGAAGACCAACCTAGACCACTGCGAAGAGAATGTGGCCCTAACCGTGTTCCGTTTAGGTTTGCTCCTGGGACCTATGAAGCAAGCAGTAACGAAGAAACAGGCATTCACGTTCTCCGCGCTTCTGGCTCAAATAGAAAAGCAGATATTGATCGAAGAGACCGAAGCATCCGAGCTGGCGGCCCAAATTCAGCAAAGTGCCCAAGAGTCGGTAGTAATAAGGCAGGGCACTCGATCAGACTACGCTCGGGCAGTCCAATCGGTCAGCAAGATACATCCGACCCTGCCAGTATCAGCCAAACCTTCGGCTCCAACAAGCCAGATTCCGAAGCAGACGAGCCAGACGACTTCATGACCCATGTCTAACAAATGGATCCGGCCTGCATACTTCGCAGACCTCACAGAGTGTATTTCATCGATCTACGAGAAAACTAAGAAAAGTGGAATGTACCGAAGACCTTTCCTGATACCGACGCCTCGGGAGCAGAGGAACAACCGCTATTTTCACTATCACGAAGACGTGGGGCATGATACTGTTAAGTTTTTCTGAACTTATCAGCATTTCCAATGAAGCCAGTGCTTGCCATCACTTGAGTAAAATGTATCATAACTTTCAAGTAGAATGTGTTATTTTGACAGAATAATCCAGCATTATATAACATGTTATTATTGGATTAAGAGATGCTAGATGAAAAGACAGTGGAAGACAGTGGAGATGAGGCAAGTGCTAAGCACATTAAAAAGAATTGGAGTGAATTGAAAAGACAGTGTAATTTTAAGGGTTATAAATTACAAATTAAGGACTCTAATATTTTTCCCTTCTTGAGTGTTACAGTCTCTACAAAACCTAAGGTTAGGGTTTTTTGTGTATTCACCAGAAACGGCCGTCACTGTGTTCTTCCTAATAAAATCGATCTGCAGCAGGTCCGGAGACGTAGGCATAATTTGCTGAACTCCGTTAACAATTGTGTCTTTGATTTCACTTTTGTTTTTGTGCTTTCCTTTTCTTTTTTTCTTTTGATCTGATTTGACAGGAAATTAGCATATTTCCCTTAGAACTGGTATCAGAGCCAGACTGGTAGCGATCTAAAGGAAATCAGATTTGAGTGGGAGCAATGGCTACAGACGAAGGAAAGGTGAGACTCGAAAAATTCGATGGTGTAGATTTTAGGTTCTGGAAGATGCAGATTGAAGATTATCTGTACCAGAAAAAACTTTATTAACCCCTCTCAGAAAAGAAACCAGAAGGTATGAAAGATGAAGATTGGACCCTTCTTGATAGACAAGCTCTTGGAGTCATCCGATTGACGCTATCCCGCAACGTTGCTTTTAACATCATAAAGGAAATAACCACGGCGAGTCTTATGAAGGCTCTCTCCAGTATGTATGAGAAGCCATCAGCATGTAACAAAGTTCACTTGATGAGGCGTTTATTCAATTTGAGAATGATGGAAGGTGCTTCGGTAGCTCAACACCTCAATGAACTTAATACAATCACAAGCCAATTGAGTTCAGTTGAAATTGATTTTGATGAAGAAATACGAGCATTGATATTGTTGTCTTCACTACCAGATAGTTGGAATGCTACTGTCACTGCGGTGAGTAGCTCATCAGGAAGCAATAAGTTGAAATTTGATGATGTTCGTGACCTAGTTCTCAGTGAAGAGATTCGAAGGAGAGAATCAGGTGAGTCATCAATCTCCTCAATCTTACATACAGAATCGAGAGGAAGAAATTCAACCAGAGTATATGGACGTGGTAAGTCAAACTACCGAGGCAAATCAAGAGACTGGAGGTCCAAGTCTAGGAATCCTAAAAATTCCCAGGGGTTGAGAAACATGGAGTGTTGGAATTGTGGGAAGACCGGGCACTTTAAATTTCAGTGCAAGAGAGAACCAAAGGAACAAGAGAAGAAGACAGAGGCAAATATAACTTCAGAAGGAGACGATGCGTTAATATGCTCCTTAGAAAGTAGGGAATAGTCTTGGGTATTAGACTCCGGAGCATCGTTTCACGCGACTTCGAAGAAAGAATTCTTCGAGAGGTATGTCCCTGGTAACCTTGGAAAAGTATATCTTGGTGATGATCAACCTTGTGATATTATTGGTAAAGGTACTGTGAAGATTAAGTTGAATGGGTCTGTATGGGAACTGAAAGATGTCAGACATATACCCAGTCTGAGAAAGAACTTAATCTCAGTAGGGCAGTTGGCTAGCGAAGGCTATAGTACGATCTTCTATGGTGACAATTGGAAAATTTCAAATGGAATAGCAGCAGGAAACAAAAATCCAAATGTTTGGCACCAGAGGCTTGGCCATATGAGTGTGAAGGGTATGAAAATTATGTACTCGAATGGGAAGCTTCCAGGTCTAAAGTCAGTCGATATAGACATGTGTGAAGATTGCATACTTGGAAAACAGAAAAGGGTCAGTTTTCAGATGAGTGGTAGGCTGGAGCTTGTTCACTCTGACGTTTGGGGGCCAACAACTGTTTCATCTATAGGAGGGAAACACTATTTCGTGACCTTTATCGATGATCATTCTCGAAAGGTATGGGTTTATTTTCTGAAGCATAAATCTGAAGTGTTTGATGTTTTTAGGAGATGGAAATCTATGGTTGAGAATGAGACAGGTCTGAAGATTAAAAAGCTGAAAACTGATAATGGTGGTGAATATGAGGACACCAAATTCAAGAACTTTTGCTATGAGCATGGTATGAGGATGGAGAGAACTGTTCCAGGTACGCCTCAACACAATGGTATTGCCGAACGTATGAATAGAACGTTAACATAAAGAGCCAGAAGCATTCGAATACAGTCTGGTTTACCAAAGCAGTTCTGGGCAGAAGCAATCAACACATCGGCTTACCTGGTTAACCGAGGCCCATCGGTTCCCTTAGAACATCGAATACCCGAGGAGGTATGGAGTGGTACGGATATAAAATTATCACATCTAAGAGTTTTTGGTTGTATAGTATATGTTCATATAAGTGACCAAGGTAGGAACAAGCTTGATCCGAAATCGAAAAAATGTTTCTTGATCGGCTATGGCGAAGATGAGTTCGATTATCGTGTTTGGGATAAGGAGAACAAGAAGATGATACGAAGCAGAGATGTGATCTTCAATGAAACATTGATGTACAAGGACAGACATAAAATTGAAGCAAATGACTCAAAATCGTATGAATCAGTATTCACAGATATCGAGGGAGTCCCAGATAATCAAGAAATAGAGTCGATCAGATTAACCCCTCAACAAGGAGGGTCTATTGGACAGATCGATCAACAGCAATCCGATACCTTATAGCCGACCGAGGCAGTTCTTGTTTTGCGAAGATCTTCCCGACCCAATGTACCCAACAGGAGATACTTGAACTATCTGTCACTTACCGATGGAGGAGAACCTGAATGCTAGGATGAAGCTTGCCAGACCAGTGATGCTAGTAAGTGGGAGTTTGCTATGAAAAATGAGATGAAGTCTTTAATCTCAAATGATACATGGGATCTAACTGAGTTACTAATGGGTAAGAAGGTACTTCATAACAAATTGGTGTATCGGGTGAAAGATGAGCATGATGGCTCTAAGAGATACAAAGCACGACTAGTTGTCAAAGGGTTCCAACAAAAGGAAGGAATTGATTACACCGATATTTTTGCTCCAGTTGTGAAGCTCAATACTATTAGATCAGTGTTGAGTATTGTTGCCATTGAAGACCTTTATCTTGAACAGTTAGATGTGAAGACTGCATTTCTTCACGGGGATTTGGATGAGGAGATATACATGTATCAACCAGAAGGTTTCTTAAAGGAAAGGAAAGAAAACATGGTATGGAGACTTAAGCAAAGTTTGTACGGTTCAAAACAAGCTCCAAGACAGTAGTACAAGAAATTTGACGGTTTTATGCACAAAGATAGTTTTCAGAATTGTAATGCGGACCACTGTTGCTATTTTAAAAGATGTAAGTCCAGTTATATCATTTTGCTACTCTATGTTGATGATATGTTAGTAGCAGGTTCAGATATGGATGATATTAGAAGATTGAAGCTACAATTGTCAAAAAAATTTGACATGAAGGACTTGGGTCCGGCGAAGAAGATTCTTGGAATGCAAATCATAAGAGATAAGCATAGAAAAGTTTTGCAGTTATCTCAGTCAGAGTACATCGATCGCGTTTTGAAGAGATTTAACATGTGTGATGCAAAGCTAGTTAGTACACCATTGGCAGGTCACTTTCGTTTATCCAAGGATCAATCCCCTAAGACGGATGAAGAAAAAAACTGCATGGCTAAGGTTCCTTACGCCTCAGCTATTGGAAGTTTGATGTATGAAATGGTCTGTACGAGACAAGACATTAGTTATGCAGTGGGAGTTGTGAGTAGGTTTATGTCAAACCCAGGGCAAATTCATTGGGAAGCTGTCAAATGGATTTTGAGGTACCTACTAGGTACCATAGAAAAGTGTTTGTACTTTGGTAAGGTTGAGTTAAAGGTACAAGGCTACGTGGATGCAGATTTTGGAGGTGAAGTTGATCACCGGAAAAGCACTACCAGTTATATATTTACTGTTGGAACTACAGCTGTTAGTTGGATGTCAAAATTACAGAAAATTGTCACTTTATCAACTACAGAGGCTGAGTATGTAGCAGTGACCGAAGCCAGTAAAGAGATAATATGACTTCAAGGTTTGTTAACCGAGTTGGGATTCAAATAGAAGAACAACGTTCTACATAGTGATAGTCAAAGTGCAATTCAATTGGCGAAGAATTCAACATTTCATTCAAGAACCAAGCACATTAGTCTTCGTTATCATTTCATTAGATCTTTATTGGAAGATGAGGTGCTAATAGTGGAAAAGATCCAAGGAAGCAAGAATCCAGCTGATATGTTGACAAAGACAGTAGCCATTGAAAAACTGAAGTTGTGTTCAGCTTCAGTTGGTCTACAAGAGTAATAAGACCAGAAAGATCTGCTGCATAGATCAAGGTGTGAAGACAAGTTGAAACGAGACTTCAAGTGGGAGATTGTTAAGTTTTTCTGACCTTATCAGCATTTCCAATGAAGCCAGTGCTTGCCATCACTTGAGTAAAATGTATCATAACCTTCAAGTAGAATGTGTTATTTTGACATAATAATCCAGCATTATTCAACATGTTATTATTGGATTAAGAGATGCTAGATGAAAAGACAGTCGAAGACAGTGGAGATGAGGCAAGTGCTAAGCACATTAAAGAGAATTGAAGTGAATTGAAAAGACAGGGTAATTTTCAGGGTTATAAATTACAAATTAAGGACTGTAATATTTTCCCTTTTTTAAGTGTTACAGTCTCTACAAAACCTAAGGTTAGGGTTTTTTGTGTATTCACCAGAAACGGCCGTCACTGTGTTCTTCCTAATAAAATCGATCTGCAGCAGGTCCGGAGACGTAGGCATAATTTGCTAAACTCCGTTAACAATTGTGTCTTTGATTTCACTTTTGTTTTTGTGCTTTCCTTTTCTTTTTTTCTTTTGATCTGATTTGACAGGAAATTAGCATATTTCCCTTAGGGATACTAAAGACTGCATTGCCTTTAAGAAAGAAATACAGATGCTCATAGAGCATGGAAACCTCATGGAATATGTTAAGAAGGCGCAGCAGAGTACAACTTCGAAGGAAGTCGTGATAATTCCAAAGCCCGAAACCGCTATTGATGAGTCCGAATTCGGAATGCTCCCCGGAAGGGCAGACCAATGTAAATCTCTCCGTAAACCGGACAGACACTAAGAACTAAAATCGGACAGGACTTTCGAGCCGGACAGATGACTTCGAACACTGTGAGCTTAAGGCTGTTCGAACTATGACTAAAGTACTAAAAAACCTAAACACTTTCTGACTAAGCTACGAGTCCATCTGCTTAAAACTCATGGGTCTTTAAACATGACCCGGGTCCATTAAACATGACCCGAAAGCCCATAAGGGCCCAAGTATCATACTATAAATACCCAACCACCAGCATTAACTATGGGTAACAAAAATTAACTGCTGCCAAGCTGCTTAATTCTCTCTCCACCTTGAAACACCTTGAAAAACCTTGAAACACCTTGAAACACCCTTACACCGCCTTAAAACTCCACTTGAAATTACTTGCCTACCCCCAGGCCATTTTTATCCACACCAAATTGGCGACCACATTGGGAGCACGACGGTGCCTGAATCAAGTATTCGAAACCAAGCAAAGAATTTCTGTCCGAATGAATCCGGATAATCCAGAGCTTCCACCAGCCTTGCTCGAAGTGGTGGAGGAGAATGATGAGTATACTGTCCAAGAGCGCGACAAGTTAAATCTTGAGATAGAAGCTCTGAGGGCTGAAAAGGCCAAGATGGGCATGAAAGAGAAATCCAAAGGGTCCGCTGCTCATCACACTGACAACCCTCGAGAGCCTGAGGCTTCGAAAACTCATGTGATCACAAAGAAGACACATGCCAGCTCTAAAAAGTCTCACCGGTCCAAGCCTGTGGAGAGTTCTGACTCGAGTTCAGAGTCTTCGGACAGTGAGGGGAATGAAAAGTCCTTGTCCTCTAGCAGTGATGAGGGTC
The DNA here is from genome assembly GCA_036936605.1 of Limnanthes douglasii subsp. nivea. Classification (NCBI taxonomy): domain Eukaryota; kingdom Viridiplantae; phylum Streptophyta; class Magnoliopsida; order Brassicales; family Limnanthaceae; genus Limnanthes; species Limnanthes douglasii. The sequence continues at coordinate 289,811,060 of JAUPFV010000003.1, forward strand.
GAACCAAGAAGAAACAAAAGCAAGTTAAGAAATATTCCAGAAAAAGAGATCACCATGGAAGAATGAAAAGGCATATTGGAAAAGGATCATCTCACAACCGGAGGCATGTAGATCGGATGCTGATGGATCATTTTGCCTTCCATGATAAGACAGGTATCTTTGCAACTCCTAATGAGGATACTGTGTTCAGTCGTGGAAGGAATTGGAGGCAATCTCTATTGTCTTCTAAAATTCTATCCGGGAACCTCCCCAAGAGGTTTGACAGCACCAAGATAAAGAAGTGCGATGGCAGTACTGATCCGGACAATCATCTGGAGCAATTCAAGAACTTCATGATGAACTTTGATGATGATGATAAACTACTCTGTAGGGCATTCTCCCAATCCTTCACGGGGAGTGCTCTGAAGTGGTACAACAGCCTGCCTCAGGGTTGTATCAGAGACTTTGATACTTTTTGGGTGGCCTTTCGAAGGCAGTTTGTGGGGAGTAAGGAGCTGAAGGGTAATGGAGATACCATAATCCATTGTGCCCAAGAGCCAAATGAGTCGTTAAAGGAGTACATAAGTCGTTTTGTGAACACAAAAAACGGGTTGGTTGATTGCTTCGAACAGGTGGCAATAGCATCCCTAAGACAAGGTTTGAACCCAGGTAACATGGCTGATTCGGTGACCAGGAAGAAAGCCATGACCTGGGGAGGATTGCTAAACCAAGTTGGCAAGCAAATAAATGTTGATGAAACAAAAAAGACCAGGGTGCACAGACAGGTGAGATCCACCCCGGTGGCACCAACTCCTAATCAAAACCAATTCGGGAATAAAGCCAGAGAAACCGGACAGGGGCATGGTAGGGGAAAAGCTCAGTCGCAACCAGCTGCTCCTGCTCAAAGTCAACAGTCTAGAAACAAAAGAGGACCATGGGTCCAACCGGAGTGGTTTGCGGAACTCAAAGAAAGTGTGGCAACCATTTTCGATAAAACAAAAGATGAGGTACACTACCGGAGACCAGCAACCTTGCAGTCTCCCCGAGAGCATCGTAACAACTCCTTTTGCCAATACCACAATGATATTGGCCATACCACTGATGATTGCATAGCATTGAAACAAGAGGTACAAAAATTGATTGAAAGGGGAAAGTTGGGTGCATACGTTAAAAGAAGAGGAGGCAACAGGCCTGACAACACTCACCGGGCTGGTCCGGGTAATGCTGCCCCGGAGGGGGCTATGGTAATAGTTGAAAGGTTTGACGTGGAATCTGAATACTTGGATCCTGATCCAACACGAAACAGAGTGGGTGCTATAGAGGAGCGTTCTAGATCGGTCTCCGGGCTCATTAAATTCTTCGAGTCACTGACAATTTTTGGAGGGGACACTGTGACAGCTCATACTACTTCTTCAAGAAAAAGGCATGTTCATAATTTGGCCTCCCAGCTAGAAGGAGGCATGACCTCTTATCAATCACCAAATTCATTCCCATTCATTGTCTTTGATGGGGATGATTTAAGAGACATTGCTGGCCCTCATGAGGATGCTGTTGTTATAGGAGCATCTATAGGGGGCAATGAGATAAGGCGAATTCTGGTAGATACTGGAAGCTCTGCCAATATCCTTTTCCTAGACACTTACAAGAAAATGAAAAATCCAGCTGTGATTCAAAAGTCGGACAAGTCAATCGTGGGCCTCACGGGCAGCTCAGCCGATGTGATCGGGGAGTTTGAAGAAGAAGTGTTGTTGGGCAGGGGCCTTTCAAGAAAACGGTTAGAATACTCTTCATTGTGGTGGATTGTCCCACCTGCTATAATGCTATTTTAGGGAGATCTTGGCTCTCTAGGATGCATGCGGTGGCTTCGACAGTCCACCAGTGTTTAAAGTATGCTGTTTAGGGACAGGTTGGGGTTGTCCGGAGCAGCCAAAAGATTGCAAAAGAATGCTATGCCACTTCCTTGGCTCCACGAATGCTGGGGGCAGTCCGTATAAATGATCAATAGCAGTTTCAGGGCCTTTCTGGGGGTGAGGGTGAAATTGATGACCCCAGAGAGACCCCTGGAGTATTGATTCCGATTGAAGAGGTTGAAACACACTGCTTGGAAGAAGGAAAAAGCGTCAAGATAGGATCCAAAATGCCACCAATGCTGAAAGAAGAAATGTTGAAATTCTTGAAAGACCATCAGCATGTTTTTGCTTGGTGCAACGCTGATGTCACTGGAGTTCCATCAGAGGTGATTTCCCATCGCCTGTGTGTCCGGAGAGATGTGGAACTAGTGGTACAAAAGAGGAGAGATTTCTCAAAAGAAAAAGCTGATGTCATTGTACAAGAGGTTGATAAACTCACAAAGATGGGGCACATTAAAGAATCTCAATACCCTTTGTGGACTGCCAATCCTGTCTTAGTAAAAAAGAAGAATGGCAAATGGCGTATGTGCATTGACTTCACAGACCTCAATCGAGCTTGTCCAAAAGACTTGTATCCGGTCCCCCGGATAGATCAGTTAGTAGACTCTACTTCTGGGAACAAGCTTCTCTCCTTCATGGATGCCTTCTCCGGGTACAATCAGATTCAAGTAGATCCAAAAGATCAAGAGCATACCACGTTTGTCACTGATAGGGGTCTACATTGCTACAAGGTGATGCCTTTTGGCCTGAAAAATGCTGGGGCTACTTATCAAAGGTTAGTCAACAAGGCATTTGCTGATCAAATTGGAAGAAATATGGAGGTTTACATTGACGATATGATGGTAAAAAGCGTGGATGAGCAGTTGCACTTGTCCGACCTCCAAGAGACTTTTGCAAACTTGGCCAAAGTAAATTTGAAGCTAAACCCTGAAAAGTTTGTGTTTGGAGTGCAGTCCGGGAAGTTCTTAGGGTATATCATAAGTGAGCATGGAATACAGCCCGACCCGGACCAACTCAATGCTTTGTTCCAAATGGAGCCTCCTCGAAACATTAAAGAAGTACAGCGATTAACGGGGAGATAGGCTGCCTTGAACAGATTCATCTCCAGGTCTTCAGACAGGTGTGCTCCATTCTTTCAAACCTTGAAGGGTGCAAAGGGGTTTGAATGGACGCCACAGTGTAATGAAGCATTTAATGAAATCAAGAAACATCTTTCCTCTCCCAAGACTTTGTTCAAACCAGTTGATGGGGAGACTCTCTTTGTGTATCTGGCTGTTTCAAGTTGTGCCATCAGTGCTGTGCTAGTAAGGGAGGTTGATGGGCATCCCCACCCAGTGTACTACATCAGCAAAAGCTTGATTGATGCTGAGAGGCGTTACTTGAAACTCGAAAAACTGGCATTGGCCTTGGTGATAGCTGCAAGAAAAATGAGGCCTTACTTCCAGGCTCACCCTATCATTGTCCGAACATCCTTCCCTTTGAAGAATGTCCTTCAAAAAGCAGACATTTCAAGCAGAATGACAAAGTGGTCAGTAGAGTTGGGGGACTTCGACATAGACTTTGCTCCCCGAACAGCGGTAAAACCTCAAGTTGTGGCTGACTTTCTGGTTGAATTCCATTCTGATAGGGATTCCGAACAACCTATTGATTCAAAAGACAAGAAAGTGTGGATTGTCCGAACAGACGGAGGATCCAGTACCATGGGATTCGGGGCAGGAATATGTCTCACTTCCCCATACGGGGACAACATGTTCCAAGCTATTTGTTTTGCTTTCAGGGCATCCAATAATGAGTCCGAATACGAAGCAGCTATAGCTGGGTTAAAATTGGCCTACGTTTGTGGAGCTAAAAGGGTCAAGCTACTAAGTGACTCCCAGTTGCTTGTCCACCATGCCTTGGGCCTATCAGAGGCTAGAAAGGAGCAATTGGTCAAGTATTTACTCCTCCAAAAAAATGAGGCGTTGAAATTTAAAGCTGTTATCTATGAACACATCCCCCGGGCAGAAAATGAGCTAGCAGACTCACTAGCAACGATAGCATATACGGAGTCCTACCCATGGATCCATGTGCTTGAAAGCCCTTCTATTCAACTCAATGAAGGTATAAAAGAGGAAGTCTTTGAAGTACAAGTGAATCGGCCTCAAGACTGGAGGTCTCCTCTTATACAATATATGTTCGATGGCATCGTACCCTTGGATAAATCACAAGCCAGAACATTGAAGCACAGGGCTCGTGGTTTCCTTATGTTAAGAGAAGTGTTGTACAAAACATCCTATAGCAAACCTCTCCTACGTTTTTTAGGGGATCATGAATCACAGACAGTTCTCTCAGAATTGCATGATGGTGAGGGATCAGCCCATTGTGGATTTAGAGCTTTAACAAGAAGAGTGCTACTCTCCGGATACTATTGGCCATCGATTATGAAAGATGCTAAGGAGCTGGTAAGAAGGTGTGACCCATGCCAGAGGTACAGCAATGAAATTCATGTACCAGCCATTCCTTTGGAATCAATTTCTGAGCCCATCCCTTTTGCTCGATGGGGATTGGACTTAGTTGGGCCTCTCCCTGTGGCGTCCGGAGGGCGTAAAACTATAATTGTAGCCATTGACTACTTCTCGAAGTGGGTAGAAGCAGCTCCCTTAGAAGGGACAACCTCAAAAGCTTTCATAAAATTCATTCTAGCCAACATATGTTGCAGATTTGGTGTCCCCCAGAAAATAACAACAGACAATGGGCCACAGTTTGACAATAGAGAGATGGAAAGCTTCTGTGCCTCAAGAGGTATTCAGCACTGCTTTTCTTCACCTTTCCACCCACAAGCCAATGGGCAAGTTGAGGTGGCTAATAGAACAATACTGTCCGGTTTAAAGAAAAATTTGGAAGGGGCTGCTGGGAAGTGGCCTAGTTATCTACAAGAAGTCTTGTGGGCCTACCGGACAACACCTGGGGCTGCAACACAAGAATCCCCTTTTTCCTTGGTCTATGGAATCGATGCAGTAGCCCCCATAGAGAAGACACTCCCCTCCTTTCGTGTCCATAACTTCTCCGGACAGGCTAATGAGATGGCAATTAGAAATCAGCTTGATTTGATCGAAGAAATACGGGTGAAAGCTCATCTTAGAATGGCACACTATCAGGGCTTAATGAGAAGCAGGTTTGCTTCTAAAGTTAAAAGAAGAGATTTTCAACCAGGAGATAAAGTATTAAGGAAAGTTTTCTTGCATACTAAGGAAAAGCTCTTCGGAAAACTGGCCCCAACTTGGGAGGGTCCGTATACTGTGGTTGAAAGAATCAAGCCTGGGACATACTGGTTGGAAGACAAAGATGGCAGGGTTTTAACTCACCCTTGGAATATTGAACACCTTCGAATGTACTTAGAATAACACTTGTGTAAATATTTACTTGTTTAAACATCCATGTAAATATTTGGGGGCATACCTTTCCATCTTCGGTGGTACGGAGAGCTTTCAATAAAAATTGGTGCCTTCTTCAAAATTCTCTAAGTATTTTCAAAATTTTGTCTCTTATCATACTACACGGGTTAAAAGATCTAAGGGCTATTTAAATTCTAGCCGGAGAGTCTTAATACTCTCACAATACAATAAAACTACTTAAACTCCAGCTATTTAAATAAACAATGAAAGAAGAGGATGGTTGAGCAAAATAAGATATTCATTCAACAATTTAAAACTGCGTTGGCCTTCCAAGGACTTTTTGAGCAAGTTTGGGCACAGTACAAAAATCTGTCCGAATAATACGGACAACATCACAAAAAGAGTGCCTTGGCCTTCCAAGGACTTTAGTTCGAACAAAAGATAAACAAAATAAATTATAAGTTAAGGTTGAGCCTTTGAAGATGGCTCACCCTCATTTTCTTTCTTGCCCTTGATGTCGCTTTTCTCTTCGACTATCTTCTTACCCTTGGGGTCAATCTCTTCCTCACCTAGGCTCTCTCCGGTTTCCTCTTCATCACCGGACGAAGACTCACCGGAGTACCCCTCATCAACCATGGTCTAGTATGGGAGATCCTCATCATCCACATAGCGCCATAATTCCCCTAGTCTCCTCTTCGGAAATTTCTCGTGAAACAGGAGGACCATATCAGACTTCACCTTTTGGATCATTGGCTCCTCGCTTTGGATCATCTCCCTGGCATAGGCGTTGATCCTGGCCTTGATCATGGCCTCTTGATCCCTCACCAAAGCAGCTTTCTCTTCAGCAGCCTGAGTCACTGCATTCTCTAAAGAAATTTTGTCAGTGGTCAGGTTGGTGACGAGCTTCTCCTTTGCTGCAGTTTCTCCCCTTGAGATTGTCAGGTCCTTCTCCAGTCCGGACAGCTTAGCCCGGAGATCTTTTACGGTCTCTTCCAAGGAAGCAACTTTTGTGTTGCTTTCATCTTGATTCTTCTTTAGCTGATCATTTGCCTCCTTGAGCAAATCAACCTTATTGGGAGCAGTCCGGAGGTCCTCAGACAGTTTTTCCTTCTCCGACTTGAGGTCTTTGATGGTGTCTGCCTGACTTCGGACTTGCCTTTCCAAAGTAAGTATTGGCTGCACGTTGCTAAGGATAGAATCGGCTATAACATCCCTCTCACTGGAAACCATAAAAGTCTTACCATTGAAATTAACTGTGTTGGAGCTGCTTGGAGGGACATAGGGCCCTGCGAACTCGTCTCTGGGCAGCCCAAGAAAATATTCACCAAGTCCACCCAGACCGGTGATGTCCATTTCATCTAAGTTAAGCTCTCTCCCCTCCACTTCATCTGTATGGAATTCCCTTGGGATTTCTTCTTGCAAATCTCTTGGGATCTCCTCGGCTAGTGTAGGGTCAGTAGGGAAAGAGGGCTCCGCGTCCGGGAGAGCAACCTTATCTCCTTGGGAAGTCTTCTTCTTCTTGGCCTCCCTATCAGCACTCTCACTTGTTTGTTTGCGAGTCCTCTTAGAAGCCCTTGAAGGTTTAGGGAGGTTCACTTCCTGCTTCTCGCTCTCCTGCTCCACCACTTGTAAAAGGGCTGCATCAATTTGAACCTGTGCCAGTCCCTCTGTGTCTGTTGGGGCTTCCTTCTCATCGTCGCCTGCCACCTTCCTGCCTCTCTTCTTCTTGCCCTTCATTTTGCTTGGGGCTTTGGCCCGGGCAGACAGGAAGAGAGTCCCATCCAGTTCATGGGACCTTCTCAGCACGACGTCTTCATCAGGTTGGGTGGAGAACTCCTCCCATGTTAGGTCTCTTCAACCTGTGGTGTTCCACAGATGGGACCTTGCTAAGTTTCCAGGAGTGAAGGCCTTGTGGAACCTATTCTCCCAGTTCTCTGCGGCCCAAGCGTTAATTTTGCCACAGGTAGTCTGTCCGGCCTTTAGGTAGTCCCCGAACTCCTTTGGCAGCTCTGTTAGAACGAAAAGAAACTGATTAGCATAAACTTAAAGAAAAGGGAAAATCGGACAGAGACTTAAGATGAGAACCTTACGGTCACTCCTCCATCTACTCCTAAGGAGGCTTGGATTCTCTCCGGTCTTGATTTTCTTGCCATTCTCCCATGAGCCACTAACAAATAAGAATTGGCTCCTCCATTTGCCCTCCGACTCCAGGATATCATCAACAGCTTTGAGATCATTCCCCATGTTGAAATGGTAGAAGGGGAACTGATGATGTTTGCACAAGCTGGCCACAGCTGCAAACTCTTCCATAGGAAGAGGGATTCCAGATAACCTAGACGCCATAATACATGAAATCAAGGTGAACCAACCGTTGGGGCTTAGCTGTGTCGGGCAGAGCTTGACCAAGTGAAAATAGCGCACTATCTCCGGGTCCAGTGGGAACCTGAGTCCCTAGTTGAATAGCTCCGTGAAGAAGACTATCTCATTCCTTTTGCAGTCCATCGGGGTCTCCGGATCGATGGGAATTCGTATCTTTACATTTTCAGGGATCCCCCACTTAGTGCGCAACCGACCCAGATCTGAAGTATGGATGAACGCATACTTGGTCCTTAGCAAAGCTGAAAGATACTTGAACTCGACTTTATGAAAGCATGGCCCTACTCTCCCTTCAAGGCTCTCCGGCAGGTCCGGGTGCCTCAGATATAAGTCCTCTTTGCCCTTCTTGGCAACAACAATAGCAGTATCAGCCTGTCCGGAAGACTCGGACTCAAATCTAACCTCCTCTGTGGAGTCCTCCATCCTCTCCTCCATAATTGTTGGGGGAGCTTCTGTAGAAGTAGTCCGGGGAGGATTGAGGCTTGGTATAGCTGATCCTCTGGACCGTTGGCTGTCCGTATTTACTCGACTTCTCACCTCAATTTGAGTTTCTGAGGCAGAAGATTCCTTGGGGGGTAGTGGGCTGCTGGCCTCTAGCCCTGACAGCCTCTCCCGGGGAGCCCTTATAGTTGCCCCAGACCCTGATTCACTATCTTTCGCCCCCGATTTCGAGGGTGTGTTTTTAGAAGAAAGCCCTTTGACCAACCGACTTGGCCTTTTCATGATTAACTTATCCGGGGAATGGTCAGAGTCAGACCCCATAGCAATGAAAGAAGATTTTTTCCTAACACTTGTGACAGTAACTCCCGGTTCAACAGCAGGGATCGACTCCTGAACTGAGGAGCCAGATATTATGGGGGAGAGCGTTGATTGAAAGAGTTTTTTAGGTTTTGTACCTTTAGAAGAAGATGAACCTCTATCAGATTCTGCAACAGAAGAGGCTGGTTTCTCAATATGCGACGATGGTAGCCCTGCAGCAAGTCGTTTTTCCTTCTCAACTCTTTGAGCTTTCTCCAATTCCGAGAGGTTAAGCCAGCCGCCCTTGATCAGTGCTGTTCTTGCTGTAAACATAAACAGCCAAGGAAGTTCTGAAGTTCTAGAGAGATAAAGCTCTGAGTAAAATTGCAGAGTGAAATTTGAAAGAGATAATGAGACAGTGAAAAGTGAATTAGAATTTATAGTACATGTGAAAAAAGGAGTTGATTCCTAGGAGAATCCGAAAAGTTGGGCAATGATTAAAAGACGGCGCTGATGTCATTAATCACATTTAAAAGAGGTAACTTGTTCGAGAAAGTGGTGCGAAGTTCAAGGTGAAAAAACGGCTAAAGTGACCAATCAGAGAGTGACACGTGTCCCATTAACTCTGGTAAGAACCGTTTGGAATTCGTAACGATCGGTCTGTCCGGGTTTGTCCCCAACTCTCTTCGAATTGAAAACCACTTCCTAAATCGGACTGTTTTTCAGTTCTTTGACAAGGACGCTTGTTCAAACACCTAAAAAAGGGGCTCCTGATGAGTCCGAATTCGGAATGCTCCCCGGAAGGGCAGACCAATGTAAATCTCTCTGTAAACCGGACAGATACTAAGAACTAAAATCGGACAGGACTTTCGAGCCGGACAGATGACTTCGAACACTGTGAGCTTAAGGCTGTTCGAACTATGACTAAAGTAATAAAAAACCTAAACACTTTCTGACTAAGCTACCTGCCCATCTGCTTAAAACTCATGGGTCTTTAAACATGACCCGGGTCCATTAAACATGACCCGAAAGCCCATAAGGGCCCAAGTATCATACTATAAATACCCAACCACCAGCATTAACTATGGGTAACAAAAATTAACTGCTGCCAAGCTGCTTAATTCTCTCTCCACCTTGAAACACCTTGAAACACCTTGAAACACCTTGAAACACCCTTGCACCGCCTTAAAACTCCACTTGAAATTACTTGCCTACCCCAGGCCATTTTTATCCACACCAGCTATGACCATTTCAGAAGTGACCAACCCTTTCGATGTTTCCATTGAATATCTCGACCCCGAAGCAAACCGCGACATCATCGGAATTATCGAGGAAGAAGCAGAGGAGAACGTCGGTAATGTACGAAGCCTTTGTGAATTTTTTGAATCCCTAACTATTTTTAGAGGAGATTCTATGGCAAGAGTCACGCATTGATCCAGGAAAAGGCACTTGTGGGGTTCGAACCCATGCCCCCCATGCCACAAGTAGTTTAAATATTCATATAGGACCACTAGGAAAAGGCACATCGTAAACCTAACCACTCATGAGAGACATAGCCGACCTTACTCCCAGTCCAGAAGTGTCCCATCCCCGATCTTGTACTTCGACGACGACGACATGAGAGACATAGCCGGCCCCCATGAGGATGCCATTGTGATCGGGGCAGCCATTGCGGGGGAGGAAGTCCGACGCATCTTGGTGGATACCGGTAGTTCGGCAAACATAATCTTCGCGTCCACTTTCGCCAAGTTTAGGGTACCACCGGTCATCAGACGGTCCGACCGTACCATTGTGGGATTTACGGGGTCAGCAGCCGACGTTATAGGAGAATTTGAGGGCATCGTCCATTTAGGCTGCGGCCCATTTAAGAAAGAAGTTACCGTTTTATTCGTTATGGTAGATGCACCAGCTTCTCACAATGCAATTTTCGGCCGATCGTGGATATCGCGAATGCATGCGGTATCTTCTACAATCCACCAGTGTTTAAAATACATGGTCGGAAACAACGTGGGCGTAGTCCGAAGCAGCCAGAAAGCAGCACAGGAGTGTTACCGAGCAGCATTGGCACCTAAAAAAGATCAAGAGATGATTCAAGCTCAAGAATAGCAATTAAAGGGGCTCGCCCCTGGATCATTACCCGTTGATGACCCTAGGGATGCCCCAAGCTATTTGACCACCGACGAAGAATGTGAGCAACACCAATTCGCCGAAGGGAAAGTCCTGCAGATCGGAGTATGTTTGTCACCAGCCTTCAGGGAACAGTTACTGTCCCTCCTACGGGGAAACCTAGATTTGTTCGCATGGTGCTCAAGGGATGTAACCGGGGTCCCGGAATCTTTTGTCATTCACAAACTAACTATCAACAGAAACGTTAGACCGATCTCCCAAAAGCGTCGGGCTTTTGCCCCGGAAAAGGCAGACATTATATTACGAGAAGTCGAGAGAATGATCAGCGTCGGTCACATAAAGGAAGCGAGTTACCCGCTGTGGACCTCGAATCCCGTTCTGGTCAAGAAGAAGAACGGGAAATGGAGAATGTGCGTGGATTTCACCGACCTCAATCGGGCATGTCCGAAGGACCCTTTCCCGATGCCGAGGATTGACCAGTTGGTAGATTTAACTTCAGGGAACAGGTTACTGTCATTCATGGATGCATACGCCGGCTATAATCAGATCAAGTTACACGCTGCAGATCAGGAAAGCACCACGTTCATCACAGGCCGAGGACCATATTGTTACAAAGTGATGCCGTTCGGGCTAAAAAATTTCGGGGCGACATACCAAAGGCTAGTTAACAAAACGTTTGAGGGTCAAATTGGGAGGAATATGGAGGTGTACATCGATGATATGTTAGTCAAGAGCGGCACGGACAAAGCTCACCTTACTGATATGCGATAAACTTTTGATAACCTACAGGGTATAAACCTCAAGCTCAACCCAGAAAACTGCTCCTTCGGGGTCCGGTCGGGAAAATTTCTAGGTTTCTTCGTTAGCGAGAAAGGGAGTGAAGCCGATCCCGTCCAACTTCGAGCTCTGACCGACATGACTCCACCCAAGAACATCAAGGAAGTCCAGATCCTAACTGGGCGTCTCGCTGCTTTAAACCGATTTATTTCTCGTTCATCTGATAAGTGCGCCCCCTTTTTTCAGGTCTTGAGACAAGCCAAAAATTTTGTGTGGACGCCCGAATGTGACGAAGCATTCTTAGGAATTAAGCGATATTTTTCGTCACCGAACCTCTTGACAAAGCCCGTAACCGGCGAGACCCTTTTTCTTTAAATTGCGGTTACTGACTTTGCGGTTAGTGCGGCTTTAATCAGTGAGTCGGGACCAGCCCCTCCAGCGGTTTACTTTGTAAGCAAAATCCTGTTGGATGCAAAAACTCGGTATTTGAGGTTGGAGAAAATGGCTCTCGCCTTGGTAACAGTAGTACGAAAAATGTGCCCGTATTTTCAAGCCCACCCTATCATAGTCCGAACCTCGTTCCCGCTCAAGTACATCCTCCAGCGACCAGAAATGTCCGGGAGGATGTCCAAATGTTCGGTCGAGTTAGGAGATTTCGACATCAACTTCGTACCCCGGACAGCCATTAAAGACCAAATCCTGGTTGATTTTTTAGTTGAGTTCCACCCCGAACGACCAGATCAGGACGCACCTTCCCAAGAGGCCGAACTAAGTGAGTGGACCGTCCGAACCGACGGGGGGGCTAATGTCAGTGGCTGCGGAGCAGGGATACAGATAATTACCCCATCAGGCATTAGTATGCACCAAGCTATTCGATTTGGTTTCCATACTTCGAACAATGAGGCCGAATACGAGGCTGATCTGGCAGGACTACGGCTAGCACAGGTATGTGGGGAAAAACAGGTACGCCTCGTAAGTGACTCCCAACTTTTGATAACCCAAGCCTCGGGAATTGCGGAAGCTCGGAAAGAGCATCTGGCACAATACCTAGCAGCACTTAGGGTGCTAGCTGCCTCGTTCGTCAAAATCACATACGAGCATGTTCCGAGAAGCGAAAACATAGTGGCGGATTCCTTGGTAACAATTTCCTGCTCAAGCAACTATCCTTAGGTAACCGAGCAAGAAAGCCCATCTATCATCAAACGACACGAGCTTGATAACCGACCTGAAATCGCATGTCAGATTTCTTTGGTAACGATCTCGGATTGGCGACGTGATATTATCGCCTTCTTAGCCGAAGGTAGGCTCCCTAGCAATAGCGCCTCGGCTCGGAAAGTGCGCACTAAGGCCCGGGGTTACGTTCTATTAGGTGAAGTACTGTACAAGAAATCCTTCAGCCCCCCCCCCCCCTGCTCAGATGCCTAGGGGTCCACGAGTCACAAATAATTGTATCCGAACTACATGACGGTGAGGGTGCGACACATTGCGGTTACAAGGCCCTAATTAGAAGGATTTTTCTCGCAGGGTTCTACTGGCCTACGATAACAGCAGATGCACGACTAATAGTGAAAACTTGCGACACATGTCAAAGGTTCGCAAACGCAATAAACGTTCCCGCAATCCATCTAGAATCCATATCCGAAGGGCTACCCTTTGACCGATGGGGAATCGACCTTGTCGGGCCACTACCGATGGCATCGGGCGGAAGACATCATTAAATTTATCTCGTCTAACATATGTTGTCGGTTCGGGGTACCGCAGAGGTTAACTATGGATAACAGACCACAGTTCGACAGCGGGGAAATGAAAGCCTTTTGTACAACTCACATGATCAGGCTGAGTTTTTCCGCTCCTTTCCATCCTCAAACAAACGGGCAGGTCGAAGTCACCAACCGAACCATTTTGGACGGACTCAAAAAGAACCTTGAGGGAAAGGCTGGAAAGCTCGCCCCGAATTGGGAAGGACCATACGAAATCATAGAAAAAGTCAAGAGCGGGACATACCGCCTACAGAACAAGCTCGGGCAACCTTTGAGGCTACCATGGAACATCGAGCATCTAAAGTTGTATTTAGAATAGTTTTAAACTTGTAATTCGTTAGACATAGTCTGTAAAAATTTAGTGGTCGGGGATGCACTCTTTCCTACCTTGGTGGCGCGAGAAGGTTTTAATGAGACATCATGAACACCCGAACCCCTTGATTAAACTAATCAAAATTTGATTTTGCCTTCTAAATTTTGAAGTACTACAAACTTGATCAGCTGACGAGTTGGTCGGCGTTTGTCCCTACAATCCTAGATTGCGCTACAGAACCTACTTTGGTTTTTTAGTTCCCGAACTGATCCACATTTTACGATTCCCGATCCTATTAGGAATTTTCAATATTATATTGATCTACAGAACCTACTTTGGTTTTTTAGTTTCCGAACTAATCTACATTTTACGATTCCCGACCGATCAGGAATTTTCAATACTATATTGATCTATAGAACCTACTTTGGTTTTTTAGTTTCCGAACTAATCTACATCTTACGATTCCCGACCCATCGGAAATTTTCAATATTATATTGATCTACAGAACTTACTTTGGTTTTTAGTTTCCGAACTAATCTACATGCTACAGATCCCGATCTTATCAGGAATCCTCGATATTATGGGTTGTTTAGTTTTCAAGTCAAACTATCTACTAAAATACTATGACAAAAAATACGCGATCGCATATCAACATAAAATAATATGATTCTTCGCAGGGAAAATTAACAGGGGACCCCGCGGCCCCGAAATAACAGAGACGATAAAATAAAGTCAAGGAAAAGTAATAGGGGACCCCGCGGCCCCCAACAAACAGATGCAAGACAAACAGTGAGGTACTTAAAACAACAAAATAGGGCATCCTGATCACTCATCTTCCTCCTCGGACTCGGTGTCATCCGACTCGTCCTCACAGACAACGTCAGACAATCGGTCTTCCTCCGGCACGTCCAGCCACATCGCCCCAAAGTGAAGGTCCGGGAACCGATTATGAAATGACAGCACATAAGAGGCCTTAGCGTCCGCTGTTTCCTTTTCCATCGATTGCTTAGCTTTGTCGGCAAAGGCAGCATTTGAAGCCTTCAGCTCTTCGACCTCACGAGTTAAGGCAGCAGCACGATCTTCCCCGGCCTTCTTTGTCTCCTCTATGACCCGAGCGGCCTCTACAGCCCGACCCTCCGCCAATGCCTGAGCTGCTTTGGCCTCCTGTATTTCCTCTTCCAGGCCGACGATTTTCGCCTCAGCACCCTCCAGATTCTGGCCCAGCTCAATTGACCAACGCTCCTTCATAGCAGTTGGAATGAGCAAGTTATAGAGGCACAAGGCCAGACCGTCGGTTCCCTGCAATGGGAAAGTGTGAGGGCTTCCAATCATAGTTAGCACCGGGTACTTGGTACCGCTCGATGACGCCGCGCAGGATCCGAGGTTTTGGATGGGCTAACGTCATCGGGAATTACCACCACATGGGCTGCCTCTGAGCTGCCTACCCCCTCGTACTGACCGAACAGCTCCGGAACAGTGGCGCTTTCGACAGCAGGAACTGAGCAGCCTTCCTTCTTTGACCGCTTGGGTTTTTTACCACGGTTTCCACCCGCGCCGGTTTTTCCCTTCCGCTTCAGAACCAGTTCCTGGGTCGGTGGCGCCTCCTCACCCTCAGCAGCAGCTTCATCCTGAGGCCCCCGAGCTTCCACTTCCTCAGCTCCGGCAGCAACTTGTTCGACCTCGTAGTCGGATTTTGGGCGCTTACTAGGCGCCTTGTTACGCTTCGGAAGAAACAGATGCGCGTCGGGAGCTGTGGTTTTGGCGATCAAGTCTTCCGTACTGGAGGGCTGGCGCAGCTGCTCGATCGATAGCATCTCTGATGAGCAACGCCAGAGGTTATTCATTATCAGATTTGTGTTCTTGAAGCACCGATGCATGGCCCGACCCTAGTGGGTCTTAACATAATCCTTCAGAACTTGGAAGGTAGCCCTGCCCGCCTTAAAGTGGTCCTTTTTCAGCCCCTAGATGAACTCTTTAGACACTGCAAAGAGGCTCGGAATGTAAAAAAAAATGATGGCTACGTACCATCGGGGACCCAGGTCCGAAGCAGCGTCCACCGATGCTCCCGGCTGTAAGGTCGGCCATTTTCCCAGCAACCGCTGATGAAGACAAAGCGGTGCTTCCAACCCTTATCGCCCTCAAGAAAGTCATTCACTATTTTCCAAGTGTTGGCGAGGGAAGAGTAGAAGAAAGCAGACTTCGGGGACTTGGACAGCCCGGACATAGCAATGTACTGCTCCATGGGCATCACCCGACCAGAAAGACGCGACGCCATGATGCAGGACATCAACGTATACCAAGTGTTCGGCGTCAGCTGAGAGGGACATATTTACAGAGTTCTGAAGTACAGAACTATCTCGGGATTCAAGGGAAACCTAAGGCCCCAATTGAAGGGTAAAGATCACGATTTCTCGTGACCGAACATGTACATGGGTCTCCCCGGGAACCGGAAACCTGATGGTGACACATTCAGGGATGCCCCACCGAGCCAGCAGTTCTGGTTGTTCCGCAGCTGTGAAGTACAAGTACTTGCCCTCAAACAAAGAGACGACGTAGTCCGCGAGAAGCCAGCGGTGATAGGTCGTGGTAACGATAGCCTCTATCTCTTCGGGAAGGGGCTCGAAAGGAGGGGCGGTGGAGGTTCCAGCAGCAGTACCTTCCACGATAGGCAGAGCACCGGCAGGAAGGGCGTCTACATCCGACTCCTCGGCACTGGCTGCCGGGATGTTATCAGAATTGAGAGCCAATGCCGCTCCTGGGTCGGCTTCCCGCACGACATTGTCGGCAGGTTTGGAACAACTATTGGCTTGAGTCAGGAGGGCCTCGCTTTGTTCCCGACGGTAACGCTCGGGATCCAACTCTGCGGGAGTCAAAGGCAGCTGATTGAGACCTAAAAAAGTCACAGTTGTGTTAGTACCGGTTCGTTATCCCCGTATGGAAAGGGTAAGCTGAACCATCCCAAGGAAATTACCTCTCGTCGGAGAAGTCGGAGGGCTGGTTTCACCCATGGGAAGAAACTGACGACGGTTGCGACGTAAGGAGCGGAACGGGGGCGCGTTAACGTATGAATTAACCGACGACGGCGTCGGGCGACTCAGTTGGGCAACATGAGAGTGCGGAAAACTGCTACTAGAAGATACGACGATAGGCTCCGAGGTCTGACCTCCTGATAATTCGGGGAATACCAAAGCCTCAGCAGGGATTGGATATGGGATAACAGGATCGTGAGGCTGCGGTACGGGGGTGAATGGCCTGGTGTTGGGACTCGAAATTAACCCGGCGCGTCGGTATTCCTCAGCACGATGACCGATGCTCGCCCAGTCTTCAAATCCGAACACCGGTTGTTTCTTTTTGGTTTTCTTTTTCTGTGTGGGGCGGTTATATCTCATAAAACGGGTTTCTCTCTCTAGGAAAATCTGAGCAGTAGTTTCTCTCTCTAGAAAGCTTCTGAGAGCAATGTTGAGTGAAGAGGTATTTATAGGGAACTCGATCCAGCCGTTGCATGCACGGGGAAGCCCAAATGACCAAAAGCAGCGGGAAGTCGAAAGGTTTTCGTGAGAGACTGTGCAAACAAGCACGCCTCGAGTACCCAACCGACACATGTCGTTCTTGGTCAGAAAAATGCAGCATGCGTGGGCTAGCTGAGTCAGACAGAGGGGCTAGTATAGGTCTCACCGACCCGAGACGATGTGACAGACCAAGGCCCAGGGCCTTACCGACCCGAGACGATGGGACAGACCAAGGCCCATAAGGTTGGACAAAGACAGACCCGAACATGACTTAGGAATCAACCGCGGGATGAAACGATCTCTGATGAGCAAGCCCGATCCCGAAGCTGAGGTACCGAGGCCGTCCGAACTGAACATCAAAGTCTTCGCTCCCATTGCTCCCGAAGACTGGGGGGCTACTGATAAGGGTGAAATTCGTCGGTTTAAATAATAAAGGGTTAATTATGAGTAAAAGATATTTGACATGGCTATTATCGTATTTATTATTCTCTAGAGGTAAATTTGTAAACAATATACTTGATAAAGGGCCAAAATGATAATTAGGTCAGCCCACTAAGAATATTAATGGGTCAACTTTACTTTACTATAAAAAAATGATCCACTTTCATGGTAGATAGAACATTGAAGATTAATGGAAATGAGTAACGTTGACCTTATTTTGACCCATTTCTCGGCGAATAAAGTAACAAAGAATATGTGTGTATGAAGAAAAACACTAAAGTTGAAATCTTTAGGCAAGAGAAGAGGAAATATAAAAATATAAGTTTTTTCTTTCAGGAGATATTCAAATGATGCAACTCACTAAAATAGAAAAAACGATGTTAAACTAAAAAGAACCCTATATTTCTTTTAATCCTACCATTTGGATGTCACACGATTAGCGGACAAGATGGAAGACCTTCAACAGATGAGATGCAAACAACCGACGCGCCTAACTACTTGTGTGTTAGACCTTGTTACCTTTTCTGTCCGTGTCACTCTAACTTATTTCGTTTCCGCGCATGATTTTATAATAGTATGCCAAAAATAATACAATTTTTTTATGTATTCATATACAAATGTTATACAAAAATAAACAATTAAATTTAATATCATTAATTTACTAAATAAATATACACGATATCTTGTTTATTTTTTTATTTTTTTATTTTTCCTAGAAAGATCTAGTAGTTTTTAATATGCCAAAGAAGAAAAACCAAATCAATGAAAGAAACTAAAAGTATATTAAAAGATAGATAAATTTCCATGAAAATACTAAATTTGTAGCAACTTTTTCACTTACTAAACTTAGAGCTAGTAAATGAGACAACTAAACAATTGAAGAAAGTAATTGAAAATAAATAACTAAATACTTGAATACATGAAAATCCTTTTAAGAAGGGAAAAAAAAGTTTTGATCAAATGACCAAAACACGTCCATAGAAATCCGATTTCAAAATGGAGAAAAGGGTTTTGATTTAAAGATAGGATTTTAGAAGATTTAAAATGGAAAAATGAGTTTTTATTCAATGACTAAACACGTTCGTGGATATTGTAAATTACAAAAGAAAAATTGGAGTTCATTGTGGCGAGAATAAAGAGGATAGAATTAATTGGGGCGAGAATCAAGGAAGAAAAATAAGACTTCTTACGAGTACTACTAAATATTTTTAGGGAATTTACGGTATGTGTCTAGATTTGATTCTCTAAGAGCATTAACATTATTACATAAGAAACTTGATTCATGGAACTTAAGATTCCTTAGTAGGTAAAGATTATTAGCATTATTACGTAACAATATCACTTCATGCTCTGTACCAATGACTTTTTTTTAAATATTTTTAACCAAATCATATTTTTATTATATTAGTGACAAATGTAAATTAAACTTTTGTAAATAATAAGGCAACAACTTTTTGTAAACTAGCTCTTCAACTTACCATTCCACCAAAAATTGTAAATAAATTGTCATAAGCTAACTTTTATGTATCAAGGCCTACATAATTAAAGTCCATGGTCAATAAATATGTATTTTTACTTTATGTTTATCTATTTACTACTGACGCGTATTTTGTTACTGATGCGGCTACCGCTTATGAAGTTATTGCTGATGAAGAAGCTCATTTCGTTCGTTCAAGTACATAATGTTGGTAAATGTAAAATGCGGAAACGGGTCTCACACTCACGGACTAGCAAGATATTATCTGTTTTAGACCTCTTGGACAAGCAGGACTTTATTATTTGGGGTGCACACCCAAAAGGCCTATTGCTACTTGAGATTCAGCCACAATTATATACATTCATTTATTTTGGATCTTACCTATTTTAGATCTTACCAATGTGGGATTCGGGTCCTCTATAGAATGAAGTTTATACTTCAACAACTTTAACTTTTGTTAGTGTAAAAACATATTTTGAAAGTGAGAATAAATATTTAATGAAGAGAGAAAATAAAAAAATCTGTTACTCGAAAATGAAAAGACTTACTTTATTCATCTAGTAGCATAGGTTTTAAATATAAAATCAAAACTAATGATACACCTTAAACTCTCTGCATAAGCAAAACCCATAATTCTAAACACATTATCTAACGACCAATATAAAATAAGAAAACAACTAAACCAATAGAAAATCAGAAAAAATTTCATCTCCTTTGTATTCAGCCTTGAGATAATCCCAAATATTTTTATCTGTTTTGACAGACATTCTCCGTGTGAATATCATTTGTGATACAGTTGTAAATAGGCAACCTTTTGCCTTTGATTTTCTCGTCTTCTTTTCCTTATATGCTTTGATCTGTGTCATAGTAGGATTTGCTGGAAGTTGAAGAATTACATAATCCTCTTCTACTACTTCCCAAAAATCTAAACCCTCCAAGTAAGTCTCTATACAAACTACCCACATTTGATAATCGTCTCCATCGAAGATTGGTGGTGCAACGATTGAAAATTCTCTTTCCATTTTAACCTCACAAATCCCTTAAGAGGAGAGCTCTCATACCACTTCTGTTAGTGTAAAAAAACAGATTTTGATACTGAGTATAAATATTTAATGAAGAGAGAAAACGGAGTAGAACTGTTACTGGAAAAATGAAAAGACTAACTTCATTCATTTAATAGAAGATAGTTTAAATACAAAATACAAAACTACTAATACACGTTAAACTCTTTGCATAAGCAAAACACATAATTCTAAACACATTATCTAAAAACACATTATCTAACAGCTAGTAAAAAAATAAGAAAACAACTAAACCAATATAAAATCAGAAAAGCCTCTAAACAATCTCAACACATGACACTTATAGAAGGGTTGAGGGTACCGTTTAGCTCCACTTCCAGAACTTTGTCACTAGTCTCTTCGTGAATCTATGACAAAGCCTCATTATCTAAGCACGTTGGTCAAGGGTTACACCAAACTCCTTCAGCTCTTAAGAACCAAAATTTCATGGGCTCTACTAATCAAAGAAGAATTTTTAATTTCGTCTACCATCAAGATCACGCACCTCCATTTGCTACATCTGAATATGTTGGCGTGACGGTCAAAATCAATTAACATTATACACGACAACACACACAAACACATCTTGATCCATATCCATATCAAGATATGGATCTAACTATAAACTAAAGATCAATTATGTATAAGTCATAAGAGTCGGCTTTTACTATTTTTATGCATAAAGGATCTAAACGGTGAACAGAGAAAGATAAAGAAGGTTGTTTTTGTGACTTATCTATGATTTTTAGTCCAAAAATTATCATTTAAAATCCTTTCATAATTATTGATGATTAAGATAAATTGTGTGTTTTAATAAGGTGTGAAAGAGTATTAAATGTAAAGTAGAAAGTAGTTAGATAATTAAGTTGATTTAGTTAATATTTAGAGAAAGAAACTTTTATCTTATTAAATAATTTTTCAAAAAATATTTATAGGTTGACATTAGCCTAATGGGCCTAATTGGTAGAGCCATCCATATGGGTCAAGCCCAATCTTCGAAAAACTTATTTGACACAAAAATAAATAAATAAGTAAATACAATTAATTATTGTGATTTAATTACAAAATGGGCAACAGCCTTTGGTGACAAGTGCCCCTCGAATATTTTTTACATCTTCATATATATGCCCCATCAAGATTTCTGACCCCATTATATCCTCTCAAATATATTTTTAGAAGGCTAACAAATAATTTATCTAAATCTAATTTTTCATATCTCTTCGAATATGACTCTTGATTGTTCTCCAAATCCGATAAAGAATGTATTTGAATTGTATTTGATGTCGTTATTCGGCTATGGTTATTGTCTAATTTTATGATTTCCCACAGTTTTGTACAATGTGACACGTGTCATTATTTGGTTAGAGCCACAAACTTGATTTACCATAGGTGAGACATACCAAAAGTTGAAAACGTTTTCACTTCTCAAGAATCACGGCTACTTGTAGCATTTTCACTTCCTTAGAAAGTGAACTCAATAGTCTTCTATAATTCATTTATAAGTTATTTTCTCATTTTTTCAGTTCATAGAATTTTAGAGAAATAAAATACATTCTCTAAAGAGAGAAGTTGTTTTTTTATCTTTACTATCGCCTTCAACTATTCGATCATGTTTTCTTCTAATCCACCACTTCAGCCATAGTGAATCATATCTTCGGTGACACTCTGGTGTTTGCATGTTCAGCGCCAACAACACTTCAACCGATAAATATTGGTTGAACCTGTCTAAATTAGACGAATAGAATATTACATCTGTTGGGTTACATGGTTCCGAGGGCACATTTATAGTTACTCAATCAATTTATTACGAAGGTGTTTTCCATACAAAAGATGTAATATCCCCTTAGAGCCCTCTTCGATTGCCCAATCGTTCACTTCACAGAATTGTTCACCAAGGCCATCTCAATTGCAAGAAGTCACTAGTTGCAGGCATCCTTCGACTTTCAAAGCAATGGGAGCCGACTCAGAAGAGAATACACTTTATCGATTGACCATGCAATCAAAAGGCAACGTTAATCTCTCTAGGCAGCAAAGAGTAGCTCATCAATCACAATCTTCTAATAACCTCTTCTCACAGACTGCGAGTAGGGAATGAAATAATGAGCCCCAACCAGCTGAGCCCTCCATATCTACTCAAACTCTTCCCCAACAACCAAACAACGAGGATAACACAACTTCTCAACATATCGAACCTAAAAATTCTAATCTGAAGGTGATAGAATAAAATATAAAGGATATTAATGAAGACTCTCCCTCTTAGACATCTGGTTAAATCGGAAAGACTTTGAATCCAGCCAAGAAGAAAATTTCAAAAAATAAAAGTAGCAAGCGTGGCGAAGGTAAAGGGAAGACCTGCACAACAGAATTCGAAACGCTCCCTCAATCCATGGTCTGGCACGTAGGGTCAAACTTGGCAAAGGTCAGTGTCAAATGACTTTTAACCCTTGACAAGATCTTTTATATTTATTTTCACAAAACCAAATTAGGGTTTATTCGTGCAAAGTGGAGATTTGTTAATGAAGTTAAAGTTAGACGACCGATATCAAGAGAGACCCATATGAGTTGTGGCCTTAGAGAGCTCGTCATTTATTATGGTCTGCTTAATTGGGAAATTCAGTTTCCCTTGGTCCTCGAGATCTAGAACTATATTTAGCTAAATTGGGGCTGCCAAATTTCTCAATATCAATGGAGCAATTTGCTGCTCTCACGGGGTTGTCTCATAATTCTCAAATTCCCTTATACTTCCTAAACATAGGGAATAAATACAATATGGTATATGAACTACGGGAAGATAATAAGTTATGGAAGATGTAATTTCTCTTCATCAGCGGCTGGTGGAAGAATAGTAAGAAAATTACCACTTAAGGTTATCCGAGCAGGCTCATTGGATTTTGGAAAAATACAGGTAACCTCTCAAATTCCTACTCTTCTTTATATATACATATATATTCATGATTTGTTTCTAATTGATTTATTTTTACAGCTATCTCGAAGCCTCACATGCATCATTTGGAAGATACTAAGGTTAATTTCAAGAAGCTAAACCAGTGAGCCGATGAGATATGACTAATGGATTTCATCAATGTTTTACTCCCACTAACTTGGTTCGGATTCATCTCTAGAGGACTAACTCTAAAAGGGAATATGGGAACAATTGACTACTCCCGCCTTCCCTGACCATCTGATATTTTAAAGAGAGTTAAACGTGTAGAAGATAAGGTATTTCTTCCCACCTAGACTAGAGCCCCAGTCATCAAAACAAGAAGGACAAGAAAAATAAGCAAGGGTTTCGTCGAAGCTAGAACTGATGAGCAGTTAAGTGAGATTGATGAATCCTTATTAATTTTTATTACTTTCATTGTCGAAGAGGGTGATACACCAAAAAATATTCAGGTTTCTAAGAAGAAGATGATGCACAAGATAAGAAAACAAGACAATGACAAAAGATAAGAAAAGAAAGAAAATCTTAACTCGTTTGGAAATTATCCTCCGTTCTGAAATTATCGCTCATGCAATCCTCACCATTGATCATTCACTTATAGTATCTAATGAATTGGGGGGTTTTTTACTTTGATGCATTTGAGAAGGATTTTCTAAAATCCACAAGTAATGCCACAAATATGGGGCTTGATGGTGAACCCTTCAAATTATCAAAGGAGAATAACACATTGGGGTATTCGGTGTTGAGTTTTCTTAGTCCCGTCGGTGAGCTGAAAAGAGAGGCGAATTCCAATAAAGAAACTATATCTTCTATCCGGGAAGAGAATAAAAATAACAAAGAATCTCTTAAAGGGGAAAAACAAGGGTTGATCTTCTAGATGAGGAAGTCAGATCAATCAAGGAGGAACTTATTCAAGAAAATATTGCTTACGAAGGGCTGCAATCAAACAGTTCTGGAGAGATCACGTTATTGAAAAACTAATAGGCTACCGATAGGGCTACCATTGAGATCTTGTAGAAGTAAAAAATTTATCAGGAGGTCTTTGTTAAGAAATACAATGATGAGGTGCTTTCTCTCAAGGCTCAAGCGACACGAGACATAGAAGACGCATTAAATGAATATGTTGATGGGAACTTAGAGTCCTTCAATAAACAGGATGCATCAATCAAATGTGACATGGTTTTTCTATTTCACAAGGCAGTCCCCACATTAGTCATTGGGTCATTGTATTGACGCGGTTGAGGAGCGACGTCTTCCTCGATCTAGGGCGTATCCCCCTGGGTCACGGGCGCCACCCCCGGGGAAGAGTCTAAACACTGTATGGGTCGTCGAGAATAAGCGGGTCCGCGATGCCAAGCGCAGACGAGATTTAGCTGAGGACCCTAAGACTATTCGACTTAGGGAGGAGGAGGACAAGATAAGGAGTGATCGGTCTTTGCGCCGAATCAACCATGGGAAGAGGAAAGAAAAATCCACAGAGATTGCAGTCGACGATACTAGAGGCGGAGGCTCCTCACGACGAGAGACGTCTTCATCACACCGATCACCATCTCTCACTGTTAGTGATCCACCACCTCCATCTCCCGCTCGCAGAGCTCCGTCCTCTGTACATACTAGTACACATCCACCACCTGTTAGTGACAGGATGGATGCCACTGGGGACCCTGAGTAGGACACCATCGATGAGGAGCATATCGATGCGATCCACACAGAGGAGCAGCGGAAGACGTTTTCATTTCTCAAATGCAACAAGATACCTCTATTTCCTGACTACAAGGAGCACGAGGTGTATCACGTTTTCATAGGACAGGTAAGTACCAAAATATTAAACGTCTACTCTAAGGTTTTACTATTATTATTTTATGACTTAGTTTTTTATTTACAAGGTCGCACTACATTAGGAATACAGGCACATTATAATGTGCTTCGTATGTGGGACCTCAGTGCTCAGCCAGAGGTGCAGCGACATTTAGCGCAGTCTCCTTTCGGTCCTCTTATAGCCCACTTGCCTCAGTACTTCACACACTCCGTACATGATGTATTTTATGTAGGGCGAAATGTCTACATCTAGACAAATGCCTCAATCTCGTACTCGTGAGGAGGTAGCCACGAGGTACAAGTGTATAACTAGTGGACCGATGTTCTTGGTGTTTAACGAGCCCCCAGAAGTTAGGAACGAGGCATTCGACTCTTTCGGTTTAATAATCACATACTATTTGTCTTTAGAAATTGCAGAATACGTTCATTCTCAAATTGCCATGAAGGAGGAAACAGTGCGTATTCTCACGACAATGGAGGCTACGATTTTGACTAACTGTCTGTTCAATCTCAAGTTATCTACTCATGTTTGTGCGATGTTGTTGTTGCTTGTTTGTAACGTTTGATATTAAGTTATGAAATGATTAGTTTCTTACGGTCAAATAACTGAAGTACAAAACGTTATGATAAAGTAAACAAAGTTCCAAACAACATAAATCCGACCAAAAGACATAAAGCGACCAAAAGACATAAATGTGTTCGAAAGATGAACATAAATCCGACCAATAGATATAAATTGACTACTAAAATTCATCAAGATTAGTTACTTCTGGGAATGAACAAAGTGGCTTTCTCCCTTCGAGTTCCGTGTATTTTTTGCAGCGACCAACTATTGGTAGCTCCCAATACGTAGTCTCTTCACTCTTCAACTTCTGCCACGTAGGATGTATGCGTGCGCAAGGGCAAAAGGGCTTGATTGATAGATGTTTAATACTACTTAAATTAGAACCAATAATTGAGTAATATAGTTGTAAGTAAGAACATAACCATAAATCGAATGACTTACATTGACGAAATGGTTAGTATCAATGAATCCAAACCGAATCTCATGTCTTTGGGCCATAATTGGGGGTTTACCGCGCAGAGGTAAAAAAGTATGACTACAGTTGTGAGAATCCACGAGTGACACAAAATGAACAATGCATTCGAACTTGGTTGCAATCGCAATCCCCATTTCAGGCATTGTCATCCAATATTTGGGTGATGCTGGTGTCTCGTAGTAGTTTATACTTTCTGCAACCTTCATGTAATCCACTTTAACGTTATAAATCTTGTTGTATGTGTCATAGTTTTCCATGAGTTCATCGTATATTGCCTTCCGAATACCTCACCAACCTTCTGTATGACCATACAACCCAAATGAAACTGCTCTATATCCACAATGACCATCTGCCTTAACATCATTTATACTCGATATAAAAGGGTTGAAGTGAGTCGGAAACCAACGCAAAAAACCTTTCGGGTCGTGTATTAGTTCTGTGACTCCACCAATGGATGATTTTACGATGTTGCTAGCGAGCGAGGCAATGGAAGAACTACGGGTACGAGGTACTTTAGGCACATCTGCCCGAATCGTATTTGCACTAGCAGCTGCTTTACCCTTTTTAACTTTTGGTGGTTTTAAAGAGTTCATGACTGAGTCATGACTAGCCTTATCCTCATCTAGCTTGTGTTCCCAGAAGCATTGGTCCCGTTTAGTGGATGATGTATCGACAACTAACTTTCTTTTCACTTGCGGGCGGCCTCGGTGTTTCTGCTTCTCCAATGGCTCTAGCAATGAGGATGTTTCAGGATAAACAATTTCAAACCATTTCTTGTAAATGTGTTTTATACAGCTTTCGTGTTTTGTCTCCATAACATCGGTTACTAGCTTTAGCAGATCATCTTTGAGAATCTCCATGGTCGTACGGAATAAACGAGACATTATTTCTAACCTTGTCCAGTGGATGTGAAAAGCATCTAACGAGGCAGAAATTCTGTCTTTACCCCACTTGCGGACCTGGTGATAGCAAGGTATACCATGGGTAGATTTTATAGCGCATATACAAACGCCATTGTCTTTAACATCCAACCCATCTTCAATAGCGACCATATTACTATCTTCGGCCTTCTCAACTTTGGCGAAAAACAGTTCTAACTCTATATGGGAAACCTTGCCTCGAATTTCATCAAAACGTTTGTCCTCGAACTTATGCAATGCTATGTAACGATTCTTCTCGAACGACGACCTAATGGCAGTATGTTGGATTTCAACAAGCGAATGAACCCTCCCCCAAAATAACTAGAAGTTTAATTTCCTTGTACGTATGTAACGTTTTAGGTTAGAATGAGCACTCTCGACGCGGTTAGTCGTGCAATATCCCAAATGCAAGTTATTGTTTGTCTTCTGAACAACGAATTTGTCCATGTATTTATCGAGCCACGATTTTTCAGTGTATTCAATTGCAAGAGGGTAGTCTTTGTACTCCAATAGCATATCTCGTTGGGTGTGATCAAATTCAATCTCTGATGCTGCATATGCAATCTTCTTCCAAGTAGAATCAAATTTCACATGATCACTTTTCCCCATGACGTATTTTCTTGTTTGCCCCTGAACATTGTATGCTATGTGTCATCGACATAACATATGCGTTGTCTCTGGGAATACAGCTTCTATGGCGTTCATCAACGCTAAATCAACGAATTCAAACACTCTAACACCCATTTGAAGTTATTTAACTTCTCACCGGACATGAAGGCAAATTCCGCACAGAAAGTCATTTCGGTACACGTCACACCCACTATCTCGAACAATAGCATACCATATCGTATGACTTTATATGCAATATCTATTATCAAAACTATTGGAAATATCCGCAAAAGGTCAACACTGACTGGATGGGCAAAAAACAAATCTGTAATGATTTGTCCATCGTCTTCACCAGATTTATGTCATTCATAATAATTATGTGACTTAAGCTCCCCCAATAAGAACTGGAGTTGTGACCTACCCGCCTTTTTTAAAACCATACTTTTCTGTCGTGCATTGTAGATGGTCCGCATGGTAGAAACATTATCTTCGTTCAACTTCTTAACACCATTCAGTATATCTCTCGGGTTAGTACCAATGTAGGTCGCTCGTTCAACATATTCCATCTCTTAATCATTCAAACGGCTAGCAAAAGAATGACCATCTAGATGTTTTGAAGTCTCATGGTTATGAATACCACATTTCACTTCTAACTTCCATTGATCTGGTTCCACCATTAACCCGAGAAGCTGAAATGGGCAGTCAATCTTTTTCGTTCATGTAGACTTCCGTTTACGGTCTTTTTCTGCTACTCTTAGAGTATATTTCCCCCCCTCCCTCTCACATTGGAAATACATCCTCGGACTTTTCTACTGTTTACTTTGTCGCGCCGACTTATGTTGATAACCATACCATAGAGTTTTTATGTCTTCGTAACCTATTTTATCAACGCGTCGTGTGTGTAGAACTCGGTAGTGAAGAACAAATTACTGTAGTCAGTAGCGAAAGGTGCCTCAGTCCTATTGGCGACATCTGTCCCCTGTTACACAACAACAAACCACAATAAGCATTCAGGTATAGTTAAAAACGGAAAAAAACATTGATTTTTTTCGAAAAATCTGCACGAACCCAAGGTGTAGAGGCCTAGAACCGGCCGGACACGACCAGGTGCACCACCGGTTCTGAGGTCATGAAACGGTGGTGCAGGGACCTCAGAACCGAGCAGACTGAGGCTCTTGCACCACCGGTTCAAGGACTCAGAACCGGTGATATTGAGGCCTCGGTACCGACCTGCAGGTGGCCCTTGCACCATCAGTTCCTGGCCATCGAACCGGGGGTGCGCAGGTCACGCACTGCCGGTTCTAAGGCGAAGAACCGGCCGTGCGTAACCTACGCGCCTCCAGTTCCATGGCCAGGAATTGATGGTGCAAGGGCCACCGAAGAAATTTTTTACCTTCTCCTCCGGCGAAGGTGGCGGCTTCTCCGGCGACTCCAACTCTTTTTCCAGCAACATTTCATCATCCTTTATTTCCATAGACATCAACTCCTCCACACTGATCCCTAGTTCTGCTTCAGTCATGATCGATTTTGTGTTTTAGGTTGAATGTTCTTGATTTTGTTATGAAGTTTGAACTTAGTTTAAAAAAATTTAAGAAAACTATACTATTTGGATCATAAATTCAGTAAAAAAGAATGTTTGTTTAGGTATAGATAGTGAAATAGGTTATTTGGTGAATTGGTGAATTGGGTATACTAAGGATACACTTAGTAGTTTTTTTACTTAATGCAGTTTCGATATTAATTTTCTTGTCGAGGGTAAAAAGGTAAAAAAAAAGTCAAACGAAAGTCAAAGGCAGATTTTGGGTATACTTAAACCTGAATTGGGTATATATAGTCATACCTTTTTTTGTGTGTTATACGAGTAGCAAAAGACTGTTCTAAAAAGTTCTTACTGCTTACAACAACCAGAAGAAAGAATTGTATACAGAGACCAAGAGCGAGAAGACGAAATAGATAATTAAAACTAAAACTAAAACTAAAATAAAAAGTAAAAAGAGAAAATAAAAAATAAAAAATAAATGGATCGACTCAATTAAAATGTATAAAGTAAAAGTATTTATAATAAAAAAGTAAATAGAAAAGGTTAAAATAAATATTGTAAATCTATTTAAGTAAAAAACTAAAATAAAAAGTTAAAAGTTAAAATAAAAAGGTAAAATAAGTAACTAATGGTGTTTTGGGGAGAATTAAAGGGGGGCCGTATATGCAACAGAAAAAAGTACACTAGGGTGACACGTGTCAGCCTCCCGTTGATTTGGACGCGCTAGTGACAAAAAATGCAACAATTTCAAACAACAATGATTCGTTTTGAGAACGAAGGAAACTTAGTGGCACGAATGCAACAGGTGTCAAACACCGGTGACTTGAGAGGGTTTTTAGCCCACAAAGAATAGAGAAAATCAATAGATTTAACAATTTTAGATTTGATTTTTCCTCCATTTATATATTTTTCTCTAACAAGCAAAACTGAGGTAATTTGCATATTTTAACTTCAGATTAGTTTTTTAATGCAAAAGACCATTATAGTTTTGCTAATATAATCCTTTAAAATAGGATTCCCACGTCCAAACTAACCAGAAGAACAGTGGAAACTGGAGACAAAATGAAAGAAGGAAATAAGTAGAAACAGATGTCTCATTCCAAATCTCTTATAATCTTGATGCTAAATAGAAGCATTTGCTTTCTAGACAACAAAGCCTGCAATACAGGAGTAAATCGTAAGGCTGAGATGGAGGAGAAAATGGATTGATTAGCAAGTAGGGGCAGATCCAGAACTCAAATTAACAGTATGCCAAAAATAATACAATTTTTTTTATGTATTCATATACAAATTTTATAATAAAAAATAAACAATTAAATTTAATACAATTAATTTACTAAATAAACATACACGATACTTTGTTTATTTTTTGATTTTTTTTATTTCTCCTAGAAAGATCTAGTAGTTTTTAATATGCCAAAGAAGAAAAACCAAATCAATGAAAGAAACTAAAAGTATATTAAAAGATAGACAAATTTCCATGAAAATACTAAATTTGTAGCAACTTTTTGACTTACTAAACTTAGAGCTAGTAAATGAGACAACTAAACAATTGAAGAAAGTAATTGAAAATAAATAACTAAATAATTGAATACATGAAAATCCTTTTAAGAAGGGAATTTTTTTTTTGATCAAATGACCAAAACACGTCCATAGAAATCCGATTTCAAAATGGAGAAAAGGGTTTTGATTTAAAGATAGGATTTTAGAAGATTTAAAAGGGAAAAATGAGTTTTTATTCAATGACTAAACACGTTCGTGGATATTGTAAATTACAAAAGAAAAAAGAAAAATTGGAGTTCATTGTGGCGAGAATAAAGAGGATAGAATTAATTGGGGCGAGAATCAAGGAAGAAAAATAAAACTTCTTACGAGTACTACTAAACATTTTTTTGGAAATTTAGGGTATGTATCTAGATTTGATTCTCTAAGAGCATTAACATTATTACATAAGAAACTTGATTCATGGAACTTAAGATTCCTTAGTAGGTAAAGATTATTAACATTATTACGTACAAAACCCCAACAAACAATTGTTTTTATGACTTAGTTCGAAGTCTCGTAACCTCTCGCGTAGAGAAAGAACTCCATTCAAATTCAAGAATTATAGAATCATCTTTTTTGTATCCTAATGATTCGTCATTAAGCTTCTCCGATGGGATGAAGTCAGAAAATCTAGAGAAGTCGTAGCTTTCAGAAGTAAAATTGTGAGTGACTGCAAAATAGAATTGAGTGTTTAGGATTTATCTATTTAACAAAAACGGACAATAACAAAAGTTAACTTATCCATAATATATAGTTACCTCGTTTTTCAAGGTGAGAACTTTTGAGCTGATCTTTTATACGGATTTGAGATTCAACCTGCAGTTTCAGACTATTCGACAACCGCTCTTTTTCTAGTAAATAGAGATATACGGACATTGAAGTCCATCCCAATCTCTGATCAACATTAAGCTTCCTGATTCACCATGTCATAAGATTCATTTTATAATCTACCTACCTGTATTACTTATAATAATAATAATAATAATAATAATAATAATAATAATAATAATAATAATAATAATAATAATAATAATAATAATAATAATAACATCACAACAATAAATTTAAAATTTTAACAATTGTTAAATAAATAGAAGTCGTCCACAAAAGTATATTGCCATGTCTTTTAAGAAGCTCATCATGTACCATTTGACTCCACCCATATTAAATGGTTCCAAATAAATATCTTACCAATGTGGAATTCGGGGTCCTCTATGGGATGAAGTTTATACTTCAACAACTTTTAACTCATGTTAGTGTAAAAACATATTTTGAAAGGGAGAATAAATATTTAATGAAGAGAGAAAATAAAAAAAACTGTTACTGCAAAATAAAAAGACTTACTTCATTCATTTAGTAGCATAGGTTTTAAATACAAAATACAAAACTAATGATACACGCATAAGCAAAACACATAATTCTAAACACATTATTTAACGGCCAGTATAAAATAAGAAAACAACTAAACCAATAGAAAATCAGAAAAGCTTCTAAATAATCTCAACACTCCTCCTTGTTTAGATGCTGCAAAATCCAAGCTTCTTTTTTAAATCTTCAAACTTGCTAAGTGGCATAGGTTTGGTGAAATTATCTGTAATTTCATCTTCAGATTTGCAGTAACAAAGAAAAGCATCACCACTCTTTTGAACTTCTCGAACAAAGAATAAGTTGATGTTGAAGTGCTTAGTTCTTCCATGAAAGACAAGATTGTTGGAAATCGCAATGGCAACTTGATTATCAACTAGTGTTTCAATTATTTGTTTTTGCTCCAAGTTTAGATCAATTAGAAGTTTCCTTAACCAAAGAGTTTGATTAACAGTAGTTGCTGCAACTATAAATTCTGCCTCAGCAATCGATTGAGCAACTGTTTCCTGCTTCCTAGAGCTCCAAGAAAATATAACTGATCAGAGGCAAAAACAGTAACCAAGTGTACTCTTTATATCGTTAATTGAGCCACCCCAATAACTTTCAGAGAAACCAGTTAGCTTCATATCTTTCTGTTTTAAAAACTTAACTCCATAATTCCAAGTCCCTTTTATGTATCTAATAACTCTTTTCGCAGCTCTCATGTGAGTTTCATTTTGACAAAACATGAATCTGGAGAGAATACTTACAGCATTTAAGATGTTAGGTCTGGTTACTGCCAAATACATCAGACAACCTACCAAACTCCTGAACTCAGCTTCAATAACCTTAGCAGAACCATCATCTTTGACTAGTTACTCATTTTGATTCACTGTTTTGCAATCTTCCATTTGAAATTTTTTAAGTATATGTTTTTCATACTTTCATTGACATATAAACACTTCATCTTGGCTTTGTTTAATATCAATGTCGAAGAAGTATGGAATCAGACCGAGGTATTTCCTTTCGAAGATCTTTGCCATTTTCAGTTTGAACTGATTAATTTGCTCAAGATTGCTTCCTGTGATTAGTAAGTCATCAACATAAAGATAAATTATTAAGGTATTTGTACCTTCATTCTTGACATACAATGTGAGTTCATATTGAATTTTATGAAATCTAAGACCCACCAAATGATTATCAATTCTACTGTACCATGCTTGTGGAGCTTGTTTTAGGCCGTATAGAGCTTTTTTTAACAAGTAGACTTTATCTTCATTCCCTCTGCTTATAAAACCTTCAGGTTGTTCGACAAAAATTATTTTTGCAAGGCTCCAGTTAAGAACACAGAATTAACATCAATTTGGAACATTTTCTAACTCTTTTGAGGATCAAGAGCAAGCAACAATCTTACTGTGTTAAGTCTGGCAACAAGTGAAAATGTTTATGAATAGTCAACTCGAAATACTTATGCATATCTCTTCAAAACAAGACTTGCTTAAATATGTTAACTGAACCATCATGATTTAGTTTTGTTCTAAAACCTCATCTTACTCCAATTATTTTTTTTGTTTAGAGGTCGATCAACCAACTCCCAAGCTTTATTTTTTTTATCATCGACAACACCTCCCACATTGCAGCCATCCAATGTTGATTGTCTTTTGCATCATAGAATCCTGGAGGCTCACAAACAGCTACATTACATCTTTGATAAATATTCGATAGAGACCTAGTACTTCTTACAGGAGCATCATCTACCAAATCATATTGCCCTTCATCTCTAGGTTCTTCTATCATGCTTCCATAGATTGAACAGTTTGGTGGATTAAAAATCGGGTTCACTTTGGTTGAGTCTTCACAATTCCATTATTCATTTTTAATAAAATGAACATCTCGGCTCACTATAGCTATATAAGCTATACCAGTAAATGGCTGGAAAACTGTATAAGCTTTGGATATAGTGCTATACCCAACAAAGATTCCAGTTTTTGCATTTTTATCAAGTTTATCTTGCTTAACCAATGGAATGTAAATGAAACATATGCAACCAAAACTCTAAGAAACTTTAAAGAAGGTTTGTAATAATACCAGTTTCAAATGGTGTCAGGTTCTTTACAACCTTTATTGAAATGTGATTCTGTAAGTAGACATCGATATTTGTTGCTTCTCCCCAAAAACATTTTGGAAGATTCTTTTCATGAAGCATGCATCTCGTCATCTCCATTAGGAATCTATTTCTTCTTTCATTGACCCCATTTTGTTAAGGAGAGTATGGTGCTGTCAATTGATGCTCAATTCCAGCCTCTTCAGAAAAACTGTTAAAATTTTATGAAATGTATTCCCCGCTATTATTAGACCTTATAGTCTGAATCAAATATCCAATTTCATTCTCAACTTTGGATTTAAATCTCCAAAATATATCATCAACTTTTTATTTTTGATTTAGAAAATAAATCCAACAAGTTCTTGTTAGATCGTCAATAAAAATGATGTAATAGAGATTACCATTTAGTGATAGTGTTTGTTGAGGACCGCAAAGATGAGTAAGAACCAGCTGTAGCTTTCTCGAGGCTCTCTAGGCTTGTTTAGGAAACGGTTGTTTGTGCTACTTCCCAAAATTACAAGCCCAACAATGAGACATGTCATCATCAATGTCTATAAGTTCTTCAATCAGCTTCTTTGACTGCATATGAAGCAGTCCTCGATGATAAAAATGCCCAAGTCTTTTGTGCCAAATCTTAGTAGCACAATGTCTGGATTTAAAGGCTATCTACTCATTTTCCATCGGATTTAGGGAAAAATTGTTTCCTTTCTTTTTAACATTGAACAAGTCTTTTCCGCTAGCATCTTTGATCAAACACTGTTTATTCTCAAACAACACTTATAGCCTTTATCAAGTAATTGACCAACACTTAAATATATTTTGATCAATTTTAGGTACAAATAAAACATCTGAAATAAAATTTGTACCTCCATAGCTTGTTATAGCTACTGTACCTTTTCCATTGACTTCCAAGTGTTCACCATTTATGGTCTTCACTCTCTTGACTTCGGTATCTTTTAATTCCTCAAAGAGCTCTTTATCATATATCATATGATTTGTGCACCCACTGTCAATCAAGAAGCTTTCACTCGATTCTCTGCATGAAAAACAAGTGACCACAAACAACTGATCTTCTTTTTCTGGATCTGCTACCCGTGCATCTACTTCTTGCATCTGCATCTGACCCTTAACTTTGCAAATTACAGCTTCATGTCCGAGTTGATTACATTTGGTGCAATTAGGATCAGGTATTCTCCAACACTTATATGTGGATGACCTTTAACTTTACAATGGCGGCAATGCGAGTAAGAGTTTCTAACATCTACTTTTTTTTTTTAAAATTGCTAGATGAATCTCCATTACTCCATTTATTTTTGAAGGTTTGTTTTTTTTGTACATGTTGTTGTCTTTATGCTTTGCAGGTAATGTACCTTCAATCACCCATTCTTGTCTCGTAGTCCTTCTCTGCTCTTGTCTTTGTGAGACATTTAAGAGCTCTGTAAGGGAGATATTTGACAGATCTTTGGTGTTCTCCAGAGTAGTAATGGTGGCTTCAACTTCTCTGGAACTATTACTAATATATTTTCAACAATCCTGAAATCTTTTAATTCAGGCCCAAGCAATCTCACCTTGTTGGCAGTACTGAGAAATCTGTTAGAGTACTCATTCACGCACTTAGACTCCTTCATCTTCTGCAACTTAAAATCTCTAATTAAATTTAGGACTTTCATTCCACGAATCCTTTCATCTCCTTTGTATTCAGCCTTGAGATAATCCGAAATTGTTTTGTCTGTTTTGACAGATATTATCCGTGTGAATATCATTTGTGATACAATTGTAAATAGGCAAGATTTTACTTTTGATTTTCTCGTCTTATTTTCCTTATGTGCTTTGATCTGTATCATAGTAGGATTTGCTAGAAGTTGAAGAATTTTATAATCCTCTTCTACTACTTCCCAAAGATCGAAACCCTCAAAGTAAGTCTCCATACAAACTGCCCACATTTGATAATTATCTCCATCAAAGATTGGTGGTGCATCGATTGAATATTCTCTTTCCATTTTAACCTCACAAATCCCTTAAGAGGAGAGCTCTCATACCACTTTTGTTAGTGTAAAAAACAGATTTTGATACTGAGAATAAATATTTAATGAAGAGAGAAAATTGAGAAGAACTGTTACTGGAAAAATGAAAAGACTTACTTCATTCATTTAGTATAAGATAGTTTAAATACAAAATATAAAACTACTAATACACGTTAAACTCGTTGCATAAGCAAAACACATAATTCTAAACACATTATCTAACAGCTACTAAAAAAATAAGAAAACAACTAAACCAATAGAAAATTAGAAAAGCTTCTAAACAATCTTAACAGATGACACTTATAGAAGGGTTGAGGATACTGTTTAGCTCCACTTCCAAAACTTTGTCACTCACCTCTTCGTGAATCTATAACAAAGCCTCATTATCTAAGCATGTTGGTCAAAGGTTCCACCAGCCTCTTCAGCTCTTAAGAACCAAAATTTAATGGGCTCTAGTAATCAAAGTCAATAAGAATTTTCAATTTCTTCTACCATCAAGATCACCCACGTCCATTTGCTACATCTGAATATGTTGGCGTGGCTGTCAAAATCAATCAACATCATACACGACAACACACACAAACACATCTTGATCCAGATCCATATCAAGATATAGATCTAACTATAAACTAAATATCAATTATGTGAAAGTCATGTTAATATGTGTGAAGAGAAGAGTCCGCTTTTACTATTTTTATGCATAAAGGATCTAAACGGTGAACAGAGAAAGATAAAGAAGGTTGTTTTGTGACTTGTATATGATTTTTGGTCCACAAATTATCATTTAAAATCCTTTCATAATTAGTGATGATTAAGATAAATTGTGCGTTTTAATAAGGTGTGAAAGAGTATTAAATGTAAAGTAGAAAGTAGTGAGATAATTAAGTTGGTTTAGTTAATATTTAGAGAAAGAAACTTTTATTTTATTAAATAATTTTTCAAAAAGCATTTATAGGCTCACATTAGCCTAATGGGCCTAATTGGTTGAGCCATACATATGGGTCAAACCCAATCTTCGAAAAACTTATTTGACACAAAAATAAATAAATAAGTAAATACAATTAATTATTGTGATTTAATGACAAAATGGGCAACAGCATTTGGTCACAAGTGCCCCTCGAATATTTTTTACATCTTCATATATATGCCCCATCAAGATTTCTGACCCCATTATATCCTCTCGAATATATATTTTTAGAGGGCTAACTAATAATTTATCTAAATCTAATTTTTCATATCTCTTCGAATATGACTCTTGATTGTTCTCCAAATCTGATAAAGAATGTATTTGAATTGTATCCGATGTAGTTATTCGGCTATGGTTATTGTCCAATTTTATGATTTCCCAACCTTTAGTACACTGTGACACGTGTCATTATTTGGTTAGAGCCACGAACTTGATTTACCATAGGTGAGACATACCAAAAGTTGAAAACGTTTTCACTTCTCAAGAATCACGGCTACTTGTAGAATTTTCACTTCCTTTGAAAGTGAACTCAACGGTCTTCTATAATTCATTTATAAGTTATTTTCTCATTTTTCAGTTTAGAGAATTTTAGAGAAATAAAATACATTCTCTAAAGAGAGAAGTTGTTTTTTATCTTTACTATCGCCTTCAACTATTCGATCATGTTTTCTTCTACTCCACCACTTCAACCATAGTGAATCATATCTTCGGTGACACTCTGGTGTTTGCATGTTTAGCGCCAACAACACTTCAACCGATAAATATTGGTTGAACCTGTCTAAATTAGTCGAATAGAATATTACATCTGTTGGGTTACATGCTTCCGAGGGCACATTTATAGTTACTCAATCAATTTATTACGAAGGTGTTTTCCATAAAAAAGACGTAATATCCCCTTAGAGCCCTCTTCGATTGCCCAATCATTCACTTCACAGAATTTTTCATCAAGGCCATCTCAATTGCAAGAAGTTACTAGGTGCAGGCATCCTTCGACTTACAAAGCAATGGGATCCGACTCAGAAGAGAATACGCCTCGTCGATTGACCATGCAATCAAAAGGCAACGTTAATCTCTCTAGGGAGCAAGGAGTAGCTAACCAATCACAATCTTCTAATAACCTCTCCTCACAGAGTGCGAGTAGGGAATGAAATAATGAGCCCTAACCAGCTGAGCCCTCCAGATCTACTCAAACTCTTCCCCAACAACCAAACAACAAGGATAACACAACTTCTCAACATATCGAACCTAAAAATTCTAATCTGAAGGTGATAGGATAAAATATAAAGGATATTAATGAAGACTCTCCCTCTTAGACATCTGGTCAAACCGGAGAGACTTTGAATCCAACCAAGAAGAAAATTTCAAAAAATAAAAGTAGCAAGCGTAGCGAAGGTAAAGGGAAGACCTGCACAACAGAATTCGAAACGCTCCCTTAATCCATGGTCTGGCACGTAGGGTCAAACTTGGCAAAGGTCAGTGTCAAATAACTTTTAACCCTTGACAAAATCTTTTATATTTATTTTCGCGAAACCAAATTACAGTTTATTCGTGCAAAGTGGGGATTTGTTGGGGACTTCAGTTTCCCTTGGTCCTCGAGATCTTGAACTATATTTAGCTAAATTAGGGCTGCCAAATTTCTCAATGTCAATGGAGCAATTTGCTGCTCTCGCGGGGTTGTCTCGTAATTCTCAAATTCCCTTATACTTCCTAAATATAGGGAATAAATACAATATGGTATATGAACTACGAGAAGATAATAAGTTGTGGAAGATGTAATTTCTCTTCATCAGCGGCTGGTGGAAGAATAGTAAGAAAATTACATCTTAAGGTTATCCGAGCAGGCTCACCGGATTTTGGAAATACACACGTAACCTCTCCTACTC
This sequence comes from Limnanthes douglasii subsp. nivea, assembly GCA_036936605.1. NCBI lineage: Eukaryota > Viridiplantae > Streptophyta > Magnoliopsida > Brassicales > Limnanthaceae > Limnanthes > Limnanthes douglasii. The sequence continues at coordinate 289,849,637 of JAUPFV010000003.1, forward strand.
TTCTTTATATATACATATATATTCATGATTTGTTTCTAATTGATTTATTTTTACACCTATCTCGAAGCCTTACATGCATCATTTGGAAGATATTAAGGTTACTTTCAAGAAGCTAAACCAATGAGCCGATGAGATATGACTAATGGATTTCATCAATGTTTTACTCCCACTAACTTGGTTCGGATTCATCTCTAGAGGACTAACTCTAAAAGGGAATATGGGAACAATTGACTACTCCCCCCCCCCCCCTCCCTGACCATCTGCTATTTTAAAGAGAGTTAAACGTGTAGACAATAAGGTATTTCTTCCCACCTAGACTAGAGCCCCAGTCATGAAAACAAGAAGGACAAGAAATATAAGCAAGGGTTTCGTCGAAGCTAGAAGTGATGAGCAGTTAAGTGAGATTGATGAATCCTTATTAGTTTTTATTACTTTCATTGTCGAAGAGGGTGACACAACCAAAAATATTCAGGTTTCTAAGAAGAAGATGACGCACAAGATAAGAAAACAAGACAATGACAAAAGAGATAAGAAAAGAAAGAAAATCTTAACTCGTTTGGAAATTATCCTCCGTTCTGAAATTATCGCTCATGCAATCCTCACCATTGATCATTCACTTATAGTATCTAATGAGTTGGGGGGGTTGACTTTGATGCATTTGAGAAGGATTTTCTAAAATCCACAAGTAATGCCAGAAATATGGGGCTTGATGGTGAACCCTTCGAATTATCAAAGGAGAATAACACATTGGGGTATTCGGTGTTGAGTTTTCTGAGGCCCGTCGGTGAGCTGAAAAGAGAGGCGAATTCCAACAAAGAAACTATTTCTTCTATCCGGGAAGAGAATAAAAATCAAAAAGAATCTCTTAAAGAGGAAAAACAAGGGTTGATCTTCTAGATGAGGAAGTCAGATCAATCAAGGAGGAACTTATTCAAGAAAATATTGCTTACGAAGGGCTGCAATCAAACAGTTCTGGAGAGATCACGTTATTGAAAAACTAATAGGCTACCGATAGGGCTACCATAGAGATCTTGTAGAAGTAAAAAATTTATCAGGAGGTCTTTGTTAAGAAATACAATGATGAGGTGCTTTCTCTCGAGGATCAAGCGATACGAGACATAGAAGACGCATTAAATGAATATTTTGATGGGAACTTAGAGTCCCTCAATAAATGGGATGCATCAATCAAATGTGACATGGTTTTTTTATTTCACAAGGCAGTCCCCACATTAGTCATTGGGTCATTGTATTGACGCGGTTGAGGAGCGACGTCTTCCTCGATCTAGGGTGTATCCCCCTGGGTCACGGGCGCCACCTCCGGGGAAGAGTCTAAAGACTGTACAGGTCGTCGAGAATGAGCGGGTCCGCGATGCCAAGCGCGGACGAGATTTAGCTGAGGACCCTAAGACTATTCGACTTAGGGAGGAGGAGGACAAGATAAGAAGTGATCGGTCTTTGCGCCCAATCAACCATGGGAAGAGGAAAGAAAAAGCCACAGAGATTGCAGTCGATGATACTAGAGGCGGAGGCTCCTCACGACGAGAGACGTCTTCATCACACCGATCACCACCTCCCATTGTTAGTGATCCACCACCTCCATCTCCCGCTCGCAGAGCTCCGTCCCCTGTACATACTAGTACACATCCACCACCTGTTAGTGACAGGGTGGATGCCACTGGGGACCCTGAGCAGGACACCATCGATGAGGAGCATTTTGATGCGATCCACACAGAGGAGCAGCGGAAGACATTTTCATTTCTCAAATGCAACAAGATACCTCTATTTCCTGACTACAAGGAGCACGAGGTGTATCACGTCTTCATAGGACAGGTAAGTACCAAAATATTAAACGTCTAGTCTAAGGTTTTACTATTATTATTAGGCATGATGTTAAACGTCACGTCTTCATAGGACAGGTAGTGCGACCAAAATATAGGGTCGCACTACATTAGGCATACAGGCACATTATAATGTGCTTCGTATGTGGGACCTCAGTGCTCAGCCAGAGGTGCAGCGACATTTGGCGCAGACTCCTTTCGGTCCTCTTATAACCCACTTGCTTCAGTACTTCACACACTCCGTACATGATGTATTTTATGTAGGGCGAAATGTCTACATCTAGACAAATGCCTCAATCTCGTACTCGTGAGGAGGTAGCCACGAGGTACAAGTGTATAACTAGTGGACCGATGTTCCTGGTGTTTAACGAGCCCCCAGAAGTTAGGAACGAGGCATTCGATTCTTTCGGTTTAATGATCACAGACTATTTGTCTTTAGAAATGGCAGAATATGTTCATTCTCAAATTTCCATGAATGAGCAAACAGTGCGTATTCTCACGACAATGGAGGCTACGATTTTGACTAACTGTCTATTCAATCTCAAGTTATCTACTCATGTTTGTGCGATGTTATTGTTGCTTGTTTGTAACGTTTGATATTAAGTTATGAAATGATTAGTTGCTTACGGTCAAATAACTGAAGTACAAAACGTTATGCTAAAGTAAACAAAGTTCCAAACAACATAAATCCGACCAAAAGACATAAAGCGACCAAAAGACATAAATGTGTTCGAAAGATGAACATAAATCCGACCAATAGATATAAATTGACTACTAAAATTCATCAAGATTAGTTACTTCTGGGAATGAACAAAGTGGCTTTCTCCCTTCGAGTTCGTGTATTTTTTACAACGATCAACTATTGGTAGCTCCCAATACGTAGTCTCTTCACTCTTCAACTTCTGCCACGTAGGATGTATGCGTGCGCAAGGGCAAAAGGGCTTGATTCATAGATGTTTAATACTACTTAAATTAGAACCAATAATTGAGTAATATAGTTGTAAGTAAGAACATAACCACAAATCGAATGACTTACATTGACGAAGTGGTTAGTATCAACGAATCCAAACCCAATCTCACGTCTTTGGGCCATAATTGGGGGTTTACCGCGCAGAGGTAAAAAAGTATGACTACAGTTGTGAGAATCCACGAGTGACACAAAATGAACAATGCATTCGAACTTGGTTGCAATAGCAATCCCCATTTCAGGCATTGTCATCCAATATTTGGGTGATGCTGGTGTCTCGTAGTAGTTTATACTTTCTGCAACCTTCATGTAATCCTCTTTACCGTTATAAATCTTGCTGTATGTGTCATAGTTTATACCTTCCGAATACCTCGCCAACCTTCTTTATGACCATACAACCCAAATGAAACTGCTCTATATCCACAATGACCATCTGCCTTAACATCATTTATACGCAATATAAAAGGGTTGAAGTGAGTCGGAAACCAACGCAAAAAACCTTTCGGATCGTGTATTAGTTCTGTGACTCCACCAATGGATGATTGCACGACGTTTCTAGCGAGCGAGGCAATGGAAGAATTACGGGTACGAGGTACTTTAGGCACATCTGCCCGAATCGTATTTGCACTAGCAGCTGCTTTACCCTTTTTAACTTTTGGTGGTTTTAAAGAGTTCATGACTGAGTCATTACTAGCCTTATCCTCATCTAGCTTGTGTTCCCAGAAGCATTGGTCCCGTTTAGTGGATGATGTATCGACAACTAACTTTCTTTTCACTTGCGGGCGGCCTCGGTGTTTCTGCTTCTCCAATGGCTCTAGCAATGAGGATGTTTCAGGATAAACAATTTCAAACCATTTCTTGTAAATGTGTTTTATACAGCTTTCGTCTTTTGTCTCCATAACATCGGTTACTAGCTTTAGCAGATCATCTTTGAGTATCTCCATGGTCGTACGGAATGAACGAGACATTATTTCTAACCTTGTTCAGTGGATGTGAAAAGCATCTAACGAGGCAGAAATTCCGTCTTTACGCCACTTGCGGACCTGGTGATAGCAAGGTATACCATGGGTAGATTTTATAGCGCATATACAAACGCCATTGTCTTTAACATCCAACCCATCTTCAATAGCGACCATATTACTATCTTCGGCCTTCTCTACTTTGGCGAAAAACAGTTCTAACTCTATATGGGAAACCTTGCCTCGAATTTCATCAAAAAGTTTGTCCTCGAACTTATGCAATGCTATGTAACGATTCTTCTCGAACGACGACCTAATGGCAGTATGTTGGATTTCAACAAGCGAATGAACCCTCCCCCAAAATAACTAGAAGTTTAATTTGCTTGTACGTATGTAACATTTTAGGTTAGAATGAGCACTCTCGACGCGGTTAGTCGTGCAATATCCCAAATGCAAGTTATTGTTCGTCTTCTGAACAACTAATTTGTCCATGTATTTATCGAGCCACGATTTTTCAGTGTATTCAATTGCAAGAGGGTAGTCTTTGTACTCCAATAGCATATCTCGTTGGGCGTGATCAAATTCAATCTCTGATGCTGCATACGCAATCTTCTTCCAAGCAGAATCAAATTTCACATGATCACTTTTCTCCAGGACGTATTTTCTTGTTTGCCCCTGAACATTCTATGCTATGTGTCATCGACATAACATATGCGTTGTCTCTGGGAATACAGCTTCTATGGCGTTCATCAACGCTAAATCTATGTCGGTTAGGATGATCCGAGGTTCTTCGATTCCGTGAATGGAAATCAACGACTTCAAACACTCTAACACCCATTTGAAGTTATTTAACTTCTCACCGGACATGAAGGCAAATTCCGCACAGAACGTCAATTCGGTACACGTCACAGCCACTATCCCGAACAATAGCATACCATATCGTATGACTTTATATGTAATACCCATTATCAAAACTATTGGAAATATCCGCAAAAGGTCAACACTGACTTGATGGGCAGAAAACAAATCTGTAATGATTTGTCCATCGTCTTCACTAGATTTATGTCATTCATAATAATTATGTGACTTAAGCTCCCCCAACAAGAACTGGAGTTGTGACCTACCCGCCTTTTTTAAAACCATACTTTTCTGTCGTGCATTGTAGATGGTCCGCATGGTAGAAACATTATCTTCGTTCAACTTCTTAACACCATTCAGTATATCTCTCGGGTTAGTACCAATGTAGGTCGCTCGTTCAACATATTCCATCTCTTAATCATTCAAACGGCCAGCAAAAGAATGACCATATAGATGTTTTGAAGTCTCATGGTTATGAATACCATATTTCACTTATAACTTCCATTGATCTGGTTCCACCATTAACCCGAGAAGCTGAAATGGGCAGTCAATCTTTTTTGTTCCTGTAGACTTCCGTTTACGGTCTTTTTCTGCTACTCTTGGAGTATATTCCCCCCCCCCCTCTCACATTGGAAATACATCCTCGGACTTTTTCTACTGTTTACTTTGTCGCCCCGACTTATGTTGATAACCATACCATAGAGTTTTTATGTCTTCGTAACCTATTTTATCAACGCGTCGTGTGTGTAGAACTCGGTAGTGAAGAACAAATGACTGTAGTCAGTAGCGAAAGGTTCCTCAGTCCTATTGGCGACATCTGTCCCCTGTTACACAACAACAAACCATAATAAGCATTCAGGTATAGTTAAAAACGGAAAAAAACATTGATTGTTTTCGAAAAATCTGCACGAAACCAAGGTTTAGACGCCTAGAACCGGCCGGACACGACCAAGTGCACCACCGGTTCTGAGGCCATGAACCGGTGGTGCAGGGACCTCAGAACCGATCAGACTGAGGCCCCTGCACAACCGGTTCAAGGCCTCAGAACCGGTGGTATTGAGGCCTCGGTACCGACCTGCAGGTGGCCCTTGCACCATCGGTTCCTGGCCATGGAACCGGGGGTGCATAGGTCACGCACTGCCGGTTCTAAGGTGAAGAACCGGCCGTGCGTAACCTACGCACCTCCAGTTCCATGGCCAGGAATTGATGTTGCAAGGGCCACCGACGAAATTTTTTACCTTCTCCTCTGGCGACGGTGGCGGCTTCTCCGGCGACTCCAACTCTTTTTCCAGCAACATTTCATCATCCTTTATTTCCATGGACATCAAATCCTCCACACTGATCCCTAGTTTGCTTCAGTCATGATCGATTTTGTGTTTTATGTTGAATGTTCTTGATTTTGTTTTGAAGTTTGAACTTAGTTTAAAAAAATTTAAGAAAACTATACTATTTGGATCCTAAATTCAGTAAAGAAGAATGTGTGTTTGGGTATAGATAGTGAAATAGGTTATTTGCTGAATTGGGTATACTCAGGATACACTTAGTATTTTTTTTTTACTTAATGGCAGTTTCGATATTAATTTTCTTGTCGAGGGTAAAAAGGTAAAAAAAGTCAAACGAAAGTCAAAGGCAGATTTTTGGTATACTTAAACCTGAATTGGGTATATATAGCCATATCCTTTTTTGTGTGTTATACGAGTAGCAAAAGACTGTTCTAAAAAGTTCTTACTGATTACAACAACCAGAAGAAAGAATTGTATACAGAGACCAAGAGCGAGAAGACGAAATAGATAATTAAAACTAAAATTAAAAAAAAAATGGATCGACTCAATTAAAATGTATAAAGTAAAAGTATTTATAATAAAAAAGTAAATAAAAAAGGTTAAAATAAATATTGTAAATCTATTTAAGTAAAAAACTAAAATAAAAAGTTAAAAGCTAAAATAAAAAGGTAAAATAAGTAACTAATGGTGTTTTGAGGAGAATTAAAGGGGGGTCGTATATGCAACAGAAAAAGGTACACTAGGGTGACACGTGTCAGCCTCCTGTTGATTTGGATGCGCTAGTGACAAAAAATGCAACAATTTGAAACAACAATGATTCGTTTTGAGAACGAAGGAAACTTAGTGGCACGAATGCAACAGGTGTCAAACACCGGTGACTTGACAGAGTTTTTAGCCCATAAAGAAGAGAGCAAATCAATAGATTTAACAATTTTAGATTTGATTTTTCCTCTGTTTATATATTTTTCTCTAACAAGCAAAACTGAGGTAATTTGCATATTTTAACTTCAGATTACTTTTTTAATGAAAAAGACCATTATAGTTTTGCTAATATAATCCTTTAAAATAGGATTCCCAAGTCCTAACTAACCAGAAGGACAGTGGAAACTGGAGACAAAATGAAAGAAGGAAATAAGTAGAAAGAGACGTCTCATTCCAAATCTCTTATAATCTTGATGCTAAACAGAAGCATCTGCTTTCTAGACAACAAAGCCTGCAATACAGGAGTAAATCGTAAGGCTGAGATGGAGGAGAAAATGGATTGATTAGCCAGTAGGGCCAGATCCAGAACTCAAATTAACAGTATGCCAAAAATAATACAATTTTTTTTATGTATTCATATACAAATTTTATAAAAAAAATAAACAATTAAATTTAATACAATTAATTTACTAAATAAACATACACGATACCTTGTTTATTTTTTGATTTTTTTTATTTCTCCTAGAAAGATCTAGTAGTTTTTAATATGCCAAAGAAGAAAAACCAAATCAATGAAAGAAACTAAAAGTATATTAAAAGATACACAAATTTCCATGAAAATACTAAATTTGTAGCAACTTTTTCACTTACTAAACTTAGAGCTAGTAAAGGAGACAACTAAACAATTGAAGAAAGTAATTGAAAATAAATAACTAAATACTTGAATACATGAAAATCCTTTGAAGAAGGGAAAAAAAAGTTTTGATCAAATGACCAAATGAAAAGACATGGCTCAAAGAAAAACTCTAAAAGAAAATTGGAGTCAACTAGATTGTAAAGCAATGAGATGCCTCGATTGATTCACTTCCTGTGTTTATATAATAACTTACACCAATCTAATTAAGGTAACGTCTCCTAAATAAACGAAACGACTCCTAAACAATAGCCACTAATTACGGAGTTACATTAAACACTCCTAAACAATAGCCACTAATTACGGAGTTACATTAAACACTCCTAAACAATAGCCGCTAATTACGTAATCTCTCAACACCCTCCCTCAAGGTGGAGCATGAGGTTCAAAAATGCCCAGCTTGCCAAGAAAATAATCAAATTGTTTCTTTCCAAGGGCCTTTGTAAAAATATCCGCCAATTGTGCACCAGTAGGAACATATGACGGAGCAATCAAACCATCGACTACTGCATCCCGAACAAAGTGACAATCAACCTCAATGTGTTTGGTGCGTTCATGAAATACCAGATTTTTGGCCATATGGAGGGCTGACTGACTATCACAAAAAAGCTGGATTGCCTGAGGGTGGTGCACGCCCAAGCTCAGAAGCAACCCCTTCAACCATTTGAGCTCACAAGTAATGGCTGCCATAGCTCGGTACTCCGCTTCTGCAGACGAGCGAGAAACTGTGTATTGCTTCTTGGTCTTCCAAGAAATAGGAGATTGTCCAAGAAACACAAGCCATCCGGACAAAGAGCGTCTAGTTATTGGACATGCTGCCCAATCAGAGTCACACCAACCCTGCAGAGATAGATTACTATCTGCACGTAACAAAATACCCTTACCCGGAGTACCTTTCAAATAACGAACGACTCTCAAAGCTGCCTCCCAATGCTCAATTTTGGGCTCCTGCATAAACTGAGATAATATATGAATCGAGTAGGCCAAATCTGGACGGGTCACTGCCAGATAAATGAGCCGACCCACTAATCTACGATAGGATTCAGGGTTCGACCAAAAGCACCCCGTTTGCGAGACCCAATTTGTGATTTTGCTCAATCGGGAAGCCACACGGCTTGGCTCCCAATAATCCAGCCTCCGAAATAATATCAAGCGTGTACTTGCGTTGACACAAGAACAAACCAGCTGAACTCCTTGCCACCTCGATTCCGAGAAAATATTTCAAATTGCCAAGATCTTTCATCTTAAAACAGTCACTGAGATAGGCTTTAAATGCCTTAAGTGCAGCGGAATCAGTCCCAGAAATAATAAGATCGTCGACGTACACTAGCACATTTATTTGAACATTGCCCTTAGTGTAAGTAAAAAGGGAATAATCAGAGTAGGATTGCAAGAAACCGTATCCTTTAAGAGCCGTGACCAACTTTGCAAACCAACATCTCGGAGACTGTCTCAACCCATAAAGAGATTTTCGTAACCTGCAGACCAAGTTTGGATAAGAACTCTCAAATCCAGGGGGAAGTTTCATATAAACCTCTTCCTCAAGATCTCCATGCAAAAAGGCATTGTGAACATCCATTTGATGAAGTTCCCAATTTTTCGAAGCTGCAATAGCCAAGAAAGCACGTACCGTAGTCATTTTGGCAACCGGAGCAAAAGTCTCATTATAATCAATACCTGCTTTTTGATGATTCCCCAAAACTACTAATCTGGATTTGAGCCTTTCAATATCACCGCTTGAGGAATACTTGGTTTTGTAAACCCACTGACTTCCCAAAGCACGCTTACCCTTTGGAAGAGGTTCAAGCGTCCACGTACCATTTTCCTCTAAAGCCCGAATCTCCTCCTGCATTGACTTTTGCCAACCTACATCTTTCATAGCTTCTTTGAACGACTTGGGATCATTGCTCGAAATAATAGATGCAAGAAACTTCTGATAATTCACAGAATAATGGTCACAATTTATATAATGTGCTATGGGATAAGGGGTACCTGAGGGATGCTGTGGAGACGGAGTGGCGGAAGATGGACTTTCAGCTATAACAGTATGAGTAACGAAGTCTCGTAATAGAACTGAAGGAATTTTATTCCTCATCCCCCTTCCCATAGGAACGGACTGCCCATTGCGTGTATTATCAAGTCCTGGTGACTCGGGCCTATCAGGCAAAACAACTTGTGACTGAGAAGGGGCCTCTGTTTGTGCTGCTGATGAAGTCTCGGTATGGACCTGCCCACCCTCCCTGAAACCTGCGTCCCGATCTGCATCAAAATGGAATGCTTGATCTTGGTGGGGTTGTGTTTGGATTTGTGGGTTAGGCAAATCAGCATTAACAAAATCAGCAAAATCATGATCAACTTCAACATGCGCCGTAGGCACAATATTTTCTAGAATAATATTTGCAGCACCTGGGTTATTAAACGGAAAAATATCCTCAAAGAACTTGACATCTCGAGAAACAAACGATTCCTTTCTGTCCAAATCAAACAATTTCCACCCCTTCTTTCCAAACGGGTAACCCAAAAAAACACATTTTCTACTTCTACTTGCAAATTTGTCATCACTGGATTTTTTATTATGAGCAAAGCTAAGGGAACCAAAGGTGCGTATTTCCTTATATGAAGGAGGGGTACCAAATAGAATTTCAAAAGGTGTTTTATTGTTTAAAAGAGGAGAAGGAGTGCAGTTTATTAAATGAGCAGCAGCCAGAACACTTTCTCCCCAAAAATAAATAGGCAAATTTGCTTGAAAGCGTAATGCCCTCCCGACATTTAAAATATGTTTGTGTTTTCGTTCAACCCTCCCATTTTGTTGTGGGGTCCCCACACAGGAAGTTTGGAACAAAATACCAGTTGCAGAAAAGTAGTCAAGCAAGCATTTAAATTATGTACCGTTATCACTTTGAACGACTTTCACTGTTTGAGAAAATTGTCGATCTACCATTGCAATAAAAAACATGAACATACAAAAAACCTCTGTTTTATCAACCAACAAATAAATCCATACAGCTCTTGAGAAATCATCAACAATAGTTAAAAAATACCGAGCTCCACAAGAAGAGACATGTTTATAAGGTCCCCACAAATCATAATGTATTTTCTCAAAAATTCTAGTTGCCTTATTGTCACTTAATGTAAATTTGTCTCTTGGATGCTTAGCACGGAAACATATTTCACAAGCTTTATTTAAACTACCCTTAAGACTACCAACCGGAGGAAGTAACTTTACTATTTTTGCTGAAGGGTGTCCCATCCTTTTGTGCCACAACTCCAAAGTCGATTCTGCTTTGTTGACAGACACATGTTGTACTGAATCACCTTCATCTCTAAAGAATTAGTAAAGTCCATCTCGCCTAACTCCCGTCCCAATCAGCTCCCTGGTGTGGTCCTGTATAGCACACATATAAGAATTGAATTGGACAATACAATGTAAGTCATCATTCAATTGTGAAACCGAAAGTAAATTGCAATTGAGTTTCGGCACATATAGAACATTATTAAGAGTTAATTTATCTCATAATCGAACTGAACCAGATTTTGTTGCAACGACAGATTCACCATTAGAAAGTCCAACTGGACAGTCAAATAATGCCACAGTGTCAAATAACCAAGACAAATCACCGGTAACATGATGAGTTGCCCCAGTGTCAATGATCCATGACTTCGTGTCAAACTTACCACTCAACCTGTCATCCTGAACAGGAGCATTACCAATTAAGCCTGCAAGAGCTTTCCATTGTTCTGGTGTGAAGAGTTGATCGGTGGCGCTTTTAGTAGAGGATACTCCAATTGTACTGCTTGTTGCATTAGCACGAGCGGAACCAGTGGGTGTGATGAAGTCGCCTGGTCGGTCTCCCGTGCCGAGAAAAAATGGTGAATTCATCTCCCTTCTTGGTGACGATGGTGATTTTTCATCATCGCCGGCCATTGTTTTATTGTGTGTGTATGTCAGGCTCTGATACCATGAAAAGACATCGCTCAAAGAAAAACCCTAAAAGAAAATTGGAGTCAACTAGATTGCAAAGCAATGAGATGCCTCGATTGATTCACTTCCTGTGTTTATATAATAACTTACACCAATCTAATTAAGGTAACGTCTCCTAAATAAACGAAACGACTCCTAAACAATAGCCACTAATTACGGAGTTACATTAAACACTCCTAAACAATAGCCACTAATTACGGAGTTACATTAAACACTCCTAAAAAATAGCCGCTAATTACGTAATCTCTCAACACCAAAACACTTTCATAGAAATCCGATTTCAAAATGGAGAAAAGGGTTTTGATTTAAAGATAGGATTTTAGAAGATTTAAAAGGGAAAATGAGATTTTATTCAATGACTAAACACGTTCGTGGATATTTTAAATTACAAAAGAAAAAGAAAAATTGAAGTTCATTGTGGCGAGAATAAAGAGGATAGAATTAATTGGGGCGAGAATCAAAGAAGAAAAATAAGACTTCTTACGAGTACTACTAAACATTTTTTGGAAATTTAGGGTATGTATCTAGATTTGATTCTCTAAAAGCATTAACATTATTACATAAGAAACTTGATTCATGGAACTTAAGATTCCTTAGTAGGTAAAGATTATTAACATTATTACGTACAAAACCCCAACAAACAATTGTTTTTATGACTTAGTTCGAAGTCTCGTAACCTCTCGCGTAGAGAAAGAACTCCATTCAAATTCAAGAATTATAGAATCATCTTTTTTGTATCCTAATGATTCGTCATTAAGCTTCTCCGATGGGATGAAGTCAGAAAATCTAGAGAAGTCTTAGCTTTCAGAAGTAAAATTGTGAGTGACTGCAAAATAGAATTGAGTGTTTAGGTTTTATCCATTTAACAAAAAAGGACAATAAGAAAAGTTAACTTATCCAGAATATATAGTTACCTCGTTTTTCAAGGTGAGAACTTTTGAACTGATCTTTTATACGGATTTGAGATTCAACCTGCAGTTCCAGACTATTCGACAACCGCTCTTTTTCTAGTAAATAGAGATATACGGACATTGAAGTCCATCCCAATCTCTGATCAACATTAAGCTTCCTGATTCACCATGTCATAAGATTCATTTTATAATCTACCTACCTGTATTACTTATAATAATAATAATACTATTAACATCACAACAATAAATTTAAAATTTTAACAATTGTTAAATAAGTAGAAGTCGTCCACAAATGTATATTGCCATGTCTTTTTAAGAAGCTCATCATGTACCATTTGACTCCATCCATATTAAATGGTTCCGAGTAAATATCTTACCAGTGTGGGATTCGGGGTCCTCTATGGGATGAAGTTTATACTTCAACAACTTTTAACTTCTGTTAGTGTAAAAACATATTTTGAGAGGGAGAATAAATATTTAATAAAGAGAGAAAATAAAAAAACTGTTACTGGAAAATGAAAAGACTTACTTCATTCATTTAGTAGCATATGTTTTAAATACAAAATACAAAACTAATGATACACGCATAAGCAAAACACATAATTCTAAACACATTATTTAACGGCCAGTATAAAATAAGAAAACAACTAAACCAATAGAAAATCAGAAAAGCTTCTAAATAATCTCAACACTCCTTGTTTAGATGCTGCAAAATCCAAGCTTTTTTTTTAAATCTTCAAACTTGCTAAGTGGCATAGGTTTGGTGAAATTATCTGTAATTTGATCTTCAGATTTACAGTAACAAAGAAAAGCATCACCACTCTTTTGAACTTCTCGAACAAAGAATAACTTGATGTTGAAGTGCTTAGTTCTTCCATGAAAGACAAGTTTGTTGGAAATCGCAATGGCAACTTGATTATCAACTAGTATTTCAGTTCTTTGTTTTTGCTCCAAGTTTAGATCAATTAAAAGTTTCCTTAACCAAAGAGCTTGATTAACACTAGTTGCTGCAACTATAAATTCTGCCTCAGCAGTCGATTGAGCAACTGTTTCCTTCTTCCTAGAGCTCCAAGAAAATATACATGATCAGAGGCAAAAACAGTAACTAAGTGTACTCTTTATATCATCAATTGAGCCACCCCAATAACTTTCAGAGAAACCAATTAGACAACCGCTCTTTTTCTAGTAAATAGAGATATACGGACATTGAAGTCCATCCCAATCTCTGATCCACATTAAGCTTCCTGATTCACCATGTCATAAGATTCATTTTATAATCTACCTACCTGTATTACTTATAATAATAATAATAATACTATTAACATCACAACAATAAATTTAAAATTTTAACAATTGTTAAATAAGTAGAAGTCGTCCACAAAAGTATATTGCCATGTCTTTTTAAGAAGCTCATCATGTACCATTTGACTCCATCCATATTAAATGGTTCCGAGTAAATATCTTACCAATGTGGGATTCGGGGTCCTCTATGGGATGAAGTTTATACTTCAACAACTTTTAACTTTTGTTAGTGTAAAAACATATTTTGAGAGGGAGAATAAATATTTAATAAAGAGAGAAAATAAAAAAACTGTTACTGGAAAATGAAAAGACTTACTTCATTCATTTAGTAGCATATGTTTTAAATACAAAATACAAAACTAATGATACACGCATAAGCAAAACACATAATTCTAAACACATTATTTAACGGCCAGTATAAATAAGAAAACAACTAAACCAATAGAAAATCAGAAAAGCTTCTAAATAATCTCAACACTCCTCCTTGTTTAGATGCTGCAAAATCCAAGCTTCTTTTTTAAATCTTCAAACTTGCTAAGTGGCATAGGTTTGGTGAAATTATCTGTAATTTCATCTTCAGATTTACAGTAACAAAGAAAAGCATCACCACTCTTTTGAACTTCTCGAACAAAGAATAACTTGATGTTGAAGTGCTTAGTTCTTCCATGAAAGACAAGATTGTTGGAAATCGCAATTGCAACTTGATTATCAACTAGTATTTCAGTTCTTTGTTTTTTTTCCAAGTTTAGATCAATTAGAAGTTTCCTTAACCAAAGATCTTGATTAACAGTAGTTGCTGCAACTAAAAATTCTGCCTCGGGAGTCGATTGAGCAACTGTTTCCTGCTTCCTAGAGCTCCAAGAAAATATACCTGATCAGAGGCAAAAACAGTAACCAAGTGTACTTTTTATATCATCAATTGAGCCACCCCAATAGATTTCAGAGAAACCAATTAGCTTCATATCTTTCTGTTTTAAAAACTTAACTCCATAATTCCAAGTCCCCTTTATGTATCTGATAACTCTTTTCGCAGCTCTCATGTGAGTTTCATTTTGACAAAACATGAATCTGGAGAGAATACTTACAACATTTAAGATGTTAGGTCTGGTTAGTGCCAAATACATCAGACAACCTACCAAACTCTTGAACTCAGCTTCAATAACCTTAGCAGAACCATTATCTTTGACTAGTTACTCATTTTGATTCACTGTTTTGCAATCTTCCATTTGAAATTTTTTAAGTATATGTTTTTCATACTTTCATTGACATATAAACACTTCATCTTGGCTTTGTTTAATCTCAATGTCGAAGAAGTATGGAATCAGACCGAGGTCTGTCCTTTCGAAGATCTTTGCCATTTTCAGTTTGAACTGATTAATTTGCTCAAGATTGCTTCCTGTGATTAGTAATTCATCAACATAAAGAGAAATGATTAAGGTATTTGTACCTTCATGCTTGAAATACAATGTGAGTTCACATTGAATTTTATGAAATCTAAGACCCACCAAATGATTATCAATTCTACTGTACCATGCTTGTGGAGCCTGTTTTAGGCCGTATAAAGGTTTTTTTAACAAGTAGACTTTATCTTCATTCCCTCTGCTTATAAAACCTTCAGGTTGTTCGACAAAAATTCTTTTTGCAAGGCTCCAGTTAAGAACGCAGATTTAACATCAAGTTGGAACATTTTCTAACTCTTTTGAGGATCAAGAGCAAGCAACAATCTTACAGTGTTAAGTCTGGCAACAAGTGAAAATGTTTCTGAATAGTCAACTCCAAATACTTATGCATATCTCTTCAAAACAAGACTTGCTTAAATCTGTTAACCGAACCATCATGATTTAGTTTTGTTCTAAAACCTAATCTTACTCCAATTATTTTTTTTGTTTAGAGGTCGATCAACCAACTCCCAAGTTTTATTTTTTTATCATCGACAACTCCTCCCACATTGCAGCCATCCAATGTTGATTGTCTTTTGCATCATAGAATCCTGGAAGCTCACAAACAGCTACATTACATCTTTGATAAATATTCGATAGAGACCTAGTACCTCTTACCGGAGCATCATCTACCAAAGCATCTTGCCCTTCATCTCTAGGTTCTTCTATCATGCTTCCATAGATTGAACAGTTTGGTGGATTAAAAATCGGGTTCACTTTGGTTGAGTCTTCACAATTCCATTGTTCATTTTTAATAAAATGAACATCTCGGCTCACTATAGCTATATAAGCTATACCAGTAAATGGCTGGAAAACTGTATAAGCTTTGGATATAGTGCTATACCCAACAAAGATTCCAGTTTTTGCCTTTTTATCAAGTTTATCTCGCTTAACCAATGAAATGTAAATGAAACATATGCAACCAAAACTCTAAGAAACTTTAAAGAAGGTTTGTAATAATACCAGCTTCAAATGGTATCAGGTTCTTTACAACCTTTATTGAAATGTGATTATGTAAGTAGACATCGGTATTTGTTGCTTCTCCCCAAAAACATTTTGGAAGATTCTTTTCATGAAGCATGCATCTCGTCATCTCCATTAGGAATCTATTTCTTCTTTCATTGAACCCATTTTGTTGAGGAGAGTATGGTGCTGTCAATTGATGCTCAATTCCAGCCTCTTCAGAAAAACTGTTAAAATTTTATGAAATGTATTCCCCGCTATTATTAGACCTTATAGTCTGAATCAAATATCCAATTTCATTCTCAACTTTGGATTTAAATCTCCAAAATATATCAGCAACTATTTATTTTTGCTTTAGAAAATAAATCCAACACGTTCTTGTTAGATCATCAATACAAATGATGTAATAAAGATTACCATTTAGTGATAGTGTTTGTTGAGGACCACAGAGATGAGTAAGAACCAGATGTAGCTTTCTCGAGGCTCTCTAGGCTTGTTTAGGAAACGGTTTTTTGTGCTGCTTCCCAAAATTACAAGCCCGGCAATGAGACATGTCATCATCAATGTCTATAAGTTCTTCAATCAGCTTCTTTGACTGCATATGAAGCAGTCCTCGATGATAAAAATGCCCAAGTCTTGTGTGCCAAATCTTAGTAGCACAATGTATGGATTTAAAGGCTATCTGCTCATTTTCCATCGGATTTAAGGAAAAATTGTTTCCTTTCTTTTTAACATTGAACAAGTCTTTTCCGCTAGCATCTTTGATCAAACACTGTTTATTCTCAAACAACACTTTATAGCCTTTATCAAGTAATTGACCAACACTTAAATATATTTTGATCAATTTTAGGTACAAATAAAACATCTGAAATAAAATTTGTACCTCCATAGCTTGTTATAGCTACTGTACCTTTTCCATTGACTTCCAAGTGTTCACCATTTATAGTCTTCACTCTCTTGACTGCGGTGTATTTTAATTCTTCAAAGAGCTCTTTATCATATATTATATGATTTGTGCACCCACTGTCAATCAAGCAGCTTTCACTCGATTCTCTGTTGGAAAAACAAGTGACCACAAACAACTGATCTTCTTTTTCTGGATCTGCTACCCGTGCATCTGCTTTTTGCATCTGCATCTGACCCTTGACTTTGCAAATTACAGCTTCATGTCCGAGTTGATTACATTTGGTGCAATTAGGATCAGGTATTCTCTAACACTTATATGTGGATGATCTTTAACTTTACAATGGCGGCAATGCGGGTAGGATTTTGTAACATCTACTTCTTTTCTTTTTTTTAAAATTGCTAGATGAATCTCCACTACTCCATTTATGTTTGAAGGTTTGTTTTTTTTGTACATGTTGTTGTCTTTATGCTTTGCAGGTAATGTACCTTCAATCACCCATTCTTGTCTCGTAGATCTTCTCTGCTCTTGTGTTTGTGAGACATTTAAGAGCTCTGTAAGGGAGATATTTGACAGATCTTTGGGGTTCTCCAGAGTAGTAATGGTGGCTTCAAACTTCTCTGGAACTATTACCAATATATTTTCAACAATCCTGAAGTCTTTTAATTCAGGCCCAAGCATTCTCACCTTGTTGGCAATGCTTAGAAATCTGTTAGAGTACTCATTCATGCACTTAGACTCCTTCATCTTCTGCAACTTAAAATATCTAATTAAATTTAGGACTTTCATTCCACGAATCCTTTCATCTCTTTTGTATTCATCCTTGAGATAATCCCAATTTTTTTGTCTGTTTTGACAGATATTATCCGTGTGAATATCATTTGTGATACAGTTGTAAATAGGCAAGCTTTTGCTTTTGATTTTCTCGTCTTATTTTCCTTATGTGCTTTGATCTGTGTCATAGTAGGATTTGCTGGAAGTTGAAGAATTTCATAATCCTCTTTTACTAGGATTTGCCCACATTTGATAATTGTCTCCATCGAAGATTGGTGGTGCATCGATTGAAAATTCTCTTTCCATTTTAACCTCATAAATCCCTTTAGAGGAGATCTCTCATACCACTTTTGTTAGTGTAAAAAAACAGATTTTGATACTGTGAATAAATATTTAATGAAGAGAGAAAATTGAGAAGAACTGTTACTGGAAAAATGAAAAGACTTACTTCATTCATTTAGTATAAGATAGTTTAAATACAAAATACAAAACTACTAATACACGTTAAACTCGTCGCATAAGCAAAACACATAATTCTAAACACATTATCTAACAGCTACTAAAAAAATAAGAAAACAACTAAACCAATAGAAAATTAGAAAAGCTTCTAAACAATCTCAACACATGACACTTATAGAAGGGTTGAGGATACTGTTTAGCTCCACTTCCAAAACTTTGTCACTCACCTCTTCGTGAATCTATAACAAAGCCTCATTATCTAAGCATGTTGGTTAAAGGTTCCACCAGCCTCTTCAGCTCTTAAGAACCAAAATTTAATGGGCTCTAGTAATCAAAGTCAATAAGAATTTTCAATTTCTTCTACCATCAAGATCACCCACGTCCATTTGCTACATCTGAATATGTTGGCGTGACTGTCAAAATCAATCAATATCATACACGACAACACACACAAACACATCTTGATCCAGATCCATATCAAGATATAGATCTAACTATAAACTAAATATCAATTATGTATAAGTCATGTTAATATGTGTGAAGAGAAGAGTCAGCTTTTACTATTTTTATGCATAAAGGATCTAAACGGTGAACAGAGAAAGATAAAGAAGGTTGTTTTGTGACTTATCTATGATTTTTGGTCCACAAATTATCATTTAAAATCCTTTCATAATTAGTGATGATTAAGATAAATTGTGCGTTTTAATAAGGTGTGAAAGAGTATTAAATGTAAAGTAGAAAGTAGTGAGATAATTAAGTTGATTTAGTTAATATTTAGAGAAAGAAACTTTTATTTTATTAAATAATTTTTCAAAAAGCATGTATAGGCTGACATTAGCCTAATGAGCCTAATTGGTTGAGCCATACATATCGGTCAAACCCAATCTTCGAAAAACTTATTTGACACAAAAATAAATAAATAAGTAAATACAATTAATTATTGTGATTTAATTACAAAATGGGCAACAGCCTTTGGTCACAAGTGCCCCTCGAATATTTTTTACATCTTCATATATATGCCCCATCAAGATTTCTGACCCCATTATATCCTCTCAAATATATTTTTAGAGGGCTAACTAATAAATTATCTAAATCTAATTTTTCATATCTCTTCGAATATCACTCTTGATTGTTCTCCAAATCTGATAAAGAATGTATTTGAATTGTATCCGATGTCGTTATTCGGCTATGGTTATTGTCCAATTTTATGATTTCCCAACCTTTTGTACACTGTGACACGTGTCATTATTTGGTTAGAGCCACGAACTTGATTTACCATAGGTGAGACATACCAAAAGTTGAAAACGTTTTCACTTCTCAAGAATCACGGCTACTTGTAGCATTTTCACTTCCTTAGAAAGTGAACTCAATAGTCTTCTATAATTCATTTATAAGTTATTTTCTCATTTTTTCAGTTCATAGAATTTTAGAGAAACAAAATACATTCTCTAAAGAGAGAAGTTGTTTTTTATCTTTACTATCGCCTTCAACTATTCGATCATGTTTTCTTCTAATCCACCACTTCAGCCATAGTGAATCATATCTTCGGTGACACTCTGGTGTTTGCATGTTCAGCGTCAATAACACTTCAACCGATAAATATTGGTTGAACCTGTCTAAATTAGACGAATAGAATATTACATATGTTGGGTTACATGGTTCCGAGGGCACATTTATAGTTACTCAATCAATTTATTACGAAGGTGTTTTCCATACAAAAGACGTAATATCCCCTTAGAGCCCTCTTCGATTGCCCAATCGTTCACTTTACAGAATTGTTCATCAAGGCCATCTCAATTGCAAGAAGTCACTAGGTGCAGGCATCCTTCGACTTTCAAAGCAATGGGATCCGACTCAGAAGAGAATACACTTTGTCGATTGACCATGCAATCAAAAGACAACGTTAATCTCTCTAGGGAGCATAGAGTAGCTCATCAATCACAATCTTCTAATAACCTCTTCTCACAGATTGCGAGTAGGGAATGAAATAATGAGCCCCAACCAGTTGAGCCCTCCATATCTACTTAAACTCTTCCCCAACAACCAAACAACGAGGATAACACAACTTCTCAACATATCGAACCTAAAAATTCGAATCTGAAGGTGATAGAATAAAATATAAAGAATATTAATGAAGACTCTCCCTCTTAGACATCTGGTTAAATTAGAGAGACTTTGAATCCAGCCAAGAAGAAAATTTCAAAAAATAAAAGTAGCAAGCGTAGCGAAGGTAAAGGGAAGACCTGCACAACAGAATTCGAAACGCTCCCTCAATCCATGGTCTGGCATGTAGGGTCCAACTTGGCAAAGGTCAGTGTCAAATAACTTTTAACCCTTGACAAGATCTTTTATATTTATTTTCACAAAACCAAATTAGGGTTTATTCGTGCAAAGTGGAGATTTGTTAATGAAGTTAAAGTTAGACGGCCGATATCGAGAGAGACCCATATGAGTTGTGGTCTTAGAGAGCTCGTCATTTATTCTGGTGTGCTTAATTGGGGACTTCAGTTCCCTTGGTCCTCGAGATCCTGAACTATATTTAGCTAAATTGGGGTTGCCAAATTTCTCAATGTCAATGGAGCAATTTGCTGCTCTCACGGGGTTGTCTCATAATTCTCAAATTCCCTTATACTTCCTAAACATAGGGAATAAATACAATATGGTATATGAACTACGGGAAGATAATAAGTTGTGGAAGATGTAATTTCTCTTCATCAGCGGCTGGTGGAAGAATAGTAAGAAAATTACCTCTTAAGGTTATCCGAGCAGGCTCATTGGATTTTGGAAAAATACAGGTAACCTCTCCAATTCCTACTCTTCTTTATATATACATATATATTCATGATTTGTTTCTAATTGATTTATTTTTACAGCTATCTCGAAGCCTTACATGCATCATTTAGAAGATACTAAGGTTAATTTCAAGAAGCTAAACCAGTGAGCCGATGAGATATGACTAATGGATTTCATCAATGTTTTACTCCCACTAACTTGGTTCGGATTCATCTCTAGAGGACTAACTCTAAAAGGGAATATGGGAACAATTGACTACTCCCCCCCTCCCTGACCATCTGCTATTTTAAAGAGAGTTAAACGTGTAGAAGATAAGGTATTTCTTCCCACCTAGACTAGAGCCCCAGTCATCAAAACAAGAAGGACAAGAAAAAAAAGCAAGGGTTTCGTCGAAGCTAGAACTGATGAGCAGTTAAGTGAGATTGATGAATCCTTATTAATTTTTATTACTTTCATTGTCGAAGAGGGTGATACACCCAAAAATATTCAGGTTTCTAAGAAGAAGATGACGCACAAGATAAGAAAACAAGACAATGACAAAAGAGATAAGAAAAGAAAGAAAATCTTAACTCGTTTGGAAATTATCCTCCGTTCTGAAATTATCGCTCATGCAATCCTCACCATTGATCATTCACTTATAGTATCTAATGAGTTGGGGGGGTTGACTTTGATGCATTTGAGAAGGATTTTCTAAAATCCACAAGTAATGCCAGAAATATGGGGCTTGATGGTGAACCCTTCGAATTATCAAAGGAGAATAACACATTGGGGTATTCGGTGTTGAGTTTTCTGAGGCCCGTCGGTGAGCTGAAAAGAGAGGCGAATTCCAACAAAGAAACTATTTCTTCTATCCGGGAAGAGAATAAAAAATCAAAAAGAATCTCTTAAAGAGGAAAAACAAGGGTTGATCTTCTAGATGAGGAAGTCAGATCAATCAAGGAGGAACTTATTCAAGAAAATATTGCTTATGAAGGGCTGCAATCAAACAGTTCTGGAGAGATCACGTTATTGAAAAACTAATAGGCTACCGATAGGGCTACCATAGAGATCTTGTAGAAGTAAAAAATTTATCAGGAGGTCTTTGTTAAGAAATACAATGATGAGGTGCTTTCTCTCGAGGATCAAGCGATACGAGACATAGAAGACGCATTAAATGAATATTTTGATGGGAACTTAGAGTCCCTCAATAAACGGGATGCATCAATCAAATGTGACATGGTTTTCTTATTTCACAAGGCAGTCCCCACATTAGTCATTGGGTCATTGTATTGACGCGGTTGAGGAGCGACGTCTTCCTCGATCTAGGGTGTATCCCTCTGGGTCACGGGCGCCACCTCCGGGGAAGAGTCTAAAGACTGTACAGGTCGTCGAGAATGAGCGGGTCCGCGATGCCAAGCGCGGACGAGATTTAGCTGAGGACCCTAAGACTATTCGACTTAGGGAGGAGGAGGACAAGATAAGAAGTGATCGGTCTTTGCGCCGAATCAACCATGGGAAGAGGAAAGAAAAAGCCACAGAGATTGCAGTCGATGATACTAGAGGCGGAGGCTCCTCACGACGAGAGACGTCTTCATCACACCGATCACCACCTCCCACTGTTAGTGATCCACCACCTCCATCTCCCGCTCGCAGAGCTCCGTCCCCTGCGCATACTAGTACACATCCACCACCTGTTAGTGACAGGGTGGATGCCACTGGGGACCCTGAGCAGGACACTATCGATGAGGAGCATATCGATGCGATCCACACAGAGGAGCAGCGGAAGACGTTTTCATTTCTCAAATGCAACAAGATACCTCTGTTTCCTGACTACAAGGAGCGCGAGGTGTATCACGTCTTCATAGGACAGGTAAGTACCAAAATATTAAACGTCTAGTCTAAGGTTTTACTATTATTATTTTATGACTTAGTTTTTTATTTATAGGGTCGCACTACATTAGGCATACAGGCACATTATAATGTGCTTCGTATGTGGGACCTCAGTGCTCAGCCAGAGGTGCATCGACATTTGGCGCAGACTCCTTTCGGTCCTCTTATAGCCCACTTGCTTCAGTACTTCACACACTCCGTACATGATGTATTTTATGTAGGGCGAAATGTCTACATCTAGACAAATGCCTCAATCTCGTACTCGTCAGGAGGTAGCCACGAGGTACAAGTGTATAACTAGTGGACCGATGTTCCTGGTGTTTAACGAGCCCCCAGAAGTTAGGAACGAGGCATTCGATTCTTTCGGTTTAATGATCACACACTATTATTCTTTAGAAATGGCAGAATATGTTCATTCTCAAATTTCCATGAATGAGCAAACAGTGCGTATTCTCACGACAATGGAGGCTACGATTTTGACTAACTGTCTATTCAATCTCAAGTTATCTACTCATGTTTGTGCGATGTTGTTGTTGCTTGTTTGTAACGTTTGATATTAAGTTATGAAATGATTAGTTGCTTACGGTCAAATAACTGAAGTACAAAACGTTATGCTAAAGTAAACAAAGTTCCAAACAACATAAATCCGACCAAAAGACATAAAGCGACCAAAAGACATAAATGTGTTCGAAAGATGAACATAAATCCGACCAATAGATATAAATTAACTACTAAAATTCATCAAGATTAGTTACTTCTGGGAATGAACAAAGTGGCTTTCTCCCTTCGAGTTCCGTGTATTTTTTACAGCGATCAACTATTGGTAGCTCCCAATACGTAGTCTCTTCACTCTTCAACTTCTGCCACGTAGGATGTATGCGTGCGCAAAGGCAAAAGGGCTTGATTCATAGATGTTTAATACTACTTAAATTAGAACCAATAATTGAGTAATATAGTTGTAAGTAAGAACATAACCATAAATCGAATGACTTACATTGACGAAGTGGTTAGTATCAACGAATCCAAACCCAATCTCACGTCTTTGGGCCATAATTGGGGGTTTACCGCGCAGAGGTAAAAAAGTATGACTACAGTTGTGAGAATCCACGAGTGACACAAAATGAACAATGCATTCGAACTTGGTTGCAATAGCAATCCCCATTTCAGGCATTGTCATCCAATATTTGGGTGATGCTGGTGTCTCGTAGTAGTTTATACTTTCTGCAACCTTCATGTAATCCTCTTTACCGTTATAAATCTTGCTGTATGTGTCATAGTTTATACCTTCTGAATACCTCGCCAACCTTCTTTATGACCATACAACCCAAATGAAACTGCTCTATATCCACAATGACCATCTGCCTTAACATCATTTATACGCAATATAAAAGGGTTGAAGTGAGTCGGAAACCAACGCAAAAAACCTTTCGGATCGTGTATTAGTTCTGTGACTCCACCAATGGATGATTGCACGATGTTTCTAGCGAGCGAGGCAATGGAAGAACTACGGGTACGAGGTACTTTAGGCACATCTGCCCGAATCGTATTTGCACTAGCAGCTGCTTTACCCTTTTTAACTTTTGGTGGTTTTAAAGAGTTCATGACTGAGTCATTACTAGCCTTATCCTCATCTAGCTTGTGTTCCCAGAAGCATTGGTCCCGTTTAGTGGATGATGTATCGACAACTAACTTTCTTTTCACTTGCGGGCGGCCTCGGTGTTTCTGCTTCTCCAATGGCTCTAGCAATGAGGATGTTTCAGGATAAACAATTTCAAACCATTTCTTGTAAATGTGTTTTATACAGCTTTCGTCTTTTGTCTCCATAACATCGGTTACTAGCTTTAGCAGATCATCTTTGAGTATCTCCATGGTCGTACGGAATGAACGAGATATTATTTCTAACCTTGTTCAGTGGATGTGAAAAGCATCTAACGAGGCGGAAATTCCGTCTTTACGCCACTTGCGGACCTGGTGATAGCAAGGTATACCATGGGTAGATTTTATAGCGCATATACAAACGCCATTGTCTTTAACATCCAACCCATCTTCAATAGCGACCATATTACTATCTTCGGCCTTCTCTACTTTGGCGAAAAACAGTTCTAACTCTATATGGGAAACCTTGCCTCGAATTTCATCAAAAAGTTTGTCCTCGAACTTATGCAATGCTATGTAACGATTCTTCTCGAACGACGACCTAATGGCAGTATGTTGGATTTCAACAAGCGAATGAACCCTCCCCCAAAATAACTAGAAGTTTAATTTGCTTGTACGTATGTAACGTTTTAGGTTAGAATGAGCACTCTCGACGCGGTTAGTCGTGCAATATCCCAAATGCAAGTTATTGTTCGTCTTCTGAACAACGAATTTGTCCATGTATTTATCGAGCCACGATTTTTCAGTGTATTCAATTGCAAGAGGGTAGTCTTTGTACTCCAATAGCATATCTCGTTGGGCGTGATCAAATTCAATCTCTGATGCTGCATACGCAATCTTCTTCCAAGCAGAATCAAATTTCACATGATCACTTTTATCCAGGACGTATTTTCTTGTTTGCCCCTGAACATTCTATGCTATGTGTCATCGACATAACATATGCGTTGTCTCTGGGAATACAGCTTCTATGGCGTTCATCAACGCTAAATCTATGTCGGTTAGGATGATCTGAGGTTCTTCGATTCAGTGAATGGAAATCAACGACTTCAAACACTCTAACACCCATTTGAAGTTATTTAACTTCTCACCGGACATGAAGGCAAATTCCGCACAGAACGTCAATTCGGTACACGTCACAACCACTATCTCGAACAATATCATACCATATCGTATGACTTTATATGTAATATCCATTATCAAAACTATTGGAAATATCCGCAAAAGGTCAACACTGACTGGATGGGCAAAAAACAAATCTGTAATGATTTGTCCATCGTCTTCACTAGATTTATGTCATTCATAATAATTATGTGACTTAAGCTCCCCCAACAAGAACTGGAGTTGTGACCTACCCGCCTTTTTTAAAACCATACTTTTCTGTCGTGCATTGTAGATGGTCCGCATGGTAGAAACATTATCTTCGTTCAACTTCTTAACACCATTCAGTATATCTCTGGGGTTAGTACCAATGTAGGTCGCTCGTTCAACATATTCCATCTCTTAATCATTCAAACGGCCAGCAAAAGAATGACCATATAGATGTTTTGAAGTCTCATGGTTATGTATACCATATTTCACTTCTAACTTCCATTGATCTGGTTCCACCATTAACCCGAGAAGCTGAAATGGGCAGTCAATCTTTTTTGTTCCTGTAGACTTCCGTTTACGGTCTTTTTCTGCTACTCTTGGAGTATATTTCCCCCCCCCCCCCTCTCACATTGGAAATACATCCTCGGACTTTTTCTACTGTTTACTTTGTCGCCCCGACTTATGTTGATAACCATACCATAGAGTTTTTATGTCTTCGTAACCTATTTTATCAACGCGTCGTGTGTGTAGAACTCGGTAGTGAAGAACAAATGACTGTAGTCGGTAGCGAAAGGTGCCTCAGTCCTATTGGCGACATCTGTCCCCTGTTACACAACAACAAACCATAATAAGCATTCAGGTATAGTTAAAAACGGAAAAAAACATTGATTGTTTTCGAAAAATCTGCACGAAACCAAGGTTTAGACGCCTAGAACCGGCCGGACACGACCAAGTGCACCACCAGTTCTGAGGCCATGAACCGGTGGTGCAGGGACCTCAGAACCGATCAGACTGAGGCCCCTGCACAACCGGTTCAAGGCCTCAGAACCGGTGGTATTGAGGCCTCGGTACCGACCTGCAGGTGGCCCTTGCACCATCGGTTCCTGGCCATGGAACCGGGGGTGCATAGGTCACACACTGCCGGTTCTAAGGTGAAGAACCGGCCGTGCGTAACCTACGCACCTCCAGTTCCATTGTCAGGAATTGATGGTGCAAGGGCCACCGACGAAATTTTTTACCTTCTCCTCCGGCGACGGTGGCGGCTTCTCCGGCGACTCCAACTCTTTTTCCAGCAACATTTCATCATCCTTTATTTCCATGGACATCAAATCCTCCACACTGATCCCTAGTTCTGCTTCAGTCATGATCGATTTTGTGTTTTATGTTGAATGTTCTTGATTTTGTTATGAAGTTTGAACTTAGTTTAAAAAAATTTAAGAAAACTATACTATTTGGATCCTAAATTCAGTAAATAAGAATGTGTGTTTGGGTATAGATAGTGAAATAGGTTATTTGCTGAATTGGGTATACTCGGGATACACTTAGTAGTTTTTTTTTACTTAATGGCAGTTTCGATATTAATTTTCTTGTCGAGGGTAAAAAGGTAAAAAAAAGTCAAACGAAAGTCAAAGGCAGATTTTTGGTATACTTAAACCTGAATTGGGTATATATAGCCATATCCTTTTTTGTGTGTTATACGAGTAGCAAAAGACTGTTCTAAAAAGTTCTTACTGCTTACAACAACCGGAAGAAAGAATTCTATACAGAGACGAAGAGCGAAAAGACGAAATAGATAATTAAAACTAAAACTAAAAAAAAAATGGATCGACTCAATTAAAATGTATAAAGTAAAAGTATTTATAATAAAAAAGTAAATAGAAAATGTTAAAATAAATATTGTAAATCTATTTAAGTAAAAAACTAAAATAAAAAGTTAAAAGCTAAAATAAAAAGGTAAAATAAGTAACTAATGGTGTTTTGGGGAGAATTAAAGGGGGCCGTATATGCAACAGAAAAAGGTACACTAGGGTGACACGTGTCAGCCTCCCGTTGATTTGGATGCGCTAGTGACAAAAAATGCAACAATTTGAAACAACAATGATTCGTTTTGAGAACGAAGGAAACTTAGTGGCACGAATGCAACAGGTGTCAAACACCGGTGACTTGACAGGGTTTTTAGCCCATAAAGAAGAGAGCAAATCAATAGATTTAACAATTTTAGATTTGATTTTTCCTCTGTTTATATATTTTTCTCTAACAAGCAAAACTGAGGTAATTTGCATATTTTAACTTCAGATTACTTTTTTAATGAAAAAGACCATTATAGTTTTGCTAATATAATCCTTTAAAATAGGATTCCCAAGTCCTAACTAACCAGAAGAACAGTGGAAACTGGAGACAAAATGAAAGAAGGAAATAAGTAGAAACAGACGTCTCATTCCAAATCTCTTATAATCTTGATGCTAAACAGAAGCATCTGCTTTCTAGACAACAAAGCCTGCAATACAGGAGTAAATCGTAAGGCTGAGATGGAGGAGAAAATGGATTGATTAGCCAGTTGGGCCAGATCCAGAACTCAAATTAACAGTATGCCAAAAATAATACAATTTTTTTTTATGTATTCATATACAAATTTTATAAAAAAAATAAACAATTAAATTTAATACAATTAATTTACTAAATAAACATACACGATACCTTGTTTATTTTTTGATTTTTTTTTATTTCTCCTAGAAAGATCTAGTAGTTTTTAATATGCCAAAGAAGAAAAACCAAATCAATGAAAGAAACTAAAAGTATATTAAAAGATACACAAATTTCCATGAAAATACTAAATTTGTAGCAACTTTTTCACTTTCTAAACTTAGAGCTAGTAAAGGAGACAACTAAACAATTGAAGAAAGTAATTGAAAATAAATAACTAAATACTTGAATACATGAAAATCCTTTGAAGAAGGGAAAAAAAGTTTTGTCATTGATGCAATCCCCAACTTCCACATTCATTTTTATTACAAATAGTTTAATCATAACAGCATAAATGACAGCATCCACTCACTTTTCTTTTAAAGATCCATCTTACCTTCCAATTATCTTTAATCATAAATATTTCAAATAAGAGACCGGTTCTCGCGGGGACGTCGTTTTCATCAGCGCTATAATTGAACCACCAAACTTCTAAATAATTATATTATACATACAGATCTCGATCAACCTTTTCGTTTCTAATCAGCCAGTCATAGGATGAAAAATTGTCCACCAATCCGAATCTTCTCTATTATCTCATATATAGATTTGTTTCATCTTTTTTATTTTCATAGCAAATAAATTCAACATGTAAACAAAATTGATATGGTGTTATTTGATGAAGAGACTCCTCCTCATTATAGTGCGTCATGAAGATGAAAAGACTCTTGCTTATAGTGCATTCATATATAGATTTGTTTCATCTTTTTTAACTTCATAGCAAATAAATTCAACATGTAAAGAAAACTGATATGGTGTTATTTGATGAAGAGACTCCTCCTGATTATAGTGCGTCGATGAAGATGAAGACTCTTGCTTATAGTGCACCCGATGATTGTTAGGGTTCTCGTCAATGAAGAGGCTCATCCTGCTGATAGACGCCCGTCGATGAAGAGGCTCATCCTGCTGTTGGTGTGCCCGCGGAGAAAAAGCTTCGTCCTGCTGATAGTGCGTCTGTCGAAGAAGAGGTTTCATGTTTATGCGTCTCCTCCTATTGATACGGCTACTACTGATGAAGAAGCTCACGGACTAGCAAGATATTATCCGTTTTGGACCTCTTGGACAAGCAGGACCTGGGGTGCACACCCAAAAGTCCTCTTGCTACTTGAGATTGAGCCACAATTATATACATTCATTTATTTTGGATCTTACCAATGTGGGATTAGGGTCCTCTATAGGATGAAGTTTATACTTCAACAACTTTAACTTTTGTTAGTGTAAAAACATATTTTGAAGTGAGAATAAATATTTAATGAAGAGAGAAAATAAAAAAATCTGTTACTAGAAAATGAAAAGACTTACTTTATTCATCTAGTAGCATTTGTTTTAAATATAAAATAAAAACTAATGATACACCTTAAACTCTCTACATAAGCAAAACCCATAATTCTAAACACATTATCTAACGACCAATATAAAATAAGAAAACAACTAAACCAATAGAAAATCAAAAAAAATTTTATCTCCTTTGTATTCAGCCTTGAGATAATCCCAAATATTTAAAAATTACCTTAAAATTACCTTCTTGATTTAAAAAGCTGATAATAGAATTCCATCTTCTACCTAATGTCTTCAGGCTTGACCTTCATGACTTGAGAAATCAATCTATGCAATCTTTCGAAGCCTCATGAACTAGAAAGTCTTTTTCTTTGGATGATCGTCTGAATCCTCTTAAAAGAGACCTTGAGAATAGCCATTCATCTGATAACCTCAATTCATATATAGATCTGTTTCATCTTTTTTATTTTCATAACAAATAAATTCAACATGAAAACAAAACTAATATGGTGTTATTTGATGAAGAGACTCCTTCTGATTATAGTGCGTCGATAAAGATGAAAAACTCTTCGATAAAATTGAAAAGACTCTTGTTTATAGTGGGCTCGATGATTGATAGTGTTCTCGTCCATGAAGAGGTTCATCCTGCTGATAAATGCCCTTCGATGAAGAGGCTCCTCCTGCTATTGTGTCAGCGGAGAAAAATGCTCCTCATGCTGATAGTGCGTCCGTCGATGAAGAGGTTCATGTTTATGCGTCTCCTCCTATTGATACAGCTACTGCTGATGCGCATCATCCTGCTGATGCGGCTACTACTGACGCGTCTCCTGTTACTGATGCAGTTATTGCTGATGAAGAAGCTCATTTCGCTAGTTCAAGTACATAATGATGGTGACTGTAAAATGTGGAAACGGGCCTCACATTCATGGACTAACAACATATTATCCGTTTTGAGCCTTTTGGGCACGCACGAGTTTGCTATTTGGGGTGCACTCCCAAAAGGCCTCTTGCTAGTTGAGGTTGAGCCACAATTATATACATTCACTTATTATGTATCTTACCTATTTTCGATCTTTCCAATGTGGGATTGTAGGTCCTCTGTGGGATGAAGTTTATATTTTAACAACTTTAACTTTTGTTAGTGTAAAAAAACAGATTTTGAAAGTGAGAATAAGTATTTAATGAAGAGAGAAAATAGAAAAGAACCGTGACTAGAAAATGAAAAGATTTACTTTGTTAATTTAGTAGCATAGGGTTTAAATGCAAAATACAAAACTACTGATACACGTTAAACTCTCTGCATAAGCAAAACACAGAATTCTAAACACGCTATCTAACGACTAGTAGAAAATAAGAAAACAACTAAACCAATAGAAAATCAGAAAGCTTTTAAACAATCTCAACACTCCTTCTTGTTTAGATGCTGCAAACTCCAAACTTCTTTTTGAATTCTTCAAACTTGCTAAGTGGCATCAAAGAAAAGACTAGATTGTTAGAAATCGTAATGGAAGCTTGATTATCAACTAGTATTTGAGGAGATGGCCAACTATGTGGAGGAGAATACGGAGGAAAAAGGTATGTTACTACTAAGATACAAAACTAATGAATGTCAAGAGAACACTTGGTATCTTGACACAGGTCTAAGCAAACATATGCGTGGGAAAATAATCATGTTCATAGAGATTAATGAAGCAGTGAGTGGAAATGTCTTTTTTGGAGATGATAGCAACATATCAATGAAAGGAAAAGGTAACATTCTTATTCGTGAAAAAGATGGCAGTCACCAAATGATTTCAAATGACTATTATGTACCTAACATGAAAAATAACATCTTGAGCTTGGGACAACTCTTAGAAAAGGGTTATGATACTCACATAAAAATTATAGTCTTTTTATGAGAAATAACAAAGGATATTTAATTGGTAAAGTTCAAATGTCAAAGAATATAATGTTTCCTTTGAATATTCAAAATGATATTGCAAAGTGTCTTAAGGCTTGTTACAAAGATTCATCATGGCTATGGCATATTCGATTTGGGCATGCAAACTTTACAAGTTTAGAGTTATTATCCAAGAAGTAAATGGTGAGAGGGTTACCATGTATCAATCATCTTGACCAACTATGTGAAAGATGTTTGCTGAAAAATAATTCTGAAAAAGCTTTGCAAAGGAGTCAGAATAAAGAGCCAATAAACCTCTCGAGCTTATTCATACCGATGTGTATGGTCCAATCAAGCCGAGCTCTTTAGGTAAAAGTAACTACTTCCTTCTATTCATTGATGATTTTTCAAGAGAAACTTGGGTATATTTCTTAAAACAGAAATCCAAAGTCTTTGGAATATTTAAGAAGTTCAAAGCAGTTGTGGAAAATGAAAGCAAAAATAAGATTAAAGCCATGAGATCTGACTGAGGAGGGGAGGTTACATCCAATGAATTCCAAGAGTTTTGTAAAGCACATGAAATTCTTTGTCGCTTGACAGTTCCTAGATCTCTTCAACAAAACGGTGTGGTAGAAATGAAGAACAGAACAATCCTTGATATGACGCGAAGCATGCTTAAAAGAAAGAAATTACTTAAAGATTTTTGGTCGGAAGTAGTGACATGTGTGGTCTACTTGTCCAACCGATCTCCAACAAGAATGTTTGGGGAAAGACACCACAAGAAGCGTGGAGTGAAATAAAGTCCGGAATTTCTCACCTGAAAGTATTTTGAAGCATAGCTCATGTTCACGTACCATACGAACAACGAACTAAACTCGATGATAAAAGAAAGATTTTTATCTTCACCGGTTACGACTCAAGTTCCAAAGGTTACAAGTTGTACAACCCAAACAATAAAAAGTTGTGATAAGCCGAGACGTAATAGTTGATGAATAAGGAAAATGGGATTTTGGGTTTCATGCAAATGAGTTCACATTTTTCCCCCAAATTGAAGAAGATGAGCATACACCAAATAAGCAATCCGAAGATGTTGCTACCCCACATGCTTCACCAACATCAACAACTCATGGAGACTCGCCACCTTTATTATCGTCAAATGGTAGTCTAAATGAGAGAGTAGTGGAACGTATAATCGAACCAATGGATACACGAGATGAGGGACTCTACGGAATTCAGACAGAAGGACTTGGAGGAGGAGCGTGCGGGTTCAGAATTAATTGGAGGGCATCGCCATTGTCCGACGACATATTAGCGGGGCAGCTCCCGAAGCGATTTGATATTTCCAAGCTAGAAAAGTACGATGGGAAGAAGGACCCGGATAATCAACTGGAAGCCTTCAAAAACTTCATGCTTAGTTTCGACAATGATGATAAACTCCTGTGTAGAGCTTTCTCCATGACCTTCCGGGACCGGGCGTCCAAGTGGTACAACCGTTTACCACAGGGCTGCATCAAAAACTTCGGGATGTTCTGGACAATGTTTAGGCAACATTTTGTTGGAAATAAAAGATTCCGAGCCAACGGAGACACCATTATGAATTATAGACATAAATTGGGGGAAAGCCTTAGAGAGTATACCCGACGATTTATTGACGCGAAGACCGACCTAGACCACTGCGAAGAGAATGTGGCCCTAACCGCGTTCCGTTTGGGTTTGCTCCCGGGACCTATGAAGCAAGCAGTAACGAAGAAACAGGCATTCACGTTCTCCGCGCTTCTGGCTCAAATAGAAAAGCAGATATTGATCAAAGAGACCGAAGCATCCGAGCTGGCGGCCCAAATTTAGCAAAGTGCCCAAGCGTCGGAAGTAATAAGTAGGGCACTCGATCAGACTGCGCTCGGGCAGTCCAACCGGTCAGCACGATACATCCGACCCTGCCAGTATCAGCCAAACCTTCGGCTCCAACAAGCCAGATTCCAAAGAAGACGAGCCAGACGACTTCACAACCCATGTCTAACAAATGGATTCGGCCTGCATACTTCGCAGACCTCACGGAGTGTGTTCCATCGATCTACGAGAAAACTAAGAAAATTGGAATGTACTGAAGACCTTTCCCGATACCGACGCCTCGGGAGCAGAGGAACAACCGCTATTGTCGCTATCACGAAGACGTGGGGCATGATACTAAAGACTACATTGCCTTGAAGAAAGAAATACAGATGCTCATAGAGCATGGAAACCTCATGGAATATGTTAAGAAGGCGCAGCAGAGTACAACTTCGAAGGAAGTCGTGATAATTCCAAAGCCCGAAACCGCTATGACTATTTCAGAAGTGACCAACCCTTTCGATGTTTCCATTGAATATCTCGACCCCGAAGCAAACCGCGACATCATCGGAATTATCGAGGAAGAAGAAGAGGAGAACGTCGGTAATGTACGAAGCCTTTGTGAATTTTTTGAATCCCTAACTATTTTTGGAGGAGATTCTATGGCAGGAGTCACGCATTGATCCAGGAAAAGGCATTTGTGGGGTTCGAACCCATGCCCCCATGCCACAAGTAGTTTAAATATTCATATGTGACCACTAGGAAAAGGCACATCGTAAACCTAACCACTCAGTTAGAGGCTCGATCTTACTCCCAGTCCAGAAGCGTCCCATCCCCGATCTTGTACTTCGACGATGACGACATGAGAGACATAGCCGGCCCCCATGAGGATGCCATTGTGATCGGGGCAACCATTGCGGGGGAGGAAGTCCGACGCATCTTGGTGGATACCGGTAGTTCGGCCAACATAATCTTCGCATCCACTTTCGCCAAGTTTAGGGTACCACCGGTCATCACACGGTCCGACCGTACCATAGTGGGATTTATGGGGTCAGCAGCCGACGTTATAGGAGAATTTGAGGGCATCGTCCATTTAGGCCGCGGCCCGTTTAAGAAAGAAGTTACCATTTTATTCGTGGTGGTAGATGCACCAGCTTCTCACAATGCAATTTTCGGCCGATCGTGGATATCGCGAATGCATGCAGTATCTTCTACAATCCACCTATGTTTAAAATACGCGGTCGGAAACAACGTGGGCGTAGTCCGAAGCAGCCAGAAAGCAGCACATGAGTGTTACCGAGCAGCATTGGCACCTAAAAAAGATCAAGAGATGATTCAAGCTCAAGAATAGCAATTAAAGGGGCTCGCCCTGGGATCATTACCCGTTGATGACCCTAGGGATGCCCCAAGCTATTTGACCACCGACGAAGAATGTGAGCAACACCAATTCGCCGAATGGAAAGTCCTGCAGATCGGAGTATGTTTGTCACCAACCTTCAGGGAACAGTTACTGTCCCTCCTACGGGGAAACCTAGATTTGTTCGCATGGTGCTCAAGGGATGTAACCGGGGTCCCAGAATCTTTTGTCATTCACAAACTAACTATCAACAGAAACGTCAGACCGATCTCCCAAAAGCGTCGGGCGTTTGCCCCGGAAAAGGCAGACATTATATTACGAGAAGTTGAGAGAATGATCAACGTCGGTTACATAAAGGAAGCGAGTTACCCGCTGTGGACCTCGAATCCCGTTCTGGTCAAGAAGAAGAACGGGAAATGGAGAATGTGCGTGGATTTCACCGACCTCAATCGGGCATGTCCGAAGGACCCTTTCCCGATGCCAAGGATTGACCAGTTGGTAGATTCAACTTCAGGGAACAGTTTACTGTCATTCATGGATGCATACACCGGCTATAATCAGATCAAGTTACACGCTGCAGATCAGGAAAGCACCACGTTCATCACAGGCCGAGGACTATATTGTTACAAAGTGATGCCGTTCGGGCTAAAAAATGCCGGGGCGACATACCAAAGGCTAGTTAACAAAACGTTTGAGGGTCAAATTGGGAGGAATATGGAGGTGTACATCGATGATATGTTAGTCAAGAGCGGCACGGACAAAGCTCACCTTACTGATCTGCAAGAAACTTTTGATAACCTACGAGGTATAAACCTCAAGCTCAACCCAGAAAACTGCTCCTTCGGGGTCCGGTCGGGAAAATTTCTAGGTTTCTTCGTTAGCGAGAAAGGGATTGAAGTCGATCCTGTCCAACTTCGAGCTCTGACCGACATGACTCCGCCCAAGAACATCAAAGAAGTCCAGATCCTAGCTGGGCGTCTGGCTGCTTTAAACCGATTTATTTCTCGTTCATCTGATAAGTGCGCCCCCTTTTTTCAGGTCTTGAGGCAAGCCAAAAAATTTGTGTGGACGCCCGAATGTGACGAAGCGTTCTTAGGAATTAAGCGATATCTGTCGTCCCCGAACCTCTTGACAAAGCCCGTAACCGGAGAGACCCTTTTTCTTTACATTGCAGTTACTGACTTTGCGGTTAGTGCGGCTTTAATCAGTGAGTTGGGACCAGCCCCTACAGCGGTTTACTTTGTAAGCAAAATTCTGCTGGATGCCGAAACTCGGTATTTGAGGTTGGAGAAAATGGCTCTCGCCTTGGTAACAGCAGCACGGAAAATGCGCCCGTATTTTCAAGCCCACCCTATCATAGTCCGAACCTCGTTCTCGCTCAAGTACATCCTCCA
This sequence comes from Limnanthes douglasii subsp. nivea, assembly GCA_036936605.1. Classification (NCBI taxonomy): domain Eukaryota; kingdom Viridiplantae; phylum Streptophyta; class Magnoliopsida; order Brassicales; family Limnanthaceae; genus Limnanthes; species Limnanthes douglasii. The sequence continues at coordinate 289,885,775 of JAUPFV010000003.1, forward strand.
CCGACCAGACATGTCCGGGAGGATGTCCAAATGTTCGGTCGAGTTAGGCGATTTCGACATCAACTTCGTACCCCGGACAGCCATTAAAGGCCAAATCCTGGCTGATTGTTTTAGTGGAGTTCCACCCCGAACGACCAGATCAGGACCCACCTTCCCAAGAGGCCGAACTAAGTGAGTGGACCCTCCGAACCGACGGGGGGGCTAATGTCAGTGGCTGCGGAGCATGGATACAGATAATTACCCCATCGGGCATTAGTATGCACCAAGCTATTCGATTTGGTTTCCATACTTCGAACAATGAGGCCGAATACGAGGCTGCTCTGGCAGGACTACGGCTAGCACAGGTATGTGGGGCAAAACAGGTACGCCTCGTAAGTGACTCCCAACTTTTAATAACCCAAGCCTCGGGAATTGCGGAAGCTCGGAAAGAGCATCTGGTACAATACCTAGCAGCACTCAGGGTGCTAGCTGCTTCGTTCGTCAAAATCACATACGAGCATGTTCCGAGAAGCGAAAACATAGTGGCAGATTCCTTGGCAACAATTTCCTGCTCAAGCAACTATCCCTGGGTAACCGAGCAAGAAAGCCCATCTATCATCAAACGGAACGAGTGTCAGATCTCTTCGGTAACGATCTCGGATTGGCGACGTGATATTATCGCCTTCTTAGCCGAAGGTAGGCTCCCTAGCAATAGCGCCTCCGCTCGGAAAGTACGCACTAAGGCCCGGGGTTACTTTCTATTAGGTGAAGTATTGTACAAGAAATCCTTCAGCCGCCCCCTGCTCAGATGCCTAGGGGTCCACGAGTCACAAATAATTGTATCCGAACTACATGACGGTGAGGGTGCGGCACATTGCGGTTACAAGGCCCTAATTAGAAGGATTTTTCTCGCAGGGTTCTACTGGCTTACGATAACAGCAGATGCACGACTAATAGTGAAAACTTGCGACACATGTCAAAGGTTCGCAAACGCGATAAAGGTTCCCGCAATCCATCTAGAATCTATATCTGAAGGGCTACCCTTTGACCAATGGGGAATCGACCTTGTCGGGCCACTACCGATGGCATCGGGCGGAAGACAGACAATTGTCGTGGCAGTAGACTATTTTTCCAAGTGGGTCGAAGCTGTGCCGTTATCCGCCACCAAGACCGAAGACATCATCAAATTTATTTGGTCTAACATATGTTGTCGGTTCGGGGTACCGCAGAGGTTAACTATGGATAACGGACCACTGTTCGACAGCGGGGAAATGAAAGCCTTTTGTACAACTCACAGTATCAGGCAATGTTTTTCCGCTCCTTTCCATCCTCAAACAAACGGGCAGGTCGAAGTCATCAACCGAACCATTTTGGACGGACTCCGAAAGAACCTTGAGGGAAAGGCTGGAAAGCTCGCCCCGAATTGGGAAGGACCATACGAAATCATAGAAAAAGTCAAGAGCGGGACATACCGCCTACAGAACAAGCTCGGGCAACCTTTGAGTCTACCATGGAACATCGAGCATCTAAAGTTGTATTTAGAATAGTTTTAAACTTGTAATTCGTTAGACATAGTCTGTAAAAATTTAGTGGTCGGGGATGCACTCTTTCCTACCTCGGTGGCGCGAGAAGGTTTTAATGAGGCATCATGAACACCCGAACCCCTTGATTAAACTAATCAAAATTTGATTTTGCCTTCTAAATTTTGAAGTACTACAAACTTGATCAGCTGACGAGCTGGTCGGCGTTTGCCCTTGTAATCCTGGATTGCGCTACAGAACCTACTTTGGTTTTTTAGTTCCCGAACTGATCCACATTTTAGATTCCCAATCCTATTATGAATTTTCAATATTATATTGATCTACAGAACCTACTTTGGTTTTTTAGTTTCCGAACTAATCTACATCTTACGATTCCCGACCCGTCAGGAATGTTAAATATTATATTGATCTACAGAACCTAATTTGGTTTTTTAGTTTCCGAACTAATCTACATGCTACGGATCCCGATCTTATCAGGAGTCCTCGATATTATGGGTTGTTTAGTTTTCAAGTCAAACTATCTACTAAAATACTATGACAAAAAATACGCGATCGCATATCAACATAAAATAATATGATTGTTCGCAGGGAAAATTAACAGGGGACCCCGCGGCACCCAAAAAACAGAGACGATAAAATAAAGTCAAGGAAAAGTAATAGGGGACCCCGCGGCCCCCAACAAACAGATGCAAGACAAACAGTCAGGTACTTAAAACATCAAAAATAGGGCATCCTGATCACTCATCTTCCTCCTCGGACTCGGTGTCATCCGACTCGTCCTCACAGACAACGTCAGACGGTCGGTCTTCCTCCGGCACGTCCAGCCACATCGCCCCAAGGTGAAGGTCCGGGAACCGATTATGAAATGACAGCACATAAGAGGCCTTAGCGTCCGCTGTCTCCTTTTCCATCGATTGCTTAGGTTTGTCGGCAAAGGCAACATTCGAAGCCTTCAGGTCTTCGACCTCACGAGTTAAGGCAGCGGCACGATCTTCCCCGGCCTTCTTTGTCTCCTCTACGACCCGAGCGGCCTCTACAGCCCAACCCTCCGCCAATGCCTGAGCTGCTTTGGCCTCCTGTATTTCCTCTTCCAGGCCGACGATTTTCGCCTCAGCACCCTCCACCTTCTGGCCCAGCTCAATTGACCGACGCTCCTTCATAGCAGCTGGAATGAGCAAGTTATAGAGGGACAAGGCCAGACCGTCAGTTCCCTGTAACGGGAAAGTGTGAGGGCTTCCAAGCATAGTTAGCACCGGGTACTTGGTACCGCTCGATGACGCCGCGGCAGGATCCGAGGTTTTGGATGGGCTAACGTCATCGGGAATTACCACCACAGGGGCTGCCTCTGAGCCGCCTACCCCGTCGTACTGACCGAACAACTCCAGAACAGTGGCGCTTTCGACAGCAGGAACTGAGCAGCCTTCCTTCTTTGACCCCTTGGGTTTTTTACCATGGTTTCCACCCGCGCCGGTTTTTCCCTTCCGCTTCAGAACCAGTTCCTGGGTCGGTGGCACCTCCTCACCCTCAGCAGCAGCTTCATCCTGAGGCCCCCGAGCTTCCACTTCCTTAGCTCTGGCAGCAACTTGTTCGACCTCGTCGTCGGATTTTGGGCGCTTACTGGGCGCCTTGTTACGCTTCGGAAGAAACAGATGCGCGTCGGGAGCTGTGGTTTTGGCGATCAAGTCTTCCGTACTAGAGGGCTGGCGCAGCTGCTCGATCGATAGCATCTCTGATGAGCAACGCTAGAGGTTGCTCATTATCATATTTGTGTTCTTGAAGCAACGATGCATGGCCCGACCCTAGTGGGTCTTAGCATAATCCTTCAGAACTTGGAAAGTAGCCTTGCCCGCCTTAAAGTGGTCCTTCTTCAGCCCCTGGATGAACTCTTTAGACACTGCAAAGAGGCTCGGGAATGTAAAAAAAAAATGATGGCTACGTACCATCGGGGACCCAGGTCCGAAGCAGCGTCCTCCGATTCTCCCGGCTGTAAGGTCGGCCATTTTCCCAACAACCGCTGATGAAGACAAAGCGGTGCTTCCAACCCTTGTCGCCCTCAAGAAAATCATTCACTATTTTCCAAGTGTTGGCGAGGGAAGAGTAGAAGAAAGCAGACTTCGGCGACTTGGACAGCCCGGACATAGCAATGTACTGCTCCATGGGCATCACCCGACCAGAAAGACGCGACGCCATGATGCATGACATCAACGTATACCAAGCGTTCGGCGTCAGATGAGAGGGACATATTTACAGAGTTCTGAAGTACAGAACTATCTCGGGATTCAAGGGAAACCTAAGGCCCCAATTGAACGGTAAAGATCACGATTTCTCGTGACCGAACATGTACAGGGGTCTCCCCGGGAACCGGAAACCTGACGGTGACACATTCAGGGATGCCCCACTGGGCCAACAGCTCTGGTTGTTCCGCAGTTGTGAAGTACAAGTACTTGCCCTCAAACAAAGAGACGATGTAGTCCGCGGGCAGCCAACGGTGATAGGTCGTGGTAACGATAGCCTCTATCTCTTCGGGAAGGGGCTCGAAAGGAGGGGCGGTGGAGGTTCCAACAGCAGTACCTTCCACGATAGACAGAGCACCGGCAGGAAGGGCGTCTACATCCGAATCCTCGGCACTGGCTGCCGGGATGTGATCAGAACTGAGAGCCAAGGCCGCTCCTGGGTCGGCTTCCCGCACGACATTGTCGGCAGGTTTGGAACAACTATTGGCTTGAGTCAAGAGGGCCTCGCTTTGTTCCCGACGGTGACGCTCGGGATCCAACTCTGCGGGAGTCAAAGGCCGCTGATTCAGACCTAAAAAAGTCATAGCTATGTTAGTACCGGTTCGGTATCCCCGTATGGAAGGGGTAAGCTGAACCATCCCAAGAAAATTATCTCTCGTCGGAGAAGTCGGAGGGCTGGTTTCACCCATGGGAAAAGAAACTGACGACGGTTGCGACGTAAGGAGCGGAACGGGGGCGCGTTAACGTATGAATTAACCGACGACGGCATCGGGCGACTCAGTTGGACAACATGAGAGTGCGGAGAACTGCTACTAGAAGATACGACGACAGGCTCCGAGGTCTGACCTCCTGATGATTCGGGGAATACCAAAGCCTCGGCAGGGATTGGATAGGGGATAACAAGATCGTGAGGCTGCGGTACGGGGGTGAATGGCCTGGTGTTGGGACTCCAAATTAACCCGGCGTGTCGGTATTCCTCGGCACGATGACCGATGCTCGCCCAGTCTTCAAATCCAAACACCGGTTGTTTCTTTTTTGTTTTCTTTTTCTGCGTCGGGCGGTTATATCTAATAAAATGGGTTTATCTCTCTAGGAAAATCTGAGCAGCAGTTTCTCTTTCTAGAAAGCTTCTGAGAGCAATGTTGAGTGGAGAGGTATTTATAGGGAACTCGATCCAGCCGTTGCATGCACGGAGAAGCCCAAATGACCAAAAGCAACGGGAAGTTGAAAGGTTTTCGTGAGAGACTGTGCAAACAAGCACGCCTCGAGTAGCCAACCGACACATGTCGTTCTTGGTCAGAAAAATGCAGCATGCGTCGGCTAGCTGAGTCAGACAGAGGGGCTAGTATAGGTCTCACCGACCCGAGACGATGTGACAGACCAAGGCCCAGGGCCTTACCGACCCGAGACGATGGGACAGACCAAGGCCCATAAGGTTGGACAAAGACAGACCCGAACATGACTTAGGAATCAACCGCGAGATGAAACGATCCTGACCCCCCTAGGAGCTATTGAAGGGATCGGATATAAAAAGTTATGGAAGCCCGATCCCGAAGCTGAGGTACCGAGGCCGTCCGAACTGAACATCAAAGTCTTCGCTCCCTTTGCTCCCGAAGACTTGGGGGGCTACTGATAAGGGTGAAATTCGCCGGTTTAAATAATAAGGGGTTAATTATGAGTAAAAGATATTTGACATGGCTATTATCGTATTTATTATTCTCTAGAGGTAAATTTGTAAACAATATACTTGATAAAGGGCCAAAATGATAATTAGGTCAGCCCACTAAGAATATTAATGGGTCCACTTTACTTTACTATAAAAGGTGATCCACTTTCTTGGTAGATGGGACATTGAAGATTAATGGAAAGGAGTAGTGTTGACCTTATTTTGACCCACCTCTCGGTGAATAAAGTAACAAAGAATATGTGTGTATGAAGAAAAACACTAAAGTTGAAATCTTTAGGCAAGAGAAGAGGAAATATACAAATATAAGTTTTTTCTTTCAGGAGATATTCAAATGATGCAACTCACTAAAATAGGAAAAACGATGTTAAACTAAAAATAACCCTATATTTCTTTTAATCCTACCATTTGGATGTCACACGATCAGCGGACAAGATGGAAGACCTTCAACAGATGAGATGCAAAAACCGACGCGCCTAACTACTTGTGTGTTAGACCTTGTTACGTTTTCTGCCCGTGTCACTCTAACTTATTTCGTTTCCGCACATGATTTTATAACTGCAATTAACTCATTTAAGTTACTCACACACATCTAACTTTTACATACAATCCTTCTGATCGCCCGACAAGACACTAAAATATTGGGCCATGTTATTTGGTATAGGGTAAATATATGATCCAATCATTTATAATAATTTGTAATCTAAGATAGGTTTAAATTGTTGTCTAGTCCTTCGACTATCATGTTTTCCGTCATTTAGTATCTCGACTATTCCATTTTCTTTCATTTAGTCTTTCGATTTTAAAATTACCGGTGAGGGTCCCTGGACTTTGAAAAATCTATAAATTTAGTCTCTGAATCTAAGAAAAAAACCCCAAATCAGGGACTAAATTTATAGATTTTTGCAAAGTCATGGGACCCTCACCGGTGATTTTAAAGTCGAAGGACTAAATGAAAGAAAATGGGATAGTCGAGGGACCCTCACAGGTGATTTTTTAGTCGAGGGACTAGATTAAAGAAAACGTGATAGTCGAGGGACTATTTCCTGATTTAAGCCTTTAAGATAGATGACTCAAGGAAAGTAGATCTCAATTAGCGAGTGAAAAAAAAAAGATCAATGTAAAAAGATAAAGATTAGCAATTAGGAAGACCACTGAAGTAAAATGGGGTCCACTGCTGTTACTATATAAAGAAAACTCTCATGTTGGGGAAGATGATATAATATAATAATACTTTTCCTTACTACTTTCTCTCTCGATTGTTTCATTTTTCACTATCTTTGCGTGTTTTTTAATCAGATCCGAGTTCGAAATATTTTAGAACGACTATTGGCGTCGTCTATGGGAATTTAGGTGATACCCGGAGGTGTTTATTTTTTCCCCAAAATCATGATACAACAAAAGATAATCCAAAAACGGTCGAAGGAAGAGAGGTCGGGAAAGATCCAGCTACGATCAATTCATGTTCTGAAGACAGACGCTCGGAGCATATATATCCCTAACATGGTCATTACGGTCGGGTTCGAAGTAAATGTTCGACTCCAATCATGACCAGGAAGCAACTTTTAGATGACTATGGCTAAGAGAAAGAGTAGAGAAGGAAAATACAGAGAGCGGTCACTTGATATTAATAGAGAGGATTCCTCATATGAAGAGCGAAACAAGAATTATATCTGCAGGGATAAGTGTCAGATGCTGAAACAAAGAAATAAAGCAGAAAGAAAGATCAAGCGTCACTCAAGATAAGATTATAGTGGCTCCACCGATTTCACTTCAGATGAATCGTTATCCTCAAAACAAGAGATCTGACGATAAAAAAGGATAAAAGGCTTACTAAGAAAAACGAAGCCCGACGTAACCAATCTCGTCCGGTTGGATTGTATGAACGTAAAGGGAATAGTATAGAAAAAGAACACCAAACTCCCACGAGAAAGAAAAAATAGTTACAGTTAGTAAATGAGAGCAAGTTGTTTTACCGCAGGTACAATTCCCTTCTGGAAGTCAAACTTATGGGTATAGGATCGAGAGTCAATTCGCTAATCCAAATGAAGAAGGTTTGAATGGTATCCCTACTGAAGGTCTGGGAAGTGGGACTTTTGGCTTTGAACATAATTGGAGGTTGTCCCCTCTATCAGACAAAATTTTGTCACGACATCTCCCAAACTGATTTGATATATCAAAATTAGACAAGTACGACATGAAAAAAGACCCTGACAATCACTTAAAAGCATTCACGAATTATATGTTGAGGTTCGATAATGACGATAAGTTGCTTTGCCATGATTTTTCGATGATTTTTAAGGATCAGTCCTTGAAGTGGTATAATCGATTACCACAAGGTTGCATAAAACAATTCAGTATGTTCTGGGTCATGTTTCGACAGTAGTTTGTTGGAAGTAAGAATTTATGGGCAAACGGAGACACAATTGTAAACTGTCGGCACAAATTAGGAGAAATCTTAAGAGATTATACTAGGCGCTTCGTAGACGCATGGCGCCCCCGAAGAACATTAAATAATTATATATCTTGATGGGACGATTAACAGCCTTAAATCGGTTCATATCTAGATCTTCTGACAAATGTGCGCCATTTTTCCAAGTCCTAAGGAACGCCAAGACATTCTCATGGACGCCCGCGTACACTGAGGCTTTCATTGGGATTAAAAAATTATTTATTGTCCCTGATCTTGTTAACTAAACCTTTGACAGGAGAAACTGTGTTCTTATATGTTGCAGTGCTAGACTACGCAGTGAGCAATAGTTACTTGAAACCGGTATCTTACGTTAGCAAAAGTTTGTTGGATGTTGAGACAAGGTACTTGAAACTCGAAAATCTTGCTCTGGCTTTGGTAACCGCAGCATGGAAAATGGGTCCTTATTTCCAAGCCCATACGGTAGTGGTTTGAACGTCGTTAAGTTCGAACCACGAACCGCTATTGGTGAGGATTATTTTTGTCTGAAGGTAATTTGGTCAGGTGTTTTGTGGTGTTTCAAAGGTATTTAATGTTTAAGTGGTTTGTAGTGAGAGATTTGAGCTGTGTGGTTGTATTAAATGTTCATTACCCTCATTAATGAAAGTGGTTGGGTATTTATACCCTTGATTATGAGACACATGGGCTTTCGGGTCGTACTTATGGAATCAGGTCGAGTTCAAAAACTCATTAGTTTATTAAGCAGATTAGCAATTAGCTTAGTCATAATGTGATTAGCTTTTAATACTTTAGTCCTGTTCGGTTGATTCAGTGGGTGGTGTTTGTCCGAATTGCCCATGTCTGGTTTCTACAGTGACTCTGGTGAGAAAATCCGGACTCATCAGTAGCCCCTTTTTTAGGTTATCTTCGAAGGCCTTTGAAAAGACCTAAAAAATTGCTCTTGAGCACCTGTGACAATGTCCGGACCGATTTTGATTTGTGTAAAGGATTTATCCGGACTGACAAAACTCTCAGAAACTCAAAGGTTTTGCCATGGATCGTGGGACACGTATCCATATCTGATTCGCCTCACCAGCCGTTTTTCTCCTAGAACGGCGCTCCCACTTATTTAAAAAAGTGACATCTTCAATTAATGCTTGTGACGTGAGCGCCGTCTTTAATCATTACTTCCATCTTTTCGTATTCTCTTAGGTTTCAGAGTATCTTTTGTTTCTTTAGTATAAATTAACTCATTTTCACTGTTTTACCATCTTCATCATCTTTTCACTCCTATTCTCCAAAGTTTTTATCTCTCTTTTCCAAAAACCCTTTTTGGTGTAAGTTTATGTTTACAACAAGAAACACACTTGTAAAAGGTGGGCTGCTTAATCTTTCGGAGTTAGAGAAAGCACAAAGAGTCAAACGAGAAAGGCGCATTGCTGCAGGCCTCCCCGTTTCTCCTACTGACAAATCTGAAACACCAGGCTCAGAGCCTGATCGAGGTTCGGCTTCTGCCAGAAGCTCTAAACCTAGAAGGTTATTTCAACCTAGTCTTTCACCGATTATCTCAGGCTCATCGGTCCAGGATTCAGAGCCTATTGTTGAACGAGAGCAAGAAATTACAAGTAATGGGAGACCCTCCCCATTCATAGTCATGGGATCGGATGCTGACATCTCCCCAGAAAAGCTAACGCTCTGACGAAGAGGCCGCTTAGTAAAAGGCCAGGCTGTTGCTCCACAGTTTAAATCACCAAAATCAGTGCCCTCTAAGTATGGGGCCAAAGACAAAATTACAGGGTCAGAATCACCCATTAGGGTTCCCAAGGAAAAATGGTTTGGTCCGGAGGCTACTAGTTCAAGCCTTCGAAATGAGCCCTACGGATTTGAGCCCCAGCCGGACTCCAGACCAGAAAAGGAAAATGACGCTCAGCCATCCGGACAACTTACTGAGCCCACCACCAACACTTATCTCCTAAAAATAACCGGCAACCCTTCCATGGTAATGGAAGACGTAATGGAGGACAGTGTTGAAGAAGCCCCTTTTGAGACTGATGTCTTCGAGCAGACAAGTGAGGTAGCCATTGTCAAGAAAAGCAAGGGCAAATAGAAGCTATGTTTAAAACATCCGGACCTGCCGGAGTGTCTTGAAGGAAGAGTGGGACCTTGCTTCCACAAGTTTAGTGTAAAGTATCTGCTAGCCATGCAGAACATCAATTATGCTTTCATTCACACAGCTGAACTAGGCCGGATCCGGACAAAGTGGGGTATCCCAGAATCCGTTAAAGTGAGGATACCAGTCGATCCGGAGACGCCAATGGATTGTAAACTCAGTGAGATAGTTTTCTACACTGAGTTATTCAACTGGGGGCTTAGGTTTCCCTTGGACCCAGAAATCGTCAGATATTTCCATCTGATAAAGCTCTGCCCAAGCCAACTGAGCCTCGATGCTTGGTTCACACTCATGGCCTGCATCATGGCCTCTAGGCTCTCCGGAATCCCACTTCCGATGGAGCAGTTCGCAGCTGTGGCCAGCCTTTGCAAGAACCACGTCATCCCCTTCTACCATTTTAACATGGGCGACAATTACAAAATGGTGGATGATCTGCTTGAATCGGAGAAGAATTGGAAAACCTAATTCTTGTCAACCCAAGCATGCTTACCAGCAGATGGAAGAGCACTAGTTAATATTTCATCATGATTGTTTTTCTTTCCTTAGAAAATTTGTTTACTTAAACATTCTTCTTTTTCTTTTGGTAGTGCTGCCGAAGGAGTTCAATGACCACTTAGAGGAGGGGCAGACTACTTGTGCTAAGCTGAATGCTTGGACTGCTGAAAAATAGGGAAACCAATTTCACAACTGTTTTACCGCTGGCAACTTGGTAAGATCCTATCTCTGGAACACCACCAACCGGAGACACTTGTCTTGGGAGGAATTAACCACTCCGCCCCTTCCGGAGGTCATTCTTCAGAAGACAGATGCCAATGATGGAAAGCTAGCCTTGCCAATTACAACCAATCTTTTCTCAATGGATACAAAATATCCACACTTTAGCACCTAGTGTAACAGCCCTCGGTGAAACAACGAGTACCAGTTTAACTTGGGGGGTAGAGCTAAAGCCCCAAGCAAGATGAAGGGAACAAAAGGCAAGGCTAAGCCAGACATAGCTGCAGGAACAAGGAAGGATTCATGCTGCCCTGCTTCAAGTGGTAGAAAAAAGAGCACCAAAGAAGCAGTTGGACCTTCAAAACCCCGAAAGGCTCCCAAGAAAGACAGAAAATGGGGAGTAGAAGGCGGAGATAGGGAGGCCAAGAAGAAGAAAACCTCCAAGGGAGATGAAGTTGCTCTCCAGCCTTCGGAGCCTCTTCCCCCGGTCGACCCAACAGACCGAACTTAAGCAGAGGAAATCCCAAGTGACTTTCACACCGGAGAGGGCACTGGAGGGGACGTCATGGGGTAGACATCAGTGGCCTTCAAGGGATTGGTCTTTATTTTGGAGACCTTGAGAAGGACGACTCTGCTGGTCCTTACCTCCCCCCAAACTCTTCGAACATTGTCACTTTCAACGGTAAATCTTTTTCTGTTTCAGGAGAGAAAGACATGGTGACCCATTCCTTGTTGAGAAACATTCAACCGGTGCTCAACTTGTAGAAGCAGGTGCGAAATCAATCAGCCATCATCAACACACTCACCTCTGATAAAGAGAGTTTGTCTAACGACCTCCTTACTGCCAACCAGAGTGCTGAGGCATTAAAGAGAGAGAATGAGGAGTTGAAGAGGGAGAAGGAGGATTTGGCCACGAAGCTGGCCACTTTGGAGGGGGTTGTCAAAGAAATTCAATCCAAGTATTCTGACTTGGAGAAGAATCTTACTACTTCAAAAGAGGAGGCGAAGGCCAGAGACAACGTCATTCAGACCCTAACTAGCGACAAACTTTCGCTTGAAGATTTTGTGTCCAAGGCTAAGCAAGAAAAATATGACTTGTTAAAAGAGCAGGAGAAGACAATCCAAGCCAAGATTGATGCATATACCAACAGGGTGATAGAATCCCAAGAAGAAAGGTATGCTGAAGTCAAATCAGACATGGTTTTGCTCTTTCATCAAAAATTTCCGAAGAGGACACTCGGAGACTTATGGCGATTTGTGGAGTACGAAGACCTTCCTCACCATACTATGGCCGATGGTGATAAGCATGGTTATTCCAGTGGTTGGGATGACACTATTGATGAAGATGAAAGGACCGGAGAGAGTCCAGATGAGGAAACCAACGATCCCAATAAAAAACCAAGTGAGGCTGGGCCATCTAAGGAAGCTCAGCCTTAAAGTATCAACTATCTTTTAATTTTTGTGTTTGAACGAAAGTCCTTGGAAGGCCAATGCATTTTGGTAATTGTCTAGACCTTGTCCGGATAAACCTTCTCATTTAAAAAGGCATTTTACATAATTTAATATATCACTCCTCGGTATTAGCCGGGAAATTTTTCCTTAAAATTCTTATATTGTTTTATAGTTTCCCAATTTCGATGGCTAATGTTTAAACAGCCTTTAGTTATCTCACAGTATTTTAAAGTGATTGTGTTTAAATTCTCTGATGACAAATGTTTAAGTAGTCATCACTCTACCAATTCAATCCAGTCTGTCACTGATATACTTTTTTCAAAAAAATTCAAAGAAGCTATTAATTGAAACACTTCAAATTTTTCAAGAAGGCATCAAATTTCATTAAAAAGCCCGGACACCTCATTAAAACCTCCCTGTACCACCAGGGTCGGAAAGAGTATGCCCCCTAATATTTACATGGACTTTAAACAAGTAAATATTTACATAGTTTTCATTCTAAATACAACCGGAGGTGTTCAATGTTCCAAGGGTGATTCAAAATTCTTCCATCTTTATCTTGAAGCCTGTATGTCCCAAGCTTAAGCTTTTCAATGACCACATAGGTTCCTTCCCAAGTTGGAGCTAGCTTTCCGAACTGCTTGGCTTTAGTATGCAGGAAGACTTTCCTCAACACCATATCTCATGGTTGAAAATCCCTCCTTTTTACTTTGGAAGCAAACCCGATTCTCATCAAGCCCTGATAGTGTGTGGCTCTGAGGTGAGCCTTAACTCTTTTTTCTTCTATCAAGTCAAGATGGCTTCTGATTACCACTTCGTTAGCATGTTCGGAGAAATTGTGGACTCAGAACGAAGTGAAAGTAGCCTCAATGAGAGCTATTGCATCCATTTCATATACCAAGGCAAATGGGGATTCTTGTGTTGCAGCCCCGAGAGTAGTCCAGTAGGCCGATAATACTTCTTGTAAATAACTTGGCCACTTTCCAACAGCCCCCTCTAGATTCTTTTTAAGACCGGACAGGATGGTTCTGTTAGCTACTTCAACTTGACCATTCGCTTGTGGGTGGAAAGGAGAAGAGAAGCAGTGTTGAATGCCACTAGAGGCACAAAAATTCTCGACATCCTTGTTATCGAATTGTGACCCATTATCTATAGTTATCGTTTGGGGAATCCCAAATCTACAGCAAATATTAGACAAGATAAATTTTATAACAAATTTCGAAGCAGTTCCTGCCAATGGGGCTGCTTCTATCCACTTCGAGAAGTAATCAATAGCAACAATGATAGTTCTGCACCCTCCGGACGCCATGGGTAGAGGTCTTACCAAATGTAGCCCCCAACGAGCAAAAGGTATTGGCTCAGAAATTGACTATAAAAGGACAACTGGGATATGAATTTCATTATTGTATCTTTGTCATGGATCACACTTCTTTACTAATTCTTTGGCATCTTGCATTATGGAGGGTCACTTATACCCAGCTAACAAGACTCTTCTGGTTAGAGCCCTGAATCCACAGTGTGTTGATCCCTCGCCATCGTACAATTCAGAGAGCACTATTTGGGATTCTTCAATCCCCAAACATCGTAAGAGAGGTCTACTAAAAGACTTTTTGTAAAGAACGTCTCTTAGGATGAAAAATCCACGAGCTTTATACTTTACTTTCCTTGCCACTACTTTTTCCGAAGGCAAGATGCCATCTAAGAGGTATTGGAAAAGAGGAAATCTCCAATCTTGAGGTTGATTTACTTGTATATTTAGACTTTCTTCTTCCTTGTTCTGACTGAGTTGAATGGATGGGCACTCTTGCACATGAATCCATGGGTAGGACTCAGAATAGGCTATGGTTTCCAAGGAGTCTGCCAACGTATTTTCTGTTCGGGGTATGTGCTCATAGGTAATGTTTATGAAATTAAGTGCCACTTCTTTAAGAAAAAATAAATATTTAACAAGCTGATCTTTTTTTGCCTCGGATTGACCTTGTGCATGATGGATAAGAAGCTGAGAATCGCTCATTAACCTGACCCTTTTGGCTCCACAAATTAGAGCTAATTTCAAGCCAGCTATAGCAGCTTCATATTCAGACTCGTTATTGGAAGCCCAGAAAGCAAAACATATAGCCCGGTACATTTTGTCGCCGTACGGAGAGGTTAAACATATTCCAGCACCACAACCCATGGTACTCGATCCACCATCAGTCCGGACAACCCATACTTTCTTCGTTTTTTCAACTGTTGCTTGTTTAGTATCTCTGTCCGAATGAAATTCAACTAGGAAATCAGCAACAGTCTGAGCCTCCCTGTCAATCTTTGTACTTCTATAATATTCCTAGGAGGCTCCATTTGCAATAAAGCACTAAGCTGGTCTGGATCGGGCTGTATCCCTTTCTCACTTATCACATACCCTAAGAATTTTCTAGACTGCACTCCGAAAACACACTTTTCTGGATTCAACTTTAAATTTACCTTTACCAAGTTGCCAAAGGTTTCTTGGAGATCGGCTAAGTGTAGCTCTTCGTCCACACTCTTCACCATCATGTCATCGATATAGACTTCCATGCTTCTTCCAATCTGATTAGCAAAAGCCTTGTTTACTAATCTCTGATAAGTAGCCCCAACATTCTTTAATCCAAATGGCATCCCCTTGTAACAATGGAGGCCCCTATCAGTAACAAATGCAGCATGTTCTTGATCCTTCGGATGTACTTGAATTTGATTATACCCGGAGAAGGCATCCATAAAGGACAATAGCTTGTTCCCATATGTGGAGTCCACTAACTGATAAACTCGAGGGACCGGATATGGGTCTTTTGGGCAAGCTCTATTGAGATCTGTAAAATCAATGCACATACGCCACTTTCCATTTTTCTTCTTTACTAACACCGAATTGGCTGTCCATAAAGGGTACTGAGATTCCTATATGTGCCCCATTTTAGTAAGGCGGTCAACCTCTTGAACTATGACATCAGCTTTTTCCTTAGAAAAAGCTCTCCTCTTTTGTACAACAGGTGATATATCCCTTCGGATGGATAGTTGGTGTGATATAATGTCTGCTGGTACTCCGGTTACATCAGCATTGCACCAAGCGGAAACATGCTGATGGTCTTTCAAAAAGGCTAACACTTTATTCTCTAATTTCGATATCATTTTGGACCAGATCTTGACACTTCTTCCTTCAACCAGAGAGTGAGTTTCAACTTGTTCAAGTGGTATTAAAACACCAGGGGTCTCTCTGGGGTCATCAATTTCACCCTCTCCCCCAGAGGGCCCCTCAAATTGCTAATCTTCACTTCCGAACTGCCCCCAAAGTTTGAAGGGCCACTGCTGTTGCATAACACTCCCTTGCTACCTTTTGACTGCTTCACACAACTTCCACTTGTCTTTGCACAACGTATTTTAAACATTGGTGGACTGTTGAAGCCACAACATGTATCCTGGATAGCCAAGATCTCCCCAAAATGGCATTGTAACACGTAGGACAATCCACCATAATAAAAAGTATTCTGACCATCTTCTTAAAAGGGCCTTGCCCAACAAAACCTCCTCTTCAAACACCCCAATTACATCAGCTGAGCTTCCAGTAAAACCCACTATAGACCTGTTCGAACGCTGAATCACTGTTGGATTCTTCATTTGCATATAAGAAGTTAAAAAGAAGATATTGGCTGAACTACCAGTGTCCACCAAAATTCATCTTATGTCATTGCCCCAATGGATGCTCCTATCACAACAGCATCTTCATGAGGACCAGCTATGTCTCTCAAGTCGTCTTCATCGAAAACAATGAAGGGAAAAGGAATTTGAGATTGAAAGGAAGTCATGCCTCCTTCCAGTTGGGTTGCTAAAGTATGAACATGCCTCTTTCTTGATGAAGCAGTTGGTGCAGTCATGGTGTCCCCCCCCCCCCCAAATATTGTAAGTAACTCAAAAAAGCTAATGAGTCTGAACACCGTCTTACAGTGTTCTGTGATAACGCCCACCTTATTTTGGGTTGGATCAGAATCCAAATATTCTGACTCTACATCAAACCTTTCAATTATCATCATAGCCCCACCCGGAGCCGATGTCCCTACATTGTTCAAGCCAGTCCGATGAGCATTATCAGGCCTATTTCCACTTCTGCTTTTAACATAAGCCCCCAACTTCCCTCGCTCAATCAAATTCTACACCCCTTGTTTCAACGCGATGCAATCTTCAGTGTTATGACCAGTATCATGATGATACTGGCATAAACAATTATTTTGACTTTCCTTAGGATATTACAATGGAGCCGGCTTTCTAAAATGTACTTCGTCTTTCGTTTTATCATAAATGGTGGCTATATTTTCTTTCAATTCAGCAAACCACTCCGGTTGAACCCAAGGTCCTCGCTTATTTCTAGATTCCTACACTGAGCTGGTGCAGCTGGGTGGGATTGAGCCTTGATATACATGATATCACATGATCTATTATAAGCGAAGTTGCATGGTTTAATAAGCAAGACACTCTTTTAAATGGTCGTTACTCATCAAATATATAAGATAAGTCCGTTCAAGTGGAATCCTTTCATTTGTATTATATGATGTTATTGCTTCTAGAGGTACCATGTCCACATCATATATCATTCCAAACAGATACACTACTCTCTCTGACATATACACTCTGACTTACTTAGACAAGTAAAAAATATAATTGTATAGTCGAATTTGTAGACCGGATAATGACATCTCATGTTATGGTATGACTTAAAGATAACCTATAAAAAATAGACCATAAGAAACGATTGATTAAACATCTTAAATATTGTTAGCAACATCAAATTAACGTATACTAAATAAATAAACTCAAACTTATGTAATGGTAAAAGTAAACGTTTATTAAAAATGAATATCATCTTAAAATATTCAATATTCTCACTCTACCGAAATAGGAAAAAGTACATCTTAAGTATAACAATTTTTATATATAAGATAAATAAAAAATAAAGAGCCAAAGCTTGAGAATAGTGATAGATCTTTAAACGTGTGATGTTCCAAGGGTAACGAGGGGGGATGGAGAGGGAACTTTCCGACTTCACTTTGGTTTCTTTATTCATCCAGTAATTTGTATGTACTCGATTTCACTTCGGTTTCAATTGTGCAATAACCTTCCCAGTGAAGGAGGGAAACAAAACTTGCTGAGACTTTATCTTTATTATGAAGCAAGAAACTTAGCATAAAGTTTTTCCCCAAACTCAAAGATTTTAAACTGAACTTTGGAATTGTATATATTTCACATCGTAGTTTTATAATGTATCTACTGAAAGTGGGCTTTAAATCGTTTTTCCTTAATCACATGTAGTTCAAAACTTCTTTCTTTTAAATTATTTACCTTTTGAAACGTAACACGACTTTCATGTCCTATACTAAAGAAAATGATGTTTTGTATGTTCATGATCGCAGAGTGATTCTATAAGCCGGTAAGATTTCTGGTAAAATATATAATTAATTGCATATGGTTCTTTCCAACTTTACTCTTATTTAATATGATATTAGTCATTTTGTCATCTCCACTTGATTATTTTACCGAGGATGAAAATGATTAAAGAAAACTTTCTTAATACTTTTTGTACCCGAGAACCATGTGAGCCTTTTGTTTTAAAATTGAATCTCATTATCCATTATAACGAGTCTTGGTATCCATATATTCTAAGTTAGATTTGATTAAGTTCTTTGGTCTTAATGTTCACCAAACTTTGTGCTTATACTAATTTGTAAAAGCACTTTACTACTCCTAGCAACAATATTTTTCTTCCTAGAGCTTTTGGAATTAGTCTGATAATGTTCATACACCAGGTATAAAACAAATTTCTTTGGATATTATTTCTAGTAGCATGATCGGGACTTAAATTAAATTTGAGAAACGTTGGCATGTGTTAGAATGCTTGACTTTGTTATTTTCATCTTCCATCAAGGTAGGACAGTAGTAACCTTGTAAAAATAATATTTCCATGTCCGTGTACCCACAATGAGATATACCATTTCCATCATGTAGTTTCTTCATTATGTATATTGCTTCACTAGGGTCAAGGTAATGGAGTAATGGTGTTTTGAGGCCTTACTTGTTGAATGTATCTGATACTTACACGAATCAGATCACTTTTATTTATTTTTCTTTCTTCGGCCTTGCTTTCAGAAATTAATCCTTCATTGAGGTATTTTATAATAAGATTTCTCTAATATTATTCTTCTACTTCTTTCCCTTTAATAACCATGGCTCTCAAAAATGAGAGTGTAGATAAAAGGTATTTAGGTAAAGGTATAAGAAGTATTGTCTTTTAAAATGAATCCTGATGTCGAGGCCAAATAGACAAAAGATACCAAGTCATAAAAAATGTTCTATGTTCTTTGGACATGTTTAAAAGTAAATTGGTTGAATGGAATTACCTTCCTTTTAAGCACTTTTACGTATGAAATGATAGTGTATTTGTTTAGCTTCAGTTTAACTGAGTGCATACTGAACCACCAACTATAAATCGGTTAATATTGAGATTTTTTTGGTTTCATAAATTTTAGCTGGGATTTTTTCTTTGTCTTCAAATGGTTTCATTGTCAAATTGCCTTCGTCATCAAATTATTTGAAATTATATTAATAAATTGTATAAAAAATTGAGTTTGTCCTCTCAGCTTGAATGAAATTATAATATTTGAATTAGATATATATATATATATATATATATATATATATATATATATATATATATATATTAACTGTTTAAAAGAAATTTAAAACAAATATGTTTGATAAAAACTTACATAAGATAAAAAAATATGTGCATGGATTTAAATTTAAAACAAATATGTCTGATAATGTCCATACACCAAGTATCAAAACAAATTTATTTGGATATTATTTCTAGTAGCATGATCGGGACTTAAATAACATTTGAGAAATGCTGGTATGTGTTAGAATGCTTGACTTTGTTATTTTCAACTTCCATCAGGTAAGACAGTAGTAACCTTGTAAAAATACTCTTTGCATGTACTTGTACCCACAATGAGATATACCATTTCCATCATGTAGTTCCCTCATTATGTATATTGCTTCACTAGGGTCGAGGCAATGAAATAATGGTGTGTTAAGGCCTTAGTTGTTTAATGTATCTGATACTTACACGAATCAGATCATTTTTATTTATTTTTCTTTCTTCGGCCTTACTTTCAGAAATTAATCCTTCATTGAGGTATTTTATAATAAGCTTCTCTAATATTATTCTTCTACTTATTTCTCTTTTATAACCATGGCTCCCAAAAATGAAAGTGTGGATAAAAGGTATTTGGGTAAAGGTAAAATAAGTGTTGTCTTGTAAAATAAATCCTGATGTCGATGCCAAACACACGAAAGATACCAAGTCATCAAAAAAATTGTTTTATGTTCTTGGGACATGTTTAAAGTAAATTGATTGAATAGAATTACCTTCCTTTGAAGCACTTTTACGTACTGAAACGATAGCGTATTTGTTTAGCTTCAGTTTAACTGAGTATCTGCTGGACCACCAACTAGAAAGATGTTAATAGTGAGGTTTTTGGTTTCATAAATTTTAGCTAGTAAGAGGCCCACAATTTTGGTGAATTTTTCTATGTCGTCAAATGGTTTCATTGTCAAATTTCCTTTGTCGTCAAATTATTTGAAATTATACTAATAGAATTGTATAAAAAATATTGCATCGGTTCTCTCTACTTGAGTGAAATTATAATATCTGAATTATATATATATATATTATTTTAAAGAAATTTAAAATATATATGTTTGATAAAAACTTACATAAGATAAAAAAAATGTGTAGAGATTTAAACTATAAACTTTGTTTATGTAAGACTTATGTTTTAACCAAATAATTATATGCCTTAAGTTGCATTTGACATTCCAACTTAAGGATTGTGAGTCGTGATGATGATAAAATATTCATATAGTGGTAGAAATATAAAAGCATTTTGTAACTAAGGTATAAAGTTTTACTTTACATTATGAATCAATATACCTATAAATGAGGATATATTTATCTTTTATACTTTTATACTTGATATTTGATGTATATATTTGACAAGTACCCCCAAAAAAGTGATGTAGCTCATTTATAAAAAAATTACTCTCTTATAAGATCTTTTGTGTCTCTTAAAAGCTAGTTTTCTCTCCTTTAAATATCTATAACACTTTTGGTATATTTTATGAAGGGAATTAAATAGGTACCTACCTCCCTAATAAGCAACAAAATCAATCTTAGCGAGAAAGATAATATTATCCTTTGGTAACAAATAAGCTTATCAAAAGTACCATCTTTTGTGTCAACATTAACAAAGATACAGGGTCAGATGGATATACTTCGAGGATTTTTTTGAATCCTCTTAAATACCATTGGTAGTGAGCTTTCTGGGTTCATAAATGTTTTTGAGTCTGATCTTCTTGACTAATTCTATAACAAAACATGGATTTCTCTCATCCTGAAATCAGATACTCTTATATTAACTGTGGATTTCAGACTCATTGAATGTTGCAACATAAATTATAAGATTATAGCTAACAAAATCAAAAACACTTTTTAGGATCTCATTGATAGATCGTACTATGTGTGTGCCACATTTGTAGCATTT
Source organism: Limnanthes douglasii subsp. nivea (assembly GCA_036936605.1). Taxonomy (NCBI): domain Eukaryota; kingdom Viridiplantae; phylum Streptophyta; class Magnoliopsida; order Brassicales; family Limnanthaceae; genus Limnanthes; species Limnanthes douglasii. Next base: position 289,906,565 of record JAUPFV010000003.1, read on the forward strand.
CTGATCATATATTTATATCCCAATCACTTATGAGGGCTATCAACTAAACTTTATATGGGCGAAAGTCCTTACAACAATCTATCTTATAAAAAAGTTTGGAAATATTTGGTGGTATCGTATTATAAATATTATTATTATCATAAGATTTTTTGAGAAAATGGTCTCTTGCATCATATAATTTTTGTCTTATCTCTCTTGTATGGTTAATATCAATGGTGAACCTCATGGTAAATTTATTGTTTTAGAGGACTCTTGAAATATGATTCGATGGTTTTAGAGGGCTCTGGAAATAGGATATATTATCCTCTTTTTTTATAACTTGTGGTTAAATACTTGGATATTCCCTTTATCATATGTCGTTTTTTTTCAATATCGAATCTTTTATATACTCACATCTAAAGTTGGTTCCTAGACTTTAAAATACTTTTTTATGTTGGCAGACTTCATCTATTAAATTCGTTCTCTTTATGGGTTGAGTATACAGGTCTTTCATCTTTATATTACTCGTTGGGGTCCTCACATGTAAAGCTTAATTCGTTTGCCGATTGCTTTGATCTAGTCTCCAGAGTTGAAGATCTATGGTTTGAACTCATATGGCTAAACGTCACACTTTTCATTTTGTAGATCGATATTCGGATCCGATACTAATAAGTTTTGAATGAGGAGGTTGCCGTCAACTAGCCACAGCTCATTGTAAATGGTAAAAAGTCTTCCATTTGATGTGACAAGATAAAAGTAGAGAAAATAACTTATCAATTATTGATATGGGAACTTTTTACTAGTTAAACCGGTGATTACTATCCACCTCTTAAGTGATCCAACACGGGCGTTGTATAATATGTAATTCAAGAATCGACAATAACCTCAAGATTTTCGATCTCATTATTTATGGTTGATGGTCTTGACGCTCTCCAATTAGGACGAATAGTAGTAGTAACCATGATAACCTTCAAGAGAATGACAATCTCATTATTTTGCTCATCCTATATATACAAACAATGAAGATGTTCATTCCAGAACCATTAGTAAGAGAAACCAGAACCATTAGTAAGAGAAACGTAAAATTTACAATCAAGGTCACTTACAATATTAGTTGTTAGTTTACTCCATGTGTTGAGTGAGATGTTTTAGTAAAACACAAATAAGATATTTTACAATAGTGGCGACCAAACAACACCACCACCTAATTGTTTCATGGGGTAATGATGTTGAATCAATAGAATATTATCTTTTCACTCGTTAACACCATCTATTATGGATTTGCTTATGTAATGCTGTATACTGCATTACGCAATTATGTTCAAATTATATACCTCTTTTGTTTTTCAGTCTTGTTCCATCGCTAAAACTTTTGTACTTTAAAATTCTATGATCAATATAACTCTGTTTGTTTTTGTGATTTTACTTAAACTTATTTGCTTATACAGTTATCTTTTTTACTTGATTGTTTTAGAAATAATGGGCAAAATCTATTATTCCCTCCGTTCTTATATACATGTCGTTTTTAATATTTTAATTTAAGATGTCGTTTCAGAAAAGTGTTAATATTTTAATTTAAAATGTTGTTCTCCAAATGAAGACAAAATTAAATGTAATTAGCAAATTATTTATTATGTTCATCAAAAAATTCTATTTACTTCGTGTCTTTCGTCTTTTAAAAAAAAATTATTATACATTAAAATTGTATTTTTTTTACTTTCTACCGGAAATGTCTTTCATCTTTTAAAAGAAAGAGAAAACCATTATACAAATTAAAGTTGTATTTTTTTTACTTTTTTACCAGGAATAAAAGCTATTATTATTTTTATTAATATCTGTGTAAAGTTTTTAAAGGATACTTGTATAGGAGCAGATTCGTCGTCTAGGGTTTTTAAATTTTTACAAAATTTTTAATATAATACATTTTATTACTAACTTTTTGTTTAACATAGATATACATAAAGTATATATACAACCATGTTTAGATATATTGAGGGTACGTTGGTTCTTTTGGATAAGTTCCATTCTTTGACGAATCCCAATCTTAAAGTCTCAAAAAATATTATTGCTTTTTAATGATAAAATCAAAAATACAAAACACAATGAGGAGAAGCTGAAAAAGAAAGCCAAAAAGACAATAATAAAAAACAAAAAATAGAGAAAAAATAGATTAAAATAACAAAAAAAAAAGGCATATCATTTAGTTAAAAATTATAAGAAAGCATTGTCCCATTGTAAAAAAAGAACACAAAAAGCATTGTCTCATTGTAAATTGTGAACCAACAAAAATTGGTATAAAGTCTACATGATAGAGCAACCATTGGCGTTTTCGTCACTAAAAACTGTCGCAGTAGTTCCTAGGCTGTTGCTGAGCATGGTAACCTCCTCCATTGCCTCCATAGTTCATAGGCTGCTGGTAACCATTGTAACCTCCATTACCTCTGTAACTCATAGGCGCTTGATAAGCTTGGTAACCTCTATAGTTCATAGGCTGTTGCATAGGATGTCCATAAGCGTGGCAAGCTCCATTGCCTCCGCAGTTCATAGGCTGTTGATAAGCCTGGCAAGCTCCATTGCCTCGGTAGCTCATAGGCTGTTGATAAGCGTGGCAGGCTCCATTGCCTCCGTAGTTCATGATAGGACCACCACCGCCACTGTTATGACCACCACCACCAGCGTTATCAACACCACCACCAGCGTTGTGGCCACCACCACCACCGTTATGGCCAACAACACTGTCATCCTTATGACCAACACCACTGTCATCCTTAGGATCATCACCACTTTTATCAATAGGATCATCACCACTTTCGTCGGCAGGAGATGTTGGCGGAGGCATAATAGGAGAACATGATTTAACCACAGCCTTCTTTCCACTGATTTTCTCAAATTTTTTGCGCAAATATTCGGAGTTTGATATCGTCCCGGTGACAGTGAGGGTGAAAGTCTCCAAATCCGCCGTCACTGACTCAACTCCTGGAAAAGAACGGAGAAAAATAAATTAAGTCCAACCCCGATCAAGTTTGTTATGTATTAAGAACAAAAAATAATTTACCTTGGAGCTTTTTTAGAAAAAATTTCTCCACCTTTCTAAGTTTCCTCCGACATCCTTGACAGTCACATGGGTTTGTAAACTGTATCTGCGTTTCTGTGCGCACATCAGACATATTGTTGTTAAACAGCTTTAAGACAAAAAGAGATTAGAGATTGATTGTAATATGTAATACCTATAGCTCTCAATATCTATGGATTTATATAAAAGCAATAATTTAGGGAACTAAATAAGTTCCTAGTTTAATAAGGTAGGAGAGTATTTATTTTTCAATCTAAAATCAACCGATTAGGAATAAATATTTATTTATAATTTACTTCCAAAGATAAATATTAATTTCTATATATTTTATATATATAGAGAATCTAGCTGCGCTGGAATATTTATTATTTATTATACAAAATCCTAAATATAATAATTATTTTTTATTTAATTTTATGCTTATTTTATGCTTATGTCATGTTAATTATATAATTACAGTTACAAAAATTAATAGATAAATATGGATGATTTATGATAATAATAGTTGGGAACTGTAAAAAAAAGTCAAAATTACTATAATGTTTGGGAACTGCTATAAAAAAGCCAAAATTACTCCGTGAATGTGCGTAAAAAATAAATGATTATTTTTTAAAAGTTTTTAAAGGTTTTTTTAATGAATACAAATTTTGTATAAAATGTAAATAAATTGAATAAATAAAATTTAAGGTTTTTGAAATTTATTTTAATGAATAACAATTTTATAAATATTTAAAAAATTGAAAATACAACTTCACGGAGTAGTTTTGGCTATTTTTTTAGCAATTCCTTTAATATTTTTCTTTTAATTCAAATTATTTGTCATTTATAATATCTTTTTTTAAGTCACGCAAAAATTATGGTTAAAATTTGTTTTATAATTGATAACATTAAAATTATTTGATAATAACTTTTTTTATTTACGAAAAAATAAGTCTTATGACTAATTAGAAAAGTAAAATATTAAAATTTTATAAAAAATCAAATTAAATAGAAGAAAAGTACTAGTAAATACTCTATCAACTATTTAATTATCCACTAGTACCCGTTTTTTTATAGTGTCACTTGTTACCTCGAATTGAAATTTGGACAAAAATACTTCTCAGCATATATACCCGCGGGTATCTTCACCGGTACTAACTTGAGAGTTGTTTGAAAAACGAACATGAGAGTTGTTTGAAAAACTAAATTTATAGTTGTTTGCAACTCTGAGGATTTCTAGAGAGTTGTTTGCAACTCTCTCGATTTCCTGAGAGCTGTTTGAAAAACTAACCTTATAGTTGTTTGCAACTCTCTCGATTTCCTCAGAGTTGATACTGGTGAAATTTTATTTTTTTTAAAAATCATCAATGGATCTAGTTTTGTTCATTTAAAAAAAACAAAAACGATGGTATTTTCATTTATTTTTTTCGAACTCCGATTTGAAAGATATGGATCTTTTAAAGATAAAATAAAAAGAAAAAGTAAGAAAGATAAATTTTAGTTACTTGGTGGTTGTTGATGAAGAGAGCGATAATAGTTAGGGTATTAAAATAATGGTAGGTATTAGGTGGTAATTAGGTAGTTGAAATGGGTATTAAGAAATAATATATCAAACATTCAGACTAGATGAAAATAAAATAGTTGGGTAATTCACCTTAGGTGTAATTTTTCATTAAATAAATTATTATTATTATTATTATTATATAAAATAAATATTGTAAGAAAGTAGTTTGAGGTTCTAATTATAAATTCAAAGTTATAATATTTTATTTATAAAAATAAATTAATATCAATTTTAAATTACACCAAAATTATTATTTAATTTTATTCATAGCTAGTAAAATTAAAGTTATGTAAATGATATTTTTTGACTCACTAAAATAACTAAAATAATAAATTAATCAATAAATATATCTTATGACCATTAAAATAATCAAAATTATAAAAATATTATAAAATAATAATTATAAAATAATTATTATATTCTACCACAAATAAATTATATAAAGGAAAAATAGGTAAGCAAATCTGTTGTAAAAATCATCTTGTTGGTTTCTCTCTCAATCTTTAAAAGCGCGTCCTTTCTGTGGTAGCATATTCACGGTGTAATCTTCAACGTAGATTCTCAGAACGAAGTATTTAGTATCGTCGAGGTCTTTATCCTCAATGAAATTAGGTTATCAAAACAAGTTATATCAGCTTTTATTAAAAACATCAATCAAGAAGATAATCAAAATCTTCAGCTAATTATTATGGCATATTATCCTAATCAACATCATCAAGATTCTTTATAAATCAACGCAAAAAAAAACACCAACCAAGCCACCAAATTAAATCCAGAAGACGAGCAAAATTGAAACCTCTTCAATTCAATCTCAAGATCGAGGAACAATTCTTATGCTTGATAACAAACCCTATCTACGAAGATAGACCAAATCAAGTCTTGAAGCAGAACCATAAATCATACATGGATGTGGTAAAACCAGAAAACAACAAGCAAGAGGTTTTTCACACCCATGTTAGCATTTCTTAAAAGAATGGCTTCAAATCGGTTTTCTTCCCAAAGCAAGATAAGTTTCGACTTCTGTTTAATTAAAGATTTACTCTTATAAGTAAATTTTCCACATGAAATCCTTATTTAAAAATTGTCCAAAGCTTCATAGAAAAATTAAAACCTAAAGGAAACTTTAATTTGTCTGATAATAAACATATTTTAATTGAGATTGAACAATTAGATGATCTAAAAATCATATGGAAAGGAATGTTTGGCTTGTATAGGAGCCTGAGTTCAATCTCAAATTTGAGTCCCTGTAACTCCAATGTGGGTTACTTTCCTTAAATTACTTGAGTTTATGTATAATACTGACATAATTAGTATTATATCTAAAACAATAAGAACTCCTTGAAACACTTGGGTACAAAACACAAATAGGAATAAACACAAATAGGAATAAACACAACTATTGTTATGATTGGATTGAGCTTAATGTCTCCAAACCTCTAAATAGAAAAATCTGGATTGAATTTGGTAGCCAAAATGGATTTTGTCTTGACATTATATATGAAGCTACTCCTTTATACTATCAATACTGTCACATTTTGGTATGACATGAACAAATATAATAAAGCCAAACAACGGAACCCTACAAAATACTCTAACTTAGGACAACTTGAAATCTTCCAAAACAAAAATACTATCAAATATACTGAAATAACTAAACCTAGGGTTAAATATCTAATAATCGGTAGTTCAAATGATTATACTGCTCAAAGCTCAGAAAAAAAACAACACTGATAAAATTAAAGACATAACACTCAATAATGACCTTAACATACCAACCTAAAGTGCCAATTCCTGAATCCTGAAATCACAGAAGCTCTACAATAAATAGAGCTTGAAACATATACAATGCTATTAATAAATGATCTGAGGATGACCAAAATGATATTTCTCCAAAACCATAAACTAATGGTTATTTACTAGTATCATCATCTCAACCTCAATCCAAAATGTATAAAAAAACTATTGAAGCTATCCAAAGGAAATCAAATAAGGTAGTAAAGCTAAACTGAACAATAAGACCTCTAAAAGGATTAATTTCTCTCCCTCGTATGAATGGCCATTAAGATACTTAATTGGAATATTATAGAAATATGAAACAAAACGTGAATTAGAAGACTAAAATCAATATTTAAGTTAGAAAAATCAATTATATAGTTTTACCAGAACCCATGGTAGCCGAAAACAAATTGGAAACTGTAATAAAGACTTAAGGATTCAAATCTGAGAAATTAAACATATCCAATGAAATCTGTATTTTTTGGAGAGAATTTTCAAGTGGATGGTGTTTGCAATCATAAGCTACTCATCCACTAATAAATAAATCATTTAACATCAAATAAAGAGTTCAATGTATCCGTCATTTATGCTAAGTGTTCAACACTAAATAGAATTACCCTTTGGGGTACAATTAGTGATCTTGCTAAAAATTAAACTGAATGGATTATTATACGAGACTTAATTGTATCACAAACTCGGCTAAACAACTCTCTTGTTCAATATTATGACTAATATTAAACTGCTCCTTGGAGGATGCTGGTTACACTGGCTCACATTTCACATGGACAAACAAAAAGAACTCGAAAATACTAGATAGAGTCTTAGTTAATGAAAAAACGAGAAGTTATTTTGACAATAAGCAAGTCAAATATATACCTAAAACATGTTCCAACCATTCTCTGTATTTCTCTATCAATTAACTATTTCAAACCCAGACCCTCCTTTAAATTTCTAAATATGTGGAAATTACATAATGACTTTAACCTAATTTTAATGGGATCTTGGAACAATATTCTCTCCGGTCAACCCTTATTTGTATTGTAGAAAAAAATTAAAAAATCTCTAAATAACTCTTAGAAAGTGGAATAAACACAACTTTAATAATATCTTTAATGATATTTCCGAAGGTGAGGATGAAGTAACTTACTTTGAAAGCAATCTTCAAAAAAATCATAATAATGAAAATTTAATCAACCTATCAAAAGCAAATGGATAATATATTCTTCTCTTAGCAAGATAATAAGTGTATTGGGAAAAAGAGTTGTATAAACTAGTTAAGAATGGTGATAAAAACACATAACTATTTTATAATTTTGTTAGGAAAAGACAAATAAAAAATATAATATATGACACTAAACATGATGGAAATTGGATTGATGATCAAGATGCAATCTTTGATCATGCAATAAACTACTTCAAAGATCTCTTGACAAATAACATTATTGTCAATTAGTATTGTGACCTAAGGGAAATCATTCTAAATCTAATTTCACATGATGAAATTCAAAATCTTATCTTCATTTTTTTAAAAGAACAAATTCACACTGCAATTAAAACCTCACAACAAATAGTGTTCTTAGACTTGATGAGTTCAATGCAACATTCTATCTAACTTACTGGCCCATAATGCAGAAAGATTTATACCTTGTTGTGATTGATTATTTTAAAGAAAAACCAGCCCCAAATGATATATTCTGAACTTCCATATGCTTAATTCCCAAAACTCATAACCCTAAACATTGGAAAGAGTATATGTCCATTAGTTTTTGCAATATTTTCAAAATATTATTCTCCAATATTTTATACAACAGACTAATCAATAGTCTCCCTGAAATTATCTTTGAGAAGTAAAGATGGTTCGTATAGAAGAAGCATCCATGAACGCATCCTCCTCTCCTAGGAACTAATTCATGACTTAATAAAAAAACATTTGAGGTGGTAACATTCTATTGAAAATAGATATGAAAAAATCATTTGAAATATTTCTCTTAGCTTTATCATTAATGTTATGAAATCTTTTGGTTTTCATAACAAGTTTATAAACTTAATAAGCAAATGAATCGAATATGTCTTCTTCTCTGGTGTGGTCAATTTCTGTTTGAGGGTAATTTTGTAAAGTGTTTTGGAGAATTTACTGTTTAAGGTAAAGAGTAGTGAGATAGTTAAGCCGTGTGCTAGTAGTAAATTTTGATTACCCTCATTAATGAAAGTAGTTGGGGTATTTATACTTAATTAATGACCCATGGGCCTGTCGGGTCGGATTGTGGAGTCGGGTAAAATTTAAGGATCCATTAGCCCAAGATGTGAGGTGACCAACACCTAGCTTAGTCATACTCCATTAAATTTGTCCTGTCCGATTTTTTATAATAGAGGTTATGTCCAAACAGCCCTCCAGATAAGAATACGATACAATGTCTAAAATATTTGACCTCATCAGTAGCCCCTTTAGGTCTTGCAAAGAAGCTTTGGAATAGCTAACCTTTGAGAATCAAAATCAATTCTTTCCGATATGGTTCTGTATCTGAACTACAGACTTTAACTTCTTTTGTTTAGAATCTCAAAAGTTACTCTGTTCGAAATTTGGTGCGATTGATTTTACCGTTTAAAATTTCAAGAGTCTTTTTTCAACGTGGGACACGTGTTAGGCTCTCGTTTGACCTCTTAGCCGTTTTTTCTCCTAGATTCTCGTACCTACTAGGCTAGAAAGTTACTTAGGTTTCAACTCCCACAATTTGTAGCTTTTAATCATTACTTAGATCGTTCTACCTTCTTCTAGGTACTTCTCACTTTTCACTGTTATATATAAATCTCATTCACTGTTTCAATGTCTTTAAAAATTAAAAACATTTCTAGTGAGAGAGAGCGCAATACATTTTCCAATTTGTGTTTGAGTCATTTATGTTCACAGCTAGAAACACTAGTAAAAAGAGTTTGGTTAAACTTGTCTGAGTTAGAGAGAGCGAGAAAAGTTACAAGGGACGAACCAATTGCTGCTGGTCTTCTTGTTTCTCCTGGTGAAGGAATCAATCAATCACAAAAGAAACAAAAACCAGGGTTCATCGTCCTCAAAAGCACCCATGGTTAGAAAACTACCCTTTGTTTTTAACCTTTCTCCTCTTCCATCAGGGTCCTCTATCCAAGAGTCACAAAACCCTCTTCCTAAAGAGAAAGTTGTTTCTAGCATTAGAAAACCGTCACCTTTTATTGCAATGGGTGCAGATACATAGAAATCCCCTAAGAAACATACCCTACGCCGAATCACTCGTAAATATAAATCTAAATCTACTCATACCTCTTAGAAACACACCAGTTTGTAGACAATAAAACCTTTGCCAGAAATAAATTATCCAAACAGCAGCCCCTGGCAGAGGCAAAGCCATCCGAACAACCTTATGTTGTTATGAAATAAAATATCGAGGATAGTTTAGATGACACCCCTTTAGAGGCATCCAGACAAACATTGGACACAGCTGTAGATTGAAAATGCAAGACCAAAATGGGTCTGACTCATCCAGACGCGCTTCCGGAGTGCCTAGAAGGGAAAGTAGGGCCAAATTTCAAGAAGGTTAGTGTGAAATACTTGCTATTTCTTCAGAATATAGCCTACGTATACACCCATACCGCTGAATTGGGTCGTATTCGTACCAAGTGAGAAATCCTAGAGTCTGTTAAGGTGAGAATCCCAGTCATCCCAAAAATTCCGATGGACTGCAAACCCAACGAGCTAGTGGTCTATACAGAGGTGCTGAACTGGGGACTCCGGTTTCCTTTAGATCCGGAGATAGTCAGGTATATCCACTTGACCAAGCTATGCCCAAGTCAACTGAGCTCAAATGGTTGGTACACCCTGATGGCTGGCATAATGGCATCCAAGTTATCAAAAATTCCACTCCCAATGGAACAACTCGCTGCTGTGGTGAATTTATGCAAGAATCATCACATCCCCTTCTGTCACTACAATATAGGGAATGACATTTTGGAGTCAGAGAAACCATGGAGGACGCAGTTCATGTTCATCAGTGGGGTCTGGGAGAATGGGAGGAAGATCAAGGTTGTTTCTAACCCAAACCAGCTGACCAGTCGCTGGAAGAGTACCTGTGATTTTTATTTATGTTCTCTTCAATCTTTCAAATACTAAGTAATTACTCCAAACTTATTTATGTTTTTTTTTAGTTTTTCTGAAGGATTTTTTGGAGTACGTAGAGGCAGGTCAAGACACATGTGCCAAACTAAATGCTTGGGCCTTAGAGAAATGGGACATTTTTTTCCATAATTGTTTCACGTCGGGGAACTTTGTGATGTCTCATCTGTGGAACACAACAGGGAGAAGAGACCTATTATGGGAAGAATTGACCACCCCTCATCCTATAGATGTCATCCTGAGGAGAACTAAGGCGAAATATGCTAAGATTTACTTGCCTTCCAGGGCCAAAGCCTTAGTCACCTGAACAAGATGAAGAAAAAAAATAAGAAAAAAGCCAAAACAGACCCACTTCATACAACCCCCGAAGGAACTGGTTCGGAGAACGAAGGAGGAATTAATGCTGCTCTGCTAGAGGCAGTAGAAGTTACTGTTAAAGAGACTGGTGGATCAAACAACCCACCAAAAATTATGAAGAAGGATAAGAAATGCAAAGCAAGCAGTGATGAAAAAGCTGCAAAAAGAAAAAAGTCACTCTGGGATCAAAGGTAATTCTGTGCCCTTCTGAAGTCCCTCCTCCAGCTTCTGCCGATCCTACCTTACAAGAGGAAATTCCACCCAATCTTTATTCCGAAGAGGCCACTGCTGATGGAGAGGTAAAGTTTGACGCTTTTCAGAGCATTAACATATTTCTAAATGATTTGGAAAAAGGATGATTTCGCGGGCCTTACCGTCCTCCCAACTCATCTTGTGTTATGACCCACAATGGCGAAACTTATACGATATCAAGAAAACAAGACACTTTGAGTTATACTCTCTTGGGTTACATTCGTCTAGTGGTTGATCTGGAGAGACAAGGGAGGGATCAAACTACCATCATAACCTCCATGAATACAGAGAAACAGAGCATGACAACCGGTTTATCTGCCGCTCAGCAAAGCATAGAATCATTGAAGAATAAGAAGGAGGATTTAGCTGCCAAATTGCTTAATTCAGAAGAGGCTAGCAAAAAACTTCAAACCAAGTACTCCGACCTGGAGACTTCTTCCTCTAAAGAGATCGCAGCTTTGAAGGAGTAACTAAAAGCTAAGGACAAAACTATCCAGACTTTATCCGATAACAAAGTCAAGTTGGAGAAAACTGTCCAAGAGAAAACCGAAGAGAATGCTGCCTTAGTACGCAAACAAGATCAAGAAATAGCTGCATGGATAGAGAAGTATGCTAACGGAATAGTGGATTCTCTGGAGAAGAGAGATGATGGCATCAAATCCAATATGGTCTTATTGTTCCATGAGACATTTCCTAAGAGGTTCCTTAGTCCTTTGTGGAAGTTTGTGGATTATGATGACCTTCCTTTTCATACGATGGTTAATGGTGACAAACACAACTATTCCATTGGGGAAGATTCCGAAGACGATGAAGAATTTGGTGAAAGTTCAAGTGGTGAACTCAAAAGTCCAAAAGAAGATAGTTGTAAAGAAAAAACCGAAGAGGACAAGCCCTAAGGTTGTATTATTTTATTGCGTATTTTTTTAGAAACCAAAGTCCTTGGATGGCCAAGGAATTTTGCTATACTGTTTGTTTTATTTCCGTTCTACAAAACTTAAATCCTTGAAAGGCAAGGCATTTGTGAATTATAGATTGGTTTCAGTCCGATCGGATTCTAATATCATATTTTCCTTTGTTTAAATTTTGTTTAACTCTTTATGGCCAATGTTTAGATAACCTTCAATATTTCAGAGGTGTTAAACAAGGGTATTAAATATCATTAACCACATGTGTTTAATAAATGTGACCAAGTGTTGAATGTATCCGATTAACTCAAAGACATTTTAGAGCCGGGGTGTTTAATAAATATTTAATATCCAACCACTGCATTCTATGGCTTAACCAAAAACAAAATTACACTTACATTAGACTCCTTAAGAAGGCATAATATATTATTGAAAAATTCGGACACATCATTAAAACCTCATTGCGCCACCTGTGTAGGAAAGAGTATGCGCCTTAATATTTATATTGATGCTTAAAAGGTAAATATTTATAAGAGAGTTCTACTCTAAGTATAACCTAAGATGATCAACATTCCATGGGTGTTTTAGTGCTCTTCCTTCCTTGTCTTGTAGCCTGTATGTTCCTGGTGTAACTTTCTCACAAACTACATAAGGGCCTTCCCAGTTCAGAGTGAGCTTACCGAATTGTTTTTCCTTGGTGTGTAAAAATACTTTTCTTAAGACTTTGTCCCCTAACTGAAAATCTCTTCATTTAACTTTGGAGGCAAACCTGCTCCTCATCAAACTCTTGTAGTGTGCTATTCTCATATGTGCTTTAACTCTTCTTTTTTCAATCAAATCCAACTGATTCATGACTGCTATATCATTAGCCTGTTCGGAATAGTTTTGGACTCTGTGAGATGGTAAAGTAGCTTCCATGGGAGTAATTGCATTCATCCCATACACTAGAGAAAAAGAATATTCTTATGTAGCAGCCCGATGTGTAGTTCGGTAGGCCTACAATACTTCTTGTAAATAACTTGGCCACTTTCCTACACCTCCTTCCAAATTTTTCTTCAATCCAGAAAAGATTTTCCTGTTTGCTACTTCAGCCTGGACATTTGCTTGAGGGTGGAAATGAGAAGAAAAATAATGTTGAATTCCTCTGGAGGTTTAGAATGTTTCCATGTATTTATTATGAAATCGTGGCCCATTGTCTGTAGTAATCTTTCGGGAACCCTAAATTTTGCAACATATATTAGATAAAATTAATTTAATGACTTCCTTCGAAGTGGTTCCAGCCAAATGAGCTGCCTCTATCCATTTAGAGAAATAGTCAATAGCAATTATGATGGTTCTACATCCACCGGAAGCCATGTGAAGAGGCCCAACTAGATCCATCCTGCATCTGTCAAAGGGTATTGGTTCAGATATGGATTCCATAGGAACTGCTGGAATATAAATTTCATTCTCGTATCTTTGACAATGATCACGCTTTTTCACCATCTCTTTAGCATCTGTCATTATGGTTGGCCAGTAGTATCCAGCTAATAAAACTCTTATGGTTAGGGCCCTATAGCCACAATATGTAGAACCTTCTCAATCATTTAGTTTAGATAACACAACTTAGGATTCTTCAAACCCTAAGCAATGCAAGAGAGGTCTGCTGAAAGATTTCTTGTAAATAATTTCCCTTAACATCAAGAAACCATGAGCCTTATACTTGACTTTTTTAGCCATGGCTTTATCCATAGGCAATATCCCATCAGAGATAAACTGGAGAAGATCATATCTCCAATCTTTCGGTTGAATAACAAGTATACTCATACTTTATTCGTTTTTTTTTCTTGGCCTGTTTGTACGGATGGACATTCTTGCACAAGAATTCATGAGTAAGATTCAGAATAGGCACATCGTAGTAGATATTTTTGAAATTTGCAACAACTTATTTCAATATGAGCAAGTATTTAATTAACTGTTCATTTTTTGCTTCAGATTGCCCTCGAGCATGGTGAATCAGCAATTGGGAATCATTCATTAATCCGACTCTCTTTGCCCCACATATGAGAGCCAGCTTAAGACCAGCTATTGCTGCCTCATATTCAGATTCATTGTTAGAAGCTCTAAAGCCAAAACATATGGCCTGGTACATATTGTCGCCATAAGGAGAAGTAAAACAAATTCCAGACCCACATGCCATCGTACTTGATCCACCATCAGTTCGAACTACTTATTCTTTCTTAGACTGATTTTCTGACATATGACCGGAGGATCTATCAGTATGAAATTCTACCAAGAAATCAACCACTAACTGGGCTTTAATCACTGTCCGGGGTGCAAAATCAATATCATAATCACCCAGATCCACTGACCACTTGGTCATTCTACTTGAAACATCAACTTTCTGAAGAACACCTTTCAAGGGGAAAGATGTTCGAACAACAATGAAATGAGCTTGGAAGTATGGTCTCACCTTTCTCGCTGCAATTACTAAGGCCAATGCCAGTTTTTATAACTTCAAATATCTTCATTCAGCATCCAACAAAATTTTGCTGATGTAATACACCGGACAAGGGTAATTATCCACTTCTCTTACTAGCACAACACTTATTGCATACTCTGATAGAACTAGATATACATAGAGCTTTCCCCTCGAACAGGTTTGAAAGAGTTTTGGGTGAAGACAAATGCTTCTTGATTTCAATAAAAGCCTGATCACACTGTGGAGATCAATTAAAGTCTTTAGCATTCCTAAATATTTGGAAGAATAAAGCGCACTTGTCTGATGATCTTGAAATAAAACTGTTCAACGCAGCCAATCGTCCTGTCAGTCTTTGAACTTCTTTGATATTACAAGGAGGGTCCATAGTTAGCAAGGCATTAAGTTGATCCGGATCAGACTGAATTCCTTTTTCACTTATTATGTAGCCCAAGAACTTTGCAGATCGGACCCCAAATACACACTTTTCAGGGTTCAATTTTAAATTCACAACCTCAAAGTTAGAGAATGTTTCTTGAAGGTCGGATATATGTGCATCTTCCTCCAAACTTTTAACCATCATATCATCTATGTAAACCTCTATGTTTCTGCCAATCTGGTTAGCAAAAGCTTTATTCACTAATCTTTGGTAAGTAGCCCCAACATTTTTCAATTCGAACGACATTACCTTATAACAATGAACACCTCTGTCTGTGATGAAAGTAGTATGATCTTGATCCTTCAGATCTACTTGTATCTGGTTGTACCCTGAAAAAACATCAATGAAAAACAATAGCTTGTTTCCAGAGGTAGAATCCACCAACTGATCTATCCGAGGAACAAGATAAAGATCTTTGGGGCATGCCCTATTAAGATCAATGAAATCAATGCACATGCGCCACTTTCCATTCTTTTTCATAACCAGAACATGGTTGGCAATCCACAAATGGTATTGAGATTCTTTAATATGACCCATCTTGGTTAAACGATCAACTTCCAGAACAATCACATCTGCTTTTTTCTAAGAGAAAGACCTTCTCCTCTGTACAACTGGCACAATATAAGTTTGGATTAACAAATTATGGGAAATAGTATCAGTTGGCACTCTAGTGACATCACTATTACACCATGCGAAAACTTGTTGATTATTCATTAAAAAGGACAATAACCGGTGTTCCAAATCCGGTGCCAGTATGGAACCAATTTTAACATTTTTTCTCTCTGTGAGGGAGTGGGTTTCAACCTCCTCAATAGGTATTATGACACTAGGAGCCTCCCTGGGATTATCAATTTCATTTTCATCAGGAGAAGACTCTAATAACTGCTAATCTCTGTTAACTCTAAGTGCCTCTAAAGTTTTAGGGGCAAAGGCTGTTGCATAACATTCCCTGGCTAAATTCTGGCTGGTCCGGACAATACGTACTTGTCCCTGGACATCATACTTCAAATATTGGTGGACCGTAGAGGCCACATGATGCATTATGGAAAACCAAGACCTCCCAAATATTCCATTGTAAGATAATGACAATCTACCACAACAAACAATAGTCTTACCATTTTCTTAAAGGGTCATTTACCCAATAATACTTCCTCTTCGAACTCCCCAATCACATCTGCAGAACTTCCTGTGAAGCCTACGATGGTTCTATTCGAACGTTGTATATCCAAAGTGTTTCTCGTCTGCTTGTAGAAGCTTAAAAACATGATGTTTACCAAATTGCATGTATCAATCAGAATCCAGCGTATATCGTTTCCTCCTATTGATGCCCCTATTACCACCGCATCTTCATGAGGCCCTGTAATGTCTCTCAGGCCATCCTTATCGAAAACCATAAAGGGAGTTGGGGATTGATACTGGTGGATAGATATTTCTCCATCCAACTGGGTGGCAAACTGTGGACATACCTCTTCCTTGATGAAGTAGAAGGCGCAGTCACAGTATCCCCTCCGAAAATAGTCAATGACTCAAAGAAGTTAGTCAGACCAGAGACAGTTTTGGTCTTGTCTGTTATTACCCCTACTTGATTTTGACTCGGATTTGGATCAAGATACTCACAGTTTATATCAAACTTCTCAGTGATTACCATTGCACCCTCTTGTGTGGATCTTCCAGGATTGTTCGAAGGACCAGTTCAGGGAGTATTAGCTTGAGCATTATCCGGTCTGCTTCCCTCTTGTTTTTTGATATAGGCTCCCAACTTACCCCTTTCAATGAGGTTCTAGACCTCCTGCTTCAAGGCTATACACTCATGTACATCATCGCCTATGTCATTGTGGTATTGGCAGAAACGGAAGCTCTGTTTTTCTCTGGAGGATTTCTATAGCTGTTAGGGGGCCTCCCAACCCGTTAACCCGCCCGGGACCATACTGGTAAGGCCCGCCCGAGACCATACTGGTAAGGCCCGCCCGAGACCGGTCCGGATAGCTTATGGAGCGGGTTGGGAGCCAAAATTTTGGACCGACTCTCTAACTGGTCTGGACCAGTCCGCCCGCTAACGAGCCCGGTAAGGGAGATATTTAATTTTTTTCCTAATCTATGTATATTTTTAACTAAAACCCTCAAAAAATTATGATAAACTAACAAACCCGCCCGTTAAGAGTCGGACCGGACCGACTCGACTCTTAACAAGCCGGTCCCGGTCCATCATATTTGGCTCCCTTTGCTTAGCGGTCCGGCTCAACCCGCCCAGTAGCTTAACGAGTCGGTCTCGGTCCCGTCTAAACCCGGACGGACCCGACCCGATAATAGGTTTAAGGATTGCAGTGCTACTGGATTTCTAAAGTGCACTTCATTTTTAGTTTTATCATAGGTTGTAGCCACACTCTCCCCCCAATTCAGCAAACTACTAAGGTACCAAGCCCCCCCCCCCCCCTGTTTCTGACCTATTGGCTTTGAGTCTGATCAGACTGATTCTGCCTTGACCTGTTAGATCCATGTCCAGTCTCTTTTGCCCGGTAACCGCACTGATTAGTAGCTGGAGGAGTTGTTGTTGTTGTAGTAATGGACTTAACCTGATAGTGTAATCTGGTTTTATTGGTCTCCTTAACGTTGATTTACTTTCCCACTTGATTAAAATAACCATCCCAAGTCATAGCCTTCTTCTGAGTCACTGAATCGACTAAATTACCTTGATTCAAACCTTTTCTAAGGGAATCAATCGCAACTTGTTCAAAGCAATCTGCTAGCCTGAGAACAATGGATAATGGTGTCCCCATTACCCTTGAGTTCCTTACTTCCAATGAATTGCCTCCGGAAGGCAACCCAAAATGTATCAAAAATATTTATACACCCCTGAGGGAGACTGTTGTACCATTTGAGGGCACTTTCTGTGAAAGTTTGGGAGAGAACCATACACAATAGCTTGTCATCGTCGTCAAAATTCATCATGAAGTTCTTAAACTGCCCCATATGGTTGTCCGAATCTCGACTCCCATCATATTTCTCCATTTTGGAGCTTTCAAACCTCTTAGGAAGATGTCCGGAGAGTATCTTCATAAACAAAGGTGATTGCCTCCAATTCTTGCTACGGCTAAAAACAGTATCTTCATTAGGGTTAACAAAAATACATGGTTCGGAATGAAAAGCAAAGGGATCAATCAGCAACTAATTAATATGCTGGTTGCTTGACCCCTTACCCTTGCCATGGTGCTTCTTAAGCCTGCCATGCCTATCTCTTTTTCTTGAATGTCTTTTAGTCAACTTTATTTTCTTTTTTCACCTTTCCTCATCACTGCTTGAAGCTAATGATTCTTCAAGTCTTGCCCCATTAGATGAACTGCTGGAGGACTCAGATGCAGAACTCTCCACAGCTTTAGATCGATGTGTCTTCAAGGATTGCTCAATTTCTCCAGGATTGTCAGTTTGATGAATAATGTTTGGATGCGTTAAAGCAAGTGGAAACCCAAATATTGTACCGGTTGTACCAAAGGAAATACCTAGGAAAATGACTAAACTATGGCTAAAAAAACAAGCAAATAGCCACCACAAATAAAGCAACCACCGACCACAAACCCCAACAAACAACCCCTCAACCATTCCCTCAATACCAAGCCGGACATACCCATCTGGAACTGGGAGGAGGGAGGGGGTAAAAGAAGAATTCAATTTGAAAATTAATGATTTTTTCTCCCAACACAACCTGACTCTAAGAAAAACAAAGAAGACTCGAAAGACCTCAAAGAGAGCTGCAACAACATCAAAAGCTCATACCAACATCCGAATAAAGAAAACTAAAAATTTTAAGATTCGTACCCCTTCTATTTTATGTCAGAGAGTGGAACAGAAAAGAAAGATCAATACTTACAGGAGCACTGTTGATAAGAAACGTATGCAGCATTCCCTTGCCAAAAAGACAAACAAGTAAGTACATGTATCTGATGTCTGATATCGTTGTATATGTCTTTTATTGTTATATATGTTTTATTAGTTTCATCTTCATAAAAAAATACTAATATTATGCCTGGTATTGTTGTGATAAATTCAACAGGTTCAGAAAGAGTTGACCTGATTTACGTACTAAATTTGAACAACGAGAATACACACTTACTGCTGAAACACAAGAACTTGATAAAACAAATTTTCTCTATTTTTGTTCACAAGATAGTCCTGGAATATAAATACTAACATCTGAACAGGTAGTTGAAAATGTGTGTATGGTACCAACTGAAACGATACCAACTGAAGTTGTTGTATATGTTTTACCTGAAGATGGTACAAAGCTGGTACAACTTGAACCGAAGATATAAAATACATTAGTTATACCATTTGAATAGGAGGAATACGCTACAACAGTAGAGAAAAATAAATAGGTAGTGAGACCACCTGAAAAAGAGGTCGTCATTACAATAGTGGAACTACCTGAAGAGGTAGTGGGTAAAAATCAGTCTCCAACAAAAGTGGCACCACTTGAAAAGGACGCAGACGCTACAAAAATAGAACAACCTAAAGAGGTTGTGGTTGATGAGTCCGAATTCAGCATGCTCCCCGGACACGGACATATCAGTCCAAGGCCTCCAGACCAGACAGACCGGACAGATCACATGGACCGGACAGATCACTTTGAACACTATGACCATAGGACTGTTCGAACTATGACAAAAGTACTAAAAAACCTAAACACTTCTTGACTAAGCTACTTGCTCTCCTACTTAGAGCTCATGGGTCTTTAAACATGACCCGGGTCTATTAAACATGACCTGAAAGCCCATAAGGGCCCAAACATCAGGGTATAAATACCCAACTACCTGCATTAACTATAGGGAATGAGAATTAACTGCTACCAAGCTGCTTAATTATCTCTCTAGTCTCTACTCTAAGCACTTAAACACCCACATACTTCTTTAAAACACCAACTGAAATTACTAGCCTACCCTCAGGCAATTATTATCCACACCAAATTGGCGACCACAGTGGGAGGAGAAGGTGCCTGAATCAAGCATTCAAAACCAGCTAAGAAAATCTGTCCGAATGAATCCGGACAATCCAGAACTACCACCGGCTTTGCTCAAAGTGGTGGAAGAGAACGATGAATACACTGTCAAAGAGCGTGATAGGCTAAAGTGTGAAATAGAAGCTCTGAGGGCAGAAAAGGCCAAGATGGGCATGAAAGAAAAGTCTAAAGCATCGGTTGCTCATCACACCGATAACCCCAGAGAGCATGAGTCTTCAAAAACTCATGTGAGCACCAAAAAGACTCATGCCAGTTCTAAAAAGTCTCACCGGTCCAAGCCTGTGGAGAGTTCTGACTCAAGCTCAGAATCTTCTGATAGCTCTTCGGACGATGAAGGAGTTGAAAAATCTTTATCCTCAAGCAGCGATGAGGGTCGAACTAGAAAGAAACAAAAGCAGATAAAAAAGTATTCAAGAAAAAGGGATAGACATGGAAAAATGAAGAAGAATATTGGAAAAAGGGTCATCACACAGCCGGAGGCATGTGGACAAGATGTTGATGGATCCCTTTGCCTTCCACGATGAACCAGGTATCTTTGCAACTCCCAATGAGGATACTGTGTTCAGTCGTGGAAGGAATTGGAGGCAATCTCTATTGTCTTCTAAAATTCTGTCCGGAAACCTCCCCAAGAGGTTTGACAGCACCAAAATAGAGAAGTACGATGACAGTACTGATCCGGACAACCATCTGGAGCAATTTAAAAACTTCATGATGAACTTTGACGATGATGATAAACTACTTTGTAGGGCATTCTCCCAATCCTTTATGGGGAGTGCTCTGAAGTGGTACAACAGCCTGCCTCAGGGTTGTATTAAAGATTTCGATACATTTTGGGTAGTCTTTCGAAGGCAGTTCGTAGGGAGTAAAGAGCTGAAGGGCAATGGAGACACAATAATCCATTGCGCCCAGGAACCAAATGAGTCCTTAAAAGAATATATAAGTCGTTTTGTGAACACCAAAAATGGGTTGGCTGATTGCTTCGAACAAGTGGCAATAGCATCCCTACGGCAAGGTTTGAACCCAGGCAATCTAGCTGATTCAGTGACCAGAAAGAAGGCCATGACCTGGGGAGGGTTGCTGAATCAGGTTGGCAAACAGATAAATGTTGATGAAACAAAAGAAAACCAGGGTGCACAGGCAGGTGAGGTCTACCCCAGTGGCACCAAATCCCAATCAAAATCAGTCCGGGAACAAAGCAAGAGAAACCGGACAGGGGCATGGTAGGGCAAAAGCTCAGTCACAGCCAGCTGCTCCTGCTCAAAGTCAGCAATCCAGAAACAAAAGAGGGCCATGGGTGCAACCGGAGTGGTTCGCAGAGCGTAAAGAAAGTGTGGCCACCATTTTTGATAAAACAAAAAATGAGGTGCATTACCGGAGACCGGCGACGCTGCAGTCTCCCAGAGAGCATCGCAACATCTCTTTTTGCCAATATCACAATGATATTGGCCATACCACCGATGACTGCATAGCATTGAAGCAAGAAGTTCAAAACTTGATTGAAAGGGGGAAGCTGGGAGCTTACGTTAAAAGAAGAGGAGGCAACAGACCTGACACCACTCACCGGGTTGGTCCAAGTAATGCTGCTCCGGAGGGGGCCATGGTCATAGTTGAAAGGTTTGATGTGGAATCTGAATACTTGGATCCTGATCCAACTCGAAACAAAGTGGGTGCTATAGAGGAATGTTCTAGATCAGTCTCCGGGCTCATTAAGTTTTTCGAGTCGTTTACAATTTTCGGAGGGGACACTATGACAGCTCCTACCGCTTCTTCGAGGAAGATACATGTTCATACTTTGGCCTCCCAGCTAGAAGGAGGCATGACATCCTATCAATCACCAAACTCATTCCCCTTCATTGTGTTTGATGGAGATGATTTAAGAAACATTGTTGGCCCTCATGAGGATGCTGTTGTCGTAGGAGCATCTATAGGGGGCAATGACATAAGACGAATCCTGGTGGATACTGGAAGCTCGGCCAATATCCTTTTCCTAACTACTTACAAGAAAATGAAAAATCCAGCTGTAATTCAGAATTCGGACAGGTCAATCATGGGCTTCACATGCAGCTCAGCATATGTGATCGGAGAGTTTGAAGAAGAGGTGTTATTGGGCAAGGGCCCTTTCAAGAAAATGGTCAGAATACTCTTTATTGTGGTGGATTGTCCCACTTGCTATAATGCTATTCTGGGGAGGTCTTGGCTCTCTAGGATGCATGCAGTGGCTTCAACAGTCCACCAATGCTTGAAGTATGGTGTTCAGGGGCAGGTTGGAGTTGTCCGGAGCAGCCAAAAGATTGCAAGAGAATGTTATGCCACTGCCTTGGCTCCTCGAACGCTGGGGGCAGTCCGTATCAATGAACAATAGCAGTTTGAGGGCCTTTCTGGGGGTGAGGGTGAAATTGATGACCCCAGGGAGACCCCCGGAGTGTTGATACCAGTTGAAGAGGTGGAAACACACTATTTGGAAGATGGGAAAAGTGTCAAGATAGGGTCTAAAATGCCACTTATGTTGATGTTTTTAAAGAACCATCAGCACGTTTTTGCTTGGTGCAATGCTGATGTTACTGGGGTCCCATCAGAAGTGATATCAAATCACCTATCCGTCCGGAGAGACGTAGCTCCAGTAGTTCAAAAAAAAGGAGCTTTTTCCAAAGAAAAGGTTGACGTTATTGTACAAGAGGTTGACAGGCTCACAAAGATGGGGCATATCAAGGAGTCTCGATACGCTTTGTGGACAGCCAATCTTGTCTTAGTGAAAAAAAAGAATGGCAAGTGGCGCATGTGCATTGATTTCACAGATCTCAATAGAGCTTGCCCAAAAGACTTGTATCCGGTCCCCCGGATTGATCAGTTAGTAGACTCTACCTCTGGGAACATGCTGCTTTACTTTATGGATGCTTTCTCCGGATACAATCAGATTCAAGTAGATCCAAAAGATCAAGAACATACCACATTTGTCACTGATAGAGGTCTTCATTACTACAAAGTAATGCCATTTGGTTTAAAAAATGCTGGGGCTACTTATCAGAGGTTAGTCAACAAGGCATTTGCTGATCAAATTGGAAGAAATATGGAAGTGTACATTGATGACATAATGGTGAAGAGTGTAGATGAGCAGTTGCATTTGTCCAATCTCCAAGAAAATTTTGCCAACTTGGTGAAAGTGAATTTGAAGTTAAACCCTGAAAAGTGTGTGTTCGGAGTGCAGTCCGGGAAGTTTCTAGGCTATATCATAAGTGAGCATGGAATCCAACCCGATCCGGACCAGCTCAATGCTCTATTCCAAATGGAACCTCCTCGAAACATCAAAGAAGTACAGCGGTTAACGGGGAGATTAGCTGCCTTAAACAGATTTATCTCAAGGTCTTCGGACAGGTGTGCTCCTTTCTTTCAAACTTTGAAGGGTGCAAAGAGCTTTGATTGGACCCCGCAGTGTGATGCGGGTTTCAATGAGATCAAGAAACACCTGTCCTCCCCTAAAACTTTGTTCAAGCCAGTCGATGGGGAGACTCTCTTTGTATATTTGGCAGTTTCAAGTTGTGCCATCAGTGCTGTGCTGGTAAGAGAGGTCAATAGTCATCCACATCCAGTGTACTACATCAGCAAAAGCTTGATAGATGCAGAGAAGCGTTACTTGAAACTTGAAAAATTGGCATTAGCCCTGGTGATAGCTGCAAGGAAGATGAGGCCTTATTTCCAGGCTCATCCTATCATCATCCGGACCTCTTTTCCCCTAAAGAATGTCCTTCAAAAATCAGACATTTCGAGCAGAATGACTAAGTGGTCAGTAGAGTTGGGGGACTTCGACATAGACTTTGCTCCCCGAACAGCAGTCAAAGCCCAAGCTGTGGCTGATTTTCTGGTTGAATTCCACTCCGACAGGGATTCGGAGCAAACTACTGACATAAAAGATAAAAAGGTATGGGTCATCCGAACAGATGGTGGATCTAGCACTATGGGATGTGGTGCAGGAGTATGTTTAACTTCCCCATATGGAGACAAGATGTACCAGGCTATTTGTTTTGCTTTCAGGGCATCTAATAACGAGTCCGAATACGAAGCAGCTATAGCTGGGTTAAAGTTAGCCTACATTTGTGGGGCTAAGAGGGTCAAGCTGTTAAGTGACTCCCAACTACTCATCCACCATGCCCAAGGCCAATCTGAGGCTAAGAAAGAGCAACTTGTGAAATATTTACTCCTCCTCAAAAATGAAGCACTTAAGTTTAAAGATGTTATCTATGAGCATATTCCCCGGACAGAAAATGAGCTAGTAGACTCATTGGCAACCATAGCATATACGGAGTCATATCCATGGATCCATGTGCTCGAAATCCCCTCTATTCAACTTAGTAAGGGTAAAGAAGAGGAAATTTTTGAAATACAAGTGAAACAGCCTCAAGACTGGAGGTTTCCTCTCCTACAATATCTCTCCGATGGTGTCGTGCCTCCAGATAAGTCACTAGCCAGAACATTGAAGCACAAGGCTCGTGGTTTCGTCATATTGAGAGAAGTGTTGTACAAAAAGTCCTACAGTAAACCTCTCTTGCGTTGTTTGGGGGATGAAGAGTCACAAGTGGTCCTCTCCGAATTGCATGATGGTGAAGGATCAGCCCATTGTGGGTTTAGACCTTTAACAAGAAGAGTTTTACTCTCCGGTTACTATTGGCCATCGATCATGAAAGATGCTAAGCAATTGGTGAGAAGGTCTGACCCATGCCAGAGGTACAGCAATGAAATTCATGTACCAACCATTCCTTTAGAATCAATTTCTGAGCCCATTCCTTTTGCTCGATGGGGATTGGATTTAGTAGGGCCTCTCCCTGTGGCGTCCGATTACTATTGGATTTAGTAGGGCGCAAAACTATAATTGTGGCCATTGACTACTTCTCGAAGTAGATAGAAGCAGCCCCTCTAGCAGGGACAACATCAAAAGTTGTTATAAAATTCATTCTATCCAACATATGTTGCAAATTTGGTGTCCCACAGAAAATAACAACAGACAATGGGTCACAGTTCGACAATAGAGAAATGGAGTGCTTCTGTGCCTCAAGGGGTATACAACATTGTTTTTCTTCACCTTTCCACCCACAAGAAAATGGGAAAGTTGAAGTGGCTAATAGAACTATATTGTCCGGTTTAAAGAATAATTTGGAAGGGGCTGCTGGGAAGTGGCCTAGTTATCTACAGGAGGTCTTGTGGGCCTACCGGACAACACCTGGGGCTGCAACACAAGAATCACCATTTGCCTTGGTCTATGGGATGGATGCAGTAACCCCCATAGAGAAGACCCTCCCCTCCTTTCGTGTTCACAACTTCTCCGAACACGCTAACGAGGTGGCAATCAGAGGTCAACTTGATTTGATAGAAGAAAGACGAGTTAAAGCTCACCTTCGAGTTGCACACTATCAAGGCTTGATGAGGAGCAGGTTTGCTTCCAAAGTCAAAAGAAGAGATTTCCAACCAGGGGACAAAGTATTAAGGAAGGTCTTCTTACACACTAAAGAAAAGCTCTTCGGAAAGCTGGCCCCAACTTGGGAGGGTCCGTATATGGTTGTTGAAAGAATTAAGCCTGTAACGTATTGGTTGGAAGACAAAGATGGCAGAGTTTTAACTCATCCTTGGAATATTGAGCATCTCCGGATGTACTTGGAATAGCACTTGTGTAAATATTTACTTGTTTAAACATCCATGTAAATATTTGGGGGCATACTCTTTCCTCCCTGGTGGCACGGGGAGGTTTTAATGAGGTGTCCGGGCGGTTGAATAAAATTCGATGCCTTCTTAAAAAATTTCTAAGTGTTTTTAAAGTTTTGTCTCTTGTCATACTATCCGGACTGAAATATCTAAGGGCTATTTAAACTCTAGACGGAGAACTTAAACACTCTCACAATACAACAACTAAAGGCTGCTTAAACTCTGGCTATCAAAATTAAAAAGAACAATGAAAGAAGATGATGGTTGTACAGAACAGAGATATTCATTAAAATAAATAACTTAAAATTGCCTTGGCCTTCCAAGGACTTTTAAATGGTCAAGATACAACATAAAAAACCTGTCCGGTCGAACACCGGATACCATTACAAAAAGAGTGCCTTGGCCTTCCAAGGACTTTAGTCTGAATAAAAAATAAATAAAGTAAATCGTAAGTTAAGGCTGAGCCTTTGAAGATGGCTCACCTTCATACACCTTCTTGCCTTTGAAGTCGCTTTTCCCTTCGTCTACCTTCTTGCCTTTGGGATCGTCTTTTTCTTCATCTGGGCTCTCTCCGGTATGCTCTTCATCATCGGATGAGGACGCACTGGAGACTCCATCCTGATCCTCTTCGGATATTTTTCATGAAAGAGTAGAACCATGTCAGACCTCACCTTCTCAATCAATAGCTCTTCGCTTTTAATCATCTGGTTGGCATAGGCATTGATCTTGGCTTAGATCGTAGCCTCTTGATCCCTTAACAAAGTGGTTTTCTCCTCGGCAGCCTTGGATGCTGCATTCTCAAGAGCAATCTTGTCAGTAGTTAGGTTGGTGATAATCTTTTCTTTTGCCTTGGTCTCTTCTTTTGAGGCAGTAAGGTCTTTCTCCACACCGGACAGCTTCTCCCGGAGGTCTCTGATGGTTTCCTCTAGAGTGGCAACTTTTGTGTTGCTTTCCTCTTGATTCCTCTTCAACTCCTCATTTGCTTCCTTTAGCATGTCAGCATTGGCAGTAGCAGTGCGAAGGTCTTCAGACAGCTTTTCCTTCTCAGACTTAAGGTCTTTGATGATGTCTGCTTGACCCCGAACTTGTCTCTCCAGTGTAAGTACCGGCTGCACGTTGCTTAGCAAGGAATGGGCTATGGTGTCATTTTCACTAGAGACAATGAAAGTCTTACCATTGAAGTTGACCGTATTGGAGCTGCTCGGAGGAATGTAACGCCCTGCGAAGTCGTCTCTGGGGAGGTTGAGGAAGTATTCACCAAGCTCACCAAGACCGGTGATGTCGACTCCATCAATGTTGAGATCTCCTCCTTCAACCTCATCGGTATGAAAGTCCCTTGGGATCTCTTCAACATGTGTTGGGTCAGAAGGGTCAGCCTGGAAAGAACGCTCCGGATCCCGGAGAGCAAGCTCATCTCCCTTAGCAGTCTTTTTCTTCTTGGCTGCCCGGTCTGCCCCTTCACTCCCCTGTTTGCGATTCCTCTTGGAAGCCCTTGGAGGTTTTGGGAGGTCTGCTTCCTGCCTTTCGGTCTCTTGCTCCACTACCTGCAAAAGAGCATCATCGATTTGACTCTGGGCTGGCCCCTCCGGGTCTGTTGGAGCATCCTTCTCAGCATCAGCAGGATTGGCATCGCTCGCCACCTTCTTGCCTCTCTTCTTGCCCTTCATTTTGCTTGGGGCTTTGGCCCGGCCTGGCAGGAAGAGTGTCCCATCTGGTTCATGGGTCCTCTTAAGCACTGTGTCCGGAGAAGGTTGGGTGGTGAGCTCCTCCCAAGTTAGTTCTATCCGACCTGTGGTGTTCCACAGGTGAGACCTTGCCAAGTTTCCACTGGTGAAGGCAGCGTGGAATCGGTTCCCCCATTCCTCAGCAGCCCAGGCATTGATCCTGCCACAGGTAACCTGCCCGGCCTTCAAGTAATCACCGAACTCCTTAGGCAGTTCTGTTAAGACAAAAGAAAGAAAAATTAATTTAAACCAACTATAAGAAGGAAAAAGTAGACAGAGATTTAAAGTGGGAGACTTACGGTCACTCCTCCACCTGCTTCTGAGGAGGCTTGATTTCTCTCCGGACTTGATCTTCTTTCTGTTTTCCCAAGCGCCACTGACGAACAAAAACTGGCTCCTCCATTTACTCTCAGACTCCAATAGATCATCAACAGCTTTGAAACTGTCCCCCATATTGAAGTGGTAGAAGGGGAATTGGTGATGTTTGCAAAGATTGGCCACTGCAGCAAACTCTTCCATAGGAAGAGGGATCCCGGACAGCCTTGATGCCATGATGCATGACATCAGAGTATACCAAGCGTTGGGGCTCAGCTGGCTTGGACAGAGTTTGATCAGATGAAAATATCTGACAATCTATGGGTCCAATGAGAATCTGAGTCCCCAATTAAATAGCTCCGTGAAGATGACTATTTCATTCAGCTTGCAATCCATAGGAGTTTCAGGATCTATGGGAATCCTTATCTTCACATTTTCAGGGATCCCCCATTTTGTGCGCATTCGACCCAGTTCAGCCGTATGGATGAACGCATACTTGGTCTTCTGTAAGGCCAAGAGGTATTTAAGTTCGACCCTGTGAAAACAAGGCCCTACCTTCCCTTCGAGACACTCCGGCAGCTCCGGATGCCTCAAGCACAGTTTTTCTTTGCCTTTATCTTTTTTGGCAGCAGCAGTATTACTAGTCTGACCGGAGGGCTCAGACTCGAAAGGGACTTCTTCAGCAGAGTCCTCCATTCTTTCCTCCATGATCGTTGGAGGAATATCAGTGGTTGTTGCCCGGGGAGAATTCAAACTTGGCTCAGCCTGGCTTCCGGACTGCGGGTCTTCAGTGTTTCATAGACTTCTAGTCTCAGGATGGGGCTCTGAGGCAGAAGTCTCTCTTTGAAGTGCTGGGCTGCTGGCCTCCGGACCAGGTAGTCTTTCCCAGGGAGCTCTGATAGGCACTCCAGACCCAGAACTGCTATTTTTTGCCCCTGATTTTGAGGGAGTATTCTTAGAAGCGTGCCCCTTAACCAGCCGACTCTTTCTTCGGTCGACTAACTTCTCCGGGGAATTCTCAATGTCTGATCCCATCACTATGAAGGGTGAGGGTTTTTTGAAGCTGGTGGCAGTTACTCCTGGTTCGACGATGGATTCTGATTCCTGAACAGAGGAACCAGAGATGATGGGGGAAAGGCTATGTTGGAATAACTTTCTAGGCTTAGTGCCTTTGGAGGAAGAAGATCCTCGATCTGACTCTGCAGCAGAAGAGATTGGTTTGTCGACAGGCGAAGTAGGTAACCCTGCTGTGATTCGTCTTTCCTTCTCAACTTTTTGTGCCCTCTCCAACTCAGAAAGGTTGAGCCACCCGCCTTTGATCAAAGCAGTCCTTGCTGTAAACATAAACTATCAAGAAAATCTTTGCTTTAGAGAGAGAAAACTCTAAGAAAATATGCAGAGTAAATATGAAAGAGATAGTAAAACAGTAGAAAGTGAGTTTCAATTTATAGTAAATCTGAAAAAGAAAGTTGATTCCTAGGAGAATTCGAAAAGTTTGGCAATGATTAAAAGACGGTGCTGATGTCACCATTTGTAATTAAAGAGGTTGCTTTTCGAAGAAAGTGGGTTCGAAATTCAAGGTGAAAAAACGGCTGGAGCAACCAATCAGAGAGCGACACGTGTCCCACGAACTCTGGCAAAAACCGTTTTGAATTCGTGAAGCTTTATCTGTCCGGGTAAACCCATAGATCTGTCCGGATTGAAAACTACTTTTGATGTCGGACTGTTTTTCAGGTCTCTGACAAGAATACTTGCTCAAACACCTAAAAAAGGGGCTCCTGATGAGTCCGAATTCAACATGCTCCCCGGACACGGACAGATCAGTCCAAGGCCTCCGGACCGGACAGACCGGACAAATCACATGGACCAGACATATCACTTTGAACACTATGACCATATGATTGTTCGAACTATGACAAAAGTACTAAAAAACCTAAACACTTCTTGACTAAGCTACTTGCTCTCCTACTTAGAGCTCATGGATCTTTGAACATGACCCGGGTCCATTAAACATGACCCGAAAGCCCATAAGGGCCCAAACATCAGGGTATAAATACCCAACCACCTGCATTAACTATAGGGAATGAGAATTAACTGCTACCAAGCTGCTTAATTATCTCTCTACTCTCTACTCTAAACACTTAAACACCCACATACTTCTTTAAAACACCAACTGAAATTACTAGCCTACCCTCAGGAGATTATTATCCACACCAGTGGTTATAAATCAGTATTTTCTAAAGGAGATAGAGACTACATCACTGCTACTAAAATTATAGGACGCAGAAACTAATGAAGTGGAACCACTGGAACAGGAAGTGGAACCACTGGAACAAGAAGTGATAACAAAAAAATCTACCCCACAGGAGGCTGAAGGTCTTGAAGATGTAAGTGGATCTTAAGTATATTAAGATTCAAATTTCTGAATATATTTTGTCATATACCAGATATTTTGAAATTCATATTGTCTAGGGTTTAGATATGTTGTTTTGTTATACTTTAATTTTTTTTTGTTATACTTGGATATCTGATGCATGAAATCAGTCGCATAGTTAATGTTTCAAAGAAGTCCCTTGGTTATGTTTCAAATAAGTCCAATGGTTGAGTT
The DNA here is from genome assembly GCA_036936605.1 of Limnanthes douglasii subsp. nivea. NCBI lineage: Eukaryota > Viridiplantae > Streptophyta > Magnoliopsida > Brassicales > Limnanthaceae > Limnanthes > Limnanthes douglasii. The sequence goes on from JAUPFV010000003.1 coordinate 289,936,837, forward strand.
TTTAAAAAAGTCGCATGGTTTTTGTATCTAATAACTCGCGTTGTTTATGTATCAGATAAATCGCATGTTGAAATACTCATAAAAATGTATGTTCTCGTGCTTATAATATCAAAATAATTGCATGCTAATATGTTATATGTTCAAATAAATTGCATGCTTATATGTTATATGTTCAAATAAATTGCATGCTTATATGTTCAAATGCATCACATGCTTATGAGTTCAAAGCAATCATATCTTTAAACTATTAAAGAAAAATCATGGTTGCATTTTATGCTTTAGTATATAAGAACTCGCGTGGTTAAAATTTTACTGAGGTCGCACGATCATTACATAAAAAAAATTCATTTTCATTGTGCAAGGTATCCCATGGTCAACCCAAAGAAGAAGAAAAATCCCAAAAAGAACAGGATGGCCAACAATAAGCAGAACAACAATAACAAGAATATGATGCCTAACAACATCAACACTAACACCACCAACACCATCAAGCAAAATAACAACAAGCATACTTGATAAAAAGTGAACAACTCACCCAAACCGAAGTAACACTAGCACTCCCACAGAAAACTGAAAAGGAAGCCAACAAGAAGCACAACACTGCACAAAGGTAGAATAACTAACTCAACCAGAAGCAACAACAAAACTCTAACAACTTGCTGAAAATGAAGCCGAACACAGTCCTTTTTTGACGAAGTTGATTAGGTTGAGGAAAATGCTTTCGTGTAATAGAGTTTGGATTCTTTCACGGAGGCTATGGTTGATCAAAATTTACGAGATGTTGCTACTGACACGGATGTATGGAGACAACATCATTGGTAGTCACTGAGGATCTTGTAAGTGGATATTTAGATTATTAAACATCGAATATATATAGTCAGATTGTTATAATATGTCAACTAGTTTGGTATGTTATAGGATGTAGATGATGCGTATCCTAATTGGGATTTAATATTTTAGAGATAATTGGTAGAGGTTATTTTTCTAGATTGGTTAAAGAGTACACCAACAACGCAGATCGTCGAGGTCAATGAATGCCAAAAAATCCTTAAAATACAAAAGGCATATAAAACAAGAAGTTCTAGAAGTATGGAATATACCAATATCAAAGTTTTCCGGCAGACTTAACGTGAGTGTGAGTAATGGTGGTGCCACCTAACAAATGAGACCTGAACTTTAATGGAAAATATACAAGTGTAGCTAAGTAACGATGGATTTAAAGACAGTGTTGGCCTAGTCTTACATGATCACTTATACTAGGAACTCATATGGTTATTAATCTCCCATCTTTGGTTCTACGCCTCAAACTTGTCATTTGGTAGATTATCGAAGGTTAGATTTATAAGATGTTTAAAGAAACTGATTGGAAAGTATCATTGAAAGGTTTCGAATATTCTTACAGTTCTAAATTCAGTGTCGATACAAATTTCCGCTCATGCAACGATAAGTGAAAATTTAATTAGTTATTTATTTGTACAACAAAACCACGTGAATTTGTTTTTCTTAATGCATAAAGCATTGGCCGAGAAAGAAGATTTGTAAAAATTTGTTGATGAAGTATTCAAAACTATGAGGCACGATAGGTATCTTGCGTTCCTTTAGATGTTCCACATAACCAAGGATACAATGAACCACTGGATATTAGCGTTCCTTTTGGTGTCCACTTTATGTATGTTAAAAAAATATCTACATAATAATAATTATCAAAATGTTATTTTAAAATCCATAAAGCATGTAGGTGGAAGCGTCAAATCATACGCTAATTTTATTTGTAGTTAAATCACTAAAAAATCTACTACAATGAATGTGTTAAAATGGAAGTTAGATGTCGTGGAAGTAAATTTGGCTAACTCACTTGCTAAATTCCAATAGTGAGTTAGCCAGATAGATCTTTTGTATTTTAACGGTTATTTTTCCTTATTTTCCTCCTCTATTTTCTCTATTCATTATATTTTTTCGGTTAATTAATATCTTTTAACATATACGATTAGAGCAGAAGAAAATTAATTAGCTAAAACATAAAAATCATATTTTTTCCTTACGTGTCACTAGTTAATGTATAATTAAAACGCACGACTGTACATGCACTTATAATGGTATTGTTTAATTATTTTGTGATATTCTTAAGTTTATGTACGAAAATATCTCTGATATTTTAGTGTAATTGGATTGACTAGTCGACCAATGTAGTCATAATATATTATCGAGCAAGTTAGACAGTGTGAAGTACACGCTTGTTAGAATATATTATGATTAGTGGGTCCAAATGGTGGAGCCTGACTGAGGTTAAATCTTATTCTAAATGATAAGGTTATTCTGAAAATTCATTAAAATTTTGAATTTGAAAAATTTATTTCAATATTTTGGTCATTTTATCATTTGAAATTATAGCCGTTATTGGACGTAAACTATTTTACAGTTTGAGTATTTTGGTTGAATAAATAAGTATGGTTTTGTTAAATAAAAATATCACAATAAAAATAGTTATTCTCATTGTTAAAAAAGCTCTTATTTTATCTTGTTGAAAATTTTGGAGAACCACCAAAATAATTTCAATATGAAATTGTTAAAACAAGAATTCAGAATTTATCCAAAAATCTCTAAACAATATTCCCAACAAAAGATTGAAATTATTTGTTCTTCTTTTATAAAGAGATTTGTATGAATATGTTCTTGTTATATTAAAATATTTATATGAAGATTGAAATAAAGAGATTTGTTGTCATCTTTAAGAGAATCCATAATCAAGTATTAAAGCATCAATGGAACTATGGTATCATCCTCTTATAAGTTTTTCTCTCTTGACTTTTACTTATATATGTCTAGTTTTTGAGATTATGAAAATGGTCATAATCTCTGAATTGTTTTAAGTTCTATAAATGATACACACATTGAATTAATTATTGTTTTCGTTGTTAAAAGTTTACATCTAGGAACGAAAATGTATGAATTGATTTGTTATATGAAAAAATATTTTAAAATTATATATAAACTCCTTTATAATAATTAAACTGATTCAAAACTCAAACCGTAATTTTATTCTTTTAATCAATTATATATATAGTACATAAAATTGCATGAAAGTTGGAACTACATGCAGTGTTTATGTGTTTAAACCGCATGAAACCGCAGCGTTTTTTAATTTCAAAAATATAAGTTGATTAAGGAAGGAAAATATGGTGATCAATAAGCCTTGGTCTAGCAAATACAATGGTTAAATAGGTGAAATTAATTGCCAATGACTAACCTAAAGCAAACATAAGCACTAATGGGGCTCATATGTAATAATTAGTAAATTGTTTATGAAAAGTAAAGGAGTGGGGTGAGAAATCCACTTTAACAGTGGTAATTATGTAATTCATTATTCACCTCATGTAATATAAAGAACATTCCCTTTTGGGGAAAAGGGACAATGATTAATCAATTATGACGACATTTATTCCTTTTATCTCTTTCTCTCTCTCTCTCTCTCTCTCTCTCTATTAAATATTGATTCTCTCACTAAAAGTATACGATACGAACATTTCTTAGACAAATGCTCTCATACGAACATTTCCGCGTCTGAACTTATCTCTAAGAATTATCTGAGTTCATCAGTGGCACCGTCTATGTGAACCTGACTAGTACCTGGAATCACCGTTCCAAAATTGTAAAAATAATCAAAAGTAAAAAAAACAATAGAAACTGATATTCGTGGAGAGATAGAGACAAATTTTACCAAGAGTTGATTCGGAGTCTAGTTTGGAGATCTTGTAATGGAAGATCAGGTGATAAAAGAAAGAAACAACAATAATCGATATGCTGAAGAGCTACTCGAAGAATCTGTCTTGGTTGCCAGGAGAAAAACGTTGTTGGAGGACATCGAGAGTTTAAACGTTGAAATGAAGTGATAATCAACTCGCATAGAATCAAATTAGAAGTCTGATGAGAGTAGACTCTAGCATATCAAGCCCGTGATGTGAATCAATCCAAGGAAAGGTATCAGAGAAAAAGTAATCGGTCCTCTAAAAGGCGAGCTAGATCTGAACAACGATATGATTCGGCAGATTCTAGTGCGTATACTTCTCTTAGTTCAGATGAATTCTCATCCTTGGATACCGATGCTAAGCATAAAGCAAGTCAAATATAGAGAGATTCGAGGGTACACAAAATTTCTCATCGAACTAGTCGGAGGACTAAGAGTTCGAGGAAGAAAAAACACGATCGCGGAAAGAGAAAGCTATATTCCGAAGAGCCTGAAAAAGTGGTAAATTAAATTCAACAAGAACATGTAACTCCTCGGAGGAAAATTCTATCTAACAGCTACAATCAGGATTATTGAGTCAGTAATCAATTTACTTACGCATCCAAGGAGGATCAATGTGCGACATCAAATGAAGGATCGGGTGGGAGTGCATATAAGGTCATACATAATTGGAGTTCATCTCTCCGGAAATTTTGTTCGGGCATCTCCCAAAGCGGTTCGACATATCTAAGTAGGAAATGTTTGATAGCACACAAGATCCGGATAGTCACTGGTGTGGTCTATTTCTGTCTGAGGTAATCTTGTAACGTGTTTTGGATGTTTTGTGGAATTTAATGTTTAGAGTGGTGAGTAGAGAGATAGTTAAGCTGTTTACTAGTAATAAATTTTGATTACCCTCATCAATGAAAGTGGTTGGGGTATTTATACTTAACTACTGACCCATGGGCTTATTGGGCCGGGTCGTGAAGTCGGGCCAAGTTTAAGGACCCATTAGTAATCTGGTTTGAAGTGATTAACAGCTAGCTTAGTTAACATTTAATACATTTTCCTATTCAGAATTTTATCATAGTGGTTTGCTCCGAATTTCCCTTCGGATTTAGTCAAGGCACAATAACTCAAATATCCGAACTCATCAATCACATCGAACAATTCAAGAATTTTATGATAAATTACGATGACGATGGCAAGTTATTATGCAGGCTTTCTCTCAAACTTTCAAGAATTTTGTGTCGAAATGGTATAAGCGTTTACCTCAAGGGTGTATCAAGAATTTTGATATGTTCAAGAGCATGTTCCGACAGTTTTTTGTTGGAAGCAAGAAGTTCCGAGAAAATAAGGACACTATAATCCACTGCAGGCCGAAAGTTAGGAAGAGTCTCAAAGAGTATACGAAGTGTTTCATCCAAGTTAAGACATATATGGAATTTTCTGAAGACAAAGTAGCTTTAGCTGCTTACGGAATGGGTTTGCTTCCGGGGGTGATGAAGGACAATGTTGCAGAGACGCTGGCTATGGCATTCAGAACATTTTTGGATCAAATAGAAAAGTGAATTTTAGTTGAAGAAACTTGAGCATCGGAGATAGAATCGATGTCGCAGTTTAATCACAATCAGTTATGTCAAGATCCGACCATGATAAGAGCCAGTGTGGCACCAATGAACATCCGACAGCAAGTATCGCATCCAACAGGTACGGTCTGAACCCAAGCAGCAGTACAAGTAATAAGTCAGGCACCTCAAAGGGTGGTTAGCACTTACTAGTATACACCTGTAGTCAATGCTCAACAGTTTGTCTGACCCATGTCCACCAAATGGGTCCGACCAGCTCATTATGCTAAGTTGACTGAGCGTATTTCTACTATATTTGAAAAAGCACGTTCGAATATACATTTTCGCAAAACTTTCCCAATGTATACTGTTAGTGAGAACATAAAAAACAAGTATTATCAGTATCATGAGGATATCGGTCATGATACAAAAGATTGCGTGGTGCCGAAAAAAAGAGTATAATCCTGGATAGAAAATGGGAAGTTAGTCAATTTTATGAAGAAGAAGTCTACAGTCCCTCTCAAACAAGAATATGTTTCTAAGAAAGAGGATAGGATGATGATATCAGAAACAATCGATGAAGAATCTATAGATGCATTCGATATCTCAGCTGAGTATTTAGACCCAAAGCCGGGCAGAAACAACATAAACATGGTAAAAGAACTGATATAAAGAGGAAAGGTTAGTGAGTTATGTGCTTTCTGGGAGTCACTAACAATTTTTGGGGGAGATACAATTTCAGGAATATCAAATTATTCTCGGAAGAGACACACTGTTAGTCTAGCAACACAATTGGGGCAGGTACTTTAACACATTTGTATAGAAATCCATCCCCAATACTTTGCTTCGAAGATGATGACATGAGAGATGGAGTCGGTCTGCATGAGGATGCAGTAGTCATCGGAGTGGAGATAGTGGGAAATGAGATACAATTTTTTTTATTGATACGAGTAGTTCAACTAACATAATGTTTATATCTACTGATAGCCATATTAAAAACCCACTAACAATCTTACGATCAGACCAAATGATAGTCGGATTCACCGGGGCTACAGCTGAGGTAGTCGGAGAGTTCGACGAGATGGTAGAGTTGGGTCGAGGACCATTCAAGAAGGTATTTACAGTCTTATTTGTAGTGGTATATGCTCCCACATCTTATAATGCTATCTTCTGAAGGTCTGGGTTATCTAAAATGCATGTTGTGCCTTCAAATGTCGATTAATGTTTGAAGTACATAGTGTGAAGCAATGTGTGAACAGTAAGAAGTAGCTAGAAGATGGCAAAAAAGTGTTACCGAGCAGCGTTGGCCTCCAATGAGATTAAGGAGGTTGAATCAAGGGAAAGAATAACAATCAGTGGGGGCTCCCTCAGAGTCTGATCTCGTGGATGATCTGAGGGAATCCCTGGGTTCATGGTCCCAGATGATAGCTTTGAGCCTCACGTCTTCTTTCCGGGAAAAAGCCTCATAATTGGCACAAGATTATCTATAGAGGTAAAAGAAATTTTAATCAAGTTTCTTTCAACCAAATTACATTTGTTTGCATGGTGTACAGAGGATGTCACAGGGGTTCCATCAAACGTCATCTTTAATATGATTACAGTACGAAGCAATGTTTGTCCGATCATACAGAGTAATAGACCATTTTGTCAAGAAAAAGATGACGCCATAGTGGCAGAGGTGGATCATTTAACTAAATTGGGTCATATACGCGAGTCACAATATCCTTTATGGACTGCTAATCTGGTCCTAGTAAAGAATTAAAATGTCAAGTGGTGAGTGTGTGTGGACTTCACTGATCTAAACAGATCGTGCCCCAAGATTTTTTCCTTGTGCCCATAATAGATTAGTTGGTTAATTCAACATTTGTGAACCGATTGTTATCTTTTATAGATGCTTATGCCGAGTATAAATAGATCCAAATGGATCAAAGAGATCAAGAAGGAAAAACTTTTATCACCGGAAGAGGTTTACATTGCTACAAGGTAATACCATTCGGATTGAAGAATACCAGAGCAACATACCAACGTTTAGTAAACAAAGCTTCAGAGTCTCAAATTGGAATAAATGTTGAGGTTTACATTGGTGACATGTTAGTCAAAATCTCAAAGGATGAAAACTATTTGGCTGACTTAGAAGAAACTTTTGCCAATTTGACAAAGATAAACCTGAAATTGAATCCAGAAAAATGCACGTTCGGGGTAAAATCTGGAAACATTTTAGGGTACATAGTTAGTGAGTAGGATATTGAAGCTGACCCGGTACAATTAAAGGCTCTGAGTACTATGGAATCACCATGAACAATCAAAGAGGTACAAATCTTGATAAGAAGATTGACAACGTTGAACATGTTTATATCACGATCATCAAATAAGTGTGCTCCTTTTTTCCAAGTGCTAAGAAAAACAATTTTTGTTTACTCGACTCAAGAATGTTCAGATGTTTTTCATCAGATCAAAGAATTCATTCCTTCACAAGAAATCTTGACAAATCCAAATATGGGGGAAAAGTTATAATCCGAGAAGAGGGCAATGTTCTAATCCGAGAAGAGGGCAATGTTCTGAGGCCGGTATGCTACGTGAGTAAAAGTCTTCTTGATGCTGAGAAGTGATACCTCAGGTTAGAAAAGCTAGCCCTTGCATTAGTTATATTCGCACAAAAATGAGGCCTTACTTTCAGGCTCATTTAATTGTTGTACGAACATCTTTTCCGTTGAAGAATATGTTACAAAGTCCTGATGTGTCGGGGATGATGACTAAATGGTCGGTTGAGCTTGTGGATTTTGATATTGAATTTGAACTAAGAACTGCTATTACAGCAAAAACATTAGTTGATTTCTTAGTCGAATTTCAATGTGAGCGGAATGACACGGAAATGGATAAAAAAGAACTTGGAACAGAGTGGACAGTCTGAACTGATGGGGGATCAAGCTTGTCTGGTTGTGGAACAGGTGCGCAATTTGTTTCTCCAGAAGGAATCGTAATTTATCAAGCCATCCGATTTGGGTTTAAAGCATCAAATAAAAAAGTCGAGTACGAAGCTGTTTTGGCAGGCTTAAGACGTGCTAAAATTTGTGGAGTCGAAAGAGTAAGGCTGATAAGCGATACACAAATTCTTATAAACCATCCATCCGGTCTGTCGGAGGCATGAAAATATCACCTAGTAAAATATTAGGGGGCTGTGAAGGTTTTAACTCTGATTTTTTAAGGCGTCAGATACGAACATAATCACAGATCTAGAAATTCAGTAGCTGATTCTTTGGCTAAAACTTCCTACTAAGAGGAGTATCCATGGATAATTATACAAGAAAAACTTTCTATTGTAAAGGGATCCGAATCGGTCGAAGGATGTGTTGAAGCATCTCAAACATGTACAGGTATAGAAAAAGACTGAAGTAGTGAGATCCATGAATTTTGAGTGAATGGCACATTACTAGTTGATAAAGTGATTGCTAAAAGAATACGATTCAAGGCATACGGGTATGTTGTACTAAGAGATGTGTTGTATAAAAATTCTTTTAGCCGGCCTTTATTCCGATGCTTAGGGGGATACAAGTTTCAAATGATAATTTCAGAGTTGCATGATGGGGAATGATCAACATATTGTGGCTACAAAACATTGATACACAGACTCCTTCTTGTCGGGTTACCTAGCCGACTCTCTCCTCGGATGCCAATCAATTGGTGCAAAAATGCAATACCTGCCAAAGATTTGCTAATGCAATCCATGTACCAAGTGTGACCCTCAAATTGATACCCGAGTCTTTATCATTTGAAAAATAGGGTATTGAATTGGTCGGACCCTTACCGATGACATATTGACGTCGACAGACAATCATTGTTGCAATCGACTATTAGTCTAAGTGGCTGGAAGCTGAGCCTTTCGCAGGGACAAGAGCTAAGGATGTGATTAGATTTATTGTCTCTAACATTTGTTGTCGCTTTTGGGTCCCAAGGTAAATAATAGTGGACAACAGACTACACTTCGGTAACAAAGAGATGAAAGCCTTTTGTGCATCTAAGGGGATACAACAATGCTTCTCAGCACATTTTCATCCCCAAGCAAATGGCCAAGTTGAGGTGACTAGATAGGGTAAAAACAATTTCGGAGGGTAAGGCTGGAAAATGGTCAGATTACCTACAAGAAATTCTGTGGGCTTATAGAAAAACTCCCTAGACCGCAACGTAAGAGTCACCATTCGCACTCGTTTATAGATGCAATAGTACCATCATAACAATTTTACCTTCATTCAGGCTCAGTGAATATCCCGAGGAAACAAATGACAAGGGAAAGCGAACATAGTTGGATCTGATAGAAGAAAAGAGAAGAAGGGAACAACTAAATTATTTACATTATCAGACTTTGATGAGAAGTCGGTACACTTCAAAAGTCAGAAGACGGGAATTCAAAGCCAGGGATAAAGTTTTGAGGAAAGTTTTCCTCCATACGAAAGAAAAAAGGTTGGGAAAGTTAGCTCCTAATTGGGAGGGTCCATACACGGTAACAAAGAAGATCAAGCCCGGACGTACAGACTTAAATATAAAGAAGGAAAAGATCTTCCTCACCCATGGAATATTGAGCACATCAAAGTTTATTTAGAGTCAATATGTAAATATGTAAATATTTTCTTTATGAGTTTATGTAAGTATCAATGACATACTCTTTCCTACCTTGGTGGCGTAGGAAGGTTTTAATGAGGTGCCCTAATAGCTAACTTATATATAAAATTCTTTTGTCATCTTAAAATTACTTTCATATATGTCCGTCTTTTTGGACTCAAAAGACACTCCAAAGACAGTGTTCATTATTTTGAACCAATAAAGGCTTTACAACGAATATGGGTTGATAATGTTCATTATTTTGAACTTACAGAGGTCTTCCAAATATTATTGGATGATAATGTTCATTATTTTGAAGTAAGACAGAGTCTCTCTCGATATTCATCATTTTGAATTTACTAGGCCATCCAAAGAACACTGGATAACAATGTTCATTATTTTGAACTATGAAAACCCAATAATTAGTAAGACATAGTGTTCATCATTTTGAATATTGGTAAAATATTTTCACATAAAAGAATTTTTTTAAGAGACAAACAAGAATAAAAAAATTTCATATGAAAAATTGTTTAAGACTGAGCTAGAGCAAAGTATTTTCATATTAAAAACTATTTATTCGGGAGAGAAGTGTGAGAAAAAGATGTTTAAATAAAAGTACTTTTATATGAAAAACTTTTTAGAATAAAAAGAAGTATGGGTAAGAATTTTTGAGCTAAATATCTCATCAAAAGTTCTTACAACATGAGAATTATCATACAAAACAAAATCCCATAAATTTCTACCCATTGATGGTCAACAAACAAAGTTTATAATGGTTAACAACACTATTCGTAGGTAGTATTTTCTTTATTGTCTTCTAGAGAGCCAAATGCAGAGGAAGAACTTTCTGAGTCGCTGCTAGATGCTAAATTTCCATAAAAATGCCCGTTGAACGGTTTCTTTCAATAACACAATTCCAAACACTACCTCATCGTAGATAAGAAAATTTTCATGCATCTCTAACACCAGGGCAGACTTCATGTTAGCATCTCTTTCATCGAGGCGAGAGGTGATACTGGCAGCATACGCGTCCAAACGTTTCTTCTTCTCAGCTTCGAAGTTCTTCTTCAAATATTCGCGGGTTTTACAAATCTTTTCAATGTCTTTAACATCTTGATCAAAATATGACCTGGTCATTTAAAAGAATCGTAAAGACTATCAACACTAATATTCCTTTCGCTATCCTTAGTAATAAAGCGCCCCATCTCATCATTAAACTTTTCTTTTTCCTCAAAGAGTTAGTCTCCAAGCAAGTGATAATTGACACGCGGTCAACATACGTCTTTTTCTCTTGCGTAAGCTTATCCTCAACTTTCTTCAATCCGGCAAATGTCTCATTCTCGTAACCTTCAAGTTGGTAATCTCAATGGTTAATTTCTTCATTTCACATATTTTCTGGAGGACTTCACTCTTAGAACCATCTTTGCGATTAACTTTCCTTTTGAGGTGAGCAACAGCACGAAGCAAACTGTATAGCTTGTTCGCAACGAAGTCGTTTTCATAAACATGAAAATAAGTCGAGGGTGGGGAGAGACGTTCACCTTCCTCAAGAATTCCTTCTTGACCAACAGCTTGTTTTTTCTGTAGAACAAATTCTCCTCCAGAATCTGGATTGACTATAACAATTTTCTTTATAGGGGGTAAACTTAGGCAGGTTGTATTTCCACTTTCCTCTTTGCTATCAACTATTTTCTTGTGTTTCTCTTGAGAAAAGAGTTTCTTCGGCCTTACAACCCCTGCTCTTCCAGCTGGCCTCACCTCAACTGAAGCTTCATAGTCAGCACTCATTTGGTTTTCTTCCCAAACACTACTCTGAGGGCCTCCCCGAACATCAGTTTGTTGCTCCTGTTGGACTACAAATTGTTTCTTATGTTGGACTTCAGTTAGTTGTGCCCCTTGGATTTCGTTTTGTTATTCCACTTAAACGTTAATCTTCTGCTCTTCCTGGACATCGTTTTCCAAGCCAGCTTCCTCCTTGGTTCGTTGGTCCTCGCCATTGGATTTCTCAGAATATTGATGACTGGGAGCCCGAGCTCGAGTGGGAAGAAAAATCATATTATCTAAGCCTTCCAAGCGCTTGACAATAGCATCCTTTGGGTGATGGGGGGGTATCATGAGTTCCGTTAAGGTCTTTTTCTGACCCGAATCGTATCTCCAAAGATGACTTCTAGAAAAATTCATCGGTGTGAAGTTCCGGTGAAAGTTTTAGCTCCAATTACCACATGCTCAAAGATTTAACTTCTCGAAGATTTGTTTTGCGGATGCAACATAGTACTTAAAGGGTTTGGAAATTCCTTTCATGTATATTCAAAAGGAAATATTTTACGCTGGCTAATTATAATAAGAAAAATAGAACAAAATATGTAAGTAAGTACCTCGCCCAAACCACTTTAGAGTTAACCGATGGGGAAGTTCCTGAGACTCCTCAAAGCCAATCTCCCAAAACCCGAAGATAAAAATAAATTCTTGTTACAATTTTTTGGCGGCATCTAAAAAATCCTTGATCACCTTGTACTACCTTGCAAGACCAAGAGAAAAAAATGGGTAGTGAGAATTTTTGGCTACACCTGAGATTGAGACGAGTTATTCCATGGAGAATGCGGTTTCAAAAATCCTAGAGGCCATGATGCAGGCCATAAGTGTATACCACATGTTAAGGCCGACCTGAGATGGGAAAATTCGAATAAGATTGAAGTACTCTATTAAAGGAGGATTAAGAGGAAAGTGAAGGCCCCAATTCATAAGTTCTATGTAGAAAACTAACTCATCGTCACGATTGGATAATGGCGTCTCTCCAATATTGGGGAATCGAATATTATCATTTCCGGGGATGGCACATCGGTATGTTAATTTCACCTCATTGGTTAGGTGAAAGTATTTGTATTTTACCTTGAAGAGGGCAAAAAAATGGTTAGCTTCAATATCACGAAGATTGTTTACGTAGGTCCTATACATTCGAGGGAAAATTCAATGCACGTATCCTATTTTTCTTTTCTTATCCTTTATTACCAAGTAATTCTCTCATTGATGAGGAGGAGGATCAGTCGTAACTTTTGGAGGAGGAGAAGATGTTATCTGGTCTGGCGCAGAAGGTCCGAAGGGAAGGATCACCGTTGGTACATATTTTAAGGATTGGTCCTCCACCACTATCAAGTCGTTCTTCTCCTGATCATTGTCAGACTCATCATTCAAGTTTTTCTCTTGAAGTTCAGGGATAGATTTTAGAACTTCTTCCAATCGAACATTTCTTGAAGAAGGTCTCCGGGGACTAACTTCTAGTAGTTTGAGTGGATCCTTGAGAAGTTACCTGAGGAGTTGTTGCAGAAGAGGAAATCTTAAACCCTGATAGACTTCGTAGGTGGCTCATGAGATATTTTCCTCTTAACATGATCTTCTTTATTTGCCTCAGTAAGATTTTCTTTTTCACTGCCCATTGTTAGGAAGATAGAATATCTGCGAGTAGTTTCAGAAGAAGAAGGGTCATCTTTGTTATTTCTCAAACAAGCTTGACCAGGGGGCTGAGTAGCAAGAGAAATACGCTCACGAAAATGGGACCAGTTATCGCGAAATTTTAACTGGAAAATTTCTACTACTATTGGATACTCTCTATCACCTGAAGATTTAAGTTTAGCAGCTTTATTCAAAATATTGAACCACCTCTAAAGTTTATATCTTCGAGATTAATAAACTCCTTAGGCATGAAAGGTTGAAAAATAACTTAGTTTGGAAGTTGATTATCTCTCTAGAACATGCTCTCTCTATATTATGTTGAACAAAAATAAAGTTTGTAAACTTGAAACTGCGGAAAGAGATAATTATTTATAGTGGAGTAATAATTGATACTGGATATAAGGCAAATAGTCAGTTTCAAATATCGCTTCGATACATTACCTCTTCAACAAACGGTTTCAAAAAACGTGTTTGCGTATATTCGTATATATTTGTCACGTGGCCGAAATTGACACCATTATCTAAGCTATCTCTGACGTTATAACGGCTAGATAAAAGCACGCGAGGTAAAAAATAATGATGGGACAGGTTAGGTCACTATGACTAGAGGTGAGGTCATAAATATGAAAAGGTTAATAAAACGTAATCCGAGAGATTTCCATGAAGAAATTTGTTTAAGGAACGTAAGTAATGAAATCGCCCATCAATCAGAATACGAAACCAAAATTATCCGAGTAGGATCAAGGACTGGGAAATCTAGCTGGACGAAAAGGAAGAAAAACTCATCCTCAACATCAATCTGAGGAGGTTTGTCGGAACAAAAATCCAAGGAGGCTCTCATGAAGAAAAATTATTTCTCAAAATCAGTCTTTCCTCAAATACTTTCACAAGGACTGGGGGGCTACTAATAAGGGAAGGAAAATATGGTGGTAAATAAGTATTGATCTAGCAAATACAATAGTTAAATAGGTGAAATTAATTGTCAATGACTAACATAAAGCAAACATAAGGACTAAGGGGGGTCACATGTAATAACTAGTAAACTTGTTTATGAAAATTAAAGGAGTGGGGTGAGAAATTTACTTTAACCGTGGTAATTATGTAATTTCATTATTCACCTCATGTACTATATAAAGGGCATTCCCTTTTGAGGAAAATGGCCAATGATTAATAAATTATTACTACAATTATTCATTTTGTCTATTTTTCTCTCTATTAAATATTGATTATCTCACTCAAAGTATCTGATACGAATATTTCTTAGACAATCGCTCTCATACGAACATTTCCGCATCTGAACTTATCACTAAGAATTATTAGAGTTCATCATAAGTGATTTTCACCGAATTTTTTTATTTAAATATATGTGTCTCGTTAACCGTAGTGTTGATCTCCGGCCAGAAAATCATATATATATTCATATAGTTTCTGTTGAAAAAGAAGTAGTCTAACCACGATTATTAATGAAGTTTCAGTTTGCATACAGTTTTATTTATGTTTGCCATTAAAACTGTATTAATTCGTCTATATGTAAGTTATGCATTTTCTATTCCTTAATGCAAGGTTTCGTGTGGACAGTTATATGTTTATACTGTTAGAGATATAATACCTAAGCCCATTAGCTCATATAGTTTGTCTATAAATAAGAGCTTTATACTTTATGTAATTGATACGCTTTCTAAATAATAAACCCTAGTCGAATTTTTATTTATCTAGCCGTCTTTCTTCCTTTTACCTTTTTCTACATGGTATTAGAGTGTAGGTTTAGATGTTGAAGTTTTCGTGTCTTCTGTTGTGCCGACAGGTAGTTGTTTTAGTTGTCCGCCGGGAAAAAAAAGAGCGCAAATTTTTAGTTTTCGGATCCAGTGTGTGCAACAAAAATCAACAGACCTGATCGAGAGGTAAATGGTGCTACAGTTTGAGAGATATAGCTACTGGAACAGTGCAGATTTTTGTTGGTGAAATCGTAGATTCAATTTTTATTTTTATTGCAAATTAGATTGAAATTTGGATTTGGTATGTGAAATTTGAATTTAGATTTTGTATGGATTATTTTGGGGTATTTAGCTTTAAGATTTTGTTTGGTGTTTTGTTTGACGTTTGGACTTTGTGAAACGCTTGCTTAGATTGACGTTTATCATTTTTTATTTCATTTTGGTGTTTAGATTTTATTTGACATTTGGATTATGTCTGAAGTTTGCTTAGACCATCGTATGTTGTTTGATTTGTTTGGATTTGTTTTGATTTGTTGGTGTTTGGATTTCGTTCTTCGCTTGGATTTGGATGTGGTATAGATTTAGTTTGGATTCGTTTTGGACTTGTTTGGATTCGTTTGGATTTGTTTGGTGTTTAAATTTCGTTTGGATTAGTTTGGAGTTTTAGTATTAGAGTTTGAATTTTGAAAAATGAAGAATGGAGATTGAAGTTTAGAGTTTGGATATTGGATATTAAAGATTGGAGATTGGAGACTAAAGATTAGAGATTAGAGATTAGAGATTGGAGTTTGAAGATTGGAGCTTGAATATTGAATATTGGAGTTTGAAGATTCAAGTTTGAAGATTGGTTTTGACGTTTCAATTTTGATTTTGGCGTTTTATTTTGATTTTGACTTTCGATTATGGTTTTGAAGTTTGGTGTTTCGTCTTTGCTGCAATTTTGGTTTTTATTTTGTGTAACAAACTCACAATGCAAGAATAAGCATTGCGAGTTTCAGAGAGGGTGTTAGAGATATAAGGCCTAAGCCCATTAGCGCATATAGTTTTCTATAAATAAGAGCTTTATACTCTATGTAATTGGTACGCTTTCTAAATAATAAACCATAGTCGTCTTTTTGTTTCTCTAGTCGTCTTTATTTATTGTACCTTTTTATACAAATACAAAAATAAATCATTGTTAATTCATGCAATTTGGATTTATACATAAATGTAGCAACAAATAATTGTTCACTTAAATCATTTAAGTTAATTAATGCATACTGCATATGTAGATTATTTATTGATTTACCTGTACTTACAGATAGTATATTATAAAGGATTTTCAAACACATTATTGTATGTAGTGTAACAGATTCAAAGTCACATTTTAGTTGTGCTTGTAAAGTTAGGGTTTGTGCATCGGATATATTATTATTTTATTTATATACAAATATTTAAAATATGTATATTAAAAATATATGTAGCTATTTGTATGCAAATTGGAAAAAAAATCATAATGTGATATTATGGGATGGCTTTATTCTCAATCAAGCGAAAAAGTGTGTATATAATTTTTTTGATAATTCTGGTAAATAAGTTATGATTTTTCAATATGATTTGTTGATTTTTGGTAGCGATCAAAATCAGGTTGATGAAACGAAAAAATTTGTATCATCTAATTTTGAGATGAAAGATTGGGGGAAGCTGAAATGATTCGTGAGCACATTACGCATGATGTTATTTCAGTAGAGTTTGTGACAACTCAATATAATTTAGCTGATCATTTAACCAAACGGTTAAGTAGATATTTTGTGCACAAATCGGCTACTAGGATGAGATTAAAGTCCCTTCGAAATCTCTCATGTTTAAATACCCAATTCCTATCTAATATGACATTTGGTGCTGAAATCAATATAGAAAGCTTAACATCTAGAGATTGGAAGACATTAGTAGTATTATCCCAAAGTATGTGTTCAAACATGCAAGTTGCGAGGTTGAAGTTTATCTTCTTCATAGCTCTTTTCAAAAATTGCATATGTGTGGAGGTTGAATTTTATCTTCTTAATAGCTCTTTTCAAAAATTGCATATGGATGTGCAAGAGTAAAAGATCTACCTATTTAAGCATGAAGTTTAGTCACTTCAAGAAGCTAGGACTTGTCTTTGATATGCTTAAGAAGGATAAGGACACAAGGCTAGTAAAAGATAGTGTCAAGTAAGAACATTTGAGAATGTAAATTTACCTGTATATTATCTTCGAGTATTCATTATGGATAGTAAAGATTCAATCCTTAGTGATACCTTGATATTCGAATATTTGAAATGTGTAATATACTAATATGAAATTCAATCGTCACGATATTTCATTTATGCATAAATTTGTTATTTGTTGTGATTTTTTTTAAGTTAATCATGAATCGCACTAAATGAGGGAAGATGATTGGATATTTTAGTGTACTTGGATTGACTAGTCGACAAATGTAGTTATAATATATTATCGAGCAAGTCGGAGAGTGTGGAGTACACGCTTGTTAGAATATATTATGATTAGGGGTCCAATGGACGGAGCCTAGTTGAGGTTAAATCTTATTTTAAATGATAAGACTATTCTAAAAAATTCATTAAAATTTTGAATTCGAAAAATTCATTTAAATTTGAATATAAATATTTTGGCCCATTTTATCATTTGAAATTATAACGGTTATTGGACGTAAACTCTTTTACACTTTGATATTTTGGTTGAATAAATAAATATGGTTATGTGAAAAAAAAAATCAGTAACACCAATTTATTTAATCACCTTATTAAAAAATAGTAAGAAGAGCGGTAACAATAGAGTATATTAGTTTAGTTTGGGTCTGCGGATGAAACTTCATATTTTAATTTTAGAGTAATGTTATAATTATTCAGCATCCCATCCAAGATTTTGATCTTTTGGAAAGCGGCAGTTTAAGTCGATAAAAGTTTGTATAAGATAGGCAAATTTATATTGCTTTTCTAAGTACAAGCATCCAATAATTTACAAACAAAACCCCCACAAAAAATTGTGTTTATGAATTACTTCCCGCATAGAGAAAGATGCGGATACTAATTCAAGAATTATAGCATCGTCTTTTTTGTATCCTAAAGATTCGTCATTAAGCTTCTCCAATGACATAAAGTCCCAAATTCCCCGCGCGCAGTTTTGAGAAGTAAAATTGCGGGTCGCTGCAAAATAGATTTGAGTGTTTAGGTTTTACCCATTTAACAAAAAAAGGGACAATAACAAAAGTTAAGTTATTCAGAATATATACTTAATTACCTCCTTTTTCATGGTGAGAACTTTTGAGCTGATCTTTTATACGGATTTTAAATTCAACCTGCACTTCCAAACTTTTCGGCAACTGCTCCCTTTCTTGTAAATAAAGATATACAGTCATTGAAGTGTTTAAGCCAAATCCATATCCAGTCGGATAAACATTAAGCTTCCTGATTCACCATGTCATAAGATTCATTTTAGAATCTACCCATCTTACTTATAATAATACTATTAGCATGAGAACAATAAATCCTAAATAAAGTAGAAAAAGCACCTAAACATTTGAATGCTTTTTCTACTTTATTAAATCACCTAAGATGCATGTAAATTTTAATCTGTACCATTTGAATCCACCCATATTAAATGCTTCCGAGAAAATATCTTCGCCAGCCAACTTCGATATGTTTTCGATTTTCCAAACGAATATAGGTTTGGCAACAACGGGCACGGCCATGGCAGGCGACTTTTCAACTGTTTTGGCAGGTAAGTTTTTCACTATTTTGGCTTCATGTTTGACAACAATTAGTTCGGTTCCAAATGAACATTGGTCGTTCACAAGAAATCCATTGGAAGCATCTTCAAATATTTTGAATGAGATTAAGTTGTCAAATCCCCATTCTTTTTTTAATTCACGAAACCGCTTCACACTCCCATCTGAATGTACACAACAATATGTATAATTAGTTTACATAATCCATACAGATAATAAAGATAACAGTTACTATTTACCTTGCACAGTCAAAAACCGGTCTTTGATCTGATCATGTATGAAAAATGTGAATGTGGCAAAAACTTCCCAGTTCTTACACAAATCTTTTGTTTCCACAATTCTTAGGTATAGAGAAAGACCTTCTTCTATATTTCCTTTCTGCTTTTCTTTTGGATAAAGGAGGCATAGTCTCCTGTGTTCATATGAATTAAAACGATATGCAATTATGAACTATATATTTATATTAGTAGCGTGAATATAAAAAACAAATATTATACCACTTGAATCCTCCACATTTGAAGATATCAGATTCATAAACATCGGAATCTTGTTTGCATAGTGATGAAAATGATTCTATTTCCATTAAAAAGTGAGATGGTTTCAGATCTCGAAACGTTCTAAAAGGTCCTGCAAAACATTAAACAATATACACTATCAAACTCATCACGATCAAAGAGTGTAACCAATAGGCATTGAACTATCTGATCAAGAGCTATATGTATTACAATATAATCAGCTAGAAACTACCTAAAAGATAAAGAGAAACTAGTGTTTAAATCTATACTCTCAGAAAACTTATAGTAAAGTTACCATTTTGAAGGTCGGAGCCACTGGGAGGGATAAAATGTCTCCTGAAATCAGCAAAGATAATTGATATAGTCCAATTAAAAAAATTAAAAATATAGTTCTAGATAAATAAATGCACATACATATCTTTTCCGCCCGAAGCAATCATCTTCGAATTGAAATCATAGTTTTGTCCGTTCTCCTTAACCGGGATATATTCCGGATTTTTAATTGGTTGGCCAGTGAAAACGTCAGCGCCAAAAATGCAGCAATCGTTCACAAGGTATCCGTTAGTTGGATCTTTGAAGGCTTCATGTTCAAATAGTTTTGGAAAACCCCACTCTCTTCTGCCATTATGAAATCGTTTCACTGGATCATCCACATCTATAACCATAGAAATAATTAAGACTATTTCATTTATTTTGTATTGCGGTAGACTTTGAAAGAATGAATGCATACATGCATACCTTTGAAACACAGAAACTTATTTTGTGTCTGGTTATACACAAATAGGTTGAAGTCAACGTTAACTTCCCATGTCTCAGGCAAAGAGTCTGTGTCTTGAATAGCCAGATAAAGAGATATATGGTCTTTCACATGCGTTTCCTCTTTGTTCCCTTCTGGATACAAAATCATTTTCCTACATATAATTAATTCAACACATTAGATGCTAATAATATGTACAAATATATTTATTAAGATGAATGAAAGAAAGGTTAGGTCACCATTTATAGCCTCCGGCTCCAAAAACACCAGACTCATACTTATCTTGTTTCATTTTTACCAACATGGAAAATGAATTAACCTCAAAGGAGTAGTGAGTCGGAGGATAATCTCTTAGAAACCTCAAGATTCCTTATAAGTTTTAAGGATAATGTTAGCATCAAAATTAAAATAACTTATCATAATATAATTAAACAGATTGTATCAAATGATAGTATACATACGAGGAGCTCGGTAGGTGCCCATTCTGAGAATACTAGATTGTATCAAATGATCGGCAACTCAATCACAGCAGAGGTCAGTTTGGATGATGTATAAATGGTAAGCTTCAAGGTGTTTGATATAGAAAAATTATGTAATAAAAAAAACCCAGTTGTAATTTAATAGAGGCGATTCCCTACCGGAGTGCTAATCAACTAATAGGTGAACGAACCAACAACTCAATTTGGTTGGAATTCGACTGTTTCTAGATAGATATAACATTCAAAGCCATTAATCTATTGCTACTAGTTGTTTATACATATAGCTGCTGATCTTGTCAAGGAAGAAGACAGCAAATTTGTTTGTTATTGATGCAATTCGTCAACTTCCACATTCATTGTACTATATTGTTGGTAGATTTTTATTTGTTTCTTTTATTTGTATTTATTTCATTTATCTAACCTCTATTATTTGATTTGGACTAATTCCATCAGACATACGAAAAGAGCATCCACGGACAAAATATTTATGACCAAAGAGCTCACATTAGAGAGCTTATGAACATCAAAAAATATTACCGCCATAAAATCCGCCATTGATGCCCGAAAAGCAACAAGATGGTCTACAAAAGTGATCCCAACCTAACATCACTTTGTCGAGATTAAGCTTCCGGTGAAGCTCGCCGTCGACGATGACTGCTCTGATGAAGGAGAAGCAGCATCGCACGGCCACACGTGATGGCTTCTGTCCCAAGTGTTATAACCTTGGGCTTATGACCCAGGGTTATGACCTTGGGCTTGTGGGTGTTGAGTCCAAGTTTTCAGACTCAACACCTTGCCCTACTGGACTTCTAAGCCAGTCCTAAAGCCCAAACATGAGTCCCTCTAAAAGGACCCATGTGCTATCCTTGTTGCCAATCACTCACTCTCATCCTACCTCTGTTGCCAAACATAAAGATTCATAACAAACTTTAAGAATATTCCAAATGTTGTTACAGCTGAACTTGTATTTAAAGACCATTTGGTCACATTGAAAGTTAGTGAAATATTACAATTTTCTACCCTATTTACTCACTCACTATTCTCTACTTGGTATCAGAGCCATTCTGATCTGAATGGCCAACTCCGATGAGTCCCCGTCGCTGTCCTCAGACTCTATGGGCTCCATCCTTCCCAACAACACTGCTACTGCTCCAAGAAGCCTTCAACTGCACTCAACAAACAATGCTAACAGCATTAGACTCGATAGAAGTAATTACCTCCTTTGGAGGACTGTTGTGTTACCTATGATTAAAGGTAACAAGTTGGGAGGATACATCTCAGGAGAGAAGATCTGTCCTCCCAAACATTCTGTTGACACTGAAGGCAACATTTCAGAGAACCCAAACTATGAAGATTGGATCTCCAAGGACCAACTGCTGCTTGGTTGGTTGTATTCCACCATGAGCCCTGAAATAGCAGCTCAGTTGATGGAAGAAGAGACCTCTAAAGGTCTTTGGGAGGCAGCTGGAAAGCTATCTGGCTCTCAGACAAGAGCCAGAATCACTTATTTCAAAGCAGAGTTTCAAAAGACCCGAAAAGGGTCCACAACAATGTCTGACTATTTGAATAAGATGAAAATGATTTTTGATAACCTAATTTTGGCAGGATGTCTTACCTCCATGGACGACCTGATCACTCAGGTGCTTGCAGGTCTAGATGGTGACTATACACCAATTGTGGTCAGTCTGGCTGACAAGGACAGCCTCTCCTGGCTTGATCTGGAGACAAGCCTCTTGACCTTTGAAAGCAGACTAGAGCAGCTCAATGATTTGCAAAATACAATGTCCACAGTCAACTTATCAAACATCAATTATGCTCAAAGGAGTGACACAAAGCAACAAGCTAACAATGTCAATCAAAGGAACTACTCTGGACAGAACTATGGACAGAACAAAAGCTACAACAGAAACTACAGGGGCAGATTCAATCCTAACTACAGAGGAAGAGGCAACTCTTACAGAGGCAGGGGTGGAAGATTTGCTCAAAACAAACCAACATGTCAGATATGCAGCAGATATGGTCATTCTGCTGTAGTGTGTTACTACAGAGATGACCCCTCTGTCATGGGTTCTACCTCTTCAGAACACCCTAAGTCAGAAGGTGATCACAGTGCTTTGCTTGCAGCACAGGATACACCATCTGATGGAGTCTGGTATGCTGACAGTGGAGCCAGCCACCATGTCACAGGTAGTACCAACCAGCTCACTCAGAAACTTGATTACACAGGTACTAAACATGTCCTAGTTGGTAGTGGTGAGAGACTTCCAATCTCTCACATAGGTGCAACCTCTATTCCAACCTTGCATAAACAACCTCTTTTACTGAAATCTATACTACATGTTCCCAAAATAAACAAAAATCTACTGTCTATCTCTCAACTCACCAACTATAATGATGTCTTTGTTGAATTTCACAAAACCTTTTGCCTTGTGAAGGACAGGTTAACAGGGACAGTGTTGCTCAAAGGGAGGTGTAGAGATGGCTTGTACAAGATGGACACTCTTTCTCAAACTCTACCTACCAATCCAGTCAGTCTCAATACCCAAGTCTGTGTTTCTAAGAGTCTGCTTTGTTCTCCTAGTGTGTGTCTATCTGAAATGTCTAAGGATGGGTGGCATAGAAAACTTGGCCATCCATCACAGTCTGTGTTGCTTAGTATTTTGAAGTCTTGTAATCTTCAAACTGGTTCAAGTAATGAGAAATCCTTTTGTGAGGCTTTTCAGCTAGGCAAGTCTCACACTCTTTCTTATCCTATCTCTACCTCTCATGCTAACAATGTGCTAGATCTTATACACACTGATGTTTGGGGTCCATCCCCTGTTCTATCTACTCAGGGTTTTAGGTTCTATGTGTTATTCCTAGATGATTTTTCTAGGTACTCCTGGATCTATCCTCTCAAAACAAAAGGACAAGTTATTGAAGTGTTCAAAGTTTTTAAAGCTTTTGTTGAAAACCAGTTTGACAGAAAAATTAAAACAATTCAGAGTGATTGGGGAGGGGAGTTTAGACCTCTAGCTACCCTAGCTGCTCAACATGGTATCCTTCTACGCAGATCCTGTCCTTACACATCAGCTCAGAATGGTAGAGCTGAGCGTAAACACAGGCATCTTGTAGAAACTGGCCTCACACTTCTTGCACAATCTAAACTACCCTATACATACTGGTTAGAAGCTTTTGAAACAAGCATTTATCTCATAAACAGGTTACCAACACCTACTCTTAACAACATTTCTCCTTTTGAGACTCTATTCAACAAAAAACCAAACTATCTAGTCCTCAAAACCTTTGGGTGTGCCTGTTTCCCTTGTCTCAGACCCTATCAAACCCACAAATTTCAATTCCACTCTCAAAAATGTGTCTTCCTAGGCTACAGTCATCATCACAAGGGTTACAAGTGTCTAAGTCCTACAGGGAGGGTCTATCTGTCTAGAAATGTTGTTTTCAATTAAACTGACTTTCCTTTCACCTCAGGGTTCCTTAATCAAACCCCAGGCAGTCAGTCTCCCTATCAATCTGTTCATCTTTGGCTTCACTCACCACCTTCTCCTCTGTTTTCTGAAAGAGTGTCTCTCAACACTAGTCCTACATCTCATCTCTCTCCTGAGCATCCTATCTCTCAGCCTACTTCTCAAACAGACCACCAGACAACCAACTCACTCCCTAAACATTGCTTAGACCACCAGACTCAATCTCTATCTGATCTTGACATTACTACTCTCCCTCACTACACCAACACTACCACTAGCCCCACTCCATCACTCATAATTGACCTACCCTTTACCACAACAAATCATCCTAACCATCCTCAACAGCCTCTAAACACTCACATCATGCAAACAAGACACAAAAGTGGTATTCACAAAACTAAATTACCTTATGTTGGAACTCTTAACACTACTGACAGGGACATGTCTCTACCTTCTAGTTTCTCTAAAGCTGCAGGTAATCCTAATTGGGTGGCTGCTATGAAGGCTGAATTCAGTGCTCTACTAGCTAACAAAACATGGTCCTTAGTTCCTCTACCACCTCACTCCACTATTGTTGGCTGCAAATGGGTTTACAAGGTCAAGCATGGCATGGATGGGTCTGTTCAGCGTTATAAAGCCAGGCTTGTAGCCAAAGGCTTTCACCAAACTCCTGGTATTGACTTCTATGACACATTTAGTCCTGTTGTTAAGGCATCTACAGTCAGACTCATACTCACCATTGCAGTCTCAAAGAATTGGTCTGTTAGGCAGTTGGACATCAACAATGCCTTCCTAAATGGTGAGCTACAAGAGACTGTCTATATGCAACAGCCTCAGGGTTTTGAAGATGCCAATCAACCCACCTATGTGTGCAAACTAAACAAGGCCCTATATGGACTAAAGCAAGCACCCAGGGCCTGGTTCTCTAAGCTACGTGACACCCTAACTGACTGGGGTTTCAAAAACTCAAGAGCTGACTGCTCTCTCTTCTATCTAGTTACAACAACTACGATCCTACTCATTCTAGTGTATGTAGATGACATCCTGGTCACAGGCAATGATGCAGCTTGACTCACACAGTTCACTCACCATCTCAATGCTAAATTCTCACTCAAGGACATGGGATCACTCTCTCTATTCCTTGGAATAGAGGTTCATCGTGATAACACATGTATCTATTTAACACAGCACAATTACATTGAGAACTTACTTGCAAATCATGGTGCTGCTCTCTCCAAACCTTGTCCTACTCCTCTTGCCCCTGGCACTGCTCTTTCTGCAACCACTGGTTCTCCACTCCTGTCACCTACACAGTATAGAAGTGTGTTAGGAGATTTACAATACCTAACACACACCAGACCAGACATCGCCTATGTTGTTAATCGACTGAGTCAATTTCAGCAGGCCCCTACTTCTACACACTGGCATTGTCTAAAGAGGATACTACGTTACTTATCTGGAACTCGTTGGCTAGGACTTCACATCAAGCCATGCTTTCACCTCCAACTACATGGTTACTCTGATGCTGACTGGGCCTCTTCTGTTGATGATCGACGCAGCACGGGTGCTTACTGTGTCTTCCTTGGCGACACACTGATATCCTGGTCCTCCAAAAAGCAAGGCATTGTCTCTCGCTCATCCACAGAATCTGAGTACCGAGCTCTTGCTAACCTCTCTGCCGAGTTGATCTGGATTCGTTCACTGTTTACTGAGCTTCGAATCCCTCTCATACCACCGTCTGTTCTCTGGTGTGACAATCTGGGAGCCAGTGCCTTGGCTTCGAACCCAGTCTTCCATGCTCGCACCAAGCACATCGAGCTCGACGTGCATTTCATTCGAGATCAAGTGCTTGGAGGGACGATTCAGATCCGTTATGTCCCAACTCAAGATCAAGTGGCCAATTCTCTCACCAAAGCCCTGCCTCCGTCTCGATTCGCTTATCTCAGGGACAAACTCGGGCTCCTTGACTCACCGCTTCGTTTGAGGGGGGATGTCGAGATTAAGCTTCCGGTGAAGCTCGCCGTCGACGATGACTACTCTGATGAAGGAGAAGCAGCATCGCACGGCCACACGTGATGGCTTCTGTCCCAAGTGTTATAACCTTGGGCTTATGACCCAGGGTTATGACCTTGGGCTTGTGGGTGTTGAGTCCAAGTTTTCAGACTCAACACCTTGCCCTACTGGACTTCTAAGCCAGTCCTAAAGCCCAAACATGAGTCCCTCTAAAAGGACCCATGTGCTATCCTTGTTGCCAATCACTCACTCTCATCCTACCTCTGTTGCCAAACATAAAGATTCATAACAAACTTTAAGAATATTCCAAATGTTGTTACAGCTGAACTTGTATTTAAAGACCATTTGGTCACATTGAAAGTTAGTGAAATATTACAATTTTCTACCCTATTTACTCACTCACTATTCTCTACTCACTTCAACTATTTATACCGGAATGGGGAGATGTTTCAAAGTTCGAATCAATATCACGGATGGAATGATGGTGCATCTCTCTTACACTTAGTTATAACTTATTTATGTCACCCTTAGACATTCATATCTTAGATTGTAAATCGCCATCAAAGTCTGATTAGTTGAAGATGGACCAGTATAATAGCTTAGATGTTCCGGGGCATCATATTGAATAATTCAGGAACATAAAGTTAAGCTTCGGAGGAGATAATAGTCTTAGAGCATCCCAACAGTCTTTTTATATTTTAGATAAATATGAATAGAATTTTGCTACTTTATAATTTTAGATTATCGCTTTTCACCACATATACGCTAATATTATAATTTGTTAGATAATATAAGTAAAACAAGGGAAATTATATATATATATATTATATTAATAAGCATACAAAGAGGTTCTAACCTAATCTCTTGCTTTTTTTTCTCAACTATCTTTTTTAATTTGTCTCCTAGTCGCGTGTTATTAAGTAAATAAATATAAATAATAATTTGTCTCGTAGTCACGTGTTCATTTTAAGTTAAGTAAATTAAAAAACTAATCTAATTAAGTTAAATAATTAATTAAAATATAAATAGAATTATTACGTAAATAAATATAAATAAAAACAAAAACACTATCTAAAGAAGTAAATAAATATAAAACATATATTTTTCAAAGATTGTTTAAACCTTTTTCATATATATTATTTTTGACCTTTAACAAGAACCTAATTTCAACACTAGTCTAAGTAAATTAAATCCAAGAGCATTAACTATATGATAGATTTATCTCCAACACTTACAAGAACATTGACTATAGCATAGATTTTCTGTTTCTCGAATCCTATTATACGAATATAAATAAAAAAACTAAGATAAAAAGACCTAAATGTGAGGCAGCATTCTCAAGCTCGATAACCTTGATGTTCATGATTATAGATTGACAAAATACTGAAGAAAATAACCAATACGCAAGGGATTCATAGATAAAAAAACACTAGCTAACCAAACAAACCCAAAAAAATAAACAAACGTGGTGGATAAAAACTTAAAGTTGCCGGTTAAATAACAATCTGTTTCTGGTTGTCAGGCCTGTTGCCTCCTCTTCTTTTAACGTATGCACCCAACTTTCCTCTTTCAATCAAGTTTTGTACCTCTTGTTTCAATGCTATGCAATCATCGGTGGTATGGCCAATATCATTATGGTATTGGCAAAAGGAATTATTTCGATGTTCTCTGGGAGACTGCAAAGTTGTCGGTCTCCGGTAGTGTACTTCATCTTTTGTTTTCTCGAAAATGGTTGCCACACTTCCTTTAAGCTCTGCAAACCACTCCGGTTGGACCCATGGCCCTCTTTTGTTTCTAGACTGTTGGCTTTGCGCAGGAGCAGCTGGTTGAGACTGAGCTTTTCCCCTTCCATGCCCCTGCCCGGTTTCTCTTGCTTTGTTTCTGGACTGGTTTGGATTTGGAGTTGGTGCCACCGGGGTGGATCTCACCTGTCTGTGCACCCTGGTCTTTTTCGTTTCATCAACATTTATTTGCTTGCCAACTTGGTTCAGCAATCCTCCCCAGGTCATGGCTTTCTTTCTGGTCACCGAATCGGCCAGGTTGCCTGGGTTCAAACCTTGTCTCAGGGATGCTATTGCTACCTGTTCAAAGCAATCAGCCAACCCATTCTTTGTGTTTATGAAGCGACTTATGTACTCCTTTAATGATTCGTTTGGTTCCTGGGCACAATGGATTATGGTATCTCCATTACCCTTTAACTCCTTACTCCCCACAAATTTCCTTCGAAAGGCCACCTAGAAAGTATCAAAGTCTCTGATACAACCCTGAGGCAGGCTGTTGTACCACTTCAGAGCACTCCCCGTGAAGGATTGGGAGAATGCTCTACAGAGTAGTTTATCATCATCATCAAAATTCATCATGAAGTTCTTGAATTGCTCCAGATGATTTTCCGGATCAGTACTGCCATCGTACTTCTCCATCTTGGTGCTATCAAACCTCTTGGGGAGGTTTCCGGACAGTATTTTAGAAGACAATGGCGATCGCCTCCAATTCCTCCCACGACTGAACGCAGGATCCTCATTAGGAGTTGCAAAGATACCTGGCTCATCATGGAAGGCAAAAGGATCCATCAGCATCCGGTCTACATGCCTCCGGTTGTGAGATGACCCTTTTCCAATGTGTCTTTTCATTCTTCCATGGTGATCTCTTTTTCTGGAATACTTTTTAACTTGCTTTTTTTTTTCCTGGTTCGTCCCTCATCACTGCTAGAGGACAAGGAATTCTCATTTCCCTCACTGTCCGAAGAGCTGTCCGAAGACTCCGAACTCGAGTCAGAACTCTCCACAGGCTTGGACCGGTGAGACTTTTTAGAGCTGGCATGCGTCTTCTTAGTACTCTCATGAGTTTTGGAAACCCCATGCTCTCGAGGGTTATCAGAGCGATGAGTAACGGACGCTTTGGATTTCTCTTTCACGCCCATCTTGGCCTTTTCAGCCCTCAGAGCTTCTATTTCAACCCTCAACCTGTCACGCTCTTGGACAATATACTCATCGTTCTCTTCCACCACTTCAAGCAAAGCTGGTGGAAGCTCTGGATTATCCGAATTCATTCGGACAGAATTTCTTTACTTGGTTTTGAATACTTGATTCAGGCACCGTCGCCTCCCACTGTGGTCGCCAATTTGGTGAGGATAAAAGTAGCCTGAGGGTAGGCTGGTAATTTCAAGTGGAGTTTTAAGGCGGCGTGAGGGTGTTTCACGGTGGTGTGTGCGTGTTTAAGAGTGTTTCAAAAAGTTTTAATGTGGAGAGAGAATTGAGCAGCTTGGCAGCAGTTAATTTTTTTTGTTACCCATAGTTAATGCTGGTGGTTGGGTATTTATAGTATGTAGTTTGGGCCATTATGGGCTTTCGGGTCAAGTTTAATGGACCCGTGTCATGTTTAAAGACCCATGAGTTTTAAGCAGATGTGCAGGTAGCTTAGTCAGATAGTGTTTAGGTTTTTTAGTACTTTAGTCATAGTTCGAACTGCCTTATGCTTGCAGTGTTTGAAATCATCTGTCCGGTTCAACAGTCCTGTTCGAATTAAAGTCTTGGAGTCTGTCCGGTTTACGGAGAGATTTATTTTGGGATGCCCTTCCGGGGAGCACTCCGAATTCGGACTCATCAAGCTATAATGAGGTTTTGGCTTTAGTTTCGTTGACGCAAGGGATCTTCTCTTTGTTATGGGTAAAAGATGTTATAGAGAAAAAATCTTTGCTCTTCAGGTTTATTCTGGCTCAAGTTGCAATCGAAGTTGAAGAATTAATGAGGTGCAGGTAGGTTCTAAACTGTCATCCTTGGCATAACAGTGAAGGTAGGTTCTAAACGGTCATCCTTGGCATAACCACCGACAATAAAAAATATAGGAGAAGAAGAAATTTTTATTAAAGTTTTGTGATGATATTGTTTTTTTTTACATTGTATATCATATATTTATAATTTATAATGACAGAATAATATTTTTTACTAATATAATATTTTCTCTAAAATACAAAATCAAATTTCTAAAAGAATATGAATAATATTTTTATATAAAAAATATGTTATCCAAATCTTTTAGCAATATACTAATTAATTAGTATATTTTTAGATTAATTTAATTTGGTTCGAACGATGCCTCCCTTAAATTAAGCTTACGGAAAACTCTTGAACATTTAAAAAGACATCATTCTTGAAGACTTGTGTAGTGGATGGGTTAGTGAAGATATGGACTTGTGTAGTGGATGGGTTAGTGAAGATATGGTCCATTTGATCAAATATTTTTTTCTCCCTGTTCCGGTCGACTCCGATCTTCTACGGTCTTTTCCGGCGTGTTCCACTTACCTCCAATCATCTACGGTCTTTTCCGGTCATCTCCAATCATCTACGGTCTTTTCCGGTCACCTCCGATCTTCTACGGTCTTTTCCGGTCACCTCCAATCATCCACGGTTCTTTCCGGCCACCTCCGATCTTCTACGGTATTTTCTGGTCGTTCCGGTCACCTCCAACCATCTACGGTCTTTTTCCGGTAACTTCTGATCCTCAATGGTTTTTTTCATATGTTTCTTCACCCATTTTTCTTAATCTTTTTTTTCTTTTTCTTTCTTGTCTTCTTCCTCCTTTTCTTTTTTTTTCGTTTTCTTCTTCAATCTTCTTTTCCTAATGTTCCTCCACCGGTGGATTTTTCTTCCGCTTCTTTTGTTTTTTTTTTTTAATTTTTTTCTCTGGGAGACCATTTTTTTCTTTTTTTTCGGAGGACAATGCTCTTTTTCTCTTCGGCGGACAGCAAAAACACATATTTTTCTCACTTTTTCTTCTCTAGCTGACAATACCGTTTTCGTCTTTTTTTCTTTCTTTTTTCTGGCGGACAACAAATTGTTTTTTCTTCTTTTTTCTTGAGCGAACAAAGCTAGTTTTTTCTTGATTCTTTTTTTTTCTCCGGTGACGAAAGACTCTTCTTTTGCCTCCTTGCCTCTGATACCAAATGTAGAGAATAAAAGAGATAGGAAAAGAATAAATTTTTATTAAAGCTTTTGTGATTATATTGTTTTTTTATATTATTCTGTTTTGGTGAGAGAATAATATTTTTGACTAATATAATATCTAAAAAAAATATGAATAATATTTTTATATTTAAAATATATTATAAAAAATATATTATCCAAATCTTTGAGCAATATATTAATTAATTAATTAACTTAATTAATTAATATATTTTTAGCTTAATTTAATTTGGTTCCGTAGAGAAGAAGAATTTTTTATTAAAGCTTTTGTGATGATATTGTTTTTTTTACATTGTATATCCTATATTTATATTAGTATATTATTCTGTTTTAGTGACAGAATAATATTTTTGACTAATATAATATTTTTTCTAAAATACAAAATCAAATTTTTAAAAGAATATGATCTTTGAGCAATATATTAATTTACTTAATTAATTAATTAATATCTTTAACTTAATTTAATTTGGTTTCAACAATGCCTCCCTTAAATTAAGCTTAGAGAACTTTTTACATTCTTTTTAAGACATCATTCTCGAAGACCTGTGTAGTGGATGGGTTAGTGAAGATATGGTCCATTTGATCAAATATTGGCGATATTCTACGGTCTTTTCCGGCCTGTTCCACTTACCTCCAATGGTCTTTTCCGGTAACCTCCGATCTTCTACCTTCTTTTCCGGTCTTTCCCGGTCACCTCCAATCATCCACGGTTCTTTTCCGGCCACCTCCGATCTTCTACGGTATTTTCTGGTCGGTTCCGGTCACCACCAATCATCTACGGTCTTTTCTCGGTAACTTCTGATCCTCAATGGCTTTTTTCATATTCTTCTTCACCCATTTTTTCTTAATCTTCTTTTTCTTTTTCTTTATTTTTCGTCTTCTTCCATCTTTTTTCTCTTCTTCTTTTTCTTTGGCAAAAAAAAACTATTTTTTCTCGATTTTTTTTCTCCGACGGACAGCAAATCGTTGTTTCTGATAGAAATACTAATACGGATTTCTAATCTAACTTATTGAACCATGAAGTTAAATCATCCTATAATAATGCAGAATAAATACTTACAGGATGTAGACATTCTTTGATCTTCAGATTCCTGACTTAGAGCAGATGATCGGCGATCATTTGCTAGGTTATTGATTCTTCTAAGAGATGGCAACCAAAACACACTTTTGTAATTGAATCGAAGGAAGAATCAATTTGTTTTTCTTAAAGGATTTTCTCTCTGTATTTCCTTTCTTTGCTTTCAAGAATGAGAAACTCATTCTTCTATATAACTGAAGTGAGAAAACGGTTCTTCATTAAGTAATAGTCTGTAACTTCCAGACATTTACTTAACGAAGACCAGTAACGGTTCTTCTCTCTTAATTGTCTGTAACTTCCAGACAGTTACTTAGTGAAGACGAGTAACGGTTCTTCTCTCTTAATTGTGTGTAACTTCTAGACAGTTACTTAATGAAGACCAGTCCTTATTAAATTGCCACTCTTAGGGACCATAACCCGGTATTATTTTGTTTTACAATGTCTGGTCGTGTACAAACTTGAGCATACATCAGACTTCCAACAGCCGAAGCATATGGAACCTTTTGCATTTCCTCAATCTCAAGTTTTGTCTTTGGGCATTTCTTAAGGCTAAACTTTTCACCTTTTGATATAGGGGTTTCCTTTCCTTTGCTGTTAGCCATCCCGTAACGTTGTAACATACTCTCAATATACGCCTTTTGTGATAAACTCAAAATTCCATGGGATCGATTCCTGTGAATTTGAATTCCTAACACAAATGATGCATCACCAATATCTTTATATCAAATTTGTCCGAAAGAAATTTCTTGGTCGTATGTAACAATTCTTTATCGTTCGTGGCCAATAATATGTCATCAACATACAACACTAGAAATATGAATTTACTCCCACTGAATTTTTGATACACACAATCCTCTACCGAATTTATATCGAACCCAAATGAGACAATAACTTCAAGGAATTTGTGATACCACTGTCGAGACGCTTGCTTGAGACCATAAATAGATTTCTTCAGTTTACATACCGTCGACTTTGGATCACCAAAGACAAAGTTTTCAGGTTGTAACATATAGATCGTTTCCTCAATGTCTCCATTAAGAAAGGCGGTCTTTACATCCATTTGATGAAGCTCAAGGTCGAAGTGTGCAACTAATGCCATGATTGTCCGAAAAGAATCCTTCGAAGAAACTGGAGAGAAGGTTTCTTTAAAGTCAATCCCTTCACGTTGAGTAAAACCCTTAGCTACAAGTCGCGCTTTATGCCTCTCCACATTACCCTTAGAATCCCGTTTGGTTTTAAAAATCCATTTACAACCAATCGGCTTCTTTCCTTCAGGTAATGGAACAAGCTCCCATACCGCGTTATCTTGCATTGGTTTAAACTCTTCGTTCATTGCTTTAATCCAGAAGTGAGAATCAGAACTTTTCATGGCTTCACGAACACTTAAAGGATCGTTTTCTGTTGAACCATAGAATTCTTCATGTTCTTGAAGATACACTATATAGTCTGAAGATATAGCGCTCTTTCTTTCTCTAGTAGATCTACGCAAAGGCATAATTTCTTCATTTTGCACTTGAACTTCTTGAGGAGATAGAGTTTGTTCTTCTTGAACAACTTCATTTTGCTTCATTGGAACAACATCCATAGGAGGAAGATTAACATCATCTTCAGTATCTATATGTTCTAACGAATCTGAAGTGATGATTGGCCTTCTAATTACCATATCATCATCTGACACTATAGTATCATTGTTAGAACCTTCATGAATCTCTATTGATTCTTCCTCAAAATGAATGTTCGTTACTAAATTCTTCCCCCAAACTCTATATCCTCAAAGAATTTCGCTTTACCCGTCTTAAATATATTCTTTGTGGAAGGATCATAAAACTTAAAACCCTACTGTGCTCGGGATATCCGATGAAATAACTACTAACCGTTTTGGAGTCCAATTTCTTTTCATTCGGCCTATAAGGCTTCGCTTCAGCTGGACATCCCCAAACATGTAAATGTTTTAAACTAGGTTTACGCCCAGTCCAAATTTCATACGGTTTCTTAGTAGTTGCTTTCGTCGGAACTCTATTAAGTAGGTAGGTCGCACATTTTATTGCTTCTCCCCAGAGTGATATAGGTAATGTTGAATGACTAGTCATACTTCTTACCATATCCTTTAATGTACGGTTTCGTCTCTCAGATACTCCATTCATGTTGGGCGAACCCGGCATCGTATACTGAGGGACTATACCACACTCTTCTAGGAACTTTGTAAACGGTCCATGACGTTGTTCACCTGAACCATCATATCTCCCGTAGTATTCACCACCACGGTCTGATCTGACGCACTTAATATCTTTACCAAGTTGTTTTTCAACTTCAGTCTTAAAGACTTTGAACTTGTCAATGGCCTCTGATTTTTCGTGAATGAGATATAGATACCCATATCGTGAAAAGTCGTCAATGAAAGATACAAAATATCGTTGGCCGTTCCATGATGTTGTAGGGAACGGACCGCAAATGTCTGTATGTATCAAATCCAAGACCCCTTTCGCTCTGTATGCATCTAATCGTTTCACTTTGGTCTGTTTTCCTTTTATACATTCAACGCAAACGTTGAAGTCCGAAAAATCCAGTTCACTTAATAAACCTTCTGAAACAAGCTTTTCAATTCTATTTCTAGAAATGTGACCTAATCGCTTGTGCCAAAGTTTTGCTGATTTTTTCCATTTTACAATTTAATTTTCCAGGTACATCTACATTCATTATCTCTTTGTGATCCTTTATAGTATCCAATAAATACAAGTTATCATTTGCTATTAACTTTCCAGAACCAACAACATTACCATGTAAATAAATACATAAACTTTCATTTCCAAATAGACAAGAATAACTTAATTTGTCCAACAACGGAAAAGAAATTAGGTTCCTTCGAAAAGAAGGTACATACAATACGTCTTTTAAATACAAAAAATGTCCACTGGTAAGCAACAAACGAAAATCACAGATAGAATGAACTAAACACGAACTGCCATCAGCTGTATAGATGGATGTTTCACCATCACTCAGGCTTCGGTTTCTTATCATACCCTGCAAAGAAATACAAACATGAGTTGTTGCTGCTGTATCAACCCACCAAGTATTTCTTGGCACTGAAACTAAATTGATCTGAGAACAGACCATAAAAGTGAAAATACCTTTGGCTTTCATCATAGCCCTCCATTTTTCACATTCTTTCTTAAAGTGCCCTGGTTTCTTACAATGGAAGCAACGCCCTTTACCAGACGTACCCTTATGCTTCTTTTGTCCCGAACCGGATGCATGTGCATCTGAACCTTCATACTTTCTCTTAATTCCCTTATCCACCTGAGCTTTCACCATTTTCACTTCTGGATGTTCTTGCTTCATCTTTTCCTCCTCTTGCGCTGCCTGAGAGATGAGCTCGTTGAGAGTCCATTTCTCTCGCTGACAATTATAAGAAGTTTCGAAGTTCTTATACTGAGGAGGGAAAGAGTGAAAAGCAAAGCTTACCACAACATCTTCGGGAAGGTCAATCTTAAGTGCTTTCAGTTTGGAAGCGATGTTTGACATTTCCAAGATGTGCTCACGAACAGTCCTTTTGCCACGATATTTCATAGAGGCTAGCTTAATAAGCAGCGTCTTAATCTCTACTTTATCGTTCTTGGCAAAATATTTCTCTACCTCTTCGAGAAATATTTTCGCATTAGTAATCTCAAGTGAAACTGCACCACGGAATGCTAATGGAATTGCTTGCTTCATGATCCCTAGACTTATCTTGTTCGACTTTTCCCACGCCTCAGACTCTTTCTTCTCCGTAGGAGAACTATCATCAGTCAGAGGTTTAGGTTCATCGACCCTTAATGCTAAGTCGTAATCATGGCAAATCAAGTGCAGCAACATATCTTCTTTCCACAGCTCAAAGTTTCTCCCATTAAGTATGGGTGCCTATTTGCCTTCCGGGTTATAGAAATACGAATTTGCTAACATAACAACCAACAAACAATAAATAGCCAAAAACATCATTTAACATATAACCTCCATAGTATTTAACAAATAAATATAGCATAATAAAACATACTCTTACAACATCAATAAGATACCTTTGGGCAAGCATATTAATTTGTATATGTATGAGTTTGAGCATAATTAATGTTGATCCTTCTAATTGACAAGAAAAAAAAAATCTTCCTTTGGGCCGATTTTTTCCTAATTCAATTTTCTTAATGATCAATTCACAAATAACTATCTCGTGTCTAAGATTAACTATGTCAAACATTAACCTTCCTTTGGGCCGATTAAAATTTACATACTTGTCAATCATAGACTTGTCAAAACTCTAAAATAATTAATTCAACAATAGGGATCACTTTGGCGATATATTAAATCATTAATTATTTACCGAAGTTCGGACAACTTAAAACATGCTAATTATTTTGAAAAATACTATACGACTACCTTACTTAATGTCCAAACTATTTCGTAGTCTATGTATAATTTAATCAAATTAAATTTACACCTTAAATTTAATATATTATAATATATCTTTAATTATATTGTAATATATCTTTAATTATAATATATTTTTATTTAAATTAAATTTACACCTTAAATTTAATATATTATAATATATCTTTAGTTATATTGTAATATATCTTTAATTATATTATAATATAATTCTTAATATATATTATAATATAGTATTTATTTATATATATATAACTTATTCATATATATACTATAATATATATATATATATATATATTTATATATATAATAAACTTCAATGATATAATATATTCTCGTAATAATTCACTTATAACTTTATATAATATATAAGCAAACTTAATTACACATTTATCGGTCGCCTATTTATATTAATTATAGTAGCCGCATACGGCATCTTTTAACTGCATATAAAATTATACCACCGTAATTGTTTAATTGTTTGTGTAATTTCCGATAACCGACATCATATCTAATATATAGATCTAATATATATGATCTAATTTTATAATCTAAAAAACTAAGAATTTAATTTCATGGTGGCTCTGATACCACTTGATATAAATACTAATACGGATTTCTAATCTAACTTATTGAACCATGAAGTTAAATCATCCTATAATAATAATGCAGAATAAATACTTACAGGATGTAGACATTCTTTGATCTTCAGATTCATGACTTAGAGCAGATGATCGGCGATCCTTTGCTAGGTTATTGATTCTTCTAAGAGATGACAACCAAAACACACTTTTGTAATTGAATCGAAGGAAGAATCAATTTGTTTTTCTTAAAGGATTTTCTCTCTGTATTTCCTTTCTTTGCTTTCAAGAATGAGAAACTCATTCTTATATAGAACTGAAGTGAGAAAACGGTTCTTCATTAAGTAATTGTCTGTAACTTCCAGACATTTAATTGTCTGTAACTCTTCTCTCTTAATTGTCTGTAACTTCGAGACAGTTACTTAATGAAGACTAGTAACGGTTCTTCTCTCTTAATTGTCTGTAACTTCCAGACAGTTACTTAATGAAGACCAGTCCTTATTAAATTGCCACTCTTAGGGACCATAACCCGGTATTATTTTGTTTTACAAAATAACCCCAAAACTTTACGTTTTGCTTAAGTTGTTTATTTCCGAATCCAATCCTTCACAGTATTCGGAATTAAACCTGGTATCTATACAATTACCTCCATGATACATATTTTATCTACTAGTCCGTTCTTTTCTTTATGATTATTTTTATTGGACTAATATTAACGATAGTTCGATACATCGATACGACATGTGACGGTCTAACTTAATGGAGAAATTCCAACAGTTTCTTCTCTAGCAGACACCGCTAAATCGTTGTTTCTTCTCCAGCAGACACCGCTCTTCTTATTTTTTCTCCGGCGGATTCTACTTCTTGTTTTTTTTGCAAACGACAATCCTCTTCTCTTTTCTCTAGAGGATACAGCCAGCGGACAACGCTCTTCGTCTTTTTTCTCTTTCTTTTTTTCTCCGCCGGACAGCAAATCGTTGTTTCTTCTCCAGCAGACACCGCGCTTCTTATTTATTCTCCTCCGGATTCTGCTTCTTGTGTCTTTGTTTTTTTTTGCAAACGACACTCTTCTTCTTTTTTCTCCAGCGGACAACGCTCTTCGTCTTTTTTCTCTTTTTTTTTCTCCCGCCGACACAGCGTAACACTCTTCTTTTGCCTCCTTGGCTCTGATACCAATTGTAGAAAATAAAAAATATAGGAG
Source organism: Limnanthes douglasii subsp. nivea (assembly GCA_036936605.1). Classification (NCBI taxonomy): domain Eukaryota; kingdom Viridiplantae; phylum Streptophyta; class Magnoliopsida; order Brassicales; family Limnanthaceae; genus Limnanthes; species Limnanthes douglasii. The sequence goes on from JAUPFV010000003.1 coordinate 289,975,123, forward strand.
AAGAAGAAATTTTTATTAAAGCTTTTGTGATGATATTGTTTTTTTTTACATTGTATATCCTATATTTATATTAGTACATTATTCTGTTTTAGTGACAGAATAATATTTTTTACTAATATAATATTTTCTCTAAAATACAAAATCAAATCTCTAAAAAAATATGAATAATATTTTTACATAAAAAATATATTATCTAAATCTTTGACCAATATATTAATTAATTAATTAACTTAATTAATTAATTAATATATTTTTAGCTTAATTTAATTTGGTTCCAACAAACAAAACCCAATTCATCCTTCCGATATATAAAATTATTAAGCATTTCCAATGCAAATTAAACTTCTTATCCTCCGGTTACCTCAACCAAGACCTCTTCACGCTTCAGTAACACTGTTGCACTTGGTCGTGCTGGTTTTTCAGGCAGCAGTTAAGATGACCAAAGGAACAAATGGGTTCGCCATGAGAATCCTATAGAGTTAACCGACATTGTGTCACAAATCCAATGAAAAGACAAAGACTTTGTGCAGTTTTGGACACCGTTCTTTGTAACAAAACTCGTGAAGAAATAAATAATAGATTTTGGAAACATAATAATGATATATAGTTCACTATAATAAATAGTATATATTAGAGGTTATAATTACCAATGGGAATTTGTTTGAGTCTGTCAAAGATCCGATCCTGATCGAAGCGGATTGAACCCTTGTAATGATTTCCGATGAATAAAAAGCCATGATAATTTTACACCACTATTTTAAACACCTTATATTTCTAATGAATACCTCGAGATGAATCATAACTTGAAATATTGAGGATTGAATCCTGGTTTTGAATGAATAACAAACAGTAGTAATTTTAGACCACTATTTTAAACATCTTGATATTCTCGGGAAATAAAAGCACAAACGAAATATTCTTTCTTATATCAAATATGATTAGAGATATTGGTCCCAAATAAAATATCAAGTATTAATAAAATCAACGCAAATAACACATAACACTTTTTACGTGAAATTTTTTTCCAGTTTAAGAAGTAAAAACCACGGGATTGATTTTAGAGTCCAACCAAATATTCACTATCTGAAGAGGGTTAAAAAACTATTCTCTAGATAAAACTAGAGGATACACCACAAAAAATATGAAAACTTCATACATAACCCCAAAATCAGAAAACTCACTGAAAAATTTGTCTTATGAAAAAGTAATACGTGAGCTTTAATGAGAAAGAGAGAGAGTTTTTAGAGAGAGAAAGTCAGAGCACAATTGAGTTAGATAAAAAAATGTTCAACTCCTTTATTAGTTCAGCCCGGGTCTTTATATAGAGGCGTTGACACTTAGCTCAAAACTGAAATCAGTTACAAAAAGGGATAAGTTACTCCTCAATAGACATGCATAATCAAAATTGTTCCACTAAAGTACTATTATTTACAATTTAGTCTATAAATTTCTACTTTCTTATCAGTAGCCCCTTTAGTTCTCATGTCAGTAAACGGATGAGAACTAAATGTCTTCGAATCCCGCCAGAAGCCATATCAGAAACTCACAGTTTAGAATAATTAATATCTTTCTTTCTCCTCGAATCTTTTCAGATGCAAATCTACAATAGTAATCATCGAATTTTACCAAACGCACCTACACATCAGAACTCTCAAATTCAAAAATATAATCATCGAATTTTACCAAACGCGCCTACACACCAGAACTCTCAAATTCAAAACTATAATCATCGAATTTTGCCAAACCCGCCTACGCATCAGAACTATCAAATTCAAAAATGTAATCATCGAATTTTTCCAAACGTGCCCACACATCAGAACTCTTAAGAAAATAACCAATTTTCAAAATAGTTTTGAAGTAAATCTCTATAAAATCTAACCGTTCAGATTCATCATGAATACCTAGCTACTAAGCTTATAGTTATTACCCGTTTCTTATTCGGCCCAATCATCACAAAGTCTTTTCCACTTTTACACACCTCCTCATCCTCCTATGAATTTGCTAGTAACTTTATTCTTTGCTTCACAACCCAAATTTCGTCAGGGAGAAACAACACACCCTTGGCTAACTTCATACTTTCCGGTCAATCTTCATCCAGTTTATGAGAAACAAAATCCAAATCCAGAAGATCTAAGGTTATGATACCAAAATAACCCAAATCTCTGAAGCCTCACGATAATCTAGTCTTCGGATCGTACGATTATTTTTGCATAACCGAAATAGTAGAGGAGTACAAAGGTGCCGGATTAATCAATAACGCTCCCTTTGGAACAACAACCAAGACCACTTATTACGGTAACTTTGATCCATCTAAAGTTTCCATTTTGTCGCCTTCTCATACAACCGAAGACTGTCGTTCCTCTAGAATTCAAACGCCCAGAACACCTCGAACCACTTCTTTTCGAGTCAAAGTATCACCTCTAATTAGTGAGGAATCAAACAAATCCTCTTCAAAACAAACTAAAACCACTCATTCTTCAACTTGTCCTCCACCAACTCATATCAGAAAAACTTTTATAGCCATGGGAGATGATTCTGATGCTGATCCAACTTCCCCCTCATCGAATCCACCTATTAAGTCTCGTCCTCAGAGAGAAATATTCGAGGAAGCTTCATTACCTTAACCAAATCCCTCCAAGGATCCTCCTTAACCAAGTGATAAAATATTAGAAGCCGACGAAGCTGATTCAGAAGATACCTGGTGTGACAATGAAGCTGAATCTGATGAAGGAGACTCAAAAAAGTTCTTAAGCCTCGAGGAAAGAGCAACATTTGGGAGAAACTTTAGAGATCTCGATGCTGATTATATTGGTGAGCTAAAAAAAGTTCCATATATATACTATCAAGAGAGTCAAACATCGGATTTAAAGAGACAATGGGGAATGGGAGACAACAACACCCTTCGACTACCTAATAAATGGGAAACTGCCTTAGATTGTAAAGATGAAGAACTGCTGGTCTACCCCGAAATCATCAATTTGGGTCTTTTGTTCCAACTGGATCCTATGATCGTAGAGTACTTCGAACTTCTCAACCTGTGCCCAAATCAAGTGACACCAAATTTTTGGTTCACTCTTATGTCTGTGATCATGGCCTCTCGGTTGTCCAAGATTCCGATCAACATCAAGGATTTCATATCCTTGACAAAATTATCAAAATGACCAAAGCTTCCATTTTACTACCTCACTCTAGTTGATGATTTAAAAATCATCGATGATCTCCTGGAAGCGGACAAATTTTGAAAACAAAAGTTTATCTTCATCTCAGGAGCATGGGAGAACGGTAAAGAGATATCCGATGTCAACCCATCAAAATTGAACCTCATCTGGAGAAGCAACCGTGAGTACTTCGAACATCATACATTTTAAAATAAATTACCATCAACTGTTGTCTTCCTTATTCATTATTTATTTGAATGATCATTTCAGAAATTCTGAGACGGTACGTTATTCGCCAGACAACGGCCAAAGACATATTCAAAAAGCTTATAACTTGGGATGAAATAGAGTGAGGCAACAATTTCCACAATGCCTTCCAACCAATCAACTTCCTCAATACTCACCATTTTCCCATTACACCTAGAGCCTTGCGTCCCCAAATCTGATGGATCAGCCCAACCCCCATCATGCTTGCAAAAAACTAGTCCAACCTGACTGTAAGGTATTCCTCCCAATCCGCAATAGGTCAGATAGTCAATTTTCCTCAAAAGAAAAAGGCAAAAGATAAAAATAAGGATAAAAAAGCAGCTAGCACATCTGGTGCTAGCCCTTCAACACAGCCGAAGCCCAAACATCAAAAAATAAAAACAGCAAAAACAACTCTTCCAACCATCGAAGAAAGGGGAAGAACAAGAACTTTCTTTAAAGAAAAAGTAGACTTCCACACATTCGAAAAGAAAAATTTCCATCAGTTCTCATGGGAAGAAAAACAAAAAATCAAAGGTCATCGAATACACACTGTTTGATAAAGATAAGGTCATAACTGTTGGGAATCAACAAAATCCTCCTCTCGAAAAAAAAACAACCAATGATGATGCTCCAATCATCATCGAGAACAATGCAGATGATGGTAATCAAAACGAAGACCACTTAGATCAAAATAGCTTTATTAATTTCAGCGAGTCATAAGAACTTGTTGGAGAAGACGATCCTGTAATCCAAGATATTCAAACTCGCATGCATAATTTTGGGAGATAGTCTATCGTTGAAGCATCTCTATAAATCATTTGTCTTTCTGCTCCAATTAGATCTCTGGACACGATTCCTCGTCCTAGCCCAAGAGTTTTTCCTCCTATTCCACCCAACCCTGATGTTCTTGCTGCACTCCAATCATTTGTCAATCTAGATGTTGCAGTAAAGTCGCTTTCTTTACAAGTTGAGGCTTCCCACAGTTACTTGAAATGTTTAGCAAAATATATGGTTCACTATAAGGGAGTTGCCGATGCTGAGAAACAACTAAGGGAAAAATTTCATAATCAAGTAATCAAGCATTTCCACATCTTCGAATCGGAAATATCTGAGCTTATTCAAGGAGTGATCTTTGTCAAAAGCCATTTGTGAGCGCAATATTATGCTGATAGAGAAAAACTCATCGCATCACATCAAGAGGAGATGAACAAGCTCAAAACTAAACATGATGAAGAGTTGGCTGCTGAAAAGCTTAAATTCGAAGGTCTCCAAACTTCTTTTGCTATCAGTGAAGGAGAAAAGAAAGAATTGACTGATGAGATAGCCATACTAAAGTCTAATTTTGAGAAAGAAAAAGAAGTTGTTGTCACTGGCGCAGAACCTCAATGCTATAAGGACATGTTAGTTTCTATTAATAATGGTAAAAAAGAAACAACCATCACTATTCTTCGAGAGATTCATGCGACTTATCCAAAAATTAATCTTTCCAGTTTTTGGAACAATATTCTCCTCGAACGGTGCCCTAGTGAAGCCTTCAATCATATACCAAGTCCATCATCAGAGGAAGAAGAATGATCCGATGAGGAGTCGTCTGAATAATTTTTGTTGTCCTTTGATTTTATGTTATCTTTTTTGTATTTGTCAGATTAGTATCTTGCCCACTATACTTCATTGAATTAATCTAATTGACAAATGTCTTTGTTTATTTTTCATTTTTATCATCAATATTAATTATTCGAAGTTAACAATCTTGAAGTAAGTTTTTAAACACAACTCCTTAAATATCATAACGTACTTCAAAATTCACAATACGTAATACTTCGAATAACTTAGTGCAAATTTTGAACATACTACCTCGAATAACACAGTGCATTTATTGAATGTAGCACTTCGTAAAATCACAGTGCATTTATTTAACGTTTCACTTCGTAAAATCATAGTGCATTTATTTAACGTAGCACTTCGAATATGGTTGTTTCTTCGAAAAATGTAATAAACACTTCAGAACATCTTACTCTTAACCAACTTTAAAGATGATCAGTCTTTGATATGTTGTTAAGATAGTTTTCAATAAACACTTGTAAACAACCATTGACCAAACATGCATTTTATTGATAAAATTGAATATGTACATAATACCTCGTTAAAACCTTTCTAGGCCAACAGGGTAGGAAAGAGTGTGCCATTCAATAGCAAAAAATTCAAAATACAAAAAACTCATTCCTAATACGACTTCAAATAATGTATATTCCACGGGTGTTGAAGCATTCTCCCTTGAATATCACATAGGCATTAAGATCCTGGTTTTATCCTTTCAACAACCATATAAGGCCCTTCCCAATTCGGGGCCATATTTCCGAGGCTTTCTCCTTTGTATGTAAAAATACTTTCCTCAATACTTTCTCACCTGCTTTAAACTCTCTTTTTTTACCTTCGAATCATATTTGTTCCTCATAAGAGTTTGCTAATGGATTACGTTTAAATGAGCTCAAACTCTTTTCTCCTCGATCAAATCTAAATTTACCCTTTTAGCTTCATCATTAGATCTTTCATAATATTACGTTATTCTGAAAGATGACATCGTAGATTCCACAGGGCTAACAACATCAATTCCTTATGCCAAGACAAAAGGAGTTTCTTTAGTAGTTTCCTTGGGAGTTGTGCGATAAGCCCACAATACCAATTATAAATATTTCGGCCATTTTCCGGCAGCCCCTGTCAAATTTTTCTTCAAACCATCTCAAATAGTTTTGTTTGTTACCTCGACTTGTCCATTGGCTTGAGGATGAAAAGACATCCAAAAACGTTGCTGACTTTCCCTACATGCACAAAATGAGGTCAATTCTTTTTTATTAAACTGAGGGACATTATATGTTGTAATTCTCTAAGGGACTCCAAAGCGGTAACAAATATTGTTCACAATAAATTTGATTCATCTCAAATAGTTTTGTTTGTTACCTTGACTTGTCCATTGGCTTGAGGATGAAAAGACGTCGAAAAACATTGCTGACTTCCCTTTGATGCACAAAATGAGGTCAATTCTTTTTTATTAAACTGAGCGCCACTATCTGTTGTAATTCTCCGAGGGACTCCGAGGCGACAACAAATATTGTTCACAATAAAATTTGATTACATCTTTTGCCTTTGTTCCAGATATTGGTTCTGCCTCATCAATTTTGTAAAGTAATCCACTACTACAATTATCAATTGGCGTCCCCCAGATGTCATCGACAACGGCCCCACCAGATCACTACCTCATCTATCAAATGGTGTTGCCTCGATTATAGACATAAGTGGAACTGTCGTCCTATGTATAGTATTAGCAAACCTTTGACAAGTATCACAATTTGAACCAAATTTTTAGCATCGTTCATGATTGTAACTCGACCAGTTAAAGCTTTAAACCCACAATGAGTTGACCCCTCTCCATCATTCAACTCTGATAATACTTCATGTGACTTTTTCCGGTCTAAAAATCGTAATAATGGCCTACTTAATGCCTTCTTATACAAAATTCCATCTAAGACTATGTGTCTAACGACTTTACCTCTTAATTATTGGGCCAACTTCATATCATCTAGCAATGTTCCTTGAGTAAAAAATTAAGAGTATCCTGTTCGTCACTCTCCTTGGACTGCATCAGAGGTGACGAAGAGTTCCTCTATATATTCACACTGATCTTATTTAGTCAAAATCGAGGGATTTTGTTGTAACAAAATCCAAGGATACTCCTCCTTGTAAGCAATATTTGCTAAAGAATCATCCACCGTGTTACTTCACCGACTAATATATTCAACAACAACATGATCGAATAGTAACATTAAATTCCGAAGTTCACGAATATATAAAATCAAGTGATCCTTTCTTGATTCGGAATATCCAGACACTTGGTTTGGTACCAACTAAGAATCCGTTTCTAAACGCATTGAAGTTGTTCCACATATTTTTGTCAACCTCAATCCTACCAAAACAGCTTCGTATTTGGCTCTATTATTCGAAACTTGAAAACCAAATTTGATGGAGTGAATCATTGTTTCTCCAGTTGGATTTATTAGTTGAACCCCAGCACTGCAACCTAAAATACTAGGCCCTCAATATGTTCGAATGATCCACTTCTAATTCACTGATACAACATCTTTACTTTCTTCATTATCAGATCTGTTTGAATGAAATTCAACAAAAAAGTCTACCAACGCTTGAGCTTTAATTACAGTTCGAGGTGTAAAAAAATATCATAATCTTCTAACTCCACTAACCACTTGGTCATCCTCCCCAAAATATCAGGTCGTTGCAAAACATTTTTTAAGGGTAATGAAATTCATACTTTGATAGTACGAGCTTGGAAATAAGGGGGAATTTTCCTAGCTACTATCACCAATGCTAATGCTAATTTTTCCAGTTTCAAATAACTCTTCTTTATTGCCACTAGACTTTTGCTAATATAGTACATTGGCTTCAGAATACATGACTTCACTTATCAGCACCGCCCTTAATGCAAAATCTGATACTGCAATGTACAAAAAGAACTTTTATCCACTTCGAAGTTTTGACAAAATATCTGATGATGATAACAAGTTCTTTATGCTTGTAAATGTTGTCACAAACTCCGATTTCCATTAAAATATGTTTGATCTTCATAAAAATTGAAAGAAAGGAAACCATTTGTTATAAAATCTGGAAATAAATCGGTTAAGTGTTGTTAACCTTCCTACCACAATTTGCATTTTTTTAACAGATCGACGCGAATTTATTGTTATTAGAGCTTTCAATTGTTCTGGGTTAGCTTCTATTCCTCTTTTACTAATAACATAACACAAGAAATTCCATGATCGAACTCCGAAGGTGCATTTTTCATGATTAAGCTTTAGCCTGATTGCCCTTAAATTAAAAAATATTTCCTTTAAATCCTCCACATGCACATCATCCTTCAAACTTTTTACCACCATATCATCTATATATAACTCCATATTTATTCCGATCTCAGTGACAAAATGTTTATTCATTAACCTTTGATAAGTGGCTCCAGTGTTTTTCAATCCAAAGGGAATAACTTTATAGCAATATAACCCTCTATCAGTTATAAAGGTCGTAGATTCTAAGTCCTTTGGATCCATCAGAATCTGATTGTATCCTGCAAAAGAATCCAGGAATGTTAGTATTTTATTTCCTGAGGTGGAGTCAATCAGCTGATCTATTCGAGGAACAAGAAATGGATATTTAGGGCAGGCTCGATTCAGGTCTGTAAAATCCACAGACATCCTCCACTTCCCATTCTTCGTTTTGATCACTACTGGATTTTACATTCATAAAGGATACTATGACTCCCTTATATTTCTGACCTTGGATAACCGATCTACCTTAGAAACAATTGCTTCCACCTTCTCCGAAGAGAATGCTCTTTTTTTTTCAGAAGCACTGGTTTTACCTTCAGATCTATAGCCAAACTATGACAAATTACCTCGATCGGTACTCCTGTCACATCCGTCATTTTCCAAGTGAAAACGTCCACGTTAAAAGATAAAAATTCTAGTAGTTATTGACTAAAGTGGGGTCTGTAAGGTTCTGATTCAAAGCACTCTTCCTTCCGAAAAAGTATAATTCTCTATTTTTTTCAGTTACTGTTAAAGACCTTGGGGTTTTTCCTCGGATCGTCAACTTTTTCTTCAAAATCTGAGGTTAACCCCTCTGATTGCTATTCATACATCAAATCCCCAGTGTTGAATCCACGGATCCGAAGCGTAGTGGCATAACACTCTCTTGCTACTTTATGGACGCTTCGAACGACCCCGATACGATCCCCTACCACATACTTAAAACATTATTTTATCATCGACACAACTCCATACATTCTAGAAAACCAAGACCTTCCAAAAATAGCATTGTAGCTTGTGGGACACACCACCATCATAAAAAGCACCTGGACCTTCTTCTTGAAAGGTCATTTTCCCAACTCACTTCCCTTTCGAATTCCACAATCACACAAGTTGTCACACCTGTAAACCCTATTATTGTACATTCCGATTGAGAAATTCAAGGAGGATTTCGCATTCTGTCATAATTCATTTTGAAAAGGACATTTGCAGAACTGGCAGTATCTATAAGCACACATCGAATTTCAATACCAGCCACTTCTCCACTAATAACTGCCGCATCTTCATGCGGCCCCGCCGTTCCCCGCAAATCATCTTCATCGAATAAGATGAAAGGAATGACCATTTTTCCATATAAGTGAGTAGACATTTTCCCTTCCATTTGAGTTGTCAAATTGATAATATGCCTCTTCCTCAAACTATTAGTGTTTCCAGCCATTGAATTACCTCTGAAAATAGGTAATGATTCCAAAAATTTACATAAGTCTCGCACTTGCCGTTTCTTTACTGGCTCTTCAACATACATCAAGATTAACCTGTTCAGATCCTTATCCAAATATTCTGAAGATGAATCAAATTCTTCAACCTTTGAATCTAAAATCATTAAATTTTCAGCTGGCACAGTTGGGTTAACCTTCGAAGTTGATGTTGGATTTTTCGACCCGCTCTCTTGTGACTTCACATATGTCAAGAGCTTCCCATTTTCGATCAAGATTTGAACTTTTTTTTTCAACGCGATGCAATCATTAGCACCATGTCCGATGCCCTCATGATACCTGTAATATTTGTTATTTCGCTCATCCATTGGCCTATTTATTGGAGTTGGTTTCCTAAAATTTACGAAGCTTTTGTTCTTTTCAAAAAGTGGAGCCGCTTTCTATCAAGTCTGCATAATATTTTGGCCTAAGCCACTGATTCGGCCTCGGTGTGTTGTTTTTATGAGATGGAGCATGATTTTAATATCCTCAGTTTGAGGTGGCAAATTATTATTCTTCGTGACTATTGATTACTATTCAAGGGTTCCCCTTGGTTATTGGCCACCTGACTCGAATCTTTAGAGTACTAACTGGTCTTCCTCGGACCCTGCTTGATTATTCAACCTTAATCTGATCATTTACCTGAGCCATCAATGCCCCAAAGGTTAGAGATCTCATTTTCGTTGTTTCATAAGCCAGATCCACTGGTAGTAGACCCTGGCGAAAAGCTGCCACTACCACATTATTTTCACAACTATCCAAACTTTCCTTACTCAGAACAAACCTCTTTATGTAATCCTTTAATTTCTCTCCAACCGCTTGTTTCTACTGAATAAACGTATCTTCGTTCGCTCTCATCTTCTTACTTCCAATAAACTTCCTTTGAAAAACAATGTAGAAATCCCTGATATTTGAAATGGATCCCCTCAGAATTCGGTTGTACCATTTTAATGTTGTTCCTTTGAAAGTCTGTGAAAAAGCACGACACGACAGTCGGTCGTCATCTTAAAAATTCATCATGTAATTCTTGAATTGTTCGATCTAGTTATCTGAATCTTGCATCCCATCGAACTTCTCCACCTTAGCAATGTCAAAACGTTTCGGAAGCGTTATAGATCGAATCTTATTTGTCAACAGAGAGTTCCTCCAATCGACACCTTGCACATACTGATCCTCATTTCCCATGATTGCATACAAATTTTGATCAGTCTCAGCATACTGATTCCAGGTGTTGCCTTTCTACCAAGTAGATTCTCTGAAATAACGAGGAATGTTGTCCATTTTAGATTTATGTTCCTTCTTATTCTTCTTTGGCTGTTCCCTTTCTGGTTTCTCCTTCGAAGAACTCCTATACCTCTTAAAGCCTGAAACAAAACTTTCAAACTCTTCATCACTAGAGGCTACATATTTTTGTTTGTCTTTTTTCCCTTTACAAGAAGAATAACGCTCTTTTGGAGCTTCGAATCGCGCTTTCTTCAGCTCACTTCTAACGTGCCGATTAGTACAAGATCCATCGGACTACTTTCACATCTCAGTTTTCTCGTTTACTTGCCTCAACTCAGATTTGAGCTTCGCCAAGTGAATTTCTTGTTCTCTTTGTTCGTACTTTTCGTTCAACGTATTTATTTTATCCAATAGTTGGTTCATGCGCATCTCAATATCCGAATTGTGTTTGGATCGGACCAGATCCATCTGGTCTGTTTTTATCTCTTTGTAAATCGTCTCTTAACGTTTCCATCGCTGATCGAAGTGACATATTGTTTTCAAGATTCATTATAAGAATTCAAACAAGAAAATAAGAAGATTATATCGAAATTCGAATAGGTAAGACACTGATTCTTAGTCGTCATCAGCAGAGTCGCCAATTTGGTGAGTTCAATACTAAAAGTTGTCTTATGAAAAAGTAATACATGAGCTTTAGTGAGAGGAAGAAATAGAGTTTTTAAAGAGAGAAGTCATAGCACAATTGAGTTAGATCAAAAAGTGTTCAACCCCTTTATATAGAGGAGTTGGGACATAGCTCAAAATTGAAATCGCTTACATAAAGGGATGAATTACCCTTAGTCCTCTAGAAATACTTAATCACAATTGTTCTATTAAAATCCTATTATTTACACTTTAGTCCCTAAATTTCTAATTCCTTATCACACCACAAAAAGTATGACAACTTTATACAAATCCCGAATGCACGAGATAATAAACCTAAATCAGAAACATCAGTGAAATATCCCCAAAAACGCAATTAAAATAAGCTGATCTAAACACACACTTTAAAGACTCCAAATCAAAATCCATCTGGTCAGATTGTAGAGGACAAATAGACGAGCCTGCTCAACAAAATTGAAGCCGATCGGACCACGGAAGACCGACGGATTGAAAGCACAAAGTTCCGCTTTAAATTGTTTTTCTCTCAAAACTGCACTATAGAATATGGTGTTCATCTAAAAAGACACTATATAAGTTTATATTTATACATAAACGAAAATCCTATGTGTTACCCTTATTGAGCATTTAGCCCATATGATAATTAGACTCCCACACATGAAGATCCCAATAAATCTCCCCCTCACGACTATGTGGGAGGATTCGCCATCCCAACCATCAATTTATAATGTTCAAGCTTTCCTTTAAGCAATGCCTTTGTCATCATGTCAGACCCATTATCATCTATATGAACTTGATCAACCTCTATAAGTTTAGTGTTAGTCCTTTTCTCACGCAAGTATACGCGGTCAAATAGTAGCAAGTAATAAGTAAGAAAGATCGTTCCCACGAAGACTAGGTGTATAAGACAAGAATTCACTTATGCAACAACGTATGATTATTAAACTAATGCTTGAACGAGTAATAAAGTATGAATGTAACTAAACGAATCAACTAACGAAATTATCTAACGAGTTTTACTTATGCGAGAGAAAACATGGATCCCTAACTTCATTGTTTATTTAACTCAGAGTATTAATATACTTAATCAATATGTAAGATAACTACGATTACTAATCAGATAACACAAATCAGAATGCGCTACCTTTCAGTACACGTAAACCAAACCACTTAAACAACCACAAAAGAGATAGCAGTTAAGCAGACACTGCTTGCATGACAATCCTATATGTCTATATGAATTGAGGTACAATTAGTTTTAAGCACAAGTTACCTATTTCGATTACATAAGGTAATATGATATGGTTAATGACATATTACGAATCATGAACAATTACAATACGAATCATTCAAGAACCTATGCTAGCATGGCAAGTTCTAAACCCTTAAATCTACTTTTGCATTCATTAAATATTAACAGAATAGATGTTCACGACGCATCTAACGATAAACACAACCATACTAGGTAACTGATAAACATATCTCAAAAATCAATTAAGCAATAAACCCTAAATATTATTCAAACAAATCCGCAAAGGTTCCATGACAACGATTAGTTCATAATCGACCAAATCACCATCATGGATGCAAAAATTAACATAATTCTTTAGGAAAAAAACAAAAAAAACGAATAAAAGTTTAGAGAAAGTTAAACCGAACAACTGCCGTAAGTATTACCTGACAGAAGCACCGATCGGAAAACCACCGTAGCCGTCGCCGCATTTTGATCTCCGTCTAGTAGCTGCTGCCGATCGAAAATGTCGTAGCCGTCAACTGCGTTTTCTGGTATCGTTTGTCAAGAGTAATACCTCCTCTGCCGATCGAGCACCACCACAGCTATCGCCTACCTCCTGCTGTCTGGTTATATGTTGCCGCTACCGAAAGAAAACCGTAAACGGCGTTACCGATCGAAAGCACAAAACAGCTGTCACCTGTTCTCTTTTTCTTTCGTGGTTGTAGGTTATAAACTCAAGAAGAAAATTCAAAACAATGGTTTTTTGCTTTTCGAACGGACAGACCAGTTGTTATAAACGGACACATCAATTGTTAAACCCGTTTTGTCTTCTCTGTTTTATATATTCAGCAAGATCGATTGGCTTTGCTTTTCGAACGGACACCAATTGTATCTGCTTTTCGAACGAACACCAATTGTATCTGCTGCAATCAAGTCTGTCGTAATCGCGTCAGTAGACAATTCCCCTTTTTCTTCTTGGCTCTATTCTATTTATAATCTCTGCCAAAACCTTAAAAACAATCAAATTACGTATCGTAAATATTTATGTTAAATAAATAATATTTTAAACAATATAGGTAAATAAAATATTCGGATTAATCTAATATTCTTTTCTTAATTCAGCATTAATTTCCTTTTATGCTTCGCTTTAATATTTTTTTTCTTAATTCAATATTTTAAATAATATCTCAAGAAATATGTTTTATTTTAATATTAATATATTTTTTAAGTATTAATATATTTTCCTTTAGAAAAGCACGGGTCATAATATATTTTCGTAGCATTAATCTTTTTTTTCAACATAAATATATTTTTTCAAGCATCAATATATTTTTCTTTGTTTTCAACTGTTCCAAAATTGCCCTCAAGTACATTAATTTTCCAGTTTCTTCAATTTCAACCCCAAATTTATTAATATTATCACAATTTACCCGTGGCACAAGTGTATTTAAGAATACTGGAAAAATACGTTAAAACTCAACGAATACTTGAGAACTGGTGACGATTTTAAGAATAATAGAAGCGTAATAAGTGATATGAAATGCACTTATCAAACTCCCAAACTTAAACCGTTGCTTGTCCTCAAGCAATGCAAAACAGGTTTAACAATTGATGCATGAATACAACTGAATTTAAATGAATGCAAGAACGCAATGATCCCGAACGAGTAGCCGTAACTAATTCAGCATAATGCCTCAACGAATGTAATGACCTGGGAATGTGAAATAACTAGGTACTCAAATGTTAGTAACACAAGTGAAGAAGTGTTTGTGTGTGCTCAAACTAAATCGACATGTTCTTAGTACAAAATAATGGAGCTTACTTGTTCTTATCATAATAATCACAAGATTAGAAACGAAATACAACCTAGATTCTTCATAGTCAAGTTGCACATCCATATTTCCCTGGGGTTGTCAAAGATTTATTATGCTTTACTCTATATACAGACACACAAAGGCTTATTTGACCGTGCAATGGACGAGGTCCCTGAAAGACTTATACAAGGGTTCCCATGTAGCGAGCTTTAGGTTAGCGGATCCCAGACCGGAAAAGTCTTAGGTCACTAGGCACAAAGTCCCCTAGAACTTAATAACTCGAGTACCAAAGAACTCATCCTAGCCAATTTTTACCTCTTTTTTTTTTTTTTGTTTTTTGTTTTTTTTAACCGGATTAAGAATGAGTGCGTTTCTCTCCATCTCATTCCACCCCTAGACTACTCGCAATACGCAGCCCCCAGCGAGAGGACGTACATCGACGAGCGGCTACTAGCTTTTGACGCCTAACTGAATAATACACATATTTATCTTTCAACTCCCCAAAACTTATCTTTTTTTGCAATCCATGAGCTAATAAAGGATTAAGGTGTAATTCTGAACCTAATCAAGGATTATGTATAACAATACTCAAGTGTGCCCGTAACCAGTATAAAAACAATCGATGAGTCTACATGTATTAATTGTGCTTCTACATCAAGCAAGCTAACCTAATTAGATTTTATTCCTACTGTCATTCCAAACAATTTTCATCATCGGCTACTTAAGTAGAAACAGCAACTGAAGGAATCAAAGACGCGAAATGCATGAAAAAAAAATGATATGCTAATAGACTAAGTCGATCCTAAACACAGTCTATATAATCATGGCATGAAAATGCAAATAAGCATGACTAACATGAATAACTACTATGATGAATGCAACTACAAGAAATTAAAAGATAAAAAAAAACACTCCCCTATTCGTGCAGCAGTGTTGATCATTGTTTCTCAGTGGGTTGCCTCCCACGAAGCGCTTGTTTAACGTCGATAGCTCGACGATACCACTCGGAATCATATAGTGTCGAGGCTGATGCTGAATGCCTCACGGTTCTCCATATTTCCATAGTAATGCTTGAGTCGTTGACCATTAACTTTGAATGCTTTATCTGGCGATTCCTCATAGATTTCAACTGCTCCATGTGGATATACTGTCTTGACTTTAAAAGGTCCAGACCATCTTGACTTGAGCTTCCCTGGCAAAAGCTTTAGACGAGAGTTGAAAAGAAGAACCATTTGACCCGGCTCAAAAGCTTTATGTAGAAGCTTCCTATCATGCCATTTCTTGACTTTTTCCTTATACATCTTCGAGTTCTCATAGGCTTGAGACCGAAACTCATTAAGTTCATTCAATTGAAGCACACGCTTCTCGCCAGCTGCTTGAATGTCAAAATTCAACTTCTTTAAAGCCCAGAATGCCTTATGTTCGAGTTCTGCTGGAAGATGACAAGCCTTACCATATACTAACTGAAATGGTGACATCCCAAGTGGAGTTTTGTAAGCCGTTCGGTATGCCCATACTGCTTCATCTAACTTCAGAGACCAATTTTTCCTTGAAGGATTCACCACTTTTTCTAAGATTCGCTTGATTTCTCGATTCGAGACTTCAGCTTGACCATTAGTTTGAGGGTGGTAAGCGGTAGCAACACGATGAGAAACACCATATTTAGCCAACAATGCTGTGAACTGAGGATTGCAAAAGTGAGTCCCTTCATCATTGATTATAGCACGAGGAGTTCCGAAGCGAGTGAAGATTTGCTTACGAATGAAATTGAGCACTACCTTAGCATCGTTAGTTGGGAGAGCTTTCACCTCTACCCACTTAGATACGTAATCCACAGCTAAGAGTATGTATAGATTGTTGCAGGAGGACACAAATGGTCCCATGAAATCTATTCCGCATACATCGAATACATCAACCTCAAGAAGCATATTAAGGGGCATCTCATTTCGCCTAGAAATATTACCCACCATTTGGCATCGATCGCATCTACGAACGTACAGATGAGCATCCTTAAACAAGGTAGGCCAGTAGAAACCTGCTTGAAGAACTCGAGCAACTGTCTTATCCCCAGCATAATGTCCTCCATAAACTGTAGAGTGACAATCATGTAAACTTTCTCAATCTCACTGTAAGGAATGCAACGTCGGATAATCTTATCAACACACTGTTTAAATAAGAATGGTTCATCCCAAAGATACCATTTAACGTCATGCAAGAATTTTTTCCATTGAGCCCATGTAAAATCTGAAGGAATCACATTGCTGACCAGATAGTTAATAAAATCAGCAAACCATGGTACTTCTCCTTGAATCAGGAACAACTGCTCATCTGGGAAACATTCATTGATAAGAGTTCCATCTCCCTTGTCTTTCTCATGTTGCTCAAGACGTGAGAGATGGTCAGCTACCTGGTTTTCAGTCCCCTTTTTGTCTTTAATTTCCAACTCGAATTCTTGAAGCAAGAGTACCCATCGAATTAAGTGAGGCTTTGCATCCTTTTTAGATAGCAGGTACTTGATAGCCGAATGATCCCCGAAAACCGTGACCTTAGCACGAAGCAAGTAGGATCTGAACTTCTCAAAATCATAGACAACAGCCAAAAGTTCTTTTTCAGTAACGGTGTAGTTTCGTTGTGCATCATTGAGGGTTTTACTAGCGTAGTGAACCACGTGAAACAACTTCAGCTTCCTTTGACAAAGAACGACTCCCACAGCAAAATCAATAGCATCACACATCATCTCAAATGGCTCTTCTCAGTTAGGCGCAGTGATGATAGGGGCTGAAGTCAACGTTTTCTTCAAAAGCTCAAAAGCAACGAAACACTCTTCAGTAAATCGAAAGGGAACATCCTTTTCCAGTAGACTACAAAGTGATTTGGTGATCTTTGAGAAGTCCTGAATAAAACGTCTATAAAATCCAGCATGACCAAGAAAACTACGAATTTATTTTACTGAGATAGGAGGAGGAAGCTTTTTGATCGTTTCAAGCTTGGCCTTGTCTACTTCTAAACCCCTCTTAGACACCTTGTGTCCAAGGATGATACCTTCTTGAACCATGAAGTGACATTTTTCCTAATTAAGAATGAGGTTTGTTTTCACACATCTCTCAAGTACTCTACCCAGATTAGATAGACAACCATCGTATGATTTCCCAAATACCGTGAAATCGTCCATGAACACCTTTATGATATCACTAACCATTTCAGAGAAAATGCATCATGCACCTTTGAAAAGTAGCGGGTGCATTGCAAAGTCCAAACGAGACACGTCGAAAAGCAAAGGTACCAAAAGGGCATGTGAAGGTCGTCTTCTCCTGATATTCTGGAGCTATACAAATCTGATTGTATCTTGAATATCCATCGAGCATACAGTAATATTCATGGCCCGCCAACCTATCCAACATCTGATCAATAAATGGTAAGGGAAAGTGATCTTTTCTAGTGGCCTTATTCAATTTACGATAATCCATGCAAATTCTCCATCCAGTGACTGTCCGAGTGGGGATGAGTTCATTATTTTCATTTGTTACCACTGTCATTCCTCCCTTCTTTGGTACACATTGCACCGGGCTTACCCACTGACTATCTGAGATAGGATAGATAATGCCTGCATCTAGCCACTTCAGAATATCTTTCTTCACCACCTCTTTCATGATAGGATTTAGCCTCCTCTGATGCTCAATAGATGGTTTGCTCCCTTCTTCGAGCAGAATCTTGTGCATGCAGTAAGAGGGACTGATTCCCTTGATATCTGCTATGGTCCAACCAATGGCTGATCTGAACTTCCTCAGGACTCTCAATTGTTTTTCTTCCTCACTACGTGAAAGGTTAGATGCAATAATAATAGGTAATGTAGATAACTCTCCTAAGTAAGCATACCTGAGATGATCTGGTAGTGGTTTGAGTTCAAGTTTAGGAGCTTCTTCTAGCGAAGGTTTAAGGCTTTCCTGAGAATCCTTAAGATCATCCAGTCTGAGCGACTCATGTGGAATATTGAGCCTCTTTTGATACGGGGCTGCCTGTAGTAGTTGAACACATTCGGATATCTCTTCGTCTTCTAAGTCAGTTTCACCATGTAGAACTCTACCTAGAACATCTGAACTCGCATACCGATCCACCTCATTGTTGTGCAAAGAATCGATCATATCCAACCTGAAACATTCTTCATCCTCTGTTGGAGATTTCATAGCCTTGAAAACGTTTAAAGTGACATTCTGATCTTGCATTCTCATAGTGAGTTCCCCTTTTTGGACATCGATCAGAGTTTTACCCGTAGCCAAGAATGGTCTTCCCATGATTATGGGCATGTTTTTGTCCTCTTCGAAATCCAAGATAACGAAGTCAGCAGGAAAGATGAGCCTGTCTACCTTTATTAAGACAACTTCTACGATCCCACGAGGATATGTAATAGAACGATCAGCCAGTTGCAAAGAGATATTAGTCGGTTTTGGCTCAGGTAGCCCAAGTTTCTCAAACACAGATAGGGGCATCAGATTGATGCTCGCTCCCAAATCACATAAACATTTGCTGAAAGTCAAATTTCCGATTGAACAAGGAATGGTGAAGCTTCCTGGATCTTTGAGTTTGGGAGGCAATTTCTACTGTAAGATCGCACTGCATTCCTCAGTGAGCGCCACTGTCTCAAAATCACCAAGCTTTAGCTTTTTCGAAAGAATTCCCTTCATGAACTTGGCATAACTAGGCATTTGCTCTAATGCTTCAGCAAAAGGTATGTTGACGTGTAGCTTCTTGAACACGTCCAAAAATCTCCCAAACTGAGCATCTAGCTTCTGTTTCTGCAACCTTTGCGGAAAAGGTGGAGGAGGGTAGATCGTAGGCTCAACAACTGACTGAGATGGCTTGTTAGGTTGCTGATCTTGACCAGAATTAACCTCAGATGAGGGCTGATTTTGAGCAGAATTTTTCAGAATGGGCTGATTTTGAGAAAAATCCACCTCTTGTTGAACTGTAGGGTTCTCAGCAACCTTTCCTGATCGCAAGGTGATAGCTTGGCATTGCTCCTTGCTGTCCCGTTTACCTGGATTATATTCTGTGTCACTAGGAAGAATTCCCTGAGGTCTAACAATCATGTTACTGGCCATCTGCCCAATCTGATTTCCAAGGTCTTGTGAGATACCATCAGACTTTTAATCATTAACTTCATCTCTTCGAATTTAGAGTCTCTCACAGAATGTTGAGAAGGGTCAGGATGTTGATTCTGAGGTTGTCTTGGGGTATACTGTTGAGATTGATGTTGCTGCCCTTGTTGCTGAAATCCAGGAGGAGCGTATGGCTTAGCACCATAATGTTGATTACCTTGTTGATTATTGCTCCAACTGAAGTTCAGATGATTTCTGTTGCTTGGGTGATAGGTGTATGAGATTGGTTGTTGATTCTGCCTCTGAAAGTTACTCACAAATTGCACTGACTCAGTAGAGATTGGGCATTGTTGAGTGTCATGCCCTCCAGCACAAATCTCGCACACACTAGCTACCTGTTGTACCCCTAATTTAGTCAAAGAATCTACCTTCATGTTTAGAGCTTCAAGCTGAGCTGCTAAAGCAGTGGCAGTGTCTACGTTAAGAATACCAGCTACTTTATGATGTGACTGTCTCTGAGAAGGGTTTTGGAATTCATTAGCAGCCATCATCTCAAGGAGCTCATGAGCTTCGTCATAGCTTTTCGTTAATAAGGCTCCCCCAGATGCAGCATCGACCATGGGCCTTGTTTGCGCACCCAACCCATTATAGAAGCAATTTATTACTAACCAATCAGGCATCCCATGATGAGGACATTTTCTAAGCATCTCCTTGTAACGCTCCCTAGCTTCACTTAAAGATTCACCATATGACTGAGAAAACTGAGTAATAACATTCCTCAAGGCGGCTGTTCTTGCCATAGGAAAGAATTTTGAGAGAAATATCTGTGCTAGTATATCCCAAGTAGTGATCGAGCCTGCTGGTAAAGAATGTAACCAGCTCTTAGCTTTGTCCCTCAGAGAAAATGGGAAGAGTCTCAGTCTTATGGCATCATCTGAAACACCGTTGAACTTGAAGGTATCACAAATTTCAAGGAAGGTCATAATGTGCATATTAGGATCCTCAGATGAAGCTCCCCCAAACTGACAAGAATTCTGCATCATCTGAATAGTGCTGGGTTTAATTTCAAAATTATTCGCAGCGATATTGGGTCTGACAATGCTAGACTGAATATCCACGATCTTTGGTTGAGAGTATTCCATGAGTGCTTTTGGAGCTGGATCTCCCATTGTAGAATTAGTATCAGAATCTGCGAATATTAACTCTGTTCCTTGCTGTGTTTCAAGCTCCTTTTGTACTAGTGCTCTAGTTTGAGACCGTGTTTGCATACACACTCACGAACCTGAAGCACAAGAAAACACACAAAAAGAAAGTAACCGAATCAAGTCAGTAGTTTTATAATGACTCTTGCTGATAAGCAATAAAACTGTCAAATAACACCGAGTCCCGGGCAATGGCGCCAAAAACTTGTTAGCCCTTTTCTCACGCAAGTATACGCGGTCAAATAGTAGCAAGTAATAAGTAAGAAAGATCGTTCCCACGAAGACTAGGTGTATAAGACAAGAATTCACTTATGCAACAACGTATGATTATTAAACTAATGCTTGAACGAGTAATAAAGTATGAATGTAACTAAACGAATCAACTAACGAAATTATCTAACGAGTTTTACTTATGCCAGAGAAAAAATGGCACCCTAACTTCATTGTTTATTTAACTCAGAGTATTAATATACTTAATCAATATGTAAGATAACTACGATTACTAATCAAATAACACAAAATCAGAATACGCTACCTTTCAGTACACGTGAACCAAACCACTTAAACAACCACAAAAGAGATATCAGTTAAGCAGACACCGCTTGCATGACAATCCTATATGTCTATATGAATTGAGGTACAACTGGTTTTAAGCAAAAGTTACCTATTTCGATTACATAAGGTAATATGATATGGTTAATGACATATTACGAATCATGAACAATCACAATACGAATCATTCAAGAACCTATGCTAGCATGGCAAGTTCTAAACCCTTAAATCTACTTTCGCATTCATTAAAGATTAACAAACTAGATGTTCGCGACGCATGTAACGATAAACACAACCATACTAGGTAACCGATAAACATATCTCAAAAATCAATTAAGCAATAAACCCTAAATATTATTCAAACAAATCCACTAAGGTTCCATGACAACGATTAGTTCATAATCGACCAAATCATCATCATGGATGCAAAAGTTAACATAATTCTTTAGGAAAAAAATAAAAAAAATGAATAAAAGTTTAGAGAAAGTTAAACCGAACAACTACCGTAAGTATTCCCTGACAGAAACACCGATCGGAAAACCACCGTAGCCGTCGCCGCGTTTTGATCTCCGTCTAGTAGCTGCTGCCGGTCGAAAACGTCGTAGCCGTCAACTGCGTTTTCCGGTATCGTTTGTCAAGAGTAATACCTCCTCTGCCGATCGAACACCACCACAACTATCGCCTACCTCTTGCCGTCTGGTTATATGTTGCCACTACCGAAAGAAAACCCTAAACGGCGTTACCGATCGAAAACACAAAACAGCTGTCACCTATTCTCTCTTTCTTTCGTGGTTGTAGGTTATAAACTCAAGAAGATAATTCAAAACAATGGTTCTTTGCTTTTCGAACAGACACACCAGTTGTTATAAACGGACACATCAATTGTTAAACCTGTTTTGTCTTCTCTGTTTTATATATTCAGCAGGATCGATGGGCTTTGCTTTTCGAACGGACACCAATTGTATCTGCTTTTCGAACGAACACCAATTGTATCTGCTGTAATCAAGTCTGTCGTAATCGAGTCAGTAGACAATTCTCCTTTTTCTTCTTTGCTCTATTCTATTTATAATCTCTGCCAAAACCCTAAAAACAATCAAATTACATATCTTAAATATTTATGTTAAATAAAATAATATTTTAAACAATATAGCTAAATAAAATATTCGGATTAATCTAATATTCTTTTCTTAATTCAGCATTAATTTCCTTTTATGCTTCGCTTTAATATATTTTTTCTTAATTCAATATTTTAAACAATATCTCAAGAAATATATTTTCTTTTAACATTAATATATTTTTTAAGTATTAATATATTTTCCTTTAGAAAAGCACGGGTCATAATATATTTTAAGAGCATTAATATTTTTATTTATTTTTCAACATAAATATATTTTTTCAAGCATCAATATATTTTTCTTTGTTTTCAACTGTTCCAAAATTACCCTCAAGTACATTAATTTTCAAGTTTCTTCAATTTCAACCCCAAATTTATTAATATTATCACAATTTACCCGTGGTAAAAGCGTCTTTAAGAATACTGGAAAAATACGTTAAAACTCAACGAATACTTGAGAACTGGTGACGATTTTAAGAATAATGGAAGCGTAATAAGTGATATGAAATGCACTTATCATTTAGCATCAAGAATATATCGAATCTAATGATATCTCACATCGATACTTTTCGACTTTGAGTGAAACGAAGAATTCTTCACGAGATGAATATCACTCTGATTATCGCATAACAGTACATACATGTGTTGCCCAAATCCATGTTCTCTCAAGAACGTCTTCATCCATAGTAGTTCTTTACTCGTTTCTATCACTGCAATAAATTCACCTTCTGTCGTTGGAAAGGGAATACACTTATGTAGTCTTGATTTCCCTGTCGTAACCACCACAAAAGTTAATCAAATATCCAGAAGTAGACTTGCGAGTGTCAATATCTCAGCCAAGTCTGAATCAGAATAAGCCAACAACTCAAGTTTCTCCATCCCAAAACTGAGCTTTAAATTAGAGTTCCTCGCATATACCTCATAATCAATTTCACGGCTTCTCAGTGCTCATTGCCCACGTTTGACAAAAATATGCTCACAACGACAAATACTATGAGCTAAGTCAAGATGAGTACATTCCATGACAGGCTTAAATTTTTGATTCGTCCCTCGACCATCACGTTTTCTGACATTTAGTCCCTCGACAAAAAAATCACGGGTGAGGATCTCTAGACTATCAAAAATGAATAATTTTAGTCCCCGCGCGTGGTTTTTATCTTAGTGCTGCCCCGTGTCACCATAGTTAAATGGTTTTTGTTTCATACATAGTCTTTGGACTTTTAATTCCACTTTCACCCTTTGAATTTAATTTTTTTATTTTTTTATTTTTTAATTTTTATTTTTTCTCAAAACATAGTATATCAAAATTTGTTATACTTTGTTTTCTTTATCTTTTGTTTTCGTTTCTTTTTTCTAAAAGAAAGATTGAAAGACCAAATTCTTTACCGATTAAGGCATAAAATTTTTACAAAACCCAGAATTTCGTATAAAAAATTAACCTTTACAATCCTGGAAATTTTTATAAAAAATTAAAAACCCATTTAAAATTGTAAAATTCGAATAAAACCCAGAAAAAAAATTCAATAAGAAACTCAAATTTGTATGAAGTAATGGAATTTTCTAGAGAGATGGAAGAGATAGAAGAGAGAAAGGAGTTTACGATGAACTGATCCATCTTTCTCTTAGAAAAAAGAAACCAAAAACAAAGACTCGAGCCCACACAGAAAGCCCCCGTCCCCTCTCTCCCTTTCTCTCTTCTCTGCGATTTTTTAAGAGAGCTAGCTGCACGACAACCGAAGTCGCGTTGTTTTTTGCATACACTTCTTCCTTTCAAGAAAACGAGGACGAAAATTCGTTCAGATTGATTTATATCGTAGTTTCCTTTTACTACTCTATTGCTGTATCATTACTTTCTTAATACCAATGTCAAGAAAATTTCACAAAAGAATGGGTCTGTTAGCTTTGTTGTTCTTATCTGATTTTACTTCTTTCTTTATTATCTTTGTTCTGATGTGATTTACTTATATGAGCCTTTCAACTGCAGATGCATATGGAATATTAGTCGTATCTCTATTTTCTTCATTAGTTGAAGGACATTGTTTCTTGCTTAACTTGAAATGACTGGAAAATGGTGAGCTAACCACTTTAGCTTTGTCCATCTTAAACTTCTAAAGAATTTTCTCAATGTATTTTTCTTGTGAGAAGAACAACTTTTTCGAGTCTTTTATCTCTAGTAATTTGAATGCCAAGAATCTGCTTTGTTGGGCCTAAATATTATATTGTGAAAGACTTACTTAATTCTTTTTTCAAATAATTAATCCGCATATTATTCTTCCTAACAATAATCATATCATCCACGTAAAGTAAGAGAACAATAAAATCAGCATCGGCAAATTTCTTCACAATACACAATTATCAGAGGAAGTCTTCTTGTAGCCCTGAACCACACGAATAGACAACATTTTTACAACTCGAGAAAATATTTCATCAAAATCACTCATTTTTTCTGACCAAAGCCTTTGACTACCAATCTTGCTTTGTACCGAGGTTGCAGAGAACTATCATCTTGCTTTAACCTATACACCCACTTGTTACTCAAAGCTTTTCTCCCTTTAGGTAGCTTCACTAACTCAAATGTATGATTCTCATGAAGTGATTGCATCTCTTCATTCATTGCTTCAATCAACTCATTTTTACACACACCACTAACAGCCTCATCATAACACTCAGGCTCTCCTGCATCGGTTAACAAAATATATTAGTCAGAAGGATATCTAGTAAAGAGTTGTCTATCTCTAGTAGATCTTTTAGTTGGAACTTCAGGTTGTTCAACCTCTTCTTCATTCTCTTTTTCATCCACACAATCATTATCATGATCACTAGTATTAAAAATATGCAAACTTCTTGCAGTAAATGAGTCACCATCTGAATTTTCTTCAACTTCTGTATGAGTATGTGCAAGCGGAATATGCCCCAAATCTACCAAATCATTCTTAGACATAAGCATTAAATTCCGAGTCTTATCAATATCATGAACTATATGATCTTCCATAAACACAACATATCTGCTCCTAATAAGCTTCTTATTAATTGAATCATGAAATTTGTACCCAAACTCATCAAGGCCATAACCAATGAATGGAAACTGTCTTATCTTCGAATTAAGTCTAGACCTATCATATTTAGGAATATTCACATAAGCTTTTCATCCAAAGACACGCAAAGGATCATAAGAAACATATTTAGCTATTCAAAATCTATTTGGGATATCTCCATCCAACGGTACATAAGGATTAAGATTCAAGAAATGGACGTACCACTGTATTCAAAGCTTCACACAAAAAGTATTTAGGGAGTTATGATTGTGAAAGAAGACATCTCAACCTTTCAATCAATGTTCAGTTTAGTTTCTCAGCTACGCCATTCAACTGAGGGGTCTTAGGATGTGTCCTTTAATGTCGAATACCTTGCTGCCTACAATAATCACCAAAATGACCAATCTATTCTCCTCCATTATTACTTCTAACACACTTCAATTGTTTCCCAATCTGTTTGAAGATATCTAACACTGGATATTTTATTTTCAAAGTGTAAGCCCAAACTTTCTTGGAATGATCATCACCAAAAGTAACAAAGTACAGACAAACACCAAGTGTTCTGGTTTTAAAAGGACCACAAACATCAGTATATACCAAGTCAAGCAAACTTGGTTTTCTTAAAGAATACGAGCTCTTGAAAGACACTTTATTCTGCTTTCCAGCGAAATAGTGTATGCATCCTAGTGAATGTATTTTTCTTCCTTACAATATCTAATCATTTTTTCGTTAATATGACTGAGTCTTTTACGCCACAAATCAACCATTTCTTTAACATTAACAACATTGATTTTCTCAGTAGGCACCCTTGAAAACATAATGTAGAGGGAGGCAAATTTTTGTCCTCTTGCCACAACCAACAAGCCCTTAGTAAGTTTCCACTTTCCATTCACAAAAATACTACAATAGCCTTCATCATCTAGCTTTCCTGTAGAGATCAAATTCAATCGAAGATCGGGTATATGTTTAACACCCTTCAAAATCAATCTTGCACCCATGCTTGTTTGAAGATAAACTTCACTAATAACAACCGGTTTAGACGAATCATTATTTCCCATCTTTGTAGAACCAAATTCACTAGAGGTGTAAGTTTAGACGAATCATTATTTCCCATCTTTGTAGAACCAAATTCACTAGAGGTGTAAGATGAGAAAAATTCTCTCTGAGAAGTAGTATGAATTGTAGCACCGCTGTCAACTACCCAACCATTTTCATTAGACACATAATTCACAACAGCATCATCAATAACAATAAAGTAACTCTCTGAAACGGTAGCAACATTTTTCTCGTCACCACTTTCATCATAATTTTTCTTTTCTTCTTTACCATTGTTGGATTTCCCAAAAGTATTCTTCTTTCTCAAATTATGACAAAATTTCTTAGTGTTTCCGATCTCATGACAGTAGTAGCACTCCCAATCTGCAAATTTATTAGACTTGTTCTGACTTTTGCTTCTACTTTTACATCTAGTTTTCCAATCGCAATTTTTATTTCTACCACGTTTCTCAACGACTAGAGTTTCTGAATGTGAAGAGAAGCCAACTATTTTTTCTTCTCATATCTTCATTCAACATACTACTTTTATTCCATGCCATTGAAATATGACCTTCAGGAGCTGATTAGAAAGAGACATTCTAAAAGTATCTCACGAGTCTGGCAGCTCACCAAACAACCATAACACCAACTTGATCATCAAATTTGATACCCATGGAAACCAACTGATTAATCAAGCCGTGAAAGGTATTCAAATGATCTTTAGGAGGTGAACCATCTTGATACCTTAAATACATCAACTGTTTGAACAAAAATAACTTATTGTTGCATGCCTTCCGAGCATATAACTCCTCAAGTTTACTCCACAAAGTTCTTGTATTTGTTTCGTCTACAACATGATTCTACACATTATCATTAACCAATTGCCGAATAAAGCCACAAACCTGGCGATGAATAATTATCCCTTTTGCATCAGGCTTATCTTTAAATTTTTAATCACCGAACATTGGTAAGTGAAAACCTTTAACATAAAAAAGATCTTCCATATTCGATTTCATATATGATAATTTGTACCATTCATTGTCACCAGTTTGCTTGTATTGACCTCCATATTTGACACAAGACAAATACACAACCAGTTTCTCTAATAGGGACTGCATATTCCATCTTTGTATATAAGTAAGATTAATCTGATCTGCACACTAGTGTGATATTGTCCGATTTGGCCCCACTAGCCCGCACGGCTTTGCTTTTCGTCCACTTCCAAAAGGCCTCACTTTAATAGAGATATATTTTTAACTTATATACTGATCTTTCTTCCCATGTTTAACCGATGTAGAATGTGGGACTTTGGTCGCACCTTACAATCCTCCTCTTGAACAAAGTACCACTCCAGCCTCCTCATAACTGACTTTCATCCGCCTACTCTAGTCAGGTGGATAGACGTCTGAACTCTAGAGCTTTAGGGTAGATCCATCTCCTCACTATCAGATGATACTGTATTGCTTCTTGATCAAGCCACCACCTACTTGATGAGCTATCAGGCACTCCATCTATAGACGATATTGTGTCACTCTATGATCAAGCTACCTGCTTGATGAGCCATCAAGCATTCCATATATCCAACAGATAATTCACCTTAAGTATGGCACATCGCTTCTGGTAACATGTTCGACATCTTAGAATTTCACCCACATCACACCCACCATACCACGTTTCGTCTGGGCCTAGTGCTCTGATACCATTTTTAAGGACATAGAAGCACAAACAAAATCTTCCTTCTTGTATCAAATATGATTAGAGATAATAGCCTCAAACAAAATACCAAGTATTAATAAAATCAACGCAAATAACACAGAACATTTTTTACGTGGAAAACTTTCCTAGTGTAGGAAGTAAAAACTACGGGACTGATTTCGGAGTCCAACTAAATATTCACTATCAGTAGACGGGTTACAAAAATATTATGACAACTTCATACATAACCCCAATACACAAGATAATAAACTAAAATCATAAAACTCACTAAAATATCCCAAAAAATGCAATTAAAAGAAGCTGATAGAAAAACCCACTTAGAAGACTTCCAATCAAAATCCTTATGGTCAGATTATAGAGGACAAATAGGGGAGCATGCTCACTAAAATTGAAGCTGGTCGGACCACAAAAGACAGTCCGATTGAAAGTGCAGAGTTCTTTCTCGAATCGTTTTTCTCTCAAAACTGCACTATAGAATATGATGTTCATCTCAAAAGAGACTGTATAAGTTTATCTTTGTACATAAACTAAAATTCTATGTGTTATCATTATTAGGCCTTAGCCTATGTAATTATTAGACTCCCACATAGGAAGAGCCCAACAGGTATTCCAATGAATACCTCAACATGAGTCATAACTAACACAACCTAGCTATATTCACTCACTTTTAAATTTATATCTTATCTTCGTATCATTTTAATGATAAAATTTTTAGAAAAGAGATAGGCTCTCACGAGGAACGATCAAACCTCTAAATAGTTATAACTGAACGATCAAACCTCTAAATAGTTATATTATACATAGAGTACTCGATCAACATTATCATTTTTAATCAACCAGTGATAGGATGAAAAATTATCGACACATCCGAAAGTCCGAGAGGAAAATAGTGAGGTTCAAAGGTAAAAGCGCATTCGATATAGGAGATTTTGAAGCTGAAGTTATCATGGGCCAAGAAAATTACAAAAATGTTTTCTAAGTCATGTTCGTGGTTGTTGGCTCCTACACTTCTTTTGAATAATATATTTGGGAGTTCATGGGTCGATAACAAGATATGAGTTGTTAAAAGTAAGCAAGAGGTCGCTCACGAGTATTATAGAGTTTCTTAAAGAAATAAGAACTCATGGATTTTTTATAGAGGTTGAAGTTATGGACGATACAAAAACGGACTCCAACCTAGTGATGTCACGAGATGATACTGAGAGCTTCAAGTTTGAAGATTCGTACTTTATTGATAGTTAATCACAGAAATGAACTACTTTTTCGCTGCAAATTAAATTATTTAAAGTCTATTTTTTCGATTAGATTTGATTTTTGAAGACTCATTGAATCTATTATTTTTGTGTATGTCCTAAAATTAAACACAAGGTGTTATTTGTTTTAATAATTTGAAGAAAACTTATTTAGTTTAACATTTGTAATTTAGTTGAGTTGTTTAAATTTGTTTAATTTTGTTGTTGTTTATATTTTTTAGTTGAATTTGGTTGATTGATTTGTTTGACTTTGTTTAATTTTTTTGTTGAATTGAAATGTTTTGATTTGTTTCATTTATTTGAATTTGGTTAATTGATTTGTTCAAATTTGTTTGATTTCATTTAATTGATTTGTCTCATTTATTAGAATTTGTTTAATTTCTTTGTTTGGATTTATGAAATTTTTTTAATTAATTTTTTTATACATTTTATAAATTCAGAAATAAAAGAGTTGAGTGATTGATTTACAGGTGGGTGATTGATTTACCCTAAAAATATTGAGTTCCTGAATTATGTCTCATGTCTGAATATTTATTTTTAGTTTTAAGATTTCGATACTAAATCACTTGTGAGGTTGACAAGATTTTACCCGAATAATTTTGAGGAAGTTAGTATGTCTAGCCAAGTTGAGACTTATATTGTGTGTGTCAAGATGGATAATAATTTTTCCACCGAAAGGTATTTGGATCTATGTACTTAAAAAACCACATAATATTTGGATTAATGTGATGCTACCTTTGTCATTACCAATGGCCAACGCAATTAAGCGAATATTTCGTAGAGAATGTGAATAATGTGTTAAGAAATCGAATGTTAAATCTATGATTTAATGATTGCTAATGATATTTGTACAGAAAAATGTTTTTTATTACATCGACTTTCAAAACATAAATAAAGGATAAAATAATACTTATACATTTGGACTAGATAAAAATATCACTTTGATATTTTTTATTGATTTATATATATATTTATTTATTTACAGGATGCTTATATAATTAAAATATTATTTTTAAACGAGGGCTAACACCTAAAATTATAACTCTATAACTACAAAACTCTATTGTGAAACTTAAAAAGTATTCTATTTGTATAATGTTGAAAGTATATCCCAGTAGTTCCATCACTAACCTTGTATAGTTCTTCTTCACCCAAAATAATATAACAATTTTTTTCTAACGATCAATCAATCGGACTGCAGATCTTGACAATAGGGTATGGTTAATACAATTTATTTTATATGACTCTAGAGCCCTACAAGAATGGAAATTTGTTTCCTCAATTTGGTTCGGTTGTTTCGACTCTCGGTTCTTTTGGTTCTGTATAATTGGTACTCGTTTATGAACCGATAAAAATTCAGTTCGGTTCGGTTCTTCTAGGTTCAGTTCTGATTAATCCGGTTCACCACTTTTTGTAAGAGCCGGACAGGAGTAATTCAGACATCATCCATCTAACCAGACAGGGACGATTCGGACAACCTCCACTTAATAAACTGTCCGAACATAACTAAAGTATTAAAAACATAATCACTTCATGATTAAACTAATCACTTGTTTACTTAAAAGCTAAATGGGTCTTTAAACTCGACCCAAATTCATAAAAACACAACCCGAAAGCCCATATGGCCCAAAAGAAAAAGGGTATAAATACTCAACCACCTACATTAAATGAGGGTAATGATTATTAAATACAACCAGACAGCTCAATTCTCCCTCAACATTCTACCCAAACATTAAATACTCTCGAAATTCCACAAAACTCTAGACGAAGTTACACAATTGCCCTCAAAGGAAAATAAACCACATCAAATTGGCGACCACAGTGGGAGCACGGCGGTGCCTGAATCTAGCATTCAAAACCATTAGAAAAAACCAGTCCGACTGAATCCGGACGCACCGGAAGTACCACCAGCTTTGCTTGAAGTGGTGGGAGAAAATGATGAATACACCATCGAGGAGCGCGATAGGTTAAAAATTGAAATAGAAGCTTTAAGGCCTGAGAGGGAAAAGATGGGTGTAAAAGAGAAATCAAAGACGTCAGTTGCACACCATACTGAAAATCCTAGAGAGCATGAGCCTTCGAAGACCCATGTGAGTACAAAGAAGACTCATGCTAGCTCCAAAAAGTTTCACCGATCCAAGCCGGTGGAGAGCTCTGATTCAGACTCAGAATCTTCCAGTAGCTCCTCGGGCGGAGATGGAGTTGAGGAGTCCCTGTCGTCCAGCAGTGATGAGGGCCGATCTAAAAAGAAACAAAAGTTGGTTAAGAAGTATTCAAGAAAAAAGGATAGGCATGGAAAGTTAAAGAGGCATATAGGCAAATGGTCGTCTCATAGCCGGAGACACATAGACCAGATGCTAGTGGATCCTTTTTCCTTTCATGATGAGCCAGGTATCTTTGCAACTCCTAATTAGGATACCGTTTTCAGTCGTGATGGGAATTGGAGACAATCTCCATTGTCCTCCAAGATCCTGTCCGGGAACCTTCCTAAGAGGTTTGATAGTACAAAAATGGAAAAATACGATGGTAGTAAAGACCCGGACAACCACTTGGAACAATTTAAAAATTTCATGATGAATTTTGATGATGACGAAAAGTTGTTTTGTAGAGCATTCTCCCAATCCTTTACATGGAGTGCCTTGAAGTGGTATAACAGCCTACCATATGGATGCATTAGAAATTTCGATACCTTTTGGGTGGCCTTCTGGAGGCAGTTTGTTGGAAGTAAGGAGGTGAAGGGCAATGGAGATACAATCATCCATTGTGCCCAAGAACCGAACGAATCTCTAAAAGAATACATAAGTCGCTTTGTAAACACCAAAAATGGGTTGGCTGATTGCTTTGAACAAGTAGCAATAACTTCTCTGAGGCAAGGCTTAAACCCTGGAAATTTGGCTGATTCAGTGACCAGAAAAAAGGCCATGACATGGGGAGGTCTATTGAATCAGGCTGGAAAGCAAATTAACATGGATGAAACAAACAAAACTAGGGTGCACATGCAGGTGAGGTCTGCTCCGGCTGCACCAAACCCAAACCCAAACCAAAATTAGTCCGGGAACAAGACAAGAGAGGCTGGGTAGGGTCATAACAGAGCCAAAGCTCAGTCTCAGCCAGCAGCGCCAGCCCAGAGTCAACAATCAAGAAATAACCGAGGGCCTTGGGTTCAACCAGAGTGGTTTGCTGAGTTGAAAGAAAATATAGCCACCATCTATGACAAAACAAAAGAAGAGGTACACTATAGAGAGCCGTAACAATTGTTTCTGTCAGTATCATAATGATACTGGCCATACCACCGAGGGTTGTATTACTTTAAAACAAGAAGTCCAGAATTTAATTGAAAGAGGAAAATTGGGAGCATATGTTAAAAGAAGAGGAGGAAATAAGCCTGATAACGCTCATAGGGCTGGTCCGAACAATGCAGGCACATCAGCTCGTGAGGGAGCTATGGTGATAATTGAGAGATTCGATATTGATTTAGAGTACTTGGACCCTGACCCAACTCGAAATAGAGTGGGTGCCATTGAGGAACGTTGCAAGACGATGTCCGGGCTTATTAACTTTTTTGAATCACTCACAATTTTTGGAGGGGATACCATGACAGCACCCACTGCTTCTTCGAGAAAGAGGAATGTTCATACTTTATCTACCCAAATGGAGGGAGGCATGAATTCCTATCAATCGCAAATTCCATTTCCCTTCATTGTTTTCGATGAGGATGACCTGACGGATTTAGCTGGTCCTCATGAAGATGTTGTTGTCATAGGAGCATCCATCGGGGGCAATGACATAAGACGGGTTTTGGTGGACACTAGGAGTTCAGCCAATATCCTCTTTTTAACTTTTTACCAAAAGATGAAAAATCCAGCAGTAATTCAACGTTCGAACAAGTTAATTGTGGGTTTCACTGGAAGCTCAGCAGATGTGATTGGGGAGTTCGAGGAGGAAGTTTTGTTGGGCAAAGGCCCTTTCAAGAAAATGGTTTATATACTGTTCGTTGTGGTGGATTGTCGTACTTGTTATAATGCTATTCTGGGGAGGTCTTGGCTCTCTAGGATGCATGCGGTGGCCTCAACAGTCATTCAATGTCTAAAATATGTTGTACAAGCGCAAGTGGGAGTTGTTCGGAGCCGCCAAAAGATTGCCAGAGAGTGTTATGCAACAACACTGACCCCCGGACGTTGGGGGCAGTTCGGATTAACGAAGAATAGCAATTTGAGGGGCTTTCTATGGGCGAGGGTGAAATTGATGACCCCAGGGAGACCCCTGGAGTTTTAATACCGATTGGAGAAGTTGAAACACATTCTTTGGAAGAGGGAAAAAATGTTAAAATAGGGTCCAAAATGACATCGGAATTAAAAGGAAAAATGTTGAAGTTCCTAAAAGACCATCAGCATGTTTTTGCTTGGTGCAATGCTTATGTTACCGGGGTACCAGCAGATATTATATCACACCAACTGTCCATCCGAAGAGACGTAGCACCTGTGGTACAAAAGAGAAGAGCTTTTTCTAAGGAAAAGGCTGATGTCATAGTTCAAGAGGTCGACAGACTTACTAAAATGGGGCATATAAAGGAGTCTCAGTATCCTTTATGGACAGCCAATCCGGTATTGGTAAAAAAGAAAAATGGCAAGTGGCGTATGTGTATCAATTTTATAGATCTCAACAGAGCTTGCCCAAAATATTTATACCCAGTTCCCCGGATTGATCAGTTAGTGGATTCCACATTTGGGAACAAGCTTCTGTGTTTCATGGATGCCTTCTCCGGGTACAATCAGATTCAAGTAGATCCGAAGGATCAAGAGCATACTACGTTTGTCACTGATAGGGGCCTTCTTTGTTACAAAGTGATGCCGTTTGGGTTAAAAAATGTTGGGGCTACTTATTAGAGGTTGGTAATCAAAGCTTTTGCTGATCAAATTGGAAGGAACATGGAAGTATACATCGACGACATGATGGTAAAAATCATGGACGAAGAGCTGCACTTAACAGATCTCCAAGAAAATTTTGCTAACTTAGTAAAAGTAAATTTAAAACTAAACGCGGAAAAGTGTGTGTTTCGAGTACAGTCCAGAAAATTCTTGGGGTATGTAATAAGTGAGCAAGGGATACATCCTGATCCGGACCAGCTTAATGCTTTATTTCAAATGGAGCCTCCTGGGAATATTAAGGAAGTACAACGATTGACTGGGAGGTTGGCTGCGTTAAATCGATTCATTTCAAGGTCTTCGGACTGATGTGCCCCGTTTTTTCAAACTTTAAAAGGTGCAAAGGGATTCGACTGGTCTTCACAGTATGATGAGGCCTTCAATGAAATAAAAAAAACATCTCTCCTCTCCCAAGACTTTATTTAAACCTGTTGACGGAGAGACTCTTTTCATATACTTGGCAGTTTCGAGTTATGCCATAAGTGTTGTATTGGTGAGAGAGGTGGATAATTATCCCCGTCCGGTGTATTATATCAGCAAGAGCTTGATAGATGCAGAAAAACGCTATCTAAAACTTGAAAAATTGGCATTAGCCCTGGTGATTCCTGCAAGGAAGATGAGGCCTTATTTTCAGGCTCATCCTATTATCGTCCGAACATCCTATCCCCTGAAAAAAGTTCTTCAAAAGGCAGACATTTCGAGTAGGATGACTAAGTGGTCTGTGGAATAGGGAGACTTCGATATTGATTTTGCTCCTCGAACAGTAATCAAAGCCTAAGCGGTGGAAGATTTCTTAGTTGAATTTCACTCAGACAGGGATACTAAGCAAACAAAAGATGTGAAAAAAAAAGTCTGGGTAGTCCGGACTGATGGTGGATCAAGTACTATGGGATGTGGTCCTGGGGTGTGCTTGAACTCTCCGTATGGTGATAAAATGTACCAAGCTATATGTTTCGCTTTTAGGGCTTCTAATAATGAGTCGGAATATGAAGCTGCTATAGCTAGTTTAAACTTAGCTCTTATTTGTGGAGCCAAAAGGGTCAAGTTAATGAGCGATTCTCAGCTTCTTATCCATCATGCACAAGGTCAATCCAAAGCCAAAAAGGATCAGCTGGTAAAATACTTACTTCTTCTCAAAGATGTGGCGCTTAAGTTCAAGAGCATAGTTTATGAGCACATACCCCGAACAGAAAATATACTGGCAGACTCCTTGGCAACCATAGCCTATACTGAGTCCTACCTTTGGATTCATGTGCTGGAGTGCCCATCCATTCAATTTAGTATGGGTAAAGAGGAAGAAATCTTCGATATACAGATAAAACAGCCTCAAGATTGGAGGTTTCCTCTCCTTCAATACCTCTCAGATGGCATCTTGCCTCAGGACAAATCAATAGCAAGGAAAGTAAAGTACAAGGCTCGTGGTTTTGTCATCCTAAGAGATGTTCTTTATAAACAAGTGTTACAGTAAACCCCTCCTACGATGTTTGGGGGTTGACGAATCTCAAATAGTGCTCTCCGAATTACGTGATGGTGAAGGATCAGCTCAATGTGGGTTCAGGGCTCTAACGAGAAGAGTTTTGTTAGATAGGTATTATTGGCCCTCTATAATGCAAGATGCTAAGGAGTTGGTGAGAAGGTGTGACCCATGCCAGAGATATAGCAACGAAATTCATATTCCAGCCACCCCTTTAGAGTCAATTTCTGAGCGAATACCTTTTGCTCGATGGGATTTGGATTTAGTAGGACCTCTACCCATGGCGTCTGGAGGGCGCAGGACTATCATTGTTGCTATTGATTACTTTTCAAAGTGGATCAAATCCGCTCCATTGGCAGGTACAACATCGAAAGTTGTTATAAAATTCATTTTATTCAATATCTGCTGCAGATTTGGAATTCCCTTATACAGTGGTTGAAAGAGTCACGCTAGGGCCTTATCGTCTTTGTGATTTTGAGGGGAGGATGCTACAACACCCATTGAATATTCAACATTTGAAGCTTTATTGGGAATAGACATGTGTTTATACTTTAGAATGTTTGTTTTTAATGGTGCACTATTTCGTACCCTGTTGGCCCAAGAAGGTTTTAATGAGGCGTCATGTACTTGTACATATTCAACTTTATCAATAAAGTTCGTTTTGGCCAATGGTTATTTCATGTTTATTTGGATACTATCTTAACAAATCATCAAAGATTGATCACCTTTGAGATTAGTTAAAGGAAGTATATTCTAAAGTGTTTATAACACTTTTCGAAGAATTAACCACGTTTTTATAAGAAT
Organism: Limnanthes douglasii subsp. nivea; assembly: GCA_036936605.1. NCBI lineage: Eukaryota > Viridiplantae > Streptophyta > Magnoliopsida > Brassicales > Limnanthaceae > Limnanthes > Limnanthes douglasii. Next base: position 290,012,014 of record JAUPFV010000003.1, read on the forward strand.
TTTACATTTGGAATTTCTAGGTGAATGTTTTAAAACTCACTGAGAAATTCGACGAGCTAATCAAGCTTAACAATACATTTATATATATATTTCAAGAAGAGAATACTTGTTATTTTGTAGAATTTTGCATTTATTTTGTATTTAGCATCGAATAGTGTAGGGAACAACGATATAAAAAGGAGGAACACTTTGCCATTCAGATTGAGTTGTTACAATACAAAAAGAGGTATTTAGATTAAATAAGCAAAAAAAACACTAAATTAAAAGAGTAGTTAGTCAGAAGATTCTTCTTCTTCGGATGATTCCTCCTCTGAAGATAATGAGCTGAGAACGGGGTTGAATGCCTCACTTGGACGTTTTTCTTCGGGAATGTGGTTCCGAAAATTTGCTAGGTTAATTTTTGGATATGCAGCATGTAGTTCTCGAAGGAGAAGGATAGTTGCATCTTCTTTTCCGACCTGAATAGTTGTCTGCATATTTTTTGAGAGTTTAGTATCGCTAGTGGTTATAGCAGTAATTTTTTCTGCTTCAAAATTCTTCTTCAATTTCTCTATTTCATTGGACAACTCTTTATTTTTTGCTTCCAAAAGAGTTAGAGAATTGGATTTTTTAATGTTCAATTCAGCGACGTGTTCGGTTTTGAGTTTCTTTATTTTGTCTTCGTGAGACTTTGTCAGCAGTTCTGTGTCGAAAATATGCTTGATCCGAAGATAATCATTTATACAAAGAGCGCCTTTTATCAGCTCGGATCTAGATATCTCATAGGCATAAAACTGCTCGGATACTTTGTTATGCAAGGTCTCTCTGAATTTATTTTTAGCCTCATAAGCTTCCTTATAGTAAACCATATCCTTGGCCAGCTGCTTGAGATGGTCTTGAGAGGCTTCAATTTGAGAAGCAAGAGCTTTTGCAGCAGTATCAAGACCGGAAAATGGTTGAAGAGCGATAGCTATTGCAGGATTTGGAGGGGGGCTACGGTATTCCGAGGTACTAGTCTTATCAATCATATCCAGAGATGTAATAGTTTTGAAGGTACGAGGTGATCTTGGAATTTCTTTCTCTGGAGTAGGCCTCGCAAAATCAAGTATGTGTTTCTGTGTTTCCAAAATCAAGTATGTGTTTCTGTGTTTCGAAGGTACAAGGTGATCTTGGAATTTCTTTCTCTTGGAATGACTTTAAGGGTAGGATCATCTTCACCAACAAGTGCTTCTGTGTTTCCAAAATCAATAAACATATCTATGTCGAAGCTTGTGGGACGATGGTAAACAGTAGGAGAAACATTATCGATGACAATCATAGGAGGTTCTTGCTATGAATGATCTTCGGTTGGAGGATTTATGGGGTGTTGTGGTTGCTGGTTTTCAGCAGCATCATCTTCAGGCTTATCGATTCATTTGTATGAAGTGATTTTTCTTTGTTTTTTCTTCTTTCCGAGGGAATCTAAAGATTTTTTCTTCTTTTTCGATGACTTCTCTTGATTTTATCCCTCTTCGATGGGTGAAAGAGGGTGTTCAGCAGCTTTTCGTTTTTGACGATTTGGTTTAGAGGGTGTGGAAGAGTTAGCACCAGATGTGCTAACTACCTTTTTTCCTTTCTTCTCTTTGGTGATTTTTTCCTTTTTATTTTTAGGCAGATGGTTATCTGATCTGTTTCTGATTGGGAGGAAGACTTTGCAATCGGCTTGTGGAATTCGTAACACGAAGATCTTTGGATCTGTGTCAGAAGATAAATCTTTGGGAGACAGCCCACCTTCTGTGATCGGAAACATGTGGCATTAAAGGAAGTGAATGGGCTGGAAGGCGGTATGGAAGGCGTTATTCCATTCTTTTTCATCCCAGACAGCCAAGTTTTGGAATATCACCTTAGCTGTTTCTCGACGAGTGGAGTAGCGCTTCGAAATTTCTGGTATAAACAAACAAAATAAAATATTAAGTAAGGAAAAGGAACTATGTATTAAAAAATTAAGGAAGAAAGGAAATTTTTAGAGAACTTACGATTGCTTCTCCAGACCATAGTTAACTTCGAAGGATTGCCTTTGAAAATTGGCTTGCCATTCTCCCAAGATCCAGAGATGAAAACAAATCTTTGTTTCCAGAACTTGTCAGCTTCCAAAAGATCGTCGATGATTTTAAGATCATCCACTAGTGTAAGATAATAGAATGGGAGCTTCGGACCTTTTGAGAGCTGAGTAAGTAAAATGAACCACCGGTTTGAAGTTACTTGGGTAGGGAATAAGCTAAGAGTTTCGAAGTAATCTACGATCATCAGATCTAGTGGAAATCGAAGACCCCAGTTGATGATTTTTGGGTAAACCACCAACTCGTCATCCTTGCAGTCAAGGGGAGTTTCTCCTTCTTTTGGTAGTCGAAGGGTGATGTTATCTCCCATTCCCCATTGCTTTTTGAGGAAAGAGGCTTGGCTTTCTTTATAATATATGTATTGAACCTTTTTCAATGCGATAATATATTTGCTCTCGAGGTTTTTCAGATTCCTCCCAATTTTTTCCCTTCCTCCTCGGAAACAGAACATACATCAGCCTCCTCTTAAGACTCGGCTTCAGCATCGGATTTAGTAGCCTCTGAATCAGCTTCATTGGCTTTCGAGGTACCTTTTTAAGGATCTTGAGAAGAGGGAATGTTTGCTTATGATAGAGGAATTGCAGTTCAAATTTCTTCTTCTGTTATTTCTGTTTGAGGAGGATCGTCAGTGGTGATTTTCGAAGGAGATGGAGTTTGAATTATTGTTGATTCATCTCCCATTGCGATGAAGGTCTTTTTAGGTTTGGACGAAGAAGGTTTTTGTGAGGAAGGGTTATTTGTTTTCAGTTTCAGAGGAGAAACTTTGATTTAAGTTGAAGATGTTCCAGGGGTTTTAGGGCCAGCGATTTTAGATGATGATTTTTCTTCGATATTCGGAGTAGGAGAAATTTTTAGAACTTTGGTAGGATCGAAGTTACCGTAGTGAAATTTCTTAGTCGTAGTTCCAATTGGGCCACCAAAAATTAACCCTGCTCTTCGATATTCTTTGGCTCTTTGTGTTATGCAAACATAGTCGTAAGAACCGAACACCAGATTGCTATCAGTATCAGAAGATTCTGCTGTTTTGGGTAAAATGGCCTTCGACTTTTTGGTTATCGGTTTCTTTCTCATAAACCAGGAATGGATTGATCGGAGAAGATGAAGATTGATCGGAAAATTTGAGTTTGACTGTGAGAATTCTGGGAATAGGGGAGGAGCAGTTGAAGGTGGCCAAAAAAGCTCTGACTTCTCTCTAGAATGGTTGTGTGTAAAGAGAGTTGAAATAAGAAATGAATGGTATTTATACTAAAGTAGGAGAAGACGTGTGAAGATGGACAGACCCATTTGATGATAGGTTGGAATACGAATCGCTGGGTGGGTTAGATGTTCGACACTTGTCAGATTTACTTCACCGATTGAATGTAACCATTACGTATGTAACCATTACATTCGAAGGGGGAACACCTAAGCAATATGTCAAAGGCAATTTTTGTTTGGAAATTATTCAAAGGCAATTTTTGTTTGGAAATTATTCAAATTAAATACATCGAATATTTTGGTTATGATTCAAAGGTTACCTGGCTATGGCCTGGAATATATCATTAAGATTAGTTTGGTTTAAGAGTTTATAATTATGATATCATATATACGCTTCGAATATTAGTTCAGACGAACGGCTTCAGATAATTATTTTTATGATCATAGATTTGTTATTCGAAGATAATGGCTTCAAATAGTTTGCTTGTTTTGATTTATGGCAGGTTGATGATTCGAAGATAAACGACTTTGAAGAATTTTTAGTTCTCATTCATTTACTGACATGAGAACTAGGGGGCTTTTGATATGGAAATGAGTTTTTATGACTTAATTTATAAACAATCTAAATTCAAGGACTTGATTGTAATTAGTGTAAGCTTTGTCTTTAATTTATGAACGATGTAAGTTTTAGGAAGCTATTGTGACTTTACATAATTTGTAAGGACTAAGTAGAAATTAACCCGTTTTTGTAACAGATTCAGTTATTCAACTAAGTCTTGGCTCCTCTAATAAAGGGGTTAAACACTTTTTACTTGAAACTTATTTTGTACTTGTGTTTTCTCTCTCTAAAAACTCTAAAGCAATTTCTCTCTCTAGAATTTCTCTCTAGCAATTTACCTAAGCAAATCAAAACCTTATCATATTCAAACCGTGTTAGTTATTTTTTCCACAATTATAAGGATAGTGACGTTAGTGAGATAGTGGCGCTTAAAGCGCAAACATCTGTAAATGCCCACTGTTTTTATATTATAAATAGGGAAGACTTATCTACGAATAAAGTGATCTTTTTTGGCTTATCTCTTTCTTGACTAAAATACTTAAGGCTTTATTGTGGTTGAAGTTGTTATTTCCGTAAAAACATTGGCGCCGTCTGTGGGAAATCTTTAACCAATCACCATGGTAGTCACTAGGTCAAGACTCGAGCGAGAGAATCAGGAAACTAGCGAAACAACAACACAGCGGAGGAGAACTGTAAGTCAACCAGTAGGGCGAGGCATCCTACATTCCGGTCCCATAGCTCCTCAAGAGGTCAATCTTATGATACCCCAAGAAACGGTGGTGATAGAGGGACCGCCAATTCAGCAAAATTTTGTTTCCAGGGAAGAAATGCATCTCCATCAGCCAGTCAATGCATCAGGGGCTCGCAGAACTGCAGAATCCATACCGGCGGATAACTCGGTGGTTTCCCAACTAGAACAAAGAATCCAGAATCTCCAAGAGGAATAGTTGAAAATAATGTTTGACCGAAACGCAAGAGAACATGCTATGCTTTCTACGATGGTAGGTATGAACGACAATATTCATGCTCCGACCGCTAGGATCAAGGGAACAAGCAAGACCCACCAACCGTCAGGACCAGAGGTGAGCAAAGTCAACAAGACAGATTGTTCTTCTAAACGAGAAGACAAACAGGCAGGTGAAGGCGAGAACGGGGGAAAGAATCGTAGCAGAGAACTGCGCGACGAGGTGAAACAGACATCGACTAAGTGAGCTCGGGAGAATGAGGACCTCTGTTACAATTAGATCCGCCCGAAGTTGTAGGCCTACATACTGAAGGAATCGCCATTCTCTGAGAAGATCATGGAAGCTCAGCTCCCAAAGAAGCTTGATCTATTCAAGATGGAAGCCTATGATGGAACGGGGGATCCGGAGAGGCAGTTGGAGCAGTTAAGAAACATAATGATGGATTTCAACCCCGATAATGCGATGTTATGCCGAGCACTATCTATGACCCTCAAAGGTCACACCATGGATTGGTTCAGCAGCTTGCCAAAGGGGTCCATCTGTGATTTTACAGGACTGTGGAAAGCATTCAGGGAAAGGTTCGTTGGTAACAAGGTGCTTAAGCACGAGCGGGATTCGATCATAGATCTTTATCAACGCCGAGGTGAGTCTCTTAAAATTTATGTTAGAAGATTTGTTCATGATATGAATACTTTGCCAGATTTAGCCGAAAAAATGGCGGTGGCTTCCGTGAAATGGGGGCTCGATAGAAGAGGGGAACTGTATGGAGATCTCATCAAGTTCCCAACTAAGAATATGGGGGACCTACTCGCAAGAGCATATACCTTTATCAGGGTCAATGATGCTAGAAGAGAGGGGTCACTTGAGCGGCGTGAGTCGAACTTTAAAAATGGTGGATCATAACATAAAAAGACTTATGAGTAACCATTGAGAGATTATAAATGAAGACCCCAGGAGCTCGATCAACCAAATAGGCGATTCACCCCTTTGACTGAGGTTGTTTCAGTGATTTATGATCGCACAAGAGGGCGTACGAGGTATCAAGCTCCACACAAAATGAGCACGCCTGGATTTAAGGGATTTAATCGGTATTACTTCGACATATCTTCACGATCATGGACATTCAACGGATGAGTGCTGGCAATTAAGGGAATAGATTTTGCGTCTCATAGATAATGGCGAGCTAATCCAATATATCAAACGATCTCAACCGGATCGACAAGAGGAAGTTCGTTCTCCGAACACTAACAAACCGGCTAATGGACAAGAGCCAGAAGCAAACAAGCAACAGTGGCTAATGACCATATCAAGGGGATATTTGGTTGTAGGTCAAGGGTCTACTCAAAACAAACGAGCTAAAAAAGAGTTCGACGTTTACGAAATAGATGAAAATTCTTATCGAAACTACCGAGACCTAGTAGCCGACCTCAGATTTAATGATGATGACCTCAGAGGTGTCAGTTTACCACATGAAGACGTTTTGACTATTCACTTGGACATTGGAGGGGTAATGGTAACACGAGTACTGGTTGAAGGGGGAAGCTCTGCAAATATTATTTTCGAAAGCAGTTTTGATTGTATGCAGAGCGTGCCACCATACCGACCTACTCAGCGGACATTGGTTGGTTATGAAGGAAAATCCTCTCAATGTATATGTGTTGAGGAGGTGTAGCTCTCAAGGTCGGTCATAGAGCTACGAAGAAGGAACTAAAAACTCTATTCTTAATTTTCGACGCGCCGAGCCCTTACCATGCAATTATTGAACGACCATGGCTATATAGGATGGAAGCAATGTCGTGCACATTTTAACAATGCATTAAATATCCAGTAGGTAGCTCGATATGAACAATACGGGGCAGCCAAAGGACTGCGCGAACTTGTTATGCAATCGCGTCGGATCCATCCAAACCTATCCAATAGCAATTAAATGGCCAGGGAGGCATTACACCATCAACTTTAGATATCACCTCGCCAGATCCAGTAGATGATCTACGAGAAAACAAAGATTCAGCTACTACACATGCTACAACAGTGGATACGATCATAGCTGACAATAGAATGCTTCAATTGGGAAACGAGCTATCTCTAGACTCAAAGGTACGTTTCGTAGCTTTATTAGCAAAAAATATAGATGTGTTTGCTTGGGAGGAAGCTGATGTTTCAGGAGTAAGCCCTTCAGTCATAAGCCATGAATTGGCTATCAACTCTTGTGCTAAACCCGTGCGGCAAAAACGCAGGACATTTTCAGCTGAGAAGCATACAGCTATATTAGGAGAGGTAAACAAGTTAATTCGTTTGGGGCATATCCAAAAATCAAGGTACCCGGTCTGGATACCCAACCCAGTTCTGGTAAAAAAGAAGAACGGACAGTGGAGAATGTGCGTGGACTTTACTGATTTGAACCAAACATGCCCTAAGGATGCTTTCCCATTACCAAGAATAGATCAGCTGGTCGATTCAGCTTCAGGTTGCAAATTCCTATCCTTTATGGATGCATACTCAGGGTACAATCATATCCGCTTGCACCCATTCGATCAGGACCACACAGCCTTCAAACCGAACGAGGTCTCTATTGTTATACAGTTATGCCTTTTGGGCTGAAGAATGCAGGATCGACATATCAACGTCTGATAAATCACATCTTCCATGATCATTTGGGGTAACATCTGGAGGCATATATTGACAATATGGTCTTTAAAACCCATGAAGAAGCGCAACACCTCAATACATTACAGGTCATTTTCGATTTATTACGTAAATTTAATCTTAAGCTTAACCCGGATACGTGTTTGTTTGGTGTTTCTAAAGAAAATGTTATGGGATATGTGGTAAGTCAACAAGGTATTGAGGTAGATCTGGTTCAACTAAACGCAATTCTATAGATGGAACCACCAAAGAATGTCAGAGAAGTGCAGTGTCTTACAGGATGGTTAGCAGCCCTTTCGAGGTTTATCTCCCGCGCATCAGACAAGTCATCATTTTTTTTAAGTATTGCGGGGTGCTAAGACGTTCGCCTAGATAGAGGAGTGTGAAAAAACTTTTGTTGAGCTCAAACAGTACCTTACATCCCCTGAGATTTTGTATGCTCCTACTCCTGAAGAGCCGTTATTTATGTATCTGGCATTTTCACCCTTTGCTGTTAGTTCGGTTCTCGTGCGTGATCAGAAAGGAAAACAACACCCAATATATTACATGAGCAAAACGCTGAGAGATGCGGAGACGAGATATCTAAACCTTGAAAAACTCGTTTTGGGCTTGGTTATTGCAGCTCAACAAATGAGGTCGTACTTTCAAGGGCATATAATTACGGTACGAACAGGGTATCCTTTACGATTAGTATTGAAAAAGCCCGATATTTCTAGCAGGTTAACAAATGGAGCATTTGAACCACGCGTAGCTATAAAGGGACAAGCAGTTGCAGATTTCTTAGCAGAGTTCAGCTCGTCCAGAGAAGAACAGGTTGAGATAAACGACGGACAGGCGGTTGAGCTCGACCAATGGATCATTGAGGTCGATGGTGCATCTTCTACAACAGGAGGATGTGGAAGTATTATACTCAGAACTCCAAGTGGGAGGAGGTCAAATAAGCTGTACGTTTTAATTTTCCGGTCACAAATAATACTGCAGAATATGAGGCTGCCCTTTGTGGCATGAAATTGGCTTTGTTATGTGGAGCTCGAAGTATCAAGATCAGATGTGAGTCTCAGTTGGTGGTTAATCAGTTACAGGGTCTTTATGATGTCAGGCAAGACGGTATCAAGGAGTATCTTGTGATACTCAAGGAGTATGAGTCTAAGTTCACTAACGTGTTTTATGAGCAGATCCCACAAAGGGATAATTCGGCAGCCGATACTTTAGCTAAGGCCGCAGCTTCAGGTATCAAAACTGGACGATATTGGTACTCAAAGTGAACACCTGGACGAGCACAACAGTTATTAAAAACATGACAGTTTTTTTTCACAAAATTCGAACCTCAAATTCTACTGTTTTGGCTCCCAAAACTTTATTCTATTGTATTTTTATATTTTATTTTAGGAATATATATATATATATATATATATATATTAATTGGTGACTGATTGCATTCAGATTCGATTTGAATTTTGTTTTTAATATCTTTATTTTTTTAAATATTTGATTAGGGTTTTGGATGTCTCGTATGTAAAGCATGTGATTCTTTAATATTAAACATTTTGTGTTGTTTGCGAGTTCATATTATCCTTGGATTATAGTATATCTATCATTGTTTCTTTTCATAATATGAACTGTATTTTTAATGTCTATGATCTATTTGTAAGAGATAGAAGACTAGAAATATAACCAACTCTATATATATATAGATATAGATAGATTATTCGATACGAAAAGATAATACCAAATTGAAAAATTCATGATCTTAAAAAACAACTGAGATATTAAATAATTTCAATATAAAAATACTTATTTGATTATATATAATAATAATAATAAAATTGTTGTATGTCTAATAGATTTGGATGTATTTTTATACTGATTGTTTCCTTCAATTTATTTTGTTTCATATTCTTGTTTTAAATTTTTATAACTAAAACCTAAACAATTTCCACATAAACCAAACTCAGGTTAACAAGACAGAATCTCTTGGATTAAACGATAGAGAAACACAGAAAAAGAGATACATACCCAGATCTAAGAGTAAAAGTACCAAACGAGAATCAGTTTGTCTGAATTTTCCCCCTTTCTTTTACTTGCGTTATTTTTAAAAAAAAAGAAATGAAAAAGGATGGTGAAAAATTGAAAATATCTCTTCATATTCTCTCCTTTTTAGTTTTTATTTTTTATTTTATTTTTTATCACGAATGAGTTGAAGTGATATACTAACTCTTTTTCAATTAAAATAATCATTAAAAATGGTCTATCAGACTTTTTCTTTTTTTAAGAGTCCGCTGCACAAACCGATGTTAGAATGTAAACCAGACAAAAGAACGAGGTTAGAATGTAAACCAGACAAAAGAATAAACTCAAAGATGCCTTACCCCTCATGGGCCATGGCATAGTTTATTACACTATGTAAATGTTTGGTGGATAATGAAATGATGAATCAGCTAGTTTTTTTATATATTTTTTTGACATCGTGGACCATATGTTTATATTAAAAAATGTTTATATAATAATAATTATCAAAATATTATTTTAAATCTTTATAATGGTATTGTTGAATATTTTGTGATATTCCTAAATTTCCATAGGAAACAATTGTGTGCAGGATTATATCATACCAGTGCTTTTTCAATATTTTTTACTGATTCAGATAGACTATCCTCGGATTATAACTACCGCAACGACAAAAATAATCACTTACATGCTGCCAGTGTGGTGTTCGTACCCTGATGACTTGATTCTACCGTGAACTTTTTTGTTTGAATATTTTTTTATACTATCTTATTAGTTTAATTGTTTTTATGACTTAGTTTGTAGTCTCGAAACCTCATGCGTAGAGAAAGAACTTCATTCAAATTCAATAATTACAGCATCATCTTTTTTTAATCCTAAAAATTCGTCATTAAGCTTCTCCAATGAGATAAACTCTCAAAATCTCCAATAGCCGTTTTGAAAAGTAAAATTGTGAATGGCTGCAAAATAGAATTGAGTGTGTAGGTTTTATCCATTTAACAAAAAAGACAATAACAAAAGTTAAAACTTATTGAGGATATATAGCTACCTCCTTTTTCATGGTGACAACTTTTGAGCTGGTCTTTTATACGGATTTGATATTCAACCTGCACTTCCAAACTCTTCGACAAATGCTCTTTTATTGTGGATATGCATTTTCCAGGTATTTTTTGTTATCCTAAAATCAAACTTTTGATTCGCTTTTCAGTGGATACATGTTGTCGTATTGGAAAAATGGAAGATGATATTTTTGTGTTTGAGATTATGAATAAATTGATAAAAGAAAATAATAGTGTTTTAATGGATAAAAGACTAGGTTTTGTAATAGAAACTGGAGGATTTTTGTGTGATCGTTGGGGAAATAAAAGAAAGTGTTACAAGTTAAAATAGAAGATTGCAGTGTTTTGAGTCTGCTGACAGAAATATACCCTGAAGAACTTGAGAAGCCATCTACTATTCAACAAAGAGGAATTGTTCTTTTCTGCAAGGGTTTTGATGTGATACAACAAGCACAGTCTGGAACTGAAAAGACAACAACTTTTTACACGCGCAAGGGTGATGTTGTGCTTAGTAAATGGGTTGAAAAAGCAGACATAGAACAAGTGGATGGATTATATCTTGTTCTTGCTGACCACAGTAGTGCCAATGACATGGTAAAGATGGACAAAGCTGAGAAACCACTTCCTGACAAGAGCTGCAACATTCAAATTCTCACCTCTTACACCCTTATGTTGGTACCAGTTGAAATCAATGGTGAATACGCCAATATTTTTGCAGTTCTGTCAATGTTTCAGCATTCTGAATTCGAGGTCGAATTCTTCCCAACCGGGGAAGGATGAAGTAGTGTAGACTGCAAACAGACTGGTTTCTTGCCCAGGTATTGGAATTGGGTCAAACAGGTACTTAAATCGAAGATTTCGACGAGCCCGTCAGATTTAAAATGTGTGACTTTGTCACTAAGTTTGATACCCAGATTCGACATGTAAATCCTCCGAAAACCAGTTTTAATATTTTAGTGTTAATTTTATTTATTTTTTTAATTTAAAACATTTATGTAATTTCCCTTATTTGGAATTAGGGTTTTGGGTAATGCTATATAAAGCATCATATACCATATTTTTTCGTCAGACTTTGATTAATTAAATTTTGAGAATTATTATTCTGAGTCTCTTTATTTCTCGAACTTAGGGTTAGGGTATTATCGTTGTCTGTTTCTTCTATTTCCGCTTCGCTACCATATTGGTATCAGAGCCCAACAATTCCTGCTACGCAGATACAAGAATCATGTTCCGGGTACCTCTTGATTTGAATGCTAGAATAGAGAACGACATCTTCCAGTCAACCTGCACAATTGGAGGAAGAATTTGCAAATTTGTAATTAATTCAAATATCTATGAGAATCTGATTTCAGAGGAGGCTGTTCAGAAACTGGCGTTGAAGACTGAAGCTCTTCCATACCCGCACATACTGTCAGGACTGATAGAGTACACTGCGGTAACAGTTTCTAAACGGTGTCAAATTGTATTTTATGTTGGTAATTACAAAGATACAACATGTTGTGACGTAGTTCCTATGGACGTTAGCCATCTAGTTTTAGGACGTCCATGGCGATTTAAGATAAATTCTACTTATGATAGTAGAACAAATCGATATAGTTTTGTGAAAGATGATATCAAGTTTATATTAGTGCCATATAGAGTAATGTCTCCAAAACCACCACCAGTTAAGGACTTTCATGCTCAAATTGCACCAGTTGCCGATCTTAGTTGTGATGCTAAAACTGTGTGTGACTCCGTGTTTGACAAGCCAGTCTATGATACATATATTTTTGAAGATGTATTTGGGTCGGTATTTGACAAACCAGTCTACGATGAGTATGATGATGATTAGGATGATGAAGATCTAACTGATATTGAGGAGAAACTTGTAGATCGAGATATTGTCTCAGGCTTCAATACACCAGACTACATCGCTTCAGACCTTCTATTGAAGAAGCACTGCAAACTAGCAGATTTTATTGTGGAGATGCATCTTCGAGGTATTTTATATTATTATAAAATCAAACCTTTGATTTGGTTTTCAGTGGATACATGTTGTCGTATTGGAAAAATAGAAGATGATATTTTTGTGTTTGAGATTATGAATAAATTGATAAAAGAAAAGAATAGTGTTTTAATGGATAAAAGACTAGGTTTTGTAATAGAACCTGGAGGATTTTTGTGTGATCGTTGGGGAAATAAAAGAAAGTGTTACAAGTTAAAAATAGAAGATTGCAGTGTTTTGAGTCTGCTGGCAGAAATATACTCTGAAGAACTTGAGAAGCCATCTACTATTCAACGAAGAGGAATTGTTCTTTTCTACAAGGGTTTTGATGTGTACAACAAGCACAGTCTGGAACTGAAAAGACAACAACTTTTTACACGCGCAAGGGTGATGTTGTGCTTAGTAAATGAGTTGAAAAATCAGACATAGAACAAGTGGGTGGAGTATATCTTGTTTTTGTTGACCACATTAATGCCAATGACATGGTAAAGATGGACAAAGCTGAGAAACCACTTCCTGACAAGAGGTGCAACATTCAAATTCTCACCTCTTACACCCTTATGCTGGTACCAGTTGAAATCAACGGTGAATACGCCAATGTTTTTGCAGTTCTGTCAATGTTTCAGCGTTCCGAATTCGAGGTCGAATTCTTCCCAACCGGGGAAGGATGATGTAGTGAAGACTGCAAACAGACTGATTTCTTGCCCAGGTATCGGAATTGGGTCAAACAGGTACTCAAATCGAAGATTTCGACGAGCCCGTCTGATTTAAAATGTGTGACTCTATCACTAAGTTTGATACCCAGATTCGACATGTAAAGCCTCCGAAAACCAGTTTTAATATTTTACCGTTAATTTTATTTATTTATTTTAATTTAAAACATTTATGTAATTTCCCTTATTTGGAATTAGGGTTTTGGGTAATGCAATATAAAGAATCCTATACCCTATTTTGCCGTCAGACTTTGATTAATTGAATTTTGAGAATTATTATTCTGAGTCTATTTATTTCTCTAACTTAGGGTTAGGGCATTATCGTTGTCTGTTTCTTCTATTTTCGCTTCGCTACCACTCCCTAAACTTTCAAACTGATACTGCCTTGTTCATTATACCTGCTGGATTATCGTGTGTAGACACTTTCTTCACATCAAAAATTCCCTTTGATATTATATCACGATTAAAATGATACCTGACATCTATGTGTTTTGTACTCTAATGGTATATCTGGTTCTCTGTAAGGTGTATGACGCTTTGACTGTCACAAAACATATTTGTAGTACTCCTATCCAAGCCCAAATATGCCACCAAACCTTGCAATCCTATTGCCTCTTTAAGTGCTTTTGTTACCGCCATGTACTCTGCCTCTATTGTAGACAAAACTACAGTAGCTTGCAACTGTGCTTTCCAACTTATTGCACTCCCAGCTAGAGTAAATACATATCCTGTCAGAGATCTTCTTTTATCCATATCACTTGCAAAATCAGAATCAACAAAACCAACCAATGGTCCTGCAACATCATTTAGTGATTCATCCATATCTGTCTTGTTACAAGTTAAGCCAACGTTTACAGTATTCTTAAGATACCGAAGTATCCATTTCACTTCTTGTCAGTGTTCTTTCCAAAGACATCCCATGTACCTGCTAACTACACTAACGGCATGTGAAATATCACGACATGTGCATACCATAGCATACATGATACTACCAACTGCACTTGCATATGGAACCTTCGACATTTGCTACTCCATAACTGATACTATTTTAAAAGATGTAAGTCCAATTATATCATTTTTCTACTCCATGTTGATGATATGTTAGTCGCAGGTTCAGATATGGATGATATTAGAAGATTGAAAAAACAATTGTCAAAAGAATTTGACATGAAAGACTTGGGTCCGGCGAAGAAGATTCTTGGAATGAAAATCACACGAGATAAACATAGAAATTTTTTACAGTTATCTCAGTCAGAGTACATCGATTGCGTTTTGAAGAGATTTTATGGATGATGTCAAGCCAATTAGTACACTATTGGCAGGTCACTTTCGTTTATCCAAAGATCAATCCGCTAAGACGGATGAAGAAAAATACTTCATGGATATGGTTCCTTACGCCTCAAATATTGGAAGTTTGATGTATGCAATGATTTGTACGAGACCAGACATTAGTCATGCAGTGGGAATTGTGAGTAGGTTTATGTCAAACCCAGGGAAAATTCATTGGAAAAGCTGTCAAATGGATTTTGAAGTACCTACTAGGTACAACATAATAGTGTTTGTACTTTGTTAAGGGTGATTTAAAGGTGCAAGGCTACATAGATGCATATTTTGGAGGTGAATTTGATCACCGAAAAAGCACCACCGGTTATATATTTACTTTTAGAACTATAACTGTTAGTTGGATGTCAAAGTTACAGAAAATTGTCACTCTATTGACTACGGAGGCTCAGTATGTAGCAGTGACCGAAACTAGTAAATAGATGATATGGCTTCAAGGTTTTACTGAGCTGGGATTTAAAGAGAAGAAGAACGTTCTGCATAGTGATAGTCAGAGTGCAATACAGTTGGTGAATAATTCAACATTTCATTCGAGAGCCAAGCATATGAGTCTTCGTTATTATTTCATCAGATATTTATTGGAAGATGAGGTGCTAATACTGGAAAAGATCCAAGGAAGCAAGAATCCAGCTGATATGTTGACAAAGACATTGGCCATTGAAAAACTGAAGTTGTGTTCAGCTTCAGTTGGTCTGCAAGAGTAACAAAACCAGATATACCTTCTGCATAGATCAAGGTGTGAAGTCAGGTTGACACCAGTCTTCAAGTGGGAGATTGTTAGGTCAAATAATATAACTAAGCTCGTGTGTAGTTTATTGTATATAAATATATTACCTTTCTCATGTTAGATGAAAATATAGTGATGAAAATACAGTGAAAGTGGCGATGATGATAGGACAATGAAGATGATAAAGTGTTAGACTCATCAAAGAGAGTTGGAGTGAATTTGAAAACACGGTGTAATTTAGGTAGTCATAAATTACGCATTTTAGGGTTGTAAACGTTTTCTTCATCTTTGTCCTTCAATCTCTACAAAAAACCAAAAAGCTATTGTTTTGTGTGTGCATCGAAAACAGATACAATATGGTCTGGCGCTAGAGCTGTTAGGGGGCCTCCCAACCCGTTAACCTGCCCGGGACCGGACCGGTAAGGCCGCCCGAAACTGGTCCGGATAGCTTAGGGAGCGGGTTGGGAGCCAAAATTTTGGACCGACTCTCTTATCGGTCTGGACCGGTCCGTCCGGTAACCAGCCCGGTAAGGGAGATATATAATTTTTTTTCCTAATCTATGTATATTTAACTAAAACCTTAAAAAAAATTATGGTAAACTAGCAAACCCGCCCGTTAAGAGTCGGACCTGACCGACTCGACTCTTAAAGAGCCGGTCCCGGTCCATCATATTTGGCTCCCTTCGCTTAGCGGTCCGGCTCGACCCGCCCGGTAGCTTAACGAGTCGGTCCCGGTCTCGCCCAAACCCGGACCGACCCGACCCGATAACAGGACTATCTGGCGCTCTGATACCACATGTTGTGAATATGGGGGCTCGGTCCACATATTATGCCTCCGTATATAAGTACGGACAACATGATTTTAACACTAGTATGCTATTGTCAGCTTTGGCGCCCGAAGTACCACACGACTTTGGTTTTGGTCCACTTCCAAAAGGAATTATACTAGTTGAGATATATTCTTACTTATATACCACTGATTCTTCTCATGTCTAACCGATGTGGGATGTGGGACTTTGGTCACCAACCTAACACTCGCTGTTGTGAACTTTCTGCTTAGCCGTTCTACTATTGTTGGTAGAATATATATTTTTTATTTTTTTATTACATTTATCTAACTTTTATTTTATTAGAATGCGAAAATGTTTGAAAGTTCGAATCATTATCACGGTTGAAATGATGGTGCATCTCTCTTACACTTAGTTATATCGCCCTTGGATATTGATATCTTAGATAGCCAATCAACATCAAAGTATGATTAGTTTAAGATAGACCAGTAGATGTTTCGGAGTATCATATTAATAATTCGAGAACATAATGTTAAGCTTTGGAATAGAGGATAGGCTTATGTGAAAGTATTTCCAATGACTTTTAAAAATGGAGCCTCACTTGGGTAATTATCTAGCAGCGGGTTACATTCAAAGCTTTGACCCACTATATATATTTTTCAGGGACCAAAATTGATTGGGATTAAAGCGATAAAAAATGATGGCGAACATATAATGCATTATAAAAAAGAGTTTGACCCAACGTTTTGTTCATACAAAGAACATCATAAAGAACTATCATGAGGTTGTAGCTTTAGTTTCGTTCAGCCAAGGGATCTTCTCTTTGTTATTGGTAGAAGATGTTATAGAGAAGAAATCTTTGCTCTTCAAGGTTCTTCTTGTTCAAGTTACAATCGAAGTTGAAGAATTAACGAGGTGAAGGTAGGTTCCAAACTGCC
The DNA here is from genome assembly GCA_036936605.1 of Limnanthes douglasii subsp. nivea. Taxonomy (NCBI): domain Eukaryota; kingdom Viridiplantae; phylum Streptophyta; class Magnoliopsida; order Brassicales; family Limnanthaceae; genus Limnanthes; species Limnanthes douglasii. The sequence goes on from JAUPFV010000003.1 coordinate 290,029,015, forward strand.
AGCCTTAGCATAATGACCGACAAGAGAACGCAACTCATCCCTCCAATATATAAGCTTATCAAGCATCTCCGATGCTAAATAAACTTCTTATCCTCTGGTTACCCTCAACTAAGTGTAGGTCCCAAATCAAAAACGACAATAAATAATCAACGGAAAACAAAACAACGCGCAAGATTTATACGTAGAAAAACCCTTTCAATGTGAAGAGTAAAAAACCACAGAACGGATTAGGAGTCCATCCTAAAAACTTCTATTATTATAGTTGAGGGTACAAGTAGTATGAATCAGTCTCACATGGATCTACAAACCCACCAACGATTACACAGAATAATAGATAACAAAAGGGGAAAATATCACCAAAACTGTTGGTATGTTCCAGCAGTGATTTCTCCCGATCCGTAGCACCAATTCACCATCCAACCGGCCAGATTGAAGCCCATGATGTCCTAAACATACAATAAAAATTTTAGCACAAACGGACGTTGTTTTCCCCTTGATCTAACCTCTTTACAGTGACTGCGCTGAACAGAGCCGAAAACCAAAATTCGAAAAATACTCTTTCTCTTTGTATTCTCGAAATTCTTTCTCTCTATTTGTTTTTGTGTATCTTTTTGGGTGTGTCTGTCTCTTATCTCTAGCCCTATCTATATAACACTAAGGGGATGAAAACCCTAGGTTACAAGTTGGGCTTAATTTGGCTGAATCCTAACAATCTCTCCCTCCAGCCCATCATGGGAAAGATACACTCATTAGGTAATTATGATCGCCATGATCGATTCTTGGACCTCCAAGCCTTTGTCCTACGCGGGTAGACTCCAGTTTATCAAATCTTTCTTATTTACTGGTCAATTTTATTGGTCCTCCATCTATATCCTCCCCTCCAAAGTGGCCTGGTCCACTATCACCTCTCCCACAAATGAGGGCGGCCTTGGGATCCTAGATCTAAAAATCTGGAATCATGCGGTTGTCCTTAAGCATCTCTGGTCTATCATCAGTAATAAAAATCATTCTATTTGGTGTGATTGGATAAAAAAATGAAAAAATAAAACATAATAATTTTTGTGGATCTTTTATATTGGCTCATCCCCTTCTTGGATTTGGAGGAAAATTATTCGTCTTCGTCTGTTGGTGAGTAATTTGTACATGGTGGCTATTGGCAATGGTTCGGATACTTCTTTCTGGTACAATGCTTGGCTCCTCCCTAACTCTCTAGTTTCTCACTATGGTACCAATATCATCAAGGATTCTCGGCTCGGGAATAACCTCAAGGTTTCGGATGTCATCCTCTATGGTCATTGGAATTGGCCTTTAAACATCAAATCGGTTAGAGCTAAAAGTTGTTCTAATCTTCTGGAGATCAGCAACCTCATCCTCACATTACCTCCTCCTAACATCAAATCCCTTGATGTTCCTTTCTGGATTGCAAATGTTGGATGCAATAACTTCACAATCAAGGATACCTGTAACGCTATTTGTACGTCTGCCCCTGTTGTGAGGTAGGTTGGGTTAGGAAGGAATAAATTTAATATTCCTTGTCACTCTTTTATATTATGGCTTTCTATCCTAGGAAAACGTTCTACCATAGATAAGCTTCTCAGTTGGGGTATCAATACCCCACCTGATTGTGCCTTATGCAACTCTACTCCTGAAACTGTTCTCCATCTTCTCTTTGACTGTAGTTTCACTTAGAGTTTTTGGACCAATGCCAGTTCAAAAATGGGTTTCCCTTTTTCTGCTTCGTGCTAGCAAACTTGGGTTTGCGAGGCGTCAAACTAGTCTTACTTTCGAAAACGTCATATTTGGCGCTCTTGCTTTGGCGCGGTTGTTTACCACATAAGTAAGGAGATGAACTCAAGTTTGTTGACTTCTATCGTTATGGCTTTCCTTGGAGTTCTATATGTCGGCTCGATTGGCCATTTTAGCGTTGTTTTAGTTATTCTAGATTATCTCTGTTGATCTACCATTCCTACTTTGTTTTATTTAGCGGTCATGTTTATCGATCTCCTTATGTCGATTGTATATCCTCGGGGTATGCCCCAGGTACTTGTATGAACAATTTTATTTTTTCTAATATTTTTTCACACAAAAAAATATTTTTTATTCTAGATCATGTTAAATTATTATTTAAACGGTTTTATAATGATAACATTAAAATTATTTGATAATAACAATATATCAGTTACGAAATAAATAAATAAATTAAATACAATATATCAAGATTAATTAGAAAAATAAATTATAAAATATTATAAAAAAGAGAGTTATTATTTAAAACCAATTCGAGAAATTTAGTATTGATAAAGGCCCAATAAAATTAACAAACGTTGTACCTAAACTAACATTATATATAAAATTCACAACACACGTGTACACATTCTATTTCATTCTCGGGAAAATTATATGTCTGGTTTCACATCTATCGTATGTGTGGTTTCACATCTAGCATGGCACCTCACTTCTCATTTATCATAGTTGGTCCGGTTTCACATTCAGCATTTATCATAGTTGCATGGTTTTGCGTCGAGCAGTACAAAAATTATAAAGGTTTCGCATCTTCTTTGTATAGTCGTCTTCTTCGTTTACATTGTAAAAGTTTAAAATTTAAAAGTTCGTTTCTTTTAAATCATAACTCGAAAAGAAAAAAATCCAATACCATTGGTTTTGTTTTTTAAGGCGAACAAAACTATATCTCTTCATGATATATTTTGATTTTTTTTAAAATATTATATTTTACACTAGTTTTTTATTATATGTTTTTTGAAAAAAAATATTACATTTTACGATATTTTCTCATCATATGGTTTTGCATCTATCATATGTCTCGTTTCACATCTAGCATCTAGCATCTAGCATCTAGCATCTATCATAGTTGGTTGGTCTCGTTTCTCATCTAGTCATACAAAAATTAAAAACTAAAGAGTATTCGCATCTAGTAAAAAAAAGGTTTTGCATATTTTCATCTATCATGTTGCGCATCTATCAGCACTTAAAGTAAAAAAGTTCGGCATCTTCCAAACTTAGTATTTTTCGTTTACAATCAAATTTTATCGAACCAAATTTTTAGAAAACATAAAAATACACTAAAAACGATCAAACCTTACTGCAATACAACATTTAAACTACAAAATCAAAGTAATATGAAATGAGAACCAAAAATCCCAAAAAACGCAATACAACATTTAAACTACAAGCCCTCAAGGAGGTAGCCGAGTTGGATGAGTAAGACATGCTTGTGATCAAAGATCATGATTTCGAGTACCTCTACATACGCTTTGTTGGCTGAGCTGGTCACCTTGTGTGGTATACCTTCTAGTGTTGGTTTGCAGGCTATTGCGTCAGACTGAGGGTTTACCATATGCGCACTCGTTGAGTAACGGTTCCGGGTTCCCTCCAAAAACACATTTAAACTACATAATCAAACTAATACGAATTGAGAACCAAAAATAAAAAAAACACAGAGTTACCTAAACATAAATAAAAAAAAATGAGTTACCTAAATAGAATAAAAAAATCGAGTTACCTAAATAGAATAGAAAAAAAAAAGACTTACATTATCATAAATCCAAAATCGAACATCAAATCATACAAAAGAAAAAAGACTTGTTGATAAATCTAAAACTAGAGAATGAAACAATTAAAAAAAATTAAATAAAAAATAGAAAACCTTGAAAGTATTCAAGATATTATTGGATCATACATAAATAGTTAAATGAAATTAATCTTTTTTTAGAGATACGTGAAATTAATCTTTTATATACAATATATAATATAATTATATTATATTCATATTCTAATTCTAAATTCAAATTTATAATATTTTATTTATAAAAATAAATTAATATCAATTTTAAATTACACAATTTTTTTTATAATTAATAATATTAAAATTATTTAAATGTTACATTTTTACATTCAAATATATAAATTAATAAAGTAATCAATAGATATATATTAGGACTAATTAAATAATTTTTTTATTGAAATGCGATAGAAAATCAATTATAAATTTATTATTATATTACGTAAGAATCGAATCTGATATTATATTTATAACAATACACTAAAATTAACTTCAAATTATATTAAAATTGTGGTTTACATTTATTAATAAATAATGGCATTAAAATATTTCAACAACAACATTCATTGAGTCACTAAATAAATTAATTAATATTTAAAATATCTTATAATCAATCAAATAAATATAGTTATTTAAATATTATAAAAAAATATAATTTTATTATTATTTTACAACTGATTCAACTCGAATAAATTATATACCTATATTATAAAAGCCAGTCTTTTAGTATTTCAAGTATGAATTAAAATTTAATATTCTAGGTATAATCTAAAATCAATCGGTTACTCTATATCTCATTCCATCTCATTCCCGTTCTATTTATTCGATTTCATTTTATTTTTATTGGATCACTAATCTTATTTGACGTTTGTATATATATTATTTAGTTAGATTTTTTACTATAAAACTTGAAGAACTTCATCCACAAAATTTTATTTTATGAAATTTCTGAAAAAATCAAAAGTGATGTGTAAATTAAACCATTACTTTGGGTTCTATATCTAAATAATTGAATATTTGTCTCAAAATGGATAGTCGAATGAATGGAGTAAGACATGTTTATGTGTCTGAATCCATTTACAAATGCTTTTTTAATGGAGTTTGTCACTTTGTTTTTTTTGGAGTTGCTGTTGGTGAATTGTTTTAAAATTATGCTAATAGTGGTAAACAATTATTAAGGTACTAGTTTAACAAATTTTACGTAATTTTTCTTTTTTTCTTTTTTATTATTATTTTAGAGTTAGACACATACGAATTGGCCAACAAATTTGCTCTTTATTTGTATTTGCATTGAACTTTTTACAAACTTGACTAAAAAACTCTCTAAACCAACAACACCGGTTGAAAGAGATCACTCCGGCTACGCAAAGCCTTCGGTGGAATTCACTTCTAACACTCATAGAATTCACTTATAAGTGTTAGAATTCACTTATAACATTCTCCAGTTTTTAGTAGATGCGAACAATTTCAAAATCAACCCAGCGTTTATCGCAATGACAATGCATGAACATTTGTTAACTTATGTCAAAAGAAAAGGTTTGATCAGCTTCCCTATCGGGAAAGATGTATTAAAATATACGATCAACTAAACAAATAAAATTAAAAATTATCATTATATTTATATTCTTTAACAATTTTAGGATGGGCTAGGCTATATTGGAATTTTATTTGGCTATAGTGAAACTCTAAAATTAGATTTTTTTTTTCTTCAATGTGAAATGTCCATTTTATCTTTCATTTATAAGACCAACTTTGTAAGAAAAAAACAATTTTTTTTACTTATCCCTTAAGTTTTCTTTCTCTAAAAATCCTAAAAACCCTAAAAAAACCATGGATTTGAGTGATTGGAGTGAAGGTTTCAGCTGCAATATCGATGATTTTGCTTCGGAGGAGGACGAGCCGTTGACTGACCATTTGCAAACCCAAGATGCGGTGATTTTCTTTTGTTTTTAGTTTCAGTGCGAATATAGTGCTGGTAGCGCTACATATTGGATGAACTGCGAACCCAGGATTCACAGATTTGCATGAAAATATTTGCAAAATCACGAACAGGTTGTTCGTGAATACACCAAATGGACGAACAATGTGTTCGCGATTTTTCCAACCTTGCGAGCACTCCGTTCGCAATTATACCGAATAGACGAACGAGCAATACGCAATTTTGCCAAATACACGCGTTCGGTGCTCGCAATTTGGCCAAATAGTTGTATTGGTTGTTCGCGATTTGGCAGAAAAATCGAACTCTATGTTCGCGAAGATGACCTGTTTTGCAAATTAAATGATCGGTTACAATTAAGTATGTTTTCATATAATTGCATCAATCACATATGTAGGGACCGGATCAACCACCATGTTCGATGACCGATTACACGAAAGTGTTTAGTACGGACACCTTGTACACCAAAGCTGATTTGATAGATTGGGTCGAGTCCGAAAGCATAAAACTAGTATTCATTTTGCTCCGTAGTAAAAACGACGACAGTAGCAAAAGTATGAATACTCCTAGGATATATTTTAGGTGCGAGAGGCACGGGGTTATAGACATAACCCCAAACCGGGATATGTTAAGAAGTGCCGAGAATGTTCATCGAAAAAATGCGTGTGTCCGTTCTATTTAAGAGGGAGTCCGATCTTAGAGCTACCCGGTTATTGGAAATTGATAGTGCTAAACGGGAAACACAACCACAAACCATTTTTGCACTTGGATGGTCATTCACGAGCCGCTAGACTAAAATTTGAAGAACAATTGTTCGTTCGTAGTCAAACGGAAGTCGGTTCTTGACCAAGAGAGATATATCGCGGTTTGAAGATTAAAGACCCGCAAAATGTATCAAGCATGCACACAATATACAACATGCGGCAAAAACATGATTTGGTTGATAAAGTGGGCAAGACCCAAATGCAATACTTGTTTTCTAAGTTAAAAGAACACGAGTACTATGTTTGGGAGCGAACTTGTGAAGCAACGGACGAGATCCTTGAGTTGTTTTTTGCATACTCTAAAAGCATCAATTTCATGCGCACGTTTCCTCAAGTTCTTATAATGGATAGCACGTATAAGACTACAAGGTATAAAATGTCTTTACTTGAAATAGTTGGCCAAACTTCGACGAAGAAGACATTTCGTGTTGCTTTTGTTTTTTTGAGCTCCGAGAAACAAGAGAACTACACTTGGGGATTGAGTGTTCTAAAGAAGGTGTTGATGAACAACAAGTGCGCATTACCTAAAATTATCGTCACGGATAGGGAGTTGGCTTTAATGAATGCTATCGATGATATATTTCCGGACGCAACTCATATGCTATGCAATTGGCATATTTGTAGGAGCATCACCTCTTACGCTTAAAAAGTTTTACCGAATTCGGACATGGCCGAAGAGTTCGGTGAATATTACCAAAGGGTAGCCTATTCGGCCACGCTTGAAGATTATAACAAAAACCTTACCGAATTGAACCACACGTACGTATTTTGTCCATTGGTTATCGAGTACATTATGAAGCAATGGATTGAGGATTATGGACACAAATTTCTCAATATTCACACGAACAAATTTAAACATTTTGGCAACCAAACTAGCAATCGGTGAGTTATATTTCCATCTCCACACAATATTTTGTAATATCAAGTGTTAGAAATCTAATTTATTTTATCTCACATTATATGGTGGAGAGTGCTCACTCGAGCCTTAAACGGGCAATTGGTAGTAGTCTATGCACGTTCGAGCAATTTTGGAAAAAAAATAATTAAAAAAACTAAAAAATGGTAAAAAAAAACTACTTCAAAGTAGCTTAAAGTGGTCAGACATGTAAGGATAATGTAATCTGAATAGGCGACTAATGTTGTGACACATAATATATACAAAAATACACATATCCAAGATCATTATTACAACCCACGTGGTTTAAAGCAGGGTCTCGTTATAGCTAAGGACAACACTGCATTCGAAAGGGTATGAATATTGCTATAATGAGACCCTATCCAAATATTAAATGCCCACCAAAATTGACTCGCCCCCTATAAAATAGGACATAAAATCTAGAAAAATATGACACTTGGCAAACATATAGCATTCACAAAAATATAAAACTCGTTAACGTTTACATATGGAGTTTACGGCGGACGAAGACTACCACATGCTTTAACCTGTGAAGATTTCCCGCCACATACTGGGGGAAGATACCAGCGATCAGTTTTTCGAACGTGTCCTATGTACGATGTATATAAACTGCGGCCGTTTAGGTACAAGAAGTATCGTTGTGCGTACTCGTGAGCAGGTCAGACGCATATACATTTTTTGCAAGCCAATACAACATTTGTGTTTCTTGCCATCGTTAATTAAGCAAGAAGAAGCTTCTGTCTGGAACCTGAGCTTGATAGACTGCATCACGAGGGATATGGTAGTATTTCTAGAGGACAAGATTATTGCAAGAGGTGGAATGGATGATGTGGAATACAAACTCGATACGACTAAGCCTTCCATTGATGTTATTTTACGTTGTTATTTTCTTAGCGGTTGTTATTTGAAGTTGTGATTTATCTTATTAGTTGTTGTTTAAAGTTGTGGTTTTCTTAGCGGTTGTTAAGTTAAGTTGTGATTTCTCTAATTAGTTGTTGTGTGTAGTTGTGATTTTCGTATTACTGGTTGTTAATTTAAGTTGTGATTTTTCGTATTAGTTGTTGTTAATTTAAGTTGTGATTTTCGTATTAGTTGTTGAGTTAAGCTGTTATTGTTCTTATTAGTTGTTGTCTTAAGTCGTAGGTACCAAATAAAAACTACAAGATGGTAATGGAAACTACAACAAGTTCAAACATTAACTTAAACAAACAAACAATACAGAACCTACAAGATTCAAACAATTAAAAACATAACATAATGCTCAATGGTCGAAGTCATATCCCAAGTTTTCGTCAGAGTCAATCCCCTCTTCCCTTTCAGTAATCCTATTCTGAAGATACGCTATGATATCCCTAGTGATGTAGTCTACCATCGTCATGTCCTAGACGGCAACTGCTTCTTGCTTAATTTTAAATGGTAGAAACAACAAACGATCCATTTGTTTGCAAAAAATGTACCTCTGCTTGATTTGGTCACGGTTACGCACAACAAAACCTTCAGTTCCTAAACGTCCGTTGTTGTAGTACATCTTACACAAGACTAGCTTGAAAAACGCATCGCTACTATCTTCCCCCAACTCTCGGAGGGAATGTTTAACTGTCTCGAGCAAATGGTAGTCTTCATTAGGGGTAAACTTCATTGGTTAAACTGTTTATGTTTGAGGAGTGCTTAGCGTCTATTTATAGGCTAGTGGTTGTTTGGGCGGGAAGTACATTAAACGCGGGTGTTTTTTGCGGCAATTTCTGTAGGTGTCTCATTATAGCGAGATACCTAATAATGGAATTTATGCTATAATGAGACCCCTATTATTACACTGCAGCATTTGAGTACTTTTATAAACATTAGGTGTCGCAAAATCATTCGTCAACTTGGATTACGTTATCCTTATCTTACAAGTGTCGTTTATTGATAGGTCTACTTGGATTAAGTTATCTTAAGCATAAAAGTGGTATAAAAAGACGTTTTTGAAGAAGTAAAATTATAGAAAATATATCAATTGCAAAAAAATGTGTCCATGGACGGAGTTGGAAGATCAATATCTGATGGGGGCATCAGTTGAAGCTGGTAACATGAACATTCCAGAGGGGGGTAAAAGGTACTACGAGGCATTGGTATGCCAGATGTACTTCCTATACGGAAGGGATGGTGTTCAACCGCCTAGAATTTCAAGGCGTGTTGATGAAGTGAGAGCTAGGTGGTCAGTCCTAGTCACATTCCGTCAACATCCAGTTTCTGGCCTCACCGAATTGGAACGTTGTGTTACGTGTAACCGGTTCAACTGTCAAGTCACGTATTCTATAACAGAGGACCAGCTGGATTCGGTCCGTGAAGACATTGTTGACATCCGGCTAGAGGAAATACGTGACTACCAGGATGCGAAAGAAGAAAGGAAGTTCATGAAATGGAACTGGCCTGATAGATAAACTCTGATTTGGATTTATGTTAAAGTTCATGTTTCAGACTATGTTTTAGCATGTGTTTTATTTTATGTTTGAGTGTTTGATTCGGTTTATATTTGGGTTTATCTTTGAGTTTCTGATTCCGTTTATGTTTGAGTTTATGTTTGAGTTTCTGAATCGGTTTAAGTTTGAGTTTCTATTGGAGTTTGTGTTTCAAAAAATATTTAAGTTCGTGTTTCAGCTTATGTTTGAAAGTTTATGTTGTCGTTTGTGCACTTTGATGTTGTTATTCATAAAAACATAAAAATATAAAAACATAAAAACAGCAAAACATATAATAATCCTCCTAATAAAATCAAATCAACGAAAGCAACAACTGAAGTAAAACAAAAGGTAGTAACAAACAATCGTCCTAGTAGTCATATAATACAAATCCAGTCAATCACTCACGCGGTACTGGTGCACTAAAAGCGAACACTCGTGCATCTCCTGACGCATCTCCTCCATACTCACCTCGTCCGCTCTCTAATATCCATCAATCACACGATCGCATATGACATACAGTCGTTCCTGATATGACATCGCACTCGTGGTCTCTGCAACATGTGAACCAGATGGACCAACCACACTAGGATCAAGCAGTGTGTACCATAGGTGGTCACGGATCCATACGTCGTACAAAGAGGTCGTACCAGGACCGCCTATAGCATATGTGTCACCACGAATCATCGGGTCAACAATGTGCGACCGCCAGGCGTTCCATGTGGCCTCATTACACAAAAAACGCATGTTGACACGCCTCCTCCTGTCTGCTGGTAAAACAGCCTGCAACGCCGGTGGTATATCCTGAATGTGCCCAAGCTGTCGAGCGACCCGAATTGGATAGTACGCCTCAACTATGTCGAACGCCTTCAGCGTGTGGTCAATCCAAGCCATATCCTCGAAAGAGAAATCATCACGTATCGTGCGGTAAGGCATGAACCAAACCTACACCGTAAGTTAATAATGTTTAAAAAACTATAAGTAATAATAAAATAATAATACGGAAACAAATGTAACAAATCATCGTCACTCACATGGTTCTCCTTCAACGAACCCAATAGCTGTTGGATGTTGATACGAGTCTCATCATCTGCACGATACCGTGGAGGCACATATCGGAAAATAGTCGGCATAGAAGGCTCGTAGAGAGTGTTGACCGTAGTAAAAAAGAGGGCGAAGTGATCGTATATCCACGTCTCCAACATGGCAATAAAACCTGCAATCCCTAAAGTGAAGTGCATAGACGACTTTCCTAGATGGTGATACAGCTGAGCTAGTATATGCTGGCCCCAGTTGTATCTACGGGATGTCCTATAATGCTCTACAAACTGCAAGTAATCTAACGATATACTGTTCCGCGTCTTGTTCACTAGAATGCAACAACCGAGCATGTGGAGCAGAAAACCCCTAGTGACACACTCTACGGTACCATCAGACATGGTATCATCCATAAAATGGGGTTGCATGTACTGCTCACGTAAAAAATGTAAACGAACAGATCAAGCACTACCCCCCTGCTACGCCCTAACTCAGTCCTAAGTGCGTCTTCGGGTATACCTAATGCCCTAGAATACCATGCCAAACGTTGTCCATTACTAGGAAATGACTTAATCACAAAATCATCACCTGTGACCGGTAGACCAGTAATAACGTGGACGTCGTCTAACGTCACCGTCATCTCACCAAAATAGAAGTGAAAGTTGTTGGTCTCTGCTCAAGAAAAGCATCTACCAGGTGTACGTTGGTACTCTAGCGCTCCAAGACATCGGTGAGGGGACCGAAGCAAGACATCATAACCTGATGTCTGACCCTGCTCTGCCCAGTAAGATCCCATGCACGATGGGTACCGCACATCGAGTAGCACCGCGACGGCCGACGAGCCTACATAAAACATCAATAACTTAGACATAGTATAAAAGACCATACGTCGTACTTTAAACCAATCATTACTTACCTCTCCTTCAAAGACGTTGTATGCCTCGTGTTGTATGTAGTCTGGGTAAATAGCAGGCACATGCGGATTCACCTTCCAAAATTTCCGATCCAGCATCCCAATCGTATGGGATATAGTAGGGGCTGGAGTGGAACCGCTAGGCCTACGCCTTACAGACCGTGACCGTGAAACAACCTCCGCATGCTCGCTATCACTGCCCGAGCCTGAATGATGAAGAGGTTTATGTTGTGTGTGAGGCATGCTGAAATACAAGAAATAAATCATTGTCAATAGGCAAGTAATTTTGGGAATAAAAACAAGAGAACTTAACAAAACAACCAAATTCGCGAACTGAGCATGCCCAATTTTGGTGAAATTGCGAACAAACAGTTCGCAATTGTGATGAAATTGCGAACAGCCAGTTCGCAATTGTGATGAAATTGCGAACAGCCAGTTCGCAATTTCACCATTGTTGGTTGTGCAAAATCGTGAACAACCAGTACGCGACCATGCACGGGTTGCGAACTGGCTGTTCGCAAATCATGCAAAATCGCGTACTGGTTGCTCGCAATTTTGCACAACCAGCAGCCCCAAACCCTAGATCTCGAATCCATCCCAAAACCCAAAAACCCAACGAAATTCAACAAAAATGGTACCAAAACGTTGATAATGAGTCGAGTAACACGTATCTACAACTTTTTTTTCAAAAAAACAATAACATATACATGAAAATCGGACTTTTAAGGCAGAACCTATAACTCTAAATATCACTAAAAATACCTAAGTAAATTGCATAAAAATTACATGAATAGGTAAAGGATTTGTACCTTAACGTTTTTGTAAGTTCGGATTTGAGAAATTTTGAGTTTTTTTAGCAGATTTTGAGATGTTTTGGTGTAAAGAAGAGAGAAAAGACGATTTTTGGCTGAAAATACAACTTTTATATGAAAGGTAAATGGGTCTTTTTAAGGTCTCATTATAGTCAAATGGGATTTCATTATAAAAGGGTCTCATTATAACCAAATGGAGTCTCTATTTAGCCTTGCCCTTTTAAGTTTGCTTTTCCTCTGTTTATATATTTTTCTCTAACAACCACAACTCAAATAATTTGCATATTTTAACTTTAGATTAGTTTTTTTAATGCCAAAAACTATTATATAGTTTTGCTAATATAATCCTCTAAAAATAGGATTCCACCTTCCTAACTAACCAGAAGAACAGTGAAAACTAGAGACAAAAAGAAAAAAGGAAATAAGCAAAAACAAACATCTCATTCCAAAGCTCTTATGATCTTGATGCTAAACAGAAGCATCTGCCTTCTAGACAACAAAGCCTGCAACATGAGAAAATAGTAGAACTGGGATGGAGGAGAAAATGGATTGATTAGCAAGTATCTTGATTTGATTCTCTAAGAGCATTGACATTATTACATAAGAAACTTGATTCATGAAACTTAGGATTCCTTAGTATGTGAAAATCATTAACATTATTACATAACAATATTACTTTTTACCCACGATTTTTTAACATTTTTAACTATATCATTTTTCTATTACATTAGTCGCAACTATAAATTAAACTTTTGTAGATGACAAAACAACCTTTTGTAAACTAGCTCTTCAACTCGCTAACTTTTATGTATCAAGATCTATGTAATCAAGTCCGTAATCAATAAATATTTATTTTTATTTTATATTTATGTTTTTACTAATTTATTATCTATTTTAATTAATAAAAGAATAAAATACTTAGATAATTTTTGTTTTCAAATTTAGTATGTGATTTAGAGAGGATGATGTAGGTAAGACTATCCACAACTATGTAGTTGTTTTGGATAAACGGAAATGAACTTTATTTTGTAATTGGGTATCAAAATTGGACGATATCGGTATTCAAAGTGAACATCTCGACGAGCACAACAATTATTAAAAGCGTGACAGTTTTTGTCACAAAATTTGAACCTCAAATTCTACTGTTTATGGTCCTAAAACTTTAAGCGTAATTCTGCACACAGTAGTTTCATCTGCCGGGAGCTGCCCGCCGGTTGAGAAACGGATCCAAAAGCAAAATGGTAAAAGTCCAAAAACATGTAAATTTCCATACGAAACTACGATGTGCAGAATTAGATAGACTATCCTCGGGGTTCTGTGTAATGGAGACAGTTTTGAAAAACGCAACATCAAAAAAATCAAAAAACTTCTGGTGAATTTTCTAATTATAGATCCAGCTTGATAATCCGAATTCAATGAATCGATTCACCATCTTCTTTAATCACCGTGTTAAAAAGTCGATAAGAAGAGCGGTAACTATAGAGTACATTAGTTTGGGTCGTGTGATTCAAAAAAGAACCTCTATTGCATCTAAGATAAGCACATTTATTATGAGTTTATTATATTGCATTTTTTAGTACAAGCATCCAATAATTTACACAAAACAGAACACCAACCAACAATTGCTTTTATGAATTAGTTTGCAGTCTCGTAACCGCCCGAGTAGACAAAGAACTCCATTCAAATTCAATAATTACAGCACCATCTTTTTTGTATCCTAAAGATTCGTCATTAAGCTTCTCCATTGGCATAAACTCACTTGATTTCCACCAGAATTTTGGAGAAGTAAAATTGTAAGTGTCTGCATAATAGATTCGAGTGTTTGGTGGTTTTATCCATTTAACAAAAAACGACAATAAGAAAAGTTAAGTTATTGAGAATATATACTTACCTCGTTTTTCATAGTGACAACTTTTGAGCTGATCTTTTATACGGATTTTAAATTCAACCTGCACTTCCAAACTCTTTGGCAACTGCTGGCTTTCTTGTAAATAAAGATATATATACAATGAAGTCCCTCCCCAAGTCTGATCAACAGTAAGCTTCCTGTATCACCATGTCATAAGATTCATTTAATAATCTACCTACCTCTATTACTTATAATAATAATAGTACTATTATCAAAACAACAATATATTTAAAATAAAGTAGAAAAAGTAATAATAATTGTTAAATAAATTAAAGAAGTCCACAAAAGTATATTGCCATGTCTTTTGACAAGCTCATGTGCATGTAGATTTTAATCTGTACCATTTGTATCCACCCATATTAAATGCTTCCGAGTCATTAGAAATTCCAACCAGTTTTGATATGTTTTCGATTTTCCAAATGAATATAGGTTTAGGAACAACGGGCACGGCCGCGACAGGCCACTTTTCAACTGTTTTGGCAGGTAATTTTTCCACTGTTTTGGCAGGTAATTTTTCCACTATTTTGGCTTCATGTTCGACAACAATCAGTTCGGTTCCAAATGAACATTGATCGTTCACAAGAAATCCATTGGAAGCATCTTCAAATTCTTTGAATGAGATTAAGTTGTCAAATCCCCATTCTTTTTTTAATTCGCGAAATCGCTTCACACTCCCATCTGAATGTACACAACAATATATCTAATTAGTTTACATGATGGTATTGATGCACAGTCAATATATATACTCAAAAAAAAATATTCACTAATAATTACTATTTACCATGCACAGTCAAGAACCGATCTTTTATCTGATCATGTATGAAAAATGTGAATGTGGCAAAAACTTCCCACTTCTTACACAAATCTTTTGTTTCCACGATCCTCAAGCATAGAGAAAGACCTTCTTCTATATTTCCTTTCTGGTTTTGTTTTGGATAAAGCATTAATCTCCTGTGTTCGTATAAATCAAAACGATATTGTATTTAGTTATATATTTTTATTAGTATGTCAATATAAAAAAAAATATTATACCACTTGAATCCTCCACATTCGAAGATATCAGATTGATAAACATCGGAATCTTGTTTGCGTAGTGATGAAAATGATGCTATTTTGAACAAAAGATGAGATGGATTTTGATCTCGGAACGTTCTAAAAGGTCCTGCAAAACATTAAGCAATATACACTATCAAACTCATCACGATCAAAGAGTGTAACCAATAGGCATTGATTTATCTGATCGAGTGTAACCAATATGTATTACAATATAATCAGCTTGAAACTACCAAAAAGATAAAGAGAAACTGGTCTTTTAATCTATACTCTCCAAAACTTATTAGTAAAGTTACCATTTTGAAGGATGGAGCCACTGAGAGGGACACAATGTCTCCTGAAATCAGCAAAATTAACTGATATAGTGCAATTAAAAAAAATTAAAAATATAGTTCTAGATAAATAAATGCACATACATATCTTTTCCGCCCAAAGCAATCATCTTTGAATTGAAATCATAGTCTTGTCCGTCCTCCTTAACCGGGATATATTCCGGATTTTGAATTGGTTGGCCAGTGAAAACCTCAGCACCAAAGATGCAGCGATCGTTCACAAGGTATCCGTTAGTTGGATCTTTGAAGGCTTCATGTTCAAATAGTTTCGGAAAACCCCACTTTCTTCTGCCATTATGAAATCGTTTAACAGGATCCCCAACATCTATAACAATTAAAAAAACAAAGCTGATTTATTTATTTTGTTTAGCGGTAGACAGCGAAAGAATGAAGTATATACATAGATACACACATACCTTGGAAACTAAGAAACTTCTGTTGTGTCTGATTATACATGAATAGCTTGAAGTCAACGTTAACTTCCCATGTCTCGGGCAAAGAGTGTGTGTCTTGAATAGCCAGATAAAGAGATATATGGTCTTTGACGTTCGTTTCTTCTTTGTTCCCTTCTGGATAGAAAATCATTTTCCTACATATAATTAATTCAACACATTATATGCTAATAATATGTAAAAATATATATATATATATATATATATATTAAGATGAATGAAAGAAAGATTAGGTCACCATCTATAGCCTCCGGCTTCAAAAACATCAGACTCGTACTTCTCTTGTTTCATTTTAACCAACATGGAAAATGAATTAACCTCAAAGGAGTAGTGAGTCGGAGGATGATCTCTTAGAAACCTCAAGATTCCTTATAAGTTTTACAGACAAATTTAGTATAAAAAATTTAAATAACTTTTCTCATAAAATAATTAAACAGAAGATAGTATACATACGAGGAGCTTGGGAGGTGCCCATTTTGAGAATACAGGATGTTGTACTAGACTGTATCAAATGATCGGCAACTTAATCACAGCAGAGGTCAGCTAGGAACCAAATTCAATTTGGATGATGAATAAATGGTAAGCTTCAAGGTGTTTGATATAGAAAAGTTATGTAATAAAAAAAAACCCAGTTGTAATTTAATAGAGCCAATTACCTACTAGATAGATATAACATTCAAAGCCATTAATATATTGCTACTAGTTGTTTAAAAATATAGCTGCTGATCTTGTCAAGGAAGAAGACAGAAAATTTGTATTATTGATGCAATTCGTCAACTTCCACATTCATTGTATTTGTGGACTAATTCCACGTTAGTTTCTTTTACTTGTTTCTTTTATTTGTATTTATTTCATTTATCTAACTTTTGTTATTTGATTTGGACTAATTCCATCAGACATACGAGAAGAGCATTCACGAACAAAAAATTTATGACCAAAGAGCTCACATTAGAGAGCTCAGGAACAGCAAAAATATTGTCGCCATAAAATCCGCAATCGATGTCCATGAGAAACAGCGACAAGATGGTCGACAAAAGTGTTCCCCAGCTAGCATCACTTCAACTATTTATACTAGAATGCGGAGATGTTTCAAAGTTCGAATCAACATCACGGATGGAATGATGGCGCATCTTTTTAACTTAGTTATAACTGAGTAATGTCACTTTTGGATATTAATATCTTAGATAGTGAATCCCCATCAAAGTCTGATTAGGTCAAGAAACCAATATAATGGCTTAGATGTCCCGGAGCATCATATTGAATAATTCAGGAACATAAAGTTAAGCTATAATAGCCTTGTGTGAAGAACATTTTCAATGACTTTGAAAAAGAGGACCTCACCTGGTTTAATCAGCTACCTGCTGGTAACATTCAAAGCTTTGACCCACTATAGATATTTTTCAGGGACCAATTCATTGGAGTAAAAAGATCAAAGATGATAGCGAACACATAATGCATTAGAAACAGGAACTCGACCGGGCGTTTTGTTCATAAAAGAAAAACATCATAAAGAGATATCATGAGGTTGTAACTTTAGTTTCGTTCAGGCAAGGGATCTTCTCTTTATTATCGGTAAAAGATGTTATAGAGAAGAAATCTTTGCTCTTCAGGGTTGTTCTGGCTCAAGTTACAATCGAAGTTGAAGAATTAATGAGGTGAAGGTAGGTTCCAAACTGCCAGCCTTGGCATAACCACGGACAACAGAACGCAACTAATCCTTCTAATATAGAAGCTTACCAAGCATCCCGACGCAAATTAAACTTCTTATCCTCCGGTTACCTCAGCCAAGACCTCCTCACGCTTCAGTCAGGTACAAGCAGAACACTGTTGCACTTCGTCGTGCTGGTTTTTCAGGAAGCAGTTAAGACGACCAAATGAACAAATGGGTTCGCCATGAGAATTTTATAGAGTTAATTGAGAGTGTGGCACAAATCTAATGAAAAAAGAAAGACTTTGTGCCGTTTTGGACACCGTTCCTTATAAAAAAACTCGTGAAGAAATAATAATAGATTTTGAAAATATAATAATGATATATAGTTCACTATAATAAATACTACATATCACAGGTTATAATTACCAATGGGAAATTGTTTCAGTTTGTCAAAAATCGGATCCTGATCGAAGGTACCTCAGGTTTTAACCTAAGCAAACTGAAGCGGATTGAACCCTTGTAATGATTTCGGATGAATAAAAAGCCACGATAATTATACACCACTATTTTAAACACTTTGATATTTCTAATGAATACCTTGACATGAATCATAACTTGAAACCTTGAGGATTGAACCCTCGTTATTTTAAAAACCTTGATATTTCTAATACTCTGGTTATTTTAAACACCTTGATATTTCTAATGAATACCTCGACATGAATCATAATTTGAAACTTTGAGGATTGAACCCTGGTTTTGAATGCATAACATGACGGTTTTAGACTACTATTTTAAACATCTTGATATTGTCACGAAATAAAAACACAAACAAAATCTTTCTTCTTATATCGAATATGATTAGAGATAATGATCTCAAACAAAATATCGAGTATTAATAAAATCAACGCAAATAACACATAACACTTTTTACGTGGAAAAACTTTTCCAATCTAGGAAGTAAAAACCACGGGATTGATTTCGGAGTCCAACCAAATATTCACTATCAGAAGACGGGTTACAAAAATATTCTCTAGATAAAACTAGAGCATACACCACACAAAGTATGACAACTTCATACATAACCCCAATACACAATATAGTAAACCGAATCAGAAAACTCACTGAAAGAGTTGTCTTATGAAAAAGTAATACGTGAGCTTTAGTCAGAAAGAGAGAGAGTTTTTAGAGAGAGAAAGTCAGAGGACAATTGAGTTAGATCAAAAAGTGTCCAGCCCTTTTATTAGTTCAGCCTAGGCCTTTATATAGAGGCGTTGAGACTTAGCTCAAAACTAAAATCGGTTATATAAAGGGATAAATTACCCTTAATCCTCAATAGAAATACATAATCAAAATTGTTCCATTAAACTCCTATTATTTACACTTTAGTCCATAAATTTCTACTTCCTTATCAGTAGCCCCCCTAGTTCTCATGTCAGTAAATGAATGAGAACTAAATGTCTTCGAATCCTGCCAGAAGCCATATCAGAAACTCACAGTTTAAAATCAATAATATCTTTCTTTTTCCTCGAATCTTTTCAGATGCAAATTTAAAATCGTAATCATCGAATTTTACCAAGCGCACCTACACATCAAAATTCGATAAATTCAAAAATATAATCATCAAATTTTACCAAACGTAGCTACACATCAGAATTCTCAAATTCAAAAATGTAATCATCGAATTTTTCCAAACGCGCCTACACATCAGAACTCTCAAATTCAAAAATGTAATCATCGAATTTTGCCAAACGTGCCCACACATCAGAACTCTCAAGAAAATAACCGATTGCAAAATCGTTTCGAAGTAAATCTCTATAAAATCCAACCGTTCAGATTTATCATGAATACCTAGCTACTAAGCTTATAGTTATTACTCGTTTCGTATTCAGCCCAATCATTATAAATTCTTTCCACTTCTACACACCTCATCATCCTCCTATAAATTCGCTAGTAACTTCATTCTTTGCTTCACAACCCAGATTTCTTCAGAGAGAAACAACACACCCTTGGCTACCTTCAACACTTTCTTCCAATTTCCCAGCTATCTTCGTCAAAAAACCCATACTTTCCAGTCAATCTTCATCCAGTTTATGAGAAAAAAATCCAAAATCCAGAAGATCTAAGGCTATGATACCCAAATAACCCAAATCTCTGAAGCCTGACGATAATCTAATCTTCGGATCGTACGGTTATTTTTGCATAACTGAAAGAGAAGAGGAGTACAAAGCTTCCGGATTAATCAACAACGTTCCCTTTGGAACAACAACCAAGACCATTTATTACGGTAACTTTGATTCATTTGAAGTTCCTATTTTTTCGCCTTATCCTACTACCAAAGAGTGTCGTTCCTCTAGAATTCAAACACCCAGAACACCTTGAACCTCTTCTTCTCGAGTCAAAGTATCGCATCTGATTAATGAGGAATCAATCAAATCATTTTTGAAACAAACCGAAACCACTCTTTCTTCAACTTGTCCTCCACCAACTCGTAGAAGAAAAACATTCATAGCCATGGGAGATGATTCTAATGCTGATCCAACTTCCCCCTCATCGAATCCACCTATTCAGTTTCCTCCTCGGAGAGATATATTTGAGGAAGCTTTATTACCTCAACCAAATCCCTCCAAAGATCCTCATCAACCAAGTGATGAAACATCAGAAGTTGTCGAAGCTGATTCTGAAGCTACCTGGTCTGACAATGAAGCTGACTCTAATGAAGGAGCCTCGGAAATTTCCACAGAAAAAAAAGTTCGTAAGCCTCGAAAAAGAAGGCACTGATTATGATTTACAATGAGTAAAGAGCAGCCATTGGTACAAACTTGAGAGATCTCGATGCTGATTATATTGTTGAGCTGAAGAAAGTTCCATGTATATTCAATCAAGAGAGTCAAACATCGGATTTAAAGAGACAATGGGGAATGGAAGACAACATCAGTGTTCGACTACCTAATAAAGGGGAAACTGCCTTAGATTGTAAAGATGAAGAACTGGTGGTCTACCTCGAAATCATTAATTGGGGTCTGTAGTTCCAACTGGATCCTATGATTGTGGAGTACTTCGAACTTCTCAACCTGTGCCCAACTCAAGTGACACTGAATCAGTGGTTTACTCTTATGTCTGTGTTCATGGCCTCTTGGTTGTCCGAGATTCCGATCAGCATCAAGGATTTCATATCCTTGACAAAATTATCAAAAATACCGAAGCTTTCATTTTACTACCTCACTCTAGTTGATGATTTAAAAATCATCGATGATCTCCTGGAAGTGGACAAATTTTGGAAACAAAAGTTTATCTTCATCTCAGGAGCATAGGAGAACTGTAAAGAGATATCCGATGACAACCCATCGAAATTGAACCTCATCTGGAGAAGCAACCGTGAGTACTTCGAACATCATACATTTTAAACAAATTACCATCAACTGTTGTCTTCCTTATTCATTATTTATTTGTATGATCATTTCCGAAATTCCAATGCGGTACGCTATTCGTCGGACAACGGCCAAAGACATATTCAAAAAGCTTGTTGCTTGGGCTGAAATAGAGTGCGACAACGCTTTCCACACCGCCTTCCAACCGATCAACTTCGTCAATACTCACATTTTTTCCATCACACCTGGAGCATTGCCTCCCTAAATCTGATGGATCAGCCCAACCCCCATCATGCTTACAAAAAACTAGTCCAACCTGACTGTAAGGTATTCCTCCCCATCCGCAATAGGTCAGACAGTCCTTTTGCCTCAAAAGAAAAAGAAAAATAGATAAAAAAAGGATAAAAAAAAGTAGCTAGCACATCTGGTGCTAGCCCTTCAACACAGCCGAAGCCCAAACATCAAAAAAGAAAAACAGCAGAAAAAATTCTTCCAACCATCAAAGAAGGGGAGAACAAGAACTTTCTTCAAAGAAAAAGAATACTTCCCCACATTCGAAAAGCAAAAGTTCCATCAGTCCTCATGAGAAGAAAAACAAAAAATCAAAGGTCATCGAATACACACTGTTTGATAAAGATGAGGTCATAACTGTTGGGAATCAGCAAAATCCTCCTCTCGAAAAGAAAACAACCAATGATGATGCTCCAATCATCATCGAGGCCAATGCAGATGATGATAATCAAAACGACGACCACTTCGATCACGATAGATTCATTAATTTCAACGAGTCACAAGAAATTATTAAAGAGGACGATTATGTCATCCAAGATATTCAGACTCGCATGCACAATTTTAGGAGAAAGTGTACCGTCGAAGCGTCTCCAGAAATCATTTTTCCTTCTGCTCCAACTACATCTTTGGACACGATTCCTCGCCCTAGCCCAAGATTGTTTCCTCCTATTCCACCCAACCTTGATGTTCTTGCTGCACTCCAACCATTTGTCGATCTCGATGCTGCAGCAAAGTCGCTTTCTTCACAAGTTGAGGCTTTACATGGTTACTTGAAACGTTTGGCCAAATATATGGTTCGCTATAAGGGAATTGCCGATGCTGAGAAACAATTGAGGGAATTTTTTTGGAATCAAATAATCAAGAAATTTCACATCTTCGAAGCGGAAATATCTGAGCTTATTAAAGGAATGCTCTTCGTCAAAATCCATTTGTGAGCGCAACATTATGCTGATAAAGAAAAACTCATCACCTCGCATTAAGAGGAGATGAACAAGCTCAAAACTAAACATACTGAAGAGTTGGTTGCTGAAAAGCTTAAATCCAAAGGTCTCCAAACTTCTCTTGCTTCCAGTGAAGTAGAAAACCAAGAATTGACTGATGAGATAGCCACACTGAAGGCTAATTTTGATAAGGAAAAAGAAGCTACTGTCACTGTCGCAGAAGTTGAATGCTCTAAGGACATGTTAGCTGCTATTAATAATGGTAAAGAAGAAACAACCATCAATCTTCTTCGAGAGATTCATGTGACTTATCCAAAAACAATCTTTCCAGTTTTTGGAACGATATTCTTGTCGAACGGCGCCCTAGTGAAGCCTTCGATCCTATACCAATATCATCATCAGAGGAAGAAGAATCATTCGAGGAGGAGTCGTCTGAATAATTTTTGCTGTCTTTTGATATTATGTTATCTTTTTTGTATTTGTCAGATTAGTATCCTCTCCACTGTACTTCATCGAATTAATCTAATTGACAAATGTCTTTGTTTATTTTTCATTTTTATCATCAATATTAATTATTCGAAGTTAACAATCTTGAAATAATGTTTTAAACACAACTTCTTTAATATCATAACGTACTTTGAAATTCACAATACGTAATACTTCGAATAACTTAGTGCAAATTTTGAACATACTACCTCGAATAACACAGGTCATTTATTGAATATAGCACTTCGCAAAGTCACAGTACATTTATTGAATGTTGCAATTCGTAAAATCACAGTGCATTTATTGAACGTAGCACTTCAAATATGGTTGTTTCTTCAAAAAATGTAATAAACACTTGGAACATTCTACTCTTAATCAACTTAAAAGATGATCAATCTTTGATAAGTTGTTAAGATAGTTTTCAATAAACACTTGTAAACAACCATTCACTAAAAATGCATTTTATTGATAAAGTTGAATATGTACATAACACCTCGTTAAAACCTTTATGGGCCAACAGGGTAGAAAAGAGTGTGCCATTCAATAGCAAAAAATTCAAAATACAAAAAACCTATTCCTAATACGACTTCAAATGATGTATATTCCACGGGTGTTGAAGCATCCTCCCTTGAATATCATATAGGCGTTAGGACCCTGGTTTTATCCTTTCAACAACCATATAAGGCCCTTTCTAATTCAAGGCCATTTTTCTGAGGCTTTCTCCTTTGTATGCAAAAATACTTTCCTCAACACTTTCTCACATCTTTTAAACTCACTCCTTTTTACCTTCGAATCATATTTTTTCCTCATAAGAGTTTGCTAATGGATTACATTTAAATGAGCTCGAACTCTTTTCTCCTCGATCAAATCTAAATTTTCCCTTTTAGCTTCATCATTAGATTTTTCATAATATTGAGTTATTCTAAAAGATAACATTGTACATTCTACAGTGCTAACAATATCCATTCCATATGCCAAGACAAAAGAAGTTTCTTTATTAGCTTCCCTGGAAGTTGTGCGATAAGCCCACAATACCTCTTGTAAATAGTTCGGCCATTTTCCGGGAACCCCTGTCAAATTTTTCTTCAAACCATCTCAATAGTTTTGTTTGTTACCTCCACTTGTCCATTGGCTTGAGGATGAAAAGGTGTCAAAAAACATTGCTGACTTCCCTTTGATGTACAAAATGAGGCCAATTCTTTTTTATTAAACTGAGGGTCATTATCTATTGTAATTCTCTGAGAAACTCTAAAGCGACAACAAATACTGTGCACAATAAATTTAATTACATATTTTGCCTTTCTTCCAGATATTGGTTCTGCTTCAGCCATTTTTTAAAGTAATCCACTACTACAATTATCATTTGGCGTCCCCCAGATGTTATCGACAAAGGCCCCACCAGATCAATCCATCATCTATCAAATGGTATTGCCTCAGTTATAAACATAAGTGGAACTGTCGTCATATGTACAACATTAGCAAACCTTTGACAAGTATCACAGCTTCGAACCAAAGTTTTAGCATCGTTCATGATTGTAGGCCAATAAAATCCTACAAGCAAAACTCGACCAGTTAAAGCTTTAAACCCACAATGAGCTCACCCATCTCCATCATGCAACTCTGATAATACCTCATGTGACTCTTGCCCGTTTAAACATCATAGTAGTGGCCTGATTAATGCCTTCTTATACAAAATTTCATCTAAGACTATGTGTCTGAAGGCTTTACCTCTCAACTTTTTGCCCAACTTCGTATCATCTAGCAATGTTCCTTGAGTAAAAAATTAAGAATATCAGTTCGCCAATCTCCTCGGACTGCATCAGAGGTGACAAAGAGTTCCTTTATACATTGACACTGATCTAATTTAGTCAAAATCGAGGGCTTTTCTTGTAACAAAATCTAAGGATACTCCTCATTGTAAGCAATATTTGCTAAAGAATCATCTACCGTGTTACTTCCTCGACTAATATATTCAACAACAACATGATCGAATAGTAACATTAAATTCTGAAGTTCCCGAAGATATAAAATCAAGCGATCATTTCTTGATTTGGAAAATCCAGACACTTGGTTTGGTACCAACTGAGAATCAATTTCTAAATGCACTGAAGTTGTTCCACATATTTTTCCAACATCAATCCTGCCAAAGCAGCTTCGTATTCGGCTTTATTATTCAAAACATGAAAACAAAATTTGATGGATTGAATCATTGTTTCTCCAGTTGGAGCTATTAGTTGAACCCCAGCACTGCACCCTAAAATACTAGACCGTCAATCTGTTCGAACGATCCACGTCGAATTCACTGATGCAACATCTTTACTTTCTTTAATATCCGTTCTGTTCGAATGAAATTCAACAACAAAGTCTGCCAACGCTTGAACTTTAATTGTAGTTCGAGGTGTGGAAAAAATATCATAATCTCCTAACTCCACTAACCATTTGGTCATCCTCCCCGAAATATCAGGTCGTTTCAAAATATTTTTTAAGGGGAATGAAGTTCGGACTTTGATAGTATGAGCTTGGAAATAAGGGCGCATTTTCCTAGCTACAATCACCAATGCTAATGTTAATTCTTCCAGTTTCAAATACTTCTTCTCTGCTGCTACTAGACTTTTGATAATATAGTACATTGGCTTTGGAATACCTGAATATTCACTTATCAGCACCGCACTTAATGCAAAATCTGATACTGCAATGTACAAAAAGAGATTTTCTCCACTTCGAGGTTTTGACAAAATCTCTGGTGATGATAACAAGTTCTTTATGCTTGTAAATATTGTCTCATACTCCGATGTCCATTCAAATCTGTTTGGTCTTCATAAAACTTGAAAGAAAGGAAAGCATTTTTCCGAAAATCTGGAAATAAATCGATTAAGTGCTGCTAACCTTCCTGTCACAATTTGCACTTTTTTAACAAATCGACGCGAATTTATTGTTATTAGAGCTTTCAATTGTTATGGGTTAGCTTATATTCCTCTTTCACTGATAACATAACCCAAGAACTTCCTTGATCAAACTCTGAAGGTGCATTTTTCAGGATTAAGCTTTAGCATGATTGCCCTTAAATTCAAAATGTTTCCTTTAAATCCTCCACATGCACATCATCCTTCAAACTTTTTACCACCATATCATCTATATATACCTATATATCCTTATTGGCTCTTCAACAGACATCAAGATTAACATGTTCAGATCCTTATCCAAATATTCCGAAGAGGCATCAAATTATTCAGCATTTGAATCTAAAATCATTATATTTGCAGCTAGCGCAGTTGGGTTAGCCTTCGAAGTTGATGTTAGATTTTTCGACCCGCTCCTTTGTGACTTCACATAAGTCAAGAGCTTCCCATTTTTAATCAAGATTTGAACTTTTTTTTTCAACGCGATGAAATCATTAGGATCATGTCCAATGTCCTCATGATATCTGCAATATTTGTTATTTTTCTCCTCCCTTGGCCTATTTATTGGAGTTGGCTTCCTAAAATTTATGAAGCTTTTGTTATTTTCAAAAAGTCGAGCCACGCTTTCTGTCAAGTCCGCATAATATTTTGGCCTAAGCCACTGATTTGGCCTCAGTCTATTCTAATTATAAGATGGAGCATGATTTGAATATCCACGAGTTCGAGGTGGCAAATTATTATTCTTCGGACGTGACTGTTGATTACCATTTGAGGATTGCCCTTGGTTATTGGCCACCTGACTCGAATTCTTTAGAGTACTAATTAGTCCTCCTCGGACCCTGGTTGATTCTTTAACCTTGATCTGATCATTTACCTGAGCTATCAATGCGCCAAAGGTTAGAGCTCTCATCTTCGTCATTTCATTAGCCAGATCCCCTCGTAGTAGACCTTGTTTAAAAGCTGCCATTGCCACATTCTCTTCGCAATTATCCAAACTTTCCTTAGTCAGAATAAACCTCTTTGTGTAATTCTTTAATTTCTCTCCAACCGCTTGTTTGTACTGAATAATCGTATCTCTGTTCGCTCTCATATCCTTACTTCCAACAAACTTCCTTTGAAAATCAGTGTAGAAATCCCTGATATTTGAAATGGATCCCCTCGGAATCCGGTTGTACTATTTTAATATTGTTCCTTTGAAAGTTTGTGAAAAAGCGCGACAGACCAGCCAGTCGTCATCTTCAAAATTCATCATGTAATTCTTGAATTGTTCAATGTGGTCACCTGGATCTTGCATCCCATTGAACTTTTGC
This sequence comes from Limnanthes douglasii subsp. nivea, assembly GCA_036936605.1. Taxonomy (NCBI): domain Eukaryota; kingdom Viridiplantae; phylum Streptophyta; class Magnoliopsida; order Brassicales; family Limnanthaceae; genus Limnanthes; species Limnanthes douglasii. The sequence continues at coordinate 290,056,108 of JAUPFV010000003.1, forward strand.
ACCTTAGCAATGTCAAAACGTTTCGGAAGCGTTATAGATCGAATCTCACTTGTCAACGGAGAGTTCCTCCAATCGACACCTTACACATACTGATCTTCATTCCCCATGATTGTATACAAATTTCGGTTAGTCTCAGCATATTGATTCGAGGTGTTGCCCTCACATTAAGTAGATTCTCTCAAACAACGATGAATGTTATCCTTTTTAGATTTATGTTCCTTCTTATGCTTCATTGGTTGTTCCCTTTCTATTACCTGAAACAGAACTTTCAACCTCTTCATCACTAGAGGCTACATATATTTGTTTGTCTTTTTTCACTTTACGAGAAGAATAACGCTCTTTTGGAGCTTCGAAGCGCGTTTTCATCTGCTCACTTTTAATGTGTCGATTAGTACAAGATTGATCAGACCGCTTTCACATCTCAGTTTTCTCGTTTACTTGCCTCACCTCAGATTTGAGCTTCGTCGAGTGAATTTCTTGTTCTCTTTGTTCGTACTTTTCGTTCAGCGTGTTTATTTTATCCAATAGTTGGTTCATGCGCATCTCAATATCCAAATTGCGTTTGGATTAGAGCAGATCCATCTGGTCTGTTTTCATTTCTTTGTAAATCGTCTCTTAATGTTTCCATCGATGACGGAAGTGACAGATTGTTTTCAGGATTCTTTAGACGAATTCAAAGGAGATTATAAGCAAATTATATTGAAATTCGAACATGTAAGACTCTAATTCTTATTCGTCCCCGGCGGAGTCGCTAATTTGGTGAGTTCAATTACTAAAAGTTGTCTTATGAAAAAGTAATATATGAGCTTTAGTGAGAGAAAGAGATAGTTTTTAGAGAGAGAAAGGCATAGCACAAATGAGTTCGATCAAAAAGTGTTCAACCCCTTTATTAGTTCATCCATGGCCTTTATATAGAGGCGCTAAGACTTAGCTCAAAACTGAAATCGGTTACATAAATGGATGAATTACCCTGAGTCATCAATAGAAATACATAATACGACTGAACTCCTATTAATTACAATTTAGTCCCAAAATTTCTACTTCCTTATCACACCACGCAAAGTATGACAACTTCATACAAAACCCCAATACACAAGATAGTAAACCTAAATAAAAAAACTTACTGAAATATCCCCAAAATGCAATTAAAAGAAGCTGATCGAAAAACACACTTAAAAGAATCTAAATCAAAATCTCTATGGTCAGATTTTAGAGGACAAATAGACGAGTCTACTCAACAAAATTGAAGCCGATCGGACCACAGAAGACAGCCCGATTGAAAGCACAAAGTTCCATTTTAAATCCTTTTTCTCTCAAAACTGTAATTTATAAGTTTATACTTATACATAAATGAAAATCCTATGTGTTACCCTTATTGGGCATGTAGCCCATATGATAATTAGACTCCCACACAGGAAGATCCTAATAAATCTCTCCCTCACGGCTATATGGGAGGATTCACCATCCCAACGATCAATCTACAATGTTCAAGCTTTCCCCTAAGCAATGCCTTTGTCATCATGTCAGACCCATTATCATCTATATGAAATTTAGTAACATCCATTAGTTTAGCATCAAGAATATCTTGAAGCCAATGATATCTCACATCAATATGTTTCGACTTTGAGTGAAACGAAGAATTCTTGACGAGATGAATAGCACTCTGATTATCACATAACAGTACATACCTTTGTTTCTCAAATCCAAGTTCTCTCAAGAACTTCTTCATCCATAGTAGTTCTTTACTCGCTTCTTCCACTGCAATAAATTCAGCTTCTGTCGTTGGAAAGGCAACACAGTTTTGTAGTCTTGATTTCCATGAAACGTCACCACTACAAAAGTTAATCAAATATCCAGAAGTAGACTTGCGAGCGTCAACATCTCAGCCAAGTCTGAATCAGAATAAGCCAACAACTCAAGTTTCTCCATCCCAAAGCTGAGCTTTAAATTAGAGTCTCGCGCCTGGTTTTTGTCCTAGTGCTGCTATGTGTCACCATAGTTAAATGGTTTTTGTTTCATAGATAATCCCTCGACTTTTATTTCCACTTTTACCTTTTCAATTTAATTTTTTTTTTGAACTTTTATTTTTTCTCAAAACAGAGTATATCAAAATTTGTTATACTATGTTTTCTTTTTCTTTTGTTTTTCATTTCTTGTTTCAAAAAGAAAGATTGAAACACCAAATTATTCACCCGTTAAGGCATGAAATTAATACAAAACCCAGAAATTTGTATAAAAAATTAACCCTTACAATCCTGGAAAATTTTATAAAAAATTAAAAATCCATTTAAAATTGTGAAATTCGAATAAAACCCAGAAAGAAAATTCAATAAGAAACTCAAATTTGTATAAAGTAAGGAAATTTTCTAGAGAGATGGAAGAGAGAAAGGAGTTTAGGATGAACTTATCAATCTTTCTTTTAGAAAAAAGAAACGAAAAAAAAGACTCGAGCCCACACACAAAAAAAGACTCGAGCCCACACGCAAGACTCGTAGTTTTCTTTTACGACTCTATTGTTGTATCGTTACTTTCTTAATACCAATGTCAAGAAAATTGCACAAAAGAATGGGTTTGTTAGCTTTGTTGTTCTTATCTGATTTTACTTGTTTCTTTACTAGCTTTGTTCTCATGTTATTTACCTAATTAGAAACATCACTTTTTTAGGTGTTGTTGATTGATCAACACAAGTATTGGTAAAAAAACAAAAAGAAAAAACAAAAGAAAAGGAAAACAAAGTATATCAAATTTTGCTATAGACTCTGTTTTGAGGGAAAAAATATATAAAAAATATTAAACTCAAAGGGTAAAAGTGGAATTAAAAGTCGAGGACCATCTATGAAACAAAAACCATTTAACTATGGTGACACGTGGCAGCACCATGATAAAAACCCCATACAGGGAGTGAAATTATAGATTTTTTATAGTCAAGGGATCCTCACCCGTGATTTTTTTATCGAGGGACTAAATGGCAGAAAACGTGATAGTCAAGGGACGAATCAGCGATTTAAGCCTACCATGACATACATGAGACTTCCAACTAAAGATGCATATGGAATATTGGCCATATCTATATTTTTTTCATTAGTTGAAGGACATTGTTTCTTGCTTAACTTGAAATGACTCGAAAGTGGTGAGCTAACCACTTTAGCTTTGTCTATATTAAACTTCGAAGAATTTTCTCAATGTATTTTTCTTGTGACAAGATCAACTTCTTCAAATCTCTGTTTCTAATAATTTGAATGCCAAGAATTTGCTTTGTTGGGCCTAAATATTTCATTGCGAGAGACTTACTTAACTATTATTTCAAAGAATCAATCCGTGAATTATTCTTCCTAACAATAAGCATATCATCCGCATTAAGTAAGAGAACAATAAAATCAGCATCGACAAATTTATTCACAAATACATAATTATCAGAGGAAGTCTTCTTGTAGCCCTGCTCCCCCATAACTGACATGAACTTCTTATACCACTGTCTCGAAGCTTGCTTCAAACCATATAGACTCTTCTTCAGTCTACACACATAATCTTATTTTCCTTCACCCACAAAACCTTCAGGTTGTTTCATACAAATCATTTCTTCTAAGTTACCATGCAAGAATGTTATTTTTACATCTATTTGCTCAATTTCCATGTCTAGACTAGCTGCAATGCCTAGAACTACACGAATATACGACATTTTTATAACTAGAGAAAATATTTCATCAAAATTACTCTCTCTTTTCTGACCAATGCCTTTGACTACCAATCTTGCTTTGTACCGAGGTTGCAGAGAACTATCATCTTGCTTCAACCTATACACCCACTTGTTACTCAAAACTTTTCTCTCTTCAGGTATTTTCACTAACTCAAATGTGTGATTCTTATGAAGGGATTACATCTCTTTATTCATTGCTTCAATCCACTGATTTTTACACACACCACTAACAACCTCATCATAACACTCAGGTTCACCTGCGTCGGTTAACAAAATCTATTGGTCATAAGGATATCTAGTAGAGTTGTCTGTCTCTAGTAGATCTTTGATCTGAAACTTCAGGTTGTTCGACCTCTTCTTCATTCTCTTGTTCATCCACAAAATCATTATCATGATCATTAGTATAAAAAATATGCAAACTTCTTGCAGTAGAAGAGTCACCGTCTAAATTTTATTCAACTTCTGTATGAGTATGTGCAAGCGGAATATGCCTCAAATCTACCAAATCATTCTCAGACATAGGCATTAAATTCTGAATCTCATCAATATCATGAACTATCTGATCTTCCATAAACACAGCATATCTGCTCCCAATAAGCTTCTTATTAATTGGATTATGAAATTTGTAGCCGAACTAATCAAGGCCATAACCAATTAATAAAAATTGTCTTATCTTCGAATTAAATCTCGACCTATCATCTTTAGGAATATTCACATAAGCTTTTCACCTAAAGACACGCAAATGATCATAAGAAACATCTTTACCTGTCCAAAATCTATTTGGGATATCTCCATCCAAAGGTACATAAGGACTAAGATTTAAGACATGGATGTATCACTGTATTCAAAGCTTCACACCAAAAGTATTTAGGAAGTTGTGATCATGAAAGAAGACATCTCACCCTTTGAATCAATGTTCAGTTTAGTTTCTCAGCTACGCCATTAAACTGAGGGGTCTTGGAAGGTATCCTTTGATGTCAAATACCTTGCTACCTACAATAATCATCAATAGGACCAATGTATTCTTCCCTATTATTAACTTCTAACACACTTTAATTGTTTCTCAATCTGTCTCTCAACTGAAGCTTGAAACTGTTTGAAGATATCTAACACTTGATCTTTTGTTTTCAAAGTGTAAGCCCAAACTTTCTTGGAATGGTCATCACAAAAAGTAACAAAGTATAGATAAACACCAAGTGTTCTGGTTTTGAAAGGACCACAAACATCAGTATGTACCAAGTCAAGCAAACTTGGTTTTCTTAAAGGAGACGAGCTCTTTAAATACACTTTATTCTGCTGTACAGCCAAACAATGTATGCATTTATTTAAATGAGCTTTATGCATCCTAGTGAATGTATTGTTTCTTCCTCGTAATATCTAATCATTTTTCGTTAATATGATTGAGTCTTTTATGCCACAAATCAACCATTGCTTTATCATTAACAACATTGATTTTCTCAGTAAGCACCCTTGAAAACATGATGTAGAGGGCGGAATAATTTTTTCTTCTTGCCACAACCAACGAGCCCTTAGTAAGTTTCCACTGTCCATTCACAAAAATATTACAATAGCCTTAATCATCTAGCTTTCATGTAAACATCAAACTCAATCAAAGATCGGGTATATGTTTAATACCCTTCAAAATCAATCTTGCACCCATGCTTGTTTGTAGATAAACATCACTAATACCAAAGTCACCTGAGGTGTAAGATGAGAAAAATTCTCTACGAGAAGTATCATGAATCGTAGAACCGCTGTCAAATACCCAACCATTTTCATTAGACACAGAATTCACAACCGCATCATCAATAACAATAAAGTAACTCTCTGAAACCGTAGCAACATTTTTCTCGTCGCCACTTTTATCATAATTTTTATTTTCTTCTTTACCATTGTTGGATTTCCCCAAAAGTATTCTTCTTCCCTAACTTAGAACAAAATTTCTTAGTGTGCCCGATCTCATGACAGTAGTAGCACTCCTAATCTGCAAATTTATTAGACTTGTTCCAACTTTTGCTTCTACTTTTACCTCTATTTTTCCAACCGCAATTTTCATTTCTACCATGTTTCTCAACGACTAGAGTTTCTGAATGTGAAGAAAAGACAACTATTTTTCTTCTTATATCTTCATTCAGCACACTACTTTTAGCTAATGCCATTGAAATATTATCTTCAGGAGCTGATTAGAAAGAGACATTCTGAAAGTATCCCACGAGTCTCGCAGCGAACCAAACAACCATAACACTAGAACCTCATCATCAAATTTGATACCCGTAGAAGCCAACTGATTAATCAAGCCTTGAAAGGTATTCAAATGATATGTAGGAGGTGAACCATCTTGATACCTCAAATACATCAACTGTTTGAACAAAAATAACTTATTGTTTCATGTCTTCCGAGCATATAACTCCTCAAGTTTACTCCACAAAGTTTTTGCATTTGTTTCGTCTACAACATGATTCAACGCATTATCATCAACCCACTGCCGAATAAAGCCACAAACCTTGCGATGAATAATTATCCCTTCTGCATGAGACTTATCTCTACGTTTTTAATCACCGAACACTGGTAAATGAAAACCTTTAACATAAAGAAGATCGTCCATCTTCGATTTCTATATATGATAATTTGTACCATTCATTGTCACCAGTCTTTTTGTATTGACCTCCATATTTAACACAAGACAAATACACAACCAGTTGCTCTGATACTAATTTGTTAGGAATATAGGCCCCGTATATTCCATCTTTGTATATAAGTAAGAATAATCTGATCTCCACACTAGGGTGATATTGTCCGATTTGGGCCCATTGGCCCGCACAACTTTGCTTTTGGTCCACTTTCAAAATGCCTCACATTAATAGAGATATATTCGTAACTTATATAATGATCTTTCTTCCCATGTTTAACCGATGTCGAATGTGGGACTTTGGTCGCACCTTACAATCCTCCTCTTGAACAAAGTACCACTATAGCCTCCTCTTAATTGACTTTCATCCGCCTACTCTAGTCAGCTGGAGAGACATCTGAACTCTAGAGCTTTAGGGTGGATCTATCTTCTCACTATCAGATTATACTGTATCGCTCCTTAATCAAGCCACCACCTGCTTGATGAGCTATCAGGCACTCCATCTATAGACGATATTGTTCCACTCTTTGATCAAGATACTTTCTTGATGAGCCATCAGGCATTCCATCTATCCAACAGATAATTCACCTTAAGTAGGTCTCATCACTTCTGGTAACATGTTCGGCATCTTAGAATTTCACCCACATCACACCCACCACATCGCGTTATGTCTGGGTCTAGTGCTCTGATACCATTTGTAAGCAAATAGAAGCACAAACAAAATCTTTCTTCTTGTATCAAATATGATAAGAGATAATGACCACAAAAAAAATACCAAGTATTAATAAAATCAACGCAAATAACACAGAACACTTTTTACGTTGAAAACTTTCCTGGTGTAGGAAGTAAAAACCACGGGACTGATTTCGGAGTCCAACTATATATTCACTATAAGAAAACAGGTTACAAAACTATCCTCTAGATAAAAATAGAGTATACACCACACAAAGTATGACAACTTCATACATAACCTTAATACACAAGATAGTAAACTAAAATAAGAAAACTCACTGAAATATCCCCAAAAACGCAATTAAAGAAGCTGATAAAAAAACCCACTTAGAAGACTCCAAATCAAAATCCTTGTGGTTAGATTGTAGAGGAAAAATAGGTGAGCATGTTCACTAAAATTGAAGCCGATCGGACCACGGAAGACAGTCCGATTGAAAGCACAAAGTTCTGCCTCGAATCGTTTTTCTCCCAAAACTGCACTATAGAATATGATGTTCATCTCAAAATACATTGTATAAGTTTATATTTATACATAAACTAAAATTCTATGTGTTACCCTTATTGGGTCTTAGCCCATGTGATAATTAGACTCCCACATAGGAAGAGCCTAACAGGTATTCCAATGAATACCTTAATATGAATCATAACTGACACAACCTAGCTATATTCACTTACTTTTAAAGGTCCATGTTATCTTCGTATCATTTTAATGATAATTTTTTTAGAAAAGAGACAGGCTCTCACGAGGACATCATTTTTATAAGTTCTATAATTGAGTAATTAAACTTCAAAATAGTTATATTATAGATAGAGTCCTCGATCAACATTATCATTTTTAATCAACCAGTAATACGATGAAAAACTATCGACACATCTGAAGGTCCAAGAGGACAATAGTGAGGTTCAAAGGTAAAAACGCATTCGATATAGGAGATTTTGAAGCTGAAGTCATCTTGGGCCAACAAAAGTACAAAAATGTTTTCTGAGTCATGTTCATGGTTGTTGACTCCTACACCTCTTTTAATGAAATATTTGGGAGATCATGGCTCGATAACAAGATATGAGTTATTAAAAGTAAGCAAGAGGTCTCTCACGAGTATTATGGAATTTCTGAAAGAAATAAAAATTCATGGATTTTTTTATAGAGGTTGAAGTTACCGACGATACAAAAACGGACTCCAACCTAGTGATGTCACGAGATGATACTGAGAGCTTCGAGTTTGAAGATTCGTACTTTATTGATGGTTAATCATAGAAATGAACTACTTTTTCGCTGCAAATTTAATTATTTAAAGTCTATTTTGTCGATTAGCTTTAATTTTTGAAGACTCGTTGAATCTATTTTTTTTGTATGTCCAAAAATTAATCTCAAGGTGTTGTTTGTTTCAATAATTTGAAAAAAATCTTATTTAGTTTAACATTTGTAATGTACATGAGTTGTTTAAATTTGTTTAATTTTTTTGTTGTTTTTATTTTTTTGGTTGAATTTGGTTGATTGATTTGCTTGACTTTGTTGAATTGAAATGTTTTAATTTGTTACATTTATTTGAATTTGGTCAATTGATTTGTTCAAATTTATTTGATTTCATTTAATTGATTTGTCTCATTTATCAGAATTTGTTTAATTTTTTTGTTTAGATTTATTTAATTTTTAATTGAATTTATTTGTGCATTTTGTAAATTCATTAATATAAGAGTTGAGTGATTGATCTACATTTGGGTGATTCATTTAGCCTAAAAAATGTTGAGTTGCTGAATTATGTCCCATGTCTGAATATTTATTTTTAGTTTTAAGATTTTGATACTAAATCACTTGTGAGATTGACAAGATTTTACCCAAATAATTTTGAGGAAGTTAGTATGTCTAGCCAAGTTGAGACTTATATTGAGTGTGTCAAGATGGTTAATAATTTTTCCATCGAAAGGTATTTGGATCTATGTACTAAAACAACCACATAATATTTGGATTAATGTACATACTTTTGATGTTAGCTTTGTCATTACCAATGGCCAACGCAATTAAGCGAGTATTTCGTAATGTGTAATATGTAGAGAAAGATTTAAGAAATCAAATGTTAAATTGATTGTTAATGATATTTGTAGAGAAAAAATTATTTATTTACATCAACTTTCAAAGCATAAATAAAGGATAAGATAATACTTATAGATTTGGACTAGATCTAATATATATTATATTTTTTTTTGTTTACAAGATGCTTATATAATTAAAATATCAATTTTAAACCAGGGCTAACACCTAAAATTATAACTCTATAACTACAAAACTCTGTTGTCAACATAAAAAGTATTCTATTTGTATGTTCTTTAAAGTACATTCCAGTAAGTCCATCACTAACCTTGTATAGTTCTTCTTCGCCCAAAATAATCTAACAATTCTTTTTCTAACGATGGATCAATCGGACTGCATAGCTAGACAAAAAGGTATGGTTTATACTATTTGTTTTATATGACTGTAAATCCATACAAGAATGAAAATTCGGTTCTTCGGTTCGGTTCGGTCGGCTCTCGACTCTTTTGATAGAATTGGTCTCGTTTATGAACCGATAAAAATTCGGTTTGATTCGGTTCTTTTTGGTTCGGTTCAATATAAGTATATAAGCAAATGGTTACTTTCTAACCAAAAGGACCATTTGGAACCGAATTCAAAATGAACCAAATATTTTTTAAAGAACTGGGTTTGAATAGAACCAAAAAATAAACAACCAAATAACCTATAAAAATTTACATATTATAACTTCCAAATTACAACAATTGATTCAGAAATTTATCCAAATTTGAAGCGATAAATATAGTATTAATAAAATACTATAAGTTTAACAAACGCATCAACATAAAAACATTAATAATACTATATATAAGTTACAAAATTTAACTTCAGAACTTCTATATCATCCGTTGTACCAACTTCGATGTGGAAAAATTGAAAAAAAAACGTGGTTCAGGAATGAAAAGTACCGCTCACCAAAATCACCTAAAAACCTGCAGTATAACCGAGCTTAAACAATATTACATGTCATACAGTTAGTTTTATCATTTATGCAACATCATATTATTATAGTTTTAGACGACTTGTTGCCAAATCTTCCATTCAGTTGAAACTAAAAATTAATTAACTTTATCAAGGGTATGGCAGTTACAGTTTGACAATATTAAGCATACGTATATAAATATACTAAGTTGTCACAATCTCGTGTGTTTAAGAATCGCAATCAATTCGCTATAATAATTGTATCGCGTTACCATATTTCATATATAAAGAGAATAGTCTATCGATAAAATCCAACTACTTTCTATCTATAAAATTTTTATATTTTTAAATACCCTATCAGTGGGTCATGTCTTAATATGTTTAGTATTAATTGTTTGTTCAGATTGGCATTAAGGTACCGTTAAACTTTCCCATGATCAATAATGGCTCACTTTTCTGAAGTATGTAAGGAGGATGAGTGGTTTGAAGTAGTGGTTTGCCTTGAGGTGTTGGACTTGTTTTGGTTGTTGCTTAATTTAGATCAGAACGAACATATTTTTTTATGAACTCAATTATCTTCCCATAATTAATCATATTTTAAATCTCATATTTTAAAACACAATAATATCGCGTCCAATAATCAGTGTCATTGTAATATTTGAAATATTAATTAGTTTTTTGTTTTTCTTTTGGCTGGCCATCTTCTCTGATTTTTTAAAACCAATGATATGCTTAACTTTATCCAAAATAACCTCAATAATCTCCTTAAACTTGACATAACTTGTCTCGCAATATTAGGTTTATCCTTTGATGGAGGAGTAGAGTTAGGGTTGGAATTTTGGTTATGTTCTATAGCGAGTGGCGGAAGACAAGAAACATGAATAGATGTGGGATGGTAGGAAAGGTAAACGTTGGAAGCTTTTATAAGCTGCATACACATAATTTTGTAAACTTTTATATGTGTATTTACTTGTGTAAGGAGATCTCTGAATTCTAAGGCATTCATGCTCATTATATCATGGGCTAGAAGGCCTCAAATAATTCTATATTGGTAAGCAACGCAACCCACGTCTTCGTTGCAGTTTTCCAAGTTTTTTTGGGTTCAGATAAACCTCTGAATGTACTACTTATGTTCTTTAGCTCAATCATGCACTAAATTTATAGTAAATGTCACCTCTAATTACTTCAATTACAATAAACATAGTTTCGTGTCATGGTCTATATGGGCTTGAGTTTACAGATGGATTCTGGCATAAGTTGGTTTAACCATGTAAGGATTCCTAAAACATTCATAGAAAAAGAGCGATAAAAAAATTCATCCTCTTTAAAACCGAGCATCTTGTTCTAAAACTACTCAATACGATTTTTGGAGTCATATTGATTAAACTTTGGAGCCAAATCCTCCTAAAATATTTTTGGAGCAAAATAGAGAAGATGTAGGTTCGGTTGCTCTAGATCTAAGATAAGCAACTTTTTTTGACATAAATGTAGCAAAACCTTCATCACAAAATATGGTCAACACCAAGTTTTTCTTGGTGGACAAAAATTAAAACCAAGCTGATAAGAAGGTGGGTAAGGGAGAAACCTCAAAATCAACTGATACAAAAGAACATGAGCAAAATTTTAAAGTTTTAGCGATACATCATGTGAGTTGAACAAATAACCAAGATGTGTAACCTCAGTAATTGAACGAATTGGGTAATGAGCATAGTTTTTCATTCTTCCTTACCGCTCTGAAATCCTTCTTTATTCGCCATGGGGGAAGGTTCTAGTCTTTATGGGAAGAAAAAAATAATACGTTATATGATCTTTGTGGGATAAACCAACCCATACACAATAATATTGTTATCCCCTCCCCATCTCTCTTCTTATATACTTCGGTTCGAGAATGATGAACATGACGGCTCATCGAAATAGAGCAAGTTTTAGTTGGTTAACACTGATGGAAAATTATAAAATTGTTGAATCTTCACCTTCACGAGGACCGGCTAAAATATTTGGACGACGAATCTCTGATCGTAAATCGGGTGGGTACTTTAGACGCAACTCTAAAACCATAACATGAATAGAAACAAGCTCCTCAAAATGTGTGAAACGTATTTATTCCATCTTATGTTGTAGATCAGAATTACGTGTAATTTGGTTGCTAAAAAAATGTGTTTAATGTGGTGTAATTACATGTAATTTGATTGCGAAAACTGGAAAAAAATAAAAAATTCTCCAAATATATCACTCATTGATTTTGTTTGTTCCTTTAGAAAATAATAATGTATGTGTTTAGGAAGAAAAAAATTTATGATTTAAAATATATATGTGAATTTTTGAAAGTCAAAAGTAACTAATTGTTGAGATTGTAAGTGTTTTGTGTGTTTATGCGTATTTTTCGCAACATGTTTAGGGGTGTTGTTAAAAGCATTTATATTACAGGTAATTTTTTTGTAAACTTTAAAACTCAGGTAGTTATATGTAAATGGGATTTCAATTGCAAAAAATAAATTATGTCTAGTTGCAAAATTATGTGCAAATTAGTTGCGTGTAAATAATAAGAAATTATTTGCGTAAATAGTACTTCGATTGCGAAATAAGCTCAAAAAAATAAATGTGTTCTATTTGCGGAATTACGTATTGATAAGGGGGGATTCCCCCAAATAAGTATGAGCACGAGCAGGGGCACCGCAAGCTTCGATTATGATAAGCAATGAAGAAAAGGACGGGCTATACAGCATTGACAAGCTCAAAGATAGCGTTGACGAACTCAAAGGGAGATCGAGAACGAGGATAAATACGTCGTTGATGAGATCAAAGGCATATCGAGCTCGTCATAAGACCAAGCTCGAAGACAACTACAGTATTGATGAACTCAAGAATAGGTTGAGCTCAAAGACATCAGGGAAAGAGTTGATTGACTCGATTGGGAACGCAATGAACAGATGATCAAGATTGAGTGAGGACCTAAAGAGGATAAGTTGAGCATGTGACCAGTGAGCCCGAGCTCTGGCTGCGTTTAAAGTGAAGCTCAACCCGCTTAAAGAATAGATTAGGCTTAGCGTTTTCTTACTTGTTATATAAACGCACGTTTTGACCCTTGAGTCAAACCGTGTTGGTTATTTGTTCCAAAATTATAGGGATAGTGACGTTAGTAGGATAGTGGCGCTTAAAGCGTAAACATCTGTAACTGCAACTAATTTTTATATTATAAATAGGGAAGACCTATCTACGAATAAAGTGATCTTTTTTGGCTTATCTCTTTCTTGGCTAAAATATTGAAGGCTTTACTGTGGTAGAACTTGTTATTCCCGTAACAAATTTGGCTTCGTCTGTGGGAAATCTTTAACCAATCACCATGGTAGTCACTAGGTTAGGAATCGAGAGAGACAATCAGGAAACTAGCGAAACAACAACATACCGGAGGAGAACTGTAAGTCAACCAGCAGGGTGAGGCATCTTACATTCCGGTCCCATAGCTCCTCAAGAGGTCAATCCTATGATACCCAAGCAACGGTGGTGACAGAGGGACCGCCAATTCAGCCAACTGTCGTTTCCGGGGAAGAAGTACATCTCCATCAGCTCGCGAATGCATCACGGGCTCGCAGAATTGCGGAAGCCACACCGGCGGATGACTCGGTGGTTCTCCATCTAGAATAAAGAATCCAGAACCTCCAGGAATAATAATTGAAAATAGCGTTTGAACGAGATGCAAGAGAACAGGATATGGATGCCACGATGGCAGGTATGAACGACGTTATTCATGCTCTAACCGCTAGGATCAAGGGAACGAGCAAGACCCACCAACCGTTAGGACCAGAGGCGAGCAAAGTCAACAAGATAGATCGTTCTTGCAAACGAGATGACAAACGGGAAGGTGAAGGCGAGAGCGGGGGAAAGAATCATAGCAGAGAACCGCGCGACAAGGTGAAACAGACGTCGACCAAGCGAGCTCGGGAGAATGAGGACCTCCGTTACAATCAGATCCACTTGAAGTTATCGGCCTACATACTGAAGGAATCACCATTCTCTTTAAACATCATGAAAGCTCAACTCCCAAGGAAGTTTGACCCATTCAGGATGGAAGCCTATGATGGAACGGGGGATCCGGAGAGGCATTTGGATCAGTTCAGAAACATGATGATGGCTTTCAACCCCGATGATGCGATGTTATGCCGAGCACTACCCATGACCCTCAAAGGTAACGCCATAAATTGGTTCAGAAGCTTGCCAAAGGGGTTCATCTGTGATTTTGTAGGACTTTGCAACTCATTCAGGGAAAGGTTTGTTGGTAACAAGGAGCTTAAGCGCGAGCGGGATTCGATCATGGATCTTTATCAACGCCGAGGTGAGTCTCTTAAAAATTATGTTATAAGATTTGTTCTTACTATGAATTCTTTGCCAGATTTAGCCGAAAATATGGTGGTGGCTTCTTTGAAACGGGGGCTCGACAGAAGAGGGGAACTATATGCAGATCTTATCAAATTCCCAACTGAGAATATGGGGGACCTACTCGCAAGAGATGATACCTTTATTAGGGTCGATGATGCCAGAAAAGGGGGGTCATCTGAGCGGCGTGAGTCGGACTTCAAATATGGTGGATCAGAACGAATAAAGACTGAGGAGCAACCAATGAGGGATTATAACCGAAGACCCCAATAGCTCGATCAACCAAATAGGCGCTTCACTGCGGTGACTGAGGCTATTTCAGTAATTATGACCGCACAAAGGGGCGTACGAGGTATCAAACTCCACGCACAATGAGCGCCCCTGGATTTAAGCGATCTAATTGGTATTACTGCGCATATCATCATGATCATGAACATTCAACGGATGAGTGCTAGCAATTAAGGGAAGAAATTTAGTGTATGATAGATAATGGCGAGCTGATCCAATATATCAAACGATCTCAACCAGATCGACATGAGGAAGTTTGTTCTCCGAACACTGACAAACCAGCCACTGAAGAAGATCCAGAAGCAAACAAGCAACAGTGGCTACTGACCATATCAGAGGGAAATTTGGTTGATGGTCAAGGGTCTACTCAAAACAAACGAGCTAAAAATGAATTCAACGTTTATCAAATAGATGGAAATTCTTATCGAAACTATAAGGACCCAGTAGCCGACCTTATACTTAATGATGATGACCTCAGAGGTGTCAATTTACCACATGACGATGCTTTGACTATTCACTTGTACATTGGATGATTAATGGTAACACGAGTACTGGTTGATGGAGGAATCTCAACAAATATTATTTCCAAAAGCAGTTTTGATCGTATGTCGAACGTGCCATCATACCGACCTACTCAGCGGATATTGGTTGGTTACAAAGTAAAATCCTCTCAATGTGTTGGGGAGGTGGAGCTGTTAGTCAAATTCGGTCACGGGGCTACGAAGAAGGAACTAAAAATTCTATTTTTAATTTCCGACGCGCCGAGCCCTTACCATGTAATTATTGGAAGACCATGGTTGCATAGGATGGAAGCGATATCGTGCATATTTCAAAAATACATTAAATATCCAGTAGGTAGCTCGACATGAACAATACGGGACAGCCAAAGGACTGCGAGAACTGGCTATGCAATCGCGTCGGATCCATCCAAACCTATCCAATAGCAATTAAATGGCAAGGGAGGCATCACACCAACAACTTTAGATCTCACCTCGCCAGATCCAGTAGATGATCCACGAAAAAACAAGAATTCAGCTACTACGGATGCTACAACAGTGGATACGGTCATAGCTGACAATAGAATGCTTCAATTGGGAAACGAGCTATCTCTGGACTCAAAGGTATGTTTTGTAGCTTTATTAGCAAAACAATTTAGATGTGTTTGCTTGGGAGGCAGCTGATGTTTCGGGAGTAAGCCCTTCGTTCATAAGCTATGAATTGGCTATCAACTCTTGTGCCAAACCCATGCGGCAGAAACGGAGGGCATTTTCAGCTTAGAAGCAGGCAGCTATATTAGCAGAGTTAAACAAGTTAAGTCATTTTGGGCATATCCAAAAAGCAAGGTACCCGGTCTGGATAGCCAACCTAGTTCTGTCCAAAAAGAAGAAAGGACGGTGGAGAATGTGCATGCACTTTACTGGTTTGAACCAAACATGCCCCAAGGATGCTTTCCCGTTACCAAGGATAGGTCAGTTGGTTGATTTGGCTTCAGGTTGCAAATTCTTATCCTTCATGGATGCGTACTCAGGGTACAATCAGATCTGCATGCACCCGTCTGATCAGGAGTGCACAACCTTTCAAACCGAACGGGGTCTCTATTGTTATATAGTTATGCCTTTTCGGCTGAAGAATGGAGGATTGACATATCAACAGCTGATAAATCACATCTTCCAAGATCATTTGGGGCAACATCTGGAGGTATATATTTGACGATATGATCATTAAAACTCATGAAGAAGCGCGATACCTCAATATATTACAGGTCATTTTCGATTTATTACACAAATTTAATCTTAAGCTTAACCCGGATAAGTGTTTGTTTGGTGTTTCAAAAGGCAAGTTTCTGGGCTATGTGGTAAGTCAACAAGGTATTGAGGTAGATATGGTTCAACTAAATGCAATTCTACATATCCAAAGAATGTCAGAGAAGTACAGTGTCTTACAGAAAGGTTAGCAGCCCTTTCGAGGTTTATCTCCCGCGCATCAGACAAGATTCATCACTTTTTTAAAGTATTGCGGGGTGCTAAGAAGTTCGTCTAGACAGAATAGTGTGACAAAGCTTTTGTCGAGCTCAAGAAGTACCTTACATCCCCTAAGATTTTGTCTGCTCCTACTCCTGAAGAGTCGTTATTTATGTATCTGGAAGTATCACCCTTTACTGTTAGTTCGGTTCTCGTGCGCGATCAGAAATGAAAATAAGGCCCAATATATTACACGAGCAAAACGCTGACAGATGCGGAGACGAGATATCTAAGCCTTGAAAAACTCGCTTTGAGCTTGGTTGTTGCAGCTCGACGAATGAGGCCGTACTTTCAAGGGCATATAATTACGGTACGAACAACGTATCCTTTACGAACAAGTATTGAAAAAGCCCGATGTTTCTGGCAGGTTAACCAAATTGAGCATCGAGCTCGGCGAGTATGACATTCGTTTCAAACCACGCGTAGCCATAAAGGGACAAGCAGTTCCAGATTTCTTAGCAGAGTTCAGCTCGTCCAGAGAAGAACAGGTTGAGATAAACGACGGACAAGCGGTTGAGCTCGACCAATGGATCATTGAGGTCGATGGTGTATCTTCTACAATAGGAGGAGGTGCAGGTATTATACTCAGAACTCCAAGTGGGAAGGAGGTCAAACAAGTTGTACGCTTTAATTTTCCGGTAACAAATAATGATGCTGAATATGAGGCTACCCTTTGTGGCATGAAGCTGGCTTTGATATGTGGAGCTCAAAGTATCAAGATCAGATCTGACTAGGGCTGTCAACGGTTCTCCGGAACCGAGAAACGGACCGGTACCAAACCGATAAGGACCGGACCGAGAACCGGACCGAACCTTAACGGTCCGGTTCGCGGTTCTATTCTAAAAACCAAAAATCGATAAGGAACCCAAACAAAAAACCGGTTAGGAACCGAACCGATAGAACCGATAAACCGATAGAACCAATAAGGAATCGAACCGATAAAACCGATAGGACCGAAGGAACCGATACGGAATCGAACCGATGAAACCGATAAACCGGTAGAACCGATAAGAAATCGGACCAATAAAACCGTTAAAACCGATTATTTATTATTATATATTCTTTTATAAATTATAGTACCAAAATTAATAGTTAATTACCAATTTTTTAAGAAAATGAAAGATCAACTTATAAACTTTAGTTTTTATATCATTTATTTTAATAAAAAATCAATTTTTAATTGATTTTATTTTTTTTAAGTGGACCGAAACGGGACCGGACCGAACTCGGACCGAACCGAACCGGAACCGAACTGAACCGGGCCGGACCGAACCGAACCGAACCGAAAGCTTAGCGGTTCGGTCTGGTTCCAAAAATTAGAATCGAAAGCTTAGCGGTCCGGTCCGGTCTGAACCGATAAGCTTAGCGGTCTGGTCCGGTTCCTTCAAAACCCGGACCGAACCGGACCGATAACAGCCTAGGATCTGACTCTCAGTTGGTGGTTAATCAGGCACATGGTCTTTATGATTTCAGGCAAGACGGTATCAAGGAGTATCTTTTGATACTCAAGGAGTATGAGTCTAAGTTCACTAACGTGTTTTATGAGCAAATCCCACGAAGGGATAATTTGGTAGCTGACACTTTAGCTAAGGCCGCAGCTTCAGGATAGAATCCAACAATTTTACTCAAACAACTTCCCGCGACAGAGCTCATATCAGCAGCTGCAACAGTCAATTCCATCACTAATGACGACGACTGGTGGACTTCATACCTCCAATACTTGAACCAAGGAACATTTCCTACAAGTAAAAGTGAAGCTTGTGCGATGCAGATCAGAGCAACCAAATATTGTATCCTTGACAATATTCTGTACAGGAAAAGCTCAACCAGACCTCTACTCCGTTGCCTTGACCGAGCTAAAGCTAGTTCTGTATTGGTTGATTTGCACTCGGGAGAAGCAGGGCTCATTGTGGACACCGAACACTGATTCGTCGTTTTCTTCTCGCTGGGTACTATTGGCCTGAGCTAGCAACTGATACTGAGAATCTGGTGTTGCAATGTCACAAATGTCAAGAATATTCAAACATGCAGCATAGACCTGGCGAGCCCATACAGAACATCCATGTCCCATGTCCGTTTAATTAATGGGGAATAGATCTTATGGGTCATTTGCCAATGGCTACAGGCAAATGACAGTTTCTTATTGTGGCAGTGGATTACTTTTCGAAATGGGTTGAGGCTAAAGCCCTGTTCAGAACACGCGCTCATGAGGTATGTGATTTCATCTATAATCAAATTCTAACCCGATATGGAATTCCACGGATTATAATGACTGGATAACGGCCATCAATTCCAAAATTCAATCCTTACCAACTTCTACAAACGATATGGGATTCTCCAGCACTTTTCCACCCCTTACTACCCTCAAGTAAACGGACAGGTTGAAGTGACTAACAAGACACTATTATAAGGACATAAGAAAAAGCTGGAGGGAGCTAAACGTAAATGGCTGGACAAATTGGCAGAGGTCCTATGGGCATACAAAACAACTCATCACTCCACAACAGGCGATACACCATTTACTTTAGTATACGGTGCAAAGGCACTTATTCCAGCAGAAGTCATAATACCGATCCATAGGATTGAGCACTACAAAGAGGAGGAAAATAGGTTCCCAAAAGTCTTTCCAGAACCACTAATCATCTCGCCTTCGTTGTTTCTAAGAATCATACCTCCACTAGACTCAATAGTGAAGGAACAAGCAGCGTCAGTATTCAATTTCACTCTTCATATGTCAGGACCAGACCACTTCAGTCATATCTCTTTCACTTCTTTGTCATTAATCGATAGGCACCCCATTATAGAACTTGCATCAAAAGCTTTTGCCCAATGTTTTCTAGTTAGTTTGTTTGCAATATCAAGTCAAGTAATAATTTTGTAGATGAATAAAATAGTAGTATTAGCAGTTGAACTACTGTTTTTGAACTTTGAATCATTTTGATTTTTCCAAATCACCCAGCAAATAATGGCTGGCAATACATGAGTTATATGAACTTTTTGTTTTGAAAACCAAAACTAATTACAAACTACATGAGTTAAAGTCATATATATTTTCAATTCTGATTTTAAATAATTCACTAAAATGCTTCCATATACACCATGCAAAAGTACGATCACAAATAAATGATTTGTGTTTTCACAATTAGTGAAAAACTGACACTTAGAGTCCATGTTAAGATGTCAATATTGCATAACAGAATCAATAGGCAAATAATTTTTAACAATTTTCCACAAAAGAAAAGAGAACTTCATGGATGTTATGGAGTTCCAAATTTTCTTGAAAAAAAGATGATTTAATGTGTTGTTGTCTTGTGTTATTCCATGTGAAGCTAGTGTTGAAATCTATGTCAGGAGACTTGATCCAAATCATTATGTCAAGCTTATCAGAATCTACTTTGAAGAGCTGCATTTGAGTGATGCATCTATCAGGTATAAAACCTTTCATAGACTCAATATCCCATCTGTTATTCTTCCAAAAGGATTTAACATTTGCATCCAGGAACCACATGTTTGCATATGCGGAAGAGTGATCGAAGATGATAGCCTGATTGAACCAGTTTTCAACCCCAAAATCCATATCTTCACTGCCCAAGAGCCACCTTATGTTCTCCTCTGCAACATCTTTAATACTAATCAGGCGCTTCCAAGTAAGTGAACCAGGCTTTTTAAAATTAGCTTTAAGAGGGTGAACATTTTTATTATATATATATATCATGCATTATATATGCCCATAAACACTCTATCTTTCTATAAACAAACCAGAGATTTTGTGAAATAGTATTCTGAATATCTGATAACAGTCTGATATTCAGACCTCTTTCATCAAAAGGTCTGCATAAATTCTGCCAAGAGTTCTAATAGGTGCTTTTAATATTAAATTTTGACCTCCAAAGAAATTTGTTAAAATAAATTCAAGTTTATGAATAATAGTACTATAAATCACAGTATTGTACATCCAATAATAAGGAATGGACATGAGAATAGATGAGATTAAAGAAAGTCCTCCCCTAAAGGATAAATACTTGTTGTCCCATTCAGCTATTTTGTCATTGATCTTGTCAATCAATGTAATAAAGTTTTTTTCTTTGTTGTTGCAGGAGAGATTAATTCCCAAATAGATAATAGGGAGATTCTCAGACTTGAAGCTAGTACTAATTTCCAGTATGTTAATCCGCTTTAGTGAAGTCCTACAGAGGTAATAATATGCGTCCTATACTTATTAATAGATTGACCTGAAATATGTTGATATATTTCCAAGAAACTACTTTAAAATGTTAATAGAATTTTGCATGATATTAGTGAATAATAATATGTCATCATCAAAATGTAATGTTTGGCACTAAATAATCGGTCCTAGAAGCATATCTCAAGTTATTATGAGGACTGAAAAGATTATATAGACCTCTCAATAGAATCTCCTCTCCAATAATGAAGAGGCTTGGGGACAAAGGATCTCATTTCCTCAAGCCTCTTTTAGTTCGAAAATAACCATAGACCTTGCCATTAATTAACATAGAAATATTAATTAACTTAATCATGTTACTGATTAAGTTAATGAAATCTCTAGAAAACCCATACTTGGTTTGGCTTATTTTGGGCTGGGGGTAGTTTGGTAAAGTGTTTTGGTAAGTTTGAAGTATTTTGTGTTTAGTGTGAGGAGTAGTGAATAATTAAGCAGTATGCTTGTATTAAATGTTAATCATCTTTATTAATGAGAGTGGTTGGGATATTTATACTCTTAATTTAATGACCTATGGGCTTACCCGGTCAATTTATGAAACCGGGTCAAGTTTAAGGACCCATTAGTCTTTTAAGGTGATTAGAAAATAGCTTAGTCAAAAGGTGTTTTATATTTGTCCTGTTCGAATTTTTCAGTGGTGGTTATGGTCCAAATTACCCATGTCCGGATTAAGTGGTGGGATATGACTGAAGTATCCGAACTCATCAGTAGCCTTTTTTATGCCTTACTAAATGTTTTTGGTAGGGCTAAAAAATATACTATGCTAGTATCAACTTTATCTGATCTACTCGTGTTGTCAGGACTAAGAAGTTTACTTTCAACACCAACCCAGTTCGAAATTTATCAGGACTGGTTTCTCTTCCCAGAATTCTAAGAGCTTTCTACTTGGATCGTGGGACACATGTCAATATTTGGTTCGACCTACCAGCCGTTATTTTTCCTAGACCCGCGCATCCACTAAGTCTAGAAAGTTACCTAGGGTTTTGATTCTTCACACGTTTGTGTAGCGTTTAATCATTGCAAAAACCCTCTTCAACTTCTCCTAGGTAACTGTTACTTTTTATTGTTATATAAGTACTCTTTTACTATTTCATTGTCTTCCACACTTAAAGATATTTTAGAGAGATACC
Source organism: Limnanthes douglasii subsp. nivea (assembly GCA_036936605.1). Classification (NCBI taxonomy): domain Eukaryota; kingdom Viridiplantae; phylum Streptophyta; class Magnoliopsida; order Brassicales; family Limnanthaceae; genus Limnanthes; species Limnanthes douglasii. The sequence continues at coordinate 290,078,208 of JAUPFV010000003.1, forward strand.
CATCTTTACCTTCAAATCGTTCTTGAGAGATTTTATGTTCACAGCCATAAACGCTTTAGTTAAAGTTGGCTGGTTAAATTTGTCAAAGTTAGAGAGAGTGAGGAAGGTAGAAAGAGAGAACTGTATCATCTTCGGCCTCCAAGTTTCTCCAGGGTAGAAAACCAGTCAACCAACTCAGGACGCCGATCAGGGGTCATCCTCTTCAAAAAACTCTAAGCCCAGACAACTTTTATTCAAACCAAACCTTTCATCCCTCCCTTCTGGTTCTTCTGTTCAAGAGGCCCAACCTTCTGCGCCTAAGGAAAAAACAGTGTCAAGTATCAGAAAACCCTCTCCCTTTATTGCTATGGCTTCTAATACAGAAAAGTATCCGGAGAAGATAACTCCTCGTCAGATGACCCGCTAAACCAAAACCCAAAACACACCATCACTGCCAAAACCCTTTGGATCGAAGGTATCTAAAGCTGCTCTACGGGCCAAGCCCTCCGGATCACAACCTCAAAAAAACACTAGGCCTTCAGAGGCAACAAGTGCTCAACCACCCGAAGAGCCTTCAGCGCAACAAACTGACCCCCCCCCCATTCTTCTAAGGAAACTGACAAATGATAGAATAGATTATGGAAGACAGCACTGAGGAGGCCCCTTTTAGACCTAGGCATTAGGTCAAACAGAATATGTTGCTTCTGACAAGGGAAAGAGTAAGGTAAAAATATGTATGACTCATCGGACTCGCTTCTGGAGTGCTTAGAGGGTAAGGTAGGCCCTTGTTTCTAACACGTTAGCGTCAAATATCTGTTGGCCTTGTAAAACATCAACTACATCTACACCCATACTGCTGAGTTGGGCGAATCCAGATCAAATAGGGGATTCCGGAGTCTGTAAAAGTAAGGATACCTATTACTCCGGAAACTCCTATGGATTGCAAGCTAAATGAGGTGGTAATTTTTACCGAAGTGCTAAACTGGGGACTCTGGTTCCCTATAGACTCAGAGATCGTTAGATATTTTCATTTGGTCAAACTTTTCCCTAGGCAGTTGAGCCCCAACGCCTGGTACTCTCTCTTTGCCTGTATCATGGCATCAAGGTTGTCGAATATCCTATTTCCGATGGAGCAGTTTGCTGCTGTAGCAAGCTTGTGCAAGAACCATCAGATTCCATTCTATCATCACAACATAGGGAATAACTTTAAAGTTGTGGACGACCTGTTGGAGTCCAAAAATAATTCGAGGACACAGTTCCTATTTGTTAGTGGAACGTGGGAAAATGGTAGAAAGATTAAGGCCAACACCAACCCTAGTGTGCTGACTAGCAGGTGGAAAAGCACTGGTAATTTCCTTTCTTCTCCTTGTCTTCCAAGTTTTTTCTTTTTAAATTATAAGTTTTCCTATTCTAACTAGCTTGCTACTCCTTTTTAGTGCTACCAAATGAGTTCACCGGACATTTAGAGGAGGGGAAAAAAACTTGTGCACAACTCAATGCATGGGTTTTGGAGCACTGGGGAATGTCTTTCACAATTGCTTCACATCGGGTTATTTCGTGAGGTCCCATATGTGGAACACCACAGGCCGGAGAGACCTCACATGGGAAGAGCTAACAACCCTTCCTCCTCCTGGTGTGATTCTCAAAAGGACAGATGCCAAGGATGGAAATTTGTTCTTACCTTCCAGAGCTAAGGCTCCTAGCAAGATGAAAAACAAAAAGAAGAAAGCTGCAAGAGAGTTGGTTCAAGCAGCTACAGAAGGGACTGGTTCGGGGAACTAGAGGGGATTGATGCAACCATGCTCAAAGCAATAGAGGTTTAAACAGTCAGGGAGGATGGAGGGTCGCAGAGTTACCAAAGCCTCCTAAGAAGGACAAGAAACGGAGGGCCAGTAGTGATGAGAAAGCTGTTAAGAAGAAAAAGCTTATCCTGGGAAAAGAAATAATTCTTCGTCCTTCAGAAATCCAACCTCTACCAGCCCCTGCTGATCCTACCTTGCAAGAGAAAATCCCAACAGATCTCCAATCCGGAGAGATTGCTGGGGGGGGATGATGAAGTGGACATCAATGCCCTTCAAGACATTGATTTGTATTTTAATGATTCTGAGAATGATGATTTTGCAGGTCCCTACTGTCCCTCCAGTTCTTCCAATATGGTGACCTTCAATGGTAAATTCTTCTCCATTTCCGGAGAGCAAGATGTCCTGAGCCACTCCCTTCTCGGTCATATCCGGCCAATACTTGATCTAGAAAGGCAGGTGAAAAGTCAGACCAACCTTATCAACTCATTTACCTCTGACAAGCAATCTCTATCAAACAATCTCCTAAACGCTCAGCAAATTATAGAGGAATTGAAAAAGGAGATGGAGGAACTGAAAAAGAACAATGAGGATTCGGCAACTAAGTTAGCCACATCGGAAGCAGCCAGAACTGAGCTCCAGACTAAGTATTCTGACTTAGAAAAATACCTCATAACGTTGAAGGAGGAAGTGAATACCAAGGATGGTGCCATTCAAACCTTAACTGATGAGAAGACTAAACTAGAAACCACTGTTTCGGAGATGACCAAGGAAAATGAGGAATTAAAGACCCAACATGAGCAAGCTATCCAAGCGGGCATTGATAAGTATACTAATGAAGTAATAGACTCTTTAGCAAAGAGAGATGATGGGATCAAGTCTGACATGGTGCTGTTGTTTCATGAGACCTTTCCGAAGATGACCCTCGGTCCCCTATAGAAGTATGTGGATTATGAAGAAATCCCATTTCATACTCTAGCATATGGTGACAAACGCAACTAATCCAGCGGAATCGATTCCATTACTGATGATGAAGAGGGAACTGGTGAGAGTTCGAGTGCCGAACTCAAAAGTCCTAAAAACGTGATGGTGGTAAAGGAACGTCCGAAGGGAACAAGCCCTAAGGTTTTATCATATATTATTTTTTGTCTTTCCAAACAGTCAAAGTCCTTGGATGGCAAGGCACATTTTTGTACTACTATTCGGTTACAGCCCCAATAAGTCCTTTGAACACCTAAAGTCCATGGATGGCCAAGGCATGTTTTGTTTTCTTGCTCGGTTCAAGTCCGAACAGGTTTAATTTATCAAACTTTCTTTTGTTTAATACTTTTCTGTAAATTTTCATGGCTAATGTTTAAATAACCCTTAGCATTTCAGAAGTATTAAAGCGAGAGTGCTTAATATCTCCGATGACATGTATTTAATAGTCATCACTTAACCAAATTTATCTGATCCACTAAAGACCCAAGGTGTTGAACAAGTGATTTATACTTGAATTGAATTGTAGTAAAACCACTCTGAATGTTTTAAGAAGGCATCATATATTATTGAATAAAAGACCGGGTAGCTCATAAAAACCTCCCCGCGCCACCAGGGTCGGAAAGAGTATGCCCCATAATATTTACATTGATATTTAACAAGTAAATATTTACACAAAATATTTTACTCTAAATATAACCTGAGATGCTCAATATTCCATGGGTGCTTTAAAACTCTCCCTTCTTTGTCTTAAAGTCTATATATCCCAGGTTTGAGCTTTTCATAGACTTCATAGGGGCCTTCCCAGCTCGGAGCCAACTTACCGAACTACTTCTCCTTGGTGTGTAAGAAAAAATTTCTTAACACCTTATCCACTGGTTGAAAATATCTTCTTTTGATCTTGGAAGCAAAGCTCCTGCTCATCATGGTAGTGAGTTGTTCTTAAGTGATCTTTAACCCTTCTTTCTTCTATTAAGTCCAACTGATTCCTAATTTCTATCTCATTAGCTTGTTCGGAATAGTTGGGGAATCTGTATGATGGTAGGGTAGCTTCTATGGGGGTAATTGTATCCATCCAATACACCAAATCAAAAGGAGATTCGTGTGTAGCAGCCCGAGGAGTAGTTCGGTATGCCCATAACACTTTTTGTAAATAACTTGGCCACTTCCCCACAGATCCTTCTATATTCTTTTTTAATCCAGACATAGAAGCACAAAATTCTCCATATCTTTGTTATCAAACGGTTAGCCCATTATGTGTAGTAATCTTTTGGGGGATCCCAAATCTGCAGCATATATTGGATATGATAAATTTAATGACAACCTTCGAAGTAGTTCTTTCCAAATGAGCTGTCTCTATCCATTTTGAGAAGTAATCAATAACTACTATAATAATTCTGCACCTCTCAGATACCATAGGCAGAGATCCAACTAAGTCAATTCCCCGTCGGGCAAAAGGTACTAACTCAGAAATAGACTCCATAGGTACTGCTGGCACATGAATTTCATTGCCATACCTTTGACATGGATCACACTTCTTTATAATTTCTTTACTATCTGCCATTATGGATGGCCAATAGTACCCAGCTAACAACACTCTCCAGGTTAGTGCCATATACCCACAATGTGTTGAGCCTTCTCTATCGTGTAGTTCAGATACAACGACTTGAGATTCTTCAACCCCCAAACAACGCATGAGAGGTGTACTGAAATATTTTTTTATAGAGAATTCCACTTATGATAAAAAAAACACGTGCATTGTGTTTAATCTTTCGTGTCATAGCTTTATCCAAAGGCAAACCCCCATCAATAATATATTGAAGGAGGGAAAACCTCCAGTCTTTAGGTTGAATCACATGTATGCTCATGTTTTCTTCCGTGTTCTTACTTGGTTGTTTAGACGGGCATTCAAGTACGTGAATCCAAGGATAGGACTCAGAATATGCTATAGTTGCCAAAGAATCTGCCAGTGTATTCTCTGATCTAGGAATATACTCATAACAAACACTTTTAAAGTTGGCTGGCATTCATTTCATGATGAATAAGTACTTGATCAGTTGCTCTTTCTTAGCCTCGGACTGACCTTGAGCATGATGGATAAGAAGATGAGAGTCACTCGTCAACCGGACTCTCTTAGCCCCACATAGGAAAGCCAATTTAAGACTAGCTATAGTTGTTTCATATTCGAACTCATTGTTGGAGGCCCTGAACCCAAAGCATATAGCTTGGTACATCTTATCACCATATGGAGAGGTTAAGCAAATTCCAGCTCCACAACCCATTGTGTTTGAACCACCATCAGTTCGGACTACCTATTCTTTCTTGGTTTTACCTTCTGAAGTTTGATTGGAGTTCTTGTCCGAATGGAATTCTACTAAGAAATCAGCCACTGATTGAGCTTTGATAGTTGTTCGGGGGGAAAAATCAATGTCGTAATCGCCCAATTATATTGACCACTTGGTCATCTTGTTTGATATGTTTACCTTTTGAAGAACATTCTTTAATGTGAAAGATGTCCGGACAATGATAGAATGAGATTGAAAATACGGCCTCGTCTTTCTTGCCGCAATCGCTAAGGCTAATGCCAACTTTTCAAGCTTTAAGTACCTTTTCTCAGCATCTGTTAAACTTTTGTTGATGTAGTATACCGGACGAGGATAATTGTCCACCTCTCTTACCAATACTGCACTTATAGCACATTCTGATACAACCAAGTATACATAGAGTGTTTCTTCTTTAACAGGTTTAAAAAGAGTATTTGGTGAGGATAAGTGTTTCTTTATTTCAACAAAAGCTTGGTTGCACTGTAGAGACCAATTAAAATCTTTAGCGTTCTTCAAAGTTTGGAAAAAAGGAGCACATTTGTCCAAAGACCTTGAAATAAAACGGTTTAGGGCAGCCAACCTTCCAGTGAGCCTCTGGACTTCTTTAATATTCCAAGGAGGATCCATTTCCAATAAGGCATTAATCTGATCCGGGTCGGGCTGTATTCCTTTCTCACTTATCACATAACCTAGAAAATTTCCAGATTGAACCCCAAAGACACATTTTTCTCGATTTAGCTTCAAATTCAGAGCTGTCAAATTAGCAAATGTTTTTTGAAGATCAATTATGTGCAAATCTTCCTCCAGACTTTTAGACATCATGTCATCTATGTATACCTTTATATTTCTTCCAATCTGACTAGCGAATTTTTTGTTCACCAACCTCTGATAAGTAGCCCCAATATTATTTAACCCAAAAGGCATCACCTTGTAGCAATAGAGACATCTGTCTGTTATAAAGGTAGTATGATCTTGATCCTTCGGATCCACCTGTATCTGGTTGTACCCAGAGAAAGCATCCATGAAGGACAGTAACTTGTTTCCAGACGTTGAGATCTTTCGGGCAAGCTCTGTTAAGGTCAGTGAAATCAATACACATACGCTATTTCCCGTTCTTTTTCTTGACTAACACTGGATTGGCAGTCCATAAAGGATACTGGGATTCCTTTATGTGTCCCATCTTGGTAAGCCGATCAACCTCTTGGACTATCACATCAGCTTTTTTCTTAGAAAAAACTCTTCTTTTCTGCACAACAGGTGCAACATTACTCTGGATTGACAACTTGTGTGAGATAACGCTTGCGGGCATTCCAGTTACATCACTATTGAACCAAGCAAAGACATGCTGATTGTTTAGTAAAAAGGACAACAATTTATTTTTCAACTCTGGCGCCATTTTGGAACCAATCTTGATATTTCTACCCTCTGCAAGGGAGTGGGTTTCAATCTCTTCAACTGGTATTATAACACTAGGAGCATCCCTAGGGTCATCAATCTCATTCTCACCCTCAGAAGGCTCTAGTAACTGCTAATATTCATTAATCCAAACTGCTCCCAAAGTCTTAGGAGCAAGAGCAGTTGCATAGCACTCCCTAGCTATCTTCTGACTACTTCGGACAACACCTACTTACCCTTGAACTGCATACTTCAAATACTGGTGGACTGTTGAGGCCACAACATGCATTCTGGAAAGCCAAGACCTCCCAAAAATCGCATTATAGGATGTGGGGCAATCTACCACAACGAATAGCACCATCACCATCGTTTTAAAGAGCCTTTTTCCCAACATCACTTTTTCCTAGAATTTCCCAATTACATCCGCAAAACTCCCTGTGAAGCCTACAATGGTTCTATTTGAGTGTTGAATGACGGCCGAATTCCTCATCTGCTTGTAGGATTTTAAGAAGAGGATGTTTGCCGAACTTCTTGTGTCTATCAAAATCTGGCGTATATCATTGCCCCTAATAGATGCTCCTATCACCACTGCATCCTCATGAGGTCCAGCAATATTTCTCAAATCATCCTCATCAAAAACTATGACTGGAAAAGGGGTTTGGAATTGATGGGAAGATATTAATCCTTCCAACTTAGTGGCCAAACTGTGTACATGCCTCTTCCTTGATGAAGGAGTGGGTGCTGTCATAGTATCTCCTCCAAAGATGGTGAGTGACTCAAAGAAACTGATCAGTCCAGACATCGTCCTGGTTTGTTCTATTATGATCCCCACTTTATTCTGATTTGGATCAGGGTCCAGGTACTCACAATCAACATCAAATCTTTCAAGAATCATCATTTCCCCTTCTTGAGCAGATGTTCCCGCATTGTTTGTAGGGCCCGTCCGAGGAGCACTGTCAGACTTGTTTCCACTTCTTCTTTCGACATAAGCTCCCATCTTGCCTCTTTTAATACGATTCTGCACTTTCTGTTTTAATGTTATGTAGTTTTGAGTATTGTGGCCTATATCATTATGATATTGGCAAAAACAAGTATTTCGGCTTTCTCTGGGAGACCACAGTGCCGCCAGTTTCCGGAAATGGACTTTATCCTTGGTTCTGTCATATATTGTGGTCACTTTCTCCCTTAACTCTACAAACCACTCTCGTTGAATCCAAGGACCTCTTTTACCTCTGGACTGTTGGCTCTGAGACTGATTCTGGTTGGACTAATTTGTTTAGTCCGGTTGGACCCTTATCTGGTCTCCTTAGTCGGACTGGTTAGCAGACAGAGGGGCTGTTGTGGTGGACCTCACTTGATGGTGCACCCTGGTTTTCTTGTTTTCTTCCACATTAATCTGTTTTCCCACTTAATTCAATAGGCCACCACAGGTCATGGCTTTCTTCGTGGTCAGCGAATCAGCCCTGTTCCCAGGATTCAACCCTTGTCTTAGAGAAGCAATTGCCACCTGTTCGAAGCAATCTACTACTCCGTTTTTTGTATTCACGAATCGACTTATATAGTCCTTTAAAGACTCGTTTGGTTCTTGGGCACAATAGATTATGGTATCTCCATTGTCGTTCACCTCTTTACTCCTAACAAATTGCCTTCAGAAGGCAACCCAGATGTATCAAACTTTCTAAAAAAACCCTAGGATAAGCTATTATAGACTTAAGAGAACTTCCCGTAAAATTTTGAGAGAAGGCTCTACACAAAAGTTTGTTATCATCATCAAAATTCATCATGGATTTCTTGAATTTCTCCAGATAATTGTCCAGATCTTTACTTCTATCATACTTCGGAAGGCAACCCATAATGTATCAAAGTTTCTAATAAACCCCTAGGGTAAGCTATTATACACTTAAGAGCACTTCCCATAAAAGTTTGAGAGAAATCTTTACACAAAAGTTTTTCATCATCATTAAAATTCATCATGAAGTTCTTGAATTGCTCCAGATGGTTGTTCGGATTTTTATTTCCATCATACTTCTCCACTTTGGAGCTGTCAAATCTTTTGGGTAGGTTTGCGGATAGTATTTTGGCAGACAAAGGTGACTGTCTCCAGTTCTTATTACAATAAAAGACTGTGTCTTCAATAGGTGTTGCAAAAATAACTGGTTCGGTCTGAAAAGAAAAAGGATCAATCAGTAACTGATCGGCATGCTTGTGGGATGACCCTTTGCCTAGATGCCTTTTAAGCCTACCATTCCTATCCCTCTTTCTTGAATATTTTTTTATTAGCTTCATCTTTTTTCTGGATCTCCCTTCGTCACTACTTGATGACAATGATTCTTCAAGTTCAGCCTCATTCGAAGAGCTACTAGAGGACTCTAAATCTGAACTTTCAACAGGTTTGGAGTGATGCGTCTTCTTATAGCTGATGTGAGTCTTTTTTAAACTCAGATGAATCTTTATTGATGGATCATTCTCCCTAGGGTTGTCAGTATGATGAATAGCTGACGTTCATGATTTTTCCCTGATACCCTTTTTTGTATGTTTTATGGCCCTTAACGCCTCTATTTCTGCTCTCAACTTCTCTCGATCTTCAATGGTGTATTCCTTGTTTTCCTCAACCGTTTCCACTACAGGAGGTGGAGTTCCTTGCTCGTTCGGATCCATCCAAACTAGTTCGTTTTAATGGTTTTGAATGTAAAATTTGGGTACCTTCGTGCTCCCACTATGGTCACCAAGTTTGTTTGGTTTATCTTAGGCTGGGGGTAGTTTGGTAAAGTGTTTTCGTAAGTTTGAAGGATTTTGTGTTTAGTGTGAGGAGTAGTGAGATAATTAAGCAGCATGTTTGTATTAAATGTTGATCACCCTTATTAATGAGAGTGGTTGGGGTATTTATACTCTTAATTTAATGACTCATGGGCTTACCGGGTCAATTTGTGAAACCGGATCAAGTTTAAGAGCCCATTAGTCTTTTAAGTAAATTAGCAAATAGCTTAGTCAAAAGGTGTTTTACATTTGTCCTGTTTGGATTTTTTAGTGGTGGTTATGGTTCAAATAGCCTCTGTCCGGATTAAGTGGTGGGTTGTGACTGAAGTATCCGAACTCATCAATACTGAGTAAGGACCTTAATAATAAATGGAAAGGACATCATGTCAAAAGCCTTTGACATATCCAATTTGATCATAATATTACCATTTTTAGGTTTCCTATTCAGATCAAAAGAAAGCTCTTAGCAATGAGAATATTCACATGAATTGACCTATTTCTAACAAAAGCTCCTTGATTGTTAGAAATGATATAAGGCAAGACTTTAGAAAGTCTATAGTTATCATCTTAGAAACAATTCTGTTTAGTATAGAACATAGACTGATAGGTCGATAATTATTCCAATATTGGGGATTATAAACCTTAGGGATTAGGCAAAGACCAGTAGCAAAAATGTCAATAGGGATTTTATGACCAGAAAGATAAGAATGGATAGAAAATAAGGTCAAACTTAATAATGTTGTAACAATATTTATAGAAATGTAAAGTGTACCTATCAATCCCAGTTGCACTAGCTGGATTCATATTATTAATGATATTCCAAAGCTCCTCCTCAGTAACAGCATTCATAAGATTTTTATTATCAGCAGTAGTAATTATTTTAGGAATAGAAGAAAAAAACTCATCTTGCATAGAAGACCTCTCTTCCTTAATACTATTGTAAGGAAGACTTGTGAAGTGAGACTTGAAATATTTTTTAGCAGATATACCAATCTCCTCCTGATTATAAATCCAATTGTTGCCTTATTTGATAACCTTAATAGTATTTTTTTTTTCTTCTTCTCTTAAAAACAAAAGAATGAAACGGCTTAGTATTACTATCTCCTTCCTTAAGCCAGATGTTATAACATCTTTGCTTCCAATACTTCATTTTATTTCTCAAATCCTGCAAGTGTAAACTGTTATCTTTTTTAAGAACAACATTAGAATCCTTATTATTTTCCTTTAAGTGAGTATCATCAGCCTTCTTTACATTGTCTTCTGCCTCTTTAACTTTACTGAAAATGTTTCCAAAATGACTTTTATTCCAAGTTTTAAGACCGTTTTTTAGTCTATTAAGCTTAAACCAGAAAATTTCATTAGGATGGCCACTGATTTGCATGTCCCAACTTCGATTAACCATGCTTAGAAAATCCTGATCATTAGTCAACGTATTAAATTTGAAGCTACTGATAGTTCTGTTTTTATAGCTAAATTAATTATTTTAAGCATTTATAAGGATAGGGACATGGTCAGAACAAGTCTTGACCATGTGATACACCTGAGTAGTGTTGAACATGTTAGACCAGCTATTGTTGAACATAGCTCGATCTAGCCTTTTTCCACTTCATGCTTCTGTTTCAGGTAAAACTAGCTCCAACAAAGCCAGCATCCTCCATATTGCATTCACTAATGGCCTGCACAAAGTCTTCCATGTTATTCTGATCTATTACATTACAACCCAGCTGCTCATTTGAGGAAGCAACAACGTTAAAATCACCCACGGTAAGCTAACTTTTATCAATGCAAGAAATAAACTTCAATTGATTTCATAAGTCACACCTTTGCAGCCTAGTACACTTAGTGTAAACACCGTAATAAAGATACTGTTAACAATATCCTGCAGCTTAATTTCCAAAATCAAACACTGATCATGATTAATAATAATGTTAATATTAATCTCCTCAGACCAAAAAACCAAAATTTTATTTGACACATTGACAGTATGATTAGAGAAGCCTAATAGAGAAGCCTAATAGAGAAGCTATATCACTAATTTTCTAAGACTTAGTCAAAGGCTCTTGAATAGCCAGAATATTAACCTTCTCTATGAAGATGATAGATTTCATCTTGTTGACTGTTGCATTGTTGTTAATACCACGCACATTCCAATTAAGTATTTTTTATCATTATCATATAATGATTTGTGCATTTTCTTTAACCATGCATATTTCATAGGTTTAATAATTTTAGAACTTGGTTCTTTTATTTTTCTAGCAGATTTGAGTTTTTGATTGAGGACGGAATTAAAGGTCTGATCATATGACGAATCTTTTCTCGCTGGAGTGTGCTACTTGCTACCAATGTTCTTCTGCTTCGGAGAGTTCAACCTTAATACATATTCACATTATCTTGAGAATCAGTTTGATCACAGTAATTGTCCAACTGTTGAATGCATCAATAATCTCCTTTTCCTGAGGCATATGCATCAATAATCTCCTTTTCCTGAGGCATATTGTCTCCAAGACTACTGAATCTAGATGTAATTATAACATTTTCATGAACAACCTTTATGTTTAGGCTTTATTCTCTTCTGTCATTACGCTTTTCAGTAACATCTTTCTTCTGTAAATTGTTGTAAACAACTAAAGATTTCACATTAGGAATGTTATCCGAAATTAACATATTCATCTCAGATTTTCTGGTTTCCTTTGCTTTCTATTTCTTTCTTTGTTGTATAGAATTTCCAGCATCTCTATCTTTATGAAGTTTTTCATTGTCTTGATCTTTTATAGTATATTTCTTTAGCACTTTCTTGGAGTCTGTCACCATATATCCCATATTATAACAAATATTGCAATAATAAGGGATGTTCTTATATTTAACAGATATCCAACACTCATCATTTAACTCAAATCCAATCCAAATATTGTTATGAATTTTTCTGGAGATATCGATCTCAATTAAGGCAAAGGTTGCATTTTTATATGCTCTTTTTTCTTTTGATATCTCTATTTTGTATGGTGTTCCTAACGTCGATGCAATTTCGTGCAGAATTTCCGAGTTATACATGAACTCAAGTATCTTTTCGAACTTAACCCACAACGGCGTTATTGGGCTTTCGAATTTGATGTTGAAATAGGAGTCCAATGCAATATCCGCATCGTGTAATCACAAATTGTCCAGACGCATTTGTTCTATAACCTGCACACATCTTCTTTCAAATCCATACCGATTAAAACATGATGAGAATCTCAGGCAACCCTACTGCACTTCCTCTAAATTTCAAAGAGTTCAAGAACGATTCAATTTCTGATTTTTTCGGAAGACCTAACGCAAATTTTCTAATCATAGTTGGTTTGGTATTCTGTAATAAAGACTCTTTAACCTCCTTCGAATATTGAACAACAATATGATCTTTATTCTTTTAGATTTTTTCAGGTTTGAAAAACTGATTGGATTGATGAGTAGACTGATGTTTGAGAAGATCAACAAAACACTTTCTTTTAGATTTTTGTTCTTCTATCCCTCTACTAGAAACATGAGGGATTGTCAAAAAATCATCTCTTCAAACAATAATTTGTTTATTATCTCCATGCAAGCCGAAAAAAAAAAGAAATGAAGAAGCTAACTAAGTTTCAAAAAATGAAATGCTGTTCTTCATATTCATATCGTTTTTAATTCTTATTTTGACGCATCTATATTTAGAGACTGTTCCAATCATAAATCAACCGTAAAATAAAAAAATATTTACAAAAATATTACAATGAATATTGTAGAGCAATTCTTTTTTCATTTGTTACCAATTATTCATATTTGTTACCATTTATTCATATTTGTTACCAATTACAACTATCGTGTGATAACATTATTTGTTTTGTCAAAATTTGCAATATGCTAACGAAAACGGTGCTTCGCAATCGCAGTGCACACAACAATATAATATTCACAAAACATAAAACAAGTAATAGATACAGTTTGCAGGATATCCAGTGCTGGGGTGGTAGTAAACGGTGGTGACGGTCCCAATGGAGGAGGGTACATTGTACCACTACCACCAAACTACAACAGAGGATGCGGTGGAGGTTACAATGAGGGATACAGTGGAGGTTAAAATGGCGGTGACAATGCAGGTTACAATGCTCATGAACACAATACAGGTTACAATGCTCATGAATAGCCTATGATCCGAGGCAATGGAGGTTATGATGCTCACACATTGTCATATTTCAGTGACGAAACCGCCAATGGTTGCTCAATGTAAAATTTATAGTCATTCCACACTATATTATTATAGCAATAACAAAATTTAAATAGAACGTTGCTGTTATATTTATTTTTTAAAGTTCCCTAAACTAGCTTGGAGCATGATCCATTATTACCTCTGCAAGGACTTATAAAGCACAACTGTAACGTACTTGGCTAGGAACCTATGGGTCGAGCCAAGAGCCACAGTTGATGGGGAATTCTTCCCTTTTTGCATGTAAAGATGATTGAGAACTACGTGTTGTGGTCTCGATAAAGGAGGTGAAATCTCCACGCCAGATGATGGCAAGTTGAGAAGAGTCATTTGTAGGTGTGGAGGAACAAAAGGTGGTTCCTTTGCGTAATCCTCAGGTCCAAGAAGCAAGTTGTTGTAGGTCGACTCTGGAGAGACTGGAGGCTCGAAACCAGATATGCTTTCAAGTTCTTCTGGAACGTAATCCTGCATCATCCGTTATGCAAAAGAATTATCCTTTGAATTATCCATATATATAGCCGAACTGAGAACAAATCCACCAAAAATCTATATGTTGTAATACAATTTAAAGTAACCTGATTTAATAAAGCAGTGACATTTGTTATCAAATTCCACAAGAATGTGAACCTCTATAGATAAGGCACTCGAACATAGAATAACACATTAATCATATATGGCATAGCAAAGATTTAGATCAGAAGCAACCAACTACAAAGAAGAAACAAAAGAAGAATCTTTAAGCCAAGCAAACTTTCTTCTGTTGCTCTAATCCTTCGAGTCCTTAGTTTTACAACCGTGGCTTTTGTCGGTCTTTATTGTTGACATTTCTAAGAGATAACGTCTGGTACACATGACCAAACTAGAGAACACGTTCTGAACTTGGTAGATATAATAGAGTTGAATAAAAAGAGGTTTGGCATGAATCAATCACCGGAACTAAACAATAGCAATAGTATTTCGATACACAAAGATAAAATGAAAGGAATGCCCACAATATGACAATCTAATTGATATAAGTATACTTGACTAAGTTTACCTGCAAGTCCATTATGTTATAACCATTGCCTGAATCATCTTGAGACCAAGGCAAGTCCGGGGCATAGCAATATTTTCCGTCAACAATAAACTTATATTGGTAAACACCCGATGGCAGCACCTTTACAATAGTGAAGTCTTTCCCAACTCTTTGCAAATGCGTTCTGATCAACATGGCATAAATGTGAGATGCAGAGATCACTAGACAAAGGTAAATTATAGTGTTCATGATTATAAATAACTAGATGCCTTGAACCTTGTCTTCCAGTTATCCCATGATCCTTCAAGCGCGATTTCTTTCCCACCGTAGCTCCAAGTGAACATAGTAGGAATTCCTCTTTCACTGCACACGTCTTCGACTACCGTCTTCTTTTGAATCCGCGAAGGGATTGGAATGTGAAGTTCCTCAGGGCGCTGCAATGGAACCACTGGATCCTAGAAAAGATAAACATGGGCTAATATGCTTGACTTCATCTTTCATGCAAACTCACTATACAAAACTTTAGATACATCAAAACTAGACAACCAAATCATGTACTAGCAAATACAAAATTAGTCAACAGCCTCCTGCATGAAGCAATTTGTTAGAATATTAGCAACTTTATCAATGGAGGATCCTAAAACATAAAAAATCATAGAGCTAGCAAGTGTACAGCAAGCACAGGACATTAGGACACCAATCCAAACTTTCACATCCTCTATACAACAAAATTCAATCTTGAGCGATGATCAAGTAGCTATAGATAAAGCAGAAAACTTGAATTTCCCAACCACTAGCCTCGAAATTAAACAAAGTCCAGATAAGTCGAAAGAAATCAGGAGATGAACCTGAGGAGTGAACCTGAGTGGAGACTGACTGGTTTGTGGAGCGTGTGAAGGAGCCTGACTCATAAGCCGAGGGACAGGGTTGTAGTATGCCTGAGCGGTTCCCTCTGGCACAGCCACACCTTCTTGCAGGCTACTCACTCCTCCATCAACACCAAATGGACGATGGGAACCATCTTCTCTTGCATTCACATTTCCCATCTCAAATCAAATCAAATATGCAAAATTATAAATAAATATCAAACAAGCAAAACCCAGAAACAAAATTTGATCTTTGTATCGAAAAAAGGACTCCCACTTATAGTATCTCAAAACCCAGATAGAAATTACACTATTTAAGTTGAAGAAAAAAAAAGGTTTCACTTTTATTCCCAAATCGAGAAATTTGAGACTTATTCTTTGAGAATTTCTTTAGGAGAAACCGAAGAGGGTTTGTAAGAGGAAAAAAAACTGTGTGTGTATGAGAAGTTAATGAAAACAGATAGCAAACGTGAAATCTTGGTATTGATTTATTTTAATGATTGAATTGAATTGAGAAAAGGGAACAAAAAGAGAGTATTTTCCGACGAGTTTGGAAGAAGAGAATGGTGGCCCTCCTACAAGGAAACGAAGGAGATGATGGGTGTCTGGGATCAAAGGGATGGTGCTCACGTCATCATTTTGACAAAGTCCCTCTTTTTTATATAAAAGTATAATTACCCATTAAAAAACGAAATACTAGTAATAAGGAGTAATCATTTTTATTTTTTTAATCATTTTAGCTCCGAAGGATTCTCTGTTTTTTTCTTATACCCAAAGGTCCCAAACTAATTGTTTGGAAAACATGTTCATTCTATTTAACAAAAAATATTTATTTTTATAGTAATTTTGTTTAGTGTCGTACGTTAGAGATCTTTATTAATAAGACAAAAGTTTTTAAAATTGATGTATTCAGTTTTAAAACAAGTTATTTTTAGTTTCGAGTTAGTCTTCAATTTTTGTACTCAGTTGATGTCTCGGTTTGTAGGATGTTTTCAAAATAGTATTTTTATGAAATAAGCTATATAAAAATTATTTTTGCGGTTGGAGGGTGGGTTAAGTTACGTACAAGTTTTTTATTTTCATAACGGGGACTTCTAAATTAAGTTTTTGAGGAAATTTTATTAATAGGGTAAAGTGATAAGTTTTACCATGTGTTTGGCCAAAATTAAAAAATGACAACAATTATTGGACCAAATCAGAAATTTGAAAATGAAATTGAAAAGGAAAAGGAAAGCGTCAAATAGTAGTGTGATACTTTGTGAAACAGGAAGAAAAATTCATGCCATCTCTTCCTTTGGAGATGAACAGACGTTTCACCAGATGGCAAAAAAGAAATTCCAACTATAAATCCAAGAAGACAGACTCATATTTAAAGGAGAATATAAGAGCGTGTTCTGATTAGCAGATTTCAATCCTCAATAAGATCCAGACATAGTAGGTATAGACAAGCAGCCTTTCGGCTTCTTATTATCCATATTCTTTCTTCATTAAGACCCTACTACAATTGATTGTTCTCCTAAGACTCTTCACTTTGAAACTTCACATTTCAGTAGCAGAGCCTTCAGATTCTTATACACGACCACATCCAATCTTGCAATGATCTTAAGCTTAGAACACATTTCAGAAAACAAAGAGATCAAAGAAAAAGAGAGAAGAATTATTCAGTATTGATATAGCTCAATCCTAAACTTTCCAAAAGCACAATAGTCATCAGACCATTAGAAGCTTCGAGGTGATTGAACCTCTGGTTTTGCTTGCAATTCAGAGTCCACTTCGCAAGCCAATCTGAGGCTTGTTTTTGGACTCTGGAAATATGTCTGATTGACGTTTTAGGATGAATAAGCTTTCTACATAAAGAGATAATGGAATCGAGGTACCATACTGCATTGCCCTCAGCAAGAAGATTGATAAGAAGAAGATTATATGATTTAATATCCACTTCAGACCAATTGTTTTGTCTACAGATTATCAATCCTTCTAAGAAAACTCTAGTCTCGGCAAACAAATGATTTAATTTTCCAAAAATGACTCCAGACCCTATGATGATGTCTCCTTCCCAATTTTTTATCAAAATCCCTCCACTAGACTCCCCATTATGAATGCAGGCACCGTTTATATTCATCATAATCCTGCCTTTCACCAGAGCGATCCATTGAAGGTATATAGTTCTTTCTTTTGTTTTCAATAGATATGCATCCTAGCGTTGTACTTGCATTAAAAACATTAGAACAGTGCTTGTTGGTTAACTCATTAGACATATCAATACCTATAGTGATTTTTATGACCATGTCAATAGCACATTTGACAGAATCATGATTTCCCTTATATTTAGAGTTGTTTCTGTTTTTCCATATAACCCACCAGATGATTTGTGGGATTATATGGGTCACATGAATATTGTTTTTCGAAAACCAGAACCACATTCTAATCATATGAGTTAATACCATGTGACGGCCAATATTAATCTTGAATAATGAACCAAAATAGTTCCAAATCTGCCAGGAAAAAACTGCAACTAACAAATAGATGGTTTTTCTCTCCGCCATTGTTGCAGAACTGGCATTTGGAAGCCATTGAAAGGTGTCTTTTCATTAACATGACATCAATAGGAGTGAAGTTATTAATTAGTTTCCAATAAAGAAATGAAAACTTCCTGCGAATGTTGGGGCTTCAAATCTTCTTAAATAAGCTGGACTTATTATGTTTTGTTTTGATATTGTCCCATGTAAGGTTAGTATTCTAGTTCTGATTTTTTGAATGCCTTCTGACCATTTTATCATCCTCATCAGGGTTGATCTTGAAATTGTTAATATGTTGATTCTGTCTTTGGGAAGAAAGCTTTCCAGAGTGATAATATCCCAGGCATTGCTCTTCCATAAAGAACTCACTTTAGCTTCAAGGTACCAACTGTTGGTTTCGTTGCTGATGTGATTAGTTAAGGGAGGAAGGTTATGCCAGTCTTCTAGCCAAAAATACGTGTTGCCTTTCCCAAGTATCCACTTGATATTACATTTCACTTGAGCTTTAATACTTGTTAATCTCTTCCAAACCAAATAACCAAGCTTGTTGCAGTTAGTTTTTAAAGGGTGAGTATTAGTGCAATATATATTATGCATTATTTTAGATCACAAACTATTCTTTTTCTTGAAAAAAAAAACCAGAACTTTTGAGAAAAGGTGAGCTGAATGTCATTCAAAGATTTGATGTTCAACCCCTCTTCTTCAAAAGGCTTACAAAGAGAATTCCAATTAGTCCAATGTATATTTTTTTCATTGTATTTTAACCTCCAAAGAAATCTATTAAAAGTAGTTTACAATCTTTTGAGGATGGTTTTAGGAAGAACGTTGTTTTATATCCAGTCTTATGTTATTGGAAGCAAGACAGAAGAAATAAGGGTCATTCGGCCCCTATAAGACAGATGATTGGAGTCTCATTCAGTAATCTTATCATTAACCTTATCAATAATAGGCTTAAACTTCTTCCCTTGTTGTTGTCACATAGAGTGATCCCCAGGTAGCTTGAAGGAAGAGTATCAATTGTGAAGCCAATCAGAAGTTTCAAGCTGCTGATCCTAGATTACTGAGTTCTTGTTGAGGTCATCAACTTGGTCTTTTCTTTATTGATTGTTTGCCCTGAAATTAATTGATATTTGTCTAAGAACATGTTTAACTTTTCTATAAAAGAGGTCAAATTTTTAGTAAAAACAAGAATATCATCACCAAACGTGAGACAGGGTACTATGTGATCTATTCTTGAAGCATATTAAATACTTTTGTTAGATCTAAATAAGTTAGAAAGCCCTCTTAAAGTTATTAGTACTTCCTCAGCAAGAATGAAAAGTTTAGGAGATAAATGATCTCATTGCCTTAATTCTTTATTCTGATGGAAGTAACCAATAACAACCCATTAATTAAAATAGATATATTGACATCAGAACATCTTCTTAATTAAGTTTATAAAAACATTAGAGAAACCAAAACAAGATAGAACTTTAAGAATGAAAGCATGAGACATTCTATCGAATGCTTTGGACATATCAAGTTGAATCATGATGTTGTTAGTTTTTGGTTTTCTGTTAATATCATGAATAAGCTCTTTCGCAATCAGAATGTTTTCATGAATTAATCTGCCTTTGACAAAATCTCCTTGAGTGTTGGAGATAATGTTAGGAAAAATTATGCCCCATAATCTCGAGTTTATGAGATTAAACAAGACTTTGTTAAATATAGAGCACAAACTAAAAGATATGTAGTTGTTCCAGCCTGTAGGATTAATAGTCTTATGGACAAGGCAAATGCCAGTTGCGAAGGCATCATTAGGAATTCTGTTAACTTGAAGATAGGAGTTCAAAGCATTACAAAGGTTTTCGTTAATAATTTTCCAGCAGATTTTGAAAAAGAAAATGTTAAAACCATCGAATACTGCAACACCTATCATTACTCATGTTGTTGATGGTGTTCCAAATTTCCTCATTTTTAGTAGGATTAAGGAGAGAATCATCTTCTTCAGTAAAAAGCCTTGGAATGTTGTCAGAGATATTATCCTGTGTCATGTTGTCCTCATCTTCTCTGTTTTTATAAGAATTAGAAGCCAAAGAGTTTTTGAAGAAATTTTCAGCTGATTTACCAATATCTTCAGAATTCTGGATCAAATTACTGTCATCTTTAATAACTTTAATCTCATTTCTTCTTCTTTTCTTGGATACATAAGTATGATAAGCTTGGTGTTTCCATCTCCATCTTTCAGTCAACTGTTATAGCATTTTTGTCTCCAGTAGTCCTTTTCATTTCTAAAGGCTTGAATCTAAAGACTATAAGCTTTAGATAGAGCAACTTTGGAGTTTTTATTATTGTTCATATAGTGATGAATTTCCATCTTCTTAACCTTTTCAGCAGTTGATTTAACGTTGTTGAAGATGTTACCAAAGTGCTTGATGTTCCATTCCTTAAAACATATCTTAAGTCTTCTGAGCTTGTACCAAAAGATTTAATTGTTGCTTCCATTGC
The DNA here is from genome assembly GCA_036936605.1 of Limnanthes douglasii subsp. nivea. Lineage (NCBI taxonomy): Eukaryota > Viridiplantae > Streptophyta > Magnoliopsida > Brassicales > Limnanthaceae > Limnanthes > Limnanthes douglasii. Next base: position 290,098,546 of record JAUPFV010000003.1, read on the forward strand.
TATTAAGATTCCAATTCTGCTCTATAATTATTAAGAAACTATTATCATTAGACCACGCATTCAAGAATATAAAGCTTTTCTTATTGTGATTAAAATGATTAAGAGAGTTATAGAGAGATATGATTAAGAGAGGAGCATGGTCAGAACAAGTTCTGACCATGTGAAGAACTTGGATCTCTTTGAAATTTGTAACCATTTTTCATTGACCACAGCTATGTCTAATCTTTTCCAACGAGAGTTCCTGTTCCAGGTATACCTAGAACTCACATACCCAACATCTTCAAGATTGTAGTTTCTGATAACACCGTTGAAGTTGTCAGTGTTGTTTTAATCGTAAGAAGTAAAACCAAGCTGATTATCAGAAGTGGTAATAGAATTATAGTCTCAAGCAGTGATCCAAGCTTTGTTATTGTTAGAAAGAATCTTCATCTTATCCCAAAGATCAATCCTTTGAAGTCTATGGATTTTGGTTTAAACAGAAGTAAAGATGAAGCTATCATTAGGGCCATGGGTTGTAAACTTCCATATGTAAGTACTGATCATGGTCACTCACAATATCAATCTTAACATTTTCAAACCAGAAGACCCAAATATTGTTAGAACTATTTAGATTATAGTTCTTAAAACCCAGAATATTAGCTATACTATCAATCTTATCAGCATTAGCCATGGGCTCTTGAATGGCCTAAATTTATATCTTTTTAGCTTGAATCATTGAGAGAAGCCTTCTCAGAGTAGTCTTGTTATTAATACTTTTGGCATTCCAACTAATTATCTTTATCATTATCAGATAGGGATTTTTGTTGTTTTTTGTCTCTTGTATGCTTCAGGGAATTAATCACCAGTTTGTTACTTTTTCTGTCTTTCTTTACAAATTTCAGTTTTCTGCTGATGATGGTGTTGAAGTCTGGGTCAAATGGGGAGCTTCTTTTAGTTGGTGTAACGTTGCTGTTTCATATATTATCATATTCTAGTGTCATAGAATTAACATCCTCTTGAAGACTGCTTTGGACATAATCATGATCAAGCCTTTGAAGAGCCTCAATGATTTCGAAATCCTCTTTAGTTGTTGATTCTTTTCTTGTGTCATTTAATTGGTTATCATTGTTAGTCTGTTTTAGATGACTTTGACATTAAGAGTTTTGATCTTGAAAAGATTGAGTTTGACTGTCCTCCTTCTTGTTATCTTGATCTTTTTCAATCACAATGGACTTAATTTTTCTTTTGTATATTTTGCTGAAAGTTTGAGTTTAATAGCTTGGTTTCAAATTTTCTTGCTGGTTAAAATGCTGATTAAGGTTGCTGGTTTTATTCAGGGGCATAATTTGATTTTCATTGTCCTGATTTTCTATTATGGGATTCGGAGTTTCCTTAGTATCTTCAACCTGATCAACTCTTGTATCAATCTTTCGAGTTTTCTTGCATTCAGTCATTTTGTGTCCTATATGGAAGAAGAAATCACAATAAGCAGACATATTTTTGTAGCTTATTGTAACCCAGCAACCATCATTCAATCCAAATCCAATCCACATTCTATACTTCAACTTTTTTGAAATGTCTATTTCGAGTTGAGCATAGCAAGCATTACTGAAAGTCATGTTGAATCATGGAACTATAACTTTGAAAGGATTTCCTATAGTTGATGCAAGATCATTTATAACCGAGTAGTTAGACAGAAACTCAGGTATTCTTTCAAAGCGAACTCAGATCAGAGGCAAAGTATTTTTTATATTTTCTGTTAAAAGCAGGACTCCATCTTAGAAGTCTCATAATCGAGCCATCTATATTCCATACATTTCTAGACCAGAGAGAGCTGACGTCTTCCTTCAAGCATAATTTCATGAGTAAGTGAAGATAATCCATGATTTCAAAGCTGAATAATCCCTTGAACTTGAAAGAATTCAAGAAACCATTCATGACTAATCTTTTAGAAATTCCATAGTTGAATTTCCCCACTAATGTAGTTTTCGATTGTTGGATCAGCAAATCTTTAGCAATTTTTAATATATTGAAATATAAAATGGTCCTCTATTTCTTTAGTATACTCTAGTTTGAGATCAACATTCAGGGATCTGGTTCTTGGCTTGACTACATCAACGAAGGTTTTCTTGATCTGAGTTTGTTGAGAAGATTGTCTGATTAAGTTTCTTGAGGGAAGAGCTGGATATTCTTCATCTTCACAAGTGTTGTTGAAGAAAGATTCCATGATAAGAAATCAAGAATACAAGGAAAAAAAGCTCAGAGATTGAGCTAGTTTACTAAAAGGAGGGGGAAGTCTACAGGGGAGAATTCTTGGAGTCATCGTCCTAACTTAAGATTTAAAGGAAAGAGTATTAATCTCAAGTTGTGACCATGTGTCGTTTTTTAATAACTAATATTTTGTTATAAAGGAATGGGTTTTATGGATATCAAATAATATTGTTTTGGTTTTAAAAGTATTATAAATAAATAATAGCTTTTAGATAAGTTATAAAAGATTTATGATATTTTTTTAAGTTAAATGCTGGAAATAAAAATAAATTATATATCCAATATCAAATATATAAAATAATTAATTTGAAATACATACAATAAATAATTCGGGATATAGAAAAATAAAAAAGATTAGATCTGAAATTTAAAAAAAAACATAACTCATCTATCATACACATTCATTAGTAATTCTTATAAAGTTGAGAACCGGACAAACACCAATTAAAAAACAAGAGCTTAACATCACCAACGTGAAAGTTTTCGAGGTGAGAATGGAAGAAAGCAGGTGACGAAACAAGTCGATATCACGATTAAATGTCTCATGAAATTATATTATTTTTCAAAAACACAATCTCATAAAATCATATTGATGTCAAATATTATGCTGAGAACAAGAAGCATATCAAGATGCAAATAAGAAAGACTGTAAAAAGCAATCAAAGCAACTTCTTCAACATATATAACATTACAAAAGTCAAGCTAAATGTCGCAAGCTTTATTTCTTGTAGATAGAGAGTGATCGAGAACAGACACACGAGTAAAGTATAGAACTACATGCTCCAGCCATTTGAACAAAAATCTCATAAACATAGACACAAATCCAATTTCGATACGATTTTTAACCCAACGAAGAAAATGGAACCTAGATATAGGTTATCCAAAATAATACCAGTTGATAATGATATAAACATTACATGATTTTATAAAGAATCAAGAGAAAAGCAAAAACAATCAATCATTTTCATCCCTCGACGAGTTTTCCTGAGAATTAACCAAACAATTTTGTCAAATAATTTCGCCAAACAAACGATATAAGAGTGATAAGAGAATGACAGTGAAATAAGAGTGGTTTTGGAGGGATAAAGGACGACGGTTACTCTTTAGGGTATTCTATATATAAATAACCTTAAAGAGAAACGAGTTCTAAAAATGGTCGGCCTAAACTTTTCGGGTGCCTTGGATATTAGTCTGTTTGAAAATTATGGGATAAACGTTTTGTGTTTATTTTGTTTCCAAATTATTGTGGTGGCCGTTGCGGTGGTGATTGTTACTATTGCATTAATGGTGATCGGGTGTTATATTTATGTGGTTGTGGATAATTTATGATGTGTGTTGTGTTGTCACTAGTTTAAACAAATAATATTTTGTGTCCATGCTATGGTAAAATCACAATTTTGATAATTAAATGATTCATAACTATAACATCTGAAGTACTATAGTTTACCATCTTTTGAGAAATATTTTTTAGAAAAAAAAATCGTTTCTTTTTACTTTGAGAGGTGATCTTTGTTCCAAGTTGAGGGTGGATTTTGGATTTATATCCTTCTAAATTTAATAGTAATTTACTTATGGTATCCGTTATTATCGTCTTCGATTACTTATCTTATCCGCTAAATTTTTAATAATTTTTCTTTCATCACGTTGATAGCAAATGTGGTATACATGCAAGCAAATGTGATATGAATGTTTGAGCTTGTCGTTTAGGAATACTAATCATATGACGTTTAAAATAAGATAATGCTTTGAATTGGTGTAGTAATTTCTTATGTGTCCAATTTGACTTAATCATTTAACTTCGTTTATGATCGTTTCGCTTTCTCATGAAAGAACGGTATGCGTATTTGTTTGATTGACCAACAAATATTTTAATTGATAGCTTGTTACGGGTTATAGAAATTGATAGCTCAGTTCGTGTTGACCCGATTTGTAGCTCGTTGAAAATCTTTCTCCAGTAAAACCTCCTTTGAGAAATAAAAAAAAAATTATTTTAAGGAAAAAAGGTACACAAAATATGTAACATGTTGCTAGATTCTCTTATACATTTTTTGAACAAAAAAAGATTTTATTGTTAATTTTTTTAATAAGGTAGCCCCTTAGTACTTAAAGTTCTATTAGTCAAAAAAATTAAAATGACAAATACTAATGTTAGGATTTTCCCGAGGCTATGACAAAATATTAGGAGGGAACGTTAATAACAAGAAAATAAAAAAATTGAAATACATCAAAGAACATTTAAAAGAGAAAATTTAACCCCATATACTTCGGCACAGTCACCAACTATCTCAAATGACTTTGGAATGAGAGTTACCTAGAAAATTTTATCCGTATATAATAGATAAAATGTTAAGAGATTAGGGATCCAGAAGTTCATTTAGAATAGTTTCATAATACAATGTTAGATTTTAATATTGATAGGTGGTGTGGATAAAAGTAGCCTGAGGGTAGGCTGGTAATTTTAAGTGGAGTTTTAAGGCGGCGTAAGGGTGTTTCACGGTGGTGTGGTGGTGTTTAATGGTGTTTCAAGATATTTCAGGGTGTTTCAAGGGGTTTTAAGGGTGGTGAGAGAATTGAGCAGCCTGGCAGCAGTTAATTTTTCTTACCCATAGTTAATGCTGGTGGTTGGGTATTTATAGTGTAAGATTTGGGCCCTTATGGGCTTTTGGGTCAAGTTTAATGGACCCGGGTCATGTTTAAAGACCCACAAGTTTTAAGTAGGTGAATAGACAGCTTAGTCAGATAGTGTTTAGGTATTTTAGTACTTTAGTCATAGTTCGAACTGACTTATATTTGCAGTGTTCAAAATGTTCAAAATCATCTGTCCGGTTCAACCAGTGCTGTTCGAATTGTAGTCATGGAGTCTGTCCGGTTTTACGGGGTGATTTACTTTGGACTACCCTTCCGGGGAGCTCTTCGAATTCGGACTCATCAGGAGCCCCTTTTTTAGGTATTTGAACAAGTGTCCTTGTTAAAGAACTGAAAAACAGTCCGATTTGAGAAGTGGTTTTCCAATTCGAAGAGAGTTGAGACAGGCCCGGACAGCCCAACCGTTACGAATTCCAAACGGTTCTTTGTCAGAAGTAGTGGGACACGTGTCACCCTCTGGTTGGTCACCCCAGCCGTTTTTCTACCTCGAAAATTACACCACTTTATTAAATAGATAACTTCTTTAAATGGTTTTGATGACGTCAGCGCCGTCTTTTAATCATTGCCCAACTTTTCGGATTCTCCTAGGAATCAAACCCCTTTTTTACATTTACTATAAATACTATTTGTCTTTCACAGTTTCATTTTCACTTTTACTCTGCTACTTCACTCAAAACTTCATCTCTCTAAATCTTCAAATTCTCCTAAATCGTTTTATGTTCACAGCAAGAACAGCTTTAATCAAGGGTGGCTGGCTCAATCTTTCAGAACTAGAGAGAGCTCAAAGGGTTGAAAAAGAGAAAAGGATTGCAGCAGGGCTTCCAGCATCGCCAGTTGAGAGACCAGCCACTTCAATCGAAGAATCTGATAGGGGTTCGTCTTCTTCAAAAGGTACAAAACCTAGAAAACTCTTCCAATCAACACTCTCCCCCATAGTTTCTGGCTCATCAGTCCAAGAGTCAATTCCCACCGTCGAACCGGAGGTTGTTGTTACAAGTGTTAGGAAGAAAACTACCTTTATAGCTATGGGGTCCGACTCTGATCATTCCCCAGAGAAACTGATCATGAAAAGACCAAGTCGACTGGTTAAGGGGCTCTCCTCGAAAAACACCAGTGAGTCTGGGTCCGGAACAACTGTTAGGACCCTCCGGGAGAGGCCGGTCGGTCCGGAGGCCAGCAGTCCACTACCTCCAAAGGAAACCTCGACCTCAGAGACTCAAGCTGAGGTGAAAATTCAAAAACATACAACGAGTCGCCAGTCCGGAGGATCAGCTGTACCAAGCTTCATCCCTCCCCGGGCTGTTTCTGCAGAAGCTCCCCCAACAGTTATGGAGGAGAGGATGGAAGACTCTATTGAGGAGGCTAGGTTTGAGTCCGAGTCGTCCGGACAAGCTGATACTGCCATAGTCGTTGCCAAGAAAGGCAAAGAGGACTTGTTCTTGAGCCGTCCGGATCTGCCGGAGTGCCTTGAAGGGAAAGTTGGGCCCTGCTTTCACAAGGTAGAGTTTAAGTATCTCTTATCTTTGTTAAAAACCAAGTATGCATTTATTCACACTAGAGACTTGGGACGGCTTCGCACTAAGTGGGGGATCCCTGAAAACGTAAAAATCAGAATTCCCATCGATCCAGAGACCCCAATGGATTGTAAGAGGAATGAGATTGTATTTTTTACAGAGCTGTTCAATTGGGGACTCAGGTTCCCATTGGATCCGGAGATAGTGCGCTATTTCCACTTAGTGAAGCTATGTCCATCGCAGCTGAGCCCCAACGGATGGTACACCCTGATGTCATGTATTATGGCATCCAGGCTGTCCGGAATTCCTCTTCCTATGGAAGAGTTCGCTGCTGTTGCCAGTCTGTGTAAACACCACCAGTTCCCCTTTTATCACTTCAATATGGGGAACAATCTGAAAGCTGTTGATGATCTCCTAGAATCGGAGAATAAGTGGAGGAGCCAGTTCTTGTTTATAAGTGGCTCATGGGAGAACGGGAAGAAGATCAAGGTTGGGGAGAATCCTAGCCTTCTTCGAAGTAGATGGAGGAGCGATCGTAAGTTCTTTCCTTAAGTTTCTGTTCGAATTTCTTTTCTTTAAGCTTTCACTAACTAGTTGCTCTTTTGTTTTGCCAGAACTGCCAAAAGAGTTCGGAGACTATGCGAAAGCCGGACAGGTTACCTGTGGCAAAATAAACACATGGGCCGCAGAGAACTGGGAGAACCGGTTCCACAAGGCTTTCACTCCGGGAAACTTAGCCAGATCTCACCTGTGGAACACTACAGGTCGGAGGGATTTAACATGGGAGGAGTTCTCCACCCCTCCTGATGATGACATAGTGCTAAGAAGGTCTCACGAGCTAGATGGGACCCTTTTCCTCCCTCTTCGGGCCAAAGCCCCAAGTAAGATGAAGGGCCAGAAGAAGAAAGGGAAGAAAACAGCAGGAGATTCAGAGAAAAAGGCCCTGACTGACACAGAGGCGCCAATTCCAGTTCAAGTTGATGCAAGCATTCTACAGGTGGTAGAAGTGGAAAGTAAAGAGCACGGAGAGACTCCTTCAAAACCTACGAGGGTCTCCAAACGAACCCGTAAACAAGTAAGTGAGGGTGTTGAGAGAGAAGTAAAAAAGAAGAAAACTTCTCAAGAAGAAGAATTTGCTCTCCGGGACCCGGAGCCCACTTTTCCAGTTGATCCTACATTAGCCGAAGAGATCCCAGAAAACCTTAACGAAGGGATTCCAGGGGAGCTTCACACTGATGACATTGAACGGGGAGAGATCAACATGGATGAAGTGGATGTCACCGGCCTGGGTCCTCTAGGTGACTACTTCCTTGGTTTGTCTAGGGACGAGTTTGCAGGGCCATATGTTCCTCCAAGTAATTCCAACACGGTGAATTTTAATGGCAAAACTTTCTTGGTCTCCAGCGAAAGGGATATCATAGCTCACTCTCTCCTTAGCAACGTGCAACCTGTGCTTACCTTGGAAAGGCAAGTCCGGAGTCAGGCAGAAACCATTAAGGAGCTTAAGTCCGAGAAGGAAAAACTGTCCGATAGCCTCCGGGGTGCCACTACCCAGGTTGACTTGCTTAAGGAGTCGAACGAGCAGCTGAAGAGGAGTAAAGATGAGAGCAACACAAAAGTTGCCTCTTTGGAGAAAACCCTAGAAGATCTCCAGGCTAAGCTGTCCGAGTTGGAGAAAGACTTGAAAACCTCAAAAGATGAGACTGCAGCAAAAGAAAAGATTGTCACCAATCTGACTACTGACAAACTTACTTTGGAGAATGCAGTGACTCAGGCTATTGGTGAGAAAGCTGCCCTGGTGAAGGATCAAGAGGCCATGATCAAGGCCAAAGTCAATGCTTATGCCAAGGAGATGCTACGGAGTGAAGAACTGCTGATCGAAAAGGTAAAGTCTGACATGGTCATCTTATTTCACGAGAAGTTCCCGAAGAGAAGACTTGGGGACTTATGGCGTTATGTGGATGACGACGATCTCCCATATTGGACCATGGTTGATGAAGGGTATACTGATATATCCTCATCTGGTGACGAGGAGGAAACCGGAGAGAGTCCGGGAGAAGAAAAGGCTGACCCCAAAGGAAAGAAGGTCATTGAAGACAAAAGCGATGTTAAGACCAAGGGAACAGATGAGGGTGAGCCATCTTCAAAGGCTCCACCTTAAATGGTAATTTGTTTTGTTTAATGTTTGTTCGAACCAAAGTCCTTGGAAGGCCAAGGCTCCTTTTTTGTGATGCTGTCCGTTTTGACCGGACAGATTTTTGTATTGTGTTTAAACTTGTTCACAAAGTCCTTGGAAGGCCAAGGCAACTTTAAGTTTATTGAATGAATGTTTTATCTTGCACAACCTTTCTCTTATTCTAGAGTTTGTTTAAGTACTTCGCATTGTGAGAGTGTTTAATTTCTCCGGCTAGAATTTAAATAGCCCTTAGATCTTTCAGTCCGGGTAGTATGGCAATCAACAGAATTTTGTAAAAACTTAGAAAATTTATTCAAAAAAGCTCCAAGTTTCATTTAAAGCTCTCCGTGGCGCCAGAGAGAGGTAGTGGTATGCCCCCAAATATTTACATGGATGTTTAAACAAGTAAATATTTACATAAATTTTATTCCAAATACATTCGAAGGTGTTCAATATTCCAAGGGTGAGTTAAAACCCTGCCATCTTTGTCTTCCAGCCAATATATGCCAGGCTTGATTCTTTCAACCACAGTATACGGACCCTCCCAGGTTGGGGCCAACTTTCCGAAGAGCTTTTCCTTGGTGTGCAGGAAAACTTTCCTCAATACTTTATCTCCTGGTTGAAAGTCCCTTCTTTTAACCTTGGAAGCAAACCTGCTTCTCATCAAGCCCTGATAGTGTGCCATTCTAAGATGAGCTTTTATTCGCCTTTCTTCAATCAAATCAAGCTGATTTCTGATTGCTATTTCATTAGCCTGTCCGGAGAAGTTATGAACACGAAAAGAGGGGAGTGTCTTCTCTATGGGAGCTACTGCATCCATCCCATAGACCAAGGCAAAAGGTGATTCTTGTGTGGCAGCCCCAGGCGTTGTCCGGTATGCCCACAAGACTTCTTGTAAATAACTAGGCCACTTCCCAGCAGCCCCTTCCAGATTTTTCTTTAAGCCGGACAGTATTGTTCTATTAGCCACCTCAACTTGCCCATTGGCTTGTGGGTGGAATGGGGAAGAAAAGCAGTGCTGAATACCCCTTGAGGCACAGAAGCTCTCCATTTCTTGGTTGTCAAACTGTGGCCCATTATCTGTTGTTATTCTCTGAGGGACACCAAATCTGCAACATATGTTGGATAAAATGAATTTTATAACAGCCTTTGATGTTGTTCCTGCCAAGGGGGCTGCTTCTATCCACTTCGAAAAGTAATCAATGGCCACGATTATGGTTTTGCGTCCTCCGGACGCCATAGGGAGAGGCCCAACTAAGTCTAATCCCCATCGAGCAAAAGGGATAGGCTCAGAAATTGATTCCATAGGAATGGCTGGTACATGAATTTCATTGCTGTACCTTTGGCATGGGTCACACCTTCTTACCAGTTCCTTGGCATCTTTCATTATTGAAGGCCAATAATATCCGGAGAGAAGCACTCTTCTTGTTAATGCTCTAAATCCACAATGGGCTGATCCCTCACCATCATGCAATTCGGAGAGAACCATTTGTGACTCATTATCTCCTAAACAGCGTAGGAGAGGTTTACTATAGGATTTCTTGTACAAGATCTCTCTAATCATGATGAAACCACGAGCCTTGTGCTTTAACGTTCTGGCTTGTGATTTTTCCAAAGGCACAATACCATCAGACAGATATTGTATAAGTGGGGACCTCCAATCTTGAGGTTTATTTGCTTGTATTTCAAAAACTTCCTCTTTCTCCCCTTCATCAAGTTGAATAGAAGGACTTTCAAGCACATGGATCCACGGATAGGACTCCGTATATGATATTGTTGCCAATGAGTCTGCCAATTCATTCTCTGCCCGGGGAATATGCTCATAGACAACAGCTTTAAACTTCATTGCCTCATTTTTCAAAAGAAGCAAATACTTGATTAACTGCTCTTTTCTAGCTTCTGATAGGCCCAAAGCATGGTGGACAAGCAATTGGGAGTCGCTTAGTAGCTTGACCCTTTTTGCTCCACAAATGTAAGCCAATTTTAATCCAGCTATAGCTGCTTCGTATTCGGACTCGTTATTGGACGCCCTAAAAGCAAAACAAATAGCTTGAAACATGTTGTCCCCATAAGGAGAGGTTAGACATATTCCTGCCCCAGATCCTATGGCACTGGATCCCCCATCTGTTCGGACGATCCATACTTTTTTGTCTTTTGAATCAGCAAGTTGTTCTGAGTCCCTATCAGAATAGAATTCGACCAGAAAATCAGCCACAGCCTGAGCTTTTACTGCTGTTCGAGGAGCAAAGTCTATGTCGAAGTCCCCCAACTCTACTGACCACTTTGTCATTCTGCTCGAAATATCCGCTTTCTGAAGGACATTTTTTAAAGGGAAAGATGTCCGGACTATGATAGGATGAGCCTGAAAATAAGGCCTCATCTTTCTTGCAGCTATCACCAAGGCCAACGCTAATTTTTCAAGTTTTAAGTAGCGCCGTTCAGGATCAATCAGGCTTTTGCTGATGTAGTATACTGGGTGAGGATACCCATCAACCTCTCTAACCAACACAGCACTGATGGCACAACTTGAAACAGCCAGATACACAAATAGAGTCTCCCCATTGATTGGTTTGAATAAGGTCTTCGGAGAGGACAGATGCTTCTTAATTTCATTGAACGCCTCATCACACTGTGGTGTCCACTCAAACCCCTTTGCACCTTTCAAAGTTTGAAAGAAAGGAGCACATCTGTCCGAAGACCTAGAGATAAACCTGTTCAAAGCTGCTAACCTCCCCGTTAACCGCTGCACTTCTTTAACATTTCGAGGAGGCTCCATTTGAAACAAAGCATTGAGCTGGTCCGGGTCGGGCTGGATTCCATGCTCACTTATAATGTACCCTAAGAACTTCCCGGACTGCACTCCAAACACACATTTTTCAGGATTTAGCTTTAAATTCACCTTGGCCAGGTTGGTAAAAGTCTCCTGGAGGTCGGACAAGTGTAGCTGCTCATCCACACTTTTCACCATCATATCGTCAATGTAAACCTCCATATTTCTTCCAATTTGATCAGCAAAGGTTTTATTGACTAACCTTTGATAAGTAGCCCCAGCATTCTTCAAACCAAAAGGCATCACCTTGTAGCAGTGTAATCCTCTATCAGTAACAAAAGTGGTATGCTCTTGATCTCTTGGATCCACCTGGATCTGATTATATCCGGAGAAAGCATCCATGAAGGAGAGTAGCTTGTTCCCAGAAGTAGAATCTACCAGCTGATCTATCCGGGGAACCGGATACAAGTCTTTTGGGCAAGCTCGATTGAGATCCGTGAAATCTATGCACATTCGCCATTTACCGTTTTTCTTTTTTACCAAGACTGGATTGGCAGTCCACAAAGGATACTGAGCTTCTTTAATGTGCCCCATCTTTGTGAGTCTGTCAACCTCTTGTACAATGACATCAGCCTTTTCTTTTGAGAAAGCTCTCCTTTTTTGCACCACTGGTGCTACGTCTCTACGGACAGATAAGTGATGAGAAATCACTTCTGACGGCACTCCTGTAACATCAGCATTGCACCAGGCAAAAACATGCTGATGGTCTTTTAAGAATTTTAACATTTCTTCTTTCAATACTTGTGGCATTTTGGACCCTATCTTGACAGATTTCCCTTCTTCTAAGCAGTGTGTCTCAACCTCCTCAACTGGGATCAACACTCCGGGGGTCTCCCTGGGGTCATCAATTTCACCCTCACCCCCAGAAAGGCCCTCAAACTGCTATTGGTCATTCATACGGACTGCCCCCAGCGTTCGTGGAGCCAAGGCAGTGGCATAGCATTCTCTTGCAACTTTTTGACTGCTCCGGACAACCCCAACCTGCCCCTGAACAGCATATTTTAGACACTGATGAACTGTTGAAGCCACTGCATGCATCCTAGAAAGCCAAGATCTCCCTAGAATAGCATTGTAACAAGTGGGACAGTCCACCACAATGAAAAGTATTCTGACCGTTTTCTTGAAAGGGCCTCTGCCCAACAATACTTCTTCTTCGAACTCACCAATTACATCAGCTGAACTGCCCGTGAAGCCTACAATCGATCGGTCTGACTTTTGAATCACAGCTGGATTTTTCATTTTCTTGTAAGTATCTAGGAAAAGGATATTGGCAGAGCTCCCAGTATCTACCAGGATTCGCCTTATCTCATTGCCCCCTATCGATGCTCCTATGACAACAGCATCTTCATGAGGACCAGCAATGTCTCTCAAATCATCCCCATCAAAAACAATGAATGGAAATAGATTTGACGATTGATAAGAGGTCATGCCCCCTTCTAGTTGGGTTGCCAAATTATGAACATGCCTTTTTCTTGATGAAGTGGTAGGAGCCGTTACGGTGTCCCCTCCGAAAATTGTCAAGGACTCAAAGAATTTAATGAGCCCGGAGACCGACCTGGAACGTTCCTCTATTGCACCCACTCTGTTCCTTGTTGGATCAGGATCCAAGTATTCTGATTCCACATCAAACCTTTCAACAATTACCATGGCCCCTTCTGGGGCAGCATTAACCGGACCAGCCCGGTGAGTGTTATCAGGCCTGTTGCCTCCTCTTCTTTTGACATACGCACCCAACTTCCCTCTTTCAATCAGGTTCTGAACCTCTTGCTTCAAGGCTATACAATCATCAGTAGTATGGCCAATATCATTGTGATATTGACAAAAAGAACTGTTTCGATGTTCTCTAGGAGACTGCAAGGTTGCCGGTCTCCGGTAGTGTACTTCATCTTTAGTTTTCTCGAAAATGGTTGCCACACTCTCTTTGAGCTCTGCAAACCACTCCGGTTGGACCCACGGCCCCCTTTTGTTTCTAGACTGTTGACTTTGTGCAGGAGCAGCTGGTTGAGACTGAGCTTTTCCTCTTCCATGCCCCTGTCCGGTTTCTCTAGCTTTGTGCTGTCAAACCTCTTGGGGAGGTTCCCGGATAGGATTTTAGAAGACAGTGGAGACTTCCTCCAATTCCTTCCACGACTGAACACGGTATCCTCATTAGGTGTTGCAAAGATACCTGGCTCATCATGGAAGGCAAATGGATCCATCAGCAACCGGTCTATATGCCTCCGGCTGTGAGATGATCCTTTCCCAATGTGTCTTTTCATTCTTCCATGGTGGTCTCTTTTTCTGGAATACTTTTTAACTTGCTTTTGTTTTTTCCTGGTTCGCCCTTCGTCACTGCTGGAGGACAAGGACTTTTCATTCCCCTCACTGTCCGAAGAGCTGTCCGAAGATTCTGAACTTGAGTCAGAACTCTCCACAGGCTTGGACCGGTGAGACTTTTTAGAACTAGCATGTGTCTTTTTAGTGCTCACATGAGTCTTCGAAGCCTCATGCTCTCGAGGGTTATCAGAGCGATGAGCAACTGATGCTTTGGACTTCTCCTTCATGCCCATCTTGGCCTTCTCAGCCCTCAGAGCTTCTATTTCAACCCTCAACCTGTCACGCTCTTGGACAGTATATTCATCGTTCTCTTCCACCACTTCGAGCAAAGCTGGTGGAAGCTCTGGATTATCCGGATTCATTCGGACAGAATTCTTTTACTTGGTTTTGAATGTTTTGATTCAGGCACCGTCGCCTCCCACTGTGGTCGCCAATTTGGTGTGGATAAAAGTAGCCTGAGGGTAGGCTGGTAATTTTAAGTGGAGTTTTAAGGCGGCGTAAGGGTGTTTCACGGTGGTGTGGTGGTGTTTAATGGTGTTTCAAGATATTTCAGGGTGTTTCAAGGGGTTTTAAGGGTGGTGAGAGAATTGAGCAGCCTGGCAGCAGTTAATTTTTCTTACCCATAGTTAATGCTGGTGGTTGGGTATTTATAGTGTAAGATTTGGGCCCTTATGGGCTTTTGGGTCAAGTTTAATGGACCCGAGTCATGTTTAAAGACCCACAAGTTTTAAGTAGGTGAATAGACAGCTTAGTCAGATAGTGTTTAGGTATTTTAGTACTTTAGTCATAGTTCGAACTGACTTATATTTGCAGTGTTCAAAATGTTCAAAATCATCTGTCCGGTTCAACCAGTGTTGTTCGAATTGTAGTCATGGAGTCTGTCCGGTTTTACGGGGTGATTTACTTTGGACTACCCTTCCGGGGAGCTCTTCGAATTCGGACTCATCAATAGGTACTCTTGTTTTCTAAGCTTTCTATGGCATACATAAGTAATGCTTTGACATAGTTTACTAATTTACCTCCTGAATCAATAATTAACTTTAAAGAAATTTGGAGTGCATTAAAAATTCAACTTATTGGAAACAAAACTATTTAAAATGATGATGATTACATCGTGATTTTGTTTTAGAAAATGAGTGAAACCTAAAGAAATTATGCATAAATATTTTTTCAAGATATGAATGATAAGGGAAGGAAAATATGTTGATAAATAAGCCTTGATCTGACAAATGGGTCAAATAGGTGCAATTAATTACTAAGAACCAATCTAAAGCAAACATAAAGACTGAGGGGGGTTAAATTTAATAACTAGTAAACTTGTTTATGAAAAATAAATGAGTGGGGTGAGAAATCTACTTTAACAATGGTAATTATGCAATTTCATTATTCACCTCATGTCTAAATATAAAAGATATTCCTTTTTGAGGAAAAGGTCCAATGATTAATCAATTATTACTACAATTATTCTTTTTATCTCTCTCTATTAAATACTAATTCTCTCTCTACAAACATCTGATATGAACATTTCTTAGACTGACACTCTCATACGAATATTTTCACATCACGATTTATTACTAAGAAATATTTGATTTTATTAGTGGCATTGTTTGTGGGAAACTGAGTGGTACCCCGAATCATCGTTCCAACACCACAAAATTAATCTATAAAAAAAACAATTGAAACTGAGAATCATGGAGAGATAGAGGAAAATCTGACAAACAATTTGGTCGGAGTCTCATCCAAAAATCTTGTGATGGAAGAGCAAGTAATAAATGAAAGAAACGAAAATAGTCGATATGTTGAAGAGCTCTTCAAAGAATCTGTCTTGGTTTTCAGGCGGAAAGAGCTGTTAGAGGACATTGAGAGGCTAAATGCTGAAAATAAAGCGATAATCAGCTCGCAAATAATCAAATCAGAAGTCTGACGAGAGCACACTATGGCAGATCAAGCCCAAGATGTCAACCAATCCGAGGAAAGACATCAGAGAAAAAGTCGCCAATCCTCCAAAAGGCAAGCTAGATCTGAACAACGATATGAATCAATAGACTCTAGTGAGTATACTTCTTTCAATTCAGATGAATTTTCATCCTCGGATACCGATGCTAGGCATAAAGAAGGCTAGAGACAAAGATACTCGAGGGTGCATAAAATTTCACATCGAACTAGTCGAAGGACTAAGGGTTCAAAGAAGAAAAAACATGATCATGGAAAGAAACAATTATACTCCGAAGAGCCTGACAAAGCAATAATACAACTCGACAAGAACATGTAACTCTGCGGAGGAAATTTCAGTCTAACAACTATAATCAGGATTATCGAGTCAGTAACCAGTTTACTTTGCCGCCCGATGAAGATCTATATGTGACGACAAATGAAGAACCGGGGGAAGCGCATAAGGTCGGATATAATTGGAGGTCATCTTCACTCTCTCCGGAAATTTTATTTGGACATTTTCCAAAGTGGTTTGACATATCTAAGTTGGAAAAGTTTGATAGGACACAAGATCCAGACAGCCTCATCGAACAGTTTAAGAATTTCATAATCAATAACGACGACGATGATAAGTTGTTATGCAAGGCTTTCTCTCAAACTTTCAAGAATGTTGCGTCAAAGTGGTATAATCGTTTACCTCAAAGGTGTATCAAAAAATTTGATATGTTTTGAAGTATGTTCCGACAATATTTTGTTGGAAGCAAGAAGTTCTTAGCAAACAATGACACTATAATATACTTCAGACAGAAGGTGGGGGGGGGGGAGTCTCAAAGAGTATACAAAACGTTTTATCTAGGTTAAAACAATTATGAAGTTTTGTGAAGACAAAGTGGCTCTAGCTGCCTTCCGAATAGGTATGCTTCCAGGGGTAATGAAGGATAATATCGCAGAAACGCAAGCTATGATATTTGGAGCATTGTTGGATCAGATAGAGAAACAAATTTTAGTTGAAGAAACTAGAGCATCGGAGATAGAATCTGGTGTCGTTTATTTCTGTCTGAGGGTAATTTGGTAAAGTTTTTCAAAAGTATTTTGGTAATTTTGTAATGTTAATAAATTCTGATCACCCTCTTTAATGAAAGTAGTTGGGGTATTTATACTTAATTACTGACCCATGGGCTTATTGGGTCGGGTTGTGAAACCAGGTCGAGTTTAAGGACGCATTAGTAATATAGTTTTAAGTTGATTAGCAACTAGCTTAGTCAATAATTAGTACATTTGTCATGTTCGGATATTTAGTGTGGTGGTTTAGTCCGAATTTTCCTTCGGATTTAATTATGGCACAATGACTGAAAACTATGAACTCATCAGAATCAATATCGCAGTTTAATCTGAATCAGTTCTACCAGGATCCGACCATGATAAGAGCCAGTGCACCACCAGTGAATGTCTAACCGCAAGTATCGCAACCAAGCACAGTCCAACCCCGAGCACCTGTTCAAGTTTTAAGTCAGGCACCTCAAAGGGTAGTCAACACTCAACAGTACACACCTATAGTCAACACTCAACAATATGTCCAGCCCATGTCCAACAAATGGGTCCGACCAGCTCATTATGTTGAGTTGGCTGAGTTTGTATCTACTATCTTTGAGAAGGCACGTTCGAATGTACATTTTCGTAAGACTTTTCTAATGCAAACTCCAAGAGAGCATAGACAAAACAAGTATTTTCAGTATCATAATGATATCGAGCATGATACAAAAGACTGTGTGGCGCTGAAAAAAGAAGTACAATACTTGATAGAAAATGGGAAGTTAGTCAATTTTATAAAGAAAAATTCTATAGTTTCTCTCAAACAAGAAGTTGTTCCTAAGCAAGATGATACGATGATGATATCGGAAACAATCAATGAAGAGTCTATAGATGCATTTGATATCTTCGCTGAGTATTTAGACCCAAAGCCGGGCATAAACAGCATAAACATGGTAGAAGAATCGATAGCAAGAGGAAAGGTTAGTGAGTTATGTGCTTTCTTTGAGTCATTAAATTTTTTTGGGGAGATACAGTTGCAGGAATAACGAATTATTCTCGGAAGAGACATATCGTCAGTCTAGCAACACAACTGGAAGCATTCGCTTCAATACATCTTTATAGAAATCCGTCCCCAATACTCTGCTTCGAAGATGACGATATAAGAGATATAGTCGGTCCACATGAGGATGCAGTAGTCATCAAAGTGGAGATAGTGGGGAATGAGGTACGAAAGTTTTTTTATTGATATAGGTAGTTCAGCTAACATTATATTTATGACTACTTACATCCAGATAAAAAACCCATCAATAATCTTACGATCGGACCAAATGATCATCGGATTCACCGGGGTTACATTTGAGGTAGTCGGATAGTTCGAGGGGATGGAAGAATTGGGCCGAGGACCATTCAATAAGGTAGTTACAGTATTGTTTGTAGTGGTAGATGCTCCCACATCTTATAACGCTATATTTGGAAGGTCTTGGTTATTTAAGATGCATGTTGTGCTATCAACCTTTCATCAATTTTTAAAGTGTGTTATGGGAAACAATGTTGGAACAGTTTGATGCAGCCAGAAGATGGAAAGAGAGTGTTACCGAGTAGTGGTGGCCTCCAAGCAGGTTAAGGGGGTTAAATCAAAGAAAAGATAACAATCAGTGTGAGTTCCCTCGGAGTCTGATCCCGTGGATGATCCGAGAGAATCCCCCGGGTTCATGGTCCCAGACGATAGCTTTGAGGATCATGTCTTTTTCTGGGTAAAAGCCTCAAAATTGGCACAAGATTAGATAAAAGAAAGCTTAATCAGGTTTTTATCAATAAAAGTACATTTGTTTGCATGTTGTACAGAGGATGTCACAGGGGTTCCAACGAACATCATTTGTCATAGACTTGCGGTACGAAGCAATGTTCGTCGGATCATATAGAAGAAGAGATATGTTTCTCAAGAAAAATTTGAAGCTATAATGACAGATGTGGATTGTTTAGCTAAAATGGGTCACATACGCGAGTCACAATATCGTTTATGGACTACTAATCCGGTCCTAATAAAGAAGAAGATGGTATATGGTAAATGTGTGTGGACTTCATCGATCTAAATAGAACGTGACCTAAATATCCTTTCCTTGTACCCAGAATAGATCAGTTAGTTGATTCGACATCTCGTAAGCTAGAAAAGATCATTTAGTGAAGTATCTAGGGGCTTTAAAGGTTTTAACTTTGGATTTTGAATCCGTCAGATACAAATATATTCACAGAGCTTGAAATTTAGGGGCTCATTCTTTGGCTAAAGATTCTTACTCAGAGGAGTACCCATGGATAATTACACAAGAAAACCCTTCTATAGCAAAAGGATCTGAATCGGTTAAAGGATCTGTCGAACCTTTACAAATTTATATAAGCATGGCTAAATATTGGAGGAGCGAGATTCAAGAATATTTGGTGAATGGCATACTACCACTTGATATAAGTCATGGCTAAGAGAATACGATTTAAGGCATACGGGGATGTTGTACTCGGAGATGTACTGTATAAAAAAATCTTTTAGTCGGCCTTTACTCCGATGTTTAGGAAAAGATGAGTCGCAGATGATACTTTCAGAGTTACATGACGGGGAAGAGTCTTGGCATTGTGGCTACAAAACATTGATATGAAAAGTTCTTCTTGCTGAGTATTACTGGCTGACTCTCTCTTCAGATGCTAAGGAATTAGGTCATAAATGCAATATATGCCAGAGATTTGCTAATGCAATCCATGTACCGGGTGGGCCCCTCGAATCTATACCTGAGTCTTTACCATTTGACTTATGGGGCATTGACCTGGTCGGACCTTTACTGATGACATCTAGAGGTCGACAGACAATCATTGTTGCAGTTGACTATTTTTTTAAGTGGGTGGAAGTTGAGCCTTTGGCAGGGACAAGAGCTAAGGATGTGATTATATTTATTTTGTCTAATATATGTTGTCGTTTTGGGGTTCTGAGGAAAATAACAATGGACAACGGACCACAACTCGATAACAAAGAGATGAAAGCCTTATGTGCATCTAAGGGGATACAACAATACTTCTCAACACCACTTCATCCCCAAGAAAATGGCCAAGTCAATGTGACTAATCAGACAGTTCTAGATGGGCTAAAAACTAATTTGGAAGGTAAGGCTGGAAAATGGCCGGATTATCTACAAGAAGTTTTGTGGGCTTATGAAACGACTCTCATGACCGCAATGCAAGAGTCACCATCGCACTCGTTTATAGGATGGATACAGTGGTATTATCATAAACAATTTTCCCCTCATTCAGGCTCAGTGAATATTCCGAGGAAACAAATGACAAGGGAAATCGCACAGAGTTGGATCTAGTAGAGGAAAAAAAAAGAAGGGCACAAGTAAATTCTCTACATTATCATACTCTGATGAGAAATCGATATGCTTCAAAATTTAGAATACGAGAATATAAAGCTAGGGACAAAGTTATGAGGAAAGTTTTCCTCCGTACGAAAGAAAAAAGGTTGGGCAAGTTAGCTCCTAATTGGGAGGTCCATACACGGTAACAAAAAAGATCAAGTCGGGAACATACCAAATCAAAGATAAAGAAAGAGATCTTCCTTACCCCTAGAAAATTGAGAACCTCAAAGTTTATATAGAGTAAATGTGTAAATTTGTAAATATTCTCTTTACGAACTTATGCAAGTATTGGTGGCATACTCTTTCCTACGCTTGCGGCGCACGAAGGTTTTAATGAGGTTCCCTAATAGCCGACTTATATATAAAAGTTCATTTGCCATCTTAAAATGATCTTCATAACTGTTCATATTTTTATACTCAAGAGACACTCCAAAAAAATTTAGATGATAATGTTCATATTTTTTAACCTAAAAGAATATCATTTTGGATCATAATGCTCATCTTTTTTAGTCAGATGGTTGTCCAACAAGTGTTGGGGTACAATGTTCATTATTTTGAACAAAGAAAGTCTTCAATTGAAAGCCAATGAATTTTGACCAACAAATTGCTTAAACATTTGAATATTTTTGGAGGAATGAAACCTTGTCATAAAACTATAGAAAGTGATCACACAAAACACTGTGTCATTTAGATCGCTTGTAAAACACAAGTCATACAAAATAAAGATCTTTGAAAAAGTCCGATCAGGGGCTCCAAAAAGTTAGATTAACAAAGGTTACACAGAAGATAAAGTTCAAATGAAAAGAAACAACAATCATTCGTTTTGTCTCGGCGCGACTTCATCTTTGCTGTCTTCCGAGGAGTCAGAATCGGATGAAGAGCTTTCCGAGTCACTGCTACTCACTAAGTCTTTTGCAAATACACTAGCTAGACGATGTCTTTCTATAACACGTAACCAAATACTTCTTAATTTTAGGTTGGGAAAGAGTTCATACATTTCCAGAACCAAAGCTGATATGAGTTTGGCATCTCTTGTTTCCAGATGAGAAACGCAGTCGGAAACATAAGCATATAAGTATTTCTTCGTCTCGGTTTCAAATTTCTTTGTCAAGGATTCTTTTTCCATGGTGAGTTTTTCAATTTTGTTAACAACGTTCTCAAAATATATTTTAGTCTTTGCATAGGATTCAACGAGACCATCGATGATGGTGTCCCATTGGGTATCCTCAATAATGTAACGCTCCCGTTCGTCATCAAACGTTGTATTCTCCTCAGAAAGTTGAGTTTTAAAGGAAGTGATTTTCTTTAGATGATCAGAATAATACATTTTTCTCATTAGCGAGTTCATCTTCCACTTTCTTCAACTCAGTCTTCCTTAAATCCTCAACCACATTCTTTAGGCAGACAACCTCCTCCTTCAACTTATTAACCTCAACGGTTAAGTTTTTCACTTAAGTTCCCCTTTGAATAACTTCGCTTCTATAACAATCTTCATGATTGGCTTTTCTCTGAAGGAGTGCAGCAGCAAGGAGAAACTTGTTAAGTTCATTAGCAATAAAGTCATTCTCATAAACATCAAAATAAGCTGAGCTAGGAGATAGGTTTTCAACCTTCCCAGGAATTTCCCTAATAATTTGTTTACTTTGGAAAAACTCCTTACTGGAATCCGAGTCGACGATAACAACTTTCTGTATAAAGGGAAAACTCGGACCCATTGTCTTGTCATCTTCCTCCTCACTGTCAATAAATTTCTTCTACTTTTCTTAAGCAGAGAATATCCTTGGCATCACAGCACCTACCCGGGTCATACCTCCAAAGATTACTTCTGACTAAATTCGAGGGTGTAAAGAACCTATGGAATTTATATCTCCAATTGGTACCTGCCCAAACGCTCATCTTTTCAAAGATATCCTTGGCAGACTTAGCATAGTCTTTGAAAGGCTTAGCAATAGATTTTATAGTTGTTCATAAATAAATAATTTAGTGTGATTAATTTAAATGAATAAAATAGAATCAGTAAGTAAACAAGTACCTCGTCCATTCCATTCCAAAGATAGTCGATGAGACATTTCTTTGGAGTTCCCAAAGCCGGTTTCCCATAACCCAGAGATGAAGATAAACTGTTGTTTCCACTTCTTATCTGCCTCTAAGAGATCTTTAACTACTTTGTATTGTTTGGAAAGCCTTAAAGAATAGAAGGGAAAATGCGAGTTTTTGGCTACCCCGAAATGGAAAAAAGTTGTTCGATTGAGAATTTGTTTTCTGGAAATCCTAGAAGCCATAAGGCAGGTCATAAGCGTGTACCACATATTGTGGCCGGCCTGAGATGGACACAACTCAATCAAGTTGAAGTACTCTACCAAAGCAGGGTTAAGGGGCAGACGAAGGCCCCAATGCATGAGTTCCGTGTAAAGTATTAGTTCGTGGTTACGAACTGAGAGAATTATTTCTCTAACAGTTGGAAATTGGATTATAACCTTCTCTGGAATCGCCCATCGGTCCCCCAGCTTTACCTCTTTGGTTGTATGGAAATATTTGTACTTAACCCTGAAAAGTGCAAGTAAATGTTTTCAATTCCGCGAAGATTGTTACCGAGGATGTCTTCTATATTTGAAGGGAGATTCGAGGTGCGTTTTATTTTTTGCATCTTTTTTTCCTTTGGAAGTTTCTCCTTGATGATTCGGATAAATGGCAACAATATTGGGGGGAGGAGGAGAGAGTTCTCGACTCGGCACCAAATGTCTGAGGGTAGACGACAACCCATGCGTAAGAATGGGAAGAATTTGCGACTATCGTTGGAAGGCGAAAGGTCATCTTTGTTTTTCCCTAAACAAGATTGACAGGGGGGTTGCACGACGACTAAACCAGGGGATATAGGTAAAGAATATGATGATTTTTCCTTGAAGATCCTATTATATCAAACCGTGACCGAATAGGTGACCAGTTATCATGAAATGTAGCTTGAAAGTTTTTGCCAGTTGTAGGATATTCTCTAACACCGAAAGCCTTTCTATCCTCTGCTCTGTTAGAAATGTTGAACCACCTCCAAATTTTGTATTTTTCAAGATTCAACAACTCCTCATACATGAAAGGTTAAGAAAATAACTCGACCTCAAAAGTTGTTTATCTCTCTAGATCGGTTTCTCGCTAAATCAAAGTGTGTTAACTTGAAATAATGTGGGAGGTGGGTATTTATAGTTGAAAGTGTGTTCTAATAAGTATAAGTTAAAGAGTCAGGCTCAAGGACTTCATCGACACGTTATCCCACTCAAGTGGTTTACAAAAAAGCGTGCCGACATGTGTTAGGAGGTCATCAACACGTGGCCAAATATGATGCCACTACCCTATGCTACCTTTGACACCACAATGGATAGATAATTCCACGCGAAGCTAAAAGAAATTATGGGTAGGATGACGTCATCATGACTAAAAGAGTCGTCATAAAATTGAGTAAGATCACAAAATCTGATCCGGGGAAGTCCCTTAGGAAGATTTACTCAAACAAAAGTAACGAAATCGTCTGACTGAAATATGAAACAAAATAATTCGAGGAGACTCGATGACTGGGAAATCCAGCTAGACTTAAAGGAAGAAAAATTTATCCCCAACGTCGGTTCGAGGAGGCTCTTAGAAAGAAAAGTTCGAGGAGGATTTAAGAAACAAATATTCACTCCTAAAATCAGTCATTCCTCATATACTTTCACAAGGACTGGGGCTACTGATAAGGGAAGGAAAATATGATGATAAATAAGCCTTGGTCTAACAAATACAAGGGTCAAATAGGTGTAATTAATTGCCAAAGACCAATCTAAAACAAACATAAGGACTGAGGGGGGGGGTCAAATGTAATAACTAGTAAACTTGTTTATGAAAAGTAAATGAGTGGGTGAGAAAAATCCACTTTAATAGTGGTAATTATGTAATTTCATTATTCACCTCATGTACTATATAAATGACATTTCTTTTTGGGGAAAAGGTCCAATGATTAATCAATTAATACTATAATTATTCATTTTGTCTCTTTCTCTCTCTATTAAATACTGATTCTCTCTCTAAAAGCATCTGATACGAACATTTCTTAGACTCACATTCTGATTTATTACTAAGAAATATTTGATTTCATCAATGAATAGTTTAAAAGAATGTCAATAAGAAGTTGTTTTGGCTGCTTATAAAAGATATCTTCATTTGGATAGTCAACTGATAAAAAATCTAATTAAATTCCCAATATATAATATATGAAATTTATTAAAGAGATCATATATGTTGATAAAATAGATGAACAAGACAAGATTAAATTATGTCGGGAAAGTTCAAGAACAAAAAATATGAACACTTGATATAGGAAAATGTGGTGATTTGAGAATTGACAAGGTTGTGAAAATGTCATCTAACGAGGATATATTTTCATATTATGATTCGTGAGGTAAAAATATGGTCGAGGGTATTCTTGGTAGTTGGTAGAGACATACTTAATTGTTTTGGTAGATAGTGAGATAATTGAGCAATTTATTGATTCATATAGTTAATTTTCTACCACCCTCATTAATGAAGTCTTTTAAAGTATTTATAGTTAATATTAGGATCGTGGATCGGGTCATGGTTTGAAAACTTAAAAGCCCAAAGCCCATTATTGTAAACACTATTTTAGTAGGCATCTAGCTGAGTCAAAAAGGTAAAAATGTCTTTTTTATTCTAGGTCTAAAATACCCTTCCAATTATTTAGACACCTTTTAGGAGTCGCTTCAAAAAAATATCCGACCCTATCATACAACCCCTTTAGTTCTCTCAAAGATTTCTTTGGAGGACTAACAAATATTTATTCAAATAAAATTAATCTTAAGTTTCTGAATCGTTGTTTTCTCATCATTTTCTCTTAAGTAATTAACAACTCTGAACCTATTTCGAAGACAAAAAATTTATTGTTTTCATCAGTCGTATTTTTTGACACGTGTCAATTGTCATTAGACCTTGGATTTTTGCTGCCCTAGGTAAAGCAAGCCAATGAATGAACAACGTTTTCACTTTCGTAGTGACGTTTCTACTTCCCAGAGATTTTCTTAGTGGGTGCGTCTTCACCTAGTTTTTAATGTACTCAAGAATGCTAAAATCTCATTAGTAGGGCTTTGGAGTACTTTTTTGTTATCTTTATATAGACTAACTTCTCATTTTTCTAGTTTACATATATTTAGAAAGAGAAAATTCATCACATAAGAATGAAAAAATTAAAGGCTTTGGTGTTTGTATGTTTACCTACTATAACAACTCTAATCAAAGGCAGTTGGTTGAACTTATCTAAGTTAGAGGAAGAGTAAAAGAAATTTAGATTGTTGTTGGACTACCTATCTATTCACATACAATTGTCACTACCTAAGTTATCGATTACGGTGGTGTGTATCCTTACAGTCGCAACATTTCCCTAGAGCATTCAATAACTGCTCAAATGATTTACTTCACACAAGTGATCCTCAAGGTCATCACAATATTAAAGGGCCACAAGTCACTGCACTCCTTCAATATTTAAAGCTATGGGATCGGATTCAGAAAATGTCACCCCACTTAGAGTGACTAGATAGTCAAAAGACGAAGCTAAAAATGTTACGAAACCATTAATATTAACTGATTCTCCTTCTCCATAAAACCCGAATAAATACTAATCTGTTACAGAAGATGATGTTAGCATCCAATATATCGTAACATATGGATCGAAACCTAAAGTAATGAAAGAAATTATAGAAGATTTTAGTGAAGATTCTCCCGTTGAGACATCTGGTCAAACAGAGGAAACTTCAAATCCTTTCATCAACAAGGTTTTAACATAGAATAAAATTTAAAGAAAGGCAAATATATGGATTAAGAATCTAAAGAGCTTCTGATATCGTTTGTTGGACGTGTCAGTCCCAATTTTAAGAAAGTAAATGTAAAATATCTTTTAGTATTAAATCAGATATCTTGCGTTTATTTTCATGATAACGGATTGGGTGTCATCGTACTAAATGAGGATTCCCAGACATGATTAAAGTTAGAATTCCTAAGCCTGTGGAAACTCCGATGAGTTACCATTCTAATGAACTTGTACTTTACACTGATGTGCTAAAATGGGGCCTCTAGTTTCCCCTAGATCCTATAATCGTTATGTATTTCTATCCAGTTCGGTTGTGTCCGAGACAGGCCAGACTGAATGCCTAGTTCACTTTAATTGCTTGTATCATGCCATTCCGACTTTCCAAAAGTCCAATGCCCATGAAACAAATGGCGGTTATTGTTGGGTTGTGTCAAAATTCTAAGATTCCCTTCTAGTACTTCAACGTGGGAAATGATTAGAAAATGGTGGACGATCTATTAGAGGCAAGCATGATATCTATCGTGTTAGAGAAAATAATACAAAGTAGACCTTGTGTCGTAATCTATCGTGCTAAAGGCAATAATGCCAAAACATATCCCAAGTTTTGCTTCCCTTTCCCGAATGGCTTGTTTGTTCCAGGTCGTGGTTGACCGATGAGAAGTGTTACATGAAAAAGAAGAAGGTTCAAATGCACTATGAGATTATCCGGTCGGTCAATTACGACTATGGTACTATGTTTGGCTTTATCCAGATCATCGTCATATTGTCGAAGGCCAGAAGATTGGCTCAATGAGTGAGCTCAATAATACTAGGATGCTGGCATTCATGATTATCAGTCAATCATTCTTCGCAGTGCACTTCATTATGTCTATGTTGGAGAAGTTCCTCTGATTAGAGTTGTTATGTGCGTTCACAATGCGATGATCGGTCATGACGAGGCAATATGTCAACATCTAATCGTGAAAAAATCATACTTATATCAATAAAAAGTCTAGTTTGGAAATTATGTAAAATTAGATTGTATAAGGCCCTTGAAAAATTCCTAAAGTTTTCCCTCATCGATGAGGTATCTAGTTTCGTCTTTCAAGGCTCTACAATATCGGGTATGATGAAGGTTATCATTATAATACTTACAAAATTTATAATGATTTGAGGACTCCATTGGTCCCCACATCTTCTCTAGTTTTTGAAACCAGATTGACTCTCAAAATTGGTCATAAATTGTGAATATATCATCAGTGTGCTTAGGTTTAATGGATGTTTGAACCTCATGAATGCAATATTCTTAACCTCTTTCAGGTCTATGATTGTTGGCTCTAGGGTTCTTGTTTTTTTAAATATAGTGTCATTGAGAGAGTTCGATAATAGTTTTAACTTATTAAACCTGAGACACATGGGCAGGCTCAGATGAAAAATATGTTGGGTGGTAGGCCGAATATGCATTCGGCCTACGTAAAAGTTTACTCCACTTGCCTTTCAAATTTTATTTGTTTCTTTACTTGCACTTCGAGCTACTTAAATGTGAGACACTTAAATTTCATTATGTTCTCGGCAATGCGGTCAAGTAGGATTTAAAAATAAAAATAAAAATAAAACTTATGCTATATAGTTATCGCAGGTTTAAAGGTTTTTCTTGACATTGACAAACCTTTTAATGTAACTCCACATGGTTTTGTTAGATTCATACATAGATGATATAATGTCTCCGTATATTATCTTCTACCAATAAACTGACCCCGTAATGTAGTGCATAGGGATTCAAACATGTGAATCAAGTCTGAATCAAATAGTGAAACCATATAAGAGCATTACTACATAATCTTATAAAACGAGTCCATTAGAGAAGCCAATCATCTTTGGAAAACCCGAGCATCATGTTTTGGGCTTGCTTGATATAGTTCTCAGGATCTTTTATTTTTTCGTATTTATACATTTAATAGTATTGAATATATCATGATTGACCGATGAAAGGTGATACGTGAAGAAGAGACTTCAATGACATTGTAGGATAATCTGGTTGACCCATTCCCACTATGATATTGGGTTTGACACTAGGTGGAAAATGTTTGTATTGATGAAGGTCTAAAGACCGACTCTGTAAGTGAGCTCGATAATGCCTAAGATGGCGATATTTATGATTATTAGTCAATATTTCTTCAAATCACGCCTAAGACTGTTTATACTAGAGAGGTTTCTCTCGTGCGCGATATTTTGCGTGTTCGTGGCATGCCGATCGGTTCCGGCATGATAAACACCAGTTGATCGGTAGCTTCAGATTAAAATGGAAGAAACATCCTCATTTTCTCAAAATAATTTTGGTTACATAAAATGTGAATTTTAAATTGTGGTCATTCACGACATACAATTTGGAAAATAGATCATGCCTTTGTCGACCTTTTGATATCGACGATCAACTGTTTGATGGTAAAATAAACATCATCGTTGGTTTTATGCATGTTGACTTGTCTTTTAATCATAATGATAGAATCTGATCTGGTGGCTGGTGAGTCTGATTATTTGAATCGCTTTAGTAAACGAGAGAAATAAAGTTTTAGAGTGAGAAATAGATTCTAGAGAGAGAAAATCAAAATGCAAAAATATTCTAACTCAAAAATACAACCATTTTATTAGATCATCCTTGACCTTTATATAAAGGCGCAAAGACTTAACTTACAACTGAAAACGGTTACATAAAAAGGCTAATCACACTTTAGTGCATGACTAAATACATAGTTCTAAATTCCTCCTCTAACTTTACAATCTGCTATATAATATTTTATTATTTACATTTTAGTCCCTAGATTTTCACTTCCTTATCAGTAGCCCCCTTAGTTCTCATGTCAGTAAATGAATGAGAACTAATTAACTTCGAATCTAAGCAAAAACGATGATAATCTCTTCTTCTATAATCCGAAGTAGGTCGATCATTCTGTAACATCATTATTCGCTCCAAATACATCGAACTATGTCCACAGATAATCATCATCTCATATCTCAGTTCGAATCAAGACTAATAATCTTAGGTATCAAACCTACTTCTCAGAGAATGACGACTCTCTAGGTGATAGGCCTACGACTAGGCCCTTAGAATAGCAGGTGTCGAACCCTTATCTACGCAACCGTTTTAAATTCTGCCAAACCAGCATAAACTTTTTCCACTTCTCAACACGTATTTTCACCTCCTATAAATTAATTTCCAACCCATTCTTTGATCTATAAACAAAATTCCTTGAGAGAGAAAGCGCATAAAACCTCTAAACTCATTTGCTGCATTCACCAGTATTTTCAAACTTACCAGCTACCTTCACCGAAAAAATCATATTTTTTTATCAACCTTCAACCAGTTTATGAGAAAGCACCCAAAATCCAGAAGATTAAAGGCCAGAATTCCCAAAGAACCTAAATCCCCAAAATCAGACAACAACGTCTTCAGAGCTTACAATTATTTTTGCATCAGCGAAAGAGTAGAATAATATAAAGTTGCTGGGTTAATAAGCAACGCTCCCCTCGGATCATCTATAAAGACCATTTATTACGGTAATTTCAATCCTTCTAAATTTCCTGTTTTTTCTACTTCGCCTATTACAGAAGAAAGTCAGTCTTTAAGAACTCGAGCGTAAAAAACACCTCGAATCTCTCCTTATCTTAATAATTATCCTCTAGAATTAATCATGAAATAAGCAGATCTTCTTCGAAATAATCTGAAGCAACCCCTTCATCAACTTGTCCCCCACAAGCTCCTAGAAAAAATACTTTCATAGCTATGTGAGAAGATGTCGATGTGACATCAAATCCATCTACCAATTCTCCTCCCTTGAGGGAGATTGTTGAGAAAACTGTATTATCTTAATAAAGTCCCTCGAATAATCCTCCTCGATTGAGAGATGAAGCATCAGAAGCAAAAGTTGACTCTGATGCTACACAATCAAATAATGAAGCTGATACAGAAGACGGCGCTTCAAAGGAATCTGAAAATACTGCACAATAAAAAAATCCGCAAACCAAGAGAAAAGAAAGCTCTTATTACCATTTCCGAGGAGGAAAGAGCGGCAATTGATGAAAATTTGAGGACTCTTGATGCCGATTATGTCGTGGCTCTAAAAAGCGTTTCATACATGTACTATGAGGAAAGCCAAACAAGTGATTTAAAGAAGCAATGGAGAATGAGAGACAACATTACTTCGTCTTCCCAAAGGAGGAGAAACACCCATGGACTGCAAAAAAACAAGAACTAGTTATTTACCAAGAAATAATCAACTGGGGGCTTCGATTCCCACTAGACCCTATGATAGTGGATTACTTCAAACTCCTGAATTTATGTCCGACCCAAGTAACACCAAACCAGTGGTTCACACTTCTTTCTGTAATCATTGCCTCTCGACTATCCAAAATTCCCATATGCATCGAAGATTTTATATCCCTAACCAAGTTGTCAAAGGGACCGGTGCTTCCATTGTACTATCTTGCTTTGGGTGATGACTTAAAAATTATCGACAATCTCCTTGAAGCAGAAAAATTTTGGAAGGAAAAATTTATCTTTATTTCAGGAGCATGGGAAAATGGCAAAATCATTTCTAAAGTCAACCCATCAATATTGAACCTCATATGGAGCAGTAACCGTAAGTCTCTTAATATTATTTTTTTGAATTAAATCTTCAAATAATTCTATCATTATTTGTTATCAATTTATATATTTAGAACATAAGTTTCGAGGTGTTATGCCATTCGACGAGAAAAAGTCAAAGAAACATTCAAGAAGCTTTCTTTTTCGGCTCTAGAAATGGAATAACACCTTCCACACGGTCTTCGAACCCATTAAATTTCTTAACAGTCATCTATTTCCGATCACCCCTGAAGCCTTTCCCCCAAAAAATTTGATGGAGCCACCCAATCCTCGATAAGCTGTGAAGAGGTTGGTCCATCCCGACTGCAAAGTGTTCTTACCAATCCGCAATAGATCAGACAGCCATCTTTCCAAGAAAAAGAAGGAAAAAAAGAATAAAAAGGCAGCTAGTACATCTGGTCCTAGCCCTTCAACAGATCTGAAGCCAAAAGGTTTGAAACGAAAAACAAAAGAGAACACACTTTCCACCATTGAAGAAGGACCTTCTCCAAAAAAGATAAAAACTGCTGCACCTTCGAAAAATAAAAACACCACTAGAGCTAGCCCCCAGGAGAGAGCAAAAAAGAAAGTAATAGAGGTTGTCGAAGAAGTACTGTGCGATGAAAATGAAGTTATAGCTGTAGATAATCAGAAAACTAGTCAAAATGAAAATTAAGACAAAGCTGCAAACGCCATCAACCAGCAACACGAAACTATCATTGTACAAGATAACCAAGGTGCTGATCACTTCGACCGTGATAGTTTCATTAACTTCAATGAATCATAAGAGCTTGTTGGCGAAGAGGATCTTGTTATTCAAGATATTCAAACTCATCTGCATAACTTTGGTAGGAGATCTGCACCTTCTTCCTCTGAAGCCGCATCCTGAAGTTATTGTTCCTACAACATATTTACATATTATCTCTCGGCCTAGCCCAACGATTTTTCCTCATGAGAAGCCTTCCGAAAAAGTCATAGATGATATTCTACCATTTTTCGATCTTAATACTACAGCAAAAAGACTTAATCAAGAAATCAAAGCCTCTCAGAGTCACCTAAAAAGTATGGCTAGAGATATGGTTCGCTACAAAAATGCTGCTGAAGCTGAGATACAGTTGAAAGAAATATTTGGTAACCACATAAAAGATCAGTTTCATGGATTCCAGATGGCAAAGTCTGAATTTCTCCGAGGACGTCTTCATGTTAAAAAGTATCTCCGAGAACTTCATCAAATCGACAAAGAAGAACTCAAGACACGCACCAGGGAGAAATTGATCAACTGAAGACTAGACACCTTGAAGACTTAGCTGCTAAAAAGAATAAATTCGATGACCTTAAAACTTCTCTCAATAAGAGTGAAACTGAAAAGAAGAACTTAACCGATGAGATAGCTACTCTCAAGTCTGAATTTGAAACACAAAAGAAACTTGTTGTCACTGCTGCAGAAGATGAGTGCACCAAAGATATGTTGGCAGCTATCAATAATGGAAAAGAAGAGAAAACCATCACACTCCTTCGAAAATCCACGCCACGTACCCTAAGATAAATCTTTTCAGCTTTTGGAATGAAATTCCCATCAAACGGCGCCCCAAACGAGGCCTTCGATCCTATTCCAAGCTCATCGTCCGAAGATGATTCATCCGAAGAAGGCTCTGAAGACGAATACTTTTACTATCTTTGGAATTTTTATTGTCTTTTTGTACTTGTAATATTAGTACTACAACTCTTGTACCCATCGAATTATTCTGAATGAGAAAGGTTTTTCTTACGTTTTATGTTTTTATTAAGTTATATTCACGTTTAATCGTTATTTATATTAATTATACAAGGTAAAAACATAATAAAATACTTTAAATAACCATTAAAATGCACAACATCTCGAATGTTATAGTGAATTGAATGAACGTAGCACATCAAACACCATAGTGCGTTCATAGAACATAGCACTTCGAACACCATAGTGCGTTTAATGAACGTAACACTTCAAACATGGTTGTTTCTTCAAAAAGTGTATTCAACACTTCAGATATTCTACTCTTGGTCAACCTTAAAGATGACCAGTCTTTGATCAAGTACCAAAATAGTTTAAATAAGTACTTGTAAACAACCATTGGCCAAAAAAATGCATTTTATTGATAATTTTGAATATGTACATAACGCCTCGTTAAAACCTCCCTGGGCCAACAGGGTAGGAAAGAGTACAATAATCAATCAAAAGAAACAAATTCAAAATACAACATAGTTATTCCCAGTACAGCTTCAGATCCTGTACATTTTATGGGTGTTGAAGCATCCTCCCTTGATTATCACAAAAGCGATAAGACCTTGGCTTTATCTTTTTAACAACCATATAAGGTCATTCCCAATTCGGGGTCATTTTCCGAGGCTCTTCTCCTTGTTGTGTAGGAATACTTTTCTTAACACTTTATCGCCTACTTTAAACTCACTTATTTTTACCCTCGAATTGTACCTATTCCTCATAAGAGTTTGATAATGGATTACATTTAAATGAGCTCGAACTCTTTTCTCATCAATCAGTACCAAACTTGCTATTTTAGCTTCGTCATTGGATTCTTCAGAATATTGGGTTATTCTAAAAGATGACAACGTAGATTCCACAGGGCTAGCAGCATCCATTCCATATGCTAAGGCAAAATGAGTTTCTTTAGTAGCTTCCCAAGGAGTTGATCGATAAGCCCAAACCACCTCTTGTAAATAATTGGGCCACTTTTCTGCCCCCTGTTAAATTCTTCTTAAAACCTTCTAAAATAGATCTATTTGTCACCTCCACTTGTCCATTTACTTGGGGATGAAAAGGTGTTGCAAAACATTTCTTAATTCTCTTCGAAGAGTATAACGAAGCCATTTCTTTATTATTAAATTGAGGGCCATTGTCCGTAGTAATTCTTCGAGGTACTCTAAAACGACAACAAATACTGTTTATAATGAATTTAATCACATTTTTTGCTTTCGCTCTAGATAATGGCTCTGCTTTTACCCACTTTGTAAATTAGTCCATTGTAACAATTATCATTTGTCATCCTCCAAATGTTATCGGTAAAGGTCCCACTAAATTTATTCCCCACCTATCAAATAGAATGCCTTCGGTAATAGACATAAATGGAACTTCCGACTTATGAACAAAATTAGCAAATCTTTGACAAATATCGCAGTTTCGAAGCAAATTATTGACATCGTTCATAATCGAAGGTCAATAAAACCATGCAAGCAAAACTCGACGAGATAATGCCTTAAACCCACAATGTGATGATCCCTCTCCATCATGTAACTCTGATAAAACTTCATGTGATTCTTGTCTATCTAAACATCGTAGTAATGGCCTACTCAACACCTTCTTAAACAAAAACCCATCCAAAAATATGTATCCACAAGTTTTGCCTTGTAAATTTTGGCCAATTTTACATCGTCAAGTAATTCGCCTCGAATCAAAAAATTCAAAATATCAGTTTGCCAGTCGCCTCAGACTGCATCTATGGTGACAACAATTCCTCAATATAATCACATTGGTCTTATTGAGTCAAAATCGAAGGATTCTTTTGCAACAAGATCCAAAGATACTCTTCTTTGTAGGCAACAATTGCTAATGAATCAGCCACTGTGTTACTTCCTCGGCTTATATGTACCACAACAACGCGATCAAATAAGAGCATCAAATTTTGAAGCTCTCGAAGATACAAAATTAAGCGATCCTTTTTTTCTTCGGAGTTTCCAGATACTTGATTTGCTACTAATTCATAATCTGTCTTTAATCGCACTAAAGTTGATCCACACATCTTCGCAAGTCTCAAACCAGCCAAAGCAGCTTTGTATTCAGCTTTGTTATTCGAAGCATGAAAACCAAATGTGATAGACTAAATCATTGTTTCCCCAGATGGAGCAACTAATTGAACTCCAGAGCTGCATCCTAAAACACTAGATTCGCCATTAGTTTGAATCATCCACGTCAAATTCACTGATAAGATATTCTTACTATTTTCTGTGTCCGATCTACTTGAATGAAATTCAACAAGAAAGTCTGCCAAAGCTAGTGCTTTAATTGTAGTTCGAGATGTGCATATAATATCATAATCTCCAAACTCCGTTGACCACTTAGTCATTCTCCCAGAAATATCAAGACGTAGCAAAACATTTTTTAGGGGAAATGAAGTCCGAACTTCAATGGTATGGGCTTGAAAATAAGGACGCATATTTCTAGAAACCACCACCAATGCTAATGCTAATTTCTCGAGCTTCAAATATCTCTTTTCTGCTGCCACCAAACTTTTGCTGACATAGTACACCGGCTTCAGAATTCCTAAATCTTCGCTTAGCAATACTGCACTTACTGCAAAATCTGATACCGCAATGTATAGAAAGATTTGTTCTCCACTTCGAGGCTTAGATAAAATCTCTGGTGATGATAATACATCCTTGATGCTTGTAAATGCCGCTTCGCAATCTGAAGTCTATTCAAATTTCTTTGGCCCTCGCAACACTTGAAAAAAAGGAAAACATTTATCAGAGAATCGAGAAATAAATCTATTAAGTGCTGCTAAGCTTCATGTCAAAACTTGTACTTGTTTGATAGTTTCAGGTGAGTTCATTGAAACTACAACTTTCAACTGTTCTGGTCAGCTTCTATCCTTTTTCACTGATAACATAACCCAAGAACTTCCCAGATCAAACTCTAAAAGTACATTTTTTAGGATTCAGCTTTAGCCTTATTGCCCTTGAATTCAGGAATGTCTCCTCTAAATCTTCCACATGTGCATCATCTACTAAGATTTTTACCTCCATGTCATCAATTTATACCTCTATGTTTCTTCCAATCTGGGTGGCAAATGCGTTATTCTTTAACCTTTGGTAAGTGGCCCCGACATTTTTCAATCCAAAAGGCATAACCTTATAACAATGTAAACCCCTGTCAGTGATGAAAGTAGTAAATTCTTGATCCTTTGGATTCATCTGGATCTGATTATATCCCGCAAAAGCATCCATAAAATTCAATATTTTGTTTCCCGAAGTGGATCAATCAGCTGGTCTATTCGAGGAACAGAAAATGGGTCTTTAGGACATGCTCGATTTAAGTCTGTAAAATCAACACACATTCTCCACTTTCCGTTTTTCTTCTTGACCACTACTGGATTCTTTGTCCATAAAAGATACTGTGATTCCCTTATATGTACGACCCTCGATAAATGATATATTTCGGAAACAATTGCTTCTTCTTTTTCTGACGAAAATGCTCGCCTCTTTTAAATTACAGGCTTCACCCTCAGATTAACAACTAAACTATGACAGATTACTTCGATCCATACACCTACTACATCCTCTGTTTTCCAAGAAAAAACATCCAGATTATGAGAAAAAAATTGTAACAGTCGTTGACGTAGAACTGGGATCAGTAAGATTCATATTCGAAGTGCTTTTCCATCAGAAAAGGTATACTTCTCAATCTTTTCACTTACTGTTAATGACCCTGGGGTTCCCCTCAGATTGTCAACTCTTTCATCAAAATCCGAGGTCAACCCCCCTAACTGTTATTCATTCATCAGATCACCACTGCTGGATCCTCAAATCCGAAGTGTAGTGGCATAACATTCCCTTATAACTTTTTGGTCGCTTCGAACGACCCCAACACGGTCTCCAACTACATATTTGAAACATTGATGGACTATTGACACAACGCCATACATCCTTGACAACCAGGACCTTCTAAAAATAGTATTATAACTTGTGGGACAGTCCACCACCATAAAAAGCACTTGAACCTTCTTCATGAAAGGTCCCTTTCCGAAACTTACCTCCCCATCGAATTATTCTATTACTCCTGCAGTCACTCCAGTAAAACCAATGATTGTGCGCTCTCGCTGAGAAATTCAAGGAGGATTGCGCATCCTGTCATATATTGCTTTAAAAAGGATACTCGCAGAACTCCCAATATCTATAAGCACGCGTCTAATCTCAACGCCAGCAACTTCTGCTCCAATGACCGCTGCATTGTCATGTGGCGCCGCAGTTCCTCGCAAATCATCCTCATCGAATAGAATAAAAGGAATGTCTATATTTCCATACAAATAAGTAGACATTTTCCCTCTATCCGAGTTTTCAAATTAATAATATGTCTTTTCCTCGAACTATCAGTATTACCAGTCATCGAATCACCCCCAAAAATGGTCAGTAACTCGAAATACTCCAATAGATTTCGAAGATGCCCTTTCTTTATTGGTTATTCCACCGCCATCAAAATTAATCTATCTGGATCCATATACAAATATTCTGAAGCAACGTCAATTTCATCAACCTTTGAATCTAAAATTATCAAATTTTCAGCTTACGCATATGGGTTGGCTCGCTGTAAATTTGATGTTGGATTTTTTGATGTACTGCCCTATACCTTCACAAAAGTCAGTAGCTTTCTATTTTCAATCAAAATTTGGACTTCATTTTTCAAAGCAATGCAATCGTTGGTGTCATGACCAATGGCATTGTGGTACCTAAAGAATTTGTTATTTCACTCCTCCCTAGGCTTGTTGATTGAAGCGGGCTTCCTGAAATTTACGTATTCATTGGTTTTTATCAAAAATTGCATCCATGTATTCAGTCAAATCCGTATAACATGTAGGCCTTATCCACTGATTCGCCCTCGGCCTATTGAATTTATAAGATGGAGCTTGATTCGAATATCCCCCGGTTCGAGGTGGTAAATTGTTATTCCTCGGACGCGCTTGTTGATTAGCATTTGAAGATTGCCCTTGGTTATGGGACACCTACCTTGAATTCTTTGCAGCGTTAACTGCTCCTCCTTGGACCCTAATTGATTCTTCAACTTTAATTTGATCTTCAACCTGAGCCATTAATGCTCCAAAAGTTAAAGCCCTTCTTTTCGCTGTCTCATTAGCCACATCCCTGGAAATAATCCTTGGTGAAAATATGACATCACCACTGACTCTTCACAGTTATCTAAACTTGCTTTTGTCAAAACAAACCGCTTCGTGTAATCCTTCAACTTTTCTCCAACTGTCTGCTTGCATTGGATAATTGTGTTACCGTTTGCTCTCATCTCTTTACTACCAACGAACTGTCTTCGAAAAAATAGTATAAAAATCTCTAAAATTTGAAATGGATCCCCTTGGAATTCGGTTATACCATTTAAAGCTATCCATTTAAAAGTTTGTGAGAAAGCCCGACATACCAGCCTGTTGTCGTCCTCGAAATTCATGATAAATTTTTTGAATTGTTCGATGTGATCATCTGGATCTTGCATCCCATCTAACTTTTCAACTTTTGTTATGTCAAAACGCTTTACTGATCTTCAATTCACATTACTGCATATAAATTATGATCTGCCTCATCATATTGATTCGACGTGTTTCCTTTACACCAATTAGACTCCATCAACCATCGAGGTACACTATCTCTTCTAGATTTGTGCTCCTTCTTGAACTTTCGAGGCTGATCCCTCTCTTCTTTCGAACAACCCCTGTACTTTTAAAACCTGATATAGAGCTCTCAACCTCCTCGTCACTAAATGTAACACATTTTTGTTTATCTTTCTTTTGTTTCGAAAATAATGACGCTCTTTTGGAGCTTTGAAGCCCGCCTTCTTCTTTTCACTCCTAATTTGACGATTAGTGCAAGATCGATCAGATTGGTTTCCAGTTTCATTTTGTTCATTCATTTGTCTCAGCTTGGATTTCAGCCTTGCTGACTAAATCTCATGTTCTCTCTGATCGTATTTCTTGTTTAGAGTGTTTATCTTATCCAAGAGCTGATTCATTCGTAATTATATTTCAGATTGAGGTTGGTGGATCAGAGTGGATCCTTCTGGTCTATCATTTGTCCTCTGCAAATCGTTTTTAAGCGTTTTGATAACCGATCAAACCAATGGGTCACTTTCTGGATTCATTGTAAAATATTAAGATTGCTTCTCAAGATTGATGAAATTTGATCTAGCAAAGTAGGCACCGATTACTAATCGTCCCCAGCGGATTCGCCAATTCGGTGAGTCTGATTATTTGAATCGCTTTAGTAAACGAGAGAAGTAAAGTTTTAGAGAGAGAAATATATTCTAGAGAGAGAAATCAAAGTGCACAAACGTTCTAACTCAAAAATTCAACCCTTTTATTAGATCAGCGTTGGCCTTTATATAGAGGCGCAACGACTTAGCTTACAACTGAAAACAGTTACATGAAATGGCTAATCACATTTTAGTCCTTGATTAAAATAAATACTTCTAAATTCCTCCTATAACTTTACAATCTGCTATATAATATTTTATTTTTACATTTTAGTCCCTAGATTTCCACTTCCTTATCAGTGGCAATGATATCTAGCGTTGTAATTATAGACGGAGTTTAAGCAGTGAGTATAACTTGATTTGATGGGGTGACGACAACTAGGCTTTATGACAGTAATAAAAATATTATTTTATGTAGTGACGACAATTAGGGTTTACATTGCAGGGGTAAGAATAAGGTTATGTGAGGTGGAAAACCTAAGTTTTATGTTGCGACGAAATTAGCAAAAATTTGCGTATTGACGGGACTGCGAAGAGTCCAATTTTTCAAAATGTCAACGAGTATATATTTTTTTTATCATGGTCATGGAGAATTTTTTATTAGATTTCGAATAAATTATTTTCGATACCTTTTAGTTCCTACAAACACCGGCAATGATGTGTTCGGGTTCTATTTTGAATAGTGGAATGGGTTTTGAAAAAGAACTACTAAGGTTTTAAGCTAGTTTGTGGAGCTAAAATAGAGATTAGTGGAGATTGAGAGGGATATAGATGAACAATATGATATTTGATAAACAATTCAGAGTATGGAATCATATAATCAGGCGCGCGACCAATTAAGCATATTGAGATCCTAGTTTGGAGTTCACATTTATAGTTTGAATATAATTGTAGTCGTGCCACTAATTACACAATTAGTTGTCATTATGTCACATGTTGATTGACATTAATAGTTAAATAGATTTTTCCTTATCAAGCGCGTTTCCGAACCCTTTATAAACCAAGGTCCGGACACAGTACATACAAACAATTCTTTACTTGAGCTTCTTTATAATACTAGAGCTAGAGAAGCTTACATGTCGAGTTCACTAACAACTTAGATTTGGATGTGGTACAAATTTAACATCTATTAATTGGTAAGATAAATTATATCTTCTTTGCATAATAGATAAAAAAAGGAATTTATGGATGTCGGGTGGGTACCTCTTCAACTTCTCATGGAAAATATCTCACTTCCATATCACAACCTAATTAAGGAGAATACGTGGGGATATTCAAAAGGGATCACTCGACGTTTGTAGGCTATTGATCCCACTGTATTAACTTTCAATAAGGACACATGTCTAAGTCGCTCAAGGTATATTATATATAATTTATCTATTTTATGCATGAAGTCGATGAAGGCCATTAGAAACGAATTGTAAACCTCATATCAACCTCGTAGAGCTTTGTTCCTTAGAAAATTCTTTGGTTAAATCATTTAATATATGATCAGATGTTCTTGTTACACAAACAACTAATGTAAGTTTCTCCTCAAATTAAGGGATTCCCTTATTTAGGATATTCATTTTTACCGACCAGTCCTCTAACTCTGCCTATTTGTTAGGTTTTCTGGTACACATCCTAAATGACTCTTATTTTCTCCAGCTCGCTAGTCTTCTATCTCGCTTGACTAACTGGGACTGAGCATAATCTATTTCTCTCATTTCAACAACTAAATCTCGTTCTAAGTAGGTTTGAGCGTATTCTATAGCTTTTTTCCTAAGAGAAACTCTCTTGTCAATATAGACCCGTTCTCTAGAGATTCAACCGTCATTGATAAAATCAACTAAATATCGGGCAAAAAACTGGCCTATCAATTTATCCAAGCGCGTAAATATCTACACCAATTTAGTAAAAAATACACCGAACTGTATATTTTAGTAGTTAGAAAAATATCATCCATTACAAATATATCTTTCATATTTATTGTAACACGATATATATATATATATATATAAATTTAACATCAATCAATAAAACTAACATATCTTTCGCTACTTTTTTTTCATTACGTTGCGTTCCTAATTTTAACTTTATTTTTAGTATATTTACCGTTTCCGCGAAACCTAACCATCCAAACTTGTCCACATTAATAATCATAGCTAATTTTAGTTCAACGGAAAACATAACAACTTTCGAATTATTTTTCAAAATTTTCCCAAAATAAAACCTTAGTGCTTTACTTTAATAGTCAAAATTCTTTTTGACGCATTTAAAAATCGTTTCTATATTTCGTGCATAAACATTTACTATCACCCTCCGAAATTTAAGATATGAAATAAAAATTAGCTATTAAAGAAAATGATCGTTTATTGTTAAAAGATGAACTTTCAAAGTATAATTACGGGACAATATACATATTACATAGGCACGGACGAATAGTCTACGGACTCGGGCGTGATGCTGTGGGCTTCCTATTAGTAACGGGTCTCTGACACACACATGCGCACATAAGTAAACAACAGGTCGGTCGCTGGGTTACTTTTGTCAACAACAACGATTTCTCTGTGGAATTTTAGCAAACAGGTAGTGTCCACTCCACTTCTAGTATTGCATAGTCCATCCTTCTCACTCTTTACAGTTATGATGTCACTTTTATAACGACGGGTACACTGCGATGACCATATGCTAGTTCACAACTAAGTAACAGAAGTAAATTTGTTTGTTCGTTGTTGTCTTCGAGTAAATCGTATCGGAGTTGTCACAGTTATGCTCTATTTAAGCTAGACATAGTTTTGGGGTGTTTGAGATTTCGTAGAAAATAGCGAAATTGATTTGTTTGTTTGTTCTCTGTTATGTTCGTGTTGTCTCTATTCAATTGAGCATCAAGAATTTTAGGTTTAATCTTACAGTGTTTAATGAAAAATACAATTTTTTTTTGTTCTCAAGAGCACAGTAATTGTGCTCTATCATTTGACCACTAATGTGCATTGTAGCTACATGATGTGCCAATATCTATCCAATGAACCCTTTTTTGTTCAATCCAGCATCCCTTTGGCTTTACTTGGAATTCTGATTTTAGTTTATGATTCATGTGAAAGTTCAGTTGTCAACATGGAAATCATTAGGAAGTCAATTTTGCGGCATTTGAGGTTGAGTCCATCATTATATTCCGAAAATGTGAATGTGCTGAAGGGACTCAGTCGGTTGATGTGTACATCAACAAGCACAAGCCCTGATCAAGTAATGGATAGAGTGACTGCATTGGTCAAGAAATTCGACAGAATTGATGCCACTAAGGTACTTGTTATG
This sequence comes from Limnanthes douglasii subsp. nivea, assembly GCA_036936605.1. Lineage (NCBI taxonomy): Eukaryota > Viridiplantae > Streptophyta > Magnoliopsida > Brassicales > Limnanthaceae > Limnanthes > Limnanthes douglasii. Next base: position 290,140,402 of record JAUPFV010000003.1, read on the forward strand.
ATTTTAATAACCTTTTGCTCTGATCAATAGGGTGAGAACACTTTTAACTTAATAGCTAAAGTTTTGGAAGGAACTTCGTCAATTTTTAGACGGTCTCTAGATTATAAATATTTTTGCTGGTAGTTCGAGAAAAGATTTAACAAGTGTCTTGTTTTTTGATATAAATCAGGTTACTGCAAAAGCTGATTTTCAGAAGGATCTATGCCTGGACAGCTTAGATAGGGTGGAGCTTGTTATGGCTTTTGAAGAAGAGTTTTCTATTGATATCCCCGAAGACAGTGCAGAGAAGCTTATGTGCTGTGCTGATGTTGCAAAATATATATTATCTCAAACTGAACTGAAAAAGGCAGAGGCCTGACATCTTACATTAGGATGCAGTAAAGTTCTGTATTATGTTGTTCAACTTAGTCTAAGGTTGGAGTTCAGGTGATTTCGAGAGACTTTGAAATTATTGGAATTAATCAGTCTTTGGATGAACTCAGAGATCTTGTATTTTCTTTTGTAAAACTACACAAGCTGTTTTAAATATTTTAAATTTGGATATTGAGAAAGTCTCTTGGTAAATGTATTCTTTTTGCCATTATATGTGACTTTACAGTGTTACAATATATCATTTCATACATGACCGTCGTAGTTTTCTTTAGACATAAGTAGGGAACAAAGCCCTCTAACTCAACGCTGTGACTAAGCGCCATCTAATTGATGCCATTAGAACTCTATTCCCATCTGTTTCGTGCTCAATGTATTATGCAATCCTTTTGTCATTGCTCACTTTCTTGACATAAGCTTGTGATGATATAGATGCGAAGCTCTGGAACCTGATCCGTCCTGCAGTGTAAGTTCGCTTACCATTCAAAGCTAACGAAAGCTGTAAAACTTTCTGCTTCTTGACACGAGCTGGTTTGCACTTTGAACCATTTGGTATTTGAAGAACTTTGACTACACAGTTTTTGTGCAGGTGAGGAATCGCATGAAGGTGAGAAGGAAGATCGATGACAAAATCTCCACTCTGGTTAGTGATGGACTGAGTCCAATGGCCTCGTTTGGCTTTACCACGGGTAAGGCACTTGACTGCAACTGACGCCCCTACAATTAGTTTAAACTTAACGTTAAGATAATGTTGGAACCATTATATAAAGAGAACTAATAGTGATAGACGTTAGTTAGTTCATTGAGCTTGAATTTAAGTTTTATCGTATTATAATTCATTCTTTTTAGTTTCTCAAAAAATAATGATAAAACTAGGTGCATCAAATGTTAAACTATTCCATCTTGGTTTTGTACAAAAATTGCGTAGATATCAAGTTAATATTGTATCGCGTGTCATATATAACAATCGATAAGTATACTGCAAGCGAGTTTGTGCAGTTTCGGATGTAGACATACCATTTTTTTTAAAACATCCACATCTCACCAATACTTTATATGTACCTTTTATTAGAAACTAGGTAGATTGAGCTCTGATATCTTTGGTTTAAAGTTTGTTTTGATACTTCGATATTGTAACAACTGCTCGAAGCCAAATGCAGACATGTCATGTACTGCTATTCTTTTTGAGTTTCAAGAATATATGATCAATCCTAAATTTTAAGATATGTATTATGTTCCTACTATGTCCAAGTCTACTATATGTTTTCCGAGACTATATACAAACCTGAAATAGGCCATGCACGAAGTTGGCCATGTGAGTGAACCTCACAAAGGACTGTGCCGCTGACCAGAACAGTAGACAGCTTTTCCTCTCCGTAGCCACCGTCCATTTGCATCATCTCCTCTATACTCCATGCCTTGTCTGAAAACATATCCATTTCTGGATCCTGCATCATCGAATTCGCACTATGAAAGAAGAAGGTGATCAAGAAGATGAGAACCATATCCACAAAATTGGTCATAACTCTTTGGTGGTATAACTGTGCTAGTTGCAAATGTTCTTTTATGTTTCTTGAAATGTTAGGACAAGCTTATATATATCATATAGTACACTACAAGGTCTTCTTTAACGTATCAGCAGGGGCCATATATGGATTCAGCGTGACGGACACTGTCCCCTCCTTTAGAATAGTATAAGATTTTATTTAACCTTTTTTTTCTTCATATATATATATATATATATATATATATATTTTTATTATTTCGAAAGATGGTTTTGGTTTACTAAAAAAATTAAATAAATATCCAAATAAAACATATTTCCTGATTAGACATTTGTCTGAATCGAAATCTAATGAAGTTGGTTGCCATCTCTTGTATGACTAGAGTGTTACGTATTGGTTTTAATTAAGTTGTTGAAGTTATTAAGCCCTGTTGACCTACATATATGAAACATTCAAGCCTACCCCACCTAAACTCTCTAACTTGCTTTAAATGCCTTCAAATATTTTTTAAAACTTATTTTTATTCGTCGGGTTGGTAATCTGTTCCAAACATTGCGAAACAAGTAAGACCACCGTTTTATAATTCATAATAAGGGATTAGGTGAAACATTTGGATATCAATATCAAGTTTACAGTGGTTTCGGCAAGGGAGAAGCAGGAGAAACATTTAAGAGGGAGACTTTGGGTAATTGGTTTTGTTATTTAATTTAAAATCAAAACAAAGTTTTATATACTGCATCTTTACATCACAGCAAAAATAAATAAATAAAAACAATGGATTAAAAAATAAATATCTAGAAATGTACTCTTAATCATCTGTTACCAGGTAATAGTAAAAAATTATATATTGCATAGCTAAATTGAGATCCAATTTTCTTATAATAAGGTTTTTAAATTAATGTTTTTTAAATTGTGAAATGACTATTATGCCCCTCGTATAAAATCCGATTTTCAACCAAAAAACACAATTCCAACTCTTCTTCTCCAACTTCTAAACACTAACCTAAAACTAAAAAATCCTTAAGTACATCATACATTATGGATTTGAGTGATTTGAATGACGATTTTTCTTGGAATGTGGATGATTTGCATCGGAGGAGGATGGACCTTTGACGGACCATCTGGACATACAAATAGAGGTATATTTCCAAGTTTTTTTTTAAGTTCAGTACAATTATCGCACGAATCGCGCTCTAGGATGGATGAACCACGAACAAAGAGCGTGCGAGAATGCATGAATTGAGGCTAAATGTCCTAGAGATAACGTTGTTACCGAAGATGAGCTTACAAGAAAACTCAACTTAAAATATAATTTCATCCGCGCTTACGGTCCACACGTGCAAGATCACATCATAAATAGAAAGATGTAAACCCTAGATCCTGCGAGAAGTTATGTTTTCGAACCTAATGATCCGATTATCTCTAAAGGTAGGAAAAAACCTAGTCATGACATATCAACTAAACGGAACTCGTCAGAGTTCGAATACGATGGTAGTCTAGGCGCTAGCACTCACGATATGATAGCTAGCACGACTTCCTCGGTAGCTAAAGCGAAAGAGAAATACAAAGCCAAGGCTCAACCTCAACCAAATAAAGAGAAAGTAACTCGATCGAAAAAATCAATCAAGGGAAAAGATTTTAGTGGTTACGAGAGTTGGTTTCCCAACTATTTACATGAGTTCATTTCTAACGTCGAAGACGTATCTCCTGATGGAAATTGCAGATTTTTGGCGGCAACTTTAAATGTATACGGTAATGTCAATTCATGGAAACACGTTAGACAGATTTGATCGTCGAGTTCCAAGATCAACGTGATCTATGAATGAAAGTGTTTGACGGTGCACAATATATAGATAACCTAGTAAAAAGGTTGGATGTCTTTAAAGTGTATGCGAATGGTAATAGGCATTAGATGTCGTTACCCGACTATGACTAAGTGATAATCACTAGATATCAGTGTATCGTATACCACATATCGCTTCAACAATCCTATAGGTATCTACCTCTACGTATTGTGCCTCCTTGATCATGTCCTACCATGAAAGTTGGTCTAAGGTTCGTATATGGTAACCATTTCGTGAAAGTAAGTATACCAATGAATTATATAATATTATATTTTATTTTGTGACGTAATATTTATCCACATTTTGTTTGTATAGGTTGTCTTGAATGGAACACTGCCGAAAATCTATCCTAATTGGTTTCCGTTTTGCACTCATGAAGCCATAACCGGTTGGGTAATATCACTCAACAAATGATTCAACAAATATTATCAAATCAAGCCCGCCCCGCCATCGACCGCACACGAAGTTCCTCCACACTTCGAGCGGAGAACAATGATTAAGTACACTCGTTGCTTGTTTTTTTGTATCTTATGGACGAATACTTTAATTTTATTTCATTTTTGTTTGGATTTTAAAATTTATTGTAAGACATTATTATCTGCATTACCATTTGTAGTTATTTTTAAAAACAGTTCGGCAAAATTCTTGCAAATTTTTATCAGAAAATGGCCAAAACATAATTGTCGACTCACAAAATAAGAATTCGTTATTCTGTTCAAATCACAACGATGTAGTTTACGATTGTGTTTAAATTGTGGACTCGCTCTTCGCGAATCTGGCTTCCACGCGAGTGCTCTGTTCGCGGAGCCTACTGAAAATATTTCCATTTTCTATTTTTTTGTATTTTCCAGGTTTCCAAACTTAATTTTTTGATGCATCTTTTACTTTGGCTATTTAACATTACTACTGAAAAAATGAACGCAAAAGAGAGAGTAGGAGTTGACTAAAACAGGCCGAGCAATAATTTAGGAAATCATAAAACTCAAACAGCAACTGAGGAAATCATAAAAACTCAAACAACAATCAAGGAAAACCTAAATTGAAACAACAACTAAGGAAAGCGTTTGAAATAACTCCTATTCAATGAAGTTTATTTGTTAGGCCAGTTCCATGTTATTAACTTCATTTCATCTTTCACAATTTGGTAGGCCATTGCAGCAGCACACATTTCCTCTTCCTTGATAGTAGATATGTAGGCATAGACAATATCCATAGCTCATCCGTTAAACTAGCGATGACTTGATAGTTGAACAACTTAAACGCAGCATGACATTCCTCGTCGTTGAGGTTGGAAACTAGGTTTACACAAAATTTCACTAGATAGGTCCACCTAGTTTTTACCTCATCCAAACTTCTTGAAATATTAGACGGCTGGACGTCATCCCTGGCGTATATGAAATACATCTAGCATAACATTTCAGCCCAATAGTTTTTACCCCATTCATTCTCATAGGTTCTAGCCACTTTGATGAAGGCTTTCATCAAATACTCATCTTTCAACTAACTTCAGAGAGACATTTTTAGAGTTTTCATTGTGTTTGAATTTTTCAAGTTGTGTTTTTACAAGACGAGAACATCTATTTATTGACCATATCATGTTTAGATAATGCATTCTAAGTAGACCAATCACTACTTGAGACATGTAAGATGTGGATAAGGTAATCCCATATTTGTTAGATCTGGGTGTCCAGTTATAACATATAAGGGTCTTATTATAGCGTAACAAAACATAGAGTGGAATTAATACTACTATTGAAATATTGAACGCAACAACAAATAAATTAAAAATTGACTAGAAACACGTCGAACAACTTAGGAAAACATAAAAAGTGAAACAACAACGGAGAAAATCACAAATTAAAACAACAACCGAGGAAATGATAAACTCAAACAACAACTAAGGAAATCATAAAAACTCAAACACAACTAAGGAAATCATAAAACTTCAATGTCAAAGTCGTACCCCATATTATCTTTAACAATGATGTCGTTCGTATTATCATCCTCTTTTTCTGCAATCCTATCCTCCAAATATGCTACCATATCCCTAATAATGAAATCTGCAACTGTCATGTTCAACACTGAAGCCATTTTTTTGCTTTATTTTATAAGACATGTACAACATACGTTGCAGCGGTTTCACACAATTGTACATGTCTTTGAATTTGTCACAACTGCATGGTGGCTGATTTGTTACTCCTAATAAGCCATAATCAAAATATATTCTAAAAATCACTTGGTCGAAAAAAATATCGCTCGTATCATCGAACATTGTTCGGGTAACAAATTTTACAGCATGAGGCAAGTGATAATCTTCATCTATATTAAAATCCATCCATATCCTTTTTGTTTTTTGTATGTTTGAGAATGTTCAGTGGATGAACTAACTGGGTTTTAGGTCCCTTTTTGAGGAAATCCAATTTGGCGGGCCATCAATTTTTGGTGGGAACAAACGTATGACGAGAATAATTGGTTGGCGAGAATCATTGTTTGGAGGGAATAATTTGTTTGGAGGGAATCATTGTATGACGAGAATCATTGTTTGGAAGGAGTAATTTTTTAACAATATATAGTTATAACATACAGTACATTAAAAACATATAAAATATGTAAATAAATCTAGCTAGCTAACATAGACAAAAATACAATGCAATAAAAAGTAAAACCAAAATATAACAATAAAACATGATCCAATAACATAGTCACGATATACGCTGAAAAGACAATCAAATAGTTATGGAATACAAATTGGTCACTCAATTAAGCTCTCGGTACTCGCGCGCCACTGTCGAGCACTCCTCCAACGACTGACAAATCTCATCAATACTCATTGCTAGATGATGAGTCCGGATATTGTTATCTCTCCGAACGAGGGCAGTTCAAACTAAGATCATCTGACCGGATAGAGTGATTCGAACACCTAGCCCTTCGGACTGTTCGGACTATGACTAAAGTACTAAAAAACCAAAATACTTTTTGACTAAGCTGCTTACCAAATCTCATGGGTCCTTAAGCATGACCCGAGTCCATTAAACATGACCCGAAAGCCTATAAAGCCCAAATATAAGGGTATAAATACCCAACCACCTGCATTAAATATGGGTAATGAAAATTAAGTACAAGTTGCTTAATTCTCCCTCTACTCTCTACTTAATCATTAAATATTTACCAACCTTCAAAAACTCTAAACACATTACCAAACTACCCTCAGACGAAAATTAACCACACCAGACCATAGTGGTAGACATGAGGTGCCTGAATCAAGCATTCGAAACCATCAGGAAAAATCTGTCCGAATGAATCCGGACGCCCTGGAAGTGCCACCAGCTTTGCTTGAAGTGGTGGGTGAAAATGATGAGTATACCATCGAGGAGCGTGACAGACTAAAGGGTGAGATCGAAGCTCTGAGGGCGGAAAAGGCTAAGATGGGCATGAAGGATAAGTCAAAAGTATCAGTTGCTCATCATACCGACAACCCTAGAGAACATGAGCCTTCAAAGACTCATGTAAGTTCCAAAAAGACTCATACTAGTTCCAAAAAATCTCATCGGTCTAAACCAGTGGAGAGTTCTGATTCAGACTCAGAGTCTTCTGGTAGCTCTTCGGATGAAGAAGGAGTTGAAAAGTCCTTGTCCTCTAGCAGTGACGAGGGCCGGACCAAAAAAAAGCAAAAGTTGGTCAAAACGTATTCAAGGAAGAGGGATAGACATGGGAAGTTGAAAAGAAATATTGGAAATGGGTCATCTCATAGCCGGAGACATGTAGACCGGATGCTGATGGATCCTTTTGCCTTCCACGATGAACCATGTATCTTTGCAACTCCCAATGAGGATACTATGTTTAGTCGTGGCCGGAATTGGAGACAATCTCCATTGTCTTCCAAAATTCTGTCCGGAAACCTCCCTAAGAGGTTCGATAACACTATAATGGAAAAGTACGATGGCGGTACTGATCCGGACAACCATTTGGAACAATTTAAAAACTTCATGATGAACTTTGATGATGATGACAAGTTACTCTGCAGAGCATTCCCCCAATCCTTTTCGGGGAGTGCACTGAAGTGGTATAACAGCTTACCTCAGGGTTGCATCAAATTTTTTGATACCTTTTGGGTAGCCTTTCGAAGGTAATTTGTTAGAAGTAAAGAATTGAAGGGCAACGGGGACACAATAATTCATTGTGCCCAGGAACCGAACGAATCATTAAAAGAATATATAAGTCGATTTGTGAACACGAAGAATGGGTTGGCTCCTTGCTTCGAGCAAGTGGCCATAGCATCTTTAAGACAGGGTTTAAACCCTAGGAATTTGGCTGATTCGGTGACCAGAAAGAAGGCCATGACTTGGGGAGGTTTACTGAATCAGGTTGGTAAGCATATCAATGTTGATGAAACAAAGAAAACTAGGGTGCATAGGCAGGTGAGGTCTGCCCCGGTTGCACCAAACCCCAATAAAAATCAATCCGGGAACAAGGCAAAAGAAACCGGACAGGGCCCTAGCCGGGCTAAAGCTCAATCTCAACCAGCTGCACCTGCTCAAAGTCAACAATCCAGAAATAAGAGAGGGCCTTGGGTCCAACAGGAGTGGTTTGCAGAATTAAAAGAAAGTGTGGTCACCATTTATGATAAAACAAAGGAGGAAGTACACTATAGAAGACCGGCTACATTACAATCTCCTAGGGAGCATCGTAATAATTCTTTCTGCCAGTATCATAATGATACTGGCCATAACACCGATGATTGTATAGCCTTGAAACAGATTAATTGTGGGCTTTACTGGCAGCTCAGCAGATGTGATCGGGGAGTTCGAAGAAGAAGTTCTGTTGGGAAAAGGCGCTTTCAAGAAGATGGTCAGGATACTTTTTATTGTGGTAGATTGTCCCACTTGTTATAATGCTATTCTAGGGAGGTCTTGGCTCTCTAGGATCCATGCAGTGGCTTCAACAGTCTACCAATGTTTGAAATACGCTGTTCAAGGACAGGTGGGAGTTGTCCGAAGTAGTCAAAAGGTTGCAAGGGAATGTTATGCTACAGCTCTAGCGCCCCGGACGTTGGGGGCAGTTCGTATCAACGAGCAATAGCAATTTGAGGGGCTTTCTGGGGGTGAGGGTGAAATTGATGACCCTAGAGAGGCCCCTGGAGTATTAATACCAGTCGAAGAGGTTGAAACACATTGTAGAAGGAAAAAATGTCAAGATAGGGTCTAAAATGCCATCTGATCTGAAAAGTGAGATGTCAAAGTTTTTGAAAAACCACCAAGATGTTTTTTCTTGGTGCAATGCTGATGTTACTGGGGTTCCAACAGCTGTGATATCACACCACCTATCTGTCCGGAAAGACATAGCACCGGTGGTTCAAAAGAGAAGAGCTTTTTCCAAGGAAAAGGCTGATGTTATTGTACAAGAAGTTGACAGGCTCACAAAGATGGGGCATATCAAGGAGTCTCAGTATCCTTTGTGGACTGCCAATCCGGTCCTGGTGAAAAAGAAAAATGGCAAGTGGCGCATGTGCATTGACTTCACGGATCTCAATAGGGCTTGCCCCAAAGATTTATATCCAGTTCCCCGGATTGACCAGTTAGTAGACTCTACCTCTGGGACTAAGCTGCTATCCTTTATGGATGCTTTCTCCGGATACAATAAGATCCAAGTAGATCCGAAGGATCAAGAGCATACCACATTTGTTACTGACAGAGGTCTTCATTGCTACAAGGTAATGCTATTTGGGTTGAAAAACGCTGAGGCTACTTATCAGAGATTGGTAAACAAAGCCTTTGCTGATCAGATTGGAAGGAACATGGAAGTGTACATCGATGACATGATGGTGAAAAGTGTGGATGAGCAATTGCACTTGGCTGACCTCCAAGAAACTTTTACCAATCTGGTAAAAGTGAATTTGAAGTTAAATCCAGAAAAATGTGTGTTCGGAGTACAATCCGGGAAGTTCCTAGGCTATATTATAAGTGAGCAAGGGATACAGCCCGATCCGGACTAGCTTAATGCTCTATTTCAAATGGAGCCTCCTCGGAATATTAAAGAAGTACAACGATTAATGGGGAGATTGGCTGCTTTAAACAGATTTATCTCATGGTCTTCGGACAGATGCGCCCCGTTTTATCAAATCTTAAAGGGTGTGAATGGATTTAACTGGACATCACAATGTGATGAGGCTTTCAATGAAATCAAGAAGCATCTATCCTCTCCCAAAACCTTATTTAAACCAGTTGATGGAGAGACAATCTTCGTATATTTGGCAGTTTCAAGTTGTGCCATCAGTGCTGTGTTAGTGAGAAAGGTGGACAAGTACCCCCATCCAGTGTACTACATCAGCAAGAGCTTGATAGATGCAGAAAAGCGTTATTTGAAGCTTGAAAAGTTAGCATTGGCCTTGGTGATTGCTGCCAGGAAGATGAGGCCTTATTTCCAAGCTTATCGTATTATCGTCCGAACATCTTTTCCTTTGAAAAATGTTCTCCAAAAAGCGGACATTTCAGGTAGAATGACTAAGTGGTCAGTGGAACTGGGGGATTTTGATATTGATTTTGCTCCTCGAACAGCAATCAAAGCCCAAGCTGTGGCTAATTTTCTAGTTGAATTCCACTTTGACAGAGATTCAGAGCAAACCAGTGAGATGAAAGACAAGAAGGTATGGGTCATCCGAACAGATGGAGGGTCCAGTACTATGGGATATGGTGCAGGAGTGTGTTTGACTTCTCCATATGGTGACAAAATGTACCAGGCTATATGTTTTGCTTTCAGGGCTCCAAACAATTAGTCCGAATACGAAGCAGCTATAGCTGGTTTAAAGTTTGCTTATATATGTGAGGCTAAAAGAGTCAGGCTAATTAGTGATTCTCAACTTCTTATCCACCATGCACAAGGTCAAGCTGAGGCAAAAAAAGAGCAGCTAGTGAAGTATTTATTATCTCTAAAGGTAGGAAAAAACCTAGTCATGACATATCAACTAAACGGAACCCGTCAGAGTTCGAATACGATGGTAGTCTAGGCGCTAGCACTCACGATATGATAGCTAACACGACTTCCTCGGTAGCTAAAGCGAAAGAGAAATACAAAGCCAAGGCTCAACCTCAACCAAATAAAGAGAAAGTGACTCGATCGAAAAAATCAATCAAGGGAAAAGATTTTAGTGGGTACGAGAGTTGGTTTCCCAACTATTTACATGAGTACATTTCTAACGTCGAAGACGTATCTCCTGATGGAAATTGCAGATTTTTGGCGGCAACTTTAACTGTATACGGTAATGTCAATTCATGGAAACACGTTAGACAGATTTTATCGTCGAGTTCCAAGATCAACGTGATCTATGAAAGAAAGTGTTTGATGGTGCATAATATATAGATAACCTAGTAAAAAGGTTGGATGTCTTTGAAGTGTATGCGAATGGTAATAGGCATTAGATGTTGTTACCCAACTATGACTAAGTGATAATCACTAGATATCAGTGTATCGTATACCACATATCGCTTCAACAATCCTATAGGTATCTACCTCTACGTATTGTGCCTCCTTGATCATGTCCTACCATGAAAGTTTGTCTAAGGTTCGTATATGGTAACCATTTCGTGAAAGTAAGTATACCAATGAATTATATAATATTATATTTTATTTTGTGACGTAATATTTATCCACATTTTGTTTGTATAGGTTGTCTTGAATGGAACACTGCCGAAAATCTATCCTATTTGGTTTCCGTTTCGCACTCATGAAGCCATAACCGGTTGGGTAATATCACTCAACAAATGATTCAACAAATATTATCAAATCAAGCCCGCCCCGCCATCGACCGCACACGAAGTTCCTCCACACTTCGAGCGGAGAACAATGATTAAGTACACTCGTTGCTTGTTTTATTGTATCTTATGGACGGATACTTTAATTTTATTTCATTTTTGTTTGGACTTTAAAGTTTATTGTAAGACATTATTATCTGCATTACCATTTGTAGTTATTTTTAAAAATAGTTCGGAAAAATTCTTGCAAATTTTTATCAGAAAATGGCCAAAACATAATTGCCCACTCACAAAATAAGAATTCGTTATTCTGTTCAAATCACAACGATGTAGTTTACGATTGTATTTAAATTGTGGACTCGCTCTTCGCGAATCTAGCTTCCACGCGAGTGCTCTGTTCGCGAAGCCTACTGAAAATATTTCCATTTTCTATTTTTTTGTATTTTCCAGGTTTCCAAACTTAATTTTTTGATGAATCTTTTACTTTGGCCATTTAACATTACTACTGAAAAAATGAACGCAAAAGAGAGAGTAGGAATTGACTAAAACAGGCCGAGCAATAATTTAGGAAATCATAAAACTCAAACAGCAACTAAGGAAATCATAAAAACTCAAACAACAATCAAGGAAAACATAAATTGAAACAACAACTAAGGAAAGCGTTTGAAATAACTCCTATTCAATGAAGTTTATTTGTTAGGCCAGTTCCATGTTATTAATTTCATTTCATCTTTCACAATTTGGTAGGCCACTGCAGCAGCACACATTTCCTCTTCCTTGATAGTAGATATGTAGGCATAGACAATATCCATAGCTCCTTCGTTAAACTAGCGATGACTTGATAGTTGAACAACTTAAACGCAGCATGACATTCCTCGTCGTTGAGGTTGGAAACTAGGTTTACACAAAATTTCACTAGATAGGTCCACCTAGTTTTTACCTCATCCAAACTTCTTGAAATATTAGACGGCTGGACGTCATCCCTGGCGTATATGAAATACATCTGGCATAACATTTCAGCCCAATAGTTTTTACCCCATTCATTCTCATAGGTTCTAGCCACTTTGATGAAGGCTTTCATCAAACACTCATCTTTCAACTAACTTCAGAGAGACATTTTTAGAGTTTTCACTGTGTTTGAATTTTTCAAGTTGTGTTTTTACAAGACGAGAACATCTATTTATTGACCATATCATGTTTAGATAATGCATTCTAAGTAGACCAATCACTACTTGAGACATGTAAGATGTGGATAAGGTAGTCCCATATTTGTTAGATCTGGGTGTCCAGTTATAACATATAAGGGTCTTATTATAGCGTAACAAAACATAGAGTAGAATAAATACTACTATTGAAATATTGAACGAAACAACAGTTAAATTAAAAATTGACTAGAAACACGTCGAACAACTTAGGAAAACATAAAAAGTGAAACAACAACGGAGAAAATCACAAATTAAAACAACAACCGAGGAAATGATAAACTCAAACAACAACTAAGGAAATCATAAAAACTCAAACACAACTAAGGAAATCATAAAACTTCAATGTCAAAGTCGTACCCCATATTATCTTTAACAATGATGTCGTTCGCATTATCATCCTCTTTTTCTGCAATCCTATCCTCCAAATATGCTACCATATCCCTAATAATGAAATCTGCAACTGTCATGTTTAACACTGAAGCCATTTTTGTGCTTTATATTATAAGACATGTACAACATACGTTGCAGCGGTTTCACACAATTGTACATGTCTTTGAATTCGTCACAACTGCAGGGTGGCTGATTTGTTACTCCTAATAAGCCATAATCAAAATATATTCTACAAATCACTTGGTCGAAAAAAGTGTCGCTCGTATCATCGAACATTGTTAAGATAACAAATTTTACAGCATGAGGCAAGTGATAATCGTCATCTATATTAAAATCCATCCATATCCTTTATGTTTTTTGTATGTTTGAGAATGTTTAGTGGATGAACTATTAGACTTGGTTTTAGGTCCCTTTTTTAGGAAATCCAATTTGGCGGGCCATCAATTTTTGGTGGGAACAAACGTATGACGAGAATAATTGGTTGGCGAGAATCATTGTTTGGAGGGAATAATTTGTTTGGAGGGAATCATTGTATGACGAGAATCATTGTTTGGAAGGAGTAATTTTTTAACAATATATAGTTATAACATACAGTACATTAAAAACATATAAAATATGTAAATAAATCTAGCTAGCTAACATAGACAAAAATACAATGCAATAAAAAGTAAAACCAAAATATAACAATAAAACACGATCCAATAACATAGTCACGATATACGCCTAAAAGACAATCAAATAGTTATAGAATACAAATTGGTCACTCAATCAAGCTCTCGGTATTCGCGCGCCACTGTCGAGCACTCCTCCAACGACTGACGAATCTCATCCATACTCATTGCTAGCTGATGAGTCCGGATATTGTTATCTCTCCGAACGAGGGCAGTTCGAACTAAGATCATCTGACCGGATAGAGTGATTCGAACACCTAGCCCTTCGGACTGTTCGGACTATGACTAAAGTACTAAAAAACCAAAATACTTTTTGACTAAGCTGCTTACCAAATCTCATGGGTCCTTAAGCATGACCCGAGTCCATTAAACATGACCCGAAAGCCTATAAAGCCCAAATATAAGGGTATAAATACCCAACCACTTGCATTAAATATGGGTAATGAAAATTAAATAGAAGTTGCTTAATTCTCCCTCTACTCTCTACTTTTTTTTTTTGGCAAAAAAAGTTTATTATATTAACTAAAATAATCAGAATACAAAAGCCCAATGGAAGTAGCATGGGTTTAAGAAAGAAACAAAGGCCCAATACTAGGCATGATTGAAACAGGACCAAACTTGATCCCCAATTCTAATTAGAAACCCTAATTATTCAGTCTCTTTGTCTTCTCTCTTTCACAAAACCTAATCCCCAATTCGCTTCTTTCAAACACCATAGCCATACCTTCTGATCCACTACCACCAAGCTAAATCAAACCAACGCTTTCTCATCCGGGGTCAATATACCCAATACCCAGACCTTCTAAAACCATTATAGCTCGAAGAGAAGTTGGTATGTTATCAACAAATGAACAGCCTCGTTTCTCTTCCAAGACCCTTTTTGTTAACCAATCTGCTGCCACATTTTCCATTCTGGAAATGTGGCATATCTTCATAGCCGGATGAACAAGTGCCCTGAAGATCCGTTCATTTGTTCTGCTGATTTCATCGACAGAGGTAAATCTTTGTACCAAGGGTAAGCAGTCAGACTCAATGTCTACTGCATACCACCCTCTCCTGTTACAGAGAAGAAGAGCTTCAATCAACGCTCTTCTCTCTGCTTGAAAAGGAGACAGTTTTCCAAACAGATAACCGGCACCCTCGACACAGTTGCCTTCACTGTCTCGAACGATGATCCCACCGGACGCCTCACCGGAGAAGCAGGAAGCTCCATCAACGTTGATCTTCAGTCTTCCCAGATCAGGTGGCCTCCACACCAGGTAACGTATCCTCTTCAGACTGCTAGAATAGGCACCAATTTCGTTTCCTGCATCCACAACATAGGACCAGTGCTTAGGTTGTAACTTAGAGTCTATTCCTAGGACAAATCTATTAATTCTGCCAACTGCCTGAAAGAAATTATCCTTAGGTTTACCAAACTTAATACAGTTTCTATTATGCCATATAGTCCATACTATCAATTGTGGCATCAGTTGAGTTACATGGAAAGACCCTCTAGTCACACTGAACCATACATGAAACATATGCCTAATGCTCATATATCTTTTTACTGGGATTTTGAATAACAGACCATAGTAATTGCATAAGTGCCAGGCAAAGCAGCAACCTATAAAAAGGTGAGTAGTGTCCTCACAGTTGCTGAAAAACTGGCACTTAGAGACAATATAAAAATGTCTCTTAATAAGCACATTTTCTGTAGGAATGTAGCTCTTAAGTATCTTCCAGCTTAAAAAAGAAATTTTTTTAGGTATAAAACTATGCCAGATCTTATTAAAAAAGAATGAAGGAACATTTTTAACTCTTATGTTTTCCCAAGTACTCTTTGTACAAATTTTTTTAGTTTTAGACAGTTTCCATTCAACATCATCTTCTTGATCATCCTTAATATTGACACTGCAAATGTGTTGGTATTGATCATGTGAGAGAAATGATGTTAGAATAGGATCCCAACTGTTATTTTTCCAAAAATTTTTCACCTGAGCAGGAAGATACCAAGGGCTTTGGTCAGTTATAAAAGGAGACAACCCATGCCATGAATCCCTCCAGAAATCCATATTGCCTTTACCAACTCTCCATTGAATAAAGCTTTCAGCATGCTCTCTTATAGAGCACAAAGCTTTCCAAACTATAGATCACCAGTGCAACACTTAGCTACAAGTGGATGACTGGTTTTACAATATGAGTTTGCAATGATGTCTGACCACAATGACTTCCTTTTTCTGAATAAATACCACAGTTTATAGGTAAAAGAAAGCTGAATATCAGACAAGTGCTTGATATTCAGACCTCCTTCACCATAGGGCTTACATAGGTTATCCCAACAAGACCAGTGTATAGCATTTTCATTTTGTTTAGGTCTCCATAGGAATTTATTGAAATAGAGTTCAATCTTCCTTAGGATAGTTTTTGGTATAACACAGCTTTGCATCCAGAAATATATGATTGGGTGGAGAACATGTCTTATGAGTGACAATCTGCCACTGTAAGACAAGTTCTTCAAGTCCCAATCATTGATTTTATTATATATTTTGGTTAATAATTGTGTATAATACTTCCCTTTGTTACTGTCAGCAATGGTGATGCCCAGATAGTTGAAAGGGGCCCATTCAGTCTTAAATCCCAAGGTAGCTTTCAAAGAGGCAGAATTTGCATGTGAACTTCGATTGGAGGTAATGATCTTGGTTTTTTCAATGTTAATAGACTGCCCTGACTCCATCTGATACTGATTTAGCAGGTCACTAAGGCTTTTAACTGAAGATGGAGTGCTATTTGTGAAGATGACCACATCATCTGCAAAAGCTAGCGAAGGTAAGATATCCCCTGACTTTAAAAAATATTGCATATTCTTGTTTTTTACATATAAGCTTTCCAATCCCCTAAGAAGGGCATCCTCAGCAAGGATAAAGAGACAAGGAGACAAAGGGTCTCCCTGTCTCAATCCTGTTTTTTGAGGAAAATAACCTGAGCATGTGCCATTTATTAACACAAATATCATTACATTAGAGATAAGTCTATAAACCAAAGATAGAATCCTATAAGAAAAGCCAAAATGTTTAAGAGCTTGAATGACAAAGGTGTGTGACATTTTATCAAACGCCTTTGTCATATCAAGCTGTAGTATGATATTACCCTTAGCTGGTTTCCTTTTAATGTTATGAAGCATCTCTTTGATCAATAAAATATTGTCATGGATTAATCTATCCTTTACGAAAGCACTCTGACCCTTAGATAGAAGTCTAGGGAGAATGACAGAGATCCTTCTATTTACTAGAGCAGAAAGCAATATGTTTAGTATTGTACACATACTTAAAGGTCTATAGTTATTCCATGAAATAGGGTTAGCTATTTTAGGGACCAGAACTATCCCTGTAGCAAAAACACCTTTAGGGATATCACCTCCTAATAGATAAGCATTTAATGCTTTACAGAGATCAGAACCAATTATGTTCCAACATTTCTTAAGGAAAAAAGTGTTGAAACCATCTGTGCCAGGGGCACTATCAGCCTTCATTTCATATATAGTAGTTCTAACTTCCTCCATAGAAGCTGGCTTGATAATCTCTATGTTATCCTCATCCTGCACAAGCTTGGGAATATTATTTAGAACAGACTCATTATCATCAATGTTATTATTATTTTCAGGAGCAATTGAAAGATTCGTCTTAAAGAAATCCACTGCAGAGGAGACAATCCCATTAAGGTCAGTAATCCACTCCTCATTAACTTTTATTCCATTTATAACATTTTTCCCTCTACTCTCTACTTAATCATTAAATATTTACCAACCTTCAAAAACTCTAAACACATTACCAAACTACCCTCAGACAAAAATTAACCACACCGGATTGGCGACCACAGTGGGAGACGTGAGGTGCCTGAATCAAGCATTCGAAACCATCAGGAAAAATCTGTCCGAATGAATCCGGACGCCCTGGAAGTGCCACCAGCTTTGCTTGAAGTGGTGGGTGAAAATGATGAGTATACCATCGAGGAGCGTGACAGACTAAAGGGTGAGATCGAGGCTCTGAGGGCGGAAAAGGCTAAGATGGGCATGAAGGATAAGTCAAAAGCATCAGTTGCTCATCATACCGACAACCCTAGAGAACATGAGCCTTCAAAGACTCATGTAAGTTCCAAAAAGACTCATGCTAGTTCCAAAAAATCTCATCGGTCTAAACCAGTGGAGAGTTCTGATTCAGACTCAGAGTCTTCTGGTAGCTCTTCGGATGAAGGAGTTGAAAAGTCCTTGTCCTCTAGCAGTGACGAGGGCCGTACCAAAAAGAAGCAAAAGTTGGTCAAAACGTATTCAAGGAAGAGGGATAGACATGGGAAGTTGAAAAGAAATATTGGAAAAGGGTCATCTCATAGCCGGAGACATGTAGACCGGATGCTGATGGATCCTTTTGCCTTCCACGATGAACCATGTATCTTTGCAACTCCCAATGAGGATACTGTGTTTAGTCGTGGCCGGAATTGGAGACAATCTCCATTGTCTTCCAAAATTCTGTCCGGAAACCTCCCTAAGAGGTTCGATAACACTATAATGGAAAATTACGATGGCAGTACTGATCCGGACAACTATTTGGAACAATTTAAAAACTTCATGATGAACTTTGATGATGATGACAAGTTACTCTGCAGAGCATTCTCCCAATCCTTTTCGGGGAGTGCACTGAAGTGGTATAACAGCTTACCTAAGGGTTGCATCAATTTTTTTGATACCTTTTGGGTGGCCTTTCGAAGGTAATTTGTTGGAAGTAAAGAATTGAAGGGCAACGGGGACACAATAATTCATTGTGCCCAGGAACCGAACGAATCATTAAAAGAATATATAAGTCGATTTGTGAACACCAAGAATGGGTTGGCTGCTTGCTTCGAACAAGTGGCCATAACATCTTTAAGACAGGGTTTAAACCTTGGGAATTTGGCTGATTCGGTGACCAGAAAGAAGACCATGACTTGGGGAGGTTTACTGAATCAGGTTGGGAAGCAGATCAATGTTGATGAAACAAAGAAAACTAGGGTGCATAGGCAGGTGAGGTCTGCCTCGGTTGCACCAAACCCCAATCAAAATCAATCCGGGAACAAGGCAAAAGAAACCGGACAGGGCCCTAGCCGGGCTAAAGCTCAATCTCAACCAGCTGCACCTGCTCAAAGTCAACAATCCAGAAATAAGAGAGGGCCTTGGGTCCAACAGGAGTGGTTTGCAGAATTAAAAGAAAGTGTGGCCACCATTTATGATAAAACAAAGGAGGAAGTACACTATAGAAGACCGGCTACATTACAATCTCCTAGGGAGCATTGTAATAATTCTTTCTGCCAGTATCATAATGATACTGGCCATAACACCGATGGTTGTATAGCCTTGAAACAGATTAATTGTGGGCTTTACTGGCAGCTCAGCAGATGTGATCGGGGAGTTCGAAGAAGAAGTTCTGTTGGGAAAAGGCGCTTTCAAGAAGATGGTCAGGATACTTTTTATTGTGGTAGATTGTCCCACTTGTTATAATGCTATTCTAGGGAGGTCTTGGCTCTCTAGGATGCATGCAGTGGCTTCAACAGTCTACCAATGTTTGAAATACGCTGTTCAAGGACAGGTGGGAGTTGTCCGAAGTAGTCAAAAGGTTGCAAGGGAATGTTATGCTACAACTCTAGCGCCCCGGACGTTGGGGGCAGTTCGTATCAACGAGCAATAGCAATTTGAGGGGCTTTCTGGGGGTGAGGGTGAAATTGATGACCCTAGAGAGGCCCCTGGAGTATTAATACCAGTCGAAGAGGTTGAAACACATTGTTTGGAAGAAGGAAAAAGTGTCAAGATAGGGTCTAAAATGCCATCTGATCTGAAAAGTGAGATGTCAAAGTTTTTGAAAAACCACCAAGATGTTTTTTCTTGGTGCAATGCTGATGTTACTGGGGTTCCAGCAGCTGTGATATCACACCACCTATCTGTCCGGAAAGACATAGCACCGGTGGTTCAAAAGAGAAGAGCTTTTTCCAAGGAAAAGGCTGATGTTATTGTACAAGAAGTTGACAGGCTCACAAAGATGGGGCATATCAAGGAGTCTCAGTATCCTTTGTGGACTGCCAATCCGGTCCTGGTGAAAAAGAAAAATGGCAAGTGGCGCATGTGCATTGAATTCACGAATCTCAATAGGGCTTGCCCCAAAGATTTATATCCAGTTCCCCGGATTGACCAGTTAGTAGACTCTACCTCTGGGACTAAGCTGCTATCCTTTATGGATGCTTTCTCCGAATACAATAAGATCGAAGTAGATCCGAAGGATCAAGAGCATACCACATTTGTTACTGACAGAGGTCTTCATTGCTACAAGGTAATGCTATTTGGGTTGAAAAACGCTGGGGTTACTTATCAGAGATTGGTAAACAAAGCCTTTCCTGATCAGATTGGAAGGAACATGGAAGTGTACATCGATGACATGATGGTGAAAAGTGTGGATGAGCAATTGCACTTGGCTGACCTCCAAGAAACTTTTACCAATCTGGTAAAAGTGAATTTGAAGTTAAATCCAGAAAAATGTGTGTTCGGAGTACAATCCGGGAAGTTCCTAGGCTATATTATAAGTGAGCAAGGGATACAGCCCGATCCGGACTAGCTTAATGCTCTATTTCAAATGGAGCCTCCTCGGAATATTAAAGAAGTACAACGATTAATGGGGAGATTGGCTGCTTTAAACAGATTTATCTCATGGTCTTCGGACAGATGCGCCCTGTTTTATCAAATCTTAAAGGGTGTGAATGGATTTAACTGGACATCACAATGTGATGAGGCTTTCAATGAAATCAAGAAGCATCTATCCTCTCCCAAAACCTTATTTAAACCAGTTGATGGAGAGACAATCTTCGTATATTTGGCAGTTTCAAGTTGTGCCATCAGTGCTGTGTTAGTGAGAAAGGTGGACAAGTACCCCCATCCAGTGTACTACATCAGCAAGAGCTTGATAGATGCAGAAAAGCGTTATTTGAAGCTTGAAAAGTTAGCATTGGCCTTGGTGATTGCTGCCAGGAAGATGAGGCCTTATTTCCAAGCTTATCGTATTATCGTCCGAACATCTTTTCCTTTGAAAAATGTTCTCCAAAAAGCGGACATTTCAGGTAGAATGACTAAGTGGTCAGTGGAACTGGGGGATTTTGATATTGATTTTGCTCCTCGAACAGCAATCAAAGCCCAAGCTGTGGCTAATTTTCTAGTTGAATTCCACTTTGACAGAGATTCAGAGCAAACCAGTGAGATGAAAGACAAGAAGGTATGGGTCATCCGAACAGATGGAGGGTCCAGTACTATGGGATATGGTGCAGGAGTGTGTTTGACTTCTCCATATGGTGACAAAATGTACCAGGCTATATGTTTTGCTTTCAGGGCTCCAAACAATTAGTCCGAATACGAAGCAGCTATAGCTGGTTTAAAGTTAGCTTATATATGTGAGGCTAAAAGAGTCAGGCTAATTAGTGATTCTCAACTTCTTATCCACCATGCACAAGGTCAAGTTGAGGCAAAAAAAGAGCAGCTAGTGAAGTATTTATTATCTCTAAAGGTAGGAAAAAACCTAGTCATGACATATCAACTAAACGGAACCCGTCAGAGTTCGAATACGATGGTAGTCTAGGCGCTAGCACTCACGATATGATAGCTAACACGACTTCCTCGGTAGCTAAAGCGAAAGAGAAATACAAAGCCAAGGCTCAACCTCAACCAAATAAAGAGAAAGTGACTCGATCGAAAAAATCAATCAAGGGAAAAGATTTTAGTGGGTACGAGAGTTGGTTTCCCAACTATTTACATGAGTACATTTCTAACGTCGAAGACGTATCTCCTGATGGAAATTGCAGATTTTTGGCGGCAACTTTAACTGTATACGGTAATGTCAATTCATGGAAACACGTTAGACAGATTTGATCATCGAGTTCCAAGATCAACGTGATCTATGAAAGAAAGTGTTTGATGGTGCATAATATATAGATAACCAAGTAAAAAGGTTGGATGTCTTTGAAGTGTATGCGAATGGTAATAGGCATTAGATGTTGTTACCCAACTATGACTAAGTGATAATCACTAGATATCAGTGTATCGTATACCACATATCGCTTCAACAATCCTATAGGTATCTACCTCTACGTATTGTGCCTCCTTGATCATGTCCTACCATGAAAATTTTTCTAAGGTTCGTATATGGTAACCATTTCGTGAAAGTAAGTATACCAATGAATTATATAATATTATATTTTATTTTGTGACGTAATATTTATCCACATTTTGTTTGTATAGGTTGTCTTGAATGGAACACTGCCGAAAATCTATCCTATTTGGTTTCCGTTTCGCACTCATGAAACCATAACCGGTTGGGTAATATCACTCAACAAATGATTCAACAAATATTATCAAATCAAGCCCGCCCCGCCATCGACCGCACACGAAGTTCCTCCACACTTCGAGCGGAGAACAATGATTAAGTACACTCGTTGCTTGTTTTTTTGTATCTTATGGACGGATACTTTAATTTTATTTCATTTTTGTTTGGACTTTAAAGTTTATTGTAAGACATTATTATCTGCATTACCATTTGTAGTTATTTTTAAAAATAGTTCGGCAAAATTCTTGCAAATTTTTATCAGAAAATGGCCAAAACATAATTGCCCACTCACAAAATAAGAATTCGTTATTCTGTTCAAATCACAACGATGTAGTTTACGATTGTATTTAAATTGTGGACTCGCTCTTCGCGAATCTAGCTTCCACGCGAGTGCTCTGTTCGCGGAGCCTACTGAAAATATTTCCATTTTCTATTTTTTTGTATTTTCCAGGTTTCCAAACTTAATTTTTTGATGAATCTTTTACTTTGGCCATTTAACATTACTACTGAAAAAATGAACGCAAAAGAGAGAGTAGGAATTGACTAAAACAGGCCGAGCAATAATTTAGGAAATCATAAAACTCAAACAGCAACTGAGGAAATCATAAAAACTCAAACAACAATCAAGGAAAACATAAATTGAAACAACAACTAAGGAAATCGTTTGAAATAACTCCTATTCAATGAAGTTTATTTGTTAGGCCAGTTCCATGTTATTAATTTCATTTCGTCTTTCACAATTTGGTAGGCCACTGCAGCAGCACACATTTCCTCTTCCTTGATAGTAGATATGTAGGCATAGACAATATCCATAGCTCCTTCGTTAAACTAGCGATGACTTGATAGTTGAACAACTTAAACGCAGCATGACATTCCTCGTCGTTGAGGTTGGAAACTAGGTTTACACAAAATTTCACTAGATAGGTCCACCTAGTTTTTACCTCATCCAAACTTCTTGAAATATTAGACGGCTGGACATCATCCCTGGCGTATATGAAATACATCTGGCATAACATTTCAGCCCAATAGTTTTTACCCCATTCATTCTCATAGGTTCTAGCCACTTTGATGAAGGCTTTCATCAAACACTCATCTTTCAACTAACTTCAGAGAGACATTTTTAGAGTTTTCACTGTGTTTGAATTTTTCAAGTTGTGTTTTTACAAGACGAGAACATCTATTTATTGACCATATCATGTTTAGATAATGCATTCTAAGTAGACCAATCACTACTTGAGACATGTAAGATGTGGATAAGGTAGTCCCATATTTGTTAGATCTGGGTGTCCAGTTATAACATATAAGGGTCTTATTATAGCGTAACAAAACATAGAGTAGAATAAATACTACTATTGAAATATTGAACGAAACAATAGATAAATTAAAAATTGACTAGAAACACGTCGAACAACTTAGGAAAACATAAAAAGTGAAACAACAACGGAGAAAATCACAAATTAAAACAACAACCGAGGAAATGATAAACTCAAACAACAACTAAGGAAATCATAAAAACTCAAACACAACTAAGGAAATCATAAAACTTCAATGTCAAAGTCGTACCCCATATTATCTTTAACAATGATGTCGTTCGCATTATCATCCTCTTTTTCTGCAATCCTATCCTCCAAATATGCTACCATATCCCTAATAATGAAATCTGCAACTGTCATGTTTAACACTAAAGCCATTTTTGTGCTTTATTTTATAAGACATGTACAACATACGTTGCAGCGGTTTCACACAATTGTACATATCTTTGAATTCGTCACAACTGCAGGGTGGCTGATTTGTTACTCCTAATAAGCCATAATCAAAATATATTCTACAAATCACTTGGTCGAAAAAAGTGTCGCTCGTATCATCGAACATTGTTAAGATAACAAATTTTACAGCATGAGGCAAGTGATAATCGTCATCTATATTAAAATCCATCCATATCCTTTATGTTTTTTTGTATGTTTGAGAATGTTCAGTGGATGAACTATTAGACTTGGTTTTAGGTCCCTTTTTTAGGAAATCCAATTTGGCGGGCCATCAATTTTTGGTGGGAACAAACGTATGACGAGAATAATTGGTTGGCGAGAATCATTGTTTGGAGGGAATAATTTGTTTGGAGGGAATCATTGTATGACGAGAATCATTGTTTGGAAGGAGTAATTTTTTAACAATATATAGTTATAACATACAGTACATTAAAAACATATAAAATATGTAAATAAATCTAGCTAGCTAACATAGACAAAAATACAATGCAATAAAAAGTAAAACCAAAATATAACAATAAAACACGATCCAATAACATAGTCACGATATACGCCGAAAAGACAATCAAATAGTTATAGATTACAAATTGGTCACTCAATCAAGCTCTCGGTACTCACGCGCCACTGTCGAGCACTCCTCCAACGACTGACGAATCTCATCCATACTCATTGCTAGCTGATGAGTCCGGATATTGTTATCTCTCCGAACGAGGGCGGTTCGAACTAAGATCATCTGACCGGATAGAGTGATTCGAACACCTAGCCCTTCGGACTGTTCGGACTATGACTAAAGTACTAAAAAACCAAAATACTTTTTGACTAAGCTGCTTACCAAATCTCATGGGTACTTAAGCATGACCCGAGTCCATTAAACATGACCCGAAAGACTATAAAGCCCAAATATAAGGGTATAAATACCCAACCACCTGCATTAAATATGGGTAATGAAAATTAAATAGAAGTTGCTTAATTCTCCCTCTACTCTCTACTTAATCATTAAATATTTACCAACCTTCAAAAACTCTAAACACATTACCAAACTACCCTCAGACAAAAATTAACCACACCGGATTGGCGACCTCAGTGGGAGACGTGAGGTGCCTAAATCAAGCATTCGAAACCATCAGGAAAAATCTGTCCGAATGAATCCGGACGCCCTGGAAGTGCCACCAGCTTTGCTTGAAGTGGTGGGTGAAAATGATGAGTATACCATCGAGGAGCGTGACAGACTAAAGGGTGAGATCGAGGCTCTGAGGGCGGAAAAGGCTAAGATGGGCATGAAGGATAAGTCAAAAGCATCAGTTGCTCATCATACCGACAACCCTAGAGAACATGAGCCTTCAAAGACTCATGTAAGTTCCAAAAAGACTCATGCTAGTTCCAAAAAATCTCATCGGTCTAAACCAGTGGAGAGTTCTGATTCAGACTCAGAAGCAAAAGTTGGTCAAAACGTATTCAAGGAAGAGGGATAGACATGGGAAGTTGAAAAGAAATATTGGAAAGGGGTCATCTCATAGCCGGAGACATGTAGACCGGATGCTGATGGATCCTTTTGCCTTCCACGATGAACCATGTATCTTTGCAACTCCCAATGAGGATACTGTGTTTAGTCGTGGCCGGAATTGGAGACAATCTCCATTGTCTTCCAAAATTATGTCCGGAAACCTCCCTAAGAGGTTCGATAACACTATAATGGAAAAGTACGATGGCAGTACTGATCCGGACAACCATTTGGAACAATTTAAAAACTTCATGATTTACTTTGATGATGATGACAAGTTACTCTCTAGAGCATTCTCCCAATCCTTTTCGGGGAGTGCACTGAAGTGGTATAACAGCTTACCTAAGGGTTGCATCAATTTTTTTGATACCTTTTGGGTGGCCTTTCGAAGGTAATTTGTTGGAAGTAAAGAATTGAAGGGAAACGGGGACACAATAATTCATTGTGCCCAGGAACCGAACGAATCATTAAAAGAATATATAAGTCGATTTGTGAACACCAAGAATGGGTTGGCTGCTTACTTCGAACAAGTGGCCATAGCATCTTTAAGACAGGGTTTAAACCTTGGGAATTTGGATGATTCGGTGACCAGAAAGAAGACCATGACTTGGGGAGGTTTACTGAATCAGGTTGGGAAGCAGATCAATGTTGATGAAACAAAGAAAACTAGGGTGCATAGGCAGGTGAGGTCTGCCCCGGTTGCACCAAACCCCAATCAAAATCAATCCGGGAACAAGGCAAAAGAAACCGGACAGGGCCCTAGCCGGGCTAAAGCTCAATCTCAACTAGCTGCACCTGCTCAAAGTCAACAATCCAGAAATAAGAGAGGGCCTTGTGTCCAACAGGAGTGGTTTGCAGAATTAAAAGAAATTGTGGCCACCATTTATGATAAAACAAAGGAGGAAGTACACTATAGAAGATCGGTTACATTACAATCTCCTAGGGAGCATCGTAATAATTCTTTCTGCCAGTATCATAATGATACTGACCATACCACCGATGACTGTATAGCCTTGAAACAGATCAATTGTGGTCTTTACTGGCAGCTCAGCAGATGTGATCGGGGAGTTCGAAGAAGAAGTTCTGTTGGGCAAAGGCCCTTTCAAGAAGATGGTCAGGATACTTTTTATTGTGGTAGATTATCCCACTTGTTATAATGCTATTCTAGGGAGGTATTGGCTCTCTAGGATGCATGCAGTGGCTTCAACAGTCCACCAATGTTTGAAATACGCTATTCAAGGACAGGTGGGAGTTGTCCGAAGTAGTCAAAAGGTTGCAAGGGAATGTTATGTTACAGCTCTAGCGCCCCGGACGTTGGGGGCAGTTCGTATCAACGAGCAATAGCAATTTGAGGGGCTTTCTGGGGGTGAGGCTGAAATTGATGACCCTAGAGAGCCCCCTGGAGTATTAATACCAGTCGAAGAGGTTGAAACACATTGTTTGGAAGAAGGAAAAAGTGTCAAGATAAGGTCTAAAATGCCATCTGATCTGAAAAGTGAGATGTTAAAGTTTTTGAAAAACCACCAAGATGTTTTTTCTTGGTGCAATGCTGATGTTACTGGGGTTCCAGCAGCTGTGATATCACACCACCTATTTGTCCGGAAAGACATATCACCGGTGGTTCAAAAGAGAAGAGCTTTTTCCAAGGAAAAGGCTGATGTTATTGTACAAGAA
Organism: Limnanthes douglasii subsp. nivea; assembly: GCA_036936605.1. Lineage (NCBI taxonomy): Eukaryota > Viridiplantae > Streptophyta > Magnoliopsida > Brassicales > Limnanthaceae > Limnanthes > Limnanthes douglasii. The sequence goes on from JAUPFV010000003.1 coordinate 290,167,444, forward strand.
GTTGACAGGCTCACAAAGATGGGGCATATCAAGGAGTCTTAGTATCCTTTGTGGACTGCCAATCCGGTCCTGGTGAAAAAGAAAAATGGCAAGTGGCGCATGTGCATTGACTTCACGGATCTCAATAGAGCTTACCTTAAAGATTTATATCCAGTTCCCCGGATTGACCAGTTAGTAGACTCTACCTCTGGGAATAAGCTGCTATCCTTTATGGATGCTTTCTCCGGATACAATCAGATCCAAGTAGATCCGAAGGATCAAGATCATACCACATTTGTTACTGACAGAGGTCTTCATTGCTACAAGGTAATGCTATTTGGGTTGAAAAACGCTGGGGCTACTTATCAGAGATTGGTAAACAAAGCCTTTGCTGATCAGATTGGAAGAAACATGGAAGTGTACATCGATGACATGATGGTAAAAAGTGTGGATGAGCAATTGCACTTGGCTGACCTCCAAGAAACTTTTACCAATCTGGTAAAAGTGAATTTGAAGTTAAATCCAGAAAAATGTGTGCTCGGAGTACAATCCGGGAAGTTCCTAGGCTATATTATAAGTGAGCAAGGGATACAGCCCGATCCGGACTAGCTTAATGCTCTATTTCAAATGGAGCCTCCTCGGAATATTAAAGAAGTACAACGATTAATGGGGAGATTGACTGCTTTAAACAGATTTATCTGAAGGTCTTCGGACAGATGCGCCCCGTTTTTTCAAACCTTAAAGGGTGTGAATGGATTTAACTGGATATCACAGTGTGATGAGGCTTTCAATGAAATCAAGAAGCATCTATCCTCTCCCAAAACCTTATTTAAACCAGTTGATGGAGAGACAATCTTCGTATATTTGGCAGTTTCAAGTTGTGCCATCAGTGCTGTGTTAGTGAGAAAGGTGGACAAGTACCCCCATCCAGTGTACTACATCAGCAAGAGCTTGATAGATGCAGAAAAGCGTTATTTGAAGCTTGAAAAGTTAGCATTGGCCTTGGTGATTGCTGCCAGGAAGATGAGGCCTTATTTCCAAGCTTATCGTATTATCGTCCGAACATCTTTTCCTTTGAAAAATGTTCTCCAAAAAGCGGACATTTCAAGTAGAATGACTAAGTGGTCAGTGGAACTGGGGGATTTTGATATTGATTTTGCTCCTCGAACAGCAATCAAAGCCCAAGCTGTGGCTGATTTTCTAGTTGAATTCCACTATGACAGAGATTCAGAGCAAACCAGTGAGATGAAAGACAAGAAGGTATGGGTCATCCGAACAGATGGAGGGTCCAGTACTATGGGATATGGTGCAAGAGTGTGTTTGACTTCTCCATATGGTGACAAAATGTACCAGGCTATATGTTTTGCTTTCAGGGCTTCAAACAATGAGTCCGAATACGAAGAAGCTATAGCTGGTTTAAAGTTATCTTATATATGTGAGGCTAAAAAAGTCAGGCTAATTAGTGATTCTCAACTTCTTATCCACCATGCACAAGGTCAAGCTGAGGCAAAAAAAGAGCAGCTAGTGAAGTATTTATTTCTTCTTAAAAATGAAGCACTCAAGTTTAAAAGCATTATTTATGAACATATACCCCGGACGGAAAATGGGTTGGCAGATTCATTGGCAACCATAGCGTACACAGAGTCGTATCCATGGATTCATGTGCTGGAGAGCCCCTCCATTCAACTTAATATGGGTAAAGAATAAGAAATTTTTGAAGTACAGATGAAACAACCTCACGATTGGAGATTTCCTCTCGTGCAATACCTCTCGGACGGAAAGTGCCTCCAGATAAATCACTGGCAAGAAAACTGAAACACAAGGTCGTGGCTTTATCATACTAAGAGATATTCTGTATAAAAAGTCTTACATCAAACCTCTTCTGGGCTGTTTGGGGGATGATGAATCTCAGGTAGTCCTCTCCGAATTACATGATGGCGAGGGATCAACTCATTGTGGATTCAGGGCTCTAACAAGGAGAGTTTTACTGGCCGGCTACTATTGGCCATCTATCATGCAGGATGCTAAAGAGATGGTAAGAAGATGTGACCCATGCCAGAGATACAACAATGAAATTGATGTCCCATCCATTCCTTTAGAGTCAATTTCTGAGCCTATACCTTTTGCTCGATGGGGGTTGGATTTAGTGGGGCCTCTCCCTGTGGCGTCCGGAGGTCGCAAAACTATAATTGTTGTAATTGATTACTTTTCGAAGTGGATTGAAGAAGCCCCCTTGGCAGGAACTACGTCAAAGCTGTCATAAAATTCATTTTGTCTAACAGATGTTGCAGATTTGGTGTTCCACAAAAGATAACAACAGACAATGGGCCACAGTTTGACAATAGGGAAATGGAAAGTGTTTGTGCTTCAAGGAAAATTCAACATTGTTTCTCTTCACCTTTCCACCCACAAGCAAACGGACATGTTGAAGTGGCTAACAGAACTATACTGTCCGGTTTAAAGAAAAATTTGGAAGGGGCCGCTGGGAAATGGCCTAGCTATTTGCAAGAGGTTTTGTGGGCCTACCGGACTACTCCTGGGGCTGCAACACAAGAATCACCTTTTGCCTTGGTTTATGGGATGGATGCAATAGCTCCCATAGAGGCAACTCTTCCATCATTTCGAGTTCACAACTTCTCCGAACAGGCTAACGAAGTAGCAATCAGAGGTCAGCCTGACTTAATAGATAAAAAACGAGTTAAAGCTCATCTTAGAGCTACACACTATCAGGGTTTGATGAGAAGCAGATTTGCTTCTAGAGTCAAAAGAAGAGATTTCCAGCCATAGGACAAGTTATTAAGGAAAGTCTTCATACACACTAAAGAGAAGTTGCTCGGAAAATTGGCCCCAACTTGGGAAGGACCTTATATGGTTGTTGAAAGACTTAAACCTGGAACGTATTGGTTAGAAGACAAGAATGGAAGAGTTTTGACCCACCCTTGGAATATTGAACATCTCCGGATGTACTTGGAGTAGCATTTGTGTAAATATTTACTTGTTTAAACATCCATGTAAATATTTGGGGGCATACTCTTTCCTACCCTGGTGGCGCGGGAAAGGTTTTAATGAGGTGTCCGGGTTTTTAATAAAATTTAATGCCTTCTTAAAAATTTCCAAAGTGTTTTTACTTTGTTTTTTGTCACACCATCCGGATTGAAATAAAAGAGTGATGACCACTTAAACATTTGTCATCGGAGAATTTAAACACTCTCATTATGAAATAACTAAGGGCTATTTAAACACTAGCTATCAAAATTGAAACAGACTATGAAAGAATGTAAGAATTGTGCAAAACAAGGATATTCATTAAAATAGCTTAAGTGCCTTGGCCTTCCAAGGACTTTTGAGTTGTCAAAACAAAGCAAAAAGATCTGTCCGGTCATGAACCGGACACGTTAACAAAAGGAATGCCTTGGCCATCCAAGGACTTTGGTTTAATCACAAGAAAATGAAAAATAATCGATACTTTAAGACTGAGCTTTTGTAGATGGCTCAGCCTCACTTGGGTTTTTCTTCTTTGGCTCGTCATCCGGACTCTCCCCAGCCTCTTCTTCTTCATCAGTGGTGTCATCCAAGCCACTGGAGTAGTTGTACTTATCAGCATCAGACATGGTATGATGAGGAAGGTCTTCGAACTCTACATGAGCCCATAAGTCTCCCAGGCTTCTCTTCAGGAACTTCTCATGGAAGAGCAGGACCATGTCTAATATCACCTTGGCATACATTTTCTCTTGAGTGTCAATCACATTGTTGGCATAGGCATTGATCTTGGCCTGGATTTTGGCCTCTTGCTCCCTTAATAGATCAGCTTTCTCCTCTGCAGCCTTGGACACTATATTCTCAAGAGCAATCTTGTCGCTTGTCAAGTTGTTAATAACTTGGTCCTTGCCCTTAGTTTCCTCCCTTGACGAGGTGAGATCCTTCTCCAATCCGGACAGTTTTTCCCGGAGGTCCCTGATGGTGTCTTCTAAGCCAGCAACTTTGGTAGCCCAACCCTCATGGCTCTTCTTCAACTCTTCTTGGCTCTTCGTTAACTCCTCTTTTTCTTCCTTCAAGATCTTAGTATGCTGGTTGGCTGTGAGTAGATCGTTTGACAATTTCTCCTTGTCAGATTTGAGATCCTTAATGATATACGCCTGACTTTGAACTTATCTATCCAGAGCAAGCACTGGTTGCACACTACTTAAGATAGAGTGAGTAATGCTGTCCCTTTCACTTGAAATAGTAAAAGTCTTACTATTGAAGGTAATAGAGTTTGAAGTACTTGGAGGAAGGTATGGCCCAGCAAAGTCGTCTCTGGGGAGGTTCTCAAAATATTCACCAAGCCCCTCAAGCCCGGTAATATCTACTCCATCGATGCTGATATCTCCTCCTCCAACTTCGTCAGTTCGGAAGTCGTCAGGAATCTCTTCTGCCCTGGTTGGATCAGTGCGGTCAACTGGAGGGAGAGGCTCTGGAGAACGGAGAGCGAGTTCATCACGTTTGGAAGTCTTTCTCTTTTTGGCTTCCTTCTCTTTCTTCTCAGCTCCTCATTTTCGATCTCTCTTGGGAACTTTTGGAGGTTTGGGAGATCTTACTTCTTCCCTAGCACTCTCCTGCTCCACAGCTTCAAGAAGAGCATCGTCGATCTGGATTGGGGCTGACCCCTCCGGATTGGTTGGAATATCCTCCTCCACCTCTGCAGGGTTAGCTTCACCAACAACCTTCTTGCCTTTCTTTTTCTTGCCTTTCATCTTACTCGGGGCTTTGGCCCGGCCTGGCAAGTAAAGTGTCCCATCTGGCTCATGTGTCCTCTTGAGCACTACGTCCGGAGAGGGTTGAGTGGTGAGCTCTTCCCAGGTTAAGTCTCTCCGGCCGGTTGTGTTCCAGAGATGGGATCTCACCAGGTTGCCACTGGTGAAGGCGTCGTGGAACCGATTTCCCCATCGTTCAGCAGGCCAAGCGTTGATCTTTCTGCAAGTAGTATGCCCGGATTTTAGATAATCACTGAAGTCCTTGGGAAATTCTATTAAGAAGAAGACAAAGTCAATCAGTTTAAATAAATGTAATAAAAGAAGGAATAAAAGTATAAGGTAGGATACTTACGATCACTCCTCCATCTGCTAGTGAAGAGACTTGGGTTAACTTTGGCCTTGATTTTCTTCCCATTTTCCCAAGCACCGCTTACAAACATGAATTGAGTCCTCCAATTCCTCTCCGACTCTAGCAAGTCATCAATAGCTTTGAGGTTATCCCCCATATTGAAATGCTAGAAGGGGAAATGTTGGTTTTTGCAAAGATTGGCCACTGCAGCAAACTCCTCCATAGGTAAAGGAATCCCGGAGAGCCTAGAAGCCATAATGCAGGTTATGAGGGTATTCCAAGCATTGGGGCTTAACTGGCTCAGACAGATCTTTATCAGATAGAAGTATCTGACAATTTCCGGGTCCAAGGGGAACCTGAGCCCCTAGTTAAACAGCTCCGTGAAGATGACTATCTCGCTCAATTTGCAGTCCATGGGAGTTTCGGGGTCTATAGGAATTCTTATCTTCATGTTCTCCGGAATTCCCCATTTTGTACGCATCCGGCCCAGCTCAGCCGTGTGAATGAATGCGTAGTTGGTCTTTTGCAAGGCCAAGAGGTACTTAACATCGACCTTGTGGAAACAAGGCCCACCCTTCCTTCGAGACACTCCAGCAGATCCGGATGCCTCAAACATAATTTTTCCTTACCCTTGTCTTTTTGAGCAGCCACAACACCACTAGTCTGCCCGGACGGTTCAGACTCAAACGAAGCCTCTTCAATAGAGTCCTCCATTACTTCTTCCATAATCGAGGAAGGGTTTTCAGTTGTAATGGTGAGAGGGAGAATTTGATTTGGCTCAGCTTGACTTCCGGACTGCTGCGCTTAAGAATTATCTTGGTTCCCCAGTTGGGGCTCTAGTGTAGATGTTTCTCTCCGGGGATTTGAGCTAGTCCCCTCCGGACCGGACATCCTGTCTTTGGGTGCTCTAATGGGCACCTCTGACCCAGCACTACTGTCTTTGACACCCGATTTCGAAGGGGTGCCCTTCGAAGCCTGACCCTTGACCAGCCGGCCTTTTCTTCGGTCAATTAACTTCTGAGGAGAGGTTTCAACATCAGAGCCCATGGCTAAGAAGGGGGAGAGTTTTTTAAAGCTTGTGACTGATAAACCTGGTTCGACTATGGGTTCTGACTCTTGAACTGAAGAACCAGAGATAATGGGAGAGAGAGTAGTTTGAAATAACCTCTTCGGTTTGACTCCATTTGAGGAGGAAGAACCTTGATCAGATTCTGTAACTGAGGGTGCTGATTTATCGATGGGTGAAGAGGGCAAGCCTGTTGCTATACGTCTTTCTCTTTCAACTTTTTGTGCTTTCTCTAACTCAGATAGGTTGAGCCAACCACCTTTGACCAGAGCGTTCCTAGCCGTGAACATAAACAACCTGAGCAAGAATTTGTTTTTAGAGAGAAAAGCTCTGAGAATTTGCAGAGTAAAAATGAAAGAGACGGTGAAACAGTAGAAAGTGTTTCAATTTATAGTAAATCTCAAAAAGGAGTCTAGATTCCTAGGAGAATTCGAAAAGATTAAGTAATGATTGAAAAACGGCGCTGATGTCACCCTCATTAATGAAGAGGTTGCTTTTCAAAGAAGGTGGGTGCGAAATTCAAGGTGATAAAACGGCTGAGACAACCAACCAAAAGGTGACACGTGTCCCATGAACTCTGAAAAGACAACCGTTTGAATTCATGAAGTTTTTCTGTTCGAATAAAGCCATAACCCAGGTGGAAAGACCTGTCCGGATAAAACTACCCCTGGCATCAGACTATTTTTCAGGTTTTTGACAAAGGTATTTGAACAGAAACCTAAAAAAGGGGCTCCTGATGAGTCCGGATATTGTTATCTCTCCGAACGAGGGCAGTTCGAACTAAGATCATCAGACCGGATAGAGTGATTTGAACACCTAGCCCTTCGGACTATTCGGACTATGACTAAAGTACTAAAAAACCTAAATACTTTTTGACTAAGCTGCTTACCAAATCTCATGGGTCCTTAAGCATGACCTGGGTCCATTAAACATGACCCGAAAGCCTATAAAGCCCAAATATAAGGGTATAAATACCCAACCACCTGCATTAAATATGGGTAATGAAAATTAAATACAAGCTGCTTAATTCTCCCTCTACTCTCTACTTAATCATTAAATATTTACCAACCTTCAAAAACTATAAACACATTACCAAACTACCCTCAAACGAAAATTAACCACACCACTAGCGACCTCGAATGTGCATCTATAGCACAATCAGACAAGTTATATAAGTTAGCCTGATAACTCATCGCTTTTGAGTTCTCCCTAACATAGGTGATCATGGACCCATAAAGTGTATAAAGAGGGCATACTCGGATGACCTATAATATAAGTATCACCAATCTTGGGATCAACGATGTGCGACTGCCATGCGAGTGTTAACACGCATATCTTTTCCTGACGGCAAAACATGTCACACTGAAGGAGGTCTATCCTGAAAATGCCCCAGCTATCGAGCAATGCTTAGCGGATAATATACCTCAGCTATGTCACATACCTTCATAATGTGGTCTATCTAGGCACACCGCAGAAAAGGAAATGGTCGTATATATGCTCATACGTCATGAACCACACCTACAATATAAATAGTATACTAATAATTAATCAAACAAGTGTTGATCAAAAAATAAAAATATCAACATTGAAACATATATCATGCTCCCTCAATGAAGATAACGTATGTTGGGTATTGATACAATTTCCTGATCTCAGCGGAAAGGAGGAGGTGCATATCTGCACATAGTTGGCATAAAAATAACATATCCACTATTGACTGTAGTCATAAACGAGGAAATGATCATAAATCCACGTCGTCAACAAAGCAACGAAACCAGTAAACCCGAGGTCGCATTTAAGGAAGATCATCCAAGATGGTAATACAACTGGGCCAATACATGTTGGCCATAGTTATACCAAACTGGATGACCTATATGCTCAACGAACTGTAAGTAGTCGAGCGATATACTGTTTCCCGTCTTGTTCGTCAGAACAGAACAACCAATCCTAGGGAGCAAAAACCTCTCCTCACTTTAGGAACGATATCATCCGAAATGAAATCATCCATCAAGTGATCGATAATGTATACATCATGCAAAAACTGTAGGCGTACCGTTCTATTACTATCAGCCTTGTTACGTCTAAGTTCCTTCGTAAGAATATTGGTGGGTATACCTAGTAAACTAGAATACCAAGCAATACACTGACCATCACTAGGAATGCTTTGTAGGTAAAAAATCTCATCTGTAACCGCAAGACCGGTGATGGCGTGGACATCATCTAAGATCACCGTCATATCACCGAATGAGAAGTGGAACCTGTTGGTCTCAATATTCCACCTCTCGAGAAACGCCTCTACGAGGTGCACGTTGGCAGCCTAACGCGTAAAACAGTCGATGTGGGGAGAAAAACAAAACCCCATAACCTGGTCTCTGACCATACTCTGATCAGTAAGATCCAAAGCGCGATGGGTAGCCTACATCGTGTAGCAGCGCATAGATGGATGAACCTACACAATATTAAAGTAAATTAAATAATAGATAAGATATAATTTACTACACGTTAAACCAATCCTAAGTTACCTCGTTCTTGAAGATGCTACACGCCTCGTACAGCTTGTAGTCGTTCATTGCCGAATACATCCTCGATACATGGGGATTGAATCTCCAGGATAGTTGATCCGGTTACTCACGTCTATGGGGAATTATAGGCAAATGAAGTAGGGCGCGTCACCGAACCTTAACGGACCGTGAAATATGATCATGATGATCGATGTCCGTAGCATCGATATCCGATCCGGTAAAAGTACGGTCTCTCTGAGGCATGTTGAAAATATAAAATATATATTATTATATACCAAATCATATCCAAAACAATTTAACAACACCCTAAAGAATGATCAAGTCAATTAGATATTAAACATGGCTAATTTAATAAAACAGTAAAAATCGCGAGCACATGGTGCCCAAAGTATGCTAAATTTCTCACACAGTGTTTGCGATTTCATCCAACATTATGTTTAAAATCGCGAATGTAGAGTCCCCCGATTTGCCGGATTCGCAAACCCAGTATGTGCGAATTCGATATTTCTAGGCACCCAACATTCTGGAAAATGCACGATCCATAGACTATACCCATGGATTCCAAAACCTTTAAATCTCAATCAAATCTAGCAACTAGCATACCAAAACGTAGATAAACACCTAACTAATCTTATACCTATAACCACTGTTCGAAACAACAACAATCATAGGAAAAATCAATTTTTTAAACCAAAACTAAAACTCTAAAAATCACTAAAAATATTAAAGTAATTTCAGAACAAATTACATAAATACAGAGAGAAAACATACCTTAACGTAGTTACAAACTTGGATTTGAGAAATCTAGCGTTTTTGGAATGGTTAATTTGAGAGATTTTAGGGTTTGGAAGAGAGAAAAGAGAGAAATTTGGTAAGTATAGGTATTTATATCAATGACGTTCTGTAAATATTGGGGTCTCATTATAACCAAAATATGTATCATTATAACAGAGTCTCATTATAAGAAAAACAGGTCTTATTTTAGCCTTGCCCAATACTAATAAATACCTCCACCACGGTGAAAAACCAAAATTAACCATCTTTCTTTCAAACCGTAGCTTGAAAAATATATATGAAAGTATCATCGGCTTTGTCTTTCTAAGACAAACAAAAGTAGATCCATTAATGATATTTTTTGAATTATTTTAGTTGTTGTTGAAAGTGATGAGTCCGAATTCAGAACGCTCCCCGTAAGGGCAGACCAATGTAAATCTCCCCGGAAACCGGACATACACTAAGAACTCAAATCGGACAGGATTTGAGGACCGGACAGATGACTTCGAAAACTGTGAGCCTAAGGCAGTTCGAACTATGACTAAAGTACTAAAAAACTTAAACACTTCTTGACTAAGCTACTTGCTCTCATACTTAGAGCTCATGGGTCTTTAAACATGACCCGAGTCCATTAAACATGACCCGAAAGCCCATAAGGGCCCAAATAACATACTATAAATACTCAACCAACAGCATTAACTTCTGGTAATGAAAATTAACTGCTGCCAAACTGCTTAATTCTCTCTCCACCTTGAAACACCCTTACACCACCTTAAAACTCCACTTGAAATTACTAGCCTACCCCCAGGCTGTTTTTATCCCCACCAGAAAGAACTCGCATGGTTGATTTTCCAAAGAAGTAGAATGGTTGATTTTTCAAATAACTTGCATGTTTATTTTTTTTAAGGAACTCGCATGTTTAATTTTCCAAAGAAGTAACATGATTGATTTTTTCAGATAACTCGCATGGTTGATTTTCCAAAGAACTTGCATGTTTAATTTTTCAAAGAACTTACATTGTTGATTTTTCAAAGAAGTAACAGGATTTTTTTTAAAGAACTCGCATGTTTAATTTTTCAAAGAACTCGCATGATTGATTTTCTAAAGAAGTAGCATGGTTTATTCTTCAAACAAATAACATTATTAATTTTTCAAAAACTCGCATGGTTAAAAATGTGCAAAACTCTTATGGTTGAACTTGCATGTTACTGGTGATTTTTTGTTAAAAATATTTAAAAAATATAATCAACAGATCTAATTTTGTTGGTCTTACAAAAATAAAGTTAATGGTACTTTTATTTTATTTCGAGCTCAGGTTTGAAATATATGGATATTTTAAAAAATAAAATAAAATAAAAATAAAAAATAGAAACTTCGGTTCAAGTATTAGAAGTGGTTACGAGGCTGGTGATGAAGTATGTGTATTTGAGGTATAGTTAACGAATTGAGTATTGAATGAGAGTTAATTAGTTGAGATGAATCTTAAATAAGAATAAAAGATAGTCCAGGTATTAAATAACAATATAGTTTGTGAATACATACCCGTGGTGCCATTTCTTATTAAAAAACTTTCCGGAATCGTTATTCATGATTAAAAAAGAATATTTTTAGTTCTAGTCTGATATAACAAAATTTGTAAAACAATGCACTGCCAATGTTGAAAATAATATTATTTTTACTATTAGTAAGGCATTAGCCAACATATTCCTTTTTAATTGATCCTTTAGATATGGCTTCACATAAAAAAACGGTAACTCAAAATTTAAGTCCAATTCCATTTTAAAATGTGGTTTTTGTTTTAGATTCAGTTTAAATTTACTCGAAACAAATATATATGATAGTTATTTGTTTCATTAAATTTTTAGGTTATTATTTTCGAAACCGTAGCTATTTTATATAATTGTGATGTATTAGATTTTTTACGATACATTTTTCAATTAGGGAGCTTCTATTTTATGTTTTTCTCGATTATTTTTATACATGTTTTTTTTTATCATGGTATTATAATTCAGTTTGATTCTTGTTTGATTTATTTGAAGAACGACAACTAAGTGTTTGTGGGGATCGAACTTTTGATCATATTTTTGGTATGTGATTATGTGCGAGTTTGTATTTTACCGTTTGTTTGATGTTTTGCTTTGTCCGATGGGTCGGGATTGTCGGGGTCCCGTATTTTACTTGTTCGATTGTTTAATTATGTTCGAGATGGTTGGTGATTTGATTGTTATGTTGAATTCTATTAATGTATGTTGATTTATATTGCTAATATGACAGGAAAATATGACATCTTATAATATACTAATACCCAACTTAACGTGAATAAATGTTTCCACCGGGGCTATGTCACGTCGTGACAAACACATGTGGGGATATACCTTAGATACAAGATTATTACATACTAATAAAACTAATATTGAGAATTATGCTATGTTGTTTAATACGTGGGAAACCAATAATAATAAGGTCATCATTTGGATAACTCTGTAACTCACTCGTTTAGTATTCAATTTACTAAGTATGATTTTTTTTGTAATCATTTGGAAAGATTGTATACACAATCATTTGGAGTTAGAGTATCACATTCATCATCTACAATATGATATGTGTATTTCTGATTATTATACTGTTATATCTGGTTTATGGGATCAATTAGCACTTAATTGTTTTTGTAGATTTCAATATGTTATAACCTTACATTTTAAGAGAGGGGGGGGGGGGATATTGATGTAGTTTTTGTAGCTCTACGTTCTGACTTCGAAATATTATATGGAATATATTTTTAAGGTCCTATATTTCCAGTTCTAATTCAGTAGTATCAAGATCTTATTGTAGAAAACTCGAATCGAATCTTAGGTTGACAATGTATCAAAAGTGATTAATATTTTTGATGTGTTTACTGTTTAAAACGATCTGCTGCTCTAAATCAGTCTAGATAAGAACCAAATGTAGCATTTGATGAGTGTATTTTATGTAAACAAAAAATCATTAGAAATTTGAATGCTCATTTCTGGAAGAAAAAGAACAACTCATTCAACAACGGAATCATCATCCTCATTAGTTATGTTCAACATTTTATCCTCCACAGTTCATTTTTGTTGCTATATGATTATGAGATATTGATAGCACAACACCACCTTCTATATTAGACTTCTAAATATTTAAGTCAATTACAATATCTTATTTCTAATCATGCTTTCATACGTAGATTCACGTCTCACTCAGGTTTGTCTTTGTCTTATACTTTAGGTATTCCTTCATCATTGTGAATTTCAGATTACGGTACACTTTGTTATATGTCACATTACATGTCATAATTTGTTTTATTTCATCCTATTTCACCCATATATGTTTTGTCTTCCAGTGTTATACCAATAACGGTAGAAGATGTAGATCTATTTATACCCCTCACACACTGCTTACTGATTTTACTACATCATTACTTTGAATCTTGTTTTCATCCAGTTAATTGTGTAAATATGGTAAATGAGTATTGTTTTTTGATTTTGTTTGTGTTATACATGATCAACGTACTCAGATAGTGATTCTGATAGACTGTAAAATGGGAGAACTCTATGTATTTGAAAAACTCAAAGTGACTGATATTGTTGCTTCTGGTGTTGATTTGTTTATTTGTTTGAATCATTTATAGTCTGAATATTATCTTTCACATCCTCGTTTGGGATATGTATCCACATCACGTTTAAGTTTTTACTCAATACATGTGTTTAGGATCATATGGACATCAATTAAATCCCATACTCTAGCATATATTATAAAAACAAATCTAAGCCGAATGATCTACCTCATTTGAATACAATCATGAGTCACTGTAAAAAGTTTAGACGAATGAAGGCTCTATCAGCCAAGGTGCTGACATTAGTATACAATATCTATTTTATCATACAAAAGACTCTCTTCATCGGTCAATTAGATTTGGATTTTCTGCCTCAAACAATGAGACCGAGTACAAAATAGCAATAGTTAGGCTTCGTAGCCCAAATCTACAGGGCACAATGCATACGACTTCTAAATAACTCTCGAATGGTGACAAATCATTTAAGGGAAAGTTAAAGCTAATCATATACTCTCGTTATCTACTGAGGCCTATAAACTCGATCAAGCAGCAGTTCAAACAAGTACCACAAGCTGAAAAATGAAATAGCAGGCGTAGTAGCTTCCATAGGAAGCACCGAGTGAGAACTTTGGATCATTACCTAGAAATCACCGGTTATTTACAAGATGACAAGAGTCGAGCCCTCTAAAATATCTTCCAAGACCATAGTCGTCAATGATACACATGGTTGATGTATCCCAATCCGAGCTTACTTCATGCAAAATACATTTCCAACAAACAAAGCCAAAGAAAAGAGTATCCGGATGTGATCCACTCGCTACACTTTACTTGGAATTGTCATACACTACCAAGGTCTCTCACAATCCATTCTGAGATTTTCAGGTTTGGATGAATCCATGTTCGTACTCGAAGAGCTGTATGAAAGAGAGAAAGCTTCCCACTTTAGGTATAAAACCCTCCATAGGAAAATCTTGTTGTCATGGTACCATTGGCCTACAATTTAAGAGAACACTCTGACACTCGTTGGACGTTTTGAAAAATTCCAACGATCTTCAAATACAATATATACCCATAAATACTAATGAAGTGGATATCCAAATCCGTTCATTTTAATAAATATGGTTTTGACATAGTGAGGCCCCTGCTAAAGGCACATAGGGGACGCAAATTTATCCTCGTTGAACTTGAGTAATTATTAAAATGGGTAGGAGTCGAGCCGTTGGTGAGGATGCAAACCCAAGAGGTGGTATATTTCCTCAAAAATATACTTACTGCAAGTATGAGGTCCACAAGATGCTCACATCCGACAGTGGGTCATAGTGTTCACAATGAATATTTAACATAATTATGTGGAACTTTTGACACACAATAAAACTTTTCTATCCTTTTCTACCCTCAGGCGAACGAATAGGTCGAGGTATCTAACCAAACTATCAAATCCAGACTATGTCACCTCATACACGGTTCCATGCAAAACTAACCAAATTACCTCAAGAAATATTGTGGTCGTAGCTAACCACCCAAAAATCACGCCCGGGGAGACTCCATTTACCATGGTTTATGGGATTTAGGTTTCCATACAACTCAAAGTTCTCTTGAACTATCTGTATATAAGAAACTATAATAAACGTGAAAATGAGGGTAACTAGGATGTTAGGCTAGATGATGATGAGGAAATTAAATCAAAACACACTTTTAGATAAAACACTTGCGAACACTGCTATGAAACATATATGCTTCCAATATAAACTCTTGTCATTTTCAAGCAGAGAATCTATAAAGTTTTACGTCTCACAAAATATAGATCCCTCGGTAAGTTAGAGATGAACTGAGAAGGCCCTACATTGTGACAACTAATGTAAAGTCTGGAACTTACAGGTTGATCGACACAGATGTACATTCTCTCCGCAGGCATGGAATGTGAAACAATTGAAACTATAAGTTTTTTGAGGGGTATCTAGGGTTATAAGACCTTTTAAAGATATTTACCATAAGTTTTTATATTTTTTTTTACTTATGTAGCCTATATCATTGCATGTTTTTAATGTTTGTGCACTCTTTTTATGTCGGTAAATACGAATAGATTATTATGAATCACCTTATATGTAAATAAAATTGATGCAATGAATGTTGTTAATATTTCTATCATAGAATAATTAATTGAACAACGACTTGATGATGGAATTTATTCATTAATGTATTGCCAAATAGATAAGACTAAAGACGATTAAGAAAAATTATAAATGTAGTCCTATTAATAATAATCAACTCTTTTTACATTGATTGAGTCTTATATTTATAGCCACTTTACTCCTATATATTCGAGATGGATGACATGAATGTCTCATGACATATGTCGACCATCTATTACAAAATATTACTATTTTACCCCTTAATTTCCATGCTATTTTAAGTCTTGTTTAAGTTTTTTTCATCAATATTAAGGAAACTTATAATGACTTTGAAAAAATCAAAGGAAATAAATTTGATTAATGAAAAAGGAATATATATATATATATATATAATTAATGCAGCATTGAAAAATGAGAACGACATTTATTATGAAACAAAAAATTTATTCTAAAATGTCACTTGTTATGAAATATAGAGAGTGTTACATTTACTTTTAATCCTCTATTATCTTTAAGCTCTTTTCATCATCTCTTTACTTCTTCATGAAGTGTCACATATTAATTTACCAATATTTCTTATTTAACCAATATAATCGGTTATCAACTTTTCCAATACATTATTCAACATGCTCATCAAAATCCAATTTATTTTGCCTTTGAATTCTTCCATCTCTTAATTAATAACTTTATTTTTCCGTCGCTTTCACAAGACACTTATCCGATACTTAATCTTGTAATATGAATATCTACCTTTTCCAAAAAGGGTAATGACGTCTCAGTGACATACAACCTTATCAGGACTCCCCATAGTCCTTAAAATCATACAATTATTTTAAAGAATAATATCAAAATAAGAAAGATAAAATTGATATACTACTAATATTTTCACTTGAATTATCATTTTTACTAAATATTACCGCCACTTAATTAATCTTCAAACTAAATTACTTAATAACATTACATCAAAAATTTATTACTATTTACGACATATTTTTACTAATACCCTTTTTATATCTACCATATCATATCTTTATTTAATCCAAAATTTTGATGAAAAATTATAAAATCATTGTTATCTTAACAAAAATAACAGTATCATAACCACATATAAGCGCATCTACAAGACTAAAGTATCTAAATACTTTTAATATTTTTTTGATTGATTAATTTTAAAAAACATTAATAAAATAAAATAAATGATATACATACGAATGAATTTCTGACGTTTTGTTTGTGATAATCATGTGATACTACATCTTAACCCTTCATTTTATTTTAAATCAACAATTATCATTCACTCATCTATCCTATATAATTTTACCATGCCTTCAATTATTTAATTTTCTGTTTCCAACATTCAAAATTCTCTCTTTTACTTTTTTCTATAATTTTATACGACTGCCGACTTTCATTTTTTATAATTAACAATCTACCAATTTCTCATCGTTTATGTGTGATAAAATTTCTCATTCTCAGTTTTGTTTCAGATTTATTATCATAATTAATTTCAAATAAAATTACAACCATAAAAGTTCATTTGAATAATATATTTTTTTGATTAAAAAGGTATAAGCATCAAATGAACTTCTTTTGATTAATACTCATATAATACTTGAAACATTTTTCACCACATGACATTACATTCATAATGGTTCTATTAATACTATCAAGTAAAAACATATAACCATTCATACTACAATATTTATCGGTTACAACTTATCAAACCACTAATATTGATATAAAGCTTAACAATAATTGTAGTGACCATCTCTTCATGAGTATCAAATGAACGTCTTCTGATTAATACTCATATAATGCTTGAAACATTTTTCACCACATGATATTATATCCATAATGGTTCTATTAATACTATCAAGTAAAAACTTATAACCATTCATACTACAATATTTATCGGTTACAACTTATCAAACCACTAGTATTGATATAAAGCTTAACATAAATTGTAGTCACCATCTCTTCATCAGGAAATACCATAAACAAAAAAACCTTTATTATTAGAAGTTAACAAACCAATCTCCAAAACCCAAAGAATTCCAAACTTGAAAGCATATAGTTATAGTCGTGATATACTTTTATTAACATTGACTTTCATAAATGATGATATTTTTTGGAATTCTGCAAACATATTACTCAATTTTATAAATAATCTGACAACACGATTATGTTATTTAATATAAACAACCCTGATTTTCACATAACCATACTATGCTAAAAAACCAGTTTCTTTATTTTACATCTCTAATATTCCTTCATACATCACATTCTTCAAACTTTTAATTACTTTATTTACCACTTCTTTTTTATTTGCTTTGGAAACAAGCAGTCAAATAAATAAGAATCTTGAAAATCAATTGAGAGACCGTTGCGTCACTAATTCAAGCTATTCTTGTCTAAGATGTCATGACTTCATATATTGCTTCGTTTTAAGTAATAAATGAATTTGATTTTGAAAAATTTGCTTAACATCAAATCCTATAGGAACCATCAAAACAATACTAACTTCAATACCATTATTTCTGAACCACGTCGTCTTTAACATTATATTTTTCATCTTTTAAATCCATTTTAAAAAGCTCGAATAATTCCTTCTCTTTAACCTAAATTCAAAATTGACGTCTATACTTATTTAATCAATTCTTGTTTGAAATACAAGTTTCTTCAACTCACTACTTCTATCCGTATTTTTCTTTATCAATATATAGGTTTAACAATATTTATCTACTAGTACACCCAAAATCCATGTCGTTACTAAGATACCATATTTTATGGAGCCAAAGATAAAGAATCATAATCTTTAGCTACATAAATTATTCCTATTTTTCCGTTAATCACATACTCGATACATTAATATAAGGATGATTATACTACCTCTATTATTTGTAACCAAGGCTACCCTAAAATAACATTATAAGAACTCGAAACATTAACGATCACGAACAATATAGTCACAGTTTTCTCTATTTATATTTTCCCGATAGATGCCACTAAATCCACTACCCTGACGTAATCAGTTGACCGACCGATGAAATTAACTAAAATTCTGTCAATATTCATGAAGGGAGCAACTCCAATCATTCTATCATATTGTACCTTGTAAAATATGTTAGCTAAACTTCTAGTGTCAATCATTAATTCTCTTAATATTACTAAAACTATTCCAAAGGTTACCAATAAAGCATCCTTTTGAGGTGTCACAAATCCTCTTAAATCATCACCAATAAATGATAAGGTTAAAGTTTGATTTTGATGCAAGTGCAAAGATAATCCATTTACTAAATGAACTTCTAAATATTCCATGTATTATTTTCTTGATGAATTAGTAACTCTTGATAGCGTATCTCCCTCCAAAGATAGTACATAACTCTTGTTGCTTATCTTTCTTTTGTCTTTTTAGGCTTCATTCTTTTGTATATCCTGTCTATTTCTTCTTTCATTCCTTTCATGAGTTCCACAAATTTCTCATTGTCAATCAACTTTTAAATTTCATATTTCAGCTAAAAAACGTTCGCTGTTGAATTTTCATGATCATTATGATATGAACAATAATACGAAACTTTGATGGTTATGCAGGGAACATGATGGATAGTCTAACAAAAACGGTAAAATTACAATAAGGTATAACAACAGATGTTAGAAATGTTCAATATTTATTGAAGGATCTCAAATGTAATCGATCAAATTCTCCTTTTTAAGTTGCTAGATTTAATGAGCTAAGGTTAGTGATATGTAAATATGTTTATTGAAAAATAAACGAGATGAAGAAATTCAAAATCGGTTTGGGTTAATGAATAATACTATAGAGTTGATTACTAAAAAAGTTACTTTGGAAGATAATCTAACTGAGAAAGTAAATAAGGATGAGGTAGTTTGCGGAAAGGAAGTTTAAAAAAATGAAGAAAATATGAGTAAAGTTGATGAGTCAAGTCATAAACCATTGTTATATGAGAATAAAAATAAAGAAAAAGAAAAAATATTTGAAGAGAACCAAAAGAAGGATGTAAGACCAAAAATTGATATATACAATGTTAGTTAAATCTTTGCTAACACAAACGATTTTTAAAAAGAAATTACCAAAGATATTTGACCCATATATGATGGAAAAATATAATAGAACAACAGATCTCGACCATCAACTCGAGCTGTTTAGAAATATTATGTTACGATTCAATCCAGGTTATACTTTACATTGTCGAACTTTTCCAATAACATTCAAAGAGATGACACTAGCTTGGTTTAATAAATTATCTTCGGGGTCGGTTGATAGATTTGTTAAATTATGGAAAGTGTTGCGACATTTTTTCATAGCTCATAAAGAATTAAAACATGAAAAAATGCTTTATGAGCAATATTCTCTTCTTGAATTTGAAGTCTTGTTACCGAAATTCCTAGCATAACCATCAAAGTTTCTTGCATACCGTTGTTCCTACAAGCTAGCGAAGAAACATTTTTGAGAACTCACCATTGAAAGTCCATGAGCATATCCACTAAATGATCATTTCTCACTTCTAATCTAGTCGACACCATTTGGTTAAAAAACAAATTCTTTGAAGAACACGTTCCTACAAACAACGTTAATTATGATGCGGGAATTTTATTATCAGATTATTATCAAAGAGTTTAATGATAAAAAATAAGAATAATTTTATTAACATATGAATCTTCCCTTTTATAATGATTTGATCACCTATTTACAACCATCAATTATAATAATTACTATTTTACCCTTAAAATGCTATAAGTATTTTAGTAAAGTATTTTCTATCATCTGTTTATCTTCATATTATGTACATTGATTATGGTTGGAGCGTCGGCTGTCAAATATTCTCTTTTTAGCCGATGCTTTCACTTTGTGTTATTATGCCGACGTATTTTCCTCATCTACTACTCTTAACCCCTTTCTAATCGAAACTTTTATGGCAGATTTAGGTGACGCCTTTACCTTAGTTACTTTGTTAACGCTCCCTTTCCATATGTTACTCTGAAAATTCATCTAACCGATACTTTAATGACAGGTTTAGCCGGCGCCTATTCCGTAATAATATAAATATTTTTCTTTCCTAGATAGCGGTAATGATGTCCCAGTGGAGTATAACCTTATCAAGATTTTCCTAGTCCTGAAATATATTAATATGTTTAAGGACTATCGATAAGATAAGAAAGATAAAATTCACATCCTTTTTAAATTTTAATTTCCTGAGGTCTATCTCCATCATCGAATACTTATGCATTTTTAATTAATTTAAAACAAAGAACTAATGACATCGCATCACTTATTTTTCACCAATAAACTTTATCTGGATCGCCCATCTTACTTTAAATCAATATGTATTTTGTGAATTTTTTAATTTCATTTTTACACTTTTTATATTCTACAACTTTTCTCTCTAAATTTATTTTGTGAATCTGACGCATTCCTCTTCCATTACCCAAAATTCCATATCCACATGTTGAACTTCTCATATATTTTTTTTTTACTTTTAATTAGACTGGTTTCAATAATAAAAATAAAAATATAATCAGATCAAAATGATATTTTTCCAAACCACCGTTCATCATCCAACCTACGAATTTTGTTCTTCATCAATCAGATAAAATATCATCGAGTAGAGAATCAACCTGTGACAATGATCTTTTGGATTTTCAGAATGACCAAAGAAGTGACCAATTTAAGGTTAAAAACCTTCATATCAAATATGCCAAAAATGTTTCAGATCTAGAAAGGAGAGCAAAAAGATTTCTCGAGAAAAGAGAGTTTTTTAATGAGAGAAAGAAATTAAAAAGACTAAATTTAAGATCAATGAGATAGATCCTCATATTGGAATATTTCTCATGTATATATAACAAATATCAATTATACAAGTATAAAATATCAATACACCCTTATTTATAGCTATATTGGTATAAGTGACCAATATATTTGTAGGTATATTGATTCCCAATATATAGTAAAATGCCGCTATATATTAATTATGTAAATACTCTTAGTTTTGTACCACCATTCGAATACTCAATACTTATTAGAATTCTCCCTAATATTTGTGCTAGAATATCAAATTAAATTGAAGGACCAGAAGTCTTTAAGTATATTCATAGAATGTAATCTTCAAGTTCTCTCCCATTCGTACTCCATACCAATTTCTATTCATGTCAGTAATCTTTAATTTTATTATTTATCATAGTTTTTTTCTTATACACAAGACTAC
This sequence comes from Limnanthes douglasii subsp. nivea, assembly GCA_036936605.1. Taxonomy (NCBI): domain Eukaryota; kingdom Viridiplantae; phylum Streptophyta; class Magnoliopsida; order Brassicales; family Limnanthaceae; genus Limnanthes; species Limnanthes douglasii. The sequence continues at coordinate 290,188,797 of JAUPFV010000003.1, forward strand.
ACAAAAACGCAATTTAATAAATTATATATTTTTGTTACACTTTAAGAACTTAGTTGAGAGCGTCGAAATGTGTATTTGATTCTGATCTCACTTGCCAAGTTAAATATCATTTCCATCATCTTCAAATCATCACCTTTTTTTTATTCACAATATATTGCCAACATTTTCTATTTTTCCGGTGTCCGATGCTTCTTTATTTTGTCGATGCTTTATTTCTATTTGATATTTTGAACCTTCACGTCGCTGACACTTTGATTATAATTCAATGCTCTTACCTTAATGATATAAATTTTTACCTTTTGATATCCGTCATCTGAAGAACATATGTAGATGATATTTTGGAGGATATTCCTAGTTATCACTTTACAACACTATCTCAAAGACATACGACGAATATATTCGACGTTATTTTACTTCAGAAATGTCAAGAACCGTCACTGTAGATATTGGAAACATTAGAATAATAGTATGACCTCTCACTCTTTTTTCAGACGGACGTGGCTTATAACCATGTTTGCTTTGATCCCGGTGCTTATCCATTTATGGTTTAATAATCCGACTTGGATTATAACCATAATCGCAACTGAAGACCTTTACAACCCTAACATGACCTCTTACACTTTTTAACTAAATTTTCCATATAGCTATATTCACTTTAACGGGATGCATAACCACTTACACTTTTTAGTTGGGATTGGCTTACATCCGTGTCCGTTTATTAGTTATAGTTTTCTAACTAATGTCGTTTCTTCTCTTTATTAGTAGGTAACACTTCAATCTTGAGAAATTGCATAAGAACCGTCGGTTAATGAAACTTCATAGACACACTCGGTTGGAGACTTTATTTAATAACCATTGGTTGGAAACTCAGAAAATATTAGTATATGTCAACTGGAGAATTTCTTGGAAACCATCAAAAACATTAAAGAGTGTTGTTGTGGAAACCATCAAAAACATTAAAGACTGCCGCTTTTGAAATCATAACCCTTTGAGACGAATTCTTTACGAATTATGAACCGCATAAACACTATCTAACTCATATGGTCCCTCTAATTCTTGAATTAAATTCAAATTATTTGTTCAAGTACTAATAACTAAGAACGATAATGTAGAACTCACCGGACCAACGACTTGACAATTATATTTTTTGAAGGTTTATTGTATGACCTCCTTTTTGTTGACGTAGAATTTCCATTTAAAACATGTATGAAAAAGAACATCAGTTTTCAGCATAACCAATAATACCTCCAAAGGACTAGGAGAATCACTCTCCCTTCACTGCGTCTCGAACTTAGACGTCGATGCTCTTGTCATCCTGCGCTATTCTCCTTCTGGAGATGCTAATTGTTCAAGCGTCTCATATCGATGTGACATTTTATAGAAAAACATGAGAAGAACTTCTCTCAAGAATATTTGTTTAAATATTAGTCTACATAAAAAAATGGAAGTACAATTGCGTTTAAAGTTTTTGTTGCATTTTATAAAAGAAATACTTTGGACTTTCACCCTCCAAGGTCGGACTATATTAACGACTGAAGATATTTTCTTAATAATATTGATTGTATAACTCAAAATTGGTTTATACCTAGATATCACGGGTCACACGCCCCCATACATGAATATCTATCGCTCTGTAAGTGTGCACTTTTCTCTAGAAATGTCACTATGAGAGAAAATCCTTTACGATTCACTAATAAATATACTTATTAGTAAGGGTCGTGAGTCCCAATAATGCCCATCGTGCGTGACGTTTAGAGAGTTTGTCTTGACTCTGCAAATTCTTCAAGGCATCGTGATTAGTGTACAATATGAAGTCATTATAAGCCAAGTATGAACTCCAATGCTTCAAAGCTCGAACCACTGCGTAGAACTCTAGGTCATAGGTGTTGTAGTTGAGTTTGCCCCACTTAACTTCTCACCGAAATAGGCTATATGTCACCCCTTTTGGCTAAACACAAATCCAATACTCATGCCAGATGCATCACAATGTAATTCAAATACTATAGAAAAGTCTGAAAAAACCAGTATAGGTGTGGGATTCAGTCGTACCTTAACCTCTTCAAATACCACCACTGCATCTGGAGTCCAACTAATTTTTTTTCGTTTTTATGCAATTGGTAATAAGTGCCAAGATAGTGCCAAAGTTATGAATAAACCACCGATCAAACGACATTAAATCATGAAATGAACAGACCTCAGTAATAGATTCTACGATCTTAGACTCATCAACTGGCAACCTATCTTTTGATAATACATATCCAAGGAAAATGACAGACTTTGTAAGAGAAGAACATGTGTTCACCCTCCATAGAAATTTTCGCGCCTCATAACACATATGACCTCTCGTAGATGTTGTAAATGTCGTGCTTCACTAGTGTTAGAGATCAATATGCCATCAAAATAAACAACCATAAATTTATCAATAAAGGGACACAAAATCTGATTCATAATTCGCATAAAAGTATTGGGTGCATTCGAAAGGCCAAAACGAATTACCATCCATTCGAACAAATCTTTCATGGTTTTGAACGCCCTCTTCCATTCATCTCTCTTGGATGCATATCTGCTGATATCCATTTTTCAAGTCCAGCTTTGTGAAAACATTAGCACCAAATCTAACAAGTCGCCAAGTATAGAAGTAAAATATCGATACCTGAATGTAATCTTATTCATAGCCCGACTATCCCCGCACATCCTCATCAAACTATCTTTTTTGAGTGTCGAAAATGTTTGAATGACACAAGGACTAAGGCTCTCACAAACATGTGCTTCAATCAATAATCTTCCAACCCATCTCATAAGCTCCTCATGTTCCTTCGGTTGAAGACCTCCGCGGAATTCCGGGATCTCAAGTCTAAACCCTAACTCCCATCAGTTTCTTGTATTTTGATTGAAATCACGATCTAGAGATTGCTCAAAGGCCTTCTCACGATAATTTTGTGGAGGAAAACACTTGTCAACTATACTCACTCATCGGAGAAAATGAATTCTGATCCTGTTCGTATTCTCCTTCAGAACCTGACGGTAGGTTGTTCGGTCTTGGAGCTCAGAATCTAGTGGTACTCATCATCTGCATCTTCTATTGCATTTGCTTCATTTTATTTCTCAACTCACTCAATTTCTCTCCAATAACTTGGAATTTTCAAATGTTGACATGCTCTATCAAGCCGTCACGATCTTCCAGATCTTCCCAATTGTAGATCTCTATGATTGACACGATATTCTTCCCTCGTTCTCTTCACGGTGTCATACTTCCCCTACCCACGTAGCATGAATTGATGTTCTAATACCAATATGCTAAGGGAAGAATTATCAATTGATAATCAGATACTAACCCTAAAATAGATATAACTTAAGGAGTTCAAAAAAGTAGTTTTTCCATTTTAATTCAACAAAAGTCATCTTTAAAATAGGATTTGATTGCTTAAATATAAATGGCTCAAAAACATAATCCAAAACTACATAAAATATCCTAAATACAATAGAATACAGTTAAGTCGAACACAATTAGATTGGATCGAACACAATTACATTGGATGAGCTATTTTAATAAGGGAAATTGTACCAAAGGTACCTACTCAACTATTTTATTGTCATCTAGTACCCAATGTTTGATCAATTGTCACTTAATACCCAACTCAACTACCTAATTATCACATAGTACCTAACTTTATTTTAATACCCTAACTACCCTCACCATTCACGAACAGCCACGTAACCAAAATTTCTCTTTCCTTCTCTTTCCTACTTTTCCTTTAATTTTATTTTTAAAAGATCCGTATCTTTCGAACCGGAGCTCGAAAAAAATAAATGAAAGTACCATCACTTTTGTTTTTTAAAAATGAAAAAAACTAGATCCATTGATGATATTTTTTGATTTTTTTAAAAAATAAAATTTCACGAGTAACAATTCGCATCATATCATGAGAATTGTTCAGGAAACCCAGAGTTGCAAACAATTCGCATCTTATCATGAGAATCGTTCAGAAATCCTGAGAGTTGCAAGCAATTCGCATCTTATCATGAGAATCGTTCAGAAATTGCAAGCAATTCGCATCTTATCATGAGAATCGTTCAGAAATCCTGAGAGTTGCAAGCAATTCGCATCTTATCATGAGAATCGTTCAGAAATTGCAAGCAATTCGCATCTTATCATGAGAATCGTTCAGAAATTGCAAGCAATTCGCCTCCTGAGAATTTGCAAGCAATTCGCATCTTGAGAATTGTACTTTTTTTTACCAGCGCGCGCCTATATTTGGTCGGGGGTATTTTTGTCCAAATTTCAGTTCGAAGTACCAAGTGACACTATCCAAAAAACGGGTACCGCCGGGTAATTACATAGTTGAGAAGGTATTTAGTAGTACTTTTCTCTTTTAATAAAATACATAATAATAATAATATATATAAATCTAATAAAAAATTGTTATTGCTTTAGTTTATGTTTCAATTATTTTCCTTTGTAATATTAAATTTATTATACTGTCAAATAACAGATTAACCTTTAATTGTAATTTTTTCCCCTGTTATATGAAAAGAAACACACATTTTGTTTAACGCACTCTAGAATAATGATTCAATCCACCAACGTTAACTACATGAGCCTGTGAATGGTGAGAACTTGGAGAAAAATTGTGGCCCAATTTTCTTCCTTTCTCCGAACATAATGACATATCCACCTTTGACATAATGACCTTTATTTAAGGTACAAACTTGGTCAGTTTTTTTTACCAGTTATCAAGTTACGTTCGACCCATGACCGGGCGAAGCTCTCTAGTCATATCTCCAATTTCTATTGCAAAACATCCAGTTATTAGATAAGGAATTCAATAAGTGATAGTGCAAAGTACCTATAAGGTTCCATTCAACCCCCGACCTTTGGTCGGGGTTGATTTCAACTTATTTGATGGTCCAGACCTGGATCCAGGAAGCCTTTAAAACTTGTAAAAAATGAGCATAGTTTTATCTGTAGAGCTGAGGTTACCACACAATTCTCTGTGGTTAAGCCTTTACCAAACTTTGTAATAGGGCTGCACGAATACAGACAAAGTCAACTAACTCAACTTCATCAATCGGGTTTTAGATGTCTTTTCTGAACACATGGGAATCATAAGTCGCCGATATTATTGTTGTACTTACAAAACTTGTTGGGATTACACTGCTCTCGAGGATCAACCATGGGATAAGACTCCCATGGGCATCCATGCCAATAAAGATAACGGTGCTTACCAGGAACAACTTAAGTCCACCAGAGAAGTGAAACTTAGAGCTCCAAGTAACGCTCTCATTATAAAGTTTAAGAAATTCTATGTTGTACATCTTTACGAACATTAGGGAATTTAAATTCATTTCGTCTACTTTTGAGATTTCGAGGAATATGCCCTTGATCTTTTTGGTCCCTGAATTTTATGTCAATACATGACAAACATCATCAGAAGGCCATAGCTTTCTTCGTTTTCCAGGTTCCTCCGATTTTGTTTGGACAATATCAGAGCCCATATCTTGCAGCAAGTCATGCATTTATAATTCCACAAACAGTGTAATTCTAATAAGAGATCTATCGATGAGGACTTGTATCCCTGAATACACGGAGTTGGAACAACCATCTATTTTTTTAAGCAAATATAATGATCTATTACTAAATAAAGAGTTTTACAAACAATGAGGACCAAAATGAAAACAAGGACTTAAAATAGTCTCAAAAGAGCAAATCGACAGATTTAACTAAAATTCCCAAATGAAGAAAACCCTAGAACTCGACAGAGCTGCTTCACCACTGCTTCACCATTGCGACACCAAAGCTTAACCAAAATCGACATAACCAATGCCCAAACTCTCTAGCGTTGTGATGGCTAGAAGAGAAGAAGGGACATTTAAACCTTCGAAGGAAAGATTTTGACGAGCAATGATGGCTCTCTTCGCGATCCAGTCCGCAGCTTGATTCTGAGTTCTGGATACGCGACGGAGAGTCATTCTTGGGTGGATTAGACTTCTACAAATGATGCTCAACGGCTTGAGATAAGGAGCAGAAATGCCACTTGCAAGCATGTTGATTAGAGCCAGACAATCTGACTCTATATCGACATTTTCCCAACCATTACGCTTGTAAGTGATGAGCCCTTCAATGAAAGATTTGCATTCTGCCTGAAAAGGATTCAGCTTCCCAAATACAAACCCTTTTCCCAGCAAGACGTCTCCTCTATCGTTTTTGACTATAAGGCCTCCACTGGATTCGCCTGAAGAATGACACACGCCGTCGGCATTGACCTTCAACCTACCAGGAGGTAGAGCAAGCCATTTCAGGTACGTAATTCTTTTCTTTCTTCTGTTAATAGATTTACAACCCAACGCAGATCCTGCGTTACAAACAAAAGACCAATGCTTAGAATGAAGTTTATCCCCAGAGTCTATGGCCAAGATGATTCTGCAGACTCTATCAACATCACTCTTGAAATCATCATGAGTGTTGTTGAATTTAGAACAATTTCTGTTGTACCAGATGGTCCAACAGATAATTTGAGGGACTAAATGAGTAATGTATAATTTACAATTCGTAAAACAAAACCAAGTCTGAAGAAGATGATTAAGAGACATATATCTAGAGATAGGAACCTTAAACAACCACCCGAATAAATTCCAGATAGCCCAAGAATAGTTGCAGTTGATGAAGAGATGATTTTTCTCTTCACAACTGCAACAGAATTGACACTTAGAAACTATGACAAAATGTCTTTTGGAAAGGATACTGTCTATGGGGACAAATTTTTTAATGATTTTCCAGCACAAAAAAGAATTTTTTTTTTGGAATAAAGTGACTCCAAATCTTTCTGAAAAAACTTGACTTGTTGTAATTGTTTCTAATGATGTTCCAAGTGGTCATTGTATTAAAATTTCTATCTTTGGATAACTTCCAAACAATCTGGTCATCCTGATCAGGATTAAGTTTTAAAGTTTTAATATGGTTTACTTGATCCTGATCAAGGAATGCCAAGAGAGTTTGGATGTCCTAAGAATTCCCTTCCAAAAAGACTTGACAGTAGCAGGTAAATACCGATTGTTAGCACTCTGACTAGATAGAATAGGAGGCATATCATGCCAAACATCTAGCCAGAAATCAACATTGCCCTTGCCAAGAATCCAACTAATATGCTGCTCAGCCATATTTTTAAGAGCATGAAGCCTATTCCAAACAACAGAATCAGTGGCTTTGCAACTAGCTTTAGTAGGGTGAGTATTATGACTATAAGTTTTATGCATTAAGTCAGACCAAATACTATTGTTTTTTCGAAAAAGAAACCAAATCTTATAGCTAAAAGTGAGCTGAATATCAACAAGTCTTTTAATATTCAGCCCACCCTCATCATAGGGCTTACAAAGCATATTCCAAGAGGTCCAATGTATAGACTTCTCATTATACTTGGACCTCCAAAGGAATCTGTTGAAACCAAGGTCGATTTTATTAAGAATGGTATTAGGGATAGCACCATCCTGCATCCAAAAATAAACAATGGGATGAAGCACATTGGAAATGAGGGAAATTCTGCCCCAAAAGGACAGATGCTTCATGTCCCACTCTTGAATCTTATTATAAATCTTTTCAAGTAGGGGTAAGTAATTCTTCCCTTTGTTATTGGCAGCAATGGTGATTCCCAAATAGATGAATGGAGCTGATTCAATTTTGAAGCCAATTGCAACCTTGAGTCTAGAAGCACTATCTTGGGAGAACTTAGCAGAGGTAATCACTTTGGTTTTGTTCTTATTAATTGCTTGGCCACTAATTAATTGATACTTGTCAAGCAGATCACTGAGCTTCTTAATGGTGGAGGGCAAGATGTTTGTGAAGATGATGATATCGTCTGCAAAAGCTAAACTTGGTAAGAAATAATTAGACTTTGTATAATATTTCATGTTATCATTAGCATTAAAAAGAGCCTGAATCCCTCTAATAAGCACATCTTGAGCTATAATAAAAAGACTAGGAGACAGGGGATCTCCCTGTGTCAGGCCTTTTCTTTGAGGAAAATAGCCAACACTTAAGCCATTAATAAGAACAGATAGCATAACATTAGAGATAAGGGTATTGATAATAGAAACAACATCCTTAGAAAACCCAAAACAAGCTAAAACCTTAAGGACAAAGGCATGAGACATTCTGTCAAATGCCTTTGTCATATCCAATTGCATAATAATATTACCCTTACTAGGTTTTTTATTGATATCATGAAGCATCTCCTTTGTGATAAGAATATTCTCATGTATGAGTCTATTCTTCACAAAGGCACCCTGATTTTTAGAAACAATTTTAGGGAGAAAATCAGCAAGCCTGCGATTAATAAGACTAGAAATGACCCTGTTGAAAATAGTACACAGACTTATGGGTCTCTAGTTGTCCCAGTTAATAGGGTTAGAACCTTTAGGAATTAAACAAATCATCTCCTTTGTGATAAGAATATTCTCATGTATGAGTCTATTCTTCACAAAGGCACCCTGACTTTTAGAAACAATTTTAGGGAGAAAATCAGCAAGCCTGCGATTAATAAGACTAGAAATGACCCTGTTGAAAATAGTACACAGACTTATGGGTCTGTAGTTGTCCCAGTTAATAGGGTTAGAACCTTTAGGAATTAAACAAATCCCAGTAGCAAAAACCCCTTTGGAACACTACAGCCCTTAAGATAAGCATTCAAAGAGTTACAAATATCAATTTTAATTATATCCCAACAAGTTTTCAAGAAAAAAGTATTGAACCCATTAGTGCCAACAACACTGTCCTTCTTCATAGTGTTGATAGTTGTCCAAACTTCATCAATGTTGGTAGGTCTAAGCATAGTTAGATTGTAATAGTCAGTTATAATCTTAGGGATATTAGCATAGATATCATCCTGTATATCAAGATCAGTAGTGTTATCACAAGAATCAGTAGAGAGAATATTTTTGAAATGATATTCAGCTGACTTAGCTATGTCATTCTGACTGTATAGCCAGATGCCATCCTTCTTTATACCACTGATGAGATTCTTTTTACGCTGCTTAGAGACATATCTATGATAAACCTTAGTATTGCCATCACATTCATTCAACCAAGTGTTGAAACACTTTTGTCTCTAGTAGGATTCCTCATCTTTAAGAGCTTGAATAAGAGTATTATTAGAAATATCAAGACTAGCCTTAGAGTTAATGCTATTCTCACTTAGATGATAGCCTCCTTTAAATTAACATCTTTAGTAGCCTTCTTCACCTTGTTAAAAATGTTCCCAAAATGGTTTATGTTCCTTTCTCTAAGCATCTTTTTAAGCCTCTTCAATTTGAACCATAAAGAGTTATTGTGACTTCCATGACAAGGAATGTCCCAATTCTGCTTCACAAGACTTAGAAAATCAGAGTCATTAGTCCAAGCATTTAAGAATTTGAAGTTACATTTGTTATAATGTAAAACAAAATTAGAATTATTTGACAAAGATATAAGTAATGGGGCATGGTCAGAACAAGTTCTGACCATGTGAAACACCTGAATACTTTGCATTGTAGAGGACATGCAATTGTTGACTAAAGTTCTGTCAAGTCTCTTCCAGCAGCGATTGTTTCTCCAAGTAAACCTAGATCCCACAAACCCAGTGTCTTCAAGGTTACAAACTCTGATGGCTTCATTAAAGTCTTCAGAGCTCCCAAAATCAAAACTAGAACAACCCAATTGGTCTTCAGAGCTAGTGATAGCATTGAAGTCACCAGCAAGTAACCAAGGATTGCTGTCATTAGCAAGAGAAAGCATATTATTCCAGAGATATTTACGAAGAGAACGCTGGTTCTTAGCATACACAGAGGTAAAATTAAAATAGAAGTTGCTGGTGTTGATGTCCATATGTAAAAACTGATCATGATCAACCTTAAATGAAAGATTGATATTAGGAGACCAAAACACCCACACTTTACTAGAACAATTAGAAGCAAAATTAACCAACCCAATTCTTTTAGAGATCTTCTCCATCTTTTCAACTTTGGTCATAGGCTCTTGAATGGTAAAAACTTTAATCTTTTCGCTTTGAATAATAAAAGTAAGCCTGGCTAAGGTAGACATGTTGTTTATGCCACGAGCATTCCAACTACATATCTTTATCATTATCAGATAAGGACTTATTCTTTTTGCTCTCCCTTTTCTTTAGAGAGTTTACAGATAGTTTTTTACTAATCTTTTTCTTGTTGGCAGATTTGATCTTTTGATTGATGAGCTGATTAAAGTCTTGACGAGGAGAAGTGAAGCTTGGGGAATCACACAATGAATTTGAACTTGGAGAGACATCACAACTACCAATATTCCTCAGATTTGGAGAAGTGTTATTAGCCTCCTGTTTATCAAAACTATTTTGAAACTCAGAATCAAGTTTTTGAAGGGCACCAATAATTTCCTGATCATTCTTGGAGGAACTGTAGTCTTCAACAATAATGGGAGCAATATAAAAAAGAATCTTTAACAGACTCTGTTTCTTTAGTAGTAATTATAGACTTTAATTTCCTTCTGTAAACTTTAGTGACAGATTGTAACTGAGTAGCATGTGGATCTTAAGCTGTATTTACAACATTCTGAGTAATAACATCTTTCTGTAATAGATCTTTCTTTTCATTAACCTGTTCTTAATTTTCTTTCTTGCTATCAGCCTTTCTGCAATCTTTAATAGTGTGGCCCAAGTGATGACAATGTAAACAATAACTGGGAACATTCTTGTAACTAATACCAATCCAACTCCCATCATTCTCTCCAAAACCAACCCACATACTTCTTGTCAAATCCTTAGCAACATTAATCTTGACTTGAGCATAGCAAACATTCCTGCTGGCTCTATGCTTATCAGGAACTACAATACGATGAACTATACCAAGAGTTGAAGCAAGATCGTGAATGACAGAAATGTTATACATAAATTCCGGTATTTTTTCGAACGTGACCCATAGTAACACAATTGGGTTTTCTATGTTCTTATTGAAGTTGGGACACCATTTTAATAATCTCATACTTTTACCATCCACAGACCAGACGCTTTTGGACCATAGCAGGCTGACGTCTTCTTTGAGGCTGAATTCGATTAGAACATGACGTGATTCAATAGTAATGAAGCTATAAGTGCCCTTAAACTTAAAAGAATCAAGAACATGTTGAAGAGAGGATCGTTTGGGTATTCCATTAGCGAATTTTCCAATTAAGATAGTTCTGCTCTGCAACAACAGACGATCCTTTGTTTCCTTAGAATACTGAACAAAGATATGGCTATCAGATTCTTTAACAAATTCCGGGTTCGTTTCTTTAACCATGGGCTTTTGTTTAACAATTTCTAAATAAGATTTGTTGACGATGGTCGGAGCTTTGACCAGATCAGCATTTAGAGCCGGAAAATTGGCATCGTTGTAGACTCTGTTCTCCATCATCAGAAACAGAGACTATGAAAAACAGAGAAACGGATTGCCAGATGGCAATCAAAGAACGGAGAAACTCCGGGAAGCACTCGAAGATAGAAGGCAACCCGGAGAGGGGCGCCGGTGCCGGGAAAACAGCAAGCCTTATGAGAGAAGAAGAACTATTGCAGTTCTTGAAAGAGCCAAGAAGACGATTTTTTATTTCCCAGTTGGAACAACCATCTAGTATCCTTGTAATAAAATCAATTTTTTCACCTGTGAAGAAACGTGCAATATCCAGAAAGATGTTCTCCTCTTCTGAATCCAGACTATCGAAACTTATTTTCAACACATCCAAATTGTTTACATTATAATTCTTCAACTCGTTTTCCCAATGCAATTTCGTCTTGCCACATAAAGAGGATCCAACAAATTTAAGTGCAAGAGGAATAACTTTAGCATAATTTACCACCCTTTTCGACAACTCCACATAAAGCTTATACGAGTGTTTTTGTTCAAATGCATGATTAGTCAAAAACAGCAAAGCTTCTACCTGTCCTACACACTGTCTCAGCTCCGCCGGAACAGAAACCAACCTCTTGTTATCTCCCTCAAATCGAATATGTTTTTGCATCGCCGAATTCATCACCGCTAAGTGGAACTGTGAAGTGTCCATACCTTGTTGTCAAATCCAGCAAGTATAATTTCGTCTTCTACAGTTGCTAAGCATTTGATTTTAATACCACCTATCATATGTCATTTTCCACCGAACCCACAACCTTGAATCTGTTGGATTTTAATCCTTCTGTATTTGTGTGAATATAGGATTTTAATCCGTCCGTTTCTTTAGAATGTAGGATTGAATCCCTCTGCTTCTTCAGAATGTACCTGCTTATTTAGAAAGTAGGATTTAATCATTCTTCTTCTTTAAGAAAGGTAGGATTGCGTTAAAAAATGAAACAGAGACAACAAAGTTTATGTGAAAAGGTTAATTCATTTCACTAACATAATATCTTATATATTACATTGTAGAATAACTGAAACATAAACGGAATAAAACGGCTTCAAACTGCTTGATCCTATCTATCAAAGCCGTGTTTGGCGTTTCTGTTTTTCCGAAATAGCGACTACATAATTTAATCTTATATTTCTCTCCCTCAATTTTGTAGTCACTCGATCATCCATCTTCAAATCTGACTTCTCATTTAACAGAAGTATCGAAGTTTATCTCCGCTGCAAGCAACATAGCTTCTTCCTCCACTCGCTGAATTAAGTGAAGATTTTTTTCTGTCTTGTACCCACAATTTACAACAAAATGACCATATTTATGGCAGTTGTAACATCTGACCTTTTTTATGTCAAAGGTGGAATCATGTTTCTTATGTCTCTCACCTTCCTTGCTGGAATATTTTTGCCTCGACCCTTTTCCCTGTCTCGGCCTCCTCCATTTCCTGGGCCTCTTTCTCTGTTACTCGGACTGCCTTGATCCCTGTTTTGCATATCTGTCTTCGCGTACAAGATTTTTTCAACACCTTTCTTTTCTTCAAACTTTGTCATCTTATCTTCAAAGGCTTTTAAAGAGCCTATGATTTCTTCTAGAGACTTTGAGGAGATATCACCAAACTCTTCAATAGTTGTGGCCACTGAAATAAATTTTGATGACACCGATCTTAGCAATTTTTCGATGACATAACTGTTGTCAACGTTTGCTCCAAGAGACCTTATCTTACCGACTATCATGGTCATCTTTCTGGTATACTCATCAACGGATTCATTCTCAGCCATGTCCATGCTGTCTAGTTCTCTTCTTAACGCTTGAGTTCTGACTTTAACAGCACGATCTGCTCCAACATGAGTCTCTTTCAACGCATCCCACACTCCTTTTGCGGTGTCTTTATCCAGAATTTGATATAACGTCTCTTCATTCAATCCTTGGTAGAGAACAACGAGTGCAAGTTGGTCTGTTTGTGTGTCAACCATTGACTCCACTGCTTCCCAAACTCCCTGGATGCGCATGAAAATTTTCATCTGCATAGCCCATACTTGGTAGTTTGTATAAGACAGTTTCGGGTACTGGAAGGATAAAGATTTTTCCCTCGAGACAGATCTACCTCCAGAAACTCCTGTCTGCATGCCTCCACTGCCCCTGACCACACTGGCGTAACTATCATCCCGTCCTGGCGTATGCGACATTGCGGCTCTGATACCAATTGTTGGATTTTAATCCTTCTGTATTTGTGTGAATATAGGATTTTAATCCGTCTGTTTCTTTGGAATGTAGGATTGAATCCTCTACTTCTTCAGAATGTACCTGCTTCTTTAGAAAATAGGATTTAATCCTTCTGCTTTTTTAAGAAAGATAGGATTGCGTTAAAAAATGAAACAGAGACAACAAAGTTTATGTGAAAAGGTTAATTCATTTCACTAACATAATATCTTATATATTACATTGTAGAATAACTGAAACATAAACGGAATAAAACGGCTTCAAACTGCTTGATCCTATCTATCAAAGCCGTGTTTGGCGTTTCTGTTTTTCCGAAATAGCGACTACATAATTTAATCTTACAGAATCGATTTGACAATGAGCCCACCATAGCTCCTGGTCAGAATCATCTTTGTGCTATTTTTTTAACAGTTAGCACAGTGTTCCCTTCATATCTCTCAGCCTTTTTAATGAATTTGTGTCCATCTGGACAAATCGATACAATTGATAATATCTGTGTTCCTTGTGTGAAGAATGGAACTCAAAAGGTGGACCTTCGATAAAAATTAAACAAGAAATCCTCTACAACAGAACTGCTTTTACAAGTTTGATTATCTTTGTTTCTTTTTAACGGTACACTTTTCTCTTTGGAGGTTCGAAAGGTCTTGCGGTGGTAAAGGGTCTTCAAGGACATCAAGAATTTTCAGCAAAACATCCCCTGCAGTATTCTTTTCTTCTTGATTTTAATGTGTACCGGATATTTTGAATAGTAGGACTTTTAATTCTTCTAATGTTTTAACATCAAAGCTCTCACATGTTAAATAGTACTTCAGATACCACTTTATTGTCAAAACTAAAATCGGTTAACCGGTGTGGTATGAGCACGAAGCTCCGTAATTTGTAGTCGTGGGTTTAAATATACCTTTCTAGATGACACCGATGTAATCTTGGGATCATCAATCACAAAACTATCTTGCTTCGTTTTATCATTACAATTTCTTTTAAGTCATTATGAACGTTCTAACACTAGACGATAAAATCATAAACAAATTCTTCTCTTAATGGTGCAGGTAGCTTCTTGTATCGATGCAGCAGGAACTAGCGCTCTAATACCAAAATTAATGCAATAAGATATACCAAAATTAATGCAACAAGATATAGAAAGAGAACAAAAAAGAAAAAAAAATCCTAGTCTAGATTTTAAGACCACACGTTTGTTTTAATTCTAAAACTGAACTATTAATCATCCTATTAGAATTGGGAAGCTTTAAATATGAATCTTTCCAAGCATTGATACAATATATATATATCTATATATATATATATAAATATAAATCAAATTCCATCTAATCTAAACATAATAAAATTTGATTCACTAATTAACATAAATAAAAAAATAACCTTTTTTTAAAATAATATGCTACATTAAATAAACCATACAAGGTGACAGGTTTAGTCGAGAAAACATATGTAAAAAAACTCGAACTCATGATATTCGGTCACAAGCATATCTTACTCAACCAACTCGACTAACCTCTTGAAGATAAAAAAAAAAATTATCTACACAAAATATATTATAATGATAATTAAACATTAGGAAACTAATCTGACTTAACCACACCGATTGACTTCGTTTATATTTCCTTTTATACTATTCGTTAGTTAGTACAGTTGATGAGTAAGTTATTTTGTCCACTGATTGTTAAATTTTTTAATATAGTTAAATATAAGGATATTGAGTATTAAATATATATATTTATTGAAACAGGTATCCTAAAATACTAGACGAATCATCCTCTTAAATTCTTTTATCTGTTTTATTATCACCATTATCATTAGTGAATCTGAATATATAAGATTATTAGAGCATCCATACTCTATTTAACAGTTAATAGTAAATTTAGCTATTATTTATTAAAAATCAGTTTCCAACAGATAGTCTAAACCAATAGCAATATTTAATTACTTTATTTTTGCTCTTTATATTTATTTACCTAGGCGGTTACCCACTCTTTATAATTTTCCTCGTTTTTCTCACATTATCTAACAAATAAAATAACTACCATAATATTAGCGTATCTGTTGTAAAAAGTGATAATCTAAAATTATAAAGTAGTAAAATCCTCTCCATATTTATCTAAAATATAAAGAGACTGTTGGGGATGCTCTTAACCATCCATATATTCACTAGTCTTTTTATACGATTTAGTATAATCCAGTTTATAGTATTTTATTTTAGTATCAATATGATGGAGTTTAAAGGCAATTTGAAAAAATAAATACTTGCGGAAGATTATATATATTATATGGATGAGACAAGTAGAGCAAAAATTGTTTGAATTTTTAGGCAAGTTCTGCCGAAGATAACTAAGTTGTTTTTATTGGACCACAAGTGTAGAATGACATTTGCGGTATCGAATGTGTAGAGCATGGTTGTCGACGGGCTTCTGAAAATACCTAAAAGATTCTAAAGGAAACTGAGTTACTAAGTGCCTGAATTGATGTTAAATATCAGCATTTGATTATAGAGCCGTTGATCTAGCTGTGCTACATGAGATAAATTATACAAAAAGGTACTATTGCCCCATGTCGTATGAATGTTAGCGCCATCCTTGTTCTTATGTGCTGGTAGACTACCCAAATGGGGAAATAGATTATCAGATGCTATATGTTGTGTACATCATTGATCGTCTATAAATAGTGAGATTTGGGTATGAATTATTGCACGGTCAGTCATTTGTGTGAGAGATATACTCGTGAGATTTGAGAGAGAAAGCTAGACAGTGAGGTAGACAATAAATACTTACAAGATCTAAAGTTCATTTGTAAGATGAGAGTTTTTGTACCAAAGATGAGTGGTTGAGTGTTTAGTATTTGAGAGAGTCTTCTTGTAACCTCATATTCATAAAACATGTGTGTGTTGCCGGATGTAGGATTTCTTCACAATTCGAACCACGTTAAATCTATCTTGTGTGTGTACTTAGGTTTACATTCCTTTTATTTTCTTGTTTTGTTGTTTTCAGGTTGATAACTAAGCTTTGAGTATAAACCAAAGTTGTGTAACTCTTTTGTTTCTTGTTGCTAATTCAATACTACCACCAAAAAAAAACTTTGGCCGGAGCGGTTGAGCTCCGGGTAACGTAGTTCGAGCTTCAAGTTGTTGCTCAATCTGGGTGTTCTTGTTTATTCTGAAGCATTGGTGCGCTTGTAGGAGTTTACCTAAAAAATGGTGCGGTTAGCACGGATAATCTTTAGTATCAACGTGTGCAGTGCTGAAACAAATAATTTAACACGAATATAATTTTGGATCTTGAGGTTAGAGAGAAGGTTCTCACCAAGAAACCGAAAAAAACCACTAAGAAAATTTCCATGAAATTCAACATAGAATAATTGAACAAATATAATGATTTCAACCTTTAGAGAATTAATGTTCAAGCTATCATAGTACATAAGGGATTGGTTGCTTCCATTGATGCGAAATTTACGGATAAGGTTGATGCTGGAGTGTTGTCCAAAGCTCATAGTACCGTCATATTGATCTCAGAGAATGGAGTAATATGTGAGGTATCTGAAAAGCCTACGATGTTAGGGATATGGATCGGCTCAAGACATATCACATCAAGAATTCCTTAGGAAATAGATTGTATCTCAGGAAACAATCGTAGATACATTTAGTGGATGATATCAAAGAGATCCGTAGACACCTGTATGATTTCAAAGAATCATTATTGACTTGAATGCAATTGTGTAATATGGAGGATGAAAACCAGGAAATAAACCTCTTAAGTTCTTTGTCAAAGGTCTATGAGCATATTTTTGACAACATGCTCTATGATAAAGACAATGGTAGAAATACAAAGGCCTTGAATTCTAAAGATCTCTAACGGAAGATGGTTGTGAATGGTGACTCTAAAAGTCTCTGGCTGAGTGTAAGATGCAAGCCATGAAAGAGAGATTCAAGAAATAAAAGAGAAAGATCTTGGCCAAATTCCAAGAGGCTTGCGAATGATCCTAAAGTGAGATGTTGGTTATGCAAAAAGTAAGGCCATAGTTAGCCAAAAGTTAAAGCAAAAAATGCTGCAATAATTTTGGATGCTTATGAGTATGCTGATGGTATAATGACTTTTTCTGCTTGTAGGTACAATAAAAAATGGGTGTTGGATTTGGATGTATAATTCCACACGACTTCTAACGAATATTGGTTTGAAAAACTGATATGGTTTGAAGGTGAAAAATCTATCCTAGGGAATGACGATAACTATAACGTTAAATGAGTGAGCACTATTCGTCTCAAGTTATCCAATATGACTTGAGAAATTGGTTAACAACGTGAAGTACAGGCTCAAACTTAAATGTAACATTCTTTCAATTGAAATTTTAGTCAAGTAAATGCTTAATTGTAGGGGTGGTGACGATATAATTAGGGTCATACAAGTCTCACTTGTTATTATGAAAGCCTATGAAACTAATGATGTGTTATTGCTTAAGAGCTCTGTAGTGGTAAATGGTATGTTTAGTGTGGAGAATTATTTAACCAAGTTATGATATTTGAGGCTTGAGCCTGTGAGTGAGAAAAGCTTTATTAAATTAATAAAACAAGAGTTGTTAGATGGTAGCATAGTTCAGAAACTCATATCGTATCATAGGTGTATGGTAGGTAAGATCAAGAGGGTAAAGTTTTGGCCTAGCACCCATACAACTAATGATTTGCTTGAGTATGTTCATTTGAATCTTTGGCTCAGGCACGAGTACCTATCATACGTGTTGAGAGGTACTTCATGTCCTTGATTAATTACTATTCAAAAAAATTATGGTTTATACTTTTGAAGACCAATGATGAAGCATTTGATGCTCTTAGGAATATGAAATATGTGACGGAGAATTAGACCAAAAAGATGTTGGAATATGTGAACAAGGATTTCACTAGGTGTTCCTCAAGAGTCATAAGGTAGAAATATAACCTCATTTGGAATATTTAAGAGTGTTCAGTACACATATGTGAAGCAATATAAGCTTTGACCGAGAGCATAAAAATGTTTATTCATTGACTATCCGGAAGATGTAAAAGGGTATAGATTGTGGTGCCTTGAGCCTGGATGTCAGAAGGTTGTGATAAGCAAGGACGTGATATTTAATGACCAGGAAATTCCATTGAATAATATAGTGGAGACCCTCTAGTACTACCGATAAGATATTTGGAGTTGATGATGAGTCTGATCTACATGGTGGAGCTGGGATATTTCTGCCGAAGATGATTTAGGCTATGGTCTAACTTCAATTCATTCATAGGAAGTTTAACCATTACATAAGTCCAAAAATGGTTTAGGGTCTAGTGTTCCAAGGCCTTCAGATGGTCAGACTGAGAGCAAACTAAGGCAAATAATTATCTATTAGTGAGAGATAGAGCATGATGACCAAGAAAACCCCATAAAGCTATGATTATGTAGATGTTAATTGTTATGCTATTATTGTGATTCCATAATAATCAATGATAAATAAAAGTCTCTTATGACCATGAAATAAAAATTACGATATCTCTAAGAAGATGAGAACCCAGATTCTTGTAAAGCAGCCGAAAGGTCAAAAACTTGTTGGGAGTAAATGTATATTAAAAATAATGATAATATTCGTGGGGTTAAATTTTCAAGTGCAAGGCTAGTCTGATGGCTAAGGGCTTCACTAACATAAATGTGTTGATTTCAATGAAATATTCTTGTCGGTTGTGAAACAAACCTAAAAAAAGGTTATGCTGGGAATCGTTGCTTGATTTGATATAGACTTAGACAAAACATATATTATTAATTCATTATTGGATGGTAAATTAGAAGATACAATTTACATGTGTCAGCTAAAACTATTTGAAGAAATTAATGAAAGAGATGTGTGTCTGTTGAAGATACCTCAATATGAGCGGGAATAGTCACCGATGTAGTGAAATATAAAATTTATTTTTTATGAGATTTAAGTATGTCCAAAGGTTCTATGAAAATCGTGTATATTGTAGTGGAGAAACACATATGGAAAAAATCATGTTGCTATTGTATGTGGATGATATCGTAATAGTTGGAAGAGACATGAAGATGATTGAAACGGTGAAGACTCAACTAACAGGAAACTTAAAAATAAAAGATTCATGAGAGGCTAAGAGAATTCTTGATATTGAGATAAAAAGGAACATAATGAAAGAGTGTTTATTATTATATCAACACGAATACATACATAAGGTCCTTCATGTGAAGCAAAAAATGTTGGAACTCACATCAGTGTCTGAAACAAACTTAGTTATAAGAACTATATGCAAGAGATACAGTATGCAATATTATTGGGAGAATTATGTACGCCATTATTTGCACGAGACTTGATTTTTTCTACTTATTAGTGTTTTGAAAAGATTCATGTCAAATCTGAAAAAGACGCATTAGCATGCACTTAAGTAGCTCATGAGATACTTGAAGGGTTCAGATGAAGTAGGGTTGTGTTATAATCAGAATAATACAACTGATATAATAAAGATAGTGTATGTGGACTCTGATAATGCGGGCTATTTTTACCTAAAGAAGTCAATTTCAGGCTATTTGTTTATTGTTTTGGAGGAGTGATTAACTGGAAGTCTTGTATGCCAAATTTAATTGTCTTTTTATCTATGAAAGTCGAAGTTCCATAAGTGAACTAAACATAGATATCAAGTTTCACTTCATCCGATACCTAGTGGACATAGAGCAGGTGAAGGTGGCTAAAATTTATATGGATGAAAATCCTTCAAATGTTCTAACTAAGGTATTACGGCTTCCAAGTTCACACACTGCATGAAACCTGTGGGTGATCTATAAAGAGTATAACATTGAGTTAAATATTAGAGTTACTATAAGCCTACGTGGGTGAATTTTAAGAGAAAGCTAAAAGTAAGTTGAGAACTTAAGTATTACCAAAGATTACATGTGGTCAAAGATGGACTGCTAAAGACATATAAAGTAAGAACTATTAAAATCTCTCGGGCACAAGTTAGGGCTGAAACTTAGGTGCATAGAGGTTTGTTGGAACCTATGGGAAGATTTCACAGAAGAAAAGTAGAATGCATCTCCTGGATCGAAGTGCTGACTGATCATCTGTGATGCTGGAGGTGAAGATCATTGTTTCCAAAAGGTTTATCAAAATACCTATAATATTATAGAGAAAAACGAGTCAGTAAAGTACTGAATTGGTGTTGAATTTTAACCTTTGATCCTTGAATCATTGATCTAGGCATACTACACTGGACATATAGTACAAAGAAGTGCCTCTGCCCCCGTTGTACGAATGTCATTGCCATCCTTGTTTGTATGTGTTAGTCTGTTTGGAAACATCAGAGGATGAACTTTCAGGAGCTACTGTTAGCTAGAGAGTATTGTGAACATAATTGATCCTGCATAAATAATGAGAGCTAGATATTAAGTCGTGCGCGGTCGGTCCTTTGTGTGAGAGAAACACTTCTCAGATTTGAGAGAGAAACTGTAAGCTTTCAACATAGTGAGGTTGAAGTTAAATACTTGGAGATATTTTGAGATCCATAGTTCGTTTGTAAGCTGAGAGTGTCTGTAACAAAAATATTGGTTGAATGTTTAAAATTTAAGATAATCTTCTTCTAACCTCAATACCTAACAACTAGGTCATGTGATTTGAATGTTGCATGCGATACGAAGTCTAAGTTGATTTAGATGATAGCTAGCCTTGTGATTACATATGAATATTATAAAGATTTTCTAATAAGCCACACGACCTTTTAGACTTTTGTTGAATGTTGTTTAAATAATAATGCCCTTTTGGCCAACATATCAATACAATATATTTACAGAGTGCTCTTCAGAATGAGGATTATTATATTCACACATCTTTATAAAATCGATCACCAAATAATTTCAGAATGAGGATTATTATTGAAAATAAAACCACTTAC
This sequence comes from Limnanthes douglasii subsp. nivea, assembly GCA_036936605.1. NCBI lineage: Eukaryota > Viridiplantae > Streptophyta > Magnoliopsida > Brassicales > Limnanthaceae > Limnanthes > Limnanthes douglasii. Next base: position 290,210,318 of record JAUPFV010000003.1, read on the forward strand.
ATTATATTTGATGCAAGAAAAAACTAATATTCACTCTCAAATGAAATGTCTCTTAAACCAATTGTTAGAGTTCATATCGCATGAACCATAATCCCATATATAAATATAACCCCCTTAGTGCATGAAGTCTTCTTCAAATATGGAATAAGAAATATTGAAGAAAATATAGACACGAAGTCTTCATTTTATTTGTCCTTGTTTTTTTAACTCATGATTCGATGTATCTCTTGTTTGTCATATTTTTTGTTTTTAGTTGAAGACTAATTATCCGTAAATTTATTCATAAGTGAATATCTCAAGTGAAAATTTGTTTATTCTTTTGAAGACAATGGTTTTCCAATTAGAAACAACAACGAAATTCTTGAAGCAAGTGACGTGACTGAATATTTCTTTTTCTTCCTCTTTATATATGATTTTTATTTAAGGTTTTATCTTAAGTCTAATTGCAATTTCATATTTGAGTTCTGTTGGTGTGTTTAGAGACTATAACCTTGACTAAATATTACTATTGTTGTGACCGACAACCATAATTCTCACTAAATATTTCATTACAAATTACTCCCTAAACGTTATATTTAAAACTTAAACATTATTTAGATAATTGGTTTGCATCATTTTCAATTCATATTTATGTGTCTACTTATAAATTAGATGATATTGACCATATTTATTGAATTGATATTATGTATCAGAGAAATTTAAATATGTTTATTTATATTATTATATAAAATTTATAGTTTGTATATATTTTACATATTTTTAAGTAAATAAATATAGATTTATAGATGTATCAAATAAACATTATATAAATTTTATAGTTTGTATATATTTTATATATTTTTTAAGTAAATAAATATAGATTTATAGATATATTAGGATTGTTGTATATAGTTATTATTTTTATTGGAATATATTACTAGTTAGGTAAAAGTTACTGTTTCTTTTGTCTATTATAAATTCTTTATTTTCTATTGAAAGTAAATGATTAAATACCAATAAGACAATAATTATGTAAATATATTTTTTATTATTATTTTAATTGTCATTTATTCTTATTAAAAGTTATTTTTACTAACCATCATTTAATATCATTTTTTTCATACTCCAAATATATAATAATAGAAATTAATTGACAATAAATATAAACTTATTGATGCTGGATTGATTTAATTATTAATTGATTGAATTATCATATTTAATTAGACATAATTTACTATTCGGTTAATAACTATAATTTATTAAATATTTTAATACGGTATTAGAACAAGATTAAACCTCGGCCTCGAATCAAGTTTAAAGAGGAGTCTTAAAGGTAAATAAACTTGATCATTTATCCCTTAAACCGAAAAAGTATGTCCAAACGAAAATATTATATTATTCAATAGATAAAAGTGATGGTTACTTTTATTTATTTCACGAAGTTTTATTACCGATAACTATGTAAGTATATTTTCTATTATTATTGTTTTAATTATCATTTATTCTTATTAAAGATTAATTTTGCTAACTACCATTTAATATCAGTTTTTTATACTCTAAATACTGATTATATAGAAGTTAATTAGTCAAGGAGAGAAAAAGATAGATGCAAAACTTAATTGATTTTATTAAATAATGAAAAAATTCTAAGCTTTAGAAGTCTATTTGGTCCCTCCGAGAAGGTCTTTAAGCTTTTTGATCTGAGCCGGATCAAGAAAAGTAGTCTGCGCAACCAATTGGGAAGGTAAATCATTGGCAAACAGAGCGGAGGAGATTTGCTGTGTACCGGGAGATTCACTGCTGAAACTAACAAATCCCCATGCCGGAGTTTTGCCGACATTCACAACAAAATGCAATAACCCTTTCGGAACCACAAAAGCATCTCCATCGTTAAAAGTCTTGGTGTAAACTTTGTTGGAGCTGGAAATAAAGCCAGCCACAACGGAGCCTTGTACCAATACCTGGAACTCTGTACCATGAGGATGAGTGTGTATTGGGACAACCCCACCGACACCCATGTCAAAACGAGCCATGGAAACACCCAGGTTGTTCAACCCTGGAATTTGACCAACTATTACCAGTGTGACCGCGGTTTTGATAGCATTAGACGTGTTACCAGCTATGTGAATGAAGGGACTAGGTCCCTCTTATTACACAAACAAAGCAGACAGCAAGAATGGAAATGATATCTGTCATTTCATAAGATTAATATGGGAATGATAACGGTCATTCCATGATCAGTATGAGAATGATAACGGTCATTCCGAAGATCAAATGTACACGGTTTGTCTCTTATAAAGACAAATTACTAACTGTTTGATCTTATCTTACTAACTGACATAATAACACGTGTCTCTGTTCAATGTTTATCCAACATTCTCCCCCTTAACATTGAACTCGACTCCTGTCTTCTTCGTCGTCTGCCTGATCTTCCTCTTTATCTGAAGAGTTGTTGAAGATCTTGTTGCCGTCAGTTTCTCCGCTTGAGAAATGGCCGTCTTGTTGCTTGAGAAATGGCCGCCTTGCCTCTGTTTCTCCATCTTGAGAAATGGTTGTCTTGCCTCTGTTTCTCCGAGAAATGGCTGTCTTGCCTCTGTTTCTCCATCTTGAGAAATGGCTGTCTTGCCTCTGTTTCTCCGAGAAATGGCTGTCTTGCCTCTGTTTCTCCGTTGAGAAATGGCTGCCTGCCTCTGTTTCTCCGTCTTGAGAAATGGCTGTCTTGCCTCTGTTTCTCCGCCTTGAGAAATGGCTGTCTTGCCGTCTGCAACACAAGCTCTGATACCAAATGAAGGGACTAGGTCCCTCTTATTACACAAACAAAGCAGACAGCAAGAATGGAAATGATATCTGTCATTTCATAAGATTAATATGGGAATGATAACGGTCATTCCATGATCAGTATGAGAATGATAACGGTCATTCCATGATCAGTATGAGAATGATAACGGTCATTCCGAAGATCAAATGTACACGGTTTGTCTCTTATAAAGACAAATTACTAACTGTTTGATCTTATCTTACTAACTGACATAATAACACGTGTCTCTGTTCAATGTTTATCCAACAGGGAAGGCCGGAGAAGGAAAAGTCGTCTACAGTGACTGTGTTTGGATCCTTGCAGTTGTAGCCTGTAGGACCTTGCGGTGTTTTAAAGTCTGCAACGCAAAAGTCTTGGACAGTAGCATAAGTACCGGAACCAAAAAACAGGATACAAATGAAGAAAGGAGTTATCATTTTTACAGACGATTGAGAAGGTTGAGTATCTCGTTTAGGAGGAGAACCATTTATATACTGATACAAGTACAATTCAGTGAACAAATATTAATGATGGATATTATTTAGGTTGGCCAGTCATTTATATTCCTTTTCCCATAGAGTTTAAACACTTATTAGCCCACAACTATAATCATTCTATACATCTGATCTATCATTTTTTCAATCTCTACCATATAGCTCCTTCACTATTTTCGTTGTATACATATGATTACATCTGTTAGGTAAAATGATTTGTATATATATCGGTCCACACCTACAGAAAACCAAACGAGTAGATTTGTGATAGATCGGGAATTTCCTAATTAAAAGTAATATCAGAAGACCAAATATACAAATGATTAAAATGAGGGGACTAATACCGTCTTGCTAATATAGATTCAAGGTTATTTATTTATTATGTGAATTATTATCTTAAAAATCAATGATAGTAATATATAAATATATATATTTATTACTATTATTGATTTAAAAACTACTGATAAAAATGTCATTTTAATTATTTCTCAAATAAAAATTAACATAACCTTATCAATGTATAGTTAAAAAATCATTTTTGTTATAAATAATAATGGAGTATTAAGTGTTATAGTTTAGTATCAAGATATTCATAATTATTTTTTTTACTAGTGTTTATATTTTTTTTTAAAATATTACTCTTTATTTAAATTATATAAAAATGTTTCATTACTAAAAATATTAAGACCAATCTGAAAGGCGACACAAATCTGTTTTCTTATCCACTTTTTAAAAAGCCTAATAATAGTTAAGATACATTAGCATTTATATATTATTCACCGTTCTCATTCTCATGTTTAACTGATATGGAATTTTGGTCACACTTAAAAAATTATTCTCTCGAAAAAAATGTCATTTTAATTTTATATCAATTGAATTTCCTCCGTCCACAACTATAATCATTCTCCATTCGATATTGTGCACTTTGGACCCGAAGGCCTGCACGACATTGTTTTTATCGACCACAAAAAGCTCTCGTACTAGTTGATATATGTTCTTACTTATATACCATTTATCATTCACATGTTTAACCGATGTTGGACTTTGGTCCCACCTAACGTATTCAATATGTGTAATGCGTATTTTCAGTATGTGTAATGTGGGAAACGATTATTACCATGAAGAATTATGTGTTTAGTGTCTTACAACACTATTGATTGCTTACATCTATATTCTCACATCTTATTACAACCTTCACTCAACTATACCTATTATGTTTGACAATTATAGTTACGATTTTTGGAGTAAAGCCATTATCTCTCTCCTCATATCCAAAGTTATTCCCCTCACCAACACTTCCTAACCCCTAGAAACCACTTATGCCTTAGGATTGTATATCCGTTCCTAAACCCTAATGAAATTCATATGACCATGGTTCATACTAGAAAGAGCTATAATTCCAAAGGAAAAAGTTCCTCCTGCTCTAAAAACATCGATCTAAAGAAGAAAATCACGCATCACTTCAACGCCCGTGATCGTACCAACATGCAAAACAATAAATTGATGACCACGGTCTCTCACTTCCTTATCCAAGGCTCAGGTGGTACCTCTATGTCACTGCAAGCAACCTTCTAGTGACCATACATGGCCATCATCTTATGTACATGTGGGTTTGTTTCTTCCCTCTAACTCGACGCATGACCTCCTAGACCAAGATCGTGCTTGCAGGCTTGCTTTGGAGTAGGTCTACAATCTGATGTAAATTTCCTTCTACTCAATCTCACCCATGGAATTTGAGAAGGATGAAGATGACCCGTCGAGGCAGATTTTGGTACCCCTAACTCTAAGTTTGATTAACTTACTACTATTCTTTTGGGTGATTAGTGTCTCTTTCAGTAGGATTTTCTAGCTCATGGACCACACGACTGTGGCAACATTCATCTCAACATCTTCACTGACACACCAACTTCTATAAACTCCTCTCAAACCACTATGTCTCTGACACACAAGTGATATCTGGTATGAGCATCTCCATAATTTAGTTGAATAAAACTGAAACTTATGAGACTGATAAGACCTTAAGAATAAAAACAAGCACACTCAAATATTTTTAAAGCCAAATAATTAAAAGATTTTTCATAGAGTTTTTGATAAGGTACAATGTTCTTTAGAATGGTGTGGGTTGTTTGTTTTTTTTAAAAAACAACATAAGAAATGATTCAGTCTAATAATTATACGGTAGCTTGACTTGTGTTATAAGATTTATACCCAATTCTACAATATGCATATGTTCTTTTTATGCCCTTCCATTTTGAGTTGAGGTGTAAATATATAAAGTTTTAGTATATATGTATGACTACTTATTTGTTTGAAAAATAGACTCTAAACCTATGATCCCCATCTGATTGCAACAAGGTTTATTTTTATTACCAACTTTGAACAATATTGTTTAAGTGAATAAATGCATTGAGTGATTTAGCCTTTTATTTTAAGGGAAATAATAATGTATAGTTACAAAAATTATCAAGAAATGAATAAATTATTTATACTTAGACTAATATTTTATATGATAAGGACCCCAAACATCAGTATGTATGAAATCTAAAACATTTGTAGCATAAAAGATAAATTTTTAAATGGGTAAAGAATGTGATTTTTTTATATTGACAAACATCTCAAAATTATATTCATCACTTAAAATAGTATAAATATTGCATTTTATTAGGACAACAAACATAAAATTATTAGATGAATGACCAAGTATCTTGTGTCATCCTTTATTTAGAGAATAAAATGATATTTGGATACGACTGATATAAAATATGATAGTTAAAAACCGACTCAATTCTAAACCTTTTCGAATAAAGACTCGATGGTGGAATATTTAAAGGAAATTGACTTCATGGTTCTTCAATTATGTAGAGAGTACTTTTAGACTTCGTTTTAAAAAACACCTTCCATGTTTGTTTATCCTTCACAAACAATCAAAATTATGAAAATCAATTAAAAAACATAATTGTCTGAAGTAATTTTAGAAATATATAAAAAGAGTTTTGGTAATTTTAGATCATGGAGTTGTTTAACATAACAAGTTTATTAGTTTAGGTAAGAATTTTATAATAATATGTATGTAAGATATGTACTTTTCACCACTTTCAACCATAATAAAATGCTTACCATTACACTGACACTTTTGAGTCATAAGATTGGGATTTTGAGTGGTATGATGACTAACACCATTATTGGTAGACCATGAGAGTTATCATTCATGTTCTCGTATAACAATGTACACATCTTGCTCTGGTTAATCTCTTGATTGATCATTAGATTTTGTTTCTACGCAACAAGAATCATCTCTAAAGTAACGTACAACTCCTGAATAACCATATCTACCATATATGTGACATTTAGGTTTGAAATGTGCTAATTTTCCTCCACTGCCACCTCTGTATATCTTATTCTTCTAAATTTATTTATATTGTATATTCTACTTATATTTCCTCTTATTTTTCGTCTAATATAATTGTAAATATTCTCTCTTTGATTATTACTATTTTGATATTCGTTTTCTTCTTTTTTAGAAGCACAATTGGTTGATGCCAAACTTAGATTAGCTATTGTAACTTTTAGACTAATAAATTAATATACTTAGCATATAAACGTTAGTACAATGATTTGTAGATCCATTTAATTAACTATATCTTTATTAGTGAGACTCGCCAATATCAGTGTATATTTAAGGTCTCGACGAGCTAACACTTGACGCACTAAATCATCAATAGATGCTGGACTTCCAGAAAGAGTAATATTATTAGTTATATTGTTAATTTTATGTAGATATTGTTCTATTGTTTGATTATATTTTCGTGTTTTTTAAAATTTACTTAAGAACTAAGTGATTTTGGATTTGATGTTTGAAAGACTTACTGGTGAATCACATAGTCTTTTAAATGACTTGTCTTGTATCAGATGAGCAATTATCTTAGTCTATATACCATTGTACAACCATTCTAATAAGATTTGACATGTTATTATCCAGTATTCAAAGTATGGATCTTATTTTTGTTTGATTAATGTTTTTTCAGTAAAACATTTAGGATGAATTGGTTTTTAACCGTTAATGAAGCCGCCAAGCTTGTTTCCTCTAATGATATAAATAACATAGTCTTCCAAATTATGTAATTTCATAGGTCCAAATTTATATAATTGAAGGAGTTTATATAAATATATGTAAGTGCTAGGTGTAGGCTATAAGTAACTCGAGAACATAAGTACTACCAAAGACTACACGTAGTTAAAAATAGACATCTAAAGGCATATATACATTGACTACTCAAATCTCTCAGGCATAAGTTAGGGCTGAGACTTAGGTGTAAAGAAGTTTTCTTGAACCTAAGGGAAAACTCTGATGAAGGAAAAATGAATGTTATTTCCAAAGACCGAATGTGTATTTTGATCATTTATGACGCTCAAGGTGCATTGCATTGTTACCGAATGGATTCTGAAAATACCTAGAAGTTTTAAGAGGAAGCTAGAACACTAAGGGTCTGAATTAATATTTAATCTCAGGCTTTAATCAAAGATTTTTTAGATCAAACCGTGCTTTATGGGATAAATGGTATAAGCATCCATTGTATACCTGTTGTTGTATATATCATAATTACAATCGTGTCCTATATATTGTCTTGTCTACCCAAATAATAAAATTAGTTTGCAGGTTCTAATATGATGTAAATTGATATATTCACACATTATTGATCATATATATATATATAACTAGAGTTGAGTATGAGTTGAAGCTATAGGTTGTGTGAGAGAACATTTGAAAGATTTTAAAAGAGAAATAGATGCTTTGATATAGTAAGGTAGATGATAAATACTTGGAGACATTCTGAGATTTATAATTCCTTCCTAAGTTAGGATTGCTTGATAACAAATATGAGTGGTTGAGTGAATCTTGTTGTAACCTCGTATATATAAAATATATATTTGTCGCACGTAGATGTAGGATTAATTCACAATCTAAGCTATATTATTTTTTAACTTATGTTTGCTTAGGTTTAATATTCTTGTTTATTTTTTTATTTAGGTACAAATCTAATATTTGAGTACGAGCCCAAACTATTTGGTTCATCTATTCTCGTTGCACATTCAATACTATCACCAAACGGATTTCGGTTTGAGTGGTTGAGCTTCGGCTACCGCTGTTAAGAATTCGGCCATTGTTGATGCTTGGATGTTATTTATTATTCTGACGCATAAGGATCTCTAAGAGAAGTTTGCCTAACAATAAGATATCTACTGCTGAGAAATTATTCCGTTGACATCCTATATGTATTAACTGACCCTGAACAAAGATCGGAAAATCGTTAAGCATGGTTAAAATCTTGTTACTCTAATAAAAAATTAAAGATATAGATTTACATTAGTTTTGCAAAAATATAGCATTAAAGAAATTGATTACATTAAATTTTATTTATTAATTGTAAATCTATGAACCAAAAATAATATTTTCTAGTTTTAACAATACAACAAATCATATTATCAACAAATAGACACATTAGACATATCAAATATGCTAGGTACGACCAAAATCTCACTTTGATTATATATTGTAATGCTAAATGATATATAAGTAGTATGAGGAATTTTGGGAGTGAACCAAAAGGACAACTATATGGATCTTCGGGCCCAAAGCAAAACATATCTTACTAATCTAGAGATCATATTATTCACAGTTATATGCATAAAAAGATTATATGATCCACATATTTCCAACAATTGGTATCAGAGCTCCAAACCCGGACAAAGTATTTTTTTGGTTGAAATATTCAAGTGACGAACATTATAGGTTAGTCAAGCTAAAGTTGAATGATATCTTGCAATGATAAGTAAACGAAGCATACAAAGGAGATAACAAAAAATCTAATTTAACAACAAGTAAGAAGAGGTCAAGTCCCTTGAGTACATCCTAATGCAAGCCAAAAACTGCTCATGATAAAAATGTGCAAATAAAAGAAGTAAACAAAGAAAGTTAGAATTTCATTACTATGGCCATGGGATCTTGATGTCATGGAATCTGTAACAAAGGTCTGAGAGGATGCATTGGGATAATACGGAACCCAGTGAAGTGAAATCACTGAAAATCCTAGAGATCCTCTCTATTCAAATATGGTATACCACCACATAAAAAAGTGGCACACCAAAGATGGCTAAGGCGGGATGAATAAATGGTCTAAAAGTTGGCAGTATGTAGGAAACTAGTCCAATAGGTGGGAACATAAAGGAAAAAAATATTATGATAACAAGACTCCAAAATAAGCTGAGAGAAAAGACACTCTATCATAAGATGGTTAATCGATTCAGAGGATTTATTACAAATAACACAAGTAAGGGGGAATTATATCCCCGCGTGAGTAGTGTTTCCCTAGTAGTAAGCTTCCTAAGAATAATCAGCCAGATGATAAAATAATTTATAAGAATATTATGTTTATTCCAAATACAAATTGGTCCAATGTACTTCTGGAGACGATGGCCCAATGAAGTGGTAAGTGCTACTTATTATGAATTTCCTACATTGGTTACGGATTCGAAGCTTGGTACCCTCCACATCAAGAGAAGGGATAAAATTGATCATATTACTTATTATGAATTTCCCACACTAGTTACAGATTCAAAGATTGGAACCCTTCACATCAATAGAGAGGGTGAGATAGATTATGTTACTTATTTCGACCAGATGTGTTTAATGCGATATTCGACCCGAGAGGATATGGTTGGGAAAGTTCCAGGCGTCGTAGATGATGATATTTGATACTTTAATTTTTATGCACATTATAGAATACCAAATAATAATCTGACCATAATGGTCAATGATTGAATTAGGGAAAAGAAATGGGTCATACTAGAGGAAAATGGAGACGTAATTGCCAATTTCAGCTTTGCAAAGTTGAAAGACGATGGTTATAAGTTCGAGGGTATTCGTCCACCCTCAGCTAAAGAAGGAGTCGATGGGCATATTTCAAATTCTTTTATCTTTCACATTTTCCATGAGAACACAATTACATCAAATTGAGGAAGGTTTTTTATTTAAGACGGACCAAAAGTATTTGAGGGAGGGGGGGGGGGTGATTCTATATTTTTAGGTCGAGAATCCCAAGGTCGCCCTCACCTAAAGGCAACGTATTCTTTGACCATGCAACTTTGGAGGCTGTAATTTTCACTTCAAGACCAGTCCAAAAAAACATCAAAACAGCTTGGAAAAATCTTTGAGGACTCTAATAAGGATAACGAAGGTAAAAGACTAATAGACTTTCCCGCAAGGAGCACAAATTTGATAAGTTCCAACCTTCCGGTGTGTGAGCGGTGCTTGGAAGTCCAAACATTTATATGAACAATGATCTTATAAAGTGGAGGTCTACAGTCATTGTCAGATAGATGAGATGTGATTATATTCTCGCTCGATTGTGGGAGTGAAGACTTATTATATTTTGGCTCGAGTAGCTTCTGACGTGCCACATCCTCGGGAATGATTCCTTTGTATATGAAATTTTGAAAAGTAACCGCATCGGGACTTATTTTTTGAGGGTCGGACAGCCTTGGTTCCCTGATCCTGGGGCTCATGGTCTGTTCCCTGGTTGGATCTTCGCGTCCGATCCGTTTAATGCCTTTATGACTCTTGAAAGAAAAATTGGTTATGCTTTTGTTTTCTTAGTATTGGGCCTCCATGTCTGTCTTGGGGCTTTCAAGCCCATCTGTGAAAACGAATCATCACTCTCTTTGAGTTAGTGTATTATACGTCCGGATTCATTCACCACTACTCACTGAGAAAACCGGACAGGGGTAATTCGGGCAATAAATGCCCACTGAACTATCCGGACAAGACAAAAGTATTAAAACACCAAACACCTTTTGACTAAGCTAGGTGCTAATCTACTTAAAAACTAATGGGTCTTTAAACTCGATCTGGTTTCACAACTTGACCCGAAATCCCATGGGTCTATAATTAAGGGTATAAATACCCAACTGCATTGATTAATGAGGGTAATGAACATTTAATACAACCATGTAGCTTAAATCTCTCACTACAATACACCCAAACATTTAATACATTTAAAACTCTCTAAAACACTTGACTATATTACCCTCAGTTTAAAATAAACCACACCAAATTGGCGACCATAGTGGGAGGAGAAGGTGTCTGAATCTAGCATTCAAAACCAGCAAGAAAAACCAGTTCGGATGAATCCGGACGAGCAAGCAATGCCACCACATTTGATAGAAGTGGTGGGAGAGAACGATGAGTACACGGTCGAAGAATAAGACAGGCTGAAAGCTGAAATAGAAGCGTTGAGGGCCTCTACCAATGACATCCGGAGGGTGCAGGACTATTAGTGTAGCCATTGATTATATCTCCAAATGGATAGAAGCGGCCCCACTGGCAGGAACTACTTCGAAAGCTGTTATAAAATTTATCTTATCTAACATTTGTTACAGATTTGGGGTTCCACAAAAGATAACCACATATAATGGGCCACAATTCGATAACAAGGATATGGAGAATTTCTGTGCCTCCCCGGGAATTCAACATTGTTTTTCTTCTCCTTTCCACCCACAAGAAAATGGTCAAGTTGAAGTGGAAAACAGGACCATCTTGTCCGGTTTAAAAAAGAATTTAGAAGGGACTGCAGTAAAGTGGCCAAGCCACTTACAATAAGTATTATGGGCATACCAATAGATGAAACTCTTCCATCATACAGAGTTCACTATTATTCTGAACTGGCTAATGAAGTGGCAATCAGAAGTCAGTTGGACTTAATAGAAGAAAAAAGAGTTAAGGCTCATCTTAAAACCACCAATTACCAAGGCTTGATGAGGAGCAGATTTGCTTCTAAAATCAAAATAAGGGATTTTCGGCCAAGGGATAAAGTATTAAGAAACGTTTTCTTGCATACTAAGGAGAAGCAGTTCGGCAAGCTAGCTCCGAACTGGGAAGTGCCTTATGAGGTCTCTGAAAAACTTAAGCCTAGGACATACAGGCTTCAAGACAAAGATGTAAGAATCTTAAAGCACCCCTGGAATATTGAACACCTCCGCTTATATCTGGAATGAAAGTTGTGTACATATTTACTTATTTAAAGTCCATGTAAATATTATGGGGCATACTCTTTCCTACCCTGGTGGCGCGGGGAGGTTTTAATAAGGTGTCCAGGTTTTTCAATAAAATTTGATGCCTTATTAAAATGTTCGGAGTGGTTTGATTATCATACTCTTTCCTACCCTGGTGGCGCGAAGAGGTTTTAATGAGATGTCCGGGTTTTTTCAATAAAATTTGATGCCTTCTTAAAATGTTCGGAGTGGTTTGATTACAATTTCTTTAAAGTCTTCTAAGGATCTTTGGCAGATCGGATTATTTTGGTTGAATGATAACCATTAAACACATGTCATCAAAGATTTTAAACACTCTCATCTTAAATACTTGTAAATAAACTAGGGCTCTTTAAACATTAGCCACTAAATTTAAGCAAGTATAAAACATAACAAAAATTTAGCAAGGTAAACCTGTCCGGTTATAAACCGGATGATAACATGAGAACATAAAATATTCCTTGGCCATCCAAGGACTTTAAGTTTAAATAAAGCCTTAACCAAACTCAAACCGGACATGGTTACAAAAATTCCTTGGCCATCCAAGGACTTTAGTATTTCACAAAGTTAAGAAAAACAAGTAAGAAAAGATAGTTAAAACCTTAGGGCTTTTTCCCTTCGGATGTTCCTGCATCGTCTTTTTTCTTAGGATCTTTGGGTTCACCACTTGAACTCTCTCTGGTTCCTTCTTCCTCATCAGTGGTAGAATAGATCCCACATGAGTAATTCTTCTTATCACCATATACTAGTGTGTGGAATGGAATGTCCTCATACTCCACGAATTCCCACAAGGGACCAAGTGTTCTCCTCGGAAACTTCTCGTGAAAGAGAAGTACCATGTCAGACTTTACTTCAGCATACCTTTTTTCCAATGAATCATTCACCTTGTTGGTGTACTTATCTATGCTGGTCTGAATCCTCTTTTCCTGCTCCTCCACCAAGTCTTCATTCTCCTTGGTTGCCTTGGACACAGTCTCTTTAAGGGAAATATTGTCACCGGATAGGGTTTGGATGGCATCGTCTTTAGGCTTCATATCTCCCTTCAAGGTGAAAAGATATTTTTCCAAACCGGAGCACTTAGTTTGGAGCTTTGTGTTAGACGTCTCCGAAGTGACCAGCTTGTTTGCCAGATCTTCCATCTCCTTCTTCAACTCCTCAAGCTCCTTCTTTAATGCCTCAATACTCTGGTTGGAATTGAGGAGGTCAATTGACGAAGTCTCCTTGTTTGTGTTGAGGGTGTTCATGAGGGCAGACTGATTTTTTAATTGACTTTCCAAGTTTAGTACTGGGTGAATATGGCCTAAGAGAGAGTGGGTCACCATATCGTGTTCCCCAGAAACGGTAAAGGACTTGCTATTGAAAGTCACCATATTGGAGGAGCTTGGAGGAAGGTAAGGGCCATCAAAGTCATCTTTCTACTCCATCAACATCCCCTCCAGTACCTTCCCCAAATTGTAGATCGCTGGGAATCTGCTCTGCTAAGGTGGGATTAGTTGGGTCTGCTCTGCTAAGAAAGAGAAAAAGACAAATAAAACTGAATACTTACTTGTGCTCTTCCACCTGCTGGTGAACATGCTAAGGTTAACATTAGCCTTGATTATTCTCCCATTCTCCCATGTCCCATTGATGAATAGGAACTGGGTCTTCTATTTTTTCTCTGACTCCAACAAGTCATCCACCACTTTGAAGTTGTCTCCCATGTTTTAGTTATAGAATTGGATTTGATGGTTTTTTCATAGGCTGGCCACTGCGGCGAATTGTTCCATAGGGAGAGGAATGCTAGATAGCCTCGATGCCATTATACTAGCAGGGAGTTTATACCAAGCATTTGGACTCAACTAGCTTGGATAAAGTTTGATCAGGTGAAAATACCTGACGATTTCTGTATCCAAGGAGAATTTGAGCCCCCAGTTGAATAGCTCAGTGTAAATGACAATCTCGTTGAGCTTGCAGTCCATCAGAGTTTTCGGTGTGACTAGTACTCTCACCTTCACTGATTCTGGGATCCCCCACTTGGTTCAGATCCGGCCTAGCTCAGCGGTGTGAGTATAGACATAGTTTATGTTCCGCATGGGAAACAAATACTTCAAATTAACCTTCTCAAAGCAAAGTCCCACCTTGCCCTCCAAGCACTCCGGTAGCTCCGGATGAGCCAGTCCCACCTTCACTTTGCCCTTTCCCTTTTTGTCAGAGGTAGCGTCCTCAGTTTGTCCAGAGGCTTCAGTCTAGAGGGGGGCCTCTTCAATACTATCTTCCATTACTTCTTCCATTATTGTGGAAGGCTTACCAATTGTCGAGGATAGAGGAGTGTCAGCTTGTGGCTCAGTGGTTTGTCCGGATGGCTGAGCACCAGTTTCTTCTAGAGGTCTGGTGTCCGGTTGGGGCTCAGCTCCGGAGGACTTTGTTTGAGAAGTTATTTTAGTTGCCTCGGATCAAGACGGCTTGTCTCTAGGGGCTCTTATAGATATCTCCAATCCGGAGGCTTTATCTTTGGTTGCTAACTTAGAGGCCCTCGTTTTGGAGGACTTTGGTTGTGAGCCAGTTGCTTGGCCTTTCACCAAGCTTGTTGTCCGGCGAGGGTTGGTTTTCTATGGGGACTTTTCAATGTTAGATCCCATGGAGATAAATGAAGAAGGTTTCCTAACAGTTGATACCACTTTCTCTTGAGTAGTAGAAGGTTGAGACTCCTGAAGAGAGGAGCCTGACAGGATTGGCGAGAGGTTTGCTTCGAATAAGCGTTTAGGTTTTGCGCTTTTGGTGAAAGACGATCCTTGATCAGCTTCTATGGATGGTGTATCAGAGTTATTAAAATCTCTCTCGTTCGACTTTTTTCGCTTTCTCTAGTTCAGAAAGATTCAACCAACCGCCTTTTACAAGAGCGTTTCTCGTTGTGAACATAAAACTATCCAAGAGAGGTTTTGAAAGAAAAGGTGAAAAGCTCTGAGCAAAGAATTGTAGAGTGGTGAAGATGGTGAAACGGTAAAAGAAAATAATTTATATATTAGTAAAGAAAAAAGCTACTGATACCTAGGAGGAGACAAAAATTTTCAGGTAATGATTGAAAACGAAGATGACGTAAGAAGCATTAAATGCAGAAGTTACTTTTCAGGCTTAGTGGGAGTGCCGTTCTAGAGAGAAAACGGTTAGTAAGACAAATCAAAATGCAACACATGTCCCATGATCCAAAGAAAAACTCTTAGAATTTTGAGAAGAAATCAGTCCGGATAAACTTCAAACCAAACGCATAAACGGGCCGGAAAATGTTGTTGCTGACTAAATACGTTTTTTAGTCGTGCCAAATACCTTTGAAAAAGCCTAAAAAAGGGCCTACTGATACGTCCAGATTCATTCACCACTACTCACTGAGAGAACCGGACAAGGGTAATTCGGACAATAAATGCCCACTAAACTATCCGTACAGGACAAAAGTATTAAAAAACTAAACACCTTTTGACTAAGCTAGGTGCTAATCTACTTAAAAACTAATGAGTCTTTAAACTCGACCCGGTTTCACAACTTGACCCGAAAGCCCATGGGTCCATAATTAAGGGTATAAATACCCAACTACTTTTATTAATGAGGGTAATGAACATTTAATACAACCAGGAAGTTTAAATCTCTCACTACAAAACACCCAAACATTTAATACCTTTGAAACTCTCTAAAACACTTGACTAAATTACCCTCAGTTTAAAATAAACCACACCAGTGTACACGTATGAATCGCTTGAGCGACAGGCGAGTTCAAACGCCTATGCACGCCTACTGGGCTAGGCTAATGATTTCCTATCGCTTTTGTAGCTGGTAGTGGCTTCCACGTGTTACATTTTTACTCGAAGCGTGTCTGGTCACAAGTTTTATCAGGAAACTCTTCACCTTCTCGTGGCTCTTTTCCTTTAGACTTCCCCATATAGAAGTCCGTTGAGGCACAAGGCTGCCTATAAATAAGCCTTCTCCTAATTCACCATTTACTACCACAAATAAATTTCAGTGTGAGAAAGTGTCATTCTCGTTCGTTCTAGAGATAGAAACTGCTGTGCTTATGAGAAAGAACGTCTCGAAGAGAAACCAAAAGCCTAAACAGAAAAAGAAGCCTATGTTCGGGTTCATAGATTACGCTAGCATTACTGATAGAGCTGAAGAGTATCGAGCTTTAGGATTAATTTAGGATTCTGCTAAAAATATCCATACATCAATTCCCGCTCCTCACGATCCGGTTTGGTCATCACCACTGCCCTTAGAAACATTTTTGCCTCAAGAATTACCTGTTATCTAGACCCCAAACCTGGTATTTATTTCTTCAAGCAATCTTACCCCGTGCTCTCGTGTCCGTCCTTTTGGTGACTCAAAACCTAACCCAGTAACTCTTGTTGGTGATTTTGCCGGTCCCTCCGCACCCGAGCATCGTTCGGACTGGTGTTAATACCGCTGCTACCCCTTGGGGCGTTGCTCAACAAGACGCAGAGCGTCAGAGAAAAGAAAAGGTTTCCTTGAAAGATCTACAAGAGAGTGATCCCCAGTATAAGTGCATCGGCAATAGCTCAAGCTTCGTTAATCCTGCTACGATCAAGACTGACATCTCAATCCGTCCAAATTTTTTGGAAGAAGCCAACCCTGCAGATGTTGAAGAGAAAATGACCATCGTTGACGAGGCCCCGGAGCTGCCCATTGAAGTCGATCCCTAAGAGGGACACCAATCAGAAGAGGAGGTTGCGGCCGGAGGCGAAGGGGCCGCAAATGCTGTTCCTCCCAAAGAGCCACTCCCACGTGAAATCGAAGTAGTAATAACGACCAGCTATCATCAGAGTTTGTGCAGGGATAATCTTATCACCTTATTGAGGGTAAGTACTTATATTATACCCCAAAGGAGTAGTCTCAGTTAGAGGTCAAATGGGTCATACCGAAAAATGTAAACGTGCGTTTTCCCGTTCCTAGGGAGAAACCGTTATCTATCAGGACCCGAGAGATAATTATTTTTACTGATCTCTTCAACTGGGGTCTTAGACTTCCGCTGGATCCCGAATTTTGAGGTATTTTGAAATTCTCGGTCTTTTCCCGTCCAAGCTAACCCCCAACTCCTGGTATACACTAATGTCCTGTATCATGGCCTCCCGGCTGTCCGATCATCCTATGCCAATGGAGGAATATGTTGCAATGACCGGCCTCTCTAAGTTACCCAAGTTTCCTTTCTTTTACTCCTCTCTGGGCAATAGCTGGGAGATAGTCAATGATTTCCTAGAAGGTGATAAGTCGTGGAAGCATTAGTTCGTTTTTATCCAAGACCTGTTATTTCAGTCTGCAAGGAGCATATCCAGAAGATAAAGAAGGATTATTTAAACCTGTAAAGGTGACCTTCCAAAAGCTTAAATATTTCATAGGCAACTATCGGTGCTTCAAAAATACCAACTTGATAGGCAGTAACCTATGGCGGTGCTCAAATGAGCCTCTGATTACAGAACAGTCGCCCCAGCCACCCAACTTAGTGGACTTGGTTACAAAGACCGATGCACCTGATGCGAACTTATTTATACCCAAGCGTAATAGGGCGCCAAATAAATGTTCCAAGTCTGACGAACTGGCCGAGCAGGAAAACAAAGACGAAGCCGATGTTGAGGGGAAAGATCTGGTAATCGCTGCGGGTGGTGGGACTACCGTGGTCCTTAGTTATCGCGGTGCCAACGGTAAAGAAGAGGAGGTTAAGAGGAAAATGAAGATATATGTGGCCGACGATAGTGAGGCCAAGAGGTCCAAAGTGCCAAAACAAAAGGTCGGCCCTAAGACGTGAAAGGTTAAAACGACTCTGATGGTCGCCGAGAAAACTACTATCCCAGCTCTTTTTGAACAGTATGGAGAAGGTGTCAAGGCTGGGGATTCTAATGCACCAGCATTTCCCTCGACGGAGAACGCCACTGTAGTGGTGATTGCTGATGAGGACGAAACTGGTGAGCCTACACCCGAGAAAAAGAAAGGCGGTCATGCTGATGGAAATAAGGTTGCTAGAGCATCGTCTAGCGGGACGAAATTTCCCGTGGTTTTGCTGCCTGGAAGTTCAAGTACCTTTCCCCTAAAGTGTACTGATTTCCTTTCTTTATCGCTATACTGCATGATCGTATTGTTGGCTATAAAAGAACGACGGGCGGGGCAACTGAGCCAAGATTTTTCAGACGCTAAATAACATATAGCTGAGTAAGAGAAAGGACTTAAGGAGAGGGATGATGGCCAAAATCTTATGGAAGAGAGAGCTAAATACGCGAAAGAAAAAACAAAGAAATTTGAGGCGGAGTTGACATCCCTTCAGGCAAAGAAAAACTCCATGAACAACTCTCTTTCGCGAGTCAAGAAAGATCAAATTCAGTGCACATATATTTTAAGGTGCTCTATATTCCAAGGGAGTCGCAAGAGTCGCTCGTGTTTGTCTTGAAGTCTGTAGGCTTTTATCTTTTGTATGCAGAAAAAATCTTCACAAAACCATATCCCCGACCTTGAATTCCCGCCGGCAAACTCTCGATATGTATTGACTCCTCACGAGGGTCTGATAATGTAACGTGTTTAAGTGCCCTCGACTTTGTCTCTCATCTCACAAGTCCAGAGCAAAAGATCGGTCGTCTCTATTTCTTTCCTCACAACAGCTTCTGACCCTGAAGGAAGGGAAAATTATCTCTGTAGGGGTTACCGTGTCGATTCCATAAACAAGAGCATATGACGATTCGTGTCTGGCTGTTGAGGAGGTTGTGCGGTAGGCCCAAAGTACTTTCAGTAGGTAGTCCGGCCATTTTCCAGCTTTTTCTTATAAGTTCTTCTTGAGTTCATCCATGATGGTCTGGTTCGTGTCTTCGACCTAGTCATTAGCCTGCCGGTGGAAAAGTGTTGAAAAACACTGTCTGATTCTATGAGACGAACAAAAGGACTACATTTCATTGCTATAAAACTGTGGACCGTTATCCATGGTGAGTCTCTAGGGAATTCCATACCTACAACAGATGTTTGACCAAATGAATTTGATGATATCTATAGTCTTCGTTACATATAATGGCTCGGCCTCGACCCAATTGAAGAAATAATCCACCGCGACTACTATCATCTGTCTTCCGCCGGACGTCATTGGTAACGGCTCGGCCAGATCAATTCCCCATTGGTCAAACGGGAGGCCTTCTGAGATTGACTCCAAAGAAGTAACGGGTGTGTGGATTATGTTCGCGAATATCTGACATGTATCGTACGTTTTTACTATACCTTTCGCGTCGGAAGTTATGGTCGGCCAATAGAATCCCGTAAGAAAAACCCTCCTTATTAGTGCTTTTAATTCGCAATGAGCGGATCCTTCTCCGTCGTGGAGTTCAGACAGAATTATTTGTGATTCGTTTGTTCCCAAACATCTTAACAACGGTCTGCTAAAAGATTTCTTGTAAAGAACATATCTCAGGTGTACGTAGCCTCAGGCCTTGTTTTGTATTTTCCTTGCTGACACTCTGTGTTCCGGTAAAACAAATTATGCTAGGAAATTTATAATGTCTTTCCTCCAGTCCGACAAGGCTAACGATGATATTTGACAGCCGATTTCGGGTCAGTTTTCTAGCTCTGTTTTTTTGATGATTGACGGATTTTCCTCAGTTAGTATCCATGGGTAATTGTTCGAACAAGAAGCAGACTTTAAGGAATCCGAGACTACATTCTCCGCTCTGGGAACATGCTCGTATGTTACCTTTGTAAAAGAGGCAACCAAGACGCGTAGTGTAGCTAAATATTGAACAAGGTGTTCTTTTCTGACTTCTGACGCACCCGATGCTTGATTTATCAATAACTGAGAATCACTAATGAGGTGTACCTTCTTGGCACCACATACGTGCACCAACCTTAATCCAGCCAGCGCGGACTCATACTCAGCCTCATTGTTAGATATGGTGAAACCGAAATGAATTGCATGGTGCATCGCTACTCCCAAAGGTGTGGTGATTTGTACGCTGGCCCCACATCCACTGATATTTGACCCGCTATCCGTTCGGATTACCCATTCTTCCGGTTTACTAGCCTCGACCAAATTTGTTTCCTCTGGTCAGCTTGAAGGAAATTCTACCAGGAAATCAGCCAGAGTTTGGCCCTTTATCGTCGTTTGGGGTTCAAAATCAATATCGAAATCGCCTAATTCTACCGACCACTTGGACATCCATCCAGAGATGTCTGGTCGTTGTAACACGTATTTTAGAGGGAAAGATGTTCTTAAGATTATCGAATGAGCCTGAAAGTACGCTCGCATCTTTTGCGTCGCGCTAACCAGAGCCAAAGCCAACTTTTCGAGCTTAAAGTATCTCGTTTCAGTGTCTAATAAAATTTTTCTTACGAAGTAAACCGGGTCGGGTGTGCTTCACTGACTAAAGTCACACTTACTGCATAGTTGGAGACCGATACGTACAAAATACAAGTTTCTCCCTTCAAAGGCTTTGTTAAAAGGTTTGGGGATGAAAACTAATTCTTAACCCCAAAAAAGCCTCGTCGCGGACTGTTGTCCATGCAAACGCTTTGGCATTTCTTAAAACCTGAAAAATGGGGCACACTTGTCAGAAGAACGGGAGATAAATCGATTTAAAGCTGCCAACCTCCCCGTTAGTATCTGTACTTCTTTGACGTTTCTTGGGGGTGTCATGCTACTTAAAGCTTGCAACTGGGTCGGGTGTGCTTCAATCTCTTTTTCGGTGACTAAGAAACCCAAGAATTTCCCGGACCGAATGCCAAAAGAGCATTTCTTAGGGTTCAGGTTGAGGTTTATATCCCTTAATCTGTCAAATGTTTCCCTCAAGTCAGCTAGATTATCTTCGTCAGTCCCACTCTTGACGAGCATGTCATCAATGTAAACTTTAACATTTCTACCGATCTGTTTCCCAAAAGCCTTGTTTACAAGCCTTTGATACGTTGCACCTGCATTTTTTAGCCCGAAGGGCATAACCTTGTAGCAGTATAATCCTTGTCCGATTATAAAAGTTGTGCTTTCCTGGTCAAGCGGGTTCAATTTGATCTGGTTGTATCCGGCGCACGCGTCCATACAAGAGATTAATTTATTTCTCGATTTTAAATCAACCAACTGATCGAGTCTCGACATCGGGAATGGATCTTTAGGGCATGCCTTGTTGAGGTCGGTGAAGTCTACGTACATCCTCCACTTGTCACTTTTCTTTTTTACCAAAACAGGGTTGGACGCCCATCGTGGATACTTTGATTCTTTAATATGCCTGACGTCTATCATCCTCTCGACTTCCCGAAGTATGATCTCTGTATTTTCCGGTGAAACATCCAGGCACTTTTGTGAGATTGGTCGGACATTTCGATTAACTTCTAGACTGTAGATAATTAAATTATCTGGAACCCCGGTTACATCTTCCGAGAACCAAGCGAACAGATGTAACCTTTCCTTCAACAACAAATCAATTTCTCATGAAAATTGGGTGATAAATTAGTACCGAGCTTCAAAATTTTCCCTTCCACAAACTCATAGTTTTCACATTCCTATCGGTATTGAATAAACCGGGGGCTTCTCAGGGATCCTCCTCCGATAGGTATCCCAAAAGAAGCCCCATTAATTGCTAATATTTTGCCTGTATTATTTCTTTGTCGTCCTTTTGTTGCTAGCGTGACTCGGTAGAATTCTCGTGTCGACTTCTGGCTGCTTCTAACGACGCCTACATTGTTACCGACCACATACTTTAGGCATCGATGAATTATGTATGTCACGCGCATTCGCAACAACCATGATTTGCCGAAAATCATGTTTTGCAAAGCGGGGGCGTCAATAACCACGAACATAACTGTAACTTCTTTGTTAAATGACCCACGGCCGAGCTGCACCATGCCTTCGAATACACCGATTACCATCGCCGTCGAACCCGTAAACCCAACGATGGTCTGATCTGACTTTGAAATTACCGGTGGTTTCTTCAACTGAGAAAAAGTAGACAAGAAGATTATATTCACGAAACTTCCGGTGTTTATAAGGATGTGACGAACCTCCTCTCCTACGATTGGAGCTTCGATCACGAACACGTCCTCAAGCGGGCCTACTATATCCCTCATATCATCATCGTCAAATCCTAGAATGAGCGAGGGACTCCCGCACAGATGAGGAGACGTTCAAGATTCTAATTGGGTTGCTAGATTTACGACATGCCGCTTTCAGGAAAAATTGGTGATTCCTGTCATTGAGTCGCCTCCAAAGATTGTTAGAGACTCGAAAAATTGACAAATACTACTTACCTTCTTCCGGCCTTCCAAGGTTTCTTCTTTGATGACACGATGACATTGCGATTAACATCGAGATCCAGATATTCTATTGATATATCGAAGAGGTCTGTTACTTATGTTATGGCCATCGTCGTTTCCGGTTTTGGTATTGCCACAATTTCTTTGGACGTTGCTCCTTGTTGCACCCATCTTTTTACGTAGTCAAGTAACTTTCCATTTTCCACCAGCATCTGTATTTCCTTTTTTAAAGAGATACAATCCTTTGTGTCATGCCCTACATCCTCATGATATCTACAGTAACGATTGTTCCTGTTCTCCCGAGGGATCTCGATTGGAAATGGTCTTCGGTAGATACCACTCTTTTTTGTTTTCTTATAAATGGTTGACACACATTCGGGTAACCACTTGGTTATTTTGCTTGTTTTTCCAATGACTGTGACGTTTGGGTCTTAATTGGATTTGACTGGGGCTTCGGAGGAATTGTACTAATTGGTTGAGGTGTCGGGTTATAACTTGACTGGTATATTGAGAGTGACAACCGCAGCCTGCATGCTCTACTGCACTTGAGCGGCTAATTCAGATGCCTCTGTCTCCTATATCAGTATCTACTTTTCCACCCGTGCCAACATAACGAAAAAGGTAAATTCCTGTTTCCTTGTTACAACTTGTTTCATTGGTCCTGGGAGTAATCCTAATCGGTATCCTGTTAAAGCAATGTTTTCTTCGCAGTGGTCGAGGTCGGTTTTAGCATCAATGAAACGCCGGGTATAGTCCATGAGGCTTTCGCCTACCTTTTATCTGCAGTTGACAATCGTATCTTCATTTTCCCGAAAACTCTTGCTTCCAACGAACTACTAGTGGAGAACATCCTAAAGTTCTTTATGCAGCCTTGCGACAATCTGTTGTACCACTTTGAAGCCCGATCTTTGAAATTTATTGATAAAGCTATGTAAAGGAGCTTGTCGTCATTGTCGTAATGCAGCATAAAATTTTGAAAGCCTCTAAATGATTATCTGGATCCTTTTTGTCGTCGTAATGTTCTAACTTCTATATGTCAAATCATTTTGGGAGATGTCCCGACAATATTTTATCTGAAAATGGAGAAGCTCTCCAATTGAAGCCGAAACCATAGGCGCCACCCCCAAGGCCTTCAGTGGGGATCCCGTACAGACCCTCATTATTTGGGCTGGCGAACTGGCTATTGACCCTGTACCTATGTGTTTGGCTTCTCGACGGCTGCTATTGCACTTGTTGCAATACCACTCGTTTTTTCTTGCTTGTTGTCACTATTTCTTCTTTTTCGTGAGAATTCAACGTTCTCTTTTTTCAGTATTTTCTCTCTTGTGCTTTGGTGAGTTGAATAATCTTGATCTGTTGCGTCGGGATCTGCTCTTTCTGGTAAGCTTGTTGCATCTTATTCTGCGTTAGGATTCTCGCCCTAAAGAGTCATCAGTCGTGAAATCGGTTGAATCGTCACGATCCTATTTTGAAGGACGCTTAACCATTATTTCCACTTATTTTACTGGTTTTAAATCCCGAAGTCCTCTCCCAAGGGAGTAGTTTTTGTTTCGATCCTCATCTGAAGAGTCCTCTCTAGGTGTCAATTAACTGCTCATTGCCTTTCCCTTCTCGAATAGTTTTTTCATTCAACTCTTTTTCCTTTTCGGCGTTCAGCTTTGCAATTTCGTCGATTTGTTGTCTTCTTGTCATGATTAAAGTAGATTGCTTGTCCCGACCCTGTTCGTAGTGGTCGTGGTCAGGGAATCTCTCGCCTTCAGACAATGATCCAACTCGGGTTGGACCTTCCCCGATCCCGTCCCCAGTCTTTTCGTCATTCATATTTTAACTAGTCATGATTTTGAGGAAAATATGACCTTCATGTATCACTATTTCCCACAGACGGCGCCAATGATAAGATTAAATGTTATTAAGGTAGGTATCTTGGATTTAGGGTTTGATGTGACTAGAGAATAAAGTGTAAAGAGAGAAAGTAGAAAGAGAAAATATTTAATAATGCCCACCAATCCAGAAAAAAGGGGGGGTTCCCTTATTTAGTGGGTGAGGTGGTCCCCACCTTTTTTCCTTTGTGGTCCATCTATGTTCCTTATTTGCATTTACACCTTGGTGTCCCTCACTTTCCAAGACTTTGGGATATTTTCCTCTCACTATTGTTCCACATTAATAATGAATATAACAATAAAATAAATACATTTATTTTATTTAGTAGTCAATATTTCTAATCTCGAACCCAGTAATTTATTGCCTCATCAACTATCAATACATAAGAGGGTTGTTTTGATCTCGTCATTAGTGACTGGACGGATCGTGTTGGTTTTGTCAACTGAGCTAAGCTTGGAGGGGATACAGTATTTGATTCTATTAAGACAAGAGTAAGTCAATGGGTTATTAACAATTAAAAGTCTAGAAAAATGGTTAATGAATATGTTAGTCACTCTCTTAGGATTTGGCCAAATGAGCCCCCGGTGGTTATTGATTGGGAAACTATTATTCCTAACGATGCGATTCTAAATATTATTATGAAAAAAACTTGGAATTTCCATCACCTAACTTAAGCCAGGTTTGTCAATACTTCTATTTGAAGAATAAATCTTTGGCCCTGCTAAAAAATATATAGTTTTTGGAAGCATTCGACTCAATATAAGAGGGATTGTTGTAGTCATTGGCTAGGATTTGTTGAGAATGAGGAAGGAGATCATGAGAATTGGTAACAAGTTCATAAAAGTTACTATGTAAGATAGAGCGCCTTGGATATGATTTAACTTTCAAGGGATATTACGCATGACTGGACCTTCTATAAAGAGATTCCAATTGTTAGAAATGATGGAAGAGTAATCGAGATGAGACAACCATATGTTGAAGTGTGGAAATGGATTTTTGGAAAAATGAATGGGTTACTAAGTAGAAGGTGATAAGTGTGTGATCAGAGGTATGAAGAAAATTATAATGGGCAACCAAGTTGGGGAAAATAGTATTCCACAGTTGTTAACAAAGACACGGTCAATTAAAAAAATGAGGTTACCAACCTATTTGTTTGACCAAAATAATTGAAAGCCACTAGCACGAAGATCACTAAGCTCACTTTGGAAAGGGCAATTGTTAAAATCATTTATTGGCGTGGTCCAGAGGTCCGAAGTTTTAGTTCATTCTTCTAGCTTGCAAATGGTGTTAAAGTCACCAAAATCAACCTATGAGGTACTTTCAGAGCGGGAGGAGATTAAAGTAATATTATGCCAAAGAGGGGTATAATCAGAAAGTTTGTTGAACCCATAAATAGATTTTAGAGATAATATAGATTTCTTGGCAAATAATTAGTGTTGCAATATATTATTTGAAGGGGCGTGTACTCTACAAATAATCTAAAGATATTAGGATTTCATGTAATACAAATTTTACCTAACATATGTTTACTATGGTTGGTTTTATATTAACAATAAGAGAACATAGAATGCATTATCTTTGTTTTATCATATTTTACTCTAGTCTATAATAAAAAAAACTAAAGTTTATGGTTCGAAAAGACATACACAGTAACTTATTTTTGACGGACTGGGTCATTTAGACTATGTATATTCCAGGTGAAGCTAATCATATGGAAGAGCGGATGAGAGACTAACAAGTATAATTGGTCAATGACTATGTTCTTTTCGAGTTGTTCAGATCTACTCAGAGCCTTAATTCCCAATCTAAGGATTAACGAATAAGAGGAAATGACCTTAGTTGCGTTCTCATCAACCTCATGTATCTTAGACACAATCTGATCTTGAGAAGTGTTGTCATCCCGAGTTCCAAAAATATCAATTTTGGTAAAACTAATAATCTCTATGACATTATTAATAGTTCTAAGGATAGACAGGATACATTCCATTCATTAATTTTATTGCTAACTTTACATATTAGCTTGTTGTAGTTACGAATTCTATTGTTAGTGTTGATAGTAACACAAAGATAATCTGTAGGTAAATGGCTAGAAGAGAAACCAGAAATATTAGATATAATATCAATCTTTGATGAACTAATACCATTAGCTATCAAAATCTTAGTCTTCTCTTTATTAACAACCTGACCAGACAAAAGCTGATACTTCTCAAGAAAGCCATAAATATTATTTAGAGTGATATCCTTACAATTAGTAAACAATAAGATATCATCAGCAAAAGCAAGGCTGTTAATATTGATTCTGCTTCTACTTTTAAAATGCATAAATTTATTTCCATTGAAAAGAGAATTGATACCTCTAATAAACATCTCCTCAGCAATGATGAAAAGATAAGGAGATATAGGGTCTCCTAGGCGCAATCCTTTCATAGTTTTAAAGAAGCCAAATACTTCACCATTAACAAGAAGAGAGACACTCACAACATTTATCATTTTCTTAATCAGGAAAATAAATCTAGATGAAAAACCAAACTTCTTCATGACATTAAGAACGAAACAATGGGTGATCTTGTCGAAGGCCTTAGACATATCAAGTTGAATTACAATATTACTATCTTTAACCTTTCTATTCATATCATAAATCAGTTCTTTACAAATCCGAATGTTGTCATGAATACTTTTACCAGGAACAAAGCCACCCTAATTATGAGAAATGATTTTAGGCAAGAGTAAAGCCAACCTATTAGCAATAATTTTGGACATGATACGATTAAGAAAAGAACATAAACTAATCGGCCTATCATCTTTCCAGCAAGAAGAATTAGAGATCTTAGGTATTAAACAAATACCAGTAACAAAAAAACCCCTAGGAATATTCTTACCACGGAAGAAATCTTTCATAGCCTTAATCATATCAACTTTAATAATGCACCAGCAATGCTTAAAGAAGCTTTGAGTATAGCCATCCATACCTGGGGCAGTGGCTGAGTTCATGTGATTGATAACACACCAAATCTCAGTCTCATCAAGATCTTTAAGGAGCATTTTGTTATCATCTTCAGTAACAATATTAGGAATGACATTGAATAAATCATCATTCATCAAACTAGACTCTTCAATACTATCAGAATAGGGATAATCAGTGAGAGCATGCTTGAAAAATTCTACAGCATACTGACCAATATCCTTTGAATCTGTGAGCCAACCATCACCACACTTAATTCCTTTAATGATGTTTTTTTTTAACAAAGCTATGATAGAATTTAGTACTCTTATCACTATCAATCATCCAGTTACTGTAGCACTGTTGCCTCCAATAAACTTCTTCCATTCTTTGAGCTTTAATTAATAAAGCATTGGCTTTAGCAAGATCACTCTTGGAATCAGAAGATTGAAGATTTTAATGGTTTAATTCCTTTACAAGCACCTCATCTTCTAAACTTTGAACCTTGCTGAATATATTGCCAATGATACTTTTGTTCCAAGTAATCAAACCTTTCTTAAGTCTTTTAAGTTTATTCCAAAGAACAAACATAGGATCCCCAATCAACTCCAGGTTCCAATTATCTTCAGCAAAAGGCAAAAAAGAATCCTCCATAGTCCACATTTCTTGAAACCTGAAACTTGACTTAACTCTAGAAAAATCATTACATATAGATATAACAATTGGCATATGATCAGAACCTGTTCTAGCGAGATGATATATCTTAGTACTAGCAAAGTAATTAGACCATTTGCTATTTATGAAAACACTATCTAATCTCATCCATTTGGAACCATTAGACCAAGTATACTTCGAGCCAATATAACCAGCATCTTCAATATTACAACAACTGATCATATCATTAAAATCATTGGTACTATTAATACAGAAAGTACTACAGCCCAACTGCTCCTCAATAGAGCTAATAACATTAAAATCCCCATAGATTAGCCAAGGCAAATCATTATTGACAATGCTTTTAAGGAAGTTCCACAAATCAATTCTATTAGACCTTTGACATCTAGCATAAACCACTGTAATCATAACCTGACTAGTATCATTAATAAGACTAACCTTAAGATTTAAGCATTGACTAAGATCATTTAAAATAGTAAAAGAGATATAATGATTCCAGAAAATCCAAATTTTATTAGTGATGTTATGAGAAAAATTATCAAAACCTAACTTAGAAGCAATACATGCTTATAGCATTAACATTAACAAGAGGTTCTTGCACATCAATCATTTTAACTTTGTTTTTCTTAGCATGAAAATTGAGCCTTCGAAGAGAAGCTTTATCTTTAATACCACGTATATTCCAATTAATTATACTAATCATTAAGAGAGTTAGAAGATTTTGATTTACTTGAATGAGTAAACTGCTGAGCTTTAATAATCTTGCTCCTTGTTTTTATCCTTTTTTGGCTGTTTTGATCTTTTTGTCAAAGATCTCCTTAAAACTTTGTTTTTCTTCCTCATTGATCTGATCTATATCATTTTGCTGCTCTGCTTGACTTGAACCATTCCCAACACGAACCACCAAATTTCCATCTTCTTAAACACCAATACTGTCTTGATCTTGAATATGCCAATCTTCTTGATTAGCTTCGTGATTAGTTTCTCTAAAGAATTCAGGAGACTGAGATTTCCATTTGTTAATAGGAGAGTGCTGCATACTTCTTATCCTATCTTTAATCGAATCATCACCATCAGACATCATATTAACATATTCATTATTCTCAGCTATTCCCAGAGCTAACGATTGAATAGCCTCAATTATTTCTCGTTGCTCAGGTGTCTTAAAGCCTACTGACTCATCTACCTGAACCTTTTCTTTATCTTGAATATTGCTTGGCATTGTGATAATTGATTTAACCTTATTAACCTTCTCAACTGCTTCAACCGTTTGATCCTTATTAATTTTTTTGCACTTCTCCTCGCTATGACCAAGATGAAAACATTTGTTACAGTATAGCGGAAGATTCATATATGCTATATTAACCCAGTAACCACAATTAGCTCCAAAGCCAATCCAAACATCCTTTTGAAGTTGAGAATTAACATCAACCTCCACAAGAGCTGAGCAAGAAGTAAGTAATTTGTTCTCCTCTAGAATTTTAACTACCAGTGTCTCACCTATCAACGCAGCAATAGATTTAACCACATTTGCATCATACAAATGCTCTGGCAATTTTTAATTTTATCCAGACAGGAGCTATAGAGCTTTCAATGTTCAAATCATCAGACCACTTCAATAAGCGCATCACTGAAGACCCTATAGTCCAAACTGCTCTATTCCAAATCTTTGCGTAATCATTTTTCGAGTCAAATTCAAGAACTATATGTCTTGAATCCCAGATTCTATACCTATATGCAGCTCTGAACTTGAAAGATTCCACAAAGTGAATAAGAACACTTCGTTTATGCAAACCATGTGTGAATTTACCAAGTAAAGAATGTTTTGACCTGGCCTTCAAAATTTGAAGAACATCTTCATTGAAATCCAATGAAAGATGATCTTTCTTAATTTCAGAAAATTCAGGCTGAAATTCCAATTTGCCTTCAATCATCAAGTTTTTCTCAACAACTTCTACGTAAGAACACGATTTCCTATCTTGAATATGTTTATTTGCACTTAAGTTCTCCATCAAAACAGCAATTTTGAATTTATACTCTGTTTCGAACAAAAACTCTGATTCGAGAAAGATCTCTGTTCCTAACTAAAGGAAACAGAAATGACTGCTACTCAATATAGAGAAATTACTTCGAGAAGAACATTTCCGAGAGGCTCAGAGAAGCCTTCCCGGAGAAGGGTGTCGGAGACGACAAAACCTCCGATGTTCTTGATGATATCATTCATATCTTAAAAATAAAATAATATACATATATATATATATATATATTACTAACATTGATTTTTAAGATAATAATTCACATAATAAATAAATAACCTTGAATCTATATTAGCAAGATGGTACTGGCCCCCAAGGGGGTAGCCGAGTTGGTTGAGTATGGCATTCTTATGACCAAAAGGTCATGAGTTCGAGTCCCTCTACATTCGCTTTCTCGGCTAAGCCTGTCACCTTGTGTGGTTTACCTTCTGGCGTTGGTTTCCAGGCTATCGCGTCAGACTGAAGGTTTACCCTGTGCGCACTCATTGCACTCTGAGTAGCGACTGCGGGTTCCCTCAGAAAAAAAAGCAAGACGATACTGATCCCCTCATTTTAGTGATTTAAATATTTGGTCTTCTAATATTACTTTTAACTAGGAAATTCCCGATCTATCACAAATCTACTAGTTTGGTTTTCTATAGGGTGTGGACCGATATATATACAAATCATTTTACCTAACAGATGTAATCATATGCGAAAATAGTGAAGGAGCTATATGGTAGAGATTTAGAAAATAATAGATCAAATGTATAGAATGATTATAGTTGTGGGATAATAAGTGTTTAAAATAGGAAAACGAACGGATATAATCCGTCTGTCTCATAAATATAATACGTTCTAGAAAAAAAAATATGTTTTACAATAAGAGTTGTTGTGAATTCCCATGTATATAATTACACTTTATTTTTTTACCAATGAATAATTAAACAATTATCTATTTTATTATTTGTTGACTAATTAAATTAATTTTATTTTATTTTTTATAAGTGAAAACAGCAATTATTACCTTTCTTAATTTGTGTGCATATTATATTATAAGACGGAAGGAGTAAATGACTAGTAACCTAAATAATATCCATCATATCATTAATATTTGTTGATTGAAATGTACTTGCATCAGGATATAAAGGGTTCTCCTTGTAAACAATATACACAACCTTCTCAATCGTCTCTAAAAATGATAACTCTTTTTTTGATTTTTTTGTATCCTATTTTTTGGTGCCGACAATGCTATTGTCCAAGACTTTTGCATTGCACATTTTGAAACACCGCAAGGTGGCTAAAAAGCACTGTTAGTTCCTTATGTTTACCACTTATATCAACTTAGTTTTCTTCCTTTATCTCTGCATAAAACCCATCCCTTTCGTTTTCTTAATTTGCAAATATAGTCCCTCGCACATGTGAAGCCTAACAGATTGACACGTGGTATCAAGTTTTGTTGCAAGATTGGTCCCCTAATTTTTTTTGCCAGAAATGCCCCTACCACATACCAAGTAGGATGCCAACTCAAATTTATCATTTACCTTAAAAAGTTACCATTTACCTTAAAAAGTTACTATTTACCCACCAATTTTATTAACGGACCGGGTCAAGCCCAATTTTAACTAATCCAATCCAAAACCCAATATATTCTAACCCAAACCCAAAAATCTAAAACCCAATTACTTTATCCCACTTGCTTAATTAAACCAATTTGTTAGAAAACCCTAATAAAAAAAGAAGAGAGGGATTGGAGAAGACAGCGGAGGAAACCCTCGAAAGTTACCAAACGACATCTCACATAAACAATTCGAGAAAGGAACTTCAATTCAATTCGGGTTTGGTAGCAACAGTAAACACTTCCGAGATTTGGTATGAATATTTTGTGTCCAGACACAGTACTTGAGCCCTAACAGGGGGATTTGCTGCCTGCACATATTAAAAAAACTAAGAAACAAAGCAAATGTGGTTATATTGGTGAGGTGGAGGGTGGTGTTACCTTCAATAGAGGCGACACAGATCCATCCTTGAGTGTAAAGAGATCATAAAGCGATAAGGATCGAGAAGCTTGTCCTTGCAG
Organism: Limnanthes douglasii subsp. nivea; assembly: GCA_036936605.1. Classification (NCBI taxonomy): domain Eukaryota; kingdom Viridiplantae; phylum Streptophyta; class Magnoliopsida; order Brassicales; family Limnanthaceae; genus Limnanthes; species Limnanthes douglasii. Next base: position 290,242,515 of record JAUPFV010000003.1, read on the forward strand.
AAATTTTGCTCCGTTCTCTGCTAAATCATTTTCTAATTCATTATACAATATTGACCTTCGATCCGAATTCAAAACGGCAAACCCTAATGCAAATGAAATATCCATACATGAAGAAGAAGAGCTTCCCAAAAAAATTGTAAGCAGGTCGAAACTCGAAAGAAAAATATAAAATAAAATAACATAAAGTGGTTGATTGAGGCGGGATGGTCAAGTATTACGACATAAATTAAACTAGTAATTAAATTAGGAGTTAACTAATGTGAAAGATTTAGTCTAGAAGCACGAAAGCATCTACCAAATCTAGAATTACATAAGTACTATTAATCATTCTGGAGCGCAGGTACCAAACATTTATAATCTTACTCCAATTCGACCAGATATGTATATCGAGTTGTCGATTTTATCAATTCTCGTAAAATTTGTGTTGTGAATGAGTCGAATAGTGCCTTGACAATGTACTGTGTCCGGCATTACAGTTTTATGTTGTGATAGTGATATTGTCCAATCACTTGCGTTAGTCTTGTGGTATGAGCCCATTAGGCCCATTTTCTAGTAATTCTATTAATTCCCTATAAATAGATTACTAGGGCGACACAAAACACAATCTGAAATCTGTAACCTTTTCTATCATAGTGAAACTCTTTCTCTGGCGGCGCCCGTGGACGTAGACAATTGTCGAACCACGTTAAATCCTGTGTTTCATTTAAATATTTCCTTCGTATATATTTTGTGCTTGAGCCATTTTGTGATAATTGCATAGTATTTTATAACAAAATTGGTATCAGAGCCACGTGGTGAAATTAGGGCTTTTGCAATTAGGGTTTCATAATGGCGTCTACAGCAACAAAATACATGATTGAAAAATTTGATGGGGGATCCAGCTTTGCGTTGTGAAAGATTAAACTGAAATCTTCATTGGTACTGCAAGGGTTGTGGAAGGCTGTGGAGAATAAGTTACCAGAAGAGATGAAAGAAGAGGAGAAACAAGATCTTCAAGAAAGGGCTTTGTGCTGGATTTTAATGAGTGTGAAAGACAATGTGCTTCGCGAGATTAGTGGTGAGAAGACTGCTGCCTGCGCATGGAAAAAGCTAGGAGATCTTTACTCAGAGAAATCAGTAGTAAACCGATTATACTTGAAGAAACGTTTGTATGATTTCAGATTGAAAGAAGGTATATCCATAACAAAGCACCTAGATAATTTTAAATCAATTATAATTGACTTGGAGAACATAGATATCAATATTGAGGATGAGGATCAAGCTTTGTTTGTATTGAGATCGTTACCAGCTCCCTATGAAAACTTCGTAGATACCATTATGTATGGTAAGGATAAGTTATCGCTAGCAGATGTCAAAGGGGCACTGAAATCAAAAGAGATGAGACAGTTGTAGCCAGACAATCAAGCTGAAGGGGAAGGTCTTATGACTAGGGGAAGATCTAAAAGCAAAGCGAATTCTTTAAAAAGAAAGAACTGGAGGTTCAAGTCAAGGGTGAAGCACTCAAACTGTTATGAATACGGTGAGCAGGGTCATTATAGGAGAGATTGTCCGAAACTGAATGGTAAGAAGGGAAATCAAAAGGAAAATGCAGCAAACATTGTTGAAGGTGTGAACGATTCCGACGATAGTGAAAACAGTGGTAAAGGAGATGTATTGTCCGTGAGTTCAGACTTTGGGAAAAACTCTTGGGTACTTGATACTGGCGCTACATATCACATGTGTCAGTTCAAGAAGTGGTTTGATACGTACAAGCCAATGCAGGGAACTGTCTATTTAGAGAACAATCATTCGTTGACTGTTGGTGGTATTGGTAACGTCAGAATCAGAATGTTTAACGGGGTTGTTAGAATCTTGACGTGCTGGCATGTTCCTGGGTTAAAGAGAAACCTGATTTCTCTTGGGACTCTAGACTCTCGGGGTTACAAGTATCGTTGATAAGATAGTGTAATCAAAGTGACAAAAGGCTCAATGGTGTGCATGAAAGGCAGTTTGCTGTTTTGGTCACATGAGTGACATATGATTAGCTGTTTTGGGAAAGAGAGATTTGTTGAAAGGGTATAAAGCAGAATCATAGGGATTTTGTGAGCACTGTGTGTTTGGTAAACAAAGTAGAGTCAAATTCAGCAAATTGGTTGTAAGAAAGACTAAAGGCAGAGTGGACTACATTCACTCAGATCTTTGGGGTCCAAACAGAATTCCATCCAAGAGCGGAGCCAGATACTACATGAGTTTGATCGATGATTATTCAAGGATGCTGAGGGTTTACTTTCTGAAAACGAAAGATGAGACATATTCAACCTTTGTCAAATGGAAGATGATAATTGAGAAGCAAACAAGAAGAAAAATCAAACGTCTTAGGAGAGATAATGGGTTAGAATATTGCAGTCGTGAGTTCAACAAGTTCTGCGAAGCTGAGGGAATAGTGCGCCATCGCACTTGTTCTAGAACACCACAACAGAATGGAGTCGCAGAAAGAATGAACAGAACGCTTTGTGACAAGGCACGAAGTATGCTCTCGCATTCCGGTGTGGGAAAGGATTTTTAGGCTGAAGCTATCAATACAGCGTGTTACTTGGTGAATCGGTCTCCATCAACGACTATTGATTGTAAAACTCATTTTGAGATTTGGTCTGGATCGTCGGCTGATTATGAACATTTGAGGGTGTTCGGTTGTCCTGCGTATGCTCATGTGAGAGATGGTAAGCTTGAGCCGAGGGCAAAGAGGTGCATATTTCTAGGATATGCTACTGGAGTGAAGGGATATAGGTTATGGTGTACCTCTCCAAAGTCTCCAGGTTTTCTCATCAGTATGGACGTTACTTTTAATGAGTTTGCTTCTATAGACAGTCAGAAGGAAGTAGGAGAAATGGTCAAATTAGGATTGGTTGTGAGTAAACAGGTGGAGCTTGAAGTAGAATCAGTTCCTAGCAGGTCCAATAATTCAAGTGGTTCTGAGGTGGATCCAGAATCAGGAGGTGAAGCGTCAGCATCAGATGATAGTGACGATGATGCGCCTGAACCAGAACAACAACCTTATAGCATAGCATTGGGCAGAGAACGAAGAGATATTAGACTTCCAAAAAGGTATGCGAATCTAGTTGCATATGCTATGTCAGTTGTAGAAGAAGTTGAGATGCAGGAACCTAGTAGCTACAGAGAAGCTATAGCGAGTTCAGAGGCAGATCGATGGATTGGTGTTATGGGGGAAGAGATTGAATCTCTTTAAAAGAATACTGTGAATGTTGGCTTAACTTTTAACAAGACCGATATTGGTGAATCGCTGAATGATATTGCAGGATCATTGGTTGGTTTTGTTGATTCTGATTTTGCAGGTGATATGGATAAAAGAAGATCTCTGACAGGATACGTATTTACTCTAGTTGAGAGTGCGATCAGTTGGAAAGCACAGTTGCAAGCTACTGTAGGTTTGTCTACAACAGAGGCAGAGTACATGGCGGTAACAGAATCAGTTAAAGAGGCAATATGGTTGCAAGGTTTGGTGGCAGATTTGGGCTTGGATAGGGGTACTACAAAAGTGTTTTGGTGACAGTCAAAGCGCCATACACCTTACAGGGAACCAGATGTACCATGAGCGTACAAAGCACATAGATGTCAGGTATCATTTTATTCGTGATATAATATCAAATGGAATTGTTGTTGTGAAGAAAGTGTCTACACACGATAATCTAGCAGATATAATAACCAAGACAGTATCAGTTTGTAAGTTTAGGGAGTGCCTAAACTGGATCGGTGTTCGTTGTATAGAGTGAATGCCTTAAGGGCATTTGGTGAGTCAGAAGAAGAGAAGATTCTTTGTTGATAGTGAAGAAAGGATATTCGCCTCAAGGGGAAAATTTGTTGTGAATGAGTCGAATAGTGCCTTGACAGTATACTGTGTCCGGCAGTACAGTTTTGTGTTGTGATAGTGATATTGTCCAATCACTTGAGTTAGTCTTGTGGTATGAGCCCATTAGGCCCATTGTCTAGTAAGTCTATTAATTCCCTATAAATAGATTACTAGGGCGACATAAAACACAATCTGAAATCTGTAACCTTTTCTATCATAGTGAAACTCTTTCTCTGGTGGCGCCCGTGGACGCAGACAATTGTCGAACCACGTTAAATCCCGTGTTTCATTTAAATCTTTCCTTCGTATATATTTTGTGCTTGAGCCATTTTGTGATAATTGCATAATATTTTATAACAATTTGAAATCAACCAAATACAAAAGAGTAAATGCTAAGTAAGTTCAATTTGAACAGGGAAAATATAGAAAACACAGTAGAAAGTAGGAAGTATGGTTAGTAGTTGAGGAAGACGAAGAAGCGGGTGAATTGTGGAAGAGACATTTAGAAGACGAAGAAGACAGAGGTATTTCTGGGCAAAAATTTGGCGGACCAATTTTGAAACAAAACTTGATGCCACGATGATTATATTTGCAAATTAATAAAACGAAGGGGATAAGTTTTATGTAGAGCTGAAAGAAGGGGACTAAGTTGATACAAGTGGTAAACATGAGGGACTCACAGTGCGATTTACCCAAAATTTCACTTTTATATTTTTTCTTTTTATTTTATTTTTAAAAAATCCATACCTTTCAAACCGGAGCTCGGAAAAAACTAAATGAAAGTACCATCGCTTTTTTTTTAAATGAACAAAACTAGATCCATTGATGATATTTTTTTATTCTTTTTTAAAATAAATTTCACGAGTAACAACTCTGAGGAAATCGAGAGAGTTGCAAACAACTCTCAGGAAATCGAAAGATTTGCAAACAACTCTCAGGAAATCAAGAGATTTGCAAACAACTCTCAGGAAATCAAGAGACTTGCAAACAACTCTCAGGAAATCTAAAAGTTGTTTGCAACTATGATGAAATTGAGAGAGTTGCAAATAACTCTCAGGTTAGTTTTTCAAACAACTCTCAGATTCGTTTTTCAAACAACTCTAGGTTAGTACTGGTGAAAGTATCAACGGATATATATAGTCGTGGGTATTTTTGTCCAAATTTTAATTCGAGGTACCAAGTGACACTATAAAAAACGGGTACTAGCGAATAATTATATAGTTAAGTGTGTACTTTGCTCTTTAAATTTTATATTTTAAGTTAAAATTTAGATAAATTTAGAAACAAATTTGTCCGTGCTTGTAATATATTTATTTCTTTCAAAAAGATAAAGTTTGTTTAGAGTCGAATTCCTATTTTTAATAAATTACCATTCATAATCTTATAACTTTACAATGTTTTAGCATTGGTTATTTAGTCGGCCTTTTCATTTTTTATATAAATTTATGGTTTAAAATGTTAAAATTTAGGGTTTGAAATGAATTTCCAACAAATCTATCATTTATTATTATTATAGTTCATTGGATAGTCCAAATTTCTTTGATTCTTTTTATTGCGTAACAAAATATTTAATTAAATAAGGTACTTTAAATTCGATCCATTTAAATAAATAATTTAAAAAAATATTTTTCGTTCAAATTTCATGTACATAAATGTTATCCAATATTTTATATTTTATTTTTTGTGTTTTTGGTTTTCAATTTTCTTCATATGATTTAAATATATAAATTAAATTAACTTTAAATATAATATATCGAACTTTTATTATACAAGAAATAAAACTAAATATTAGTTGTAATATATTTTTATTTGTTATAAATAAATAAGTAAACCAAATATTATTTTCTAAATAATAATAATTTTTATTAATAATTTTTTTAAAATTAACTAACTTTGCTAATTAAAAAATATACACAATACAATGTATATACATAAAACCATAAATAAATGTATAACCGGATCTAAACGATAGTTAAACCTCACAACAATAATAAAGGTACGACAAATATCAAATAACAGACGTTAAAATATGATAATAGATCATAATACCAAATTTTTTGTTTATGAATCTAAACCACCTTTATTTCGAACGTGGTAAATGTTCATAAATTACGTTATTCATTTTTTGGGCAATCATAATCCTCCATACAACTCTATTTATCTTCTATATCATACTCAATTTTAAAATTTTTAAACATGTGGCTTAAAATCTTTATCTATTCTTTTGGTCTGGCCACAAGATAAATATCTCTCGCAGAAAACTCGCATGATCAAAATTTAATTTATCTTTATTGGTGGTCAACATTAAGCTCTTAAACCTAAAAATTTGGAATGAGTCCGCCGTTCTCAAAACTTAAAAGTTAAAATGGAGAATAAAAAATCTACTTCCCAATGGTCTGGCATGGGGCTACTCTCCACCTCATTTATCGAGGATCGCTATTTATTATAGTAGTCTTAATATTTTTTATATTATTATCAATGGTTGTCGGTCTTTTCTCTCTCGAATTAGAAATGACTATTTTAGAAATCACGCCCACCTACAAGAAATTAGAAATTTTATCTGAGTTTATTCCTTATTCTACAATATGTGAAAATAATGAAAGAAGTAATAACATCATCATTAAACATTACTTACGAGGAAATTCCCCTATTTCTCCTATTTAGGGGGCTATACTAGTCAAGAATATGTACAATAACCTCTAAACTCCTGTGTAATTTGGCTTTACATTCCTGAAATACTATATATTCGGGATAAGGTCTTAGGTGGGGTTTAAACACTCTCTGCCTCCTTGAGTTATTTGTAATAACATGTTTGAGACAATAAATCATATATTCTACGATTGTGATTCAACTCAATACATTTGAGATGCTGCTAGTTGTAAAGTTGGATTCTTCTTCTCTAGTCCACTTATTTTTAGCGGTTTTCTCTTGGAATTCCTCAAAACCCAATATTTTCGACATTTGGCAATCTCATTTTTGGTGTTGTGGTTTACAATATTTGAAATAAAAAAAAATGCAAAATTATTTGGTACTCATGTCTCTCTTGTTTCAACAATATTTCATCAATTTTTTCTTTAATATATATTACCTATTTCTGGACACCAATATCAGTTATCTTCTCTAACTCGCCCCCAGATTATTATTGGACCGATATGCACTCCTCATAATATCGTTTCACTAACAATATTTGTTCTACTTTGTCCATCCTTCAAATTTGTTACTTTTTAAGTGTCAAACTTTATGTATCTTTTATAATAACTTCAATTCAGACAATATGTTAACTCATCAAGGTGTAAAATTATATATATATATATATATATATATATATATATATATATATATATATTATATATTATAATAACTTCATTTCATACAATATGGAAACTAATCGGGGAATATCCGTGAAATTCTACTAGACCCCTTTTTCATTTACCAAAACAAAATATCAATAAAACATTATTAAAAAAGAATAAAATAAAAGACGTATAAAAAGTCTCATACATTACTAAAAAACATTGTATTGTATATATTGTATTTGACAAATTATATTGTTTGTGTTCTTTTATTGTATGAATAACAAACGCAATTAAAATTAATATGGGCATATATCTTCCATTCGATTCAGAATTTTTAATACAAATGATATACATCATTTTAGGATCTTAAAACAATATCTAGTAATCTCAAACGACATGTTCATGCACTTTTGGTGCAACAAGTGATTAACCTGCACTTCTGATCTAACAACCGATTACCTTGCAGTTCTGATTTCGGCAATAACAAATACATTTTTCTACAGCTATGCTCCTTCCTTAGGTTCGACCAGATCCTTATGCATAGTTTTTAACTAACCATCAACCATAAAGATTTGGCAGTTCGAAATCTTTAAGATTCAGATTACTCAAAGTCTTCAACCCTTAAGCTCCACCTGAACTACAAATCTTGCATTTTGTTCCAACTTCAACAATTAGTTATAGCTTCAAGTCTTAGTTCCAGCATTCAACACTAAGTTGCAGCTTTAGCATTTCGTTAAAAGCTTAAATACATATAATTAAATACTTAATTAAGAAAATGGAACATAGTTTTTTTAACAATCACATTACAAGTAATTCTGCAACTCGCACAATGTTGTTTTTTAAGACTTATTTCGCAACCAAAGTCTCATTTATGCAACTCTATTTTTTATATTTATGCAACATATTTTGCACGTAATTATGCAACACGAACACAATTATTTTTTCGCATTCAAAGTCCCATTTACACAACTATTTTTTTCATATTTACGTAACCAAATGCAATCCAAAAGAATTGAAAAATAATATATTTCATTCATCTAGTTTTGTTCTTTTTTAATTTTTTCAAAATTTGTTTGAACTATTTTTCGAAACATATGACATCTAAGAAGAAGAAAAAAAGCAAAAAAAATGTATAAATGACTAAAAAAAATATATTATTTAAAATATAGATAATCATTGTAAGAATTATTTTTCAAACTATTTTTTGTAACATATGACATCTAATAAAAGAAAAAAACTCAAAAAATTGCATAAACAACTAAAAATGAATAGTTATTAACAAAACTGTGATACTTATGTACTAAAAGCATATGATTATCTATATTTTAGAAGCGTGTAAGAATTATTGATAACTACTGGATGCCAAATATAAATAACCTTAATAAAAATAATAAAACATATACAAAAAAAGGTTTCGGAAACGGTATAGACCACTGATTTTAGTCAATTGTGTGCTTTTGGTCCTCTATTTATCTTTATAACTTGAAAACCCAACGATAAAACATGTAGTCTCTTGTTTGGTAGGTTTTGGACCAATATACATATAGAGAATATATAATTCTAAGATTCTAACATTTATAAAAATCATTTTACTTAGTTTCAATTTTATATTTCAATTTGGTATAATTAGTATTATTAATTGTTTTAATTATGGATTTAATAAACATAAGATCTACGGGGTATTTTGGTTAAAATAAATACTTATATGCAAAGTGAGTGAATGGTATATGGTAGAGATTCAAAAATTGATAGATCAAATGTATAGAATGATTATAGTTGTGGAGTAATAAGTGTTTAAAGTCCATATAGAAACGAATATAAATGAGTTGGCAACCTAAATAATATCCATTATTATTATTATATGTTGATTGAATTGGACTTCTATGAGTATATAAAGGGTTCTCCTCCTAAACGATATGCACAACCTTCTCAATTGTCTGTAAAAATGATAACTCCTTTCTTCATTTGTATCCTGTTTTTTGGTTCCGGTACTTATGCTACTGTCCAAGACTTTTGCGTTGCAGACTTTAAATCACCGCAAGGTCCTACAGGCTACAACTGCAAGGATCCAAACAGAGTCACTGTAGACGACTTCTCCTTCTCCGGCCTTCACATAGCTGGTAACACGGCCAATGCTCAAAAAACCGCTGTCAAACCAGTAATAGTTGGTCAAATTCCAGGGTTGAACAACCTGGGTGTCTCCATGGCGCGTTTTGACATGGGTATCGGTGGGGTTGTGCCGATGCACACGCACCCTCATGGTACCGAGCTCCAGGTATTGGTACAAGGCTCAGTTGCAGCTGGGTTTATTTCAAGCTCTAACAAAGTTTACACCAAGACTTTTAACGCTGGAGATGCTTTTGTGGTTCCAAAAGGGTTGGTGCATTTTGTTGTGAATGTTGGGAAAACTCCGGCATGGGGATTTGTTAGTTTCAGTAGTGAATCTCCCGGTACGCAGCCAATCTCCTCCGCTCTGTTTGCCAATGATTTACCTTCCCAGTTGGTTGCGCAGACTACTTTTCTTGATCCGGCTCAGATCAAAAAGCTTAAAGGCCTTCTTGGAGGGACTAAATAGAGGGATAAACCTTGTATTTTTCATTATTTAATAAGATCAAACAAATATGAATGTTAATTCAGTTGTACTTCATTCGTGCAATTTTGCATCTATCTCTCTCTCCTTCCTTAAATTGAGAACTGAGTTTTTTAGAATGGATAATTTAAGATGATCATTTTACAAGAACAAACTTAAATTATCTTTTTGTCTACTCTCCCGTCGTTTGATTGATATCGATTTTGCCAATCACACTACTAAATTTCTTTAAACATAGTAAAATTTAGTGAGTGAGTCAATAGGATAGAAGAATGTAATATTTTCACTAATGATAAAATGTGACCAAATGGTCTTTAAATACAGATTTTCAGATGTAACAAACATTTGGAATATTCTTTTAATTTGTTATAATGCTGTTCAAAATGTATCTTGGTGTTTGGCAACAGGGGTAGGATGAGAGTGAGTGATTGGCAACAAGGATAGCACATGGGTCCTTTTAGGGGGACTCATGTTGGGCTTTAGGACTAGCTTAGGAGTCCAATAGGTCAAGGTGTTGAGTCCGAAGCTTGGACTCAACACCCACAAGCCCAAGGTCATAACCCTGGGTCATAAGCCCAAGGTTATAACACTTGGGACAGAAGCCATCACGTGAGGCCGTGCGATGCTGCTTCTCCTTCATCAGAGCAGTCATCGTCGACGGCGAGCTTCACCGGAAGCTTAGTCTTGACATCCCCCCTCAAACGAAGCGGTGAGTCAAGGAGCCCGAGTTTGTCCCGGAGATAAGCGAATCGAGACGGAGGCAGGGCTTTGGTGAGTGAATCGGCCACCTGATATTGAGTAGGGACATAACGGATCTGAATCGTCCCTCCAAGCTACAATAAGCTTGTCCTTAGTGGAATTTGTCTCTTCATAAAACTACCACTCTTCTTGAAAACATTTTTCGAGGAGCATGACATAATTCTTAGATGCAACCAGTTTTTTAAGGAGTGCGTCGGCTTATTTTTAAATAGTTGAATGTTATTGTTTGAGCTCCTCGACTTGTGATTTGGAAGATGAGACTTCAGATTTGTATTAGATTTTCCAATCTTTCGTATGTTGCATCTTTTTTCAATTGTAATGGAGGAATGAAACAGCTTGCGAAGATGGAGAGATAATTAGTCTTCTCGAAGAATCTCCAAATAACTATCTTAGGAGCCAGTCTCAAAGGGAACCAAAGTGGAGGAATCAGCCTTTTGAGTATCATATTGAGGTTCTTGAAAAATCACATCATTTGGCGGAAGTTTAGAGGAGTCAGATTCAATAATTATCTGTTCCATTGAGGTTTCTTCGTGCTCATCTCATTTATTTTTCGGTGAACCAACAGCCCTGAAAGGTTTTGGGATCTCTTCTAAAATTCCCTTCAATTTTCGTGGGCATTTTTTATTCGGATGAGCCTCACTATGAAGTTATATTGTGCTTTGGGAATAAACTTTTTGGCCCATTAGCCTCTGAATTTTCAGGTATTTTCATCATCCCCACGGGTTTTAGTGCCAGAAGCCTTTTCTTCATCCTCATCATCGTTTAAATGACTCTTGGCCATGTCTCTAGTCGAAAGAAAAACCACAAAGTCTTTTGCTTCCAACCGGTCTAAGAAATCTTGTTGAGAAGGAGGAATCATGAGCTCCTCCATGGATAATCGATCCGACGGATTCAACCTCCACCAGCGACTCTTGGCGAGGTTTGTTGGAGTAAAACAGAGTTGAAACACTTGTGGACTAGGTAGCCTTGGCCCACAAGTGTAACTCACTAAATATAGTTTTTTATATATGAACCAAATCGGCATAGTTCTTGGATATACCAGTTATTTCTATTTATAATTAAGAAGAAAAGTGTATAAGAATAAGATATAAGAAAAATCCAGAGGAAAACAAAAGGGGAAGCATACCTCTATTTGTCCAGACGAATGATAGCTTGTGGGGACTTTCAGTAGTGGCCTCAGATCGTTTCCCTCAAAGCCCTGAGATAAAAATGAAGCATTGCTTCCATTTCTTGTCCCCTTCCAGCAGATCTTTAACTATCTTCTGGTCTCGTCCGAAGGTTAGGGAATAAAAAAGAAAGTATAGGTTCTTTTCAAAACTGGAGAGGCCAACCAATTCCACTAAATAAAAACTCTTATAACTCTCTGAATTATTAATCTAATAGTTCAGGACATATTGGCGGTCAATCTTACATTTAAAGTCTATTGGACAAGTAAATAGCATCTCATATCTGTTGTTTTAAAAGGACTAATATGATATTTTCATTTTGTCGGCTTATATTTGCATCATGTTAGCCCATTAGGATACTTAATACTAAATATCAATTTAACATATTAAAAGAAAAGACAATCAAAATCATAAGCGAGATTTTCCGTATTATTAATAAGAAATTGGAACAAAAGAACTAAATCAGTCAGAATTTTACGGATTACATGTAGAGTTTGTATAAGACTAGTTGGAGAGTTAACTTTAAAATAGATGTATGATATTTTTTGCCTTCGCAGATCCATAAATTCCACAAAATCTAATACTATCAATGCATATTTCCATAGATCAAAGGGTCTCATGGGGATTGCCAAGAAATTACCTTGTCGGTTCGTAGCTTTGGCCTGAAAAGTCTGACTGAATTGAACTGGGACCATTCTTTTTGTACGACATCAGATTTTGGATCTAAATTGATGTTGGTATCCAGTTTTCTCCGGATCGGACACAACTTAGTGTGGAACAGATTCTTAGCACTCTTTTCTTCCGTGGTGAATACATTATGGATGTTAACGTCGTAAAAGATAATCTAACACAAAATGAGAATTTCTATCTTTACGTAATTGTTGTTAAACTATGTGTTTTTGGCAGCTTGTTGTTAAGCTATGTGTTTTTGGCAGCTTCTGCTCAAAATCGAGACAACGTATACGGAAATATCTGACAAGGCATCACTCTGTTTTACAACCATGTGTCACAACCTCGAAGCTATTTTCGTTTTTTTTACGAGATGGATGAGAAACCTTTAATCAGTTGGAACTCTGTGATATCTGGGTGTATACAAGCTGGAAAAAAAACAGAGTATAAATTCGAAGGGTAAAAATAGAATTAAAAGTTGAAAGACTATCTGTAGAACGCAAACCATTTAAGTATAGTGTCACGTGGCAGGATTACAACAAAAACCACACGCGACGACTGAATTTATAGATTTTTGATAGACGAGAGACCCTCAACCGTGATTTTTTTTATCGAGGGACGAAGCAGCGATTTAAGCCTTGTTACTTATGTTCCAAAACCCTATGATTATCTATATTTTATAATTATTTAATAATTATCGATAACTACTAGATGACAATTGTAAATAACCCTAATCAAAATAGTTAAACATATAAAAAGAAGTTTTGAAAATGGTACAGTCCATTTTACTCATTTATTTATTTACCTAAAAACCCAACGATAAAAAATTTGTCTGTTGTTGGATAGGTTTTGGACCAATATATATAAAATTCTAAGATTCATTTGACTTAGTCTTAGTTTTATATTTCAATTTGGTATAATTAGTATTATTAATTGTTTTAATTACGAATTTGATAAACATAAAATCTACGGGTATTTTGGTTAAAATAAATACTTATATGCAAAGTGAGTGAATGGTACATGGCAGAGATTCAACACTTAGTTCTAACTTCAATTCTTAGTTCCAGCATTAAGTCTTAGTTCCAGTTTTAGCATTTCGTTAAAAGAGCAACTCTATGTTATATAACGTTTCGAATGAAATCATTTCTTCAATACTATGTTATAGCCATCAATATTACATTTCAGCTATGAACACTGAATCTCAACCTTTAATGTGCCTAATGTTAGTAGCAGGTTCAGATATGGATGATATTAGAAGATTGAAGCTACAATTGTCAAAAGAATTTGACATGAAGGACTTGGGCCCGGTGAAGAAGATTCTTCGAATGCAAATCATAAGAGATAAGCATAGAAAAGTTTTGCAGTTATCTCAGTCAGAGTACATCGATCACGTTTTGAAGAGATTTAACATGTGTGATGCAAAGCCAGTTAGTACACCATTGGCAGGTCACTTTCGTTTATCCAAGGATCAATCCCCTAAGACGGATGAAGAAAAAGACTTCATGGATAAGGTTCCTTACGCCTTAGCTATTGGAAGTTTGATGTATGCAATGGTCTGTACAAGATCAGACATTAGTTATGCAGTGGGAGTTGTGAGTAGGTTTATGTCAAACCCAGGGAAAATTCATTGGGAAGCTGTCAAATGGATTTTGAGGTACCTACTAGGTACCATAGAAAAGTGTTTGTATTTTGGTAAGGGTGAGTTAAAGGTACAAGGCTACGTAGATGCATATTTTAGAGGTGAAGTTGATCACCGGAAAAGCACTACCGGTTATATATTTACTGTTGGAACTACAGCTGTTAGTTGAATGTCAAAATTACAGAAAATTGTCACTTTATCAACTACAGAGGCTGAGTATGTAGCAGTGACCAAAGCCAGTAAAGAGATGATATGGTTTCAAGGTTTGTTAACCGAGTTGGGATTCAAATAGAAGAACAACATTCTGTATAGTGATAGTCAAAGTGCAATTCAATTGGCGAAGAATTCAACATTTCATTCAAGAACCAAGCACATTAGTCTTCGTTATCATTTCATTAGATCTTTATTGGAAGATGAGGTGCTAATACTGGAAAAGATCCAACGAAGCAAGAATCCAGCTGATATGTTGACAAAGACAGTAGCCATTGAAAAACTGAAGTTGTGTTCAGCTTCAGTTGGTGTACAAGAGTAATAAGACCAGAAAGATCTGCTGCATAGATCAAGGTGTGAAGACAGGTTGAAACCAGTCTTCAAGTGGGAGATTGTTAAGTTTTTCTGAACTTATCTGTATTTCCAATGAAGCCAGTGCTTGCCATCACTTGAGTAAAATGTATCATAACCTTCATGTAGAATGTGTTATTTTGACATAATAATCCACCATTATTCAACATGTTATTATTGGATAGAAGAGATACTAGATGAAAAGACAGTGGAAGACAGTGGAGATGAGGCAAGTGCTAAGCACATTAAAGAGAACTGGAGTGAATTGAAAAGACAGTGTAAATTTAGGGGGTTATAAATTACAAATTAAGGACTGTAATATTTTTCCCTTTTTAAGTGTTACAGTCTCTACAAAACCTAGGGTTAAGGTTTTTTTGTGTGTATTTACCAGAAACGACAGTCACTGTGTTCTTCCTAATAAAATCGATCTGCAGCAGGTCCGGAGACGTAGGCATAATTTGCTGAACTCCGTTAACAATTGTGTTTTTGATTTCACTTTTGTTTTTGTGGTTTCCTTTTCTTTTTTTCTTTTGATCTGATTTGACAGGAAATTAGCATATTTCCCCAAGAACTGGTATCAGAGCCAGACTGGTAGCGATCCAAAGGAAATCAGATTTGAGTGGGAGCAATGGCTACAGACGAAGGAAATGTGAGACTCGAAAAATTAGATGGTGTAGATTTTGTGTTCTGGAAGATGCAGATTGAAGATTATCTGTACCAGAAAAAACTTTATCAACCCCTCTCAGAAAAGAAACCAGAAGGTATGAAAGATGAAGATTAGACCCTTCTTGATAAACAAGCTCTTGGAGTCATCCAATTGACGCTATCCCGCAACGTTGCTTTTAACATCATAAAGGAAACAACCACGGCGGGTTTTATGAAGGCTCTCTCCAGTATGTATGAGAAGCCATCAGCGTCTAACAAAGTTCACTTGATGAGGCGTTTATTCAATTTGAGAATGATGGAAGGTGCTTCGGTAGCTCAACACCTCAATGAACTTAATACAATCACAAGCTAGTTGAGTTCAGTTGAAATTGATTTTGATGAAGAAATACGAGCATTGATACTATTGTCTTCACTAGCAGATAGTTGGAATGCTACTGTCACTGCGGTGAGTAGCTCATCAGGAAGCAATAAGTTGAAATTTGATGATGTTCGTGACCTAGTTCTCAGTGAAGAGATTCGAAGGAGAGAATCAGGTGAGTCATTAATCTCCTCAGTCTTACATACAGAATCGAGAGGAAGAAATTCAACCAGAGTATATGGACGCGGTAAATCGAACTACCGAGGCAAATCAAGAGACTGGAGGTCCAAGTCTAGGAATCCTAAAAATTCATAGGGGTTGAGAAACATCGAGTGTTGGAATTGTGGGAAGACCGGACACTTCAAATTTCAGTGCAAGAGAGAACCAAAGGACCAGGAGAAGAAGACAGAGGCAAATATCACTTCAGAAGGAGACGATGCGTTAATATGCTCTTTAGAAAGCAGGGAAGAGTCTTGGGTATTAGACTCTGGAGCATCGTTTCACGCGACTTCGAAGAAAGAATTCTTCGAGATGTATGTCCCTGGTAACCTTGGAAAAGTATATCTTGGTGATGATCAACCTTGTGATATTATTGGTAAAGGTACTGTGAAGATTAAGTTGAATGAGTCTGTATGGGAACTCAAAGATGTCTGACATATCCCCAGTCTGAGAAAGAACTTAATCTCAGTAGGGCAGTTGGCTAGTGAAGGCTATAATACGATCTTCCATGGTGACAATTGGAAAATTTCAAAGGGAGCAATGACGATTACTCGCGGAAAGAAGAGTGGTACTCTTTACAAGACGGCAGAGACGAGCTGTTCAATTGCAATAGCAGCAGGAAACGGGAATCCAAATGTTTGGCACCAGAGGCTTGGCCATATGAGTGGCCAAATGTCTCATTTACGTAACTCTAATTTCATATTTACGCAAGATATTTTGCACGTAATTATACAACAGGAATACAATTGTTTTTTCCTAACCAAAGTCCTATGTACACAACTAATGTTTTCTTATTTCCGTAACTCATTTGTATATAATTCCGGAACTGAAAACTATTGTTTTCTCACAACAGAATAGCATTAGATTATGTAATTGGAACATAGTTGTTATTTTCGCAACCGAATTACACGTAATTTCGTAATTGGATTACGGTTGTCTTTATCACAAATTACACGTTCGGCTGTCTTTTCGAGACTAATTTTACAATCCGATTACTCTTATTTCCGTAACCAAATGTAATCCAAAAAAATTGAAAAATAATATATTTTATTGATCTCGTTTATTCTTTTTAAAATACCAAAACCAATAATTTTTTAAACTTTTTTTGAACTATTTTTTAAAATATATAACATTTAAGAAAATAAAAAACTGAAAAAAAATACATAAATAATTAAAAAATATATTATTATTATTATTATTATTATTAACCCAAATTTCATATAATTATTGTTACTTATGTTCTAAAACCATATGGTTATGTAACTTATGTATATGTAGAAGTGGTCAATAGTTATTGATAACTACTGGATGGCAATTATAAATAAAAAGATATAATAAGTTATAAAAACGACCACTGATTACAAACATTTGTGTGTTTTTGGTCCTCCATATTTATTTTTACCCGGAAACCCAACCATAAAAAAGCTAGTATATATATATATAATTCTAAGATTCATTTGACTTAGTTTTTAGTTTTAGTTTTATATTTCAATTTGGTATAATTAGTATTATTAATTGTTTTAATTATGGATTTAATAAACATAAGATCTACGGGGTATTTTGGTTAAAATAAATACTTATATGCAAAGTGAGTGAATGGTATATGGTAGAGATTCAAAAATTGATAGATCAAATGTATAGAATGATTATAGTTGTGGAGTAATAAGTGTTTAAAGTCCATATAGAAACGAATATAAATGAGTTGGCAACCTAAATAATATCCATTATTATTATTATATGTTGATTGAATTGGACTTCTATGAGTATATAAAGGGTTCTCCTCCTAAACGATATGCACAACCTTCTCAATTGTCTGTAAAAATGATAACTCCTTTCTTCATTTGTATCCTGTTTTTTGGTTCCGGTACTTATGCTACTGTCCAAGACTTTTGCGTTGCAGACTTTAAATCACCGCAAGGTCCTACAGGCTACAACTGCAAGGATCCAAACAGAGTCACTGTAGACGACTTCTCCTTCTCCGGCCTTCACATAGCTGGTAACACGGCCAATGCTCAAAAAACCGCTGTCAAACCAGTAATAGTTGGTCAAATTCCAGGGTTGAACAACCTGGGTGTCTCCATGGCGCGTTTTGACATGGGTATCGGTGGGGTTGTGCCGATGCACACGCACCCTCATGGTACCGAGCTCCAGGTATTGGTACAAGGCTCAGTTGCAGCTGGGTTTATTTCAAGCTCTAACAAAGTTTACACCAAGACTTTTAACGCTGGAGATGCTTTTGTGGTTCCAAAAGGGTTGGTGCATTTTGTTGTGAATGTTGGGAAAACTCCGGCATGGGGATTTGTTAGTTTCAGTAGTGAATCTCCCGGTACGCAGCCAATCTCCTCCGCTCTGTTTGCCAATGATTTACCTTCCCAGTTGGTTGCGCAGACTACTTTTCTTGATCCGGCTCAGATCAAAAAGCTTAAAGGCCTTCTTGGAGGGACTAAATAGAGGGATAAACCTTGTATTTTTCATTATTTAATAATATCAAACAAATATGAATGTTAATTCAGTTGTACTTCATTCGTGCAATTTTGCATCTATCTCTCTCTCCTTCCTTAAATTGAGAACTGAGTTTTTTAGAATGGATAATTTAAGATGATCATTTTACAAGAACAAACTTAAATTATCTTTTTGTCTACTCTCCCGTCGTTTGATTGATATCGATTTTGCCAATCACACTACTAAATTTCTTTAAACATAGTAAAATTTAGTGAGTGAGTCAATAGGATAGAAGAATGTAATATTTTCACTAATGATAAAATGTGACCAAATGGTCTTTAAATACAGATTTTCAGATGTAACAAACATTTGGAATATTCTTTTAATTTGTTATAATGCTGTTCAAAATGTATCTTGGTGTTTGGCAACAGGGGTAGGATGAGAGTGAGTGATTGGCAACAAGGATAGCACATGGGTCCTTTTAGGGGGACTCATGTTGGGCTTTAGGACTAGCTTAGGAGTCCAATAGGTCAAGGTGTTGAGTCCGAAGCTTGGACTCAACACCCACAAGCCCAAGGTCATAACCCTGGGTCATAAGCCCAAGGTTATAACACTTGGGACAGAAGCCATCACGTGAGGCCGTGCGATGCTGCTTCTCCTTCATCAGAGCAGTCATCGTCGACGGCGAGCTTCACCGGAAGCTTAGTCTTGACATCCCCCCTCAAACGAAGCGGTGAGTCAAGGAGCCCGAGTTTGTCCCGGAGATAAGCGAATCGAGACGGAGGCAGGGCTTTGGTGAGTGAATCGGCCACCTGATATTGAGTAGGGACATAACGGATCTGAATCGTCCCTCCAAGCACTTGGTCTCGAATGAAATGCACGTCAAGCTCGATGTGCTTGGTGCGGGCATGGAAGACGGGATTCGAAGCCAAGGCAATGGCTCCCAGATTATCACACCATAGAAAAGACAGAGGTGTGAGAGGAATTTGAAGCTCAGTAAACAGTGAACGAATCCAGATCAACTCAGCAGAGAGGTTAGCAAGAGCTCTGTACTTAGACTCTGTGGACGATCGAGAGACAACGCCCTGCTTTTTGGAGGACCAGGATATCAGTGTGTCGCCAAGGAAAACACAGTAAGCTCCAGTGCTGCGTCGATCATCAACAGAAGAGGCCCAGTCAGCATCGGAGTAACCATGTAGTTGAAGGTGAAAGCACGGCTTGATGTGAAGCCCTAGCCAACGGGACCCAGATAAGTATCGTAATATCATCTTTAGGCAATGCCAGTGAATAGAAGTAGGAGCTTGCTGAAATTGACTCAGTCGATTAACAGCATAGGCGATGTCTGGTCTAGTGTGTGTTAGGTATTGTAATGCTCCTAACACACTTCGATACTGTGTAGGTGACAGAAGTGGAGAGCCAGAGGTTGCAGACAGGGCAGTGCCAGGAGCAAGAGGAGTAGGACAAGGTTTGGAGAGAGCAGCACCATGGTTTGCAAGTAAGTTCTCGATATAATTGTGCTGTGTTAGGTAGATACCTGTGCTATCACGATGAACCTCTATTCCAAGGAATAGAGAGAGTGATCCCATGTCCTTAAGTGAGAATTTAGCATTGAGGTTGTGAGTGAACTGTGTGAGGCAAGCTGCATCATTGCCTGTGACCAAGATGTCATCTACAGACACTAGAATGAGTAGAATTGTAGTTGTTGTAACTAGGTAGAAGAGAGAGCAGTCAGCTCTTGAGTTTTTGAATCCCCAGTCAGTTAGAGTGTCACGTAGCTTAGAGAACCAGGCCCTGGGTGCTTGCTTCAGACCATAGAGAGCCTTGTTTAGCTTGCACACATAGGTGGGTTGATTGACATCTTCAAAACCCTGAGGTTGTTGCATATAGACAGTCTCTTGTAGCTCCCCGTTTAGAAAGGCATTGTTGATGTCCAACTGCCTAACAGACCAATTCTTTGAGACTGCAATGGTGAGTATGAGCCTGACTGTAGATGCCTTAACAACAGGACTAAATGTGTCATAAAAGTCAATACCAGGAGTTTGGTGGAAGCCTTTGGCTACAAGCCTGGCTTTAAAACGCTGAACAGACCCATCCATACCATGCTTGACCTTGTAAACCCATTTGCAGCCAACAATAGTGGAGTGAGGTGGTAGAGGAACTAGGGACCAGGTGTTGTTAGCTATTAGAGCACTGAATTCAGCCTTCATAGCGGCCACCTAATTAGGATTCCCTGCAGCTTTAGAGAAACTAGAAGGTATAGACATGTCCCTGTCAGTAGTGTTAAGAGTTCCAATATAAGGTAGTTTAGGTTTGTGAATACCACTTTTGTGTCTTGTTTGCATGATGTGAGTGTTTAGAGGCTGTGGAGAAAGGTTAGGATGATTTGGTGTGGGAAAGGGTAGGTCAATTATGAGTGATGGTGTGGGGCTAGTGGTAGTATTAATGTAGTGTTGAGGTAGAGTAGCAATGTCAAGATCAGAGAGTGATTGTGTAGGGTGGTCTGAACAATGTTTAGAAGGTGAGTTGGATAGAGGGTGTGAGTGAGTTGTCTGGTGGTCTGTCTGAGAAGTAGGCTGAGAGGTATGAGGCTCAGGGGAGAGATCAGATGTAGGGCTAGTACAGAGAGACACTCTTTCAGAGACCATAGAAGAAGGCAGTGAGGGTAGCCAAAGATGGACAGATTGATAGGGAGACTGACTACCTGGGGGTTGATGAAGAAACCCTTAGGTGAAAGGAAAGTCAGTTTCATTGAAAACAACATTTCTAGACAGATAAACCCTCCCTGTAGGACTTAGACACTTGTAACCTTTGTGGTTATGACTGTAGCCTAGGAAGACACATTTCTGAGAGTGAAATTGAAACTTGTGAGTTTGATAGGGTCTGAGATAGGGGAAACAGGCACACCCAAAGGTTTTGAGGACTAGATAGTTGGGTTTTTTGTGGAATAGAGTTTCAAAAGGAGAGATGTTGTTAAGAGTAGGAGTAGGTAATCTGTTTATGAGATAGATGCTTGTTTCAAAAGCTTCCAACCAGTATGTATAGGGTAGTTTAGATTGGGCAAGAAGTGTGAGTCCAGTCTCCACAAGATGCCTGTGCTTACGCTCAGCTCTACCATTCTGAGTTGATGTGTAAGGACAGGACCTGCGTAGAAGGATACCATGCTGTGCAGCTAGGGTAGCTAGAGGTCTAAACTCCCCCCCCCCCCCCAATCACTCTGAATTGTTTTAATCTTTCTGTCAAACTGGTTTTCAACAAATGCTTTAAAAACTTTGAATACTTCAATAACTTCCCCTTTTGTTTTGAGAGGGTAGATCCATGAGTACCTAGAAAAATCGTCAAGGAATAGCACATAGAACCTAAAGCCCTGAGTAGATAGAACAGGGGATGAACCCCAAACATCAGTGTGTATAAGGTCTAATACATTGCTAGCATGAGAGGTAAAGATAGGATAAGAAAGAGTGTGAGACTTGCCTAACTGACAAGCCTCACAAAAAGATTTCTCATTACTTGAACCAGTTTGGAAATTACAGGATTTCTGAATACTAAGCAACACAGACTGTGATGGATGGCCAAGTTTTCTATGCCACCCATCCTTAGACACTTCAGATAGACACACACTAGGAGAACAAAGCAGACTCTTAGAAACACAGACTTGGGTATTGAGACTGACTGGATTGATAGGTAGAGTTTGAGAAAGAGTGTCCATCTTGTACAAGCCATCTTTACATCTCCCTTTGAGCAATACTGTCCCTGTTAACCTGTCCTTCACAAGGCAAAAAGTTTTGTGAAATTCAACAAAAACATCATTACAGTTGGTGAGTTGAGAGATAAACAGTAGATTTTTTTTTATTTTGGGAACATGTAGTATAGATTTTAGTAAAAGAGGTTGTTTATGTAGGGATAGAAGAGAGGTTTCACCTATGTGAGAGATTGGAAGTCTCTCACCACTACCAACTAGGACATGTTTAGTACCTGTGTAGTCATGTTTCTGAGTGAGCTGGTTGGTACTACCTGTGACATGGTGGCTGGCTCCACTGTCAGCATACCAGACTCCATCAGATGGTGTGTCATGTGCTGCAAGCAAGGCACTGTGATCACCCTCTCACTTAGGGTGTTCTGAAGAGGTAGACCCCATAACAGAAGGGTCATCTCTGTAGTAACACACCACAGCAGAATGACCATATCTGCTACATATCTGACATGTTGGTTTGTTTTGAGCAAATCTTCCACCCCTGCCTCTGTAAGAGTTGCCTCTTCCTCTGTAGTTGGGATTGAATCTGCCCCTGTAGTTTCTGTTATAGTTTCTGTTCTGCCCATAGTTCTGTCCTGAGTAGTTCCTTTGATTGACATTGTTAGCTTGTTGCTTTGTGTCATTCCTTTGAGCATAATTGACATTTGATAAGCTGACTGTGGACATTGTATTTTGTAGGTCATTGAGCTGTTCTAGCCTGCTTTCAAAGGTCAGAAGACTTGTCTGCAGATCAAGCCAGGAGAGGCTGTCCTTGTCAGCCAGACTGACCACAATTGGTGTGTAGTCACCATCGAGGCCTGCAAGCACCTGAGTGATCAATTCATCCATGGAGGTAAGACATCCTGCCAAAATCAAGTTATCAAAAATCATTTTCATCTTGTTCAAATAATCAGACATTGTGGTGGATCCTTTTTGGGTCTTTTGAAACTCTGCCTTGAAATAAGTGATTCTGGCTCTTGTCTGAGAGCCAGATAACTTTCCAGCTGCCTCCCAAAGACCTTTAGAGGTCTCTTCTTCCATCAACTGAGCTGCTATTTCAGGGCTCATGGTGGAATACAACCAACCAAGCAACAGTTGGTCCTTGGAGATCCAATCTTCATAGTTTGGATTCTCTGTAATGTTGCCTTCAGTGTCAACAGAATGTTTGGGAGGACAGATCTTCTCTCCTGAGATGTATCCTCCCAACTTGTTATCTTTAATCATAGGTAACACAACAGTCCTCCAAAGGAGGTAATTACTTCTATCGAGTCTGATGCTATTAGCATTGTTTGTTGAGTGCAGTTGAAGGCTTCTTGGAGCAGCAGCAGTGTTGCTGGGAAGGATGGAGCCCATAGAGTCTGAGGACAGCGACGGAGACTCATCGGAGTTGGCCATTCAGATCAGAATGGCTCTGATACCAAGTAAAATTTAGTGAGTGAGTCAATAGGATAGAAGAATGTAATATTTTCACTAATGATTCAATGTAACCAAATGGTCTTTAAATACAGATTTTCAGATGTAACAAACATTTGGAATATTCTTTTAGTTTGTTATAATGTTGTTCAAAATGTATCTTGGTGTTTGGCAACAGGGGTAGGATGAGAGTGAGTGATTGGAAACAAGGATAGCACATGGGTCCTTTTAGGGGGACTCATGTTGGGCTTTAGGACTAGCTTAGGAGTCCAATAGGTCAAGGTGTTGAGTCTGAAGCTAGGACTCAACACCCATAAGCCCAAGGTCATAACCCTGGGTCATAAGCCCAAGGTTATAACACTTGGGACAGAAGCCATCACATGAGGCCGTGCGATGCTGCTTCTCCTTCATCAGAGCAGTCATCGTCGACGGCGAGCTTCACCGGAAGCTTAGTCTTGACAAACATTATCAATAGCAACAATGCGCACCTCAAGTTATGTCTTATAAAATTAACCACATAATGCATAAATGGATTTATTGTTATTTATATAGTTAAATAATATGAAAAATATGTAAATACCCTTGCATTTTGTTTAGTAATACAAAATAAAGTCTTTAAAAAATAATAAATAGAGAGTAACTATCATTTTTAAACCCAAATTTAAGTCTGCTTTAACATAATCCATTTCTTCAGGGACGAAAGACGAAACAAACACACACAAGAAAATATAATTTTTTATTTTCGGATATGTTGAGTGAACTCATAGCAAAAGGTATAATGAGGTAGAAATCGATGTCCAGAGTTGCTAAATTTTGGACAACGTGTTTCGGAAATCTAAAGATTCAACCTAACGAGTTGGTTTGGAATTTGGTGCTACGGTTCGAGAGGTGTCACTACCAGAAAAATGAAGTATTTTGGTGATATTCTTCACTTGTACTTCTCTTTTTGTTCGTCTTTTTTATGCTTGAAATTGTTGGCGGATTTGTATATGTTTATTAGATTGAATTAGATATACTTGTAACATTAACTTATTACTATAATATAAAGGGTTTGGATGGACTCCTAATAAGTCCCATGGTTTTTTACTCTACACATAAGACGAGGTTTTCACGTAAAATAAATCTTATGTGTTGATTTATTTTACCATTTCTTTTTTTGCGTGACTAGATTTGTTTTTTATTATTATTTTGGTTTATTAATTGGTGTATAATTGGGTTCACTCTTTCTTTAGATCATTGTTTTCAAGTTGTTTTGTGGGAAATCAATTTGTCTTGAAGGAAGGCCACTCATAAATTTTTTTTATTAAGAAACTTGTAATTTGATATTGAAAAGTGATAAGTCACTTTCAGAGCATCAAAATTGACTTCGAAGATATTATTAAAAAGTTGACTAGTATGAAGATTATTCTTGATAATGAATTGCGAGTTTTGTACTTATTTCCCTGATAGTTGGGATATATTGGCTGGGATCATAAGTAACTCTTTGGCATGCGGTGTTTTATCTTTAGATGTTATCAAAGAATGCATATTCATTGAATAAATTAAAAGAAAATATATGTGATTTTAAAAATTCACAAGCTCTTATTAGTGTGAATAGAGGAAGAATCAAGAGTAAAAGTTGTAAATTTAATCGTAACACAATTGGAATATCTAAGTCCAAAGATGAGAAAAATATTAGGAGATGCTATTATTAGAGCAAGCACGCTCATATACAAAAGTATTGTTATCGATGGAAAAAATAAAAATGTAACAACTAAGACTCACAAAACAAAGGTGATAATAAAAAGACTGCAACTATTACTTCTATTGCTAATGATGATATATCTTTGATTTGTTTTATTTGTGAGTGTCATCATGTTGGTAGTTAAGATTCAGAATGGCTTGTAGATACATGTGCTTCATATCTTTATATCCGTAAGATGCAATATTTATTGAACTACAAAACTTGTGATTTTGGTAGTGTCAAGATGAGAAATTAGAGCTTAACTAACATTATTGGGTTGGGTGACATTCAGGTGAGATATTAGTTGAGTGCATATTTAAACTAAAGGATGTGCACTATATTCCATATATGCGTCTGAATTTATTGTCTGTAAATGTCATTTTTCAAAAAGGTTTTCGCAACACTTTTGGTGATGGTACATGGAAAATGTCTAAAGTTTCAATTGTAGTTACTCGAGGTTAAAGATGTTGAGCTGTTTATAAGTCATATTTGGGTATATGTTCTGGTGAGCTGAATGCAGTTGAGGAAAAGAACTATCCTAATATGTGACACTAAAGATTTTGATACATGAGTAACAAGAAGATAAAAACGTTGGCTTTTTAGTCACTAATTATTGTGAATAAAACTATTAATAGTGACCTATATGACCATTGTTTGACCAGAAAGGAACATAGAGCTTTGTTATCTAACAAGTCCACTAAAATGCAAGAAATGTTGTAATTAGTATTGTTTGACGTTTGTGGCCCTATGTATTTTGAGTCTATTGGTGGTAACAAGTATTTTTATTTTATTTGCAGATGATCCTACTCGAATAATGAGGTATACATAACGTAGACAAAAAACCAAGTGTTCAAGATTTTTTAGATTTATCACATTATAGTAGAAATGCATACAGTGAGAAGTTGAAATGTCTTCCATCTGTAAAAAATGGTGAGTATAATTTAAATAAGTTCAAATATTTCAATACTATGGCATTATACATGAGGTACAACACAACATAATGGGTTTGTAGAGAATGAACAAAACCATTATAGAGAAGATGAGATGTGTGAAATAAATGTCTAAACTTACCAAAACAATTTGGGCTGAAGTAGTTAACTGTTTCCCGTAATTAATCAATAAAGCTCCATCAATAGCTCTTGATTTTGATATTCGTGAGAGAATATGTAAAACAAATGATCTTGCATATTCACATATTAGATTTTTTGGATGCAAAAAATACTTTATTTTACCAAAATAACAAGGATCCAAACTTGAAATCAAATAAAAAAGAAGTGAATGACCTTGAAATCATGATTGGTACAATGAGGAATAAGGCACAAAAATATCAAACAATTATAGAATTAACTAAACCTAAGGCAGATATCAATCTTATTAACAATACATTAATATATACGCTGATAAAATCATAAAATAAATTATATTATAACAAATAAATATAATTTAATTTAAGATCGTTTGGAACACCACGAGTGATTTTAGCGACGATGAGGAGAGCGAGAAAACAAATGTGACAAGATGAAATCATGTTTAAGCGGGTTTTAGTTTGGTAATATTTTGTCACACATAAAAAACGTGAGAATACAAAATCGGAGATGACGTGTTAAAGTGATTTAGACTTTTTAAAGATGAGAGAAAATGATTCAAAATTTAGGTCAGATTTTATTAAAAGGATTTGGATCTTCTCCGGTTTAATTCGTAAGTTTGGGTTATACTTAACTTGTATCTAGAAGGGTTTTAGTTTGGTAAAAAAATAATATATTCACATATGCTAGATGAAATTTGTGTTGTCCACTAAACTATCAAATGGGTTGAACCACAAAACCATCAATAAAGTAATTTAAAAATAAAGATAAAAATAAATTAAATGTGTAGTTAATCTATTGAAACTAACATGTAGGTCTCTTGTTTGTGAAAAATAGGAAGTCCTTGAAGCTTCAAGAAAATCATGAGTTGGTTGAAGCTTCAAGCTTGCCTCTCATGGCTGTCGATTGTGTGAAGAAGAAGAGTTAGCAAAGGAAAAGTGGCTGCTAGGATTTTCAGACAGCCACATTTACTTCAGTGTCTAACGGGTTCGATATGGTTGTTATGGGTCTACAACCAGGTCAGGTCTTTGTCAAGTCAAGCCCATCAGAAGATCCTAATCATCCTTCGTCTACACCACCCGTTATTAATTTGTGCTGTTCTATTATGCACAAATTGAGTAACAAATTAAATATAACAGAATGTAACAAAATTCTATAAGTTGTAACAGCCTAACTAGTTAGATTCTCTAGGGTGTGTCTACTGCCTATAAAGGTTGTACCACGGTTACATTGATGTTTAAGAATTTGTGAATTAAAAATCTACTTCACTTTCATTCTCTCTCTTTTCTATCTTGGTATCAGAGCCTCCTCAAGCCTTCAATGGAGAATCCAGAATCACCTACATAGAGTAATGAGTCTTTAGGCTCAATGTTTCCTAGCAGCTTCTCCAACACAAAAAAAGGTGTTCCATGCAAACAATCAGCAACAACAACAACAATCAGATCATGGATAACTATGGTGCTTCCTATTGTAAGAGAAAATAGACTATGAGGTTTTATCACAGAGGACAAGCCCTGCCCTCCTAAGTTTACAAGTGATTCTGAAGGTAATGTTACTGATAATCCTGAGTATGAGAATTGGATTGCGAAGGATCAACTCCTTCTTAGTTGGCTGTACTCTATGATGAGTTCTGAAATTCCTGCTCAGTTAATGGAATAAGTCACTTCAAAATAATTGTGGGATGCAACAAGTAAGCTTTCTTGCTCACACAGAAGAGCCAGAATAACATATTATAAATCTGAATTTCAGAGGACACGTAAAGGTACCTCTGGTAGGACTGATTATCTAAGTAAAATAAAGAATATAGATGATAATCTTGTATTGGCTGGGTGTGGGGTGCCTGTTGATGATTTGGTGAATCAAGTATTTGCTGGTTTGGACTCTGAGTACACCCCAATTGTTATTAACTTAGCTGATAAAGAATCTATGGGATGGTTGGACTTATAGAGTAGTCTACTCACTTTTGAGAGCATATTGGATCAGTTAATGAATATTCAAAATAGTGTGTCTAACCTAAGCTTAGCATCTACTAATCTTACTCAGAAGTCTGATTATAAATCACAAAACAACAACAGTAATCAGAATAACTTTTTTGGTCAGTATAGGGGTGCATACAAAGACAACAGAAGATAAAACAGTTACTCAAACTATACAAGGGGCATAAACATCTACTATAGAGGAAGAGGGGGGCGTTTCTCTCAAAATAAACCTACCTGTTAGACATGTAACAGGTATGGACACACTGCTCATGCGTGTTACTATAGAGATGATCCATCTGTTATGGGATCAACCTCTTCTGAACAACCCAAAAATGATGGTGATCATGCTGCCTATCTAGCAACTCAAGACTCAACAAGGGATACTGCCTGGTATGATGATAGTGGTTATAGTCACCATGTCATAAGAAACTCTAATGTGTTGATTTAGAAGGGTGAGTATGCAGGTAACAAAGGTATCATAGTCGGTAATTGTCACATGTTTCCAATTCACCATGTTGGGAGTCTTAGTTTACATTCTCTCAATAATACACCTATTTCACTAAGAAATGTCTTACATGTTCCTACGATAAATAAAAATTTGTTGCTTGTCTCTGAGCTCACTAGCCATAACAATGTTTTTATTGAATTTCATAAGGGCTTTTGTCTTGTGAAGTACAAAGTGTCAGGGACTGTTCTTCTCAAAGGGACAACTGAGAGTGGGTTGTACAAGCTAGAAAAGGTTCCTAAGTCACAAGAAACAAAGGTTCATTTTGTCACTACCAGTCATAGTCCTCATGTCACTAATCTACCTCTTCCAAATGTTCTATCTGTTTGTCTTTCTAATTCTCTAAAAGATGGATGGCATATGACGCTTGGCCATCCATCTCAGCATGTTTTGAACATTGTTCTAAAAACTTGTAATCTCACTTATATTCTAAGGGATGTTTGTAGCTTTTGTGAAGCTTGCCAGTATGAGAAATCTCATACATACAGATGTATGGGGTCCCTCACTTGTTCTCTCCACTCAAGTTCATGAATACTATGTGATTTTTTTGGATGATCACACCAGATTCACATGGTTTTATCCTATCAAGCATACACGTCAATTGGTTGGCATAATTACAAATTTCAAATGTCTTGTGGTAAAACAATTTGAAAAATCCATCAAAGTTGTTCAGTGTGATGGTGGAGGATAATATGTTCATCTGTCTACTATGGCACAAGAACAAGGTTTTATTTTGAGGAAATCTTGTCCATATACCTCAGCTCAGAATGGTAGAGCTGAGCGCAAAAATATGCATCTTGTAGAGACGAGCTTGAATCTCTTAGCACAAGCCAATCTGCTCTACACGTTTTGGGTTCAAGCCTTTGAAACAACTACCTATGTAATATATAGGCTACCTACTCGAGTCTTATCTAATAAATATGCTTCGTTTTCAACTACCCAAACAAAAGACCTAGATGTTCTCTTCCAATGAATTAACTTCGCATTTAATTTTAAAATCTCATATATTTTCTTTTAATTTATTCAATGAATATGCATTCTTTGATAACATCCAAAGATAAAACACCACATGCCAAAGAATTACTTATGATCACAGCTAAGATATTCCAACTATCAGGGAAATAAGTACAAAACTCGCAATTCATTATGAAGAATAATCTTCATAGTAGTCAACTATTTAATAATATCTTCGAAGTCAATTTTGATGTTGTGAAAGTGACTTATCACTTTTCAATATCAAATTGACAAGTTTCTTAATAAATTTTTTTATGAGTGGCCTCCCTTCAAGACAAATTGATTTCCCACAAAACAACTTGAAAACAATGAGCTAAAGAAAGAGTGAACCCAATTATACACCAATTAATAAACCAAAAAAAAAAAACAAATCTAGTCACGCAAAAAAAGAAATGGTAAAATAAATCAACACATAAGATTTATTTTATGTGAAAACCTCGTCTTATGTGTAGAGTAAAAAACCATGGGACTTATTAGGAGTCCATCCAAACCCTTTATATTATAGTAATAAGTTAATGTTACAAGTATATCTAATTCAATCTAATAAACATATACAAATCCGCCAACAATTTCAAGCATAAAAAAGACGAACAAAAAGAGAAGTAAAAGTGAAGAATATCACCGAAATACTTCATTTTTCTGGTAGTGACACCTCTCGAACCGTAGCACCAAATTCCAAACCAACTCGTTAGATTGAATCTTTAGATTTCCGAAACACGTTGTCCAAAATTTAGCAACTCTGGACATCGATTTCTACCTCATTATACCTTTTGCTATGAGTTCACTCAACATATCCGAAAATAAAAAATTATATTTTCTTGTGTGTGTTTTTTTCGTCTTTCGTCCCTGAAGAAATGGATTATGTTAAAGCAGACCTAAATTTGGGTTTAAAAATGATAGTTACTCTCTATTTATTATTTTTTAAAGACTTTATTTTGTATTACTAAACAAAATGCAAGGGTATTTACATATTTTTCATATTATTTAACTATATAAATAACAATAAATCCATTTATGCATTATGTGGTTAATTTTATAAGACATAACTTGAGGTGCGCATTGTTGCTATTGATAATGTTTAAAGAAATTTAGTAGTGTGATTGGCAAAATCGATATCAATCAAACGACGGGAGAGTAGACAAAAAGATAATTTAAGTTTGTTCTTGTAAAATGATCATCTTAAATTATCCATTCTAAAAAACTCAGTTCTCAATTTAAGGAAGGAGAGAGAGATAGATGCAAAATTGCACGAATGAAGTACAACTGAATTAACATTCATATTTG
Organism: Limnanthes douglasii subsp. nivea; assembly: GCA_036936605.1. Classification (NCBI taxonomy): domain Eukaryota; kingdom Viridiplantae; phylum Streptophyta; class Magnoliopsida; order Brassicales; family Limnanthaceae; genus Limnanthes; species Limnanthes douglasii. The sequence continues at coordinate 290,273,460 of JAUPFV010000003.1, forward strand.
TTTGATCTTATTAAATAATGAAAAATACAAGGTTTATCCCTCTATTTAGTCCCTCCAAGAAGGCCTTTAAGCTTTTTGATCTGAGCCGGATCAAGAAAAGTAGTCTGCGCAACCAACTGGGAAGGTAAATCATTGGCAAACAGAGCGGAGGAGATTGGCTGCGTACCGGGAGATTCACTACTGAAACTAACAAATCCCCATGCCGGAGTTTTCCCAACATTCACAACAAAATGCACCAACCCTTTTGGAACCACAAAAGCATCTCCAGCGTTAAAAGTCTTGGTGTAAACTTTGTTAGAGCTTGAAATAAACCCAGCTGCAACTGAGCCTTGTACCAATACCTGGAGCTCGGTACCATGAGGGTGCGTGTGCATCGGCACAACCCCACCGATACCCATGTCAAAACGCGCCATGGAGACACCCAGGTTGTTCAACCCTGGAATTTGACCAACTATTACTGGTTTGACAGCGGTTTTTTGAGCATTGGCCGTGTTACCAGCTATGTGAAGGCCGGAGAAGGAGAAGTCGTCTACAGTGACTCTGTTTGGATCCTTGCAGTTGTAGCCTGTAGGACCTTGCGGTGATTTAAAGTCTGCAACGCAAAAGTCTTGGACAGTAGCATAAGTACCGGAACCAAAAAACAGGATACAAATGAAGAAAGGAGTTATCATTTTTACAGACAATTGAGAAGGTTGTGCATATCGTTTAGGAGGAGAACCCTTTATATACTCATAGAAGTCCAATTCAATCAACATATAATAATAATAATGGATATTATTTAGGTTGCCAACTCATTTATATTCGTTTCTATATGGACTTTAAACACTTATTACTCCACAACTATAATCATTCTATACATTTGATCTATCAATTTTTGAATCTCTACCATATACCATTCACTCACTTTGCATATAAGTATTTATTTTAACCAAAATACCCCGTAGATCTTATGTTTATTAAATCCATAATTAAAACAATTAATAATACTAATTATACCAAATTGAAATATAAAACTAAAACTAAAAACTAAGTCAAATGAATCTTAGAATTATATATATATATATACTAGCTTTTTTATGGTTGGGTTTCCGGGTAAAAATAAATATGGAGGACCAAAAACACACAAATGTTTGTAATCAGTGGTCGTTTTTATAACTTATTATATCTTTTTATTTATAATTGCCATCCAGTAGTTATCAATAACTATTGACCACTTCTACATATACATAAGTTACATAACCATATGGTTTTAGAACATAAGTAACAATAATTATATGAAATTTGGGTTAATAATAATAATAATAATAATAATATATTTTTTAATTATTTATGTATTTTTTTCAGTTTTTTATTTTCTTAAATGTTATATATTTTAAAAAATAGTTCAAAAAAAGTTTAAAAAATTATTGGTTTTGGTATTTTAAAAAGAATAAACGAGATCAATAAAATATATTATTTTTCAATTTTTTTGGATTACATTTGGTTACGGAAATAAGAGTAATCGGATTGTAAAATTAGTCTCGAAAAGACAGCCGAACGTGTAATTTGTGATAAAGACAACCGTAATCCAATTACGAAATTACGTGTAATTCGGTTGCGAAAATAACAACTATGTTCCAATTGCATAATCTAATGCTATTCTGTTGTGAGAAAACAATAGTTTTCAGTTCCGGAATTATATACAAATGAGTTACGGAAATAAGAAAACATTAGTTGTGTACATAGAACTTTGGTTAGGAAAAAACAATTGTATTCCTGTTGTATAATTACGTGCAAAATATCTTGCGTAAATATGAAATTAGAGTTACGTAAATGAGACATTTGGCCACTCATATGGCCAAGCCTCTGGTGCCAAACATTTGGATTTCCGTTTCCTGCTGCTATTGCAATTGAACAGCTCGTCTCTGCCGTCTTGTAAAGAGTACCACTCTTCTTTCCGCGAGTAATCGTCATTGCTCCCTTTGAAATTTTCCAATTGTCACCATGGAAGATCGTATTATAGCCTTCACTAGCCAACTGCCCTACTGAGATTAAGTTCTTTCTCAGACTGGGGATATGTCAGACATCTTTGAGTTCCCATACAGACTCATTCAACTTAATCTTCACAGTACCTTTACCAATAATATCACAAGGTTGATCATCACCAAGATATACTTTTCCAAGGTTACCAGGGACATACATCTCGAAGAATTCTTTCTTCGAAGTCGCGTGAAACGATGCTCCAGAGTCTAATACCCAAGACTCTTCCCTGCTTTCTAAAGAGCATATTAACGCATCGTCTCCTTCTGAAGTGATATTTGCCTTTGTCTTCTTCTCCTGGTCCTTTGGTTCTCTCTTGCACTGAAATTTGAAGTGTCCGGTCTTCCCACAATTCCAACACTCGATGTTTCTCAACCCCTATGAATTTTTAGGATTCCTAGACTTGGACCTCCAGTCTCTTGATTTGCCTCGGTAGTTCGATTTACCGCGTCCATATACTCTGGTTGAATTTCTTCCTCTCGATTCTGTATGTAAGACTGAGGAGATTAATGACTCACATGATTCTCTCCTTCGAATCTCTTCACTGAGAACTAGGTCACGAACATCATCAAATTTCAACTTATTGCTTCCTGATGAGCTACTCACCGCAGTGACAGTAGCATTCCAACTATCTGGTAGTGAAGACAACAGTATCAATGCTCGTATTTCTTCATCAAAATCAATTTCAACTGAACTCAACTAGCTTGTGATTGTATTAAGTTCATTGAGGTGTTGAGCTACCGAAGCACCTTCCATCATTCTCAAATTGAATAAACGCCTCATCAAGTGAACTTTGTTAGACGCTGATGGCTTCTCATACATACTGGAGAGAGCCTTCATAAAACCCGCCGTGGTTGTTTCCTTTATGATGTTAAAAGCAACGTTGCGGGATAGCGTCAATTGGATGACTCCAAGAGCTTGTTTATCAAGAAGGGTCCAATCTTCATCTTTCATACCTTCTGGTTTCTTTTCTGAGAGGGGTTGATAAAGTTTGTTCTGGTACAGATAATCTTCAATCTGCATCTTCCAGAACACAAAATCTACACCATCTAATTTTTCGAGTCTCACATTTCCTTCGTCTGTAGCCATTGCTCCCACTCAAATCTGATTTCCTTTGGATCGCTACCAGTCTGGCTCTGATACCAGTTCTTGGGGAAATATGCTAATTTCCTGTCAAATCAGATCAAAAGAAAAAAAGAAAAGGAAAGCACAAAAACAAAAGTGAAATAAAAAACACAATTGTTAACGGAGTTCAGCAAATTATGCCTACGTCTCCGGACCTGCTGCAGATCGATTTTAGTAGGAAGAACACAGTGACTGTCGTTTCTGGTAAATACACACAAAAAAACCTTAACCCTAGGTTTTGTAGAGACTGTAACACTTAAAAAGGGAAAAATATTACAGTCCTTAATTTGTAATTTATAACCCCCTAAATTTACACTGTCTTTTCAATTCACTCCAGTTCTCTTTAATGTGCTTAGCACTTGCCTCATCTCCACTGTCTTCCACTGTCTTTTCATCTAGTATCTCTTCTATCCAATAATAACATGTTGAATAATGGTGGATTATTATGTCAAAATAACACATTCTACATGAAGGTTATGATACATTTTACTCAAGTGATGGCAAGCACTGGCTTCATTGGAAATACAGATAAGTTCAGAAAAACTTAACAATCTCCCACTTGAAGACTGGTTTCAACCTGTCTTCACACCTTGATCTATGCAGCAGATCTTTCTGGTCTTATTACTCTTGTACACCAACTGAAGCTGAACACAACTTCAGTTTTTCAATGGCTACTGTCTTTGTCAACATATCAGCTGGATTCTTGCTTCGTTGGATCTTTTCCAGTATTAGCACCTCATCTTCCAATAAAGATCTAATGAAATGATAACGAAGACTAATGTGCTTGGTTCTTGAATGAAATGTTGAATTCTTCGCCAATTGAATTGCACTTTGACTATCACTATGCAGAATGTTGTTCTTCTATTTGAATCCCAACTCGGTTAACAAACCTTGAAACCATATCATCTCTTTACTGGCTTTGGTCACTGCTACATACTCAGCCTCTGTAGTTGATAAAGTGACAATTTTCTGTAATTTTGACATTCAACTAACAGCTGTAGTTCCAACAGTAAATATATAACCGGTAGTGCTTTTCCGGTGATCAACTTCACCTCTAAAATATGCATCTACGTAGCCTTGTACCTTTAACTCACCCTTACCAAAATACAAACACTTTTCTATGGTACCTAGTAGGTACCTCAAAATCCATTTGACAGCTTCCCAATGAATTTTCCCTGGGTTTGACATAAACCTACTCACAACTCCCACTGCATAACTAATGTCTGATCTTGTACAGACCATTGCATACATCAAACTTCCAATAGCTAAGGCGTAAGGAACCTTATCCATGAAGTCTTTTTCTTCATCCGTCTTAGGGGATTGATCCTTGGATAAACGAAAGTGACCTGCCAATGGTGTACTAACTGGCTTTGCATCACACATGTTAAATCTCTTCAAAACGTGATCGATGTACTCTGACTGAGATAACTGCAAAACTTTTCTATGCTTATCTCTTATGATTTGCATTCGAAGAATCTTCTTCACCGGGCCCAAGTCCTTCATGTCAAATTCTTTTGACAATTGTAGCTTCAATCTTCTAATATCATCCATATCTGAACCTGCTACTAACATTAGGCACATTAAAGGTTGAGATTCAGTGTTCATAGCTGAAATGTAATATTGATGGCTATAACATAGTATTGAAGAAATGATTTCATTCGAAACGTTATATAACATAGAGTTGCTCTTTTAACGAAATGCTAAAACTGGAACTAAGACTTAATGCTGGAACTAAGAATTGAAGTTAGAACTAAGTGTTGAATCTCTGCCATGTACCATTCACTCACTTTGCATATAAGTATTTATTTTAACCAAAATACCCGTAGATTTTATGTTTATCAAATTCGTAATTAAAACAATTAATAATACTAATTATACCAAATTGAAATATAAAACTAAGACTAAGTCAAATGAATCTTAGAATTTTATATATATTGGTCCAAAACCTATCCAACAACAGACAAATTTTTTATCGTTGGGTTTTTAGGTAAATAAATAAATGAGTAAAATGGACTGTACCATTTTCAAAACTTCTTTTTATATGTTTAACTATTTTGATTAGGGTTATTTACAATTGTCATCTAGTAGTTATCGATAATTATTAAATAATTATAAAATATAGATAATCATAGGGTTTTGGAACATAAGTAACAAGGCTTAAATCGCTGCTTCGTCCCTCGACAAAAAAAATCACGGTTGAGGGTCTCTCGTCTATCAAAAATCTATAAATTCAGTCGTCGCGTGTGGTTTTTGTTGTAATCCTGCCACGTGTCACTATACTTAAATGGTTTGCGTTCTACAGATAGTCTTTCAACTTTTAATTCTATTTTTACCCTTCGAATTTATACTCTGTTTTTTTTCCAGCTTGTATACACCCAGATATCACAGAGTTCCAACTGATTAAAGGTTTCTCATCCATCTCGTAAAAAAAACGAAAATAGCTTCGAGGTTGTGACACATGGTTGTAAAACAGAGTGATGCCTTGTCAGATATTTCCGTATACGTTGTCTCGATTTTGAGCAGAAGCTGCCAAAAACACATAGCTTAACAACAAGCTGCCAAAAACACATAGTTTAACAACAATTACGTAAAGATAGAAATTCTCATTTTGTGTTAGATTATCTTTTACGACGTTAACATCCATAATGTATTCACCACGGAAGAAAAGAGTGCTAAGAATCTGTTCCACACTAAGTTGTGTCCGATCCGGAGAAAACTGGATACCAACATCAATTTAGATCCAAAATCTGATGTCGTACAAAAAGAATGGTCCCAGTTCAATTCAGTCAGACTTTTCAGGCCAAAGCTACGAACCGACAAGGTAATTTCTTGGCAATCCCCATGAGACCCTTTGATCTATGGAAATATGCATTGATAGTATTAGATTTTGTGGAATTTATGGATCTGCGAAGGCAAAAAATATCATACATCTATTTTAAAGTTGAACTCTCCAACTAGTCTTATACAAACTCTACATGTAATCCGTAAAATTCTGACTGATTTAGTTCTTTTGTTCCAATTTCTTATTAATAATACGGAAAATCTCCCTTATGATTTTGATTGTCTTTTCTTTTAATATGTTAAATTGATATTTAGTATTAAGTATCCTAATGGGCTAACATGATGCAAATATAAGCCGACAAAATGAAAATATCATATTAGTCCTTTTAAAACAACAGATATGAGATGCTATTTACTTGTCAAATAGACTTTAAATGTAAGATTGACCGCCAATATGTCCTGAACTATTAGATTAATAATTCAGAGAGTTATAAGAGTTTTTATTTAGTGGAATTGGTTGGCCTCTCCAGTTTTGAAAAGAACCTATACTTTCTTTTTTATTCCCTAACCTTCGGACGAGACCAGAAGATAGTTAAAGATCTGCTGGAAGGGGACAAGAAATGGAAGCAATGCTTCATTTTTATCTCAGGGCTTTGAGGGAAACGATCCGAGGCCACTACTGAAAGTCCCCACAAGCTATCATTCGTCTGGACAAATAGAGGTATGCTTCCCCTTTTGTTTTCCTCTGGATTTTTCTTATATCTTATTCTTATACACTTTTCTTCTTAATTATAAATAGAAATAACTGGTATATCCAAGAACTATGCCGATTTGGTTCCTATATAAAAAACTATATTTAGTGAGTTACACTTGTGGGCCAAGGCTGCCTAGTCCACAAGTGTTTCAACTCTGTTTTACTCCAACAAACCTCGCCAAGAGTCGCTGGTGGAGGTTGAATCCGTCGGATCGATTATCCATGGAGGAGCTCATGATTCCTCCTTCTCAACAAGATTTCTTAGACCGGTTGGAAGCAAAAGACTTTGTGGTTTTTCTTTCGACTAGAGACATGGCCAAGAGTCATTTAAACGATGATGAGGATGAAGAAAAGGCTTCTGGCACTAAAACCCGTGGGGATGATGAAAATACCTGAAAATTCAGAGGCTAATGGGCCAAAAAGTTTATTCCCAAAGCACAATATAACTTCATAGTGAGGCTCATCCGAATAAAAAATGCCCACGAAAATTGAAGGGAATTTTAGAAGAGATCCCAAAACCTTTCAGGGCTGTTGGTTCACCGAAAAATAAATGAGATGAGCACGAGGAAACCTCAATGGAACAGATAATTATTGAATCTGACTCCTCTAAACTTCCGCCAAATGATGTGATTTTTCAAGAACCTCAATATGATACTCAAAAGGCTGATTCCTCCACTTTGGTTCCCTTTGAGACTGGCTCCTAAGATAGTTATTTGGAGATTCTTCGAGAAGACTAATTATCTCTCCATCTTCGTAAGTTGTTTCATTCCTCCATTACAATTGAAAAAAAGATGCAACATACGAAGGATTGGAAAATCTAATACAAATCTGTAGTCTCATCTTCCAAATCACAAGTCGAGGAGCTCAAACAATAACATTCAACTATTTAAAAATAAGCCGACGCACTCCTTAAAAAACTGGTTGCATCTAAGAATTATGTCATGCTCCTCGAAAAATGTTTTCAAGAAGAGTGGTAGTTTTATGAAGAGACAAATTCCACTAAGGACAAGATTATTGTAGCTTACAAGAAAGGAAATGATCAAGCCATGAATGTCTTCAATAGAGGCTTCAAGGGTTTTGAGAGGGTCGTAAAAGAGAAAAAACTTATCTTAGCTCAGGCTAAAAAAAATATAGAGGATGTTGTTGAAGCTTATGTTGCTAAGTGTGTTGGACAAGCTAAATATGAGGGACATAACTGTTAAGTTTGGGTTGATTCAAGAAATTCATGAGCGCTACCCTAATCAGAACTTAGGAAACTTCTACGAACACGTCCCGGTCGAATTTTGTCCGCCTGAAATATCGTTGAGTGATAGTGAAGATTGAAAAGCCGCTGACAGTGACTCTTCTAAGTCTTTTGAGTAAGAAATTTGTAAAATTCCTCAAAATATTTGAGGAAATTTTGTTAAAGTCCCCATAATCTTTGAGGCATTTTATAAAAGTCCTCATAATATTCGAGGAATGTTTTGTAAAAATTCGCATAATTTATGAAGTAATGGTTTTTAATTATATTTTTCACAAGGCTTCGAATAATTAAGACCAAATTTCGTTGTAAAACCATGTAGGTCCAAATTTCGTTGGAAGAACTTATAGGTTTAAAATTTAATAGTTGGAGACCAACTTTCTTTGGAAGACCTTGTAGGTCCGAAATTTGATAGTTAGAGACCAATTTTCGTTGGAAGACCTTCTAGGGACAAAATTGTAAGAAGAGTTTGTTTGGCAAAAACATGTATATATATAAATATGCTAATAAGGAAACTTATTAAAACTTATACGTGCCTATCAGGGTAGGAAAGAGTATGCCACCGATACTTTACGAAAAAACCTATATATTTTTTACATTCATTCAAAGTACAATTTAAGATGCTCTATATTCCAAGCGGGCTTAAGATTTCTTCCTTCTTTATCCTTAATCTGATATGCCCCAAGCTTCACTTTCTCTGTTATCTCATCTTAACACTTGATCGCCCACTTTTAATTCTCTTCGTTTAACTTTGGAAGAGTACATACTTCTCATCAATGTTCGATAATGTAGCGACTTTATTTGTGATTGCCTTCTTTTTTCTTTAATCAAGTGTAGCTCCACTGTTCTATTTGCATCATTAGGATCTTCATAATATGTCATAACATGATAAGACAAAAACAACTGCCTCGGATGTCCTCCGCTCTGTTTGCCAATGATTTACCTTCCGAATTGGTTGCGCGAACTACTTTTCCTGATCCGACTCAGATAAAAAAGCTTAAAGACCTTCTCGTAGGGACGAAATAGACTTCTAAACCCTGTTTTTTTTCATTATTTAATATAATCAATTAAGTTTTACATTTATCTTTTTCTCTCCTTAAGTAATTACTTTCTATATAATCAGTGTCTGGAGTATAAATAAATGAAATCAAATGGTAGTTAGAAAAAATAATTTTTAATAAGAATAAATGATAATTAAAATAATAATAGAAAATATATTCGCACTCATTTCCAAAAAACCTCATATTTTGTAGAGATATTTCATTCACTTATATCATGTAAGTAGTTTTTCAGTCTAAGAGATGTGGGATAAAAGATCAAGTTTACTTACTCTTAATACTCTCTATTAAACTCGATCCGCGAAATGTATTCTCATTTAATATTTTATGCATTCCGCCTCCCTTAATACACCCATTGCATCGCTCAGACGGCATTTTCAACTTTGCTCTGGTACCATATTAGAATATGAAAAAGTAATATGGAGAGAGAATAAAACCCAATATATTAAACTGCTGCACAAAATGACTTTAAATAGCCTACAAAGAAGCGTTACATATTCTAGCCAATAAATGATAGTTTTTATTGACCGAATAGTAACATCTTAATTATTAATTTATTTAACGTTTAAAATACTAATTTATACAATGTCGAATTATCAAATATGATAATTCAATCAATTAATAATTAAATATATTCCAATAACGTCAACAAGTCCACATCAACGGTAATTTTTTCAAGCACATATATATAGTTAAATACATTTTTTCTAATGTATTGGAATTTTTTTAGGTTGAAACCCAAATCAGATTTAATCCCATTTAAAATAAACTACTCATTGAGTTCACATTTTATCTTTATTTGAGGAATATAGTGAAACGTATTTTTCTAATGCAGATTTGAGTAATATTTTGACCATAGATTTTTCTTCTCTCTTAATTTATACCACATTTTATGAAAGTAAGCACTTGAGATTTCTTTTAAACTTTTGATGTTGACACTTTTTTATTCATAACGCTTACAGATGTTATCCCAACTGGTCCAATAGATGCTTTTGTTGTTATTGTTAGAGCCCTAAAAAAATTTACTACATAGATTTTCTATTCTTTTGGTAACAAATCTTGGGATGGTGGTGCTTTGCAGATGATAGTTTGGGATAACATAAAGAACAACTTGAAGCAGAGTGAGCCTACCACCAAATGATAATTGTAAGTTATCACAGTCTTGGATTTTATCTCTTATATTTGTGATAGTGTTATCAAAGTGAGAATCCATAGGTTTGTAATGCATGTAGACGCTCAGATGATTCAAAAGAAGAGACCCTTATTTGAAACTAGTAGCATTAAGGATAAAATACAACCTATATATATATATATATATATGGATTTTGTTTGAAGGGATAAGAGATAATCTGTTCTAATTGATAGTTTACCCCAAAATGTCTTGATATATTTGAAGGAAGTTTAGAATCTTATTGAGACTAAGATTTGAACCATTGCAAAAGATAACAAGGTTAATATAGAGCTTTTATTGTTGTATCTTACTTCCCTGTTATTATGGTAGATCACTTTTAGGCCCATGATTAGAAACTTCTCTACTAGAATAAATAAACTAGGAGATGACGGGTCTCCTTATCTAACCCTGTTTGTAGATTTGAAGAAGTCATTAGCCACTCCATAGATGATGATCACAAACCTGTTATAACTTATAGAAGAGTTAATCATGTTAATAAAAACAATTGAAAATTCAAAAGCATCAAGAATTTTCAGGATAAAAGTAAAAGAGAGCTTATCAAATTCTTTTTTCATATTCGACATGATTAGAAGATTACTATCTATTGCTTTTTTATTGAGATCTTTTAGAATTTCTTGAAGAAGTATAGTGTTATCATGAACACTCTTCTCGAGGATAAAACTAGATTTCTCTTTAGAAATCAATTTACGAAGAAGGATAGAGAGCCTATCATTGATGATTCTGGATATAATCCGGTTGAACATTGTGCATATACACCTTTTAAGGAATCAAACTGACTGAGGTAGCTTATACACCTTGGGGGACCTGGTCACCATTAAAAAGCCTTTATAGCATTGCAGAGATCTTTGCCAATGATGAACCAAATTTTTTGGTAAAACATGTTGTAGAAGCCACCAATACCAGCCACACGAGTAGAGTTAAAAAGTTTGATTGAACTATAAATTTCTTCCTTACTAGGAATCTTCATCAGATTATTGTTCTCTCCAATAGTAATGATTTTAAAAATAATTTGAGATAGATTTGGGGTTTCACTAATGGTTGTAGTTGTAAGGATAATTTAGAAATGGGTGATAGTAGATTAGTTATTTTTTGCCGATTATCAATCCAGTTAGATCCATCAAAGATTTTGTGAATTCATGACTTGTTCATTTTTTTTCTTAACATAATTGTGAACAAATTTAGTATTTTTATCTCAATTTAGAAATCATTTGTCACTACATTCTGTAGGATTCCTCACTTTCAAGTAATTGGAGGCGAACAACCTTAACTTTAGCAAGGTTAATATTTTTCTCGATAATGTTAGATTCCTGATCAAATATTTCTAAGGAATTAACTTCAATTTTAGTGTTGACAATAGAGTTAGAGATGTTTCCAAAATCAGATATGTTCCATTCTTTTATCATGGCCTTAAGGATTTTAATTTTATTCAAGAATATTAAAACCGGGTTTCTTTGCATATCGTTATTCTAGCATTCCTTAATTACCTTGTGAAAATCTGTATGGGTTACCCACATGTTTTGGAATCTAAAAGAAGATTTAATTTTTACAAATTGCTAAGATATGGAGACACAAAGAGGACTATGATCAGAACGGCTGTAGCCATGTGTGCGACAATAGTATTTTCAAATCGATCATTTCAAACATTATTGGTAAGAACTCTGTATAATATTTCTTACTTATGAGTATTTGTCCAAGTGTATTTGCTGCCAATATAGCCAACATCAGCTATGTTACAATCTTGGATAGCTTTATTGAAATCATCTTTCCTTCTCACACAAAGGTTGGAACAATAGATTTCATTATTCTCCTTGATTCTTTGTTACAAATCCCTCTAATATTCCAGCGTAAAATAGTATGATGTCATCATTTTAGTCATTTGTATATTTTGTGTCTCAATTTCAATTATATATACATTAATACTATATAGTTCTGCAATTTTAATAATTATTAAATAATTTTATCTAACATCTATAATTTAGACAAATATTTGTTCGTTTTACCTAAATGAATTAAAGAGTGTATTGTTGCATCATCTAAAGTCTTGAAATCAAAGAAGAATTGTATAAAATAGTTCATATATGGTTGATATTGCAAAATCTTCGAAAATTAAGAAATTTGTATTGATTCCAACTTCAATATATGTATATTTGGACTACTCTTGACATTCTGATTCAAATTGATATTGTTTTAAAGATTTAGTTTCTTGACATTCAAGAAATTAAATGAAGCCATCTTCACATCTTTCAATTCAAGATGTTGCCTTTAGAATCTTCTATTCATTGGCTTTCTAATCATAGTTAGCTTCTTGCCAACAAACAAGACAAACAATTTCAAAGAAAATGAACTCTCAGGATATCCTCAAGTTATAAGAAATCTTGCTCCTAAAACAAAGGATGTTGACCAGAAATTAGGAGACCGATTATTTTTTATAATAAAGGCAAGATGAAGGACATTCAAAACATCCAGATCAAAGAATCAAATGAGTATCATGCACTACCTTCGAAACAGAAGAACCAAAATGCAATAAACACAAAAAGAAAGCATGCTTCAATCCATAATACATAGCACGCTAAACATATGGGTCACATGTTATTTCCTGAGATAACCTGAAAAATCAAAGATTAATCTATTATACTAACACATATTGTTGAGAAAACAGACCATGTTTGTATTCAATACTCTACTCAAGACAAAGAGCAACTGCTGGTTGCGTCAAAATTCACCATAATATGCAAATAGTCCAAAGGTATACTTAAGATCATCACTATCACCAAATTTAATAGTAGCATTTGTGTTTCCAACTGGGAAAATTACATATGCAAACTTTTGTGCAAGAATGTTTGGACTCTTGACTAGTATTCCATGAGGCTATTTAAATGGTCTCCAAATTTCAACACAAATTTTGAAAGCCCTATAACTCTTGTACGAATACGCATATCTAACTTTCATGAGTTTTATATAACGAGAGTATTATAAAGACTATAGCATCTACAATTGGGAAACCCCCTAAAACATAGGTACATACCAAAATAGGGCCAAACACAATGCCTGATTATAATATAGTGGATTTTGGTAGTAACGATAATTGTTGGATCAATCTAAGCTAGAAAGACCTCCATTGCTATTGCACCCATTGTTACCACGTCGGCACAAAAGCTCTAAGTCCAAAAAAAAATCTCATGGCTCAACCTTATCTAGAGGATCCTCAATTAAAAACCCCCCACTAGGTCTTTTACTCCTAGTGATGTAGAATTTGTTAGGGTTCCTAATGTTAGATCTTTAGTAGTTCAAGCGAGCAATGCCTCCAAAGATATTCATTATGAGTCAAATACTGCTAACAATCTTGTCCTAAATAGCAACCCTAAGAATCATAGAGTCAACAGAAAATATAATAAATCTAATAAGGAGTTAAGGATAGAGAGTACCTCTGAATTTAAACAAATTAACAAAAATAATCACCATCCATTTGAAGCTAAAGTTAACGAAGCAATTAAAGCTCTGAAAACAGGCTTTAATTGCAATAATACTTCAAACTATGTCAATTAAGCTTCCGATCATCCCACTCCTGACAAAAAAGAGTATATGTAGTTTACCTTCTTCTCATGCAAGACCTAAGACTGAGGTTGATAAATATTTCAAAGATTTACTCAATAAAAAGCTAAAAGATGTTAAGAGAAAGATAAGTAAATGTATTATTGTCAAGGCTTCCCAAAATAAGGAGCCAAGAGACATATCTACCAAGAAATTTAAATGATTATACACATTCTAAACTGTAACATACGTGAAACATGTAATAAAAGCCTCGAGGAGAAGGCTCAGATCTCTTAAAATTAAAGGAAATATGATGTTATTATTATTCAAGATCCCTTAGATTAGATCAACATTAGTAAAATTGCTAATTATCTTGGATATCGTAACTATATATCTAACCTGAACAATAAAATTTGGCTCTTATGGAGAGATGACTTCAAATTCGAAATTACTCTAGACAATCACCAACTTATACACATTGAAGTAAGTTGTACAAACATAGCTAAAACATTCTTTGTAACTGTTGTCTATGCCAAATGTCAAAGAGAGCTTAGTTTGGATCTCTGGAATACTATGAGAACTCTTGTTAATCAATTTAAATAATATATTATCATGGGAAATTTCAATGCCATTGTTTCCCCCCTCATGAGTAGCTCAATTGTACTGCCCATTTCCTTAGAAGTCATGATGAGTTTAACGATGATATTAGATACTGTAGGTTGGAAGACGCTGGTTATGCTTGAAATATATATACTTGGACAAATAAAAACAAATGGAAAAGCTTATGTGCTTTACAATCAAGCCAAATCTAATAATTATTCTGAAACTAAAGTAACCCACATAACTAAAACTTGTTTAGACCATTCTCTCTTTAGTATTGACATTTCAATTGACATTACTAGACCCAAATCCCCTTTCATTTTCAGAATATGCGGACTTTAAGTGAGGATTTTCTGTCTTTTGGAGATAAAAAGCTCGAATCGTGATATTAATGGTACCACTAATAGTATTTTATGGTACAAATCTAAAAGGATTAAAGATGATCTCAATTCTTGGAACAAAGAATATTTTGGGAATATTTTTGCTTATGTTAAAGAGGCTGAAGATAAGATCAATTCTCTTGAGGCTTAAATTTCAGTTATTTAGCTCTCTTGAAAACAAGTCTAGCCTTGATAAATCTAAGGCCTTAAACATTCATATTCTTGATAAAGAATAAATGTTTTGGCAGCAAAAGACTTTCCTTAATACCTTGTCCCCCGGTTGGAAATCTCTTCTTTTAACTTTGGAAGCAAACCTGCTTCTTATCAAACCCTGATAGTGTGCAGCTCTAAGGTGAGCTTTAACTCGTCTTTCTTCTATCAAATCAAGTTGACCTCTGATTGCCACCTCATTAGCGTGTTCGGAGAAGTTGTGAATACGAAATGATGGGAGAGTTGCTTCTATGGGAGCTACTGCATCCATCCCATAGACCAAAGCAAAGGGTGACTCTTGTGTTGGAGCCCCAGGTGTTGTCCGGTAGGCCCATAAGACCTCTTGTAGATAACTAGGCCACTTCCTAGCAGCCCCTTCCAAATTCTTATTTAAACCGGACAGTATAGTTCTATTAGCCACTTCAACTTGCACATTCGCTTGTGGGTGGAAAGGTGAAGAGAAACAATGTTGTATACCCCTTGAGGCACAGAAACTCTCCATTTCCCTATTGTCGAACTAAGGCCCACTGTCTATTGTTATCTTTTGTGGGACACCAAATCTCCAACAGATGTTGGATAAAATGAATTTTATAACAGCTTTTGATGTTGTTCCTGCTAGAGGGGCTGCTTCAATCCACTTCGAAAAGTAGTCTATGGCCACAATTATAGTTTTGCATCCTCCGGACGCCACATGGAGAGACCCTACTAAATCTAACCCCCATCGAGCAAAAGGAATAGGCTCAGAAATTGACTCTAAAGGAATGGCTGGGACATGAATTTCATTGCTGTACCTCTGGCATGGGTCACACATTCTTACCAATTCCTTAGCATCTTTCATAATTGATGGCCAATAGTAACCGGCTAGTAAAACTCTTCTTATTAAAGCTCTAAATCCACAATGGGCTGATCCCTCACCATCATGCAATTCAGAGAGGACTACTTGAGACTCTTCATCCCCCAAACCGCACAGGAGAGGTTTACTATTATATTTTTTATACAACACTTATCTCAATATGATGAAACCATGAGCCTTGTGTTTCAATGTTCTGGCTAGTGACTTATCCGGAGGCACGACACCATCAGAGAGATATTGCAGGAGAGGAAACCTCCAGTCTTGAGGTTGTTTCACTTGTACTTCAAAAATTTCCTCTTCTTTACCCTTACTAAGTTGAATGGAGGGGCTTTCCAGCACATGGATCCATGGATATGACTCCGTATATGCTATGGTTGCTAACGAGTCTGCTAGCTCATTTTCTACCTGGGGTATGTGCTCATAGACAACACCTTTAAACTTGAGTGCTTCATTTTTTAGGAGGAGTAAATATTTCACAAGCTGCTCCTTCTAAGCCTCAGATTGGCCTTGGGCATGGTGGATAAGAAGTTGGGAGTCACTTAGTAGCCTGACCCTATTGGCCCCACAAATGTAGGCTAACTTTAAACCAACTATAGCTGCTTCGTATTCGGACTCATTATTAGATGCCCTGAAAGCAAAACAAATAGCCTGGTACATTTTATCTCCATATGGAGAAGTTAAACACACCCTTGCACCACATCCCATAGTGATAGATCCACCATCTGTTCGGACGACCCATACCTTTTTATCTTTTATGTCAGTAGTTTGCTCTGAATCCCTGTCGGAGTGAAATTCAACCAAAAAATCAGCCACAGCTTGGGCCTTGACTGCTGTTCGAGGAGCAAAGTCTATGTCGAAGTCCCCCAACTTTACTAACCACTTAGTCATTATGCTTGAAATGTCTGCCTTTTGGAGTACATTCTTCAGGGGAAAAGAAGTCCGGACGATGATGGGATGAGCCTGGAAATAAGGCCTCATCTTCCTGGCAGCTATCACAAGGGCTAATGCTAATTTTTTGAGTTTCAAGTAACGCTTTTCTGCATCTATCAAACTTTTGCTGATGTAGTACACTGGATGGGGATGACCATCGACCTCCCTTACCAACACAGCACTGATGGCACAACTGGAAACTGCCAAATATACGAAGAGTGTCTCCCCATCAACTGGCTTAAACAAAGTTTTGGGGGAGGATAGGTGCTTCTTGATCTCATTGAAAGCCTCATCACACTGTGGGGTCCAATCGAATCCCTTTTCACCCTTCAAGGTTTGAAAGAAAGGGGCACACCTGTCTGAAGACCTTGAGATAAATCTGTTTAAGGCAGCTAATCTCCCCGTTAACCGCTGTACTTCTTTAATATTTCGAGGAGACTCCATTTGAAATAGAGCATTGAGCTGGTCTGGATCTGGCTGTATTCCATGCTCACTTATAATATAGCCTAGAAACTTCCCAGACTGCACTCCGAACACACATTTTTCTGGGTTTAATTTCAGATTCACTTTTACCAAGTTGGCAAAAGTTTCTTGGAGATCGGACAAGTGCAATTGCTCATCCACACTCTTCATCATCATGTCATCAATGTACACTTCCATATTTCTTCTGATCTGATCAGCAAAAGCTTTGTTTACTAATCTCTGATAAGTAGCCCCAGCATTTTTCAATCCAAACGACATTACCTTGTAGCAATGAAGACCTCTGTCAGTGACAAATGTGGTATGCTCTTGATCTTTCGGATCTACTTGAATCTGATTGTATCCGGAGAAGGCATCCATAAAGGAAAGCAGCTTGTTCCCAGAGGTGGAGTCTACTAACTGATCAATCCGGGGGACCGGATACAAATATTTTGGAGAAGCTCTATTGAGATCTGTGAAGTCAATGCACATGCGCCACTTGCCATTTTTCTTTTTTACCAGAACCGGATTGGCAGTCCACAAAGGATACTGAGACTCCTTGATGTGCCCCATCTTTGTGAGCCTATCAACCTCTTGCACAATGACATCAGCCTTCTCCTTAGAAAAAGCTCTTCTCTTTTGGACCACTGGTGCTACGTCTCTCCGGACGGATAAGTGATGTGATATCACTTCTGCTGGAACCCAAGTAACATCAGTATTGCACCAAGCAAAAACGTGTTGATGGTTCTTCAAAAACTTTAACATTTCATTTTTCAAAACGGGTGGCATCTTAGACCCTATCTTGACACTTTTTCCTTCTTCCAGACAGTGTGTTTCTACCTCTTCGACCGGTATCAACACTCCAGGGGTCTCTATGGGGTCATCAATTTCACCCTCATCCACAGAAAGGCCCTCAAATTGCTATTGCTCGTTAATACGGACTGCCCCCAGTTTTCGAGGAGCCAAGGCGGTAGCATAACATTCTCTTGCAATCTTTTGACTGCTCCGGACGACTCCAACCTGTCCCTGAACAGCATATTTCAAGCACTGGTGGACTGTTGAAGCCACTGCATGCATCCTAGAGAGCCAAGACCTCCCTAGAATAGCATTATAGCAAGTGGGACAATCCACCACACTAAAGAGTATTCTAACCATTTTCTTGAAAGGGCCCTTGCCCAATAGAACTTCCTCTTCGAACTCTCCAATCACATCTGCTGAGCTGCCTGTAAAGCCTACAATTGATCTGTCCGAACTCTGAATTACAGATGGATTTTTCATTCTCTTGTATGTGGCTAAGAAAAGGATATTGGCTGAGCTTCCAGTATCCACCAGAATTCGTCTTATGTCGTTGCCCCTAATAGATGCTCCTTTGACAACAGCATCCTCATGAGGGCCAGCAATATCTCTTAAATCATCTTCATCAAAAACAATGAAGGGGAATGAGTTTTGTGACTGATAGGAAGTCATGCCTCCTTTTAGTTGGGAGGCTAAAGTATGCACATGCCTCTTCCTCGAAGAAGCAGTAGGAGCTGTCATAGTGTCCCCTCCAAAAATTGTAAGTGACCCGAAAAACATAATTAGTTCGGAGACCGACCTAGAACATTCCTTAATTGTACCCACTCTGTTTCGAGTTGGATCAGGATCCAAGTACTCAGATTCCACATCAAACCTTTCAATTATAACCATGGCTCCCTCCGGAGCAGCATTACTTGGACCAACCCGGTGAGTGTTGTCAAGCCTGTTAACTCGTCTTCTTTTGACGTAAGCCCCCAGCTTTCCCCTCTCAATCAAGTTCTGAACTTCTTGTTTCAATGCTATGCAATCATCAGTGGTATGACCAATATCATTGTGATATTGGCAAAAAGAGTTATTGCGATGCTATCTGGGAGACTGCAATGCGGCTGGTCTCCGATAATGCACCTCTTCCTTTGTTTTATCAAAAATGGTGGCCACACTTTCTTTCAATTTTGCGAACCACTCCGGTTGGACCCATGGCCCTCTCTTGTTTCTGGATTGCTGACTCTGAGCAGGAGCAGCTGGTTGAGACTGAGCTTTTGCCCTACCATGCCCCTGTCCGGTCTCTCTTGCTTTGTTGCCGGACTGATTCTGATTGGGATTTGGTGCCATCGGGGTAGACCTCACCTGCCTGTGCACCCTGGTTTTCTTTGTTTCATCAACGTTATTTGTTTTCCAACCTGATTTAGCAACCCTCTCCATGTCTTGGCCTTCTTTCTGGTTACTGAGTAAGCTAGATTGCCTGGGTTCAAACCCTGTCTTAGGGATGCTATTGCTACCTATTCGAAGCAATCAGCCAACCCATTCTTGGTGTTCACAAAACGGATTATGTATTCTTTCAAGGACTCATTTGGTTCCTGGGCACAATGGATTATTGTGTCTCCATTTCCCTTTAGCTCTTTACTCCCTATAAACTGCCTTCGAAAGGCTACCCAAAAAGTATCGAAATCTTTAATACAACCCTAAGGCAGGCTATTGTACCATTTTAGAGTACTCCCCGTAAATGATTGGGAGAATGCCCTACAAAGTAGTTTATCATCATTGTCAAACTTCATCATGAAGTTTTTAAATTGTTCCAAATGGTTGTCCGGATCAGTACTGTCATCGTACTTCTCTATTTTGGTGCTGTCAAACCTCTTAGGGAGGTTTCCGGACATAATTTTACAAGATAATGGAGATTGCCTCCAATTTCTTTAACGGCTGAACACAGTATCCTCATTGGGAGTTGCAAAGATACCTGGTTCATCGTGAAAAGCGAAAGGATCCATCAGTATCCGGTCCACATGCCTCCGACTGTGAGATGACCCTTTACCAATGTTCTTCTTCATCCTTCCATGTCTATCCCTTTTTCTTGAATATTTTTTTATCTGCTTTTGCTTCTTTCTAGTTCGACCCTCATCGCTGCTTGAGGATAAAGATTTTTCAACTCCTTCATCGTCCGAAGAGCTATCAGAAGATTCTGAGTTTGAGTCAGAACTCTCCACTGGCTTGGACCGGTGAGACTTTTTGGAGCTGGCAAGAGTCTTTTTGGTGCTCACATGAGTCTTTGAAGACTCATGCTCTCTGGGGTTGTCGGTCTGATGAGCAACCGATGCTTTGGAATTTTCTTTCATGCCCATCTTAGCCTTTTCTGCCCTCAGAGCTTCTATTTCACCCTTTAGCCTATCACGCTCTTCGATAGTGTACTCATCGTTCTCTCCCACCACTTCAAGCAGAGCTGGTGGTACTTCTGGATTGTCCGGATTCATTCGGACAGACTTTCTTAGCTGGTTTTGAATGCTTGATTCAGGCACCTTCTTCTCCCACTGTGGTCGCCAATTTTGTGTGGATAATTATCGCGTGAGGGTAGGCTTGTAAATTGGTTGGTGTTTAATAGTAGTATGTGGGTGTTATGTATTTAGTGTAGAGAGTATAGAGATAATTAAGCTGGCTGGTAGCACTTAATTCTCATTACCCACACTTATATAGGTGGTTGGGTATTTATACCCTAATATTTGGGCCCTTATGGGCTTTCGGGTAATGTTTAATGGACCCGGGTCATGTTCAAAGACCCATGAGCTCTAAGTATGAGAGCAAGTAGCTTAGTCAAGTAGTGTTTATGTTTTTTAGTACTTTTGTCATAGTTCGAACAGTCCTATGGTCTAAGTGTTCGAAGTGCTCTGTCTGGTCCGGAAGGCTTGAACCGATCTGTCCCTGTCCGGGGAGCAGACAGAATTCAGACTCATCAACTCTAACTGGATTAGAGATGGGGATAAAAATACTAATACATACCACAATTATGTTACAAAAGAAGAAGAAGAAGAGATAGAATTCATAGTGTTTTAGAAAATGACACTTAGATTTATGACCCTATACAACTGGGAGATTCTACTGGAAATTATTTCAAATCTTTGTTATCTACTATTCCCCCTAGTTATAATGATTCAAACTTTTAAAAATTTATCCCCAAATTGATTACTAAGAAGGATAACGGAGTTTTTATGACTCCAGCTGACATGGATGAAATCCATCATTATCATGAGCCTTAAAACTAATAGTGTTGTGGTTATTGATGGTTATAAATATATCTTGTTTAAATCATGTTGACATAATATTAAGAAGGATTTAAAGTTTAAAGGTCTATATATTCCTCGTATTATTCCATGAATTTCAAAACATACTCTATATCCGCTCCTTCCTAACACATAGATAACCTTACCCCAAAACCAGCCGCTCGAGATTTATTGTCATAAAATAATTTCTCTGGACAATATAGAGTTTTGGCTCTGCTTCCCTTCAATTCAAAATCATAATCATATCTCCTTTGTTACCATTATTATAACATTAAGAAATTTGAGTGACTCGTCTCGGTTCAAGCTATAAATATCTATTAATCATGTCGAAAAATTGAAAATCAATTTAGTTCAATTTTAGCTCTCAGTTATACACCTCCATTTTTGGTTTTAAACTTATTTTTTTTTTCTAAATCTTTTATATACGCTTCTTTATACCAAACATCTTATACCAATTAAATTTTTATTTGCTAAAAAAATGATAAATCATAATAAATATTTTATAATTTTGCTAAATTTTAATTTAAATTCTATTTTAAATTATAACTGATTTTGTTAATAAATGCGGTAGGATTCAATATAAAATTGGTAACATATATTTCCTTTTGATCAAATATGGTTTGTTTAATGAATTCATATATATAATAAATCAAAATTATGATTTGATACCTTTGTCGCGTTTAAGGATTGATAATGTTGTTTTAAAGTATTTTCCATTTAATTTAATTTTTCTTTTTTAAATCTCATGATATAAAATGTTACAATTTAGAATATAGTTTTTCGAACAAAATTATAAAAGAAGTAATAATGGCTTATCATTTTTATTCTATAATTTAAAATGTTGGTAGATTGGATTCGGCCCATGCGTATAATTTAATAGATAAATCCTTTTATCTATACCATATGATTTATGACCATTAACGGATGATTCATAATACTAGTTTATTATTATTCGGATGAATCATAATGAAAATTTATAATTTGCTAAAATTTTAATTTTAATTTGAAAAATTGATGTCAACTCTAGAACCTAAGGTTTGTCCTATTATTTTTTAATATCCATTTAAATTATCTAATTACTGTTAATATCTAACATTATTTTAATATCCTATATATCCTCGTCTCTCATCAACCATCGTGTAACCAAATTTTTTTTGACTTTTTATTTTTATTTTATTTCTAAAAGATCTATATCTTTTAAACTGGAGCTCGGAAAAAATAAATGAAAGTACCATTTCTTTTGTTTTTTTAAAATAAAAAAACTAGATCCATTGATAATATTTTTTGATTTTTTTAAAATAAAATTTCACCAACAACAACTCTCAGGAAATCGAGAGAGTTGCAAACAACTCTCAAGTTAGTTTTTCAAACAACTCTGTGGTGTGTTTTTTAAACAACTCTCAGGTTAGTACTGGTGAATGTACCAGCGGGTATATGTAGTCGGGGGTATTTTTGTCCAAATTTCAATTCGTACAAAGTGATACTATCCAAAGAACGGGTACTAGTCGGTAATTTAATAGTTGAGTGGGTATTTACTGCTAATTTTTTCTTTAAATTTTATATTTTAAGTAAAAATTTAAATAAATTTATAAACAAATTTGTTCGTGCTTGTAACATATATATTTTTTTTTGAATAAATAAATTTTGTTTAGAGTCGAATTCCTATTTTTAATAAATCATAATTTATAATCTTGTAACTTTACAATGTTTTAGCATTGGTTATATAGTCGGCCTTTATTTTAATTTTGATATAAATTTATGGTTTAAAATGCTAAAATTTAGAGTTTATAATGAATTTCCAACCAAACTATAATTTTTTTTATTATAGTTCATTGGATAGTCCAAATTTCTTTGATTTTCTTTATTAGTAAACAAAATATTTAATTAAATAAGGTACCTGAAATTTGATCCATTTAAATAAATAATTTACAAAAAATATTTTTCGTTCAAATTTTATGTACATAGATGTTATCCAATATTTATATTTTATTTTTAGTGTTTCTGGCTTTCAACTTTCTTTCATATGATTTAAATATATAAATTAAAGTATCTTTAAATATAATATATCGAACTTTTATTATACAAGAAATCAAACTAAATATTAGTTGTAATAGATATTTGTTTATTATAAATAAATAAGAGAACCAACTATTATTTTCTAAATAATAATAATTTTTATTAATAAAAAATTAAAAAATTAGCTAACTTTATTAATTAAAAAATATACACAATATATACATAAAACCATAAATAAATGGGTAACCGGACATAACCGATAACTGAAGGTCAAAACAACAATAAAAATATGATAAATATCAAATAACAGAAATTAAAATATGATAAGATATCATAATTACACCAAATTTTTAATTTATGATTTTGAACCACCTTTACTTGGAACGTGGTAAATGTCCGTGAATTACTTTATTCATTTTTTGAGCAATCATAATTCTCCATACAACTCTATCATACTCCATTTTGGGATTTGTACACATGTGGCGTAAAACCTCTGTCTATTCTTTTGGTATGCCCACAAGATAAATATCTATTGCCGAAAACTCGCATGATCAAAATTTACTTTATCTTTATCGGTGGTCAACATTAAGCTCTTAAACCTAAAAATTTGGAATGAGTCCGTCATTCTCAAAACTTAAAAGTTAAAATGGAGAATAAAAAATTTACTTAACAATTAGTCTCACATGAGGCTACTCTCCACCTCATTTATCGACGGCTGCTATTATTATAATATAATTCACAACTCTAAACTTAAAAGTAGTCTAAGTATTTTTATATTATTATAAATTGTAGTCGGTCATATCTCTCCCGAATTAGATGTGACTATGTTAGAAATCACAACCACCTACGAGAAATTAGACATTTTATCTGAGAGTTTATTCCCTCTTCTAGAATATGTGAAGAAATTCATTATTGGATATTAAAATACAAGAAGTAATAACATCATCATTAAACATACTTACGAGACAATTCCCCTATTTCTCCTGTTTGAGGGGCTATACTAGTCTAGAATATGTATAATAAACCTCTAAACTCTTGTGTAATTTGGCTTTACATTCCTAAAATACTATCTATTCGAGATAAGATCTTTAGCTTGGGTTTAAACATTCTCTGCCTCGATTGAGTTATTTGTAATAACATGTCTGAGACAATAAATTATATCTTCTACGAATATGATTCAACTCAATACATTTGAGATGCTTCTTGTTCTAAGGTTAGATTCTTCCTCTCTAGTCCACTTATTTTTAGCGGGTTTCTCTTGGAAATCCTCAAAATATAATATTGTCGACATTCGGCAATCTTATGTTTTGTGTTGTGGTTCACTATATTTGAAATAAGAAAAATAGAAAATTATTTGGTCTCATGTCTCTGTTGTTTCACCAATAATTCATAATTTTTTATCTAATATATATTACCTATTTCTGGACACCAATATCAGTTATCTTATCTAAGTCGCCCCCTTCAAATTTTTTACTTTTTAAGTGTTAGACTTTATGTATCTTGTATTATAACTTCATTTCATACAATATGTTAACTCATCAAAGTGTCAAATTTTATATATCTTTTATAACAACTTCACTTAATACAATATGAAAACTCATCAAGGAATATCCGTGAAATTTTACTAAACCTCTTTTTCACCAAAACAAAATATCAATAAAACATTATTAAAAAATAATAAAATAGAAGACGTATAAAAAGTCCAATACATTACTAAAAGAACATTGATATAAAAATTTATATCGTGTTTTCGTAATTAAGACTAATGACAACATAAATATAAGAATAATAAAATCTAATAATATATATATATATGAAATTGTCATCATCTCTTTGTCTTGTATATATTGTGTTTGACAAATTATATTGCTTGTGTTTTTTTATTGTATGAATAACAAACGCAATTAAAATTATTATGGGCATAGATCTTCCATTCGATTCAGAATTTTTAATACAAATGATATAGATTATTTTAGGATCTTAGAAGAATATCTAGTAATCTCCAACGACATGTTCATGCACCTTTGGTCCAACAAGTGATTAACCTGCACCTCTGATCTAACAACCGATTATCTTGCAGTTCTGCTTACTAAAAGTCTTCAACCCTTAAGCTCCAGCTGAAATTCATCAATCACTTTGTTCCACATTCAACATTTAACTACAAAATATTCCATTTTGTTCCAACTTCAACAGTTAGATCTAACTTCAAGTCTTAGTTCCAGCATTCAACACTTAGTTCCAGCTTTAGCATTTCTTTAAAAGTTCAACTCTATGTTATATAACGTTTCAAATGAAATCATTTCTTCAATACTATGTTATAGCCATCAATATTACATTTCAGCCTTGAACACTGAATTACAACCTTCAACAGTAATCGTGCCTCACTCCCTTTAAATATACACTTAACACTTTAATATGTTTTAACATATTTAAAGTTTTACAAACAAATTTTTAATATGTTTTAAGATATTTATAGAGAAGGTGAGATGTATGCAAGAAATATCTAAGCTTCCCATACATTTTTTGCTGAAACAATTGTAATTGATCAATAAATATCCATCAATAGCTCTAAATTTTGATATTCTTCAGAGAGTATGTAAAGCAAATGGTTGTATGTATTCACGTATTAGATATTTTGTGTGCAAAGTATACATGCATCTACCAAAAGAACAAGGATTCAGACCTGATTCGAAGACTAATCGGTATGTGTTTTTTGGATATGGTGATGAAGAGTATGGCTTCAGACTCCATGATTTTAAGAAGAAAAATTAAGGAGAAGTATAGATGTGGTTTTTTTTAGTCTCAAAAGAGTGTAGATATTTTGGGTGCTAGGTTCATTTCTACCTTATATACGTTACGTAAATTAGTAAGCAAATAAGAATATCGCGGTGGTTCTTTATGATATTGAAGATGTTCCACCGATGATGATTGAAAAAATAATGATTTTAATAAAACCTTATTTGATGAAGAAGTTAACAAGAAGGGAGAGCAACCTACTCCTCATATGGAGGTTACACATGTTTGAATTTCAACTTGGGAGAAAAAAGCTAGAGATTTATCAAGAACTATTATCTCATGAAGAGAAATAGTTTTGGATTGATACTATGAAGGAAGAGATGAATTCTTAGAATAAGAATGAAACTTATGAGCTAGTGAAACCTTCTAATGGAAAAACAAAATCTGAAAAATATACGTGTTTTTAAGAACAAGAATGATGATGAAAATATTTTGAAGGGAAAACCTAGATTGGTAGTAAAAAGTTGCAATGAGAAAAAAATCATTAATTTCGATAAGATATTCTTCTAGTTGCTAAGATAAGTTTTATTCATACAATGTATAGAGTCCTTTTTTTGACGATGTTGTATAGAGAAACGTTTCTCTTATTTCTCAAGAACAGAGCTTCTGTTTGATTTGTCGTATCTTTCTTTCTAATGATTAATTCAATCATTGGCCTTAAAACTATGGAAGAATTTCCCATTCTTCAAACATCTGGGATTCAACAACATCAATCGAAGAAGAAATTTGTAGATTTGTTTCAAAAGTGCGAAGATTCAGAGACATTAAACCCTGATTTTGTCAAAAAAATAGAGGATCACTTTACGTTGCAGTATGGTGTTAATGTTAAGGATCTTTTAATGAAGAATGCTAGGACTACATTGATAGGCAAGTTTAGTAACGTTATTCTCAAGAAAGTGAAGATTGAGAGTTTCTTGGCCACCATGAAGCTCAGAGGTTCATACTGTTATGAAGTATGGGATTCGCACCATATCTTTTTTGAATTTCAATTGAAGGAGGATATTGCAAGATTCTGGGCTCGTAACGTCTGGAAATTTGACGATATTGTGATGAGGATCTTGAGGTGGAGTCAGGATTTTAACAAGAAAATCGAAAATCCAACTGTCCTCACCTGGGTCCGTTTTGAATATCTTCCGGAGTGTCTTTACGATAAGGGTTTAGTTAATGATATGGCCTTTGTTATTGGTCCTACGTATAAGGTTTTGGTTCCAAATAAGAATCGTGTGCACAGTAATGCTTGTTATGCCCAAGTAGAGGTTGACATCTTCAAAAAGCTTCAAAGAAAGATGTGGGTTGGCTTTGGGTGCAACGATGGATATTGGGTATCTGTTAGTTATAAGAATATTCCAATGTATTGGAATGGTTGCTTGCATATTGGTCATGATTTGTCTGTGTGCAAGAAATCTACAGAGAAATTGGAAGTTTCAAAAACTGTTAATGAAAAACGTCAAGATGATGCTGCCAAAGAGGATAAAGAGGGTGATAGTAATATGGGGCCTTCAGATTCTTTAGGGTCAAGGAATATGAACATTATTAAAGTTTACAGACTTAAGCTTAAATCAATAATTACACAAAAAGATCAAGAAGAGAAGATGAACAGAAAAGATGAAGATGGAGACATTAAAATTCAGCATGGTTCCTCTAAAGAACAATTGTGCAAAACTTTAAGTCAGGAAAATGAACATATTGAAGTTCATTCTCAAGAGAACAGTAAGGAGGTTATTGAAGCTATCGATAAGATTGATGAAGATCCTGATCCCAACATTGGTAGTTTTTCTCCTTCTCCAACTCTTTCTCCACAGCAAAGTTTCAATGATATAATATCCTCCAGGCTCAAATCTGCAAAGAAACAAAAGTCTACTAGTAAGTTAACTATTAAGTCTCTTAGTTCAAGGGACAGAATGTACAAGTCTTACTCTGAAATTGGTCAGAGTGATTAGTTAGAATGCTAGAGGGGTTAACAATAAACCCACTTTGAGAAGGCTTAAAACTATGGTTAAATCGGAATATATTAAGGTGTTGGCTATTTAGGAGCCCATGTCTAAAAGTGATAAGATTATTGTTGTTGCTGAGGAGCTTGGTTTTGGTAAATATTTTGCTAATGTTTCGAATAAGATCTAGATTTTCTGGATGGAAAATGTTACTATAAATATTTCTCTTTATGTTGATCAATGCATCCATATGGTGATGAAGTATCCTGGTATCTCTGATGATGTTCACCTTACTGTGGTATATGCTAAATGCAATCGTGTTCAGAGGATGGACCTTTGGGATAATCTTAGATCTGTTGGTAGTCAGGATAAGGCTTGGATGTGTGTAGGCGATTTTAATGTTATTTTGTCTCATGATGAGCAGCTGGCCTGTGTTTCTTCTTGTCAAGCTAGTATGGATAATTTCAATGAAGCTGTGAGGTGTTGTAATCTGAATGATGCTGGATATAGTGGGTCTAAGTTTACTTGGTCTAGAAGTAATAAATGGAGAAGGTTAGATCAAGCACTTATTAATGATAAGTGGTTGGCTGTTTTCAATGAAACTCAGATCTTTCACATGGTCATAACGTGTTCTGACCATGCCCTTCTCCTTATCTCTTCTAGTCTTCATAATGTTAATGACAATGTTTATAAAAAAAGATATTTAGATATCTTAATGCCTGGTCAAATGATGAATCTTTCTTAAGTGTTGTTAAACAGGATTGGAGTCGTCCTATTGTTAGTCATCCAAGCACTACATTTTGGCAAAAGCTCAAAAGGCTTAAAGGCTGTCTCAAGATTTGGAACAGGGATCACTATGGGAATATGTTCGATAAAGTTAAGGAGTCTGAATGCAAAGTTAATAATTTGGAAATTCTTCACTACACTAATAATAATATTAATTCTGTTGCTGAGTTAGAGAGGGCCAATAGTATGTACTTAAAAGCCCTTAGAAATGTTGATTCTTATTTAAAGTAGAAATATTTTAATAATTGGATGCATGAGGGTGATGGTAATTCTAAGGTTTTTTATAGCTATGCTGCTAAGAAAAGGAGGAAAAATGAAATAAAAAGTGTCGAGGATGGTGATTCCTGGATTACGGATAGAAAGGAGATTGGAAAGTCAGCTGCTCTTTCTCCAACTCCGAAAGGTTGAGCCAACCGCCTTTGATCAATGTTGTTCTTGCTGTAAACATAAAACAGCCAAGGAAGTTTTTGTTCTAGAGAGATAAAGCTCTGGGTGAAATTGCAGAGTAAAATTTGAGAGAGATAATGAAATAGTGAAAATGAATGAGAATTTATAGTAAATGTGAAAAAAGGAGTTGATTCCTAGGAGAATCCGAAAAGTTGGGCAATGATTAAAAGACGGCGCTGATGTCACCATTGGCAATTAAAGAGGTTACTTGTTAAAGAAGATGGTGCGAAATTCAAGGTGAAAAACGGCTGGAGTGGCCAATCAGAGAACGACACGTGTCCCACTAACTCTGACAAAAACCGTTTGGAATTCGTGAAGTTTGATCTGTCCGGGTATACCCACAACTCTCTCCGAATTAAGAACCACTTCGTGCAATCGGACTGTTTTTCAGTTCTTTGACAAGGATACTTGCTCAAACACCTAAAAAAGGGGCTCCTGATGAGTCCGAATTCAGCATACTCCCCGGAAGGGCAAATCAGTCTAAAACTCTCCAAATACCGGACAGACACTAAGGACATAAACCGGACAGATGATTTGGACCGGACAGATCACTTCGAACACTGTGAACTTAAGGTTGTTCGAACTATGACTAAAGTACTAAAAAACCTAAACACTTCATGACTAAGCTACCTGTCCTCTTGCTTAGAACTCATGGGTCTTTAAACATGACCCGGGTCCATTAAACTTGACCCGAAAGCCCATAAGGGCCCAAACATCACACTATAAATACCCAACCACCAGCATTAACTATGGGTAATGAAAATTAACTGCTACCAAGCTGCTTAATTATCTCTCCACCGTTAAACACCCATACACCACCGTTAAACACCCATACACCACCGTTAAACACCCATACACCACCTTGAAACTCCACTTGAAATTACTAGCCTACCCTCAGGCGATTATTATCCACACCAAAGGAGAAGTATAGATGCGGTTTTTTCAGTCTCAAAAGAGTGTAGATATTTTGGGTGCTAGGTTCATTTCTACCTTATATACGTTACGTAAATTAGTAAGCAAATAAGAATATCGCGGTGGTTCTTTATGATATTGAAGATGTTCCACCGATGATGATTGAAAAAACAATGATTTTAATAAAACCATATTTGATGAAGAAGTTAACAAGAAGGAAGAGCAACCTACTCCTCATATGGAGGATACACATGTTTGAATTTCAACTTGGGAGAAAAAAGCTAGAGAATTATCAAGAACTATTATCTCATGAAGAGAAATAGTTTTGGATTGATACTATGAAGGAAGAGATGAATTCTTAGAATAAGAATGAAACTTATGAGCTAGTGAAACCTTCTAATGGAAAAACAAAATCTGAAAAATATATGTGTTTTTAAGAACAAGAATGATGATGAAAATATTTTGAAAGGAAAAGCTAGATTGGTAGTAAAAAGTTGCAATAAGAAAAAATCATTAATTTCGATAAGATATTCTTCTAGTTGCTAAGATAAGTTTTATCAGAACTTTCTTTGGTTTAAATCCAAGTTTTAATCTTGAGTTAGAACAACTTGATATAAAACCCCATGTTTACATGGTCCTTTGCATGAGGAAATCTACATGGAGAAACCTCAAGGTTTTGAGGAG
This sequence comes from Limnanthes douglasii subsp. nivea, assembly GCA_036936605.1. NCBI lineage: Eukaryota > Viridiplantae > Streptophyta > Magnoliopsida > Brassicales > Limnanthaceae > Limnanthes > Limnanthes douglasii. The sequence goes on from JAUPFV010000003.1 coordinate 290,304,231, forward strand.
AAAGGGAAAGAAAAGTTTGTTTGTAAGCTGAAGAATAGTCTGTATGGGCTTAAACTAGCGCCAAGAGAGAGGTATTGAAAATTCGACTAGTTTATGACGTCTAATAGTTACAATCGAATTCGTGTTCATCCTTGTGTGTACTTCATAAAATTCCATGAAGTTAATTTCATTAGACTTATTTTATATGTAGACGATATGTTGATAGTCGTGCAAGATACTGAGATGAATATCAATTTGTAGAATGACTTAACCAGATCATTTAATATGAAATATTTGGGTCCAACACAACAAATATTAGGCTTGGAGATTGTTCGTGATAGGTAAGCTGGAAAGTTATGACTATAACATTAGAAATATATTGAATATGTAATTGAAAAGTTCAACATGAAGAATGCCAAGCGAGTTAATAGATTATTAGCTACACACTTCAAGTTAAGGAATAAAGAGTGTCCTACAACCAAGAATGAGAAATAATATATGACAAATATTCCTTATTCTTCTATTTTTGGTTCTTTGACGTGTGTTATGTTGTGTACTAGAACAAATATAGTATAAGTTGTAGGTTGAGTGGGTATATATTTATCGAATATGGATAATGTTTATTGGGAAGCAGTGAAGTGGATTTTTCGATACTGTTGAATAACTTATTCGTTGAGTTTGTGTTATGGAAGTTGAAAACCTATATTTGAAAGACATAAAGATATTGGCATAGCTGAGGATCTTAAAAATTGGAAGTTTACTTCATGCTATGTGTTTACATTTTCATGGGAAGTCATAGTCTGGCAATCCAATCTTATGGACTTAATCAGAATATAAATACATATTTTTCTTAAATGTTATTTGTAATTATTTTTAAATTGGGAATGGATTATACGATACTAAATAAATACTTTGATAATAGAAATTGGTTTAAAACTTATTTAAATAATTACCTTTAGGTTTGCATATTCGTATATTATATCTGGAGCCACAACCATTCACAAAGGAAGAACTACTAACCTTGCCAAAAACAACAACATAAGTCGAATATCCAACTGAAGATGAAGCTAAACCTCAACAAACAAGCTTCACAAAATCATAACATCCCACCCTCGGAGAAGTGGTAGAAACATTACTAGGGCTAACAACATATTGCGAAGGACAAACATCACCATAAGTTAATACGACAAATAAAATAGTATGTTTAGAACAATGATTCTTTGATGATTTATTCAAATGATTGGATTTTTCCTAGAACTTTGATCCTAAACACCCTACTCGAATTTTATTTGGCCTTTGATTTATCTATTCAAAGTAAAAGCCTTCCGATTTTGTTTGTTCTTCCGATCACCATACCAAACGTTTTCTCAAAAATTTCACGCTTGTAACATCATGAATTTTTCTGACACCACCAATAAAAACGTTTTCCCCTCGCCAAATGTTGATTGGGATACCCCTTGCGTAATATTATTTTTGACACGAGCAAGCCTAGGGGCGACGTGACGCGTCCTTAGGCACGTACTACCCCAATTTTGGACAGTTCTCCCCTCGGAAAACAACCCATCACCACCATGGTCCTCGTCCACCTTCAAACGCCACTCTTATCCTATGAATATTTCTAGCTCTTCACATATCTTATTGATAATTTTTAAATATAGAGAGAGCTCTGAAGAAATTATTGTAGAGAGAGAAACAATTTATGGGAAATAACTTTCACCATACTATAATGGTTAACTATCAGTCAGAAATCCGAATAAAAGAGAGCTACCGATTTACACGTCGAACAAGAAGCCTAGCCACCGGTTATTACATATTTTAATGTCTGCCCCCTTGGAGAATTTAACAGCAATTATCCCTTCGAATATCTGCTCCCAACCCCCATTCAGTATTGCCTAACAATTTACAAGGGTGAATCTATAAATATGAGAAACGATAAACATTTAAAAAGATCCTCCTCGAAAAGGAAAATGCATCACAAAGAGAACAAACATTAACACCCCAAACGTTCTAAGGATCCTCTTTAGAAATACATGCCACACCGTCTGCTACTCTACAAGGAACTATGAGCCCAATGCAAGAGATACCCCCACAGAAATTGACAAGAACTGATGTCGCTCAGATGACGATGCAGACACTTGAACCAATTCCATAAACTAAATGGAACATCTCCGCTGCTTATCCTAATGTCGAGGAAAAAGAAATGACAACTTCCAATGGAAGGCTAGTCCCACTTGCCAAGGAGAATTGAACTGCCACCACTTCTTAAGCAATGAGTGGCCTTCCTTCAAGACAAATTGATTTCCCACAAAACAACTTGAAGAAAATCAGCTAAACAAAGAGTGAACCCAATTATACACCAATTAATAAACCAATTAATAAACCAAAATAATAAAAAAACAAATCTAGTCACGCAATAAAAGAAATGGTAAAATAAAACAACACATAAGATTTATTTTACGTGAAAACCTCGTCTTATGTGTAGAGTAAAAAACCATGGGACTTATTAGGAGTCCATCCAAACCCTTTATATTATAGTAATAAGTTAATGTTACAAGTATATCTAATTCAATCTAATAAACATATACAAATCCGCCAACAATTTCAAGCACAAAAAAGACGAACAAAAAGAGAAGTAAAAGTGAAGAATATCACCGAAATACTTCATTTTTCTGGTAGTGACACCTCTCGAACCGTAGCACCAAATTCCAAACCAACTCGTTAGATTGAATCTTTAGATTTCCGAAACACGTTGTCCAAAATTTAGCAACTCTGGACATCGATTTCTACCTCATTATACCTTTTGCTATGAGTTCACTCAACATGTCCGAAAATAAAAAATTATATTTTCTTGTGTGTGTTTTTTTCGTCTTTCGTCCCTGAAGAAATGGATTATGTTAAAGCAGACCTAAATTTGGGTTTAAAAATGATAGTTACTCTCTATTTATTATTTTTTAAAGACTTTATTTTGTATTACTAAACAAAATGCAAGGGTATTTACATATTTTTCATATTATTTAACTATATAAATAACAATAAATCCATTTATGCATTATGTGGTTAATTTTATAAGACATAACTTGAGGTGCGCATTGTTGCTATTGATAATGTTTAAAGAAATTTAGTAGTGTGATTGGCAAAATCGATATCAATCAAACGACGGGAGAGTAGACAAAAAGATAATTTAAGTTTGTTCTTGTAAAATGATCATCTTAAATTATCCATTCTAAAAAACTCAGTTCTCAATTTAAGGAAGGAGAGAGAGATAGATGCAAAATTGCACGAATGAAGTACAACTGAATTAACATTCATATTTGTTTGATCTTATTAAATAATGAAAAATACAAGGTTTATCCCTCTATTTAGTCCCTCCAAGAAGGCCTTTAAGCTTTTTGATCTGAGCCGGATCAAGAAAAGTAGTCTGCGCAACCAACTGGGAAGGTAAATCATTGGCAAACAGAGCGGAGGAGATTGGCTGCGTACCGGGAGATTCACTACTGAAACTAACAAATCCCCATGCCGGAGTTTTCCCAACATTCACAACAAAATGCACCAACCCTTTTGGAACCACAAAAGCATCTCCAGCGTTAAAAGTCTTGGTGTAAACTTTGTTAGAGCTTGAAATAAACCCAGCTGCAACTGAGCCTTGTACCAATACCTGGAGCTCGGTACCATGAGGGTGCGTGTGCATCGGCACAACCCCACCGATACCCATGTCAAAACGCGCCATGGAGACACCCAGGTTGTTCAACCCTGGAATTTGACCAACTATTACTGGTTTGACAGCGGTTTTTTGAGCATTGGCCGTGTTACCAGCTATGTGAAGGCCGGAGAAGGAGAAGTCGTCTACAGTGACTCTGTTTGGATCCTTGCAGTTGTAGCCTGTAGGACCTTGCGGTGATTTAAAGTCTGCAACGCAAAAGTCTTGGACAGTAGCATAAGTACCGGAACCAAAAAACAGGATACAAATGAAGAAAGGAGTTATCATTTTTACAGACAATTGAGAAGGTTGTGCATATCGTTTAGGAGGAGAACCCTTTATATACTCATAGAAGTCCAATTCAATCAACATATAATAATAATAATGGATATTATTTAGGTTGCCAACTCATTTATATTCGTTTCTATATGGACTTTAAACACTTATTACTCCACAACTATAATCATTCTATACATTTGATCTATCAATTTTTGAATCTCTACCATATACCATTCACTCACTTTGCATATAAGTATTTATTTTAACCAAAATACCCCGTAGATCTTATGTTTATTAAATCCATAATTAAAACAATTAATAATACTAATTATACCAAATTGAAATATAAAACTAAAACTAAAAACTAAGTCAAATGAATCTTAGAATTATATATATATATACTAGCTTTTTTATGGTTGGGTTTCCGGGTAAAAATAAATATGGAGGACCAAAAACACACAAATGTTTGTAATCAGTGGTCGTTTTTATAACTTATTATATCTTTTTATTTATAATTGCCATCCAGTAGTTATCAATAACTATTGACCACTTCTACATATACATAAGTTACATAACCATATGGTTTTAGAACATAAGTAACAATAATTATATGAAATTTGGGTTAATAATAATAATAATAATAATAATAATATATTTTTTAATTATTTATGTATTTTTTTCAGTTTTTTATTTTCTTAAATGTTATATATTTTAAAAAATAGTTCAAAAAAAGTTTAAAAAATTATTGGTTTTGGTATTTTAAAAAGAATAAACGAGATCAATAAAATATATTATTTTTCAATTTTTTTGGATTACATTTGGTTACGGAAATAAGAGTAATCGGATTGTAAAATTAGTCTCGAAAAGACAGCCGAACGTGTAATTTGTGATAAAGACAACCGTAATCCAATTACGAAATTACGTGTAATTCGGTTGCGAAAATAACAACTATGTTCCAATTGCATAATCTAATGCTATTCTGTTGTGAGAAAACAATAGTTTTCAGTTCCGGAATTATATACAAATGAGTTACGCAAATAAGAAAACATTAGTTGTGTACATAGGACTTTGGTTAGGAAAAAACAATTGTATTCCTGTTGTATAATTACGTGCAAAATATCTTGCGTAAATATGAAATTAGAGTTACGTAAATGAGACATTTGGCCACTCATATGGCCAAGCCTCTGGTTCCAAACATTTGGATTTCCGTTTCCTGCTGCTATTGCAATTGAACAGCTCGTCTCTGCCGTCTTGTAAAGAGTACCACTCTTCTTTCCGCGAGTAATCGTCATTGCTCCCTTTGAAATTTTCCAATTGTCACCATGGAAGATCGTATTATAGCCTTCACTAGCCAACTGCCCTACTGAGATTAAGTTCTTTCTCAGACTGGGGATATGTCAGACATCTTTGAGTTCCCATACAGACTCATTCAACTTAATCTTCACAGTACCTTTACCAATAATATCACAAGGTTGATCATCACCAAGATATACTTTTCCAAGGTTACCAGGGACATACATCTCGAAGAATTCTTTCTTCGAAGTCGCGTGAAACGATGCTCCAGAGTCTAATACCCAAGACTCTTCCCTGTTTTCTAAAGAGCATATTAACGCATCGTCTCCTTCTGAAGTGATATTTGCCTCTGTCTTCTTCTCCTGGTCCTTTGGTTCTCTCTTGCACTGAAATTTGAAGTGTCCGGTCTTCCCACAATTCCAACACTCGATGTTTCTCAACCCCTATGAATTTTTAGGATTCCTAGACTTGGACCTCCAGTCTCTTGATTTGCCTCGGTAGTTCGATTTACCGCGTCTATATACTCTGGTTGAATTTCTTCCTCTCGATTCTGTATGTAAGACTGAGGAGATTAATGACTCACCTGATTCTCTCCTTCGAATCTCTTCACTGAGAACTAGGTCACGAACATCATCAAATTTCAACTTATTGCTTCCTGATGAGCTACTCACCGCAGTGACAGTAGCATTCCAACTATCTGGTAGTGAAGACAACAGTATCAATGCTCGTATTTCTTCATCAAAATCAATTTCAACTGAACTCAACTAGCTTGTGATTGTATTAAGTTCATTGAGGTGTTGAGCTACCGAAGCACCTTCCATCATTCTCAAATTGAATAAACGCCTCATCAAGTGAACTTTGTTAGACGCTGATGGCTTCTCATACATACTGGAGAGAGCCTTCATAAAACCCGCCGTGGTTGTTTCCTTTATGATGTTAAAAGCAACGTTGCGGGATAGCGTCAATTGGATGACTCCAAGAGCTTGTTTATCAAGAAGGGTCCAATCTTCATCTTTCATACCTTCTGGTTTCTTTTCTGAGAGGGGTTGATAAAGTTTTTTCTGGTACAGATAATCTTCAATCTGCATCTTCCAGAACACAAAATCTACACCATCGAATTTTTCGAGTCTCACATTTCCTTTGTCTGTAGCCATTGCTCCCACTCAAATCTGATTTCCTTTGGATCGCTACCAGTCTGGCTCTGATACCAGTTCTTGGGGAAATATGCTAATTTCCTGTCAAATCAGATCAAAAGAAAAAAAGAAAAGGAAAGCACAAAAACAAAAGTGAAATCAAAGACACAATTGTTAACGGAGTTCAGCAAATTATGCCTACGTCTCCGGACCTGCTGCAGATCGATTTTATTAGGAAGAACACAGTGACTGCCGTTTCTGTTAAATACACACAAAAAAACCTTAACCCTAGGTTTTATAGAGACTGTAACACTTAAAAAGGGAAAAATATTACAGTCCTTAATTTGTAATTTATAACCCCCTAAATTTACACTGTCTTTTCAATTCACTCCAGTTCTCTTTAATGTGCTTAGCACTTGCCTCATCTCCACTGTCTTCCACTGTTTTTTCATCTAGTATCTCTTCTATCCAATAATAACATGTTGAATAATGGTGGATTATTATGTCAAAATAACACATTCTACATGAAGGTTATGATACATTTTACTCAAGTGATGGCAAGCACTGGCTTCATTGGAAATACAGATAAGTTCAGAAAAACTTAACAATCTCCCACTTGAAGACTGGTTTCAACCTGTCTTCACACCTTGATCTATGCAGCAGATCTTTCTGGTCTTATTACTCTTGTACACCAACTGAAGCTGAACACAACTTCAGTTTTTCAATGGCTACTGTCTTTGTCAACATATCAGCTGGATTCTTGCTTCGTTGGATCTTTTCCAGTATTAGCACCTCATCTTCCAATAAAGATCTAATGAAATGATAACGAAGACTAATGTGCTTGGTTATTGAATGAAATGTTGAATTCTTCGCCAATTGAATTGCACTTTGACTATCACTATGCAGAATGTTGTTCTTCTATTTGAATCCCAACTCGGTTAACAAACCTTGAAGCCATATCATCTCTTTACTGGCTTTGGTCACTGCTACATACTCAGCCTCTGTAGTTGATAAAGTGACAATTTTCTGTAATTTTGACATTCAACTAACAGCTGTAGTTCCAACAGTAAATATATAACCGGTAGTGCTTTTCCGGTGATCAACTTCACCTCCAAAATATGCATATACGTAGCCTTGTACCTTTAACTCACCCTTACCAAAATACAAACACTTTTCTATGGTACCTAGTAGGTACCTCAAAATCCATTTGACAGCTTCCCAATGAATTTTCCCTGGGTTTGACATAAACCTACTCACAACTCCCACTGCATAACTAATGTCTGACCTTGTACAGACCATTGCATACATCAAACTTCCAATAGCTAAGGCGTAAGGAACCTTATCCATGAAGTCTTTTTCTTCATCCGTCTTAGGGGATTGATCCTTGGATAAACGAAAGTGACCTGCCAATGGTGTACTAACTGGCTTTGCATCACACATGTTAAATCTCTTCAAAACGCGATCGATGTACTCTAACTGTGATAACTGCAAAACTTTTCTATGCTTATCTCTTATGATATGCATTCGAAGAATCTTCTTCACCGGGCCCAAGTCCTTCATGTCAAATTCTTTTGACAATTGTAGCTTCAATCTTCTAATATCATCCATATCTGAACCTGCTACTAACATTAGGCACATTAAAGGTTGAGATTCAGTGTTCATAGCTGAAATGTAATATTGATGGCTATAACATAGTATTGAAGAAATGATTTCATTCGAAACGTTATATAACATAGAGTTGCTCTTTTAACGAAATGCTAAAACTGGAACTAAGACTTAATGCTGGAACTAAGAATTGAAGTTAGAACTAAGTGTTGAATCTCTGCCATGTACCATTCACTCACTTTGCATATAAGTATTTATTTTAACCAAAATACCCGTAGATTTTATGTTTATCAAATTCGTAATTAAAACAATTAATAATACTAATTATACCAAATTGAAATATAAAACTAAGACTAAGTCAAATGAATCTTAGAATTTTATATATATTGGTCCAAAACCTATCCAACAACAGACAAATTTTTTATCGTTGGGTTTTTAGGTAAATAAATAAATGAGTAAAATGGACTGTACCATTTTCAAAACTTCTTTTTATATGTTTAACTATTTTTATTAGGGTTATTTACAATTGTCATCTAGTAGTTATCGATAATTATTAAATAATTATAAAATATAGATAATCATAGGGTTTTGGAACATAAGTAACAAGGCTTAAATCGCTGCTTCGTCCCTCGACAAAAAAAATCACGGTTGAGGGTCTCTCGTCTATCAAAAATCTATAAATTCAGTCGTCGCGTGTGGCTTTTGTTGTAATCCTGCCACGTGTCACTATACTTAAATGGTTTGCGTTCTACAGATAGTCTTTCAACTTTTAATTCTATTTTTACCCTTCGAATTTATACTCTGTTTTTTTTTCCAGCTTGTATACACCCAGATATCACAGAGTTCCAACTGATTAAAGGTTTCTCATCCATCTCGTAAAAAAAACGAAAATAGCTTCGAGGTTGTGACACGTGGTTGTAAAACAGAGTGATGCCTTGTCAGATATTTCCGTATACGTTGTCTCGATTTTGAGGAGAAGCTGCCAAAAACACATAGCTTAACAACAAGCTGCCAAAAACACATAGTTTAACAACAATTACGTAAAGATAGAAATTCTCATTTTGTGTTAGATTATCTTTTACGACGTTAACATCCATAATGTATTCACCACGGAAGAAAAGAGTGCTAAGAATCTGTTCCACATTAAGTTGTGTCCGATCCGGAGAAAACTGGATACCAACATCAATTTAGATCCAAAATCTGATGTCGTACAAAAAGAATGGTCCTAGTTCAATTCAGTCAGACTTTTCAGGCCAAAGCTACGAACCGACAAGGTAATTTCTTGGCAATCCCCATGAGACCCTTTGATCTATGGAAATATGCATTGATAGTATTAGATTTTGTGGAATTTATGGATCTGCGAAGGCAAAAAATATCATACATCTATTTTAAAGTTGAACTCTCCAACTAGTCTTATACAAACTCTACATGTAATCCGTAAAATTCTGACTGATTTAGTTCTTTTGTTCCAATTTCTTATTAATAATACGGAAAATCTCGCTTATGATTTTGATTGTCTTTTCTTTTAATATGTTAAATTGATATTTAGTATTAAGTATCCTAATGGGCTAACATGATGCAAATATAAGCCGACAAAATGAAAATATCATATTAGTCCTTTTAAAACAACAGATATGAGATGCTATTTACTTGTCAAATAGACTTTAAATGTAAGATTGACCGCCAATATGTCCTGAAATATTAGATTAATAATTCAGAGAGTTATAAGAGTTTTTATTTAGTGGAATTGGTTGGCCTCTCCAGTTTTGAAAAGAACCTATACTTTCTTTTTTATTCCCTAACCTTCGGACGAGACCAGAAGATAGTTAAAGATCTGCTGGAAGGGGACAAGAAATGGAAGCAATGCTTCATTTTTATCTCAGGGCTTTGAGGGAAACGATCCGAGGCCACTACTGAAAGTCCCCACAAGCTATCATTCGTCTGGACAAATAGAGGTATGCTTCCCCTTTTGTTTTCCTCTGGATTTTTCTTATATCTTATTCTTATACACTTTTCTTCTTAATTATAAATAGAAATAACTGGTATATCCAAGAACTATGCCGATTTGGTTCCTATATAAAAAACTATATTTAGTGAGTTACACTTGTGGGCCAAGGCTGCCTAGTCCACAAGTGTTTCAACTCTGTTTTACTCCAACAAACCTCGCCAAGAGTCGCTGGTGGAGGTTGAATCCGTCGGATCGATTATCCATGGAGGAGCTCATGATTCCTCCTTCTCAACAAGATTTCTTAGACCGGTTGGAAGCAAAAGACTTTGTGGTTTTTCTTTCGACTAGAGAAATGGCCAAGAGTCATTTAAACGATGATGAGGATGAAGAAAAGGCTTCTGGCACTAAAACCCGTGGGGATGATGAAAATACCTGAAAATTCAGAGGCTAATGGGCCAAAAAGTTTATTCCCAAAGCACAATATAACTTCATAGTGAGGCTCATCCGAATAAAAAATGCCCACGAAAATTGAAGGGAATTTTAGAAGAGATCCCAAAACCTTTCAGGGCTGTTGGTTCACCGAAAAATAAATGAGATGAGCACGAGGAAACCTCAATGGAACAGATAATTATTGAATCTGACTCCTCTAAACTTCGGCCAAATGATGTGATTTTTCAAGAACCTCAATATGATACTCAAAAGGCTGATTCCTCCACTTTGGTTCCCTTTGAGACTGGCTCCTAAGATAGTTATTTGGAGATTCTTCGAGAAGACTAATTATCTCTCCATCTTCGTAAGTTGTTTCATTCCTCCATTACAATTGAAAAAAAGATGCAACATACGAAGGATTGGAAAATCTAATACAAATCTGTAGTCTCATCTTCCAAATCACAAGTCGAGGAGCTCAAACAATAACATTCAACTATTTAAAAATAAGCCGACGCACTCCTTAAAAAACTGGTTGCATCTAAGAATTATGTCATGCTCCTCGAAAAATGTTTTCAAGAAGAGTGGTAGTTTTATGAAGAGACAAATTCCACTAAGGACAAGCTTATTGTAGCTTACAAGAAAGGAAATGATCAAGCCATGAATGTCTTCAATAGAGGCTTCAAGGGTTTTGAGAGGGTCGTAAAAGAGAAAAAACTTATCTTAGCTCAGGCTAAAAAAAATATAGAGGATGTTGTTGAAGCTTATGTTGCTAAGTGTGTTGGACAAGCTAAATATGAGGGACATAACTGTTAAGTTTGGGTTTATTCAAGAAATTCATGAGCGCTACCCTAATCAGAACTTAGGAAACTTCTACGAACACGTCCCGGTCGAATTTTGTCCGCCTGAAATATCGTTGAGTGATAGTGAAGATTGAAAAGCCGCTGACAGTGACTCTTCTAAGTCTTTTGAGTAAGAAATTTGTAAAATTCCTCAAAATATTTGAGGAAATTTTGTTAAAGTCCCCATAATCTTTGAGGCATTTTATAAAAGTCCTCATAATATTCGAGGAATGTTTTGTAAAAATTCGCATAATTTATGAAGTAATGGTTTTTAATTATATTTTTCACAAGGCTTCGAATAATTAAGACCAAATTTCGTTGTAAAACCATGTAGGTCCAAATTTCGTTGGAAGAACTTATAGGTTTAAAATTTAATAGTTGGAGACCAACTTTCTTTGGAAGACCTTGTAGGTCCGAAATTTGATAGTTAGAGACCAATTTTCGTTGGAAGACCTTCTAGGGACAAAATTGTAAGAAGAGTTTGTTTGGCAAAAACATGTATATATATAAATATGCTAATAAGGAAACTTATTAAAACTTATACGTGCCTATCAGGGTAGGAAAGAGTATGCCACCGATACTTTACGAAAAAACCTATATATTTTTTACATTCATTCAAAGTACAATTTAAGATGCTCTATATTCCAAGCGGGCTTAAGATTTCTTCCTTCTTTATCCTTAATCTGATATGCCCCAAGCTTCACTTTCTCTGTTATCTCATCTTAACACTTGATCGCCCACTTTTAATTCTCTTCGTTTAACTTTGGAAGAGTACATACTTCTCATCAATGTTCGATAATGTAGCGACTTTATTTGTGATTGCCTTCTTTTTTCTTTAATCAAGTGTAGCTCCACTGTTCTATTTGCATCATTAGGATCTTCATAATATGTCATAACATGATAAGACAAAAAAAACTGCCTCGGATGTCCTCCGCTCTGTTTGCCAATGATTTACCTTCCGAATTGGTTGCGCGAACTACTTTTCCTGATCCGACTCAGATAAAAAAGCTTAAAGACCTTCTCGTAGGGACGAAATAGACTTCTAAACCCTGTTTTTTTTTCATTATTTAATATAATCAATTAAGTTTTACATTTATCTTTTTCTCTCCTTAATTAATTACTTTCTATATAATCAGTGTCTGGAGTATAAATAAATGAAATCAAATGGTAGTTAGAAAAAATAATTTTTAATAAGAATAAATGATAATTAAAATAATAATAGAAAATATATTCGCACTCATTTCCAAAAAACCTCATATTTTGTAGAGATATTTCATTCACTTATATCATGTAAGTAGTTTTTCAGTCTAAGAGATGTGGGATAAAAGATCAAGTTTACTTACTCTTAATACTCTCTATTAAACTCGATCCGCGAAATGTATTCTCATTTAATATTTTATGCATTCCGCCTCCCTTAATACACCCATTGCATCGCTCAGACGGCATTTTCAACTTTGCTCTGGTACCATATTAGAATATGAAAAAGTAATATGGAGAGAGAATAAAACCCAATATATTAAACTGCTGCACAAAATGACTTTAAATAGCCTACAAAGAAGCGTTACATATTCTAGCCAATAAATGATAGTTTTTATTGACCGAATAGTAACATCTTAATTATTAATTTATTTAACGTTTAAAATACTAATTTATACAATGTCGAATTATCAAATATGATAATTCAATCAATTAATAATTAAATATATTCCAATAACGTCAACAAGTCCACATCAACGGTAATTTTTTCAAGCACATATATATAGTTAAATACATTTTTTCTAATGCATTGGAATTTTTTTAGGTTGAAACCCAAATCAGATTTAATCCCATTTAAAATAAACTACTCATTGAGTTCACATTTTATCTTTATTTGAGGAATATAGTGAAACGTATTTTTCTAATGCAGATTTGAGTAATATTTTGACCATAGATTTTTCTTCTCTCTTAATTTATACCACATTTTATGAAAGTAAGCACTTGAGATTTCTTTTAAACTTTTGATGTTGACACTTTTTTATTCATAACGCTTACAGATGTTATCCCAACTGGTCCAATAGATGCTTTTGTTGTTATTGTTAGAGCCCTAAAAAAATTTACTACATAGATTTTCTATTCTTTTGGTAACAAATCTTGGGATGGTGGTGCTTTGCAGATGATAGTTTGGGATAACATAAAGAACAACTTGAATCAGAGTGAGCCTACCACCAAATGATAATTGTAAGTTATCACAGTCTTGGATTTTATCTCTTATATTTGTGATAGTGTTATCAAAGTGAGAATCCATAGGTTTGTAATGCATGTAGACGCTCAGATGATTCAAAAGAAGAGTCCCTTATTTGAAACTAGTAGCATTAAGGATAAAATACAACCTATATATATATGTATGTATTTTGTTTGAATGGATAAGAGATAATCTGTTCTAATTGATAGTTTACCCCAAAATGTCTTGATATATTTGAAGGAAGTTTAGAATCTTATTGAGACTAAGATTTGAACCATTGCAAAAGATAACAAGGTTAATATAGAGCTTTTATTGTTGTATCTTACTTCCCTGTTATTATGGTAGATCACTTTTAGGCCCATGATTAGAAACTTCTCTACTAGAATAAATAAACTAGGAGATGACGGGTCTCCTTATCTAACCCTGTTTGTAGATTTGAAGAAGTCATTAGCCACTCCATAGATGATGATCACAAACCTGTTATAACTTATAGAAGAGTTAATCATGTTAATAAAAACAATTGAAAATTCAAAAGCATCAAGAATTTTCAGGATAAAAGTAAAAGAGAGCTTATCAAATTCTTTTTTCATATTCCACATGATTAGAAGATTACTATCTATTGCTTTTTTATTGAGATCTTTTAGAATTTCTTGAAGAAGTATAGTGTTATCATGAACACTCTTCTCGAGGATAAAACTAGATTTCTCTTTAGAAATCAATTTACGAAGAAGGATAGAGAGCCTATCAATTATGATTCTGGATATAATCCGGTTGAACATTGTGCATATACACCTTTTAAGGAATCAAACTGACTGAGGTAGCTTATACACCTTGGGGGACCTGGTCACCATTAAAAAGCCTTTATAGCATTGCAGAGATCTTTGCCAATGATGAACCAAATTTTTTGGTAAAACATGTTGTAGAAGCCACCAATACCAGCCACACGAGTAGAGTTAAAAAGTTTGATTGAACTATAAATTTCTTCCTTACTAGGAATCTTCATCAGATTATTGTTCTCTCCAATAGTAATGATTTTAAAAATAATTTGAGATAGATTTGGGGTTTCACTAATGGTTGTAGTTGTAAGGATAATTTAGAAATGGGTGATAGTAGATTAGTTATTTTTTGCCGATTATCAATCCAGTTAGATCCATCAAAGATTTTGTGAATTCATGACTTGTTCATTTTTTTCTTAACATAATTGTGAACAAATTTAGTATTTTTATCTCAATTTAGAAATCATTTGTCACTACATTCTGTAGGATTCCTCACTTTCAAGTAATTGGAGGCGAACAACCTTAACTTTAGCAAGGTTAATATTTTTCTCGATAATGTTAGATTCCTGATCAAATATTTCTAAGGAATTAACTTCAATTTTAGTGTTGACAATAGAGTTAGAGATGTTTCCAAAATCAGATATGTTCCATTCTTTGATCATGGCCTTAAGGATTTTAATTTTATTCAAGAATATTAAAACCGGGTTTCTTTGCATATCGTTATTCTAGCATTCCTTAATTACCTTGTGAAAATCTGTATGGGTTACCCACATGTTTTGGAATCTAAAAGAAGATTTAATTTTTACAAATTGCTAAGATATGGAGACACAAAGAGGACTATGATCAGAACGGCTGTAGCCATGTGTGCGACAATAGTATTTTCAAATCGATCATTTCAAACATTATTGGTAAGAACTCTGTATAATATTTCTTACTTATGAGTATTTGTCCAAGTGTATTTGCTGCCAATATAGCCAACATCAGCTATGTTACAATCTTGGATAGCTTTATTGAAATCATCTTTCCTTCTCACACAAAGGTTGGAACAATAGATTTCATTATTCTCCTTGATTCTTTGTTACAAATCCCTCTAATATTCCAGCGTAAAATAGTATGATGTCATCATTTTAGTCATTTGTATATTTTGTGTCTCAATTTCAATTATATATACATTAATACTATATAGTTCTGCAATTTTAATAATTATTAAATAATTTTATCTAACATCTATAATTTAGACAAAGATTTGTTCGTTTTACCTAAATGAATTAAAGAGTGTATTGTTGCATCATCTAAAGTCTTGAAATCAAAGAAGAATTGTATAAAATAGTTCATATATGGTTGATGTTGCAAAATCTTCGAAAATTAAGAAATTTGTATTGATTCCAACTTCAATATATGTATATTTGGACTACTCTTGACATTCTGATTCAAATTGATATTGTTTTAAAGATTTAGTTTCTTGACATTCAAGAAATTAAATGAAGCCATCTTCACATCTTTCAATTCAAGATGCTGCCTTTAGAATCTTCTATTCATTGGCTTTCTAATCATAGTTAGCTTCTTGCCAACAAACAAGACAAACAATTTCAAAGAAAATGAACTCTCAGGATATCCTCAAGTTATAAGAAATCTTGCTCCTAAAACAAAGGATGTTGACCAGAAATTAGGAGACCGATTATTTTTTATAATAAAGGCAAGATGAAGGACATTCAAAACATCCAGATCAAAGAATCAAATGAGTATCATGCACTACCTTCGAAACAGAAGAACCAAAATGCAATAAACACAAAAAGAAAGCATGCTTCAATCCATAATACATAGCACGCTAAACATATGGGTCACATGTTATTTCCTGAGGTAACCTGAAAAATCAAAGATTAATCTATTATACTAACACATATTGTTGAGAAAACAGACCATGTTTGTATTCAATACTCTACTCAAGACAAAGAGCAACTGCTGGTTGCGTCAAAATTCACCATAATATGCAAATAGTCCAAAGGTATACTTAAGATCATCACTATCACCAAATTTAATAGTAGCATTTGTGTTTCCAGCTGGGAAAATTACATATGCAAACTTTTGTGCAAGAATGTTTGGACTCTTGACTAGTATTCCATGAGGCTACTTAAATGGTCTCCAAATTTCAACACAAATTTTGAAAGCCCTATAACTCTTGTACGAATACGCATATCTAACTTTCATGAGTTTTATATAACGAGAGTATTATAAAGACTATAGCATCTACAATTGGGAAACCCCCTAAAACATAGGTACATACCAAAATAGGGCCAAACACAATGCCTGATTATAATATAGTGGATTTTGGTAGTAACGATAATTGTTGGATCAATCTAAGCTAGAAAGACCTCCATTGCTATTGCACCCATTGTTACCACGTCGGCACAAAAGCTCTAAGTCCAAAAAAAAATCTCCTGGCTCAACCTTATCTAGAGGATCCTCAATTAAAAACCCCCCACTAGGTCTTTTACTCCTAGTGATGTAGAATTTGTTAGGGTTCCTAATGTTAGATCTTTAGTAGTTCAAGCGAGCAATGCCTCCAAAGATATTCATTATGAGTCAAATACTGCTAACAATCTTGTCCTAAATAGCAACCCTAAGAATCATAGAGTCAACAGAAAATATAATAAATCTAATAAGGAGTTAAGGATAGAGAGTACCTCTGAATTTAAACAAATTAACAAAAATAATCACCATCCATTTGAAGCTAAAGTTAACGAAGCAATTAAAGCTCTGAAAACAGGCTTTAATTGCAATAATACTTCAAACTATGTCAATTAAGCTTCCGATCATCCCACTCCTGACAAAAAAGAGTATATGTAGTTTACCTTCTTCTCATGCAAGACCTAAGACTGAGGTTGATAAATATTTCAAAGATTTACTCAATAAAAAGCTAAAGGATGTTAAGAGAAAGATAAGTAAATGTATTATTGTCAAGGCTTCCCAAAATAAGGAGCCAAGAGACATATCTACCAAGAAATTTAAATGATTATACACATTCTAAACTGTAACATACGTGAAACATGTAATAAAAGCCTCGAGGAGAAGGCTCAGATCTCTTAAAATTAAAGGAAATATGATGTTATTATTATTCAAGATCCCTTAGATTAGATCAAAATTAGTAAAATTGCTAATTATCTTGGATATCGTAACTATATATCTAACCTGAACAATAAAATTTGGCTCTTATGGAGAGATGACTTCAAATTCGAAATTACTCTAGACAATCACCAACTTATACACATTGAAGTAAGTTGTACAAACATAGCTAAAACATTCTTTGTAACTGTTGTCTATGCCAAATGTCAAAGAGAGCTTAGTTTGGATCTCTGGAATACTATGAGAACTCTTGTTAATCAATTTAAATAATATATTATCATGGGAAATTTCAATGCCATTGTTTCCCCCCTCATGAGTAGCTCAATTGTACTGCCCATTTCCTTAGAAGTCATGATGAGTTTAACGATGATATTAGATACTGTAGGTTGGAAGACGCTGGTTATGCTTGAAATATATATATACTTGGACAAGTAAAAACAAATGGAAAAGCTTATGTGCTTTACAATCAAGCCAAATCTAATAATTATTCTGAAACTAAAGTAACCCACATAACTAAAACTTGTTTAGACCATTCTCTCTTTAGTATTGACATTTCAATTGACATTACTAGACCCAAATCCCCTTTCATTTTCAGAATATGCGGACTTTAAGTGAGGATTTTCTGTCTTTTGGAGATAAAAAGCTCGAATCGTGATATTAATGGTACCACTAATAGTATTTTATGGTACAAATCTAAAAGGATTAAAGATGATCTCAATTCTTGGAACAAAGAATATTTTGGGAATATTTTTGCTTATGTTAAAGAGGCTGAAGATAAGATCAATTCTCTTGAGGCTTAAATTTCAGTTATTTAGCTCTCTTGAAAACAAGTCTAGCCTTGATAAATCTAAGGCCTTAAACATTCATATTCTTGATAAAGAATAAATGTTTTGGCAGCAAAAGACTTTCCTTAATACCTTGTCCCCCGGTTGGAAATCTCTTCTTTTAACTTTGGAAGCAAACCTGCTTCTTATCAAACCCTGATAGTGTGCAGCTCTAAGGTGAGCTTTAACTCGTCTTTCTTCTATCAAATCAAGTTGACCTCTGATTGCCACCTCATTAGCGTGTTCGGAGAAGTTGCGAATACGAAATGATGGGAGAGTTGCTTCTATGTGAGCTACTGCATCCATCCCATAGACCAAAGCAAAGGGTGACTCTTGTGTTGGAGCCCCAGGTGTTGTCCGGTAGGCCCATAAGACCTCTTGTAGATAACTAGGCCACTTCCTAGCAGCCCCTTCCAAATTCTTCTTTAAACCGGACAGTATAGTTCTATTAGCCACTTCAACTTGCACATTCGCTTGTGGGTGGAAAGGTGAAGAGAAACAATGTTGTATACCCCTTGAGGCACAGAAACTCTCCATTTCCCTATTGTCGAACTAAGGCCCACTGTCTATTGTTATCTTTTGTGGGACACCAAATCTCCAACAGATGTTGGATAAAATGAATTTTATAACAGCTTTTGATGTTGTTCCTGCTAGAGGGGCTGCTTCAATCCACTTCGAAAAGTAGTCTATGGCCACAATTATAGTTTTGCATCCTCCGGACGCCACATGGAGAGACCCTACTAAATCTAACCCCCATCGAGCAAAAGGAATAGGCTCAGAAATTGACTCTAAAGGAATGGCTGGGACATGAATTTCATTGCTGTACCTCTGGCATGGGTCACACCTTCTTACCAATTCCTTAGCATCTTTCATAATTGATGGCCAATAGTAACCGGCTAGTAAAACTCTTCTTGTTAAAGCTCTAAATCCACAATGGGCTGATCCCTCATCATCATGCAATTCAGAGAGGACTACTTGAGACTCTTCATCCCCCAAACAGCACAGGAGAGGTTTACTATTATATTTTTTATACAACACTTATCTCAATATGATGAAACCATGAGCCTTGTGTTTCAATGTTCTGGCTAGTGACTTATCCGGAGGCACGACACCATCAGAGAGATATTGCAGGAGAGGAAACCTCCAGTCTTGAGGTTGTTTCACTTGTACTTCAAAAATTTCCTCTTCTTTACCCTTACTAAGTTGAATGGAGGGGCTTTCCAGCACATGGATCCATGGATATGACTCCGTATATGCTATGGTTGCTAACGAGTCTGCTAGCTCATTTTCTACCTGGGGTATGTGCTCATAGACAACACCTTTAAACTTGAGTGCTTCATTTTTTAGGAGGAGTAAATATTTCACAAGCTGCTCCTTCTAAGCCTCAGATTGGCCTTGGGCATGGTGGATAAGAAGTTGGGAGTCACTTAGTAGCCTGACCCTATTGGCCCCACAAATGTAGGCTAACTTTAAACCAACTATAGATGCTTCGTATTCGGACTCATTATTAGATGCCCTGAAAGCAAAACAAATAGCCTGGTACATTTTATCTCCATATGGAGAAGTTAAACACACCCTTGCACCACATCCCATAGTGATAGATCCACCATCTGTTCGGACGACCCATACCTTTTTATCTTTTATGTCAGTAGTTTGCTCCGAATCCCTGTCGGAGTGAAATTCAACCAAAAAATCAGCCACAGCTTGGGCCTTGACTGCTGTTCGAGGAGCAAAGTCTATGTCGAAGTCCCCCAACTCTACTAACCACTTAGTCATTATGCTTGAAATGTCTGCCTTTTGGAGTACATTCTTCAGGGGAAAAGAAGTCCGGACGATGATGGGATGAGCCTGGAAATAAGGCCTCATCTTCCTGGCAGCTATCACAAGGGCTAATGCTAATTTTTTGAGTTTCAAGTAACGCTTTTCTGCATCTATCAAACTTTTGCTGATGTAGTACACTGGATGGGGATGACCATCGACCTCCCTTACCAACACAGCACTGATGGCACAACTGGAAACTGCCAAATATACGAAGAGTGTCTCCCCATCAACTGGCTTAAACAAAGTTTTGGGGGAGGATAGGTGCTTCTTGATCTCATTGAAAGCCTCATCACACTGTGGGGTCCAATCGAATCCCTTTTCACCCTTCAAGGTTTGAAAGAAAGGGGCACACCTGTCTGAAGACCTTGAGATAAATCTGTTTAAGGCAGCTAATCTCCCCGTTAACCGCTGTACTTCTTTAATATTTCGAGGAGACTCTATTTGAAATAGAGCATTGAGCTGGTCTGGATCTGGCTGTATTCCATGCTCACTTATAATATAGCCTAGAAACTTCCCAGACTGCACTCCGAACACACATTTTTCTGGGTTTAATTTCAGATTCACTTTTACCAAGTTGGCAAAAGTTTCTTGGAGATCGGACAAGTGCAATTGCTCATCCACACTCTTCATCATCATGTCATCAATGTACACTTCCATATTTCTTCTGATCTGATCAGCAAAAGCTTTGTTTACTAATCTCTGATAAGTAGCCCCAGCATTTTTCAATCCAAACGACATTACCTTGTAGCAATGAAGACCTCTGTCAGTGACAAATGTGGTATGCTCTTGATCCTTCGGATCTACTTGAATCTGATTGTATCCGGAGAAGGCATCCATAAAGGAAAGCAGCTTGTTCCCAGAGGTGGAGTCTACTAACTGATCAATCCGGGGGACCGGATACAAATATTTTGGAGAAGCTCTATTGAGATCTGTGAAGTCAATGCACATGCGCCACTTGCCATTTTTCTTTTTTACCAGAACCGGATTGGCAGTCCACAAAGGATACTGAGACTCCTTGATGTGCCCCATCTTTGTGAGCCTATCAACCTCTTGCACAATGACATCAGCCTTCTCCTTAGAAAAAGCTCTCCTCTTTTGGACCACTGGTGCTACGTCTCTCCGGACGGATAAGTGATGTGATATCACTTCTGCGGGAACCCAAGTAACATCAGTATTGCACCAAGCAAAAACGTGTTGATGGTTCTTCAAAAACTTTAACATTTCATTTTTCAAAACGGGTGGCATCTTAGACCCTATCTTGACACTTTTTCCTTCTTCCAGACAGTGTGTTTCTACCTCTTCGACCGGTATCAACACTCCAGGGGTCTCTATGGGGTCATCAATTTCACCCTCATCCACAGAAAGGCCCTCAAATTGCTATTGCTCGTTAATACGGACTGCCCCCAGTTTTCGAGGAGCCAAGGCGGTAGCATAACATTCTCTTGCAATCTTTTGACTGCTCCGGACGACTCCAACCTGTCCCTGAACAGCATATTTCAAGCACTGGTGGACTGTTGAAGCCACTGCATGCATCCTAGAGAGCCAAGACCTCCCTAGAATAGCATTATAGCAAGTGGGACAATCCACCACACTAAAGAGTATTCTAACCATTTTCTTGAAAGGGCCCTTGCCCAATAGAACTTCCTCTTCGAACTCTCCAATCACATCTGCTGAGCTGCCTGTAAAGCCTACAATTGATCTGTCCGAACTCTGAATTACAGCTGGATTTTTCATTCTCTTGTATGTGGTTAAGAAAAGGATATTGGCTGAGCTTCCAGTATCCACCAGAATTCGTCTTATGTCGTTGCCCCTAATAGATGCTCCTTTGACAACAGCATCCTCATGAGGGCCAGCAATATCTCTTAAATCATCTTCATCAAAAACAATGAAGGGGAATGAGTTTTGTGACTGATAGGAAGTCATGCCTCCTTTTAGTTGGGAGGCTAAAGTATGCACATGCCTCTTCCTCGAAGAAGCAGTAGGAGCTGTCATAGTGTCCCCTCCAAAAATTGTAAGTGACCCGAAAAACATAATTAGTCCGGAGACCGACCTAGAACATTCCTTAATTGTACCCACTCTGTTTCGAGTTGGATCAGGATCCAAGTACTCAGATTCCACATCAAACCTTTCAATTATAACCATGGCTCCCTCCGGAGCAGCATTACTTGGACCAACCCGGTGAGTGTTGTCAAGCCTGTTAACTCGTCTTCTTTTGACGTAAGCCCCCAGCTTTCCCCTCTCAATCAAGTTCTGAACTTCTTGTTTCAATGCTATGCAATCATCAGTGGTATGACCAATATCATTGTGATATTGGCAAAAAGAGTTATTGCGATGCTATCTGGGAGACTGCAATGCGGCTGGTCTCCGATAATGCACCTCTTCCTTTGTTTTATCAAAAATGGTGGCCACACTTTCTTTCAATTTTGCGAACCACTCCGGTTGGACCCATGACCCTCTCTTGTTTCTGGATTGCTGACTCTGAGCAGGAGCAGCTGGTTGAGACTGAGCTTTTGCCCTACCATGCCCCTGTCCGGTCTCTCTTGCTTTGTTGCCGGACTGATTCTGATTGGGATTTGGTGCCATCGGGGTAGACCTCACCTGCCTGTGCACCCTGGTTTTCTTTGTTTCATCAACGTTATTTGTTTTCCAACCTGATTTAGCAACCCTCTCCATGTCTTGGCCTTCTTTCTGGTTACTGAGTAAGCTAGATTGCCTGGGTTCAAACCCTGTCTTAGGGATGCTATTGCTACCTATTCGAAGCAATCAGCCAACCCATTCTTGGTGTTCACAAAACGGATTATGTATTCTTTCAAGGACTCATTTGGTTCCTGGGCACAATGGATTATTGTGTCTCCATTTCCCTTTAGCTCTTTACTCCCTATAAACTGCCTTCGAAAGGCTACCCAAAAAGTATCGAAATCTTTAATACAACCCTAAGGCAGGCTATTGTACCATTTTAGAGCACTCCCCGTAAATGATTGGGAGAATGCCCTACAAAGTAGTTTATCATCATTGTCAAACTTCATCATGAAGTTTTTAAATTGTTCCAAATGGTTGTCCGGATCAGTACTGTCATCGTACTTCTCTATTTTGGTGCTGTCAAACCTCTTATGGAGGTTTCCGGACATAATTTTACAAGATAATGGAGATTGCCTCCAATTTCTTTAACGGCTGAACACAGTATCCTCATTGGGAGTTGCAAAGATACCTGGTTCATCGTGAAAAGCGAAAGGATCCATCAGCATCCGGTCCACATGCCTCCGACTGTGAGATGACCCTTTACCAATGTTCTTCTTCATCCTTCCATGTCTATCCTTTTTTCTTGAATATTTTTTTATCTGCTTTTGCTTCTTTCTAGTTCGACCCTCATCGCTGCTTGAGGATAAAGATTTTTCAACTCCTTCATCGTCCGAAGAGCTATCAGAAGATTCTGAGTTTAAGTCAGAACTCTCCACTGGCTTGGACCGGTGAGACTTTTTGGAGCTGGCAAGAGTCTTTTTGGTGCTCACATGAGTCTTTGAAGACTCATGCTCTCTGTGGTTGTCGGTCTGATGAGCAACCGATGCTTTGGACTTTTCTTTCATGCCCATCTTAGCCTTTTCTGCCCTCAGAGCTTCTATTTCACCCTTTAGCCTATCACGCTCTTCGATAGTGTACTCATCGTTCTCTCCCACCACTTCAAGCAGAGCTGGTGGTACTTCTGGATTGTCCGGATTCATTCGGACAGACTTTCTTAGCTGGTTTTGAATGCTTGATTCAGGCACCTTCTTCTCCCACTGTGGTCGCCAATTTTGTGTGGATAATTATCGCGTGAGGGTAGGCTTGTAAATTGGTTGGTGTTTAATAGTAGTATGTGGGTGTTATGTATTTAGTGTAGAGAGTAGAGAGATAATTAAGCTGGCTGGTAGCACTTAATTCTCATTACCCACACTTATATAGGTGGTTGGGTATTTATACCCTAATATTTGGGCCCTTATGGGCTTTCGGGTAATGTTTAATGGACCCGGGTCATGTTCAAAGACCCATGAGCTCTAAGTAGGAGAGCAAGTAGCTTAGTCAAGTAGTGTTTATGTTTTTTAGTACTTTTGTCATAGTTCGAACAGTCCTATGGTCTAAGTGTTCGAAGTGCTCTGTCTGGTCCGGAAGGCTTGAACCGATCTGTCCCTGTCCGGGGAGCAGACAGAATTCAGACTCATCAACTCTAACTGGATTAGAGATGGGGATAAAAATACTAATACATACCACAATTATGTTACAAAAGAAGAAGAAGAAGAGATAGAATTCATAGTGTTTTAGAAAATGACACTTAGATTTATGACCCTATACAACTGGGAGATTCTACTGGAAATTATTTCAAATCTTTGTTATCTACTATTCCCCCTAGTTATAATGATTCAAACTTTTAAAAATTTATCCCCAAATTGATTACTAAGAAGGATAACGGAGTTTTTATGACTCCAGCTGACATGGATGAAATCCATCATTATCATGAGCCTTAAAACTAATAGTGTTGTGGTTATTGATGGTTATAAATATATCTTGTTTAAATCATGTTGACATAATATTAAGAAGGATTTAAAGTTTAAAGGTCTATATATTCCTCGTATTATTCCATGAATTTCAAAACATACTCTATATCCGCTCCTTCCTAACACATAGATAACCTTACCCCAAAACCAGCCGCTCGAGATTTATTGTCATAAAATAATTTCTCTGGACAATATAGAGTTTTGGCTCTGCTTCCCTTCAATTCAAAATCATAATCATATCTCCTTTGTTACCATTATTATAACATTAAGAAATTTGAGTGACTCGTCTCGGTTCAAGCTATAAATATCTATTAATCATGTCGAAAAATTGAAAATCAATTTAGTTCAATTTTAGCTCTCAGTTATACACCTCCATTTTTGGTTTTAAACTTATTTTTTTTTTCTAAATCTTTTATATACGCTTCTTTATACCAAACATCTTATACCAATTAAATTTTTATTTGCTAAAAAAATGATAAATCATAATAAATATTTTATAATTTTGCTAAATTTTAATTTAAATTCTATTTTAAATTATAACTGATTTTGTTAATAAATGCGGTAGGATTCAATATAAAATTGGTAACATATATTTCCTTTTGATCAAATATGGTTTGTTTAATGAATTCATATATATAATAAATCAAAATTATGATTTGATACCTTTGTCGCGTTTAAGGATTGATAATGTTGTTTTAAAGTATTTTCCATTTAATTTAATTTTTCTTTTTTAAATCTCATGATATAAAATGTTACAATTTAGAATATAGTTTTTCGAACAAAATTATAAAAGAAGTAATAATGGCTTATCATTTTTATTCTATAATTTAAAATGTTGGTAGATTGGATTCGGCCCATGCGTATAATTTAATAGATAAATCCTTTTATCTATACCATATGATTTATGAACATTAACGGATGATTCATAATACTAGTTTATTATTATTCGGATGAATCATAATGAAAATTTATAATTTGCTAAAATTTTAATTTTAATTTGAAAAATTGATGTCAACTCTAGAACCTAAGGTTTGTCCTATTATTTTTTAATATCCATTTAAATTATCTAATTACTGTTAATATCTAACATTATTTTAATATCCTATATATCCTCGTCTCTCATCAACCATCGTGTAACCAAATTTTTTTTGACTTTTTATTTTTATTTTATTTCTAAAAGATCTATATCTTTTAAACTGGAGCTCGGAAAAAATAAATGAAAGTACCATTTCTTTTGTTTTTTTAAAATAAAAAAACTAGATCCATTGATAATATTTTTTGATTTTTTTAAAATAAAATTTCACCAACAACAACTCTCAGGAAATCGAGAGAGTTGCAAACAACTCTCAAGTTAGTTTTTCAAACAACTCTGTGGTGTGTTTTTTAAACAACTCTCAGGTTAGTACTGGTGAATGTACCAGCGGGTATATGTAGTCGGGGGTATTTTTGTCCAAATTTCAATTCGTACAAAGTGATACTATCCAAAGAACGGGTACTAGTCGGTAATTTAATAGTTGAGTGGGTATTTACTGCTAATTTTTTCTTTAAATTTTATATTTTAAGTAAAAATTTAAATAAATTTATAAACAAATTTGTTCGTGCTTGTAACATATATATATTTTTTTTGAATAAATAAATTTTGTTTAGAGTCGAATTCCTATTTTTAATAAATCATAATTTATAATCTTGTAACTTTACAATGTTTTAGCATTGGTTATATAGTCGGCCTTTATTTTAATTTTGATATAAATTTATGGTTTAAAATGCTAAAATTTAGACTTTATAATGAATTTCCAACCAAACTATAATTTTTTTTATTATAGTTCATTGGATAGTCCAAATTTCTTTGATTTTCTTTATTAGTAAACAAAATATTTAATTAAATAAGGTACCTGAAATTTGATCCATTTAAATAAATAATTTACAAAAAATATTTTTCGTTCAAATTTTATGTACATAGATGTTATCCAATATTTATATTTTATTTTTAGTGTTTCTGGCTTTCAACTTTCTTTCATATGATTTAAATATATAAATTAAAGTATCTTTAAATATAATATATCGAACTTTTATTATACAAGAAATCAAACTAAATATTAGTTGTAATAGATATTTGTTTATTATAAATAAATAAGAGAACCAACTATTATTTTCTAAATAATAATAATTTTTATTAATAAAAAATTAAAAAATTAGCTAACTTTATTAATTAAAAAATATACACAATATATACATAAAACCATAAATAAATGTGTAACCGGACATAACCGATAACTAAAGGTCAAAACAACAATAAAAATATGATAAATATCAAATAACAGAAATTAAAATATGATAAGAGATCATAATTACACCAAATTTTTAATTTATGATTTTGAACCACCTTTACTTGGAACGTGGTAAATGTCCGTGAATTACTTTATTCATTTTTTGAGCAATCATAATTCTCCATACAACTCTATCATACTCCATTTTGGGATTTGTACACATGTGGCGTAAAACCTCTGTCTATTCTTTTGGTATGCCCACAAGATAAATATCTATTGCCGAAAACTCGCATGATCAAAATTTACTTTATCTTTATCGGTGGTCAACATTAAGCTCTTAAACCTAAAAATTTGGAATGAGTCCGTCATTCTCAAAACTTAAAAGTTAAAATGGAGAATAAAAAATTTACTTAACAATTAGTCTCACATGAGGCTACTCTCCACCTCATTTATCGACGGCTGCTATTATTATAATATAATTCACAACTCTAAACTTAAAAGTAGTCTAAGTATTTTTATATTATTATAAATTGTAGTCGGTCATATCTCTCCCGAATTAGATGTGACTATGTTAGAAATCACAACCACCTACGAGAAATTAGACATTTTATCTGAGAGTTTATTCCCTCTTCTAGAATATGTGAAGAAATTCATTATTGGATATTAAAATACAAGAAGTAATAACATCATCATTAAACATACTTACGAGACAATTCCCCTATTTCTCCTGTTTGAGGGGCTATACTAGTCTAGAATATGTATAATAAACCTCTAAACTCTTGTGTAATTTGGCTTTACATTCCTGAAATACTATCTATTCGAGATAAGATCTTTAGCTTGGGTTTAAACATTCTCTGCCTCGATTGAGTTATTTGTAATAACATGTCTGAGACAATAAATTATATCTTCTACGAATATGATTCAACTCAATACATTTGAGATGCTTCTTGTTCTAAGGTTAGATTCTTCCTCTCTAGTCCACTTATTTTTAGCGGGTTTCTCTTGGAAATCCTCAAAATATAATATTGTCGACATTCGGCAATCTTATGTTTTGTGTTGTGGTTCACTATATTTGAAATAAGAAAAATAGAAAATTATTTGGTCTCATGTCTCTGTTGTTTCACCAATAATTCATAATTTTTTATCTAATATATATTACCTATTTCTGGACACCAATATCAGTTATCTTATCTAAGTCGCCCCCTTCAAATTTTTTACTTTTTAAGTGTTAGACTTTATGTATCTTGTATTATAACTTCATTTCATACAATATGTTAACTCATCAAAGTGTCAAATTTTATATATCTTTTATAACAACTTCACTTAATACAATATGAAAACTCATCAAGGAATATCCGTGAAATTTTACTAAACCTCTTTTTCACCAAAACAAAATATCAATAAAACATTATTAAAAAATAATAAAATAGAAGACGTATAAAAAGTCCAATACATTACTAAAAGAACATTGATATAAAAATTTATATCGTGTTTTCGTAATTAAGACTAATGACAACATAAATATAAGAATAATAAAATCTAATAATATATATATATATGAAATTGTCATCATCTCTTTGTCTTGTATATATTGTGTTTGACAAATTATATTGCTTGTGTTTTTTTATTGTATGAATAACAAACGCAATTAAAATTATTATGGGCATAGATCTTCCATTCGATTCAGAATTTTTAATACAAATGATATAGATTATTTTAGGATCTTAGAAGAATATCTAGTAATCTCCAACGACATGTTCATGCACCTTTGGTCCAACAAGTGATTAACCTGCACCTCTGATCTAACAACCGATTATCTTGCAGTTCTGCTTACTAAAAGTCTTCAACCCTTAAGCTCCAGCTGAAATTCATCAATCACTTTGTTCCACATTCAACATTTAACTACAAAATATTGCATTTTGTTCCAACTTCAACAGTTAGATCTAACTTCAAGTCTTAGTTCCAGCATTCAACACTTAGTTCCAGCTTTAGCATTTCTTTAAAAGTTCAACTCTATGTTATATAACGTTTCAAATGAAATCATTTCTTCAATACTATGTTATAGCCATCAATATTACATTTCAGCCTTGAACACTGAATTACAACCTTCAACAGTAATCGTGCCTCACTCCCTTTAAATATACACTTAACACTTTAATATGTTTTAACATATTTAAAGTTTTACAAACAAATTTTTAATATGTTTTAAGATATTTATAGAGAAGGTGAGATGTATGCAAGAAATATCTAAGCTTCCCATACATTTTTTGCTGAAACAATTGTAATTGATCAATAAATATCCATCAATAGCTCTAAATTTTGATATTCTTCAGAGAGTATGTAAAGCAAATGGTTGTATGTATTCACGTATTAGATATTTTGTGTGCAAAGTATACATGCATCTACCAAAAGAACAAGGATTCAGACCTGATTCGAAGACTAATCGGTATGTGTTTTTTGGATATGGTGATGAAGAGTATGGCTTCAGACTCCATGATTTTAAGAAGAAAAATTAAGGAGAAGTATAGATGTGGTTTTTTTTAGTCTCAAAAGAGTGTAGATATTTTGGGTGCTAGGTTCATTTCTACCTTATATACGTTACGTAAATTAGTAAGCAAATAAGAATATCGCGGTGGTTCTTTATGATATTGAAGATGTTCCACCGATGATGATTGAAAAAATAATGATTTTAATAAAACCTTATTTGATGAAGAAGTTAACAAGAAGGGAGAGCAACCTACTCCTCATATGGAGGTTACACATGTTTGAATTTCAACTTGGGAGAAAAAAGCTAGAGATTTATCAAGAACTATTATCTCATGAAGAGAAATAGTTTTGGATTGATACTATGAAGGAAGAGATGAATTCTTAGAATAAGAATGAAACTTATGAGCTAGTGAAACCTTCTAATGGAAAAACAAAATCTGAAAAATATACGTGTTTTTAAGAACAAGAATGATGATGAAAATATTTTGAAGGGAAAACCTAGATTGGTAGTAAAAAGTTGCAATGAGAAAAAAATCATTAATTTTGATAAGATATTCTTCTAGTTGCTAAGATAAGTTTTATTCATACAATGTATAGAGTCCTTTTTTTGACGATGTTGTATAGAGAAACGTTTCTCTTATTTCTCAAGAACAGAGCTTCTGTTTGATTTGTCGTATCTTTCTTTCTAATGATTAATTCAATCATTGGCCTTAAAACTATGGAAGAATTTCCCATTCTTCAAACATCTGGGATTCAACAACATCAATCGAAGAAGAAATTTGTAGATTTGTTTCAAAAGTGCGAAGATTCAGAGACATTAAACCCTGATTTTGTCAAAAAAATAGAGGATCACTTTACGTTGCAGTATGGTGTTAATGTTAAGGATCTTTTAATGAAGAATGCTAGGACTACATTGATAGGCAAGTTTAGTAACGTTATTCTCAAGAAAGTGAAGATTGAGAGTTTCTTGGCCACCATGAAGCTCAGAGGTTCATACTGTTATGAAGTATGGGATTCGCACCATATCTTTTTTGAATTTCAATTGAAGGAGGATATTGCAAGATTCTGGGCTCGTAACGTCTGGAAATTTGACGATATTGTGATGAGGATCTTGAGGTGGAGTCAGGATTTTAACAAGAAAATCGAAAATCCAACTGTCCTCACCTGGGTCCGTTTTGAATATCTTCCGGAGTGTCTTTACGATAAGGGTTTAGTTAATGATATGGCCTTTGTTATTGGTCCTACGTATAAGGTTTTGGTTCCAAATAAGAATCGTGTGCACAGTAATGCTTGTTATGCCCAAGTAGAGGTTGACATCTTCAAAAAGCTTCAAAGAAAGATGTGGGTTGGCTTTGGGTGCAACGATGGATATTGGGTATCTGTTAGTTATAAGAATATTCCAATGTATTGGAATGGTTGCTTGCATATTGGTCATGATTTGTCTGTGTGCAAGAAATCTACAGAGAAATTGGAAGTTTCAAAAACTGTTAATGAAAAACGTCAAGATGATGCTGCCAAAGAGGATAAAGAGGGTGATAGTAATATGGGGCCTTCAGATTCTTTAGGGTCAAGGAATATGAACATTATTAAAGTTTACAGACTTAAGCTTAAATCAATAATTACACAAAAAGATCAAGAAGAGAAGATGAACAGAAAAGATGAAGATGGAGACATTAAAATTCAGCATGGTTCCTCTAAAGAACAATTGTGCAAAACTTTAAGTCAGGAAAATGAACATATTGAAGTTCATTCTCAAGAGAACAGTAAGGAGGTTATTGAAGCTATCGATAAGATTGATGAAGATCCTGATCCCAACATTGGTAGTTTTTCTCCTTCTCCAACTCTTTCTCCACAGCAAAGTTTCAATGATATAATATCCTCCAGGCTCAAATCTGCAAAGAAACAAAAGTCTACTAGTAAGTTAACTATTAAGTCTCTTAGTTCAAGGGACAGAATGTACAAGTCTTACTCTGAAATTGGTCAGAGTGATTAGTTAGAATGCTAGAGGGGTTAACAATAAACCCACTTTGAGAAGGCTTAAAACTATGGTTAAATCGGAATATATTAAGGTGTTGGCTATTTAGGAGCCCATGTCTAAAAGTGATAAGATTATTGTTGTTGCTGAGGAGCTTGGTTTTGGTAAATATTTTGCTAATGTTTCGAATAAGATCTAGATTTTCTGGATGGAAAATGTTACTATAAATATTTCTCTTTATGTTGATCAATGCATCCATATGGTGATGAAGTATCCTGGTATCTCTGATGATGTTCACCTTACTGTGGTATATGCTAAATGCAATCGTGTTCAGAGGATGGACCTTTGGGATAATCTTAGATCTGTTGGTAGTCAGGATAAGGCTTGGATGTGTGTAGGCGATTTTAATGTTATTTTGTCTCATGATGAGCAGCTGGCCTGTGTTTCTTCTTGTCAAGCTAGTATGGATAATTTCAATGAAGCTGTGAGGTGTTGTAATCTGAATGATGCTGGATATAGTGGGTCTAAGTTTACTTGGTCTAGAAGTAATAAATGGAGAAGGTTAGATCAAGCACTTATTAATGATAAGTGGTTGGCTGTTTTCAATGAAACTCAGATCTTTCACATGGTCATAACGTGTTCTGACCATGCCCTTCTCCTTATCTCTTCTAGTCTTCATAATGTTAATGACAATGTTTATAAAAAAAGATATTTAGATATCTTAATGCCTGGTCAAATGATGAATCTTTCTTAAGTGTTGTTAAACAGGATTGGAGTCGTCCTATTGTTAGTCATCCAAGCACTACATTTTGGCAAAAGCTCAAAAGGCTTAAAGGCTGTCTCAAGATTTGGAACAGGGATCACTATGGGAATATGTTCGATAAAGTTAAGGAGTCTGAATGCAAAGTTAATAATTTGGAAATTCTTCACTACACTAATAATAATATTAATTCTGTTGCTGAGTTAGAGAGGGCCAATAGTATGTACTTAAAAGCCCTTAGAAATGTTGATTCTTATTTAAAGTAGAAATATTTTAATAATTGGATGCATGAGGGTGATGGTAATTCTAAGGTTTTTTATAGCTATGCTGCTAAGAAAAGGAGGAAAAATGAAATAAAAAGTGTCGAGGATGGTGATTCCTGGATTACGGATAGAAAGGAGATTGGAAAGTCAGCTGCTCTTTCTCCAACTCCGAAAGGTTGAGCCAACCGCCTTTGATCAATGTTGTTCTTGCTGTAAACATAAAACAGCCAAGGAAGTTTTTGTTCTAGAGAGATAAAGCTCTGGGTGAAATTGCAGAGTAAAATTTGAGAGAGATAATGAAATAGTGAAAATGAATGAGAATTTATAGTAAATGTGAAAAAAGGAGTTGATTCCTAGGAGAATCCGAAAAGTTGGGCAATGATTAAAAGACGGCGCTGATGTCACCATTGGCAATTAAAGAGGTTACTTGTTAAAGAAGATGGTGCGAAATTCAAGGTGAAAAACGGCTGGAGTGGCCAATCAGAGAACGACACGTGTCCCACTAACTCTGACAAAAACCGTTTGGAATTCGTGAAGTTTGATCTGTCCGGGTATACCCACAACTCTCTCCGAATTAAGAACCACTTCGTGCAATCGGACTGTTTTTCAGTTCTTTGACAAGGATACTTGCTCAAACACCTAAAAAAGGGGCTCCTGATGAGTCCGAATTCAGCATACTCCCCGGAAGGGCAAATCAGTCTAAAACTCTCCAAATACCGGACAGACACTAAGGACATAAACCGGACAGATGATTTGGACCGGACAGATCACTTCGAACACTGTGAACTTAAGGTTGTTCGAACTATGACTAAAGTACTAAAAAACCTAAACACTTCATGACTAAGCTACCTGTCCTCTTGCTTAGAACTCATGGGTCTTTAAACATGACCCGGGTCCATTAAACTTGACCCGAAAGCCCATAAGGGCCCAAACATCACACTATAAATACCCAACCACCAGCATTAACTATGGGTAATGAAAATTAACTGCTACCAAGCTGCTTAATTATCTCTCCACCGTTAAACACCCATACACCACCGTTAAACACCCATACACCACCGTTAAACACCCATACACCACCTTGAAACTCCACTTGAAATTACTAGCCTACCCTCAGGCGATTATTATCCACACCAAAGGAGAAGTATAGATGCGGTTTTTTCAGTCTCAAAAGAGTGTAGATATTTTGGGTGCTAGGTTCATTTCTACCTTATATACGTTACGTAAATTAGTAAGCAAATAAGAATATCGCGGTGGTTCTTTATGATATTGAAGATGTTCCACCGATGATGATTGAAAAAACAATGATTTTAATAAAACCATATTTGATGAAGAAGTTAACAAGAAGGAAGAGCAACCTACTCCTCATATGGAGGATACACATGTTTGAATTTCAACTTGGGAGAAAAAAGCTAGAGAATTATCAAGAACTATTATCTCATGAAGAGAAATAGTTTTGGATTGATACTATGAAGGAAGAGATGAATTCTTAGAATAAGAATGAAACTTATGAGCTAGTGAAACCTTCTAATGGAAAAACAAAATCTGAAAAATATATGTGTTTTTAAGAACAAGAATGATGATGAAAATATTTTGAAAGGAAAAGCTAGATTGGTAGTAAAAAGTTGCAATAAGAAAAAATCATTAATTTCGATAAGATATTCTTCTAGTTGCTAAGATAAGTTTTATCAGAACTTTCTTTGGTTTAAATCCAAGTTTTAATCTTGAGTTAGAACAACTTGATATAAAACCCCATGTTTACATGGTCCTTTGCATGAGGAAATCTACATGGAGAAACCTCAAGGTTTTGAGGAGAAAGGGAAAGAAAAGTTTGTTTGTAAGCTGAAGAATAGTCTGTATGGGCTTAAACTAGCGCCAAGAGAGAGGTATTGAAAATTCGACTAGTTTATGACGTCTAATAGTTACAATCGAATTCGTGTTCATCCTTGTGTGTACTTCATAAAATTCCATGAAGTTAATTTCATTAGACTTATTTTATATGTAGACGATATGTTGATAGTCGTGCAAGATACTGAGATGAATATCAATTTGTAGAATGACTTAACCAGATCATTTAATATGAAATATTTGGGTCCAACACAACAAATATTAGGCTTGGAGATTGTTCGTGATAGGTAAGCTGGAAAGTTATGACTATAACATTAGAAATATATTGAATATGTAATTGAAAAGTTCAACATGAAGAATGCCAAGCGAGTTAATAGATTATTAGCTACACACTTCAAGTTAAGGAATAAAGAGTGTCCTACAACCAAGAATGAGAAATAATATATGACAAATATTCCTTATTCTTCTATTTTTGGTTCTTTGACGTGTGTTATGTTGTGTACTAGAACAAATATAGTATAAGTTGTAGGTTGAGTGGGTATATATTTATCGAATATGGATAATGTTTATTGGGAAGCAGTGAAGTGGATTTTTCGATACTGTTGAATAACTTATTCGTTGAGTTTGTGTTATGGAAGTTGAAAACCTATATTTGAAAGACATAAAGATATTGGCATAGCTGAGGATCTTAAAAATTGGAAGTTTACTTCATGCTATGTGTTTACATTTTCATGGGAAGTCATAGTCTGGCAATCCAATCTTATGGACTTAATCAGAATATAAATACATATTTTTCTTAAATGTTATTTGTAATTATTTTTAAATTGGGAATGGATTATACGATACTAAATAAATACTTTGATAATAGAAATTGGTTTAAAACTTATTTAAATAATTACCTTTAGGTTTGCATATTCGTATATTATATCTGGAGCCACAACCATTCACAAAGGAAGAACTACTAACCTTGCCAAAAACAACAACATAAGTCGAATATCCAACTGAAGATGAAGCTAAACCTCAACAAACAAGCTTCACAAAATCATAACATCCCACCCTCGGAGAAGTGGTAGAAACATTACTAGGGCTAACAACATATTGCGAAGGACAAACATCACCATAAGTTAATACGACAAATAAAATAGTATGTTTAGAACAATGATTCTTTGATGATTTATTCAAATGATTGGATTTTTCCTAGAACTTTGATCCTAAACACCCTACTCGAATTTTATTTGGCCTTTGATTTATCTATTCAAAGTAAAAGCCTTCCGATTTTGTTTGTTCTTCCGATCACCATACCAAACGTTTTCTCAAAAATTTCACGCTTGTAACATCATGAATTTTTCTGACACCACCAATAAAAACGTTTTCCCCTCGCCAAATGTTGATTGGGATACCCCTTGCGTAATATTATTTTTGACACGAGCAAGCCTAGGGGCGACGTGACGCGTCCTTAGGCACGTACTACCCCAATTTTGGACAGTTCTCCCCTCGGAAAACAACCCATCACCACCATGGTCCTCGTCCACCTTCAAACGCCACTCTTATCCTATGAATATTTCTAGCTCTTCACATATCTTATTGATAATTTTTAAATATAGAGAGAGCTCTGAAGAAATTATTGTAGAGAGAGAAACAATTTATGGGAAATAACTTTCACCATACTATAATGGTTAACTATCAGTCAGAAATCCGAATAAAAGAGAGCTACCGATTTACACGTCGAACAAGAAGCCTAGCCACCGGTTATTACATATTTTAATGTCTGCCCCCCTTGGAGAATTTAACAGCAATTATCCCTTCGAATATCTGCTCCCAACCCCCATTCAGTATTGCCTAACAATTTACAAGGGTGAATCTATAAATATGAGAAACGATAAACATTTAAAAAGATCCTCCTCGAAAAGGAAAATGCATCACAAAGAGAACAAACATTAACACCCCAAACGTTCTAAGGATCCTCTTTAGAAATACATGCCACACCGTCTGCTACTCTACAAGGAACTATGAGCCCAATGCAAGAGATACCCCCACAGAAATTGACAAGAACTGATGTCGCTCAGATGACGATGCAGACACTTGAACCAATTCCATAAACTAAATGGAACATCTCCGCTGCTTATCCTAATGTCGAGGAAAAAGAAATGACAACTTCCAATGGAAGGCTAGTCCCACTTGCCAAGGAGAATTGAACTGCCACCACTTCTTAAGCAATGAGTGGCCTTCCTTCAAGACAAATTGATTTCCCACAAAACAACTTGAAGAAAATCAGCTAAACAAAGAGTGAACCCAATTATACACCAATTAATAAACCAATTAATAAACCA
This sequence comes from Limnanthes douglasii subsp. nivea, assembly GCA_036936605.1. Lineage (NCBI taxonomy): Eukaryota > Viridiplantae > Streptophyta > Magnoliopsida > Brassicales > Limnanthaceae > Limnanthes > Limnanthes douglasii. Next base: position 290,340,657 of record JAUPFV010000003.1, read on the forward strand.
AAATAATAAAAAAACAAATCTAGTCACGCAATAAAAGAAATGGTAAAATAAAACAACACATAAGATTTATTTTACGTGAAAACCTCGTCTTATGTGTAGAGTAAAAAACCATGGGACTTATTAGGAGTCCATCCAAACCCTTTATATTATAGTAATAAGTTAATGTTACAAGTATATCTAATTCAATCTAATAAACATATACAAATCCGCCAACAATTTCAAGCACAAAAAAGACGAACAAAAAGAGAAGTAAAAGTGAAGAATATCACCGAAATACTTCATTTTTCTGGTAGTGACACCTCTCGAACCGTAGCACCAAATTCCAAACCAACTCGTTAGATTGAATCTTTAGATTTCCGAAACACGTTGTCCAAAATTTAGCAACTCTGGACATCGATTTCTACCTCATTATACCTTTTGCTATGAGTTCACTCAACATGTCCGAAAATAAAAAATTATATTTTCTTGTGTGTGTTTTTTTCGTCTTTCGTCCCTGAAGAAATGGATTATGTTAAAGCAGACCTAAATTTGGGTTTAAAAATGATAGTTACTCTCTATTTATTATTTTTTAAAGACTTTATTTTGTATTACTAAACAAAATGCAAGGGTATTTACATATTTTTCATATTATTTAACTATATAAATAACAATAAATCCATTTATGCATTATGTGGTTAATTTTATAAGACATAACTTGAGGTGCGCATTGTTGCTATTGATAATGTTTAAAGAAATTTAGTAGTGTGATTGGCAAAATCGATATCAATCAAACGACGGGAGAGTAGACAAAAAGATAATTTAAGTTTGTTCTTGTAAAATGATCATCTTAAATTATCCATTCTAAAAAACTCAGTTCTCAATTTAAGGAAGGAGAGAGAGATAGATGCAAAATTGCACGAATGAAGTACAACTGAATTAACATTCATATTTGTTTGATCTTATTAAATAATGAAAAATACAAGGTTTATCCCTCTATTTAGTCCCTCCAAGAAGGCCTTTAAGCTTTTTGATCTGAGCCGGATCAAGAAAAGTAGTCTGCGCAACCAACTGGGAAGGTAAATCATTGGCAAACAGAGCGGAGGAGATTGGCTGCGTACCAGGAGATTCACTACTGAAACTAACAAATCCCCATGCCGGAGTTTTCCCAACATTCACAACAAAATGCACCAACCCTTTTGGAACCACAAAAGCATCTCCAGCGTTAAAAGTCTTGGTGTAAACTTTGTTAGAGCTTGAAATAAACCCAGCTGCAACTGAGCCTTGTACCAATACCTGGAGCTCGGTACCATGAGGGTGCGTGTGCATCGGCACAACCCCACCGATACCCATGTCAAAACGCGCCATGGAGACACCCAGGTTGTTCAACCCTGGAATTTGACCAACTATTACTGGTTTGACAGCGGTTTTTTGAGCATTGGCCGTGTTACCAGCTATGTGAAGGCCGGAGAAGGAGAAGTCGTCTACAGTGACTCTGTTTGGATCCTTGCAGTTGTAGCCTGTAGGACCTTGCGGTGATTTAAAGTCTGCAACGCAAAAGTCTTGGACAGTAGCATAAGTACCGGAACCAAAAAACAGGATACAAATGAAGAAAGGAGTTATCATTTTTACAGACAATTGAGAAGGTTGTGCATATCGTTTAGGAGGAGAACCCTTTATATACTCATAGAAGTCCAATTCAATCAACATATAATAATAATAATGGATATTATTTAGGTTGCCAACTCATTTATATTCGTTTCTATATGGACTTTAAACACTTATTACTCCACAACTATAATCATTCTATACATTTGATCTATCAATTTTTGAATCTCTACCATATACCATTCACTCACTTTGCATATAAGTATTTATTTTAACCAAAATACCCCGTAGATCTTATGTTTATTAAATCCATAATTAAAACAATTAATAATACTAATTATACCAAATTGAAATATAAAACTAAAACTAAAAACTAAGTCAAATGAATCTTAGAATTATATATATATATACTAGCTTTTTTATGGTTGGGTTTCCGGGTAAAAATAAATATGGAGGACCAAAAACACACAAATGTTTGTAATCAGTGGTCGTTTTTATAACTTATTATATCTTTTTATTTATAATTGCCATCCAGTAGTTATCAATAACTATTGACCACTTCTACATATACATAAGTTACATAACCATATGGTTTTAGAACATAAGTAACAATAATTATATGAAATTTGGGTTAATAATAATAATAATAATAATAATATATTTTTTAATTATTTATGTATTTTTTTCAGTTTTTTATTTTCTTAAATGTTATATATTTTAAAAAATAGTTCAAAAAAAGTTTAAAAAATTATTGGTTTTGGTATTTTAAAAAGAATAAACGAGATCAATAAAATATATTATTTTTCAATTTTTTTGGATTACATTTGGTTACGGAAATAAGAGTAATCGGATTGTAAAATTAGTCTCGAAAAGACAGCCGAACGTGTAATTTGTGATAAAGACAACCGTAATCCAATTACGAAATTACGTGTAATTCGGTTGCGAAAATAACAACTATGTTCCAATTGCATAATCTAATGCTATTCTGTTGTGAGAAAACAATAGTTTTCAGTTCCGGAATTATATACAAATGAGTTACGCAAATAAGAAAACATTAGTTGTGTACATAGGACTTTGGTTAGGAAAAAACAATTGTATTCCTGTTGTATAATTACGTGCAAAATATCTTGCGTAAATATGAAATTAGAGTTACGTAAATGAGACATTTGGCCACTCATATGGCCAAGCCTCTGGTGCCAAACATTTGGATTTCCGTTTCCTGCTGCTATTGCAATTGAACAGCTCGTCTCTGCCGTCTTGTAAAGAGTACCACTCTTCTTTCCGCGAGTAATCGTCATTGCTCCCTTTGAAATTTTCCAATTGTCACCATGGAAGATCGTATTATAGCCTTCACTAGCCAACTGCCCTACTGAGATTAAGTTCTTTCTCAGACTGGGGATATGTCAGACATCTTTGAGTTCCCATACAGACTCATTCAACTTAATCTTCACAGTACCTTTACCAATAATATCACAAGGTTGATCATCACCAAGATATACTTTTCCAAGGTTACCAGGGACATACATCTCGAAGAATTCTTTCTTCGAAGTCGCGTGAAACGATGCTCCAGAGTCTAATACCCAAGACTCTTCCCTGTTTTCTAAAGAGCATATTAACGCATCGTCTCCTTCTGAAGTGATATTTGCCTCTGTCTTCTTCTCCTGGTCCTTTGGTTCTCTCTTGCACTGAAATTTGAAGTGTCCGGTCTTCCCACAATTCCAACACTCGATGTTTCTCAACCCCTATGAATTTTTAGGATTCCTAGACTTGGACCTCCAGTCTCTTGATTTGCCTCGGTAGTTCGATTTACCGCGTCTATATACTCTGGTTGAATTTCTTCCTCTCGATTCTGTATGTAAGACTGAGGAGATTAATGACTCACCTGATTCTCTCCTTCGAATCTCTTCACTGAGAACTAGGTCACGAACATCATCAAATTTCAACTTATTGCTTCCTGATGAGCTACTCACCGCAGTGACAGTAGCATTCCAACTATCTGGTAGTGAAGACAACAGTATCAATGCTCGTATTTCTTCATCAAAATCAATTTCAACTGAACTCAACTAGCTTGTGATTGTATTAAGTTCATTGAGGTGTTGAGCTACCGAAGCACCTTCCATCATTCTCAAATTGAATAAACGCCTCATCAAGTGAACTTTGTTAGACGCTGATGGCTTCTCATACATACTGGAGAGAGCCTTCATAAAACCCGCCGTGGTTGTTTCCTTTATGATGTTAAAAGCAACGTTGCGGGATAGCGTCAATTGGATGACTCCAAGAGCTTGTTTATCAAGAAGGGTCCAATCTTCATCTTTCATACCTTCTGGTTTCTTTTCTGAGAGGGGTTGATAAAGTTTTTTCTGGTACAGATAATCTTCAATCTGCATCTTCCAGAACACAAAATCTACACCATCGAATTTTTCGAGTCTCACATTTCCTTTGTCTGTAGCCATTGCTCCCACTCAAATCTGATTTCCTTTGGATCGCTACCAGTCTGGCTCTGATACCAGTTCTTGGGGAAATATGCTAATTTCCTGTCAAATCAGATCAAAAGAAAAAAAGAAAAGGAAAGCACAAAAACAAAAGTGAAATCAAAGACACAATTGTTAACGGAGTTCAGCAAATTATGCCTACGTCTCCGGACCTGCTGCAGATCGATTTTATTAGGAAGAACACAGTGACTGCCGTTTCTGTTAAATACACACAAAAAAACCTTAACCCTAGGTTTTATAGAGACTGTAACACTTAAAAAGGGAAAAATATTACAGTCCTTAATTTGTAATTTATAACCCCCTAAATTTACACTGTCTTTTCAATTCACTCCAGTTCTCTTTAATGTGCTTAGCACTTGCCTCATCTCCACTGTCTTCCACTGTTTTTTCATCTAGTATCTCTTCTATCCAATAATAACATGTTGAATAATGGTGGATTATTATGTCAAAATAACACATTCTACATGAAGGTTATGATACATTTTACTCAAGTGATGGCAAGCACTGGCTTCATTGGAAATACAGATAAGTTCAGAAAAACTTAACAATCTCCCACTTGAAGACTGGTTTCAACCTGTCTTCACACCTTGATCTATGCAGCAGATCTTTCTGGTCTTATTACTCTTGTACACCAACTGAAGCTGAACACAACTTCAGTTTTTCAATGGCTACTGTCTTTGTCAACATATCAGCTGGATTCTTGCTTCGTTGGATCTTTTCCAGTATTAGCACCTCATCTTCCAATAAAGATCTAATGAAATGATAACGAAGACTAATGTGCTTGGTTATTGAATGAAATGTTGAATTCTTCGCCAATTGAATTGCACTTTGACTATCACTATGCAGAATGTTGTTCTTCTATTTGAATCCCAACTCGGTTAACAAACCTTGAAGCCATATCATCTCTTTACTGGCTTTGGTCACTGCTACATACTCAGCCTCTGTAGTTGATAAAGTGACAATTTTCTGTAATTTTGACATTCAACTAACAGCTGTAGTTCCAACAGTAAATATATAACCGGTAGTGCTTTTCCGGTGATCAACTTCACCTCCAAAATATGCATATACGTAGCCTTGTACCTTTAACTCACCCTTACCAAAATACAAACACTTTTCTATGGTACCTAGTAGGTACCTCAAAATCCATTTGACAGCTTCCCAATGAATTTTCCCTGGGTTTGACATAAACCTACTCACAACTCCCACTGCATAACTAATGTCTGACCTTGTACAGACCATTGCATACATCAAACTTCCAATAGCTAAGGCGTAAGGAACCTTATCCATGAAGTCTTTTTCTTCATCCGTCTTAGGGGATTGATCCTTGGATAAACGAAAGTGACCTGCCAATGGTGTACTAACTGGCTTTGCATCACACATGTTAAATCTCTTCAAAACGCGATCGATGTACTCTAACTGTGATAACTGCAAAACTTTTCTATGCTTATCTCTTATGATATGCATTCGAAGAATCTTCTTCACCGGGCCCAAGTCCTTCATGTCAAATTCTTTTGACAATTGTAGCTTCAATCTTCTAATATCATCCATATCTGAACCTGCTACTAACATTAGGCACATTAAAGGTTGAGATTCAGTGTTCATAGCTGAAATGTAATATTGATGGCTATAACATAGTATTGAAGAAATGATTTCATTCGAAACGTTATATAACATAGAGTTGCTCTTTTAACGAAATGCTAAAACTGGAACTAAGACTTAATGCTGGAACTAAGAATTGAAGTTAGAACTAAGTGTTGAATCTCTGCCATGTACCATTCACTCACTTTGCATATAAGTATTTATTTTAACCAAAATACCCGTAGATTTTATGTTTATCAAATTCGTAATTAAAACAATTAATAATACTAATTATACCAAATTGAAATATAAAACTAAGACTAAGTCAAATGAATCTTAGAATTTTATATATATTGGTCCAAAACCTATCCAACAACAGACAAATTTTTTATCGTTGGGTTTTTAGGTAAATAAATAAATGAGTAAAATGGACTGTACCATTTTCAAAACTTCTTTTTATATGTTTAACTATTTTTATTAGGGTTATTTACAATTGTCATCTAGTAGTTATCGATAATTATTAAATAATTATAAAATATAGATAATCATAGGGTTTTGGAACATAAGTAACAAGGCTTAAATCGCTGCTTCGTCCCTCGACAAAAAAAATCACGGTTGAGGGTCTCTCGTCTATCAAAAATCTATAAATTCAGTCGTCGCGTGTGGCTTTTGTTGTAATCCTGCCACGTGTCACTATACTTAAATGGTTTGCGTTCTACAGATAGTCTTTCAACTTTTAATTCTATTTTTACCCTTCGAATTTATACTCTGTTTTTTTTTCCAGCTTGTATACACCCAGATATCACAGAGTTCCAACTGATTAAAGGTTTCTCATCCATCTCGTAAAAAAAACGAAAATAGCTTCGAGGTTGTGACACGTGGTTGTAAAACAGAGTGATGCCTTGTCAGATATTTCCGTATACGTTGTCTCGATTTTGAGGAGAAGCTGCCAAAAACACATAGCTTAACAACAAGCTGCCAAAAACACATAGTTTAACAACAATTACGTAAAGATAGAAATTCTCATTTTGTGTTAGATTATCTTTTACGACGTTAACATCCATAATGTATTCACCACGGAAGAAAAGAGTGCTAAGAATCTGTTCCACATTAAGTTGTGTCCGATCCGGAGAAAACTGGATACCAACATCAATTTAGATCCAAAATCTGATGTCGTACAAAAAGAATGGTCCTAGTTCAATTCAGTCAGACTTTTCAGGCCAAAGCTACGAACCGACAAGGTAATTTCTTGGCAATCCCCATGAGACCCTTTGATCTATGGAAATATGCATTGATAGTATTAGATTTTGTGGAATTTATGGATCTGCGAAGGCAAAAAATATCATACATCTATTTTAAAGTTGAACTCTCCAACTAGTCTTATACAAACTCTACATGTAATCCGTAAAATTCTGACTGATTTAGTTCTTTTGTTCCAATTTCTTATTAATAATACGGAAAATCTCGCTTATGATTTTGATTGTCTTTTCTTTTAATATGTTAAATTGATATTTAGTATTAAGTATCCTAATGGGCTAACATGATGCAAATATAAGCCGACAAAATGAAAATATCATATTAGTCCTTTTAAAACAACAGATATGAGATGCTATTTACTTGTCAAATAGACTTTAAATGTAAGATTGACCGCCAATATGTCCTGAAATATTAGATTAATAATTCAGAGAGTTATAAGAGTTTTTATTTAGTGGAATTGGTTGGCCTCTCCAGTTTTGAAAAGAACCTATACTTTCTTTTTTATTCCCTAACCTTCGGACGAGACCAGAAGATAGTTAAAGATCTGCTGGAAGGGGACAAGAAATGGAAGCAATGCTTCATTTTTATCTCAGGGCTTTGAGGGAAACGATCCGAGGCCACTACTGAAAGTCCCCACAAGCTATCATTCGTCTGGACAAATAGAGGTATGCTTCCCCTTTTGTTTTCTTCTGGATTTTTCTTATATCTTATTCTTATACACTTTTCTTCTTAATTATAAATAGAAATAACTGGTATATCCAAGAACTATGCCGATTTGGTTCCTATATAAAAAACTATATTTAGTGAGTTACACTTGTGGGCCAAGGCTGCCTAGTCCACAAGTGTTTCAACTCTGTTTTACTCCAACAAACCTCGCCAAGAGTCGCTGGTGGAGGTTGAATCCGTCGGATCGATTATCCATGGAGGAGCTCATGATTCCTCCTTCTCAACAAGATTTCTTAGACCGGTTGGAAGCAAAAGACTTTGTGGTTTTTCTTTCGACTAGAGAAATGGCCAAGAGTCATTTAAACGATGATGAGGATGAAGAAAAGGCTTCTGGCACTAAAACCCGTGGGGATGATGAAAATACCTGAAAATTCAGAGGCTAATGGGCCAAAAAGTTTATTCCCAAAGCACAATATAACTTCATAGTGAGGCTCATCCGAATAAAAAATGCCCACGAAAATTGAAGGGAATTTTAGAAGAGATCCCAAAACCTTTCAGGGCTGTTGGTTCACCGAAAAATAAATGAGATGAGCACGAGGAAACCTCAATGGAACAGATAATTATTGAATCTGACTCCTCTAAACTTCGGCCAAATGATGTGATTTTTCAAGAACCTCAATATGATACTCAAAAGGCTGATTCCTCCACTTTGGTTCCCTTTGAGACTGGCTCCTAAGATAGTTATTTGGAGATTCTTCGAGAAGACTAATTATCTCTCCATCTTCGTAAGTTGTTTCATTCCTCCATTACAATTGAAAAAAAGATGCAACATACGAAGGATTGGAAAATCTAATACAAATCTGTAGTCTCATCTTCCAAATCACAAGTCGAGGAGCTCAAACAATAACATTCAACTATTTAAAAATAAGCCGACGCACTCCTTAAAAAACTGGTTGCATCTAAGAATTATGTCATGCTCCTCGAAAAATGTTTTCAAGAAGAGTGGTAGTTTTATGAAGAGACAAATTCCACTAAGGACAAGCTTATTGTAGCTTACAAGAAAGGAAATGATCAAGCCATGAATGTCTTCAATAGAGGCTTCAAGGGTTTTGAGAGGGTCGTAAAAGAGAAAAAACTTATCTTAGCTCAGGCTAAAAAAAATATAGAGGATGTTGTTGAAGCTTATGTTGCTAAGTGTGTTGGACAAGCTAAATATGAGGGACATAACTGTTAAGTTTGGGTTTATTCAAGAAATTCATGAGCGCTACCCTAATCAGAACTTAGGAAACTTCTACGAACACGTCCCGGTCGAATTTTGTCCGCCTGAAATATCGTTGAGTGATAGTGAAGATTGAAAAGCCGCTGACAGTGACTCTTCTAAGTCTTTTGAGTAAGAAATTTGTAAAATTCCTCAAAATATTTGAGGAAATTTTGTTAAAGTCCCCATAATCTTTGAGGCATTTTATAAAAGTCCTCATAATATTCGAGGAATGTTTTGTAAAAATTCGCATAATTTATGAAGTAATGGTTTTTAATTATATTTTTCACAAGGCTTCGAATAATTAAGACCAAATTTCGTTGTAAAACCATGTAGGTCCAAATTTCGTTGGAAGAACTTATAGGTTTAAAATTTAATAGTTGGAGACCAACTTTCTTTGGAAGACCTTGTAGGTCCGAAATTTGATAGTTAGAGACCAATTTTCGTTGGAAGACCTTCTAGGGACAAAATTGTAAGAAGAGTTTGTTTGGCAAAAACATGTATATATATAAATATGCTAATAAGGAAACTTATTAAAACTTATACGTGCCTATCAGGGTAGGAAAGAGTATGCCACCGATACTTTACGAAAAAACCTATATATTTTTTACATTCATTCAAAGTACAATTTAAGATGCTCTATATTCCAAGCGGGCTTAAGATTTCTTCCTTCTTTATCCTTAATCTGATATGCCCCAAGCTTCACTTTCTCTGTTATCTCATCTTAACACTTGATCGCCCACTTTTAATTCTCTTCGTTTAACTTTGGAAGAGTACATACTTCTCATCAATGTTCGATAATGTAGCGACTTTATTTGTGATTGCCTTCTTTTTTCTTTAATCAAGTGTAGCTCCACTGTTCTATTTGCATCATTAGGATCTTCATAATATGTCATAACATGATAAGACAAAAAAAACTGCCTCGGATGTCCTCCGCTCTGTTTGCCAATGATTTACCTTCCGAATTGGTTGCGCGAACTACTTTTCCTGATCCGACTCAGATAAAAAAGCTTAAAGACCTTCTCGTAGGGACGAAATAGACTTCTAAACCCTGTTTTTTTTTCATTATTTAATATAATCAATTAAGTTTTACATTTATCTTTTTCTCTCCTTAAGTAATTACTTTCTATATAATCAGTGTCTGGAGTATAAATAAATGAAATCAAATGGTAGTTAGAAAAAATAATTTTTAATAAGAATAAATGATAATTAAAATAATAATAGAAAATATATTCGCACTCATTTCCAAAAAACCTCATATTTTGTAGAGATATTTCATTCACTTATATCATGTAAGTAGTTTTTCAGTCTAAGAGATGTGGGATAAAAGATCAAGTTTACTTACTCTTAATACTCTCTATTAAACTCGATCCGCGAAATGTATTCTCATTTAATATTTTATGCATTCCGCCTCCCTTAATACACCCATTGCATCGCTCAGACGGCATTTTCAACTTTGCTCTGGTACCATATTAGAATATGAAAAAGTAATATGGAGAGAGAATAAAACCCAATATATTAAACTGCTGCACAAAATGACTTTAAATAGCCTACAAAGAAGCGTTACATATTCTAGCCAATAAATGATAGTTTTTATTGACCGAATAGTAACATCTTAATTATTAATTTATTTAACGTTTAAAATACTAATTTATACAATGTCGAATTATCAAATATGATAATTCAATCAATTAATAATTAAATATATTCCAATAACGTCAACAAGTCCACATCAACGGTAATTTTTTCAAGCACATATATATAGTTAAATACATTTTTTCTAATGCATTGGAATTTTTTTAGGTTGAAACCCAAATCAGATTTAATCCCATTTAAAATAAACTACTCATTGAGTTCACATTTTATCTTTATTTGAGGAATATAGTGAAACGTATTTTTCTAATGCAGATTTGAGTAATATTTTGACCATAGATTTTTCTTCTCTCTTAATTTATACCACATTTTATGAAAGTAAGCACTTGAGATTTCTTTTAAACTTTTGATGTTGACACTTTTTTATTCATAACGCTTACAGATGTTATCCCAACTGGTCCAATAGATGCTTTTGTTGTTATTGTTAGAGCCCTAAAAAAATTTACTACATAGATTTTCTATTCTTTTGGTAACAAATCTTGGGATGGTGGTGCTTTGCAGATGATAGTTTGGGATAACATAAAGAACAACTTGAATCAGAGTGAGCCTACCACCAAATGATAATTGTAAGTTATCACAGTCTTGGATTTTATCTCTTATATTTGTGATAGTGTTATCAAAGTGAGAATCCATAGGTTTGTAATGCATGTAGACGCTCAGATGATTCAAAAGAAGAGTCCCTTATTTGAAACTAGTAGCATTAAGGATAAAATACAACCTATATATATATGTATGTATTTTGTTTGAATGGATAAGAGATAATCTGTTCTAATTGATAGTTTACCCCAAAATGTCTTGATATATTTGAAGGAAGTTTAGAATCTTATTGAGACTAAGATTTGAACCATTGCAAAAGATAACAAGGTTAATATAGAGCTTTTATTGTTGTATCTTACTTCCCTGTTATTATGGTAGATCACTTTTAGGCCCATGATTAGAAACTTCTCTACTAGAATAAATAAACTAGGAGATGACGGGTCTCCTTATCTAACCCTGTTTGTAGATTTGAAGAAGTCATTAGCCACTCCATAGATGATGATCACAAACCTGTTATAACTTATAGAAGAGTTAATCATGTTAATAAAAACAATTGAAAATTCAAAAGCATCAAGAATTTTCAGGATAAAAGTAAAAGAGAGCTTATCAAATTCTTTTTTCATATTCCACATGATTAGAAGATTACTATCTATTGCTTTTTTATTGAGATCTTTTAGAATTTCTTGAAGAAGTATAGTGTTATCATGAACACTCTTCTCGAGGATAAAACTAGATTTCTCTTTAGAAATCAATTTACGAAGAAGGATAGAGAGCCTATCAATTATGATTCTGGATATAATCCGGTTGAACATTGTGCATATACACCTTTTAAGGAATCAAACTGACTGAGGTAGCTTATACACCTTGGGGGACCTGGTCACCATTAAAAAGCCTTTATAGCATTGCAGAGATCTTTGCCAATGATGAACCAAATTTTTTGGTAAAACATGTTGTAGAAGCCACCAATACCAGCCACACGAGTAGAGTTAAAAAGTTTGATTGAACTATAAATTTCTTCCTTACTAGGAATCTTCATCAGATTATTGTTCTCTCCAATAGTAATGATTTTAAAAATAATTTGAGATAGATTTGGGGTTTCACTAATGGTTGTAGTTGTAAGGATAATTTAGAAATGGGTGATAGTAGATTAGTTATTTTTTGCCGATTATCAATCCAGTTAGATCCATCAAAGATTTTGTGAATTCATGACTTGTTCATTTTTTTCTTAACATAATTGTGAACAAATTTAGTATTTTTATCTCAATTTAGAAATCATTTGTCACTACATTCTGTAGGATTCCTCACTTTCAAGTAATTGGAGGCGAACAACCTTAACTTTAGCAAGGTTAATATTTTTCTCGATAATGTTAGATTCCTGATCAAATATTTCTAAGGAATTAACTTCAATTTTAGTGTTGACAATAGAGTTAGAGATGTTTCCAAAATCAGATATGTTCCATTCTTTGATCATGGCCTTAAGGATTTTAATTTTATTCAAGAATATTAAAACCGGGTTTCTTTGCATATCGTTATTCTAGCATTCCTTAATTACCTTGTGAAAATCTGTATGGGTTACCCACATGTTTTGGAATCTAAAAGAAGATTTAATTTTTACAAATTGCTAAGATATGGAGACACAAAGAGGACTATGATCAGAACGGCTGTAGCCATGTGTGCGACAATAGTATTTTCAAATCGATCATTTCAAACATTATTGGTAAGAACTCTGTATAATATTTCTTACTTATGAGTATTTGTCCAAGTGTATTTGCTGCCAATATAGCCAACATCAGCTATGTTACAATCTTGGATAGCTTTATTGAAATCATCTTTCCTTCTCACACAAAGGTTGGAACAATAGATTTCATTATTCTCCTTGATTCTTTGTTACAAATCCCTCTAATATTCCAGCGTAAAATAGTATGATGTCATCATTTTAGTCATTTGTATATTTTGTGTCTCAATTTCAATTATATATACATTAATACTATATAGTTCTGCAATTTTAATAATTATTAAATAATTTTATCTAACATCTATAATTTAGACAAAGATTTGTTCGTTTTACCTAAATGAATTAAAGAGTGTATTGTTGCATCATCTAAAGTCTTGAAATCAAAGAAGAATTGTATAAAATAGTTCATATATGGTTGATGTTGCAAAATCTTCGAAAATTAAGAAATTTGTATTGATTCCAACTTCAATATATGTATATTTGGACTACTCTTGACATTCTGATTCAAATTGATATTGTTTTAAAGATTTAGTTTCTTGACATTCAAGAAATTAAATGAAGCCATCTTCACATCTTTCAATTCAAGATGCTGCCTTTAGAATCTTCTATTCATTGGCTTTCTAATCATAGTTAGCTTCTTGCCAACAAACAAGACAAACAATTTCAAAGAAAATGAACTCTCAGGATATCCTCAAGTTATAAGAAATCTTGCTCCTAAAACAAAGGATGTTGACCAGAAATTAGGAGACCGATTATTTTTTATAATAAAGGCAAGATGAAGGACATTCAAAACATCCAGATCAAAGAATCAAATGAGTATCATGCACTACCTTCGAAACAGAAGAACCAAAATGCAATAAACACAAAAAGAAAGCATGCTTCAATCCATAATACATAGCACGCTAAACATATGGGTCACATGTTATTTCCTGAGGTAACCTGAAAAATCAAAGATTAATCTATTATACTAACACATATTGTTGAGAAAACAGACCATGTTTGTATTCAATACTCTACTCAAGACAAAGAGCAACTGCTGGTTGCGTCAAAATTCACCATAATATGCAAATAGTCCAAAGGTATACTTAAGATCATCACTATCACCAAATTTAATAGTAGCATTTGTGTTTCCAGCTGGGAAAATTACATATGCAAACTTTTGTGCAAGAATGTTTGGACTCTTGACTAGTATTCCATGAGGCTACTTAAATGGTCTCCAAATTTCAACACAAATTTTGAAAGCCCTATAACTCTTGTACGAATACGCATATCTAACTTTCATGAGTTTTATATAACGAGAGTATTATAAAGACTATAGCATCTACAATTGGGAAACCCCCTAAAACATAGGTACATACCAAAATAGGGCCAAACACAATGCCTGATTATAATATAGTGGATTTTGGTAGTAACGATAATTGTTGGATCAATCTAAGCTAGAAAGACCTCCATTGCTATTGCACCCATTGTTACCACGTCGGCACAAAAGCTCTAAGTCCAAAAAAAAATCTCCTGGCTCAACCTTATCTAGAGGATCCTCAATTAAAAACCCCCCACTAGGTCTTTTACTCCTAGTGATGTAGAATTTGTTAGGGTTCCTAATGTTAGATCTTTAGTAGTTCAAGCGAGCAATGCCTCCAAAGATATTCATTATGAGTCAAATACTGCTAACAATCTTGTCCTAAATAGCAACCCTAAGAATCATAGAGTCAACAGAAAATATAATAAATCTAATAAGGAGTTAAGGATAGAGAGTACCTCTGAATTTAAACAAATTAACAAAAATAATCACCATCCATTTGAAGCTAAAGTTAACGAAGCAATTAAAGCTCTGAAAACAGGCTTTAATTGCAATAATACTTCAAACTATGTCAATTAAGCTTCCGATCATCCCACTCCTGACAAAAAAGAGTATATGTAGTTTACCTTCTTCTCATGCAAGACCTAAGACTGAGGTTGATAAATATTTCAAAGATTTACTCAATAAAAAGCTAAAAGATGTTAAGAGAAAGATAAGTAAATGTATTATTGTCAAGGCTTCCCAAAATAAGGAGCCAAGAGACATATCTACCAAGAAATTTAAATGATTATACACATTCTAAACTGTAACATACGTGAAACATGTAATAAAAGCCTCGAGGAGAAGGCTCAGATCTCTTAAAATTAAAGGAAATATGATGTTATTATTATTCAAGATCCCTTAGATTAGATCAAAATTAGTAAAATTGCTAATTATCTTGGATATCGTAACTATATATCTAACCTGAACAATAAAATTTGGCTCTTATGGAGAGATGACTTCAAATTCGAAATTACTCTAGACAATCACCAACTTATACACATTGAAGTAAGTTGTACAAACATAGCTAAAACATTCTTTGTAACTGTTGTCTATGCCAAATGTCAAAGAGAGCTTAGTTTGGATCTCTGGAATACTATGAGAACTCTTGTTAATCAATTTAAATAATATATTATCATGGGAAATTTCAATGCCATTGTTTCCCCCCTCATGAGTAGCTCAATTGTACTGCCCATTTCCTTAGAAGTCATGATGAGTTTAACGATGATATTAGATACTGTAGGTTGGAAGACGCTGGTTATGCTTGAAATATATATATACTTGGACAAATAAAAACAAATGGAAAAGCTTATGTGCTTTACAATCAAGCCAAATCTAATAATTATTCTGAAACTAAAGTAACCCACATAACTAAAACTTGTTTAGACCATTCTCTCTTTAGTATTGACATTTCAATTGACATTACTAGACCCAAATCCCCTTTCATTTTCAGAATATGCGGACTTTAAGTGAGGATTTTCTGTCTTTTGGAGATAAAAAGCTCGAATCGTGATATTAATGGTACCACTAATAGTATTTTATGGTACAAATCTAAAAGGATTAAAGATGATCTCAATTCTTGGAACAAAGAATATTTTGGGAATATTTTTGCTTATGTTAAAGAGGCTGAAGATAAGATCAATTCTCTTGAGGCTTAAATTTCAGTTATTTAGCTCTCTTGAAAACAAGTCTAGCCTTGATAAATCTAAGGCCTTAAACATTCATATTCTTGATAAAGAATAAATGTTTTGGCAGCAAAAGACTTTCCTTAATACCTTGTCCCCCGGTTGGAAATCTCTTCTTTTAACTTTGGAAGCAAACCTGCTTCTTATCAAACCCTGATAGTGTGCAGCTCTAAGGTGAGCTTTAACTCGTCTTTCTTCTATCAAATCAAGTTGACCTCTGATTGCCACCTCATTAGCGTGTTCGGAGAAGTTGCGAATACGAAATGATGGGAGAGTTGCTTCTATGTGAGCTACTGCATCCATCCCATAGACCAAAGCAAAGGGTGACTCTTGTGTTGGAGCCCCAGGTGTTGTCCGGTAGGCCCATAAGACCTCTTGTAGATAACTAGGCCACTTCCTAGCAGCCCCTTCCAAATTCTTCTTTAAACCGGACAGTATAGTTCTATTAGCCACTTCAACTTGCACATTCGCTTGTGGGTGGAAAGGTGAAGAGAAACAATGTTGTATACCCCTTGAGGCACAGAAACTCTCCATTTCCCTATTGTCGAACTAAGGCCCACTGTCTATTGTTATCTTTTGTGGGACACCAAATCTCCAACAGATGTTGGATAAAATGAATTTTATAACAGCTTTTGATGTTGTTCCTGCTAGAGGGGCTGCTTCAATCCACTTCGAAAAGTAGTCTATGGCCACAATTATAGTTTTGCATCCTCCGGACGCCACATGGAGAGACCCTACTAAATCTAACCCCCATCGAGCAAAAGGAATAGGCTCAGAAATTGACTCTAAAGGAATGGCTGGGACATGAATTTCATTGCTGTACCTCTGGCATGGGTCACACCTTCTTACCAATTCCTTAGCATCTTTCATAATTGATGGCCAATAGTAACCGGCTAGTAAAACTCTTCTTGTTAAAGCTCTAAATCCACAATGGGCTGATCCCTCATCATCATGCAATTCAGAGAGGACTACTTGAGACTCTTCATCCCCCAAACAGCACAGGAGAGGTTTACTATTATATTTTTTATACAACACTTATCTCAATATGATGAAACCATGAGCCTTGTGTTTCAATGTTCTGGCTAGTGACTTATCCGGAGGCACGACACCATCAGAGAGATATTGCAGGAGAGGAAACCTCCAGTCTTGAGGTTGTTTCACTTGTACTTCAAAAATTTCCTCTTCTTTACCCTTACTAAGTTGAATGGAGGGGCTTTCCAGCACATGGATCCATGGATATGACTCCGTATATGCTATGGTTGCTAACGAGTCTGCTAGCTCATTTTCTACCTGGGGTATGTGCTCATAGACAACACCTTTAAACTTGAGTGCTTCATTTTTTAGGAGGAGTAAATATTTCACAAGCTGCTCCTTCTAAGCCTCAGATTGGCCTTGGGCATGGTGGATAAGAAGTTGGGAGTCACTTAGTAGCCTGACCCTATTGGCCCCACAAATGTAGGCTAACTTTAAACCAACTATAGCTGCTTCGTATTCGGACTCATTATTAGATGCCCTGAAAGCAAAACAAATAGCCTGGTACATTTTATCTCCATATGGAGAAGTTAAACACACCCTTGCACCACATCCCATAGTGATAGATCCACCATCTGTTCGGACGACCCATACCTTTTTATCTTTTATGTCAGTAGTTTGCTCCGAATCCCTGTCGGAGTGAAATTCAACCAAAAAATCAGCCACAGCTTGGGCCTTGACTGCTGTTCGAGGAGCAAAGTCTATGTCGAAGTCCCCCAACTCTACTAACCACTTAGTCATTATGCTTGAAATGTCTGCCTTTTGGAGTACATTCTTCAGGGGAAAAGAAGTCCGGACGATGATGGGATGAGCCTGGAAATAAGGCCTCATCTTCCTGGCAGCTATCACAAGGGCTAATGCTAATTTTTTGAGTTTCAAGTAACGCTTTTCTGCATCTATCAAACTTTTGCTGATGTAGTACACTGGATGGGGATGACCATCGACCTCCCTTACCAACACAGCACTGATGGCACAACTGGAAACTGCCAAATATACGAAGAGTGTCTCCCCATCAACTGGCTTAAACAAAGTTTTGGGGGAGGATAGGTGCTTCTTGATCTCATTGAAAGCCTCATCACACTGTGGGGTCCAATCGAATCCCTTTTCACCCTTCAAGGTTTGAAAGAAAGGGGCACACCTGTCTGAAGACCTTGAGATAAATCTGTTTAAGGCAGCTAATCTCCCCGTTAACCGCTGTACTTCTTTAATATTTCGAGGAGACTCTATTTGAAATAGAGCATTGAGCTGGTCTGGATCTGGCTGTATTCCATGCTCACTTATAATATAGCCTAGAAACTTCCCAGACTGCACTCCGAACACACATTTTTCTGGGTTTAATTTCAGATTCACTTTTACCAAGTTGGCAAAAGTTTCTTGGAGATCGGACAAGTGCAATTGCTCATCCACACTCTTCATCATCATGTCATCAATGTACACTTCCATATTTCTTCTGATCTGATCAGCAAAAGCTTTGTTTACTAATCTCTGATAAGTAGCCCCAGCATTTTTCAATCCAAACGACATTACCTTGTAGCAATGAAGACCTCTGTCAGTGACAAATGTGGTATGCTCTTGATCCTTCGGATCTACTTGAATCTGATTGTATCCGGAGAAGGCATCCATAAAGGAAAGCAGCTTGTTCCCAGAGGTGGAGTCTACTAACTGATCAATCCGGGGGACCGGATACAAATATTTTGGAGAAGCTCTATTGAGATCTGTGAAGTCAATGCACATGCGCCACTTGCCATTTTTCTTTTTTACCAGAACCGGATTGGCAGTCCACAAAGGATACTGAGACTCCTTGATGTGCCCCATCTTTGTGAGCCTATCAACCTCTTGCACAATGACATCAGCCTTCTCCTTAGAAAAAGCTCTCCTCTTTTGGACCACTGGTGCTACGTCTCTCCGGACGGATAAGTGATGTGATATCACTTCTGCGGGAACCCAAGTAACATCAGTATTGCACCAAGCAAAAACGTGTTGATGGTTCTTCAAAAACTTTAACATTTCATTTTTCAAAACGGGTGGCATCTTAGACCCTATCTTGACACTTTTTCCTTCTTCCAGACAGTGTGTTTCTACCTCTTCGACCGGTATCAACACTCCAGGGGTCTCTATGGGGTCATCAATTTCACCCTCATCCACAGAAAGGCCCTCAAATTGCTATTGCTCGTTAATACGGACTGCCCCCAGTTTTCGAGGAGCCAAGGCGGTAGCATAACATTCTCTTGCAATCTTTTGACTGCTCCGGACGACTCCAACCTGTCCCTGAACAGCATATTTCAAGCACTGGTGGACTGTTGAAGCCACTGCATGCATCCTAGAGAGCCAAGACCTCCCTAGAATAGCATTATAGCAAGTGGGACAATCCACCACACTAAAGAGTATTCTAACCATTTTCTTGAAAGGGCCCTTGCCCAATAGAACTTCCTCTTCGAACTCTCCAATCACATCTGCTGAGCTGCCTGTAAAGCCTACAATTGATCTGTCCGAACTCTGAATTACAGCTGGATTTTTCATTCTCTTGTATGTGGTTAAGAAAAGGATATTGGCTGAGCTTCCAGTATCCACCAGAATTCGTCTTATGTCGTTGCCCCTAATAGATGCTCCTTTGACAACAGCATCCTCATGAGGGCCAGCAATATCTCTTAAATCATCTTCATCAAAAACAATGAAGGGGAATGAGTTTTGTGACTGATAGGAAGTCATGCCTCCTTTTAGTTGGGAGGCTAAAGTATGCACATGCCTCTTCCTCGAAGAAGCAGTAGGAGCTGTCATAGTGTCCCCTCCAAAAATTGTAAGTGACCCGAAAAACATAATTAGTCCGGAGACCGACCTAGAACATTCCTTAATTGTACCCACTCTGTTTCGAGTTGGATCAGGATCCAAGTACTCAGATTCCACATCAAACCTTTCAATTATAACCATGGCTCCCTCCGGAGCAGCATTACTTGGACCAACCCGGTGAGTGTTGTCAAGCCTGTTAACTCGTCTTCTTTTGACGTAAGCCCCCAGCTTTCCCCTCTCAATCAAGTTCTGAACTTCTTGTTTCAATGCTATGCAATCATCAGTGGTATGACCAATATCATTGTGATATTGGCAAAAAGAGTTATTGCGATGCTATCTGGGAGACTGCAATGCGGCTGGTCTCCGATAATGCACCTCTTCCTTTGTTTTATCAAAAATGGTGGCCACACTTTCTTTCAATTTTGCGAACCACTCCGGTTGGACCCATGACCCTCTCTTGTTTCTGGATTGCTGACTCTGAGCAGGAGCAGCTGGTTGAGACTGAGCTTTTGCCCTACCATGCCCCTGTCCGGTCTCTCTTGCTTTGTTGCCGGACTGATTCTGATTGGGATTTGGTGCCATCGGGGTAGACCTCACCTGCCTGTGCACCCTGGTTTTCTTTGTTTCATCAACGTTATTTGTTTTCCAACCTGATTTAGCAACCCTCTCCATGTCTTGGCCTTCTTTCTGGTTACTGAGTAAGCTAGATTGCCTGGGTTCAAACCCTGTCTTAGGGATGCTATTGCTACCTATTCGAAGCAATCAGCCAACCCATTCTTGGTGTTCACAAAACGGATTATGTATTCTTTCAAGGACTCATTTGGTTCCTGGGCACAATGGATTATTGTGTCTCCATTTCCCTTTAGCTCTTTACTCCCTATAAACTGCCTTCGAAAGGCTACCCAAAAAGTATCGAAATCTTTAATACAACCCTAAGGCAGGCTATTGTACCATTTTAGAGCACTCCCCGTAAATGATTGGGAGAATGCCCTACAAAGTAGTTTATCATCATTGTCAAACTTCATCATGAAGTTTTTAAATTGTTCCAAATGGTTGTCCGGATCAGTACTGTCATCGTACTTCTCTATTTTGGTGCTGTCAAACCTCTTATGGAGGTTTCCGGACATAATTTTACAAGATAATGGAGATTGCCTCCAATTTCTTTAACGGCTGAACACAGTATCCTCATTGGGAGTTGCAAAGATACCTGGTTCATCGTGAAAAGCGAAAGGATCCATCAGCATCCGGTCCACATGCCTCCGACTGTGAGATGACCCTTTACCAATGTTCTTCTTCATCCTTCCATGTCTATCCTTTTTTCTTGAATATTTTTTTATCTGCTTTTGCTTCTTTCTAGTTCGACCCTCATCGCTGCTTGAGGATAAAGATTTTTCAACTCCTTCATCGTCCGAAGAGCTATCAGAAGATTCTGAGTTTAAGTCAGAACTCTCCACTGGCTTGGACCGGTGAGACTTTTTGGAGCTGGCAAGAGTCTTTTTGGTGCTCACATGAGTCTTTGAAGACTCATGCTCTCTGTGGTTGTCGGTCTGATGAGCAACCGATGCTTTGGACTTTTCTTTCATGCCCATCTTAGCCTTTTCTGCCCTCAGAGCTTCTATTTCACCCTTTAGCCTATCACGCTCTTCGATAGTGTACTCATCGTTCTCTCCCACCACTTCAAGCAGAGCTGGTGGTACTTCTGGATTGTCCGGATTCATTCGGACAGACTTTCTTAGCTGGTTTTGAATGCTTGATTCAGGCACCTTCTTCTCCCACTGTGGTCGCCAATTTTGTGTGGATAATTATCGCGTGAGGGTAGGCTTGTAAATTGGTTGGTGTTTAATAGTAGTATGTGGGTGTTATGTATTTAGTGTAGAGAGTAGAGAGATAATTAAGCTGGCTGGTAGCACTTAATTCTCATTACCCACACTTATATAGGTGGTTGGGTATTTATACCCTAATATTTGGGCCCTTATGGGCTTTCGGGTAATGTTTAATGGACCCGGGTCATGTTCAAAGACCCATGAGCTCTAAGTAGGAGAGCAAGTAGCTTAGTCAAGTAGTGTTTATGTTTTTTAGTACTTTTGTCATAGTTCGAACAGTCCTATGGTCTAAGTGTTCGAAGTGCTCTGTCTGGTCCGGAAGGCTTGAACCGATCTGTCCCTGTCCGGGGAGCAGACAGAATTCAGACTCATCAACTCTAACTGGATTAGAGATGGGGATAAAAATACTAATACATACCACAATTATGTTACAAAAGAAGAAGAAGAAGAGATAGAATTCATAGTGTTTTAGAAAATGACACTTAGATTTATGACCCTATACAACTGGGAGATTCTACTGGAAATTATTTCAAATCTTTGTTATCTACTATTCCCCCTAGTTATAATGATTCAAACTTTTAAAAATTTATCCCCATATTGATTACTAAGAAGGATAACGGAGTTTTTATGACTCCAGCTGACATGGATGAAATCCATCATTATCATGAGCCTTAAAACTAATAGTGTTGTGGTTATTGATGGTTATAATTATATCTTGTTTAAATCATGTTGACATAATATTAAGAAGGATTTAAAGTTTAAAGGTCTATATATTCCTCGTATTATTCCATGAATTTCAAAACATACTCTATATCCGCTCCTTCCTAACACATAGATAACCTTACCCCAAAACCAGCCGCTCGAGATTTATTGTCATAAAATAATTTCTCTGGACAATATAGAAGCAACTCATGTTTTGGCTCTGCTTCCCTTCAATTCAAAATCATAATCATATCTCCTTTGTTACCATTATTATAACATTAAGAAATTTGAGTGACTCGTCTCGGTTCAAGCTATAAATATCTATTAATCATGTCGAAAAATTGAGAATCAATTTAGTTCAATTTTAGCTCTCAGTTATACACCTCCATTTTTGGTTTTAAACTTATTTTTTTTTTCTAAATCTTTTATATACGCTTCTTTATACCAAACATCTTATACCAATTAAATTTTTATTTGCTAAAAAAATGATAAATCATAATAAATATTTTATAATTTTGCTAAATTTTAATTTAAATTCTATTTTAAATTATAACTGATTTTGTTAATAAATGCGGTAGGATTCAATATAAAATTGGTAACATATATTTCCTTTTGATCAAATATGGTTTGTTTAATGAATTCATATATATAATAAATCAAAATTATGATTTGATACCTTTGTCGCGTTTAAGGATTGATAATGTTGTTTTAAAGTATTTTCCATTTAATTTAATTTTTCTTTTTTAAATCTCATGATATAAAATGTTACAATTTAGAATATAGTTTTTCGAACAAAATTATAAAACAAGTAATAATGGCTTATCATTTTTATTCTATAATTTAAAATGTTGGTAGATTGGATTCGGCCCATGCGTATAATTTAATAGATAAATCCTTTTATCTATACCATATGATTTATGACCATTAACGGATGATTCATAATACTAGTTTATTATTATTCGGATGAATCATAATGAAAATTTATAATTTGCTAAAATTTTAATTTTAATTTGAAAAATTGATGTCAACTCTAGAACCTAAGGTTTGTCCTATTATTTTTTAATATCCATTTAAATTATCTAATTACTGTTAATATCTAACATTATTTTAATATCCTATATATCCTCGTCTCTCATCAACCATCGTGTAACCAAATTTTTTTTGACTTTTTATTTTTATTTTATTTCTAAAAGATCTATATCTTTTAAACTGGAGCTCGGAAAAAATAAATGAAAGTACCATTTCTTTTGTTTTTTTAAAATAAAAAAACTAGATCCATTGATAATATTTTTTGATTTTTTTAAAATAAAATTTCACCAACAACAACTCTCAGGAAATCGAGAGAGTTGCAAACAACTCTCAAGTTAGTTTTTCAAACAACTCTGTGGTGTGTTTTTTAAACAACTCTCAGGTTAGTACTGGTGAATGTACCAGCGGGTATATGTAGTCGGGGGTATTTTTGTCCAAATTTCAATTCGTACAAAGTGATACTATCCAAAGAACGGGTACTAGTCGGTAATTTAATAGTTGAGTGGGTATTTACTGCTAATTTTTTCTTTAAATTTTATATTTTAAGTAAAAATTTAAATAAATTTATAAACAAATTTGTTCGTGCTTGTAACATATATATATTTTTTTTGAATAAATAAATTTTGTTTAGAGTCGAATTCCTATTTTTAATAAATCATAATTTATAATCTTGTAACTTTACAATGTTTTAGCATTGGTTATATAGTCGGCCTTTATTTTAATTTTGATATAAATTTATGGTTTAAAATGCTAAAATTTAGACTTTATAATGAATTTCCAACCAAACTATAATTTTTTTTATTATAGTTCATTGGATAGTCCAAATTTCTTTGATTTTCTTTATTAGTAAACAAAATATTTAATTAAATAAGGTACCTGAAATTTGATCCATTTAAATAAATAATTTACAAAAAATATTTTTCGTTCAAATTTTATGTACATAGATGTTATCCAATATTTATATTTTATTTTTAGTGTTTCTGGCTTTCAACTTTCTTTCATATGATTTAAATATATAAATTAAAGTATCTTTAAATATAATATATCGAACTTTTATTATACAAGAAATCAAACTAAATATTAGTTGTAATAGATATTTGTTTATTATAAATAAATAAGAGAACCAACTATTATTTTCTAAATAATAATAATTTTTATTAATAAAAAATTAAAAAATTAGCTAACTTTATTAATTAAAAAATATACACAATATATACATAAAACCATAAATAAATGTGTAACCGGACATAACCGATAACTAAAGGTCAAAACAACAATAAAAATATGATAAATATCAAATAACAGAAATTAAAATATGATAAGAGATCATAATTACACCAAATTTTTAATTTATGATTTTGAACCACCTTTACTTGGAACGTGGTAAATGTCCGTGAATTACTTTATTCATTTTTTGAGCAATCATAATTCTCCATACAACTCTATCATACTCCATTTTGGGATTTGTACACATGTGGCGTAAAACCTCTGTCTATTCTTTTGGTATGCCCACAAGATAAATATCTATTGCCGAAAACTCGCATGATCAAAATTTACTTTATCTTTATCGGTGGTCAACATTAAGCTCTTAAACCTAAAAATTTGGAATGAGTCCGTCATTCTCAAAACTTAAAAGTTAAAATGGAGAATAAAAAATTTACTTAACAATTAGTCTCACATGAGGCTACTCTCCACCTCATTTATCGACGGCTGCTATTATTATAATATAATTCACAACTCTAAACTTAAAAGTAGTCTAAGTATTTTTATATTATTATAAATTGTAGTCGGTCATATCTCTCCCGAATTAGATGTGACTATGTTAGAAATCACAACCACCTACGAGAAATTAGACATTTTATCTGAGAGTTTATTCCCTCTTCTAGAATATGTGAAGAAATTCATTATTGGATATTAAAATACAAGAAGTAATAACATCATCATTAAACATACTTACGAGACAATTCCCCTATTTCTCCTGTTTGAGGGGCTATACTAGTCTAGAATATGTATAATAAACCTCTAAACTCTTGTGTAATTTGGCTTTACATTCCTGAAATACTATCTATTCGAGATAAGATCTTTAGCTTGGGTTTAAACATTCTCTGCCTCGATTGAGTTATTTGTAATAACATGTCTGAGACAATAAATTATATCTTCTACGAATATGATTCAACTCAATACATTTGAGATGCTTCTTGTTCTAAGGTTAGATTCTTCCTCTCTAGTCCACTTATTTTTAGCGGGTTTCTCTTGGAAATCCTCAAAATATAATATTGTCGACATTCGGCAATCTTATGTTTTGTGTTGTGGTTCACTATATTTGAAATAAGAAAAATAGAAAATTATTTGGTCTCATGTCTCTGTTGTTTCACCAATAATTCATAATTTTTTATCTAATATATATTACCTATTTCTGGACACCAATATCAGTTATCTTATCTAAGTCGCCCCCTTCAAATTTTTTACTTTTTAAGTGTTAGACTTTATGTATCTTGTATTATAACTTCATTTCATACAATATGTTAACTCATCAAAGTGTCAAATTTTATATATCTTTTATAACAACTTCACTTAATACAATATGAAAACTCATCAAGGAATATCCGTGAAATTTTACTAAACCTCTTTTTCACCAAAACAAAATATCAATAAAACATTATTAAAAAATAATAAAATAGAAGACGTATAAAAAGTCCAATACATTACTAAAAGAACATTGATATAAAAATTTATATCGTGTTTTCGTAATTAAGACTAATGACAACATAAATATAAGAATAATAAAATCTAATAATATATATATATATATATGAAATTGTCATCATCTCTTTGTCTTGTATATATTGTGTTTGACAAATTATATTGCTTGTGTTTTTTTATTGTATGAATAACAAACGCAATTAAAATTATTATGGGCATAGATCTTCCATTCGATTCAGAATTTTTAATACAAATGATATAGATTATTTTAGGATCTTAGAAGAATATCTAGTAATCTCCAACGACATGTTCATGCACCTTTGGTCCAACAAGTGATTAACCTGCACCTCTGATCTAACAACCGATTATCTTGCAGTTCTGCTTACTAAAAGTCTTCAACCCTTAAGCTCCAGCTGAAATTCATCAATCACTTTGTTCCACATTCAACATTTAACTACAAAATATTGCATTTTGTTCCAACTTCAACAGTTAGATCTAACTTCAAGTCTTAGTTCCAGCATTCAACACTTAGTTCCAGCTTTAGCATATCATTAAAAGTTCAACTCTATGTTATATAACGTTTCAAATGAAATCATTTCTTCAATACTATGTTATAGCCATCAATATTACATTTCAGCCTTGAACACTGAATTACAACCTTCAACAGTAATCGTGCCTCACTCCCTTTAAATATACACTTAACACTTTAATATGTTTTAACATATTTAAAGTTTTACAAACAAATTTTTAATATGTTTTAAGATATTTATAGAGAAGGTGAGATGTATGCAAGAAATATCTAAGCTTCCCATAAATTTTTTTGCTGAAACAATTGTAATTGATCAATAAATATCCATCAATAGCTCTAAATTTTGATATTCTTCAGAGAGTATGTAAAGCAAATGGTTGTATGTATTCACGTATTAGATATTTTGTGTGCAAAGTATACATGCATCTACCAAAAGAACAAGGATTCAGACCTGATTCGAAGACTAATCGGTATGTGTTTTTTGGATATGGTGATGAAGAGTATGGCTTCAGACTCCATGATTTTAAGAAGAAAAATTAAGGAGAAGTATAGATGTGGTTTTTTTTAGTCTCAAAAGAGTGTAGATATTTTGGGTGCTAGGTTCATTTCTACCTTATATACGTTACGTAAATTAGTAAGCAAATAAGAATATCGCGGTGGTTCTTTATGATATTGAAGATGTTCCACCGATGATGATTGAAAAAATAATGATTTTAATAAAACCTTATTTGATGAAGAAGTTAACAAGAAGGGAGAGCAACCTACTCCTCATATGGAGGATACACATGTTTGAATTTCAACTTGGGAGAAAAAAGCTAGAGATTTATCAAGAACTATTATCTCATGAAGAGAAATAGTTTTGGATTGATACTATGAAGGAAGAGATGAATTCTTAGAATAAGAATGAAACTTATGAGCTAGTGAAACCTTCTAATGGAAAAACAAAATCTGAAAAATATACGTGTTTTTAAGAACAAGAATGATGATGAAAATATTTTGAAGGGAAAACCTAGATTGGTAGTAAAAAGTTGCAATGAGAAAAAAATCATTAATTTCGATAAGATATTCTTCTAGTTGCTAAGATAAGTTTTATTCATACAATGTATAGAGTCCTTTTTTTGACGATGTTGTATAGAGAAACGTTTCTCTTATTTCTCAAGAACAGAGCTTCTGTTTGATTTATCGTATCTTTCTTTCTAATGATTAATTCAATCATTGGCCTTAAAACTATGGAAGAATTTCCCATTCTTCAAACATCTGGGATTCAACAACATCAATCGAAGAAGAAATTTGTAGATTTGTTTCAAAAGTGCGAAGATTCAGAGACATTAAACCCTGATTTTGTCAAAAAAATAGAGGATCACTTTACGTTGCAGTATGGTGTTAATGTTAAGGATCTTTTAATGAAGAATGCTAGGACTACATTGATAGGCAAGTTTAGTAACGTTATTCTCAAGAAAGTGAAGATTGAGAGTTTCTTGGCCACCATGAAGCTCAGAGGTTCATACTGTTATGAAGTATGGGATTCGCACCATATCTTTTTTGAATTTCAATTGAAGGAGGATATTGCAAGATTCTGGGCTCGTAACGTCTGGAAATTTGACGATATTGTGATGAGGATCTTGAGGTGGAGTCAGGATTTTAACAAGAAAATCGAAAATCCAACTGTCCTCACCTGGGTCCGTTTTGAATATCTTCCGGAGTGTCTTTACGATAAGGGTTTAGTTAATGATATGGCCTTTGTTATTGGTCCTACGTATAAGGTTTTGGTTCCAAATAAGAATCGTGTGCACAGTAATGCTTGTTATGCCCAAGTAGAGGTTGACATCTTCAAAAAGCTTCAAAGAAAGATGTGGGTTGGCTTTGGGTGCAACGATGGATATTGGGTATCTGTTAGTTATAAGAATATTCCAATGTATTGGAATGGTTGCTTGCATATTGGTCATGATTTGTCTGTGTGCAAGAAATCTACAGAGAAATTGGAAGTTTCAAAAACTGTTAATGAAAAACGTCAAGATGATGCTGCCAAAGAGGATAAAGAGGGTGATAGTAATATGGGGCCTTCAGATTCTTTAGGGTCAAGGAATATGAACATTATTAAAGTTTACAGACTTAAGCTTAAATCAATAATTACACAAAAAGATCAAGAAGAGAAGATGAACAGAAAAGATGAAGATGGAGACATTAAAATTCAGCATGGTTCCTCTAAAGAACAATTGTGCAAAACTTTAAGTCAGGAAAATGAACATATTGAAGTTCATTCTCAAGAGAACAGTAAGGAGGTTATTGAAGCTATCGATAAGATTGATGAAGATCCTGATCCCAACATTGGTAGTTTTTCTCCTTCTCCAACTCTTTCTCCACAGCAAAGTTTCAATGATATAATATCCTCCAGGCTCAAATCTGCAAAGAAACAAAAGTCTACTAGTAAGTTAACTATTAAGTCTCTTAGTTCAAGGGACAGAATGTACAAGTCTTACTCTGAAATTGGTCAGAGTGATTAGTTAGAATGCTAGAGGGGTTAACAACAAACCCACTTTGAGAAGGCTTAAAACTATGGTTAAATCGGAATATATTAAGGTGTTGGCTATTTAGGAGCCCATGTCTAAAAGTGATAAGATTATTGGTGTTGCTGAGGAGCTTGGTTTTGGTAAATATTTTGCTAATGTTTCGAATAAGATCTAGATTTTCTGGATGGAAAATGTTACTATAAATATTTCTCTTTATGTTGATCAATGCATCCATATGGTGATGAAGTATCCTGGTATCTCTGATGATGTTCACCTTACTGTGGTATATGCTAAATGCAATCGTGTTCAGAGGATGGACCTTTGGGATAATCTTAGATCTGTTGGTAGTCAGGATAAGGCTTGGATGTGTGTAGGCGATTTTAATGTTATTTTGTCTCATGATGAGCAGCTGGCCTGTGTTTCTTCTTGTCAAGCTAGTATGGATAATTTCAATGAAGCTGTGAGGTGTTGTAATCTGAATGATGCTGGATATAGTGGGTCTAAGTTTACTTGGTCTAGAAGTAATAAATGGAGAAGGTTAGATCAAGCACTTATTAATGATAAGTGGTTGGCTGTTTTCAATGAAACTCAGATCTTTCACATGGTCATAACGTGTTCTGACCATGCCCTTCTCCTTATCTCTTCTAGTCTTCATAATGTTAATGACAATGTTTATAAAAAAAGATATTTAGATATCTTAATGCCTGGTCAAATGATGAATCTTTCTTAAGTGTTGTTAAACAGGATTGGAGTCGTCCTATTGTTAGTCATCCAAGCACTACATTTTGGCAAAAGCTCAAAAGGCTTAAAGGCTGTCTCAAGATTTGGAACAGGGATCACTATGGGAATATGTTTGATAAAGTTAAGGAGTCTGAATGCAAAGTTAATAATTTGGAAATTCTTCACTACACTAATAATAATATTAATTCTGTTGCTGAGTTAGAGAGGGCCAATAGTATGTACTTAAAAGCCCTTAGAAATGTTGATTCTTATTTAAAGTAGAAATATTTTAATAATTGGATGCATGATGGTGATGGTAATTCTAAGGTTTTTTATAGCTATGCTGCTAAGAAAAGGAGGAAAAATGAAATAAAAAGTGTCGAGGATGGTGATTCCTGGATTACGGATAGAAAGGAGATTGGAAAGTCAGCTGCTCTTTCTCCAACTCCGAAAGGTTGAGCCAACCGCCTTTGATCAATGTTGTTCTTGCTGTAAACATAAAACAGCCAAGGAAGTTTTTGTTCTAGAGAGATAAAGCTCTGGGTGAAATTGCAGAGTAAAATTTGAGAGAGATAATGAAATAGTGAAAATGAATGAGAATTTATAGTAAATGTGAAAAAAGGAGTTGATTCCTAGGAGAATCCGAAAATTTGGGCAATGATTAAAAGACGGCGCTGATGTCACCATTGGCAATTAAAGAGGTTACTTGTTAAAGAAGGTGGTGCGAAATTCAAGGTGAAAAACGGCTGGAGTGGCCAATCAGAGAACGACACGTGTCCCACTAACTCTGACAAAAACCGTTTGGAATTCGTGAAGTTTGATCTGTCCGGGTATACCCACAACTCTCTCCGAATTAAGAACCACTTCGTGCAATCGGACTGTTTTTCAGTTCTTTGACAAGGATACTTGCTCAAACACCTAAAAAAGGGGCTCCTGATGAGTCTGAATTCAGCATACTCCCCGGAAGGGCAAATCAGTCTAAAACTCTCCAAATACCGGACAGACACTAAGGACATAAACCGGACAGATGATTTGGACCGGACAGATCACTTCGAACACTGTGAACTTAAGGTTGTTCGAACTATGACTAAAGTACTAAAAAACCTAAACACTTCCTGACTAAGCTACCTGTCCTCTTGCTTAGAACTCATGGGTCTTTAAACATGACCCGGGTCCATTAAACTTGACCCGAAAGCCCATAAGGGCCCAAACATCACACTATAAATACCCAACCACCAGCATTAACTATGGGTAATGAAAATTAACTGCTACCAAGCTGCTTAATTATCTCTCCACCGTTAAACACCCATACACCACCGTTAAACACCCATACACCACCGTTAAACACCCATACACCACCGTTAAACACCCATACACCACCTTGAAACTCCACTTGAAATTACTAGCCTACCCTCAGGCGATTATTATCCACACCAAAGGAGAAGTATAGATGCGGTTTTTTCAGTCTCAAAAGAGTGTAGATATTTTGGGTGCTAGGTTCATTTCTACCTTATATACGTTACGTAAATTAGTAAGCAAATAAGAATATCGCGGTGGTTCTTTATGATATTGAAGATGTTCCACCGATGATGATTGAAAAAACAATGATTTTAATAAAACCATATTTGATGAAGAAGTTAACAAGAAGGAAGAGCAACCTACTCCTCATATGGAGGATACACATGTTTGAATTTCAACTTGGGAGAAAAAAGCTAGAGAATTATCAAGAACTATTATCTCATGAAGAGAAATAGTTTTGGATTGATACTATGAAGGAAGAGATGAATTCTTAGAATAAGAATGAAACTTATGAGCTAGTGAAACCTTCTAATGGAAAAACAAAATCTGAAAAATATATGTGTTTTTAAGAACAAGAATGATGATGAAAATATTTTGAAAGGAAAAGCTAGATTGGTAGTAAAAAGTTGCAATAAGAAAAAATCATTAATTTCGATAAGATATTCTTCTAGTTGCTAAGATAAGTTTTATCAGAACTTTCTTTGGTTTAAATCCAAGTTTTAATCTTGAGTTAGAACAACTTGATATAAAACCCCATGTTTACATGGTCCTTTGCATGAGGAAATCTACATGGAGAAACCTCAAGGTTTTGAGGAGAAAGGGAAAGAAAAGTTTGTTTGTAAGCTGAAGAATAGTCTGTATGGGCTTAAACTAGCGCCAAGAGAGAGGTATTGAAAATTCGACTAGTTTATGACGTCTAATAGTTACAATCGAATTCGTGTTCATCCTTGTGTGTACTTCATAAAATTCCATGAAGTTAATTTCATTAGACTTATTTTATATGTAGACGATATGTTGATAGTCGTGCAAGATACTGAGATGAATATCAATTTGTAGAATGACTTAACCAGATCATTTAATATGAAATATTTGGGTCCAACACAACAAATATTAGGCTTGGAGATTGTTCGTGATAGGTAAGCTGGAAAGTTATGACTATAACATTAGAAATATATTGAATATGTAATTGAAAAGTTCAACATGAAGAATGCCAAGCGAGTTAATAGATTATTAGCTACACACTTCAAGTTAAGGAATAAAGAGTGTCCTACAACCAAGAATGAGAAATAATATATGACAAATATTCCTTATTCTTCTATTTTTGGTTCTTTGACGTGTGTTATGTTGTGTACTAGAACAAATATAGTATAAGTTGTAGGTTGAGTGGGTATATATTTATCGAATATGGATAATGTTTATTGGGAAGCAGTGAAGTGGATTTTTCGATACTGTTGAATAACTTATTCGTTGAGTTTGTGTTATGGAAGTTGAAAACCTATATTTGAAAGACATAAAGATATTGGCATAGCTGAGGATCTTGAAAATTGGAAGTTTACTTCATGCTATGTGTTTACATTTTCATGGGAAGTCATAGTCTGGCAATCCAATCTTATGGACTTAATCAGAATATAAATACATATTTTTCTTAAATGTTATTTGTAATTATTTTTTAATTGGGAATGGATTATACGATACTAAATAAATACTTTGATAATAGAAATTGGTTTAAAACTTATTTAAATAATGACCTTTAGGTTTGCATATTCGTATATTATATCTGGAGCCACAACCATTCACAAAGGAAGAACTACTAACCTTGCCAAAAACAACAACATAAGTCGAATATCCAACTGAAGATGAAGCTAAACCTCAACAAACAAGCTTCACAAAATCAGAACATCCCACCCTCGGAGAAGTGGTAGAAACATTACTAGGGCTAACAACATATTGCGAAGGACAAACATCACCATAAGTTAATACGACAAATAAAATAGTATGTTTAGAACAATGATTCTTTGATGATTTATTCAAATGATTGGATTTTTCCTAGAAATTTGATCCTAAACACCCTACTCGAATTTTATTTGGCCTTTGATTTATCTATTCAAAGTAAAAGCCTTCCGATTTTATTTGTTCTTCCGATCACCATACCAAACGTTTTCTCAAAAATTTCACGCTTGTAACATCATGAATTTTTCTGACACCACCAATAAAAACGTTTTCCCCTCGCCAAATGTTGATTGGGATACCCCTTGCGTAATATTATTTTTGACACGAGCAAGCCTAGGGGCGACGTGACGCGTCCTTAGGCACGTACTACCCCAATTTTGGACAGTTCTCCCCTCGGAAAACAACCCATCACCACCATGGTCCTCGTCCACCTTCAAACGCCACTCTTATCCTATGAATATTTCTAGCTCTTCACATATCTTATTGATAATTTTTAAATATAGAGAGAGCTCTGAAGAAATTATTGTAGAGAAAGAAACAATTTATGGGAAATAACTTTCACCATACTATAATGGTTAACTATCAGTCAGAAATCCGAATAAAAGAGAGCTACCGATTTACACGTCGAACAAGAAGCCTAGCCACCGGTTATTACATATTTTAATGTCTGCCCCCCTTGGAGAATTTAACAGCAATTATCCCTTCGAATATCTGCTCCCAACCCCCATTCAGTATTGCCTAACAATTTACAAGGGTGAATCTATAAATATGAGAAACGATAAACATTTAAAAAGATCCTCCTCGAAAAGGAAAATGCATCACAAAGAGAACAAACATTAACACCCCAAACGTTCTAAGGATCCTCTTTAGAAATACATGCCACACCGTCTGCTACTCTACAAGGAACTATGAGCCCAATGCAAGAGATACCCCCACAGAAATTGACAAGAACTGATGTCGCTCAGATGACGATGCAGACACTTGAACCAATTCCAGAAACTAAATGGAACATCTCCGCTGCTTATCCTAATGTCGAGGAAAAAGAAATGACAACTTCCAATGGAAGGCTAGTCCCACTTGCCAAGGAGAATTGAACTGCCACCACTTCTTAAGCAATGAGTGGCCTTCCTTCAAGACAAATTGATTTCCCACAAAACAACTTGAAGAAAATCAGCTAAACAAAGAGTGAACCCAATTATACACCAATTAATAAACCAATTAATAAACCAAAATAATAAAAAAAACAAATCTAGTCACGCAATAAAAGAAATGGTAAAATAAAACAACACATAAGATTTATTTTACGTGAAAACCTCGTCTTATGTGTAGAGTAAA
Organism: Limnanthes douglasii subsp. nivea; assembly: GCA_036936605.1. NCBI lineage: Eukaryota > Viridiplantae > Streptophyta > Magnoliopsida > Brassicales > Limnanthaceae > Limnanthes > Limnanthes douglasii. The sequence continues at coordinate 290,374,860 of JAUPFV010000003.1, forward strand.
AAACCATGGGACTTATTAGGAGTCCATCCAAACCCTTTATATTATAGTAATAAGTTAATGTTACAAGTATATCTAATTCAATCTAATAAACATATACAAATCCGCCAACAATTTCAAGCACAAAAAAGACGAACAAAAAGAGAAGTAAAAGTGAAGAATATCACCGAAATACTTCATTTTTCTGGTAGTGACACCTCTCGAACCGTAGCACCAAATTCCAAACCAACTCGTTAGATTGAATCTTTAGATTTCCGAAACACGTTGTCCAAAATTTAGCAACTCTGGACATCGATTTCTACCTCATTATACCTTTTGCTATGAGTTCACTCAACATGTCCGAAAATAAAAAATTATATTTTCTTGTGTGTGTTTTTTTCGTCTTTCGTCCCTGAAGAAATGGATTATGTTAAAGCAGACCTAAATTTGGGTTTAAAAATGATAGTTACTCTCTATTTATTATTTTTTAAAGACTTTATTTTGTATTACTAAACAAAATGCAAGGGTATTTACATATTTTTCATATTATTTAACTATATAAATAACAATAAATCCATTTATGCATTATGTGGTTAATTTTATAAGACATAACTTGAGGTGCGCATTGTTGCTATTGATAATGTTTAAAGAAATTTAGTAGTGTGATTGGCAAAATCGATATCAATCAAACGACGGGAGAGTAGACAAAAAGATAATTTAAGTTTGTTCTTGTAAAATGATCATCTTAAATTATCCATTCTAAAAAACTCAGTTCTCAATTTAAGGAAGGAGAGAGAGATAGATGCAAAATTGCACGAATGAAGTACAACTGAATTAACATTCATATTTGTTTGATCTTATTAAATAATGAAAAATACAAGGTTTATCCCTCTATTTAGTCCCTCCAAGAAGGCCTTTAAGCTTTTTGATCTGAGCCGGATCAAGAAAAGTAGTCTGCGCAACCAACTGGGAAGGTAAATCATTGGCAAACAGAGCGGAGGAGATTGGCTGCGTACCGGGAGATTCACTACTGAAACTAACAAATCCCCATGCCGGAGTTTTCCCAACATTCACAACAAAATGCACCAACCCTTTTGGAACCACAAAAGCATCTCCAGCGTTAAAAGTCTTGGTGTAAACTTTGTTAGAGCTTGAAATAAACCCAGCTGCAACTGAGCCTTGTACCAATACCTGGAGCTCGGTACCATGAGGGTGCGTGTGCATCGGCACAACCCCACCGATACCCATGTCAAAACGCGCCATGGAGACACCCAGGTTGTTCAACCCTGGAATTTGACCAACTATTACTGGTTTGACAGCGGTTTTTTGAGCATTGGCCGTGTTACCAGCTATGTGAAGGCCGGAGAAGGAGAAGTCGTCTACAGTGACTCTGTTTGGATCCTTGCAGTTGTAGCCTGTAGGACCTTGCGGTGATTTAAAGTCTGCAACGCAAAAGTCTTGGACAGTAGCATAAGTACCGGAACCAAAAAACAGGATACAAATGAAGAAAGGAGTTATCATTTTTACAGACAATTGAGAAGGTTGTGCATATCGTTTAGGAGGAGAACCCTTTATATACTCATAGAAGTCCAATTCAATCAACATATAATAATAATAATGGATATTATTTAGGTTGCCAACTCATTTATATTCGTTTCTATATGGACTTTAAACACTTATTACTCCACAACTATAATCATTCTATACATTTGATCTATCAATTTTTGAATCTCTACCATATACCATTCACTCACTTTGCATATAAGTATTTATTTTAACCAAAATACCCCGTAGATCTTATGTTTATTAAATCCATAATTAAAACAATTAATAATACTAATTATACCAAATTGAAATATAAAACTAAAACTAAAAACTAAGTCAAATGAATCTTAGAATTATATATATATATACTAGCTTTTTTATGGTTGGGTTTCCGGGTAAAAATAAATATGGAGGACCAAAAACACACAAATGTTTGTAATCAGTGGTCGGTTTTATAACTTATTATATCTTTTTATTTATAATTGCCATCCAGTAGTTATCAATAACTATTGACCACTTCTACATATACATAAGTTACATAACCATATGGTTTTAGAACATAAGTAACAATAATTATATGAAATTTGGGTTAATAATAATAATAATAATAATAATAATAATATATTTTTTAATTATTTATGTATTTTTTTCAGTTTTTTATTTTCTTAAATGTTATATATTTTAAAAAATAGTTCAAAAAAAGTTTAAAAAATTATTGGTTTTGGTATTTTAAAAAGAATAAACGAGATCAATAAAATATATTATTTTTCAATTTTTTTGGATTACATTTGGTTACGGAAATAAGAGTAATCGGATTGTAAAATTAGTCTCGAAAAGACAGCCGAACGTGTAATTTGTGATAAAGACAACCGTAATCCAATTACGAAATTACGTGTAATTCGGTTGCGAAAATAACAACTATGTTCCAATTGCATAATCTAATGCTATTCTGTTGTGAGAAAACAATAGTTTTCAGTTCCGGAATTATATACAAATGAGTTACGGAAATAAGAAAACATTAGTTGTGTACATAGAACTTTGGTTAGGAAAAAACAATTGTATTCCTGTTGTATAATTACGTGCAAAATATCTTGCGTAAATATGAAATTAGAGTTACGTAAATGAGACATTTGGCCACTCATATGGCCAAGCCTCTGGTGCCAAACATTTGGATTTCCGTTTCCTGCTGCTATTGCAATTGAACAGCTCGTCTCTGCCGTCTTGTAAAGAGTACCACTCTTCTTTCCGCGAGTAATCGTCATTGCTCCCTTTGAAATTTTCCAATTGTCACCATGGAAGATCGTATTATAGCCTTCACTAGCCAACTGCCCTACTGAGATTAAGTTCTTTCTCAGACTGGGGATATGTCAGACATCTTTGAGTTCCCATACAGACTCATTCAACTTAATCTTCACAGTACCTTTACCAATAATATCACAAGGTTGATCATCACCAAGATATACTTTTCCAAGGTTACCAGGGACATACCTCTCGAAGAATTCTTTCTTCGAAGTCGCGTGAAACGATGCTCCAGAGTCTAATACCCAAGACTCTTCCCTGCTTTCTAAAGAGCATATTAACGCATCGTCTCCTTCTGAAGTGATATTTGCCTCTGTCTTCTTCTCCTGGTCCTTTGGTTCTCTCTTGCACTGAAATTTGAAGTGTCCGGTCTTCCCACAATTCCAACACTCGATGTTTCTCAACCCCTATGAATTTTTAGGATTCCTAGACTTGGACCTCCAGTCTCTTGATTTGCCTCGGTAGTTCGATTTACCGCGTCCATATACTCTGGTTGAATTTCTTCCTCTCAATTCTGTATGTAAGACTGAGGAGATTAATGACTCACATGATTCTCTCCTTCGAATCTCTTCACTGAGAACTAGGTCACGAACATCATCAAATTTCAACTTATTGCTTCCTGATGAGCTACTCACCGCAGTGACAGTAGCATTCCAACTATCTGGTAGTGAAGACAACAGTATCAATGCTCGTATTTCTTCATCAAAATCAATTTCAACTGAACTCAACTAGCTTTTGATTGTATTAAGTTCATTGAGGTGTTGAGCTACCGAAGCACCTTCCATCATTCTCAAATTGAATAAACGCCTCATCAAGTGAACTTTGTTAGACGCTGATGGCTTCTCATACATACTGGAGAGAGCCTTCATAAGACCCGCCGTGGTTGTTTCCTTTATGATGTTAAAAGCAACGTTGCGGGATAGCGTCAATTGGATGACTCCAAGAGCTTGTCTATCAAGAAGGGTCCAATCTTCATCTTTCATACCTTCTGGTTTCTTTTCTGAGAGGGGTTGATAAAGTTTTTTCTGGTACAGATAATCTTCAATCTGCATCTTCCAGAACCCAAAATCTACACCATCGAATTTTTCGAGTCTCACATTTCCTTCGTCTGTTGCCATTGCTCCCACTCAAATCTGATTTCCTATGGATCGCTACCAGTCTGGCTCTGATACCAGTTCTTGGGGAAATATGCTAATTTCCTGTCAAATTAGATCAAAAGAAAAAAAGAAAAGGAAAGCACAAAAAGAAAAGTGAAATCAAAGACACAATTGTTAACGGAGTTCAGCAAATTATGCTTACGTCTCCGGACCTGTTGCAGATCGATTTTATTAGGAAGAACACAGTGACTGCCGTTTCTGGTAAATACACACAAAAAAACCTTAACCCTAGGTTTTGTAGAGACTGTAACACTTAAAAAAGGAAAAATAGTACAGTCCTTAATTTGTAATTTATAACCCCCTAAATTTACACTGTCTTTTCAATTCACTCAAGTCCTCTTTAATGTGCTTAGCACTTGCCTCATCTCCACTGTCTTCCAATGTCTTTTCATCTAGCATCTCTTCTATCCAATAATAACATGTTGAATAATGGTGGATTATTATGTCAAAATAACACATTCTACATGAAGGTTATGATACATTTAACTCAAGTGATGGCAAGCACTGGCTTCATTGGAAATGCAGATAAGTTCAGAAAAACTTAACAATCTCCCACTTGAAGACTGGTTTCAACCTGTCTTCACACCTTGATCTATGCAGCAGATCTTTCTGATCTTCTTACTCTTGTAGACCAACTGAAGCTGAACACAACTTCAGTTTTTCAATGGCTTCTGTCTTTGTCTACATATCAGCTGGATTCTTGCTTCCTTGGATCTTTTCCAGTATTAGCACCTCATCTTCCAATAAAGATCTAATGAAATGATAACGAAGACTAATGTACTTGGTTCTTGAATGAAATGTTGAATTCTTCGCCAATTGAATTGCACTTTGACTATCACTATGCAGAATGTTGTTCTTCTATTTGAATCCCAACTCGGTTAACAAACCTTGAAGCCATATCATCTCTTTACTGGCTTCGGTCACTGCTACATACTCAACCTCTGTAGTTGATAAAGTGACAATTTTCTGTAATTTTGACATCCAACTAACAGGTGTAGTTCCAACAGTAAATATATAACCGGTAGTGCTTTTCCGGTGATCAACTTCACCTCCAAAATCTGCATCTACGTAGCCTTGTACCTTTAACTCACCCTTACCAAAGTACAAACACTTTTCTATGGTACCTAGTAGGTACCTCAAAATCCATTTGACAGCTTCCCAATGAATTTTCCCTGCGTTTGACATAAACCTACTCACAACTCCCACTGCATAACTAATGTCTGGTCTTGTACAGACCATTGCATACATCAAACTTCCAATAGCTAAGGCGTAAGGAACCTTATCCATGAAGTCTTTTTCTTCATCCGTCTTAGGGGATTGATCCTTGGATAAACGAAAGTGACCTGCCAATGGTGTACTAACTGGCTTTGCATCACACATGTTAAATCTCTTCAAAACGCGATCGATGTACTCTGACTAAGATAACTGCAAAACTTTTCTATGCTTATCTCTTATGATTTGCATTCGAAGAATCTTCTTCACCGGGCCCAAGTCCTTCATGTCAAATTCTTTTGACAATTGTAGCTTCAATCTTCTAATATCATCCATATCTGAACCTGCTACTAACATTAGGCACATTATAGGTTGAGATTCAGTGTTCATAGCTGAAATGTAATATTGATGGCTATAACATAGTACTGAAGAAATGATTTCATTCGAAACGTTATATAACATAGAGTTGCTCTTTTAACGAAATGCTAAAACTGGAACTAAGACTTAATGCTGGAACTAAGAATTGAAGTTAGAACTAACTGTTGAATCTCTGCCATGTACCATTCACTCACTTTGCATATAAGTATTTATTTTAACCAAAATACCCGTAGATTTTATGTTTATCAAATTCGTAATTAAAACAATTAATAATATTAATTATACCGAATTGAAATATAAAACTAAGACTAAGTCAAATGAATCTTAGAATTTTATATATTTGTCCAAAACCTATCCAACAACAGACAATTTTTTTATCGTTGGGTTTTTAGGTAAATAAATAAATAAATGAGTAAAATGGACTGTACCATTTTCAAAACTTCTTTTTATATGTTTAACTATTTTTATTAGGGTTATTTACAATTGTCATCTAGTAGTTATCGATAATTATTAAATACTTATAAAATATAGATAATCAATAACTATTGACCACTTCTAAATATACATAAGTTACATAACCATTTGATCTATCAATTTTTGAATCTTAACCAAAATACCCCTAGATTTTGTGTTTATTAATTTTATAATTAAAACAATAATACTAAGTATACCAAATTGAAATATAAAACTAAAACCGAGTAAAATGATTTGTATAACTGTTAGAATCTTAGAAGTTAGAATTATATATATTGGTCCAAAACCTACCAAACAACAGACTAGATGTTTTATAGTTGGGTTTTCAGGTAAAAAATTAAATATGGATGACCAAAAACACAGAAGTGACTAAAATCAGTGGTCTATACCGTTTTCAAAACCTTTTTTTAATATGTTTTACTATTTTTATTAGGGTTATTTATATTGGTCATCGAGTAGTTATCAATACGGTTTTAGAACATAATTAACAGTAACTATGTAATTTTTTTTGTTATTAATTATTCATTTTTTAGTTATTTATGCAATTTTTTGAGTTTTTTGTTTTATCAGATGTCATATGTTTCACGGAATAGATCGGAAAATTATAAAAAAATTATCGATTTTGTTTTTTTTAAAACAATAAAACTAGATTAATGAAATATATTATTTTTCAATTTTTTTGATTGCATTTGGTTACGAAAATAAGAATAATCAGGTTGCAAAATTAGCCTCTTAAAAATAACCGTATTCTGGTTACGAAATTATGTGTAATTCGGTTGGAAAAAAGTAATTGTGTTCCAGTTGCATAATTAAATGTTATTTAGTTGTGAAAAAACAATGGTTTTCAATTGTGAAATTATGTGCAAATGAGTTATGTAAATAAGAAAAAAATAGTTTTGTAAATAGGACCTGAGTTGCATAAAAATAATTGTGTTCTTGTTGCGTAATTAGGTGCAAAATATGTTGGGTAAATATGAAATTAGAGTTACATAAATGAGACTTTGGTTGTGAAATAAGTCTGAAAAAAAACAACATTATGCAAGTTACAGAATTACATGTAGTGTGATTGCTAAAAAAATTGAGTTCTTTTTATTTAACGAAGTGTTATTTGGTTGCGAAAATAAAAAAACAAACAAAACTTCTCCAAATATTCATTAATGGATTTCATTTTGTTTCTTTTTAATACATATATCTTTTGATAAATTTTGTATGAGTTAGGATTTGAAAGACATGGAGTTGTGAATGTTAAAAGTAAATAGGAACAAAATAAGGTAAAAATTAAAGACAAAAAGAGTAATTTGAGCGTGAAATTTTATTTAGTAGTTGATTTTATGTTGAAATTCTTAATACTTCACTGAAGTTTGTTGCAACAATTTTCAAGTGGTTATAGTTAACTTACCTTTATTATTAGTCAATTCATTCTTTATTTAAATATAAAATAAAAAAACAAATAATTGATTATAAATATTTTTTTATAATTTATTATTGATCATTTTTCTAAAAAATATTTATATTTTTTCAATTAGATATGCTTTTTTCATTAATAAAACATCATATTTTTATTATCGAACTTAAATTTGCTTGTAAAGCTTTAAATATTTTAAAACATACAAAAATGTAAAGTATAGATTCAAAATGAGTGAGGCAGGATTAATGTCGAAGGCTGATATTTAGTGTTCACCGTTGGAATTTTGTGTCGATGGCTATAACATAATACCGAAGTAGTGATTTCGTGCGAAAAGGTGTAACATAGAGTTGAACTTGTAACCAAATGCTAAAACTAGAACTGAGAGTCGAATGCTGGAAATAAGGGATGGAGCTCGAATTAAGTGTTAAACTTGGAACACAATAATTGATGTAGTCTTGGTGGACCTTAAGAGATAAATATTTTGAGTAAGCCAAAGCTTAAGGAGCTCGAACTGCCAAATCTCTAGGGTTGATGTTCAATTAAATAATGTGCATAATAGTCTGCCCGGACCTAAGGGACGAGCATAGCTAGAGAAAAATCTATGTGTTACTGCTGTAATGGAAGGTGTAAGTTAATCACTTGTTAGAATGAAGGTGAAGGTTAATCATTTGTTAGATCCAAGGCGCATGAACATGTCGGTGAATATTTTTGGATATTCTTCTAATCTCGAGGGTGCATTAAAGGGAGATAAATAATTGATGAAGATATAAATAAATAAGGAGTAAAAAATAATTACTTTACCATAGGCAAAACAATTATTTTATAATGTATGAGGCAGTTTTGGTGTAAAATGTAAATTTAAAGTATTAGATGTATAATTTGTGAGAAATGCGTTTGTATTAAGCAGTAAAGTGGGGTGAGGTATCCATGTAACAAATCAAATATGTTATATGTAACCACGTAATCTAAAGATAGGTGTATTGGACAATTTTGACTTTTGACTACTTTCTCTCTCAAAGATTCTTGGGAAACTTTCTCTCTCTAAAAAAAATCTCTTGATTGAAGTATAAATCTTTTTAAAATTTTCTTTGTCCCTAAAAAATACTTAGACTTATCATTGGCGACCACAGTGGGAGAAATAGTCTTAGTACCTAGATTTTAATTCTAAAACCAAAAAAATAGCGATCGGATAACATAAGTAATATGGATCATGAAGCTCTGACTGATCTAACAATATTTATGAAAGGAAATATGGCAGATTCAGGCATGGGTAGATATGAAAATTGAGGTGAAATACAAGTAAATGATCAACATGACCAGTCTAATGTTGAAGATCAGCTGAATAAATTATTGGAAAGAATAGCTAATCTGAAACACCAGCTTGACCAAAGCAAGATGCAATCATCGATAAGCACAATTTTGAGAAAGATGATTCTTACAAAAGAGAAAAGAGTACGAGTTCTTTGAGGATAAAGGATAGTCGACCTCAAAAATATCAAAGAGAGCATAAATCTACAAAAAGCAGATGGTTCCGGATTTGTGATTGAGAATCCAGTCTTCGAATATAATATGGCTAATCAATACATTAATCACAAGATCAAGGCTTGTATGCAATTATGGGAAGTAGAACCAGAGGTAACCAATACATGTAAGGAGTGGATTCGAGGTCTTCTCCTTTATCAGTTGAGATAAGATCAATATCCCTTCTGAACTACTTCGATGTCACTAAATTTGAAAAATTTGACGGCACACTAGACCCTGACGACCATATCGAGGATTTTAAAATTACTTGATGCATTTGGAGGATGATGAGAAGCTAGTGTGCAAGGTCCTACGTATAAGGTTGTGGCCTCTGTTATTGGTCCTACGTATAAGGTTGTGGTTCCAAATAAGAATCATGTGCACACTAATGCTTGTTATGCCCAAGTAGAGGTTGACATCTCCAAAAAGCTTCAAAGAAAGATGTGGGTTGGCTTTGGGTGCAACCATGGATATTGGGTATCTGTTAATTATAATATTATTCCAATGTATTGGAATGGTTGCTTGCATATTGGTCATGATTTGTCTGTGTGAAAGAAATCTACAGAGAAATTGGAAGTTTCAAAAACTGTTAATGAAAAACGTCAAGATGATGCTGCCAAAGAGGATAAAGAGGGTGATAGTAATATGGGGCCTTCAGATTCTTTAGGGTCAAGGAATATGAACATTAATAAAGTTTACAGACGTAAGCTTAAATCGATAATTACACAAAAAGATCAAGAAGAGAAGATGAACGGAAAAGATGAAGATGGAGACATTAAAATTCAGCATGGTTCCTCTAAAGAACAATTGTGCAAAACTTTAAGTCAGGAAAATGAACATATTGAAGTTCATTCTCAAGAGAACAGTAAGGAGGTTATTGAAGCCATCGATAAGATTGATGAAGATCCTTATCCCAACATTGGTAGTTGTTCTCCTTCTCCAACTCTTTCTCCACAGCAAAGTTTCAATGATATAATATCCTCCAGGCTCAAATCTGCAAAGAAACAAAAGTCTACTAGTAAGTTAACTATTAAGTCTCTTAGTTCAAGGGACATAATGTACAAGTCTTACTCTGAAATTGATCAGAGTGATTAGTTAGAATGCTAGAGGGGTTAACAACAAACCCACTTTGAGAAGGCTTAAAACTATGGTTAAATCGGAATATATTAAGGTGTTGGCTATTTAGGAGCCCATGTCTAAAAGTGATAAGATTATTGCTGTTGCTGAGGAGCTTGGTTTTGGTAAATATTTTGCTAATGTTTCGAATAAGATCTAGATTTTCTGGATGGAAAATGTTACTATAAATATTTCTCTTAATGTTGATCAATGCATCCATATGGTGATGGACTATCCTGGTATCTCTGATGATGTTCACGTTACTGTGGTATATGCTAAATGTAATCGTGTTCAGAGGCTGGACCTTTGGGATAATCTTAGATCTGTTGGTAGTCACGATAAGGCTTGGATGTGTGTAGGCGATTTTAATGTTATTTTGTCTTATGATAAGCAGCTGGGCTGTGTTTCTTCTTGTCAAGCTAGTATGGATAATTTCAATGAATCTGTGAGGTGTTGTAATCTGAATGATGCTGGATATAGTGGGTCTAAGTTTACTTGGTCTAGAAGTAATAAATGGAGAAGGTTAGATCAAGCACTTATTAATGATAAGTGGTTGGCTGTTTTCAATGAAACTCAGATCTTTCACATGGTCATAACTGATGAGTCCGAATTCAAATTGCTCCCCGGAAGGGCAGATCAGTGTAAACCTCTCCGGAAACCGGACAGACATTAAGGACTTAAAACGGACAGAACTTTTGGACGGGACATATCACTTCGAACAGTGTGAGCCTAAGGCTGTTCGAACTATGACTAAAGTACTAAAAACCTAAACACTTCCTGACTAAGCTACCTGCCCACCTACTTAAAACTCATGGGTCTTTAAACATGACCCGGGTCCATTAAACATGACCCGAAAGCCCATAAGGGCCCAAACATCATACTATAAATACCCAACCACCAGCATTAACTATGGGTAACAAAAATTAACTGCTGCCAAGCTGCTTAATTCTCTCACCACCTTGAAACACCCTTACACCACCTTTAAACACCCTTACACCACCTTGAAACACCCTTACACCACCTTGAAACACCCTTACACCACCTTGAAACACCCTTACACCACCCTGAAACTTTACTTGAAATTACTAGCCTACCCTCAGGCTAATTTTATCCACACCAAATTGGCGACCACAGTGGGAGGCGACGGTGCCTGAATCAAATATTCAAAACCAAGCAAAGAAATTCTGTCCGAATGAATCCGGATAATCCAGAGCTTCCACCAGCTTTGCTCGAAGTGGTGGAAGAAAACGATGAGTATACTGTCCAAGAACGCGACAGGTTAAAGCTTGAAATAGAAGCTCTTAGGGCTGATAAGCCTCGGTTGTTCATCACACCGATAACCCTCGAGAGCACGAGGCTTCGAAAACTCATGTGAGCACTAAGAAGACACATGCCAGTTCTAAAAAGTCTCACCGGTCCAAGCCTGTGGAGAGTTCTGACTCAAGTTCAGAATCTTCGGACAGCTCTTCGGACAGTGAGGGGAATGAAAAATCCTTGTCCTCCAGCAGTGATGAGGGTCGAACCAGGAAAAAGCAAAAGCAAGTTAAGAAATATTCAAGAAAAAGAGATCACCATGGAAGAATGAAAAGGCATATTGGAAAAGGGTCATCTCACAACCGGAGGCATGTAGATCGGATGCTGATGGATCATTTTGCCTTCCACGATGAGCGAGGTATCTTTGCAACTCCTAATGAGGATACTGTGTTCAGTCGTGGAAGGAATTGGAGGCAATCTCCATTGTCTTCTAAAATACTGTCCGGGAACCTCCCCAAGAGGTTTGACAGTACAAAGATGGAGAAGTACGATGGCAGTACTGATCCGGACAATCATCTGGAGCAATTCAAGAACTTCATGATGAACTTTGATGATGATGATAAACTACTCTGTAGGGAATTTTCCCAATCCTTCACGGGGAGTGCTCTGAAATGGTACAAAAGCCTGCCTCAGGGTTGTATTAAAGACTTTGATACTTTTTGGGTGGCCTTTCGAAGGCAGTTTGTGGGGAGCAAGGAGCTGAAGGGTAATGGAGACACCATAATCCATTGTGCCCAGGAGCCAAATGAGTCATTAAAGGAGTACATAAGTTGTTTGGTGAACACAAAGAATAGGTTGGCTGATTGCTTCGAACAGGTGGCAATAGCATCCCTAAGACAAGGTTTGAACCCGAGCAACCTGGCTGACTCGGTGACCAGGAAGAAAGCCATGACCTGGGGAGGATTGCTAAATCAAGTTGGCAAGAAAATAAATGTTGATGAAACAAAAAAGACCAGGGTGCACAGACAGGTGAGATCCACCCCAGTGGCACCAACTCCAAATCAAAACCAGTCCGGGAACAAAGCAAGAGAAACCGGACAGGGGCACGGTAGGGCAAAAGCCCAGTCTCAGCCAGCAGCTCCTGCTCAAAGTCAGCAATCAAGAAATAAAAGGGGGCCATGGGTCCAACCGGAGTGGTTTGCAGAACTCAAAGAAAGTGTGGCAACCATTTTCGATAAAACAAAAGATGAGGTACACTACCGGAGACCAGCAACCTTGTAGTCTCCCCGAGAGCATCGTAACAACTCCTTTTGCCAATACCACAATGATATTGGCCATACCACTGATGATTGCATAGCATTGAAACAAGAGGTACAAAACTTGATTGAAAGGGGAAAGTTGGTGCATACGTTAAAAGAAGAGGAGGCAACAGGCCTGACAACACTCACCGGGTTGGTCCGAGTAATGCTGCTCCGGAGGGGGCTATGGTAATAGTTGAGAGGTTTCATGTAGAATCTGAATACTTGGATCCTGATCCAACACGAAATAAGGTGGGTGCCATAGAGGAGTATTCTAAGACAGTCTCCGGGCTCATTAAATTCTTCGAGTCACTGACGATTTTTGGAGGGGACACAATGACTGCTCCTACTGCTTCTTCAAGAAAGAGGCATGTTCATAATTTAGCCTCCCAGCTAGAGGGAGGCATGACATCCTATCAATCACCAAACTCATTCCCATTCATAGTCTTTGATGAGGATGATTTGAGAGATATTGCTGGCCCTCATGAGGATGCTGTTGTCATAGGAGCATCTATAGGGGGCAATGAGATAAGGCGAATTCTGGTGGATACTGGAAGCTCTGCCAATATCCTTTTTCTAAACACTTACAAGAAAATGAAAAATCCAGCTGTGATTCAGAAATCAGACAGATCAATCGTGGGCTTCACGGGCAGCTCAGCCGATGTGATCGGGGAGTTTGAAGAAGAAGTATTATTGGGCAGGGGCCCTTTCAAGAAAATGGTTAGAATACTCTTCATTGTGGTGGACTACCCCACTTGCTATAATGCTATTCTAGGGAGATCCTGGCTCTCTAGGATGCATGCAGTGGCTTCGACAGTCCATCAGTGTTTAAAGTATGTTGTTCAGGGACAGGTTGGGGTTGTCCGGAGCAGCCAAAAGATTGCAAGAGAATGTTATGCCACTGCCTTGGCTCCACGAACGCTGGGGGCAGTCCGTATAAATGATCAATAGCAGTTTGAGGGCCTTTCTGGGGGTGAGGGTGAAATTGATGACCCCAGAGAGACCCCTGGAGTGTTGATTCCAATTGAGGAGGTTGAAACGCACTGCTTGGAAGAAGGGAAAAGTGTCAAGATAGGGTCCAAAATGCCACCAATGCTGAAAGAAGGAATGTTGAAATTCTTGAAAGACCATCAGCATGTTTTTGCTTGGTGCAATGCTGATGTAACTGGAGTTCCATCAGAAGTGATTTCCCATCACCTATCTGTCCGGAGAGATGTGGCACCAGTGGTACAAAAGAGGAGAGCTTTCTCAAAAGAAAAGGCTGATGTCATAGTACAAGAGGTTGACAGACTCACAAAGATGGGGCATATTAAAGAATCTTAATACCCTTTGTGGACTGCCAACCCTGTCTTGGTGAAAAAGAAGAATGGCAAATGGCGTATGTGCATTGACTTCACAGACCTCAATAGAGCTTTCCCAAAAGACTTGTATCCGGTCCCCCGGATAGATCAGTTAGTAGACTCTACTTCTGGGAACAAGCTACTCTCCTTCATGGATGCCTTCTCCGGCTACAATCAGATCCAAGTAGATCCAAAAGATCAAGAGCATATCACGTTTGTCACTGATAGGGGTCTACATTGCTACAAGGTGATGCCTTTTGGCTTGAAAAATGCTGGGGCTACTTATCAAAGGTTAGTCAACAAGGCATTTGCTGATCAAATTGGAAGAAATATGGAGGTTTACATTGACGATATGATTGTGAAAAGCGTGGATGAGCAGTTGCACCTGTCCGACCTCCAAGAAACTTTTGCCAACTTAGCCAAAGTGAATTTAAAACTAAACCCTGAAAAGTGTGTGTTCGGAGTGCAGTCCGGGAAATTCTTAGGGTATATCATAAGTGAGCATGGAATACAGCCCGACCTGGACCAACTCAATGCCTTATTCCAGATGGAGCCTCCTCGAAACATTAAAGAAGTACAGCGATTAACGGGGAGATTGGCTGCCTTGAACAGATTCATCTCCAGATCTTCGGACAGGTGTGCTCCATTCTTTCAAACCTTGAAGGGTGCTAAGGGGTTTGAATGGACACCACAGTGTGATGAGGCATTCAATGAAATCAAGAAACATCTTTCCTCTCCCAAAACTTTGTTCAAGCCAGTTGATGGGGAGACTCTCTTTGTGTATCTGGCTGTTTCAAGTTGTGCCATCAGCGCAGTGCTAGTAAGAGAGGTTGATGGGCATCCTGACCCAGTGTACTACATCAGCAAAAGCTTGATTGATGCTGAGAGGCGTTACTTGAAACTCGAAAAACTAGCATTGGCCTTGGTGATAGCTGCCAGAAAAATGAGGCCCTATTTCCAGGCTCATCCTATCGTTGTCCGGACATCTTTTCCTTTAAAGAATGTCCTTCAAAAAGCAGACATTTCAAGCAGAATGACAAAGTGGTCAGTGGAGTTGGGGGACTTCGACATAGATTTTGCTCCCCGAACAGCAGTAAAAGCTCAAGCTGTGGCTGATTTTCTGGTTGAATTCCACTCTGATAGGGATTCAGAACAACCTACTGATTCAAAAGACAAGAAAGTGTGGATTGTCCGAACAGACGGAGGATCTAGTACCATGGGATCTGGAGCAGGAATATGTCTCACTTCCCCATACGGGGACAACATGTACCAAGCTATTTGTTTTGCTTTCAAGGCATCTAATAATGAGGCCGAGTACGAAGCAGCTATAGCTGGGTTAAAATTGGCCTACATCTGTGGAGCTAAAAGGGTCAAGCTGCTAAGTGACTCCCAGTTGCTTGTTCACCATGCCTTGGGCCTATCAGAGGTTAGGAAGGAGCAATTGGTCAAGTATTTATTTCTCCTCAAGAATGAAGCGTTAAAGTTTAAAACTGTTGTCTTTGAGCACATTCCCCGGGCAGAAAATGAGCTAGCAGACTCATTGGCAACGATAGCATATACGGAGTCCTACCCATGGATCCATGTGCTTGGAAGTCCTTCTATTCAGCTCAGTAAGGGTGAAAAAGAGGAAGTTTTTGAAATACAAGTGAATCGGCCTCAAGAGTGGAGGTCTCCTCTCATACAATATCTGTCCGATGGTATCGTGCCCTTGGATAAATCACAAGCCAGAACATTGAAGCACAGGGCTCGTGGTTTCATTATGTTAAGAGAAGTCTTGTATAAAAAATCCTACAGCAAACCTCTCCTACGTTGTTTAGGGAATCATGAGTCACAAATGGTTCTCTCCGAATTGCACGATGGTGAGGGATCAACTCATTGTGGATTTAGAGCTTTAACAAGAAGAGTGCTACTCTCCAGATACTATTGGCCATTAATTATGAAAGATGATAAAGAGCTGGTGAGAAGGTGTGACCCATGCCAGAGGTACAGCAATGAAATTCATGTACCAGCCATTCCTTTGGAATCAATTTCTGAGCCCATCCCTTTTGCTCGATGGGGATCGGACTTAGTTGGGCCTCTCCCTGTGGCGTCCAGAGGGCGTAAAACTATAATTGTGGCCATTGACTACTTCTCAAAGTGGGTAGAAGCAGCTCCCTTGGCAGGGACAACCTCGAAAGCTGTCATAAAATTCATTCTGTCCAACATATGTTGCAGATTTGGCGTCCCCCAGAAAATAACAACAGACAATGGGCCACAGTTCGACAACAGAGAAATGGAAAGCTTCTGTGCCTCAAGGGGTATTCAGCACTGCTTTTCTTCACCTTTCCACCCACAAGCCAATGGGCAAGTTGAAGTAGCCAATAGAACAATACTGTCCGGTTTAAAGAAAAATTTGGAAGGGGCTGCTGGGAAGTGGCCTAGTTATCTACAAGAAGTCTTATGGGCCTACCGGACAACACCTGGGGCTGCAACACAAGAATCCCCCTTTGCCTTGGTCTATGGAATGGATGCAGTAGCCCCCATAGAGAAGACACTCCCTTATTTTCATGTTCATAACTTCTCCGGACATGCTAATGAGATGGCGATAAGAAATCAGCTTGATTTGATCGAAGAAAGACGGGTTAAAGCTCATCTTAGAATGGCACACTATCAGGGCTTGATGAGAAGCAGGTTTGCTTCGGAAAGCTGGCCCCAACCTGGGAGGGTCCGTATACTGTGGTTGAAAGAATCAAGTCTGGGACTTATTGGTTGGAAGACAAAGATGGCAGGGTTTTAACTCACCCTTGGAATATGAAACACCTTCGAATGTACTTTGAGTAACACTTGTTTTAAATATTTACTTGTTTAAACATCCATGTAAATATTTGGGGGTATACCTTCCCCTCTTCGGTGGCACGGAGAGCTTTCAATGAAATTTGATGCCTTCTTCAATAATTTTCTAAGTATTTTCAAAATTCTGTTTCTTGTCATACTACCCGGACTGAAAGGTCTAAGGGCTATTTAAACTCTAGCCGGAGAATCTAAACACTCTCACAGTTCAATAACTCAAGGCTACTTAAATTCTAGCTATCTAAAGTAAAACAAATAATAAAAGAAGAAGATGGTTGAGCAAAATAAAAACATTCATTCAACAACTTAAAGTTGCCTTGGCCTTCCAAGGACTTTTTGAACAAGTTTGGGCACAATACAAAAAATCTGTCCAAATAATACGGACACCATAACAAAAAGAATGCCTTGGCCTTCCAAGGACTTTAGTTCGAACAAAAGATAAACATAATAAATTATAAGTTAAGGTTGAGCCTTTGAAGATGGCTCACCCTCGTTTACCTTCTTGCCCTTGATGTTGCTCTTCTCTTCAACTATCTTCTTGCCCTTGGGATCAATTTCTTCTTCACCTGGGCTCTCTCCGGTTTCCTCTTCATTATCAGATGAGTCCTCATCGGAATATCCCTCATCAACCATAGTATAGTATGGGAGATCATCATCATCCACATAGTGCCATAGGTCCCCCAGCCTCCTCTTCGGGAATTTCTCATGAAACAGGAGAACCATATCAGACTTCACCCTTTGGATCATTAGCTCCTTGCTTTGGATCATCTCCCTGGCATAGGCGTTGATCTTGGCCTTGATTGTGGCCTCTTGATCCCTCACCAAAGCAGCCTTTTCTTCAGCAGCCTGAGTCACTGCGTTCTCTAAAGCGATCTTGTCAGTGGTCAGGTTGGTGATGAGCTTCTCCTTTGCTGCAGTTTCTCCCCTTGAGATTGTCAGGTCCTTCTCCAGTCCGGACAGTTTAGCCCGGAGATCTTTTATGGTCTCTTCCAAAGAAGCAACTTTTGTGTTGCTTTCCTCTTGATTCTTCTTTAATTGATCATTTACATCCTTAAGCAAATCAACCTTAGTAGCAGCAGTCCGGAGGTCCTCGGACAGCTTCTCCTTCTCAGACTTGAGGTCTTTGATTGTGTCTGCCTGACTTCGGACTTTCCTTTCCAAAGTAAGTACTGGCTGCACATTGCTAAGAAGAGAATGGGCTATAATATCTCTCTCGCTAGAAACCATGAAAGTCTTACCGTTAAAATTGACTGTGTTGGAGCTGCTTGAAGGTATATAGGGCCCTGCGAACTCGTCTCGGGGCAGGCCAAGAAAATATTCACCGAGTCCACCCAGACCGGTGATGTCCATTTCGTCCAAGTTAAGCTCTCCCCCCTCAACTTCATCTGTATGGAATTCCTTTAGAATCTCTTCTTGAAAATCCCTTGGGATCTCTTCAGGCAATGTTGGGTCAGTAGGGAAAGAGGGCTCCGGATCCCGAAGAGCAATCTCATCTCCTTGGGAAGTCTTTTTCTTCTTGACTTCCCTGTCAGCACCTTCACTTGATTGCTTGCGAGTCCTCTTAGAAGCCCTTGAAGGTTTTGGGAGGTTCACCTCTTGCTTCTCGCTCTCCTGCTCCACCACTTGTAAAAGAGCTGCGTCAATTTGAATTTGGGCCAGTCCTTCTGTGTCTGTTGGGGCCTCCTTCTCAGAATCACCTACCACCTTCCTGCCTTTCTTCTTCTTGCCCTTCATTTTACTAGGGGCTTTGGCCCGGGCAGGCAGATAGAGAGTCCCATCCAGTTCATGGGACCTTCTCAGCACGATGTCTTCATCAGGTTGAGTAGTGAGCTCCTCCCAAGTTAGGTCTCTTCGACCTGTGGTGTTCCACAGGTGAGACCTTGGTAGGTTTCCAGGAGTGAAGGCCTTATGGAACCGATTCTCCCAGTTCTCTGCGGCCCAAGCGTTGATTTTGCCACAGGTGATCTGTCCGGCCTTCAGGTAGTCCCCGAACTCCTTTGGCAGCTCTGATAAAACAGAAGAAAAATTGGTTAGTACAAAGAAGAAAAGAGAGATTCGAACAGAAACTTAAAGTAAAAACTTACGGTCACTCCTCCATCTACTCCTGAGAAGGCTTGGATTCTCTCCGGCCTTGATTTTCCTACCGTTCTCCCATGAGCCACTGAAAAACAAGAATTGGCTCCTCCATTTGCTCTCCGACTCCAGGAGATCATCAACAGCTTTAAGATCGTTCCCAATGTTGAAATGGTAGAAGGGGAACTGATGGTGCTTGCACAGGTTAGCCACTGCAGCGAACTCTTCCATAGGAAGAGGGATCCGTGATAACCTAGATGCCATAATACATGACATTAATGTGAACCAACCATTGGGGCTTAGCTGTGTTGGGCAGAGCTTGACCAAATGAAAGTAGCGCACTATTTCTGGGTCCAGTGGGAACCTGAGTCCCCAGTTGAATAGCTCCGTAAAAAAGACTATCTCATTCCTTTTACAGTCCATCGGGGTCTCCGGATCGATGGGAATTCGTATCTTCACATTCTCAGGGATCCCCCACTTTGTACGCAATCGACCCAGATCTGAAGTATGGATGAATGCATACTTGGTCCTCAGCAAGGCTGAAAGATACTTGAGCTCAACTTTATGAAAGCATTGCCCCACTCTCCCTTCAAGGCTCTCCGGCAGGTCCGGATGCCTCAGATATAAGTTCTCTTTGCCCTTCTTGGCAACAACAATAGTAGTATCAGCCTGTCCGGAGGACTCGGACTCAAAACGGACCTCCTCAATGGAGTCCTCCATCCTCTCCTCCATAATTGTTGGGGGAGCTTCTGTAGAAGTAGTCCGGGGAGGGTTGAAGCTTGGCATAGCTGGCTCTCCGGACTGTTGACTGCCCGCATTTATTTGACTCCTCACCTCAAGTTGAGTTTGTGAGGCAGAAGATTCTTTGGGGGGTAGTGGGCTGCTGGCCTCCAGACCGGACGGCCTCTCCCGGGGAGCTCTGATGGGTGCCCCAGACCCAGATTCACTGTTTTTTGCCCCCGATTTCGAGGGAGTTTTTTAGAGGTTAGCCCTTTGACTAACCGGCTTGGCCTTTTCATGATTAACTTATCCGGAGAATGGTCAGAGTCAGACCCCATAGCAATAAAAGAAGATTTTTTCCTAACACTTGTGGTAGTAACTCCCGGTTCAACAGCAGGGATCGACTCCTGAACTGAGGAGCCAGATACTATGGGAGAGAGAGTAGATTGAAAAAGCTTTTTAGGCTTGGTACCTTTGGAAGAAGATGAGCCTCTATCAGATTCTGCGACAGAAGAGGCTGGTTTCTCAACAGGCGACGATGGTAGCCCTGCTGCAAGTCTTTTTTCCTTCTCGACCCTTTGAGCTTTCTCTAACTCCGAGAGGTTAAGCCAGCCGCCTTTGATCAATGATGTTCTTGCTGTAAACATAAACAGCCAAGGAAGTTTTGAATTCTAGAGAGATAAAGCTCTGGGTGAAATTGCAGAGTGAAAATTGAAAGAGATAATGAGACAGTGAAAAGTGAATGAGAATTTATAGTAAATGTGTAAAAAAGGAGTTGATTCCTAGGAGAATCCGAAAAGTTGAGCAATGATTAAAAGACGGCGCTGATGTCATTAATGGCAATTAAAGAGGTAACAGAAGGTGGTGTGAAATTCAAGGTGAAAAAACGGCTGGAGTGACCAATCAGAGAGTGACACGTGTCCCATTAACTCTGGCAAAAACCGTTTGGAATTCGTAACGTTCAATCTGTCCGGGTATACCCACAACTCTCTCCGAATTGAGAACCACTTCCTATAATCGGACTGTTTTTCAGTTCTTTGACAAGGACACTTGTTCAAACACCTAAAAAAGGGGCTCCTGATGAGTCTGAATTCAAATTGCTCCCCGGAAGGGCAGATCAGTGTAAACCTCTCCGGAAACCGGACAGACATTAAGGACTTAAAACGGACAGAACTTTTGGACCGGACAGATCACTTCGAACACTGTGAGCCTAAGGCTGTTCAAACTATGACTAAAGTACTAAAAAACCTAAACACTTCCTGACTAAGCTACCTGCCCACCTACTTAAAACTCATGGGTCTTTAAACATGACCCGGGTCCATTAAACATGACCCGAAAGCCCATAAGGGCCCAAACATCATACTATAAATACCCAACCACCAGCATTAACTATGGGTAACAAAAATTAACTGCTGCCAAGCTGCTTAATTCTCTCACCACCTTGAAACACCCTTACACCACCTTGAAACACCCTTACACCACCTTGAAACACCCTTACACCACCTTGATACACCCTTACACCACCTTGATACACCCTTATACCACCTTGAAACACCCTTACACCACCTTGAAATACCCTTATACCACCTTGTAACACCCTTACACCACACTGAAACTTTACTTGAAATTACTAGCCGACCCTCAGGCTAATTTTATCCACACCAATAACGTGTTCTTACCATGCCCCTCTCCTTATCTCTTCTAGTCTTCATAATGTTAATGACAATGTTTATAAAAAAAGATGTTTAGATATCTTAATGCCTGGTCAAATGATGAATCTTTCTTAAGTGTTGTTAAACACGATTGGAGTCGTCCTATTGTTAGTCATCCAAGCACTACCTTTTGGCAAAAGCTCAAAAGGCTTAAAGGCTGTCTCAAGATTTGGGACAGGGATCACTATGGGAATGTGTTTGATAAAGTTAAGGAGTCTGAATGTAAAGTTAATAGTTTGGAAATTCTTCACTACACTAATAATAATATTAATTTTGTTGCTGAGTTAGACAGGGCCAATAGTATGTACTTAAAAGCCCTTAGAAATGCTGATTCTTATTATAAAAGCAGAAATGTTTTAATAATTGGATGCATGAGGGTGATGGTAATTCTAAGGTTTTTTATAGCTATGCTGCTAAGAAATTGAGGAAAAATGAAATAAAAAGTGTCAAGGATGGTGATTCCTGGATTACGGATAGAAAGGAGATTGGAAAGTCAGCTACTGATTTCTTTAAAAATATTCTCATGTCTGACCCGTATAATAGCAAGAATGATGAGGATAAGCTGCTGGATAGTAAGAATTTTAGTTGCATTCCTTCTATTGTATCGGTTGAGGACAATGAGATGCTTCTTGGTAGAGTCACTGAGAGTGAGATTTGGGACATCATCTGTAGTATGAAGACTGATAGCTCTCCTGGTATAGATGGTTTTAATCTCTATTTTTTAAGCACTATTGGTCTATCATTAAGAAGGACTTGTGTGATGCTTTTAATGCTTTCATTCAGGGTAGTTTCATTCCTACTGGAATGTTTGCTACTTGTATCTGTTTGGTTCCTAAGTCTACTAATCCTGTTTGGTGGAATAGCTACAGGCTAATTGGATTGTGCACTTTCATGAATAGAATCTTAGCTGCTCTTATTAATCACAGGTTGTCTATCATCTTGCCTAGAATTGTCTCTCCTGCTCAGTCTGGTTTTATTAAAGGTAGATTGATTCATGAGAATATTTTGTTGGCTAAAGAGCTTCTTTATGACATTAACAAGAAGCCTAAAAAGGGTAATATGGTGGTCCAATTAGATGTGACTAAGGCTTTTGACAGGGTCTCTCATCCTTTTATTCTAAAGGTGTTGCAGTCTTTTGGTTTTAGTATTAAGTTTATTAAGCTAATTGAGAAAATGATCACTAATGTTCATGTGTCTTTGTTAATCAATGGTGATTCATATGATTATTTTAAGATGAAGAGAGGATTAAGGCAAGGGGATCCTATTTCCTCAAGCCTGTTTATCCTTAGTGAGGAATTTCTAAGCAGAAGCCTATATATTCTGTTTAGTTCTAATCCTAAAATGGGTTTTTCTTCTAGAACTTCTTATATTGTTCCTTGCATTATGTTTGCTGATGATATATTAATTTTTATCAATAGCTTATCTAGTTCAATAGTTAGTCTTAGCAATTGTCTTGATCTTTATCAGCAAACCTCTGGTCAAGCTATAAACAAAAGTAAAACAAAGCTTGTGGTGTCTATTAAATCTTCTTATGTGCAGAGTCTCAAGTTTCAAACTGGCTTTGAAGTGGACTATCTGCCTATCTCTCATTTGGGTGTCACTATTTCTAATCACAATAAAGCTTTCATCTTCAATCCTATCTTACAGAGGATTAATGACAAGATTGCTGAGTGGGACAGTAAGTTGTTGTCTTATGGTGGTAGGCTTTCTCTTGTTGATAACGTTCTTTTGCCTATGACGTTTCATTGGATCCAGTGCTGTGAATTACCTAAAGCCATTATTGCTAAAATTGAAAACATTTTCAACAAATTTCTTTGGAGAACAAACTTTAACCAAAAGTCTATTCATTGGTCTAGTTGGTCTTTTATTTGTAAACCATTTGAAGAGGGGGGTTTACATGTAAGAAAGCTTATTGATGTTCAAAATGTATTTTCTCAAAAACTGTGGTTTAAGCTTAGGAAAAATTGTTGTCTTTGGTCGAATGTCATGAATGACATATATTGTAGTAATGTTCATCCTTTATATTCTAACAGAAAGGGTTCTTCTGTTTGGAGAAGGTTGTGTAGTATTAGAAATCAAGCTGATACTAATATATCCTGGACTCTGGGCAGAGGAGACATAGACTTTTGGAAGAATTCTTGGCATGGTCTTCCTGCCATTGCTTCTGAGCATAACATTGACTGGTTCATTGATGTTAAGGTTAATTCTTTTTGGCACAATAATGCATGGGTGTTGAATGATGTTCAGGATGTTATTGGTTCTAATAGAATGCAGTTGATTAAAAAGACTATGGTTTCTGGCAAGGATGATATTATCTGTTGGAAGCATTCAAAGGATGATCAGTTCAACATGAAGTTGACTTGGGATAGCATAAGAACCTCTTATACTCTTTCTGGCCTTTATAAGAAGATTTGGAACTCAAAGATTCCCATGAAGTTTTCTTTCATATCTTGGAAGCTTTTACATGATTTCATTCCTCATGATTCTATCATGAAAAAGAAGCATGTGAGCATGGCATCTAAATGTGTTTTCTGTGACAATTGTGAAGACAAAAATCATTTATTTGTTCATTGTGATTTTTCTTGGCATCTTTGGAATGGGTTGGCGTGTCTGTTTAATGTTAAAATCAAGAGAAATATGATTCTCAGCCATATGTTAAGGGTTTGGTTTCGGTTTTCAAAGTCTAAGTTTCATATTACTCAGCTTATTCCTCAAGCCATTTGTTGGGTAATTTGGAAGTCCAGAAATTCAATTAAGCATAAGAATCTGAGTATAAATGTAAATATGGCCATTGATTATGTTATTAGAATTGTTAAGGGGGTTGAATTTTCCAGCGATCTTAACTATAAGCATTGGTTAAAGTCTGAAAGTGCAGGTGTTCATATTGGATGTTGTTCTATTGAGAGGAAGAGAAAATTGAGGTACCTTAGATGGATCCATCCTGCTAACAATCGCTTGAAAATGAATGTGGATGCTTCTTGTGCTCTAAATGGAGAAGCAGCTACTGGTATATTGTTTAGGAACATCGAGGGTGATATAACCTGGGCGTTTGGAAATCTTATTGGCAAGGCATCTCCTCTTCAAGCTGAGACAGAGGCGATGCTTCAAGGTCTTCTCTGTTGCTTTAAAAACAACTGGACTTGTGTTGATGTTGAATCTGATTCGTTAGTTCTTATCAAGCAACTGACTGCTAGTTCTAGATCGTATTTTGGTGACTCTAATGTTGAATCTTGTAGAAATCTTGTACATAAGAACATGAATCTCATGCATATTTCAAGGGTCCAGAATCAGGCAGCTGATTGGCTTGCCAAATGGACCCTTAAATGTAAGCTTAAGATTCAGTTTAATCATCTAAATGTTCCTTCTAGCCTTCAAGCTATTACTTTCTTGGAAAGTCTAGGGTTAGGTTATCTTCATTGGGACTGATTTGCATTGGGTACTGCTAGTTTTGTGTTTGTTCTTGCAGGTTAATGGAGCTGTTCTTGTTGAAGAAAGGCAAATCCTTGCTTAGTTGGTGGTTGTCTTCGAAGCTTTCTGAAGATTGAAGATGTTGTTTTCTTGGATGTAGCTGTTTTCGTTGGTGAAAATGTTTATGGCTGTTCCTCATGCTTTACCTTCTTATGGAGGCTTTTTCTTTTGAATTTTGGTTTAGGCGGGTGTACTTTGCGCCTAATTTTTCATTTCAATTGTTGTGGAAACAAATTGTCTTTTGGTCCCTTTATTTTGTAATTCATTTCTGTTAAGAAATAAAGAGAGAAACGAGAGAAGTAGAAAAAGGAACAAACCGCTAGACGGCTAGGGTTTTGTATTATTCAGAAGTGTTTAAATTAGTACAGCATATGCTCCTATTTATAAAAGAAAGCTAACGGGCTTGGGCTTTATATGGGCTTTATATTCTTAACACCCTCTCTCAAACTTACAATGCAACAGTAATAAGCATTGAGAGTTTGTCACAAAGAAAACGAAACCGCGCTGTAGATTGAGCCTTTGTGAAAATATCAGCAATCTGCAAAGCTGATGGAACATACGGAAGCGAGATGGTGCCGATCTGAAGATGATGTCGAGTGAAATGACAATCTATTTCAATGTGCTTCGTCCTCTCATGAAAAACTGAATTCTTTGCTATATGCATGGCGCTTTTGTTATCACAATGTAGGGAAGTTGGTTTAGTAACATTAACCCCTATATCTGCAAGAAGCCATCGTAACCAAACAATCTCAAATGTGGTGACAGCCATAGCACGATACTCAGCTTCAGTAGACGATCTAGAGACAACATCTTGTTTCTTGCTTTTCCATGATATTAATGAATTTACAAGGAAAATACAGAAACCAGTAGTAGATTTTCGGTCATGAGGATCACTATCCCAATCAGCATCGCTATAGGCACGCAGTTCAAGTGAAGAGGTCGAGGGAAATAAAAGGCTCTGGAACTGAGTGCCACGAAGATATCTCAATATTCGAAGAACAGCTCCCCAATGAATAGATGTAGGAGCAGTAACAAACTGACTGACCACATGAACAGCATAAGCTATATCTGGCCGAGTAACTGTAAGATAGACCAAGCTCCCTACAAGAGTTCGATATAGACTTGGATCTGACAAATGAACGCCATCAGTCGGAGAATACCGAGCATTGGTTGCAAGAGGAGTATCTACCGTTCTGTTATCAGAAAGTCGCGCTCGTTCGAATAAATCAGATATATATTTTGTCTGAGAGAGAATATAACCTTTTGGGGAGTGAGCCACCTCAATACCTAAAAAATATCGTAATAGTCCCAAGTCTTTCATCGCAAAACGTTGAGCCAAATCACGTTTTAGTGCTGCAATGCCATCAATATCATCACCTGTAATGATCATATCATCTACATATAGGGATAAAATAATTCGTCCTACACTAGTACATTTGATAAACAAGGCCGAATCGTGATTACTAGCAAGGAAACCAAGTGAAGTTATAACCGTAGAGAATTTTTCAAACCAGGCACGGGGAGCTTGTTTGAGTCCATATAAGGCTTTCCTAAGTCGACAAACTTCACCTGGTTGGTGAGCAACACCTGGAGGAGGAGTCATGTAAACCTCCTCATGAAGATCACCATTCAAAAATGCATTTTTGACATCGAGTTGGAAGATTTTCCACTGGCGAACAGAAGCAACCGCAATAAGAGTACGAACAGTCGTCATTTTTGCCACTGGGGCAAATGTTTCATCATAATCCATACCATACTTCTGTGAATACCCTTTTGCTACAAGACGAGCCTTATATCTTTCAACAGATCCATGAGATTTTGTTTTAATTTTAAAAACCCATCGAGAACCAATTATATGCTTACCGGATGGAGGCTTAACTATATCCCATGTATGAGTTTGGTAAAGAGCAGTGAGCTCTTCGACTATTGCATTTTGCCAACGAGGATCAGAAACAGCTTCTTTAAACGACTGAGGTTCATATAAATCATGTATTTTTGCTATAAAAGAGGCAAAAGGAGCTGAGTAAGAAGAATACGCAAAATCTGGTAGTTTGGTAGACTTACTTGTACGAGTAGATCTTCTAAGGGGTGGAGCTGGTGGTTCACTAAAAGAAGAAGCTGAATCAGGACTTGATGGAGCAGAAGCAGAAGAAGTAGGAGCAGAAGTAGTATCAGTTGTAGTTGATGTCTCAGGAGCTGTCACATCAATATCAATGGGTATGTCACTATTATTTTCAAAGGGATCAATAGTCTGAAGTTTGGTACTTGTTATATCATGTGATTTCGTTGGAATCGAATAAAACGGGATATGCTCAAGAAAAGTAACATGTCGAGAGACATAAAGTTTCTGACTAGTGGGATCAAAACAACGATAACCTTTCTGTCTAACACCATAACCCAAGAAAACACATATTGCGGATTTAGGGCCCAATTTGTTGCGTTCTACATGAGGACGAAGGACAAAACATGTACATCCAAACACTCGTAAGGAAGAATAATCTGGAAGTTGTCCATATAACTTCTGAAAAGGAGACATCCCTGCATTATGATTAGTGGGAATTCGATTAATCACATATACAGCAGTATGAATTGCTTCTCCCCAAAAAATAGTAGGAACCTCAGCAGATAAAAGTAAAGAACGAGCAGTCTCAATAAGATGACGATGTTTTCTTTCTGCAACACCATTCTGCTGAGGGGTGTCAGTGCAAGAAGACTGATGTATGGTACCATCAGATGCAAGTAACTGAGTAAAATCATTGGATGTATATTCACCCCCCAAGTCACACCTGAAACATTTTATTACAGCAGAATGTTGAGTCTTAACAAGTGCCCGAAATTCTCTATAAATTCCAAGGAAATCTGATCTCCGTTTCATAAGGTAAACCCAAGTATATCGAGTATAATCATCGATGAAAGAAACAGGATGAACCACCCTTTGTGGAGACAGGAGATGGACCCCAGACATCAGAATGAATAATATCAAACGGAGCAGTAGAGGAAGAAATACTTTCATTAAACGGTAACGCCGAAAATTTTGCAAGTTTACAACCACTGCAATCCGAGATATTACAATTGTTTAGCTGACCTAAAGCACCTGTAGAGACTAAAAACTTTAAACGCGATGTGGATACATGTCCAAGACGAGAATGCCAAAGATAAAACTTAGACGATGAAGGATTCAAACGAAACGAAGACAAATCAACACCTGAGGCAGCAATATCAGTCAAATATGTTTTTTCACTATCAACACCATAGACATCCATATCTGTTACTTCGAGTTTCTCCAAAACATAAAGTTCCCTTATTTTACGACCTGTCCCAATCACTCTTTGGGTCTGTTGATTTTGTATAGCACAAACAGAGTCGGAAAATAAGACACAATAACCAGATTTACACAATTGACTAACCGAAACTAGATTCAAAGCAAGGGTTGGAACGTAGTAAACATCAGATAACGATATATGAGGGGTACAAACAGAGCCAATACCCTCTACTGACATTGGTGTAGCACTAGCAGACAAAACAGATGTGGGTGAAACATGAGACAACGAAACAAAGTTCGACATGTGAGGTGACATATGATGAGACGCACCCGAATCCAAAATCCACAATGATGAATCAATACCTGAACTGGAAGACGAGGACATACCCGAATGGTATGCAGATGTAACAAAGTTCTTCTTATCATCTTTTCCTATCATGTTCGCAATAAGATCCACCATCTCCACTGTACCAGTTGCACTTTCTTCACTCTTTGTGTTTTTTTTTTTTACTTAAACACTCTTGTTTTACTCAGACACACAAACCTCACTCTTTTTGTGTTTCACTCAGACACATACCGCACTCTCACTGAAATTGTTTTACTCAAACACACATACCTCTCACTCAGATTATTTTACTCAGATACACATACCTCTCACTCAAATTGTTTTACTCAAACACACATACCTCTCAAACACACATACCTCAAACACACATACCTCTAAAACACGCATACCTCTCAAACACACAAACCTGGTACGCATACCTCTCAAACACACAAATCTGGCTCTGATACCATGTTAAGAAATAAAGAGAGAAACGAGAGAAGTAGAAAAAGGAACAAACCGCTAGACGGCTAGGGTTTTGTATTATTCAGAAGTGTTTAAATTAGTACAGCATATGCTCCTATTTATAAAAGAAAGCTAACGGGCTTAGGCTTTATATGGACTTTATATTCTTAACAATTTCTATATTAATAAAATGATCATTTTGACTAAAAAAACTCGCATTAGCTCTATTTTCTTTGCTTTCGTCAAATTGAAGTCACATGAACAAGCACTTAAAAGGGTGTTATAATTTATAATATTTTGTGTAAGACCAGACTTTTTAACTCAACCAAAATATCAATAGCCAACTTATATTTAACTGGACCAAAACATATGAAGGATAAACGTTCTTTTATTCTTTTATGATTATCCACTAAAACAAAAAGTGTACAAATTTCTACCGTAGAAATCGAAACAAACGAAGGAATATCAATGTCTACGAAAGATAACAAATTTTCCATTGCTCTTATCCATATTTGATTAAAAAATTGATTTCAACTTTTTTTCTTTCGGAAATTACATCTTAATATTTAAGCTTCCCTTCGATTAAGTGATTGGTAAACATGCTTTTTCATCGAAATACATAGAGTGTCCATCGTACCAGACGACTTTTGAGATATACCGTAAACGGACTTCGTGCATTTACCTAGGAAGAACTTGAGGTATGATACCAAAACTGATACAATGAAAATTAGAAGAGCAAAGGGTAAAGAAAACTAGCTAACTAATTCAAGTATCAATTAAAATTGAGAAAATGGCTTTCTTCTCTCTCAAGAAAGCTTAAAGAAGAGGAGTGCTTTCTTAACCTTTAAGAATCTCCTCCTCTATTTTGTTTGTTCTTACTTCTTAGCATTGAGAAGCTTTCTTCTTTCACTGCTTATACGACCTTTGCGACACTACCAACGCCGGTTGGTTTGCTGGAAATTTTGCGGCTAAGATGGATGCTATGGACAAGAACGATTTCCCGCCTTTGAATAGTGTGAATTTACCATCTCAAGTAGCCGCTACAAACAAGTTGTATGCTGATGTTGTGCGGAAAAAGGTTGCCAATCCTGAGTTTAGGCCAGAATGTGTGGTTGCTTATGAGGACCATAACAAGGTAACGTTTGCAAGAAAGGTTAAAGAAGATCTTCGATCACTGTCAAGATGCACTCTTGTTGCAAAATTCAATGAAGGGATACCCAAAAGACAAGCTTTTCAGAGTTTCCTTGAGTCCTTTAAATTCAAGGGTAGGTTTTCGTACGTAACAATAGACTCGAGACAGATCCTTGTGGAGTTCGATGTTCTTGAAGATGCAGGCAGGTTTTGGGTCAGCAGATTCTGGAAGGTAGATGGAAAGTTAATGAGGGTAATAAAGTGGTGTCCTGACAGTTCGAGAAGTTTTGAGTGCCCTGAGGCTCTGCTTTGGGTTCGTTTTGAGAAGGTAACTGAATTTATGTACAACAGTTCCATGATTCATGCTTTGGCTTCATTGCTGGGAGTGGTACATCATGTTGTTATCCCTGAAGTTAACAGGGCCAGTTGGAATGAATGTTATGCATTAATAGAAATAGATGTTTCTCGTGTATTGAAGAGAAGATTGTGTGTGGATTTTGAGGATGGGCAAGAGTATGCTATCAACGTAAGTTATAAGAACGCGCCAAGTTACTGCAATATCTGTCACCATATAGGGCATAAGTCTGATACATGCAAGAAGTACCAAAAGATGGAATCCAAGAATGATAAAGCTCAAGAAAAGGTTGATATTAATGTTGGAAAGAGTTTACAACAGGAGGCTTTACAAGAAGTTGATAAGAAAGACATTGCTGCAAAGGCTACAAAAATCCAGACTTTTACACAGGTTTACAAGAGGAAATTAAAGTCAATTGTTACAAAAAAAGACAGCCCATACGTTTCTTGTCCCTCAACAAATGTGGGAAGCCCAGTGATCGATAAATCTGCTTCAAATCATGATATTATCAGCGCCCTTCAAAATCTTGAAGAGGAAGAAAACTGTCAAGATAGGTTGTAGGTTTCTTCTAGTGGTGGAAAGGTTGGGAGCTACAATCCTTCTCCACGAGCGAGCTCCAATGAGGTTGATCAAGACTTTGAGACAGTTATTTCTAGGAGGATTAAAGCTGCAAATAAGAGTAGTGACTCAAAGAGATTGATTATAAACTCTCTTAGTAAGAGAGAAAAGGTAACTAAACATTCTGCGTCTGATAATGATTAAAATCATTAGTTGGAACGCAAGAGGAATACACAACAATCCTACGATTGCAAGGTTAAAATTTATTATTAAAAAGGAAAAAGTCATGCTGGTAACTATACAGGAGCCAATGGCTAGAATAGACAAGATTGAAATGGTTGCAAGGAGAATTGGTTTTGAGAACTTTGTGTCAAATGTTTCAAATAAAGTTTGGATGTTTTGGTCTAGTGAACTAACTATTTCTGTTATAGAGGATCATGATCAGTATTTACATGTGAAGCTAAATCAGGCTGCATTTAACTGCTGTCTCACCTCAGTCTATGCAAAAAACACAAGAATTCAAAGAAGGATGCTATGGAGTCAACTAAGTAGCATCACCTGTAATGTGCCTTGGGTTTGTGCTGGAGATTTCAACACGACCAGAAGCCCCGATGACCAGCTGCATTGCATAAATTATGATGAGAGCAGTGCTGAGGAGTTCAACGAGTTCATAAGACTCTGCAAACTGGAAGTGCCTGTTCATATTGGCTCCCGTTATACCTGGAGTAACAAAAATAACTGGAAGAGGTTAGATTGGGTATTGACCAACCAGGAAATGCTTAATGACTTAAGCATCCAGGTTTGTCACATGGTCAGAACGTGTTCTGACCATGCTCCACTGTTAATCTCTATTAGTAAGAAATTAAACAATGTTTCTAATAAAAAGAAGGGATCTTTCAAGTTTATCAATGCTTGGACTAACCATCCAGAGTTCTTGACTATGGTAAGTCAGAACTGGTCCAAGCATTGCTATGGAGAAGATAGTTCTATCTTCTGGTATAAACTCAAAAGATTGAAAAAACATTTAAAAAGTTGGAATTTCAATACATTTGGAAACATTTTTTGCAAAGTAAAAGAGGCTATCACTGAAGTTGAGAAATGTGAATTACTTCATCAGACAAATAAGAATGACATCTCTAAATCTAACCTATCTAAGGCTAACAACATTCTTATCCTTGCATTAAAGGATGAAGAAAGTTTTTGGAAGCAAAAATGCTTCAACAATTGGTTAAGTGACTGTGATGGTAATACTAAACTCTATCACAGTTATGTAACTAAAAAAAGAAAGACTAACTTTATTGCTGGAGTTAAACATAATGATATTTGGCTTACAGATCAAAAGGAGATAGCCTCTTCTGCTGTGGAATACTTTAAAATGAGCTTATCACATGTACATGATGATAATGATACTGTTAGTGATCAGGATTCTATATTAAACAATATTCCTAAGTTGGTTTTGGACAGGGATAACATTGAGATCATGAAACCAGCATCTAGTGAGGAGGTGTGGACTACAATAAATGAAATGAAGAAAGACAGCGCACCAGGAACAGATGGGTTTAATAATTTTTTTCTTAAGCAATGCTGGGAAATAATTAAGTGTGACCTGTGTAATGCTATAAATGCTTACCTGGATGGCAGTGATATCCCAAAGGGTGTATTTGCCACTGGGATAGTGCTTGTCCCAAAGTTGGCAAACCCAATAACCTGGAACAATTATAGACCATTAAGCATGTGCACAATTGTGAATAGACTAATCTCTGCCCTCATTAATAGGAGAATATCTAGTATTCTGCCTAGAATCATATCTAGAGGGCAGAGTGCCTTTGTGAAATACAGAATGATTCATGAAAATGTTTTAATCATAAAAGAAATGTTACACAATATAAACAGAAAGCCTTCTAAAGGCAACATTATAATGCAATTAGACATGACTAAAGCGTTTGATAGGATGTCACATTCTTTTGTGATTAAAACATTAAAGTGTTTTGGTTTTTCTGAAGATTCTGTCTCTTTGATATACAAACTAATTTCAAATGTTATGTTATCAGTGTTAATTAATGGTTCTAGCTCTGGATATTTCCCTCAAAAGTCTGGATTAAGACAAGGAGATCCTTTATCTCCTTGCCTTTTTATCCTGGCTCAAGAAGCCCTTTTGAGGGGATTAGAAAACCTATATGCAGCAAATAACAAACTACAGTATTATATTAAATCAGGTTTTGTCTTACCATGCCTTGCATTTGCAGATGATGTGGTAATATTTACCAATAGCTCTCCATCTTCAATAAGTAGCCTGAGTTACCTGCTGAACAAGTACCAACATGAGTCTGGGCAAATGATCAATGTAAACAAGACAAAAGTAATAACAGCTACAAGATGCTCAAGGTCAAATATTGCAAGGATCAATACTACTATGGGTTATGAGACAGTCAATGCTCCTTTCAACTATCTTGGGATTACTATTGCTGATAGCAATAAAGGAAAGTTCTATTCTGCTCTCTTAGCCAAAGTTTTTAATAAAATCAATGAATGGGATTTGAAGAACCAGTCTTATAGTGGCAGATTGTCACTTATAAGGCATGTTCTTCATCCCATTATCTTTTATTGGATGCAAAACTGTTTTATACCAAATAATATATTAAATAAAATTGAACTTGTTTTCAATAAATTCTTATGGAGGTCTAAGGTAAACGAGAGTGCTATTCACTGGACTAGTTGGAGGAAACTATGTCATCCTTTTGAGGAGGGTGGTTTAAATGTTAAATCACTCTCAGATATACAGCTCTCTTTTGCTTTTAAACTATGGTATAGTTTTAGAAAAGGAAAATCACTATGGTCAGAGCTGATATATAAAACCTATTGTTTAGAAAGGCACCCTATAGTTGCTAAGTGTGGGATTGGAGACTCTATTATATGGAAGGGTCTCTGTGCTATAAGGGAAAAGGCTGAACAATATATTCATTGGAAGATAGGTTGTGGGAACGTTGATTTTTGGAGGGACTCATGGCACAACATGAGTCCTATAATTTCTGATAGAAACTCATGGTATCTTCCAGCAAAAGTTAAAATGTTTTGGAACAATGAAGGATGGGACTCTAGTATACTGTCTTCACTATCATATGAAAGGCAGCAAAAAATAAATGGGATTACTATCACACATGATAAAGAAGACAGCATAGAGTGGATTTTATCAAATGATAAAAAAAATTATACAAAGAAAACTTGGGAAATAATAAGAGTAAAAAATGACAGTTCTTTGTTTTTTAAGAAAATTTGGCACAGTTTTATACCTTCAAAGTTTTCTTTTCTTTGCTGGAAAATACTAAAGGGATTTATTCCCACTGATAGTATTCTATCAAAAAAGCACTTCATAATAGTTTCAAAATGCCAATTTTGCTGCAATTCTGAGGACTTAAAACACCTCTTTGTGAATTGCAGCTATGCTTGGAATCTATGGAACTATTATGGCATATTGTTTAAAGTTCCAGTTAGACGATACATGAATCTAAGACATATGCTTTGGGTGTGGTTTAAGACTATTTGTAACAAGTTCCATATTAACCAAATTGTGCCACAACTGATAATATGGACAATTTGGTTAAACAGGAACCATAGCAAAAATGACAAACCTGTTGACAGTTTTAACAATGCAATTAATAGGATTAACAGGTTTATATTGGCAATAGACTTGAGATTAAAGTCTAAGCACTGGTTATATGTGGAAGATGCAGGGTTCAAAATTGGAGTGCAATCTATATGCAAGAGAAGAGTAACTTACCGGAGTTGGAGAGCTCCTGCCCTGGGAAGAATTAAAATCAACTCCGATGGGGCGTGCGATTTCACCGGAGAAGCAGCTGGTGGATTTGTGGTTAGAGACCATCTAGGGAATTGTATTGAAGGGGCTGGCTTTGTGTTTGGAAAGCTCAGTCCTTTGCAAGCAGAGAGGAGAGCATTCATCGAAGCTCTCCTGCTTTGCCACAAAAGACGATGGACGAACGTGGATATAGATCTGGATTGTTTGACGTTGGTTAAAAATGTGAAGGAGGACTCAATGATTTGTAAGGCTACTGAGTTGTGTAAGGCTTTGATTCATCCATCCATGAAGATCAGCCATGTATCCAGATCGGAAAACATGGCTGCCGATTGGATTTCGAAAAGGTCAAGGGTGGAGAAGAAGGATTGGAGATTTGATACCTTAGAAGTTCCTAACGCCCTACTAGCTATTATGGTGCTTGATAGCATGGGTGTAGGGTACATTGATCCCGGTTAGGGATGGATCTGAGGAAATCGATTTCAAGGTTGAAAGAGAGAAGAAAGGGAAGCCACTGATGAAAGTAGGGTTTCAATTGGGGTTGAATTTGGTCATGTAATTGGGTCGGATAATTGATAAGACCTGATAGCCCATGTTTGGGCCTTTGTCTTCTCGTTTGATTGGTCACTTTTGTGTGGGCCCTTTGTACTGATCGATTAAAATAATAAGAAATGTCAGTTACTTTAAAAAAAAAAAAGGGTAAAGAAAACTAGGATTTCAAAAGCACATAGTTCTCTTACACTCACAGTCTCTAACAAAAATAACTAATTTTCAATGAAGGTTTGGAACTTTTAAATAAGAATTGCATGGAACACTAATAAAAAAAATTCAAATATACCAAACCCAAAACACTAATTAAAATATACTCATAAAATAAAATAAAAATATAAAAAATATATTTAAATAGTTGAATAAATCTATCTGCTAGTCATTTCAATTATACTATTTCAATTATACTCCGTCCATCCCTTTCAAAAGTGATAGGGAGGCTATATGTGTTCACATGGAATATTGAGTTTTTTTTATATGAAAAAAATTGTACTTGGAGCAGTTAATAATCCAATTTTCGACTAATCTCGGTTTCCAAGGTTTGATTTTATTGAGATTTGTTAGATGCGACTAAAGTTTTGTATCACTTAGATACGTGAAGGGTAATTGGATATAAGTAAGAACAAATCTCAACTAGTATGAGTCTTTTTTGCAAGTGGATCAAAAGGAAAACCGTGTGAGTCTTTAGAAAACAATATTATACAAGTGTCGAGATTGAATTATTCATACTTATATACGGATGATGCGGAAGATGCGGTACCCATATTTCCAACAAATGGTATGAGATCAGATCCCCAAAACCAGACGAAACACGAAACTTTCGGATGTCGAATATGATGAACCAAGAGCCATGCTCAAGGAGAATGATTTCCCTATAGATCACTATTCTGACCTAGTTTGGACTGCTTGTGGCTCATCTAACAGTGCTGCGAGTCGATTGGAGTAACGCGAAGGAACATATAATGTGGTTTGATACGAGTGACCAACTAGATCCGCTGTAAAACTCTGTGGATGAGATAGGGAAACTTCAAACAACTTGATTAGAATGAACGAATAAAAATTAAATTGATAGCAAAATGATTTTTGTTAGGGTGGCGACCAAAGTCCCACATCCCACATCGGTTAAACATGGGAAAGATCAGTGGTATATAAGTAAGAACATACCTCAACTAGTATGAGGCCTTTTGGTAGTGGACCAAATGCAAAGCCGTGAGGGCCTTCGAGTGTCAAAGCAGACAATATCATACTAGTGTTGAGATCGGTTGTGTTCCGTACTCATATACGGAGACGGAATATGCGGACCGAACCCGCATATTCCCAATACGTGGTATCAGAGCGTCAGGCCCAGACGGAACGCGATGGTGGTGAAATTCTCGAAGATCGAACATGACTAAGTTAGACGCCATACTCAATGTGATCTGTTCTAGAGATCCTAGTTCAGAGT
The DNA here is from genome assembly GCA_036936605.1 of Limnanthes douglasii subsp. nivea. NCBI lineage: Eukaryota > Viridiplantae > Streptophyta > Magnoliopsida > Brassicales > Limnanthaceae > Limnanthes > Limnanthes douglasii. The sequence continues at coordinate 290,411,540 of JAUPFV010000003.1, forward strand.
GTCAGTGGCTCATCAAGCAGTGGTACTTGATTGGAGTGGGGAGTGGCGCTAAGGAACAAAACAGAGTGGTCTAATAGGAGGTGAACAGTAACATCCGTAGTGCCTCTATGGTCAGGTAGTCTCCAACCTGATTAGAGTGGGCGAATGAAAGTCAATTGAGAGGAGGCTAAGTGGTACTTTGTTCGAGAGGAGGATTTGTTAGGGTGGCGACCAAAATCCCACATCCCACATCGGTTAAACATGGGAAAGATCAGTGGTATATAAGTAAGAACATACCTCAACTAGTATGAGGCCAAATGCAAAATCGTGAGGGCCTTCGGGTGCCAAAGCGGACAATATCATATTAGTATCGAGACCGGTTGTGTTCTTACTCATATTAGATGTTCCATACTCCAGCATGATTCAGAATAAATCGAAAAATTGGTGCCCAACCCTATTAGTTGTATGTCAAGAGATCCAACGAGACTTTGTAGTTTTCATTTTTCGTTTTAGAGATTGGAATTTTTTTTTTCAAAGATAAGAAAACCTGGAGGTATTTTTCGATGTAGATACATACGTTTAATCTAGGGATTTATATGAGGTAGGTTATATATGTTTGAAATTTTGATATCCAGACTTCCAAAATTGAGATTCCGTTCGGTATAAAAAGATGATTATTGTTTACCGAAAAGGAGTGGGTTGACACGGCAAAAGGATGCAGTTTTGACGGCAATGCATCAATTGTAGTATTACAAAGCACCGTTGAAAGTGATGATGATCGCGTGAGGTCACCAGTAATTTCTTTATATTTTGTTCGTCGCGGTGAGCCTTTTGTACCCTTGCTAAACCTTTTCATGGATCGATAAAGCAAAAGAAGTCTAACACTGGAAAATTATGAAAAACTACAAAGAGTATGTGAGTGCAGCTGAAAGAAGCTGTAAACTTTAGAGAAAACGGAAAAATAAGAAGCATAAACATATTATGACAAGGTTTCTGCTGAATGGGAAAACTTTTACAAAGAAAAAAATAAAAGAATTACTGATGAGGTGGCACAGAAATTTAGAATTGATATCAAGAAGAAAGAATATAGGTTTTTCAAAAGAATGGCTAATAAAATTGTGAAGAAACTTGAGTCTCAAGAAAACAGAAAATGAGTTCAAAAATAGGGAGACGATCACGCCACTATAGATTTGGGGAGGAGATACCTAAAAAGGAGGAACAATTGTGCGAGTTGTAGCCTGTGGGGGGAGACGAGGTCGAAATCAGGGGTGAGAAAGGGTTCGCCAGTTCTAAATATAGGAAATGAATTTAACCACACCTGCATAAGGTATATTTATAATCTTTTTTATGACTTTGTGTACTTCTATATAAAGTATTCTCCTCCTCAACCGAATACAAAACCTTTTCAATCATCTGTTAAAATGATAACTCCTTTCTTGATTTGTATCCTATTTTTTGGTTCCGCTTATGCTACTCTCCAAGATTTTTGCGTGGCCGACTTGAAAACACCGCAAGGTCCTACAGGCTACAGCTGCAAAGATCCAAACACTGTCACGGTAAAAGACTTTTCCTTTTCCGGTCTTCACATACCTGGTAACACGTCGAATCCAGTAAAGACGGCGGCAAAACCAGTGTTAGTTAATCAAATTCCAGGTCTGAACAATCTGGGTGTCTCTGTGGCTCGATATGACATGGATATCGGTGGGGTTGTGCCGATGCACACACACCCTCATGGTACCGAGTTCCAGGTATTGATAAAAGGCACACTTGTGGCTGGGTTTATCTCCAGTTCTAACAAAGTTTACATGAATACTTTTAAGGATGGAGATGCTTTTGTCGTTCCAAGAGGGTTAATGCATTTTGTTGTGAATGTTGGCAAAACTCCGGCATGGGGATTTGTTAGTTTCAGTAGTGAATCTCCCGGTACACAGACAGTCCCCACTGCTATGTTTGGAAATGATTTAACATCGCAATTGGTTGCGCAAACTAGTTTTCTTGATCCGGCTCTAGTAAAAAAGCTTAAAGGCCTTCTTGGAGGGACTAATTAAAGTTCTAAATTTAGTTTTTTTATTATTATTTGATAAAAGCAAATAAATATGAAAGTTAATCCAGTTATAGTTCTTTGTTTTAGTTTTGCATCTATGTCCTTAAACTAAGTTTTTGTAGAATTAGTAAAAGATGATCATTCACGTATCTTTCTGTCTACTGATTGACATTAAATTACAAAATCATATTTATCAGACTTCTAAATTTTTTCAAATAATCTTAATAGCAACTATGAATATGCTCAAATTATAGTATATAAAATATACACTCACAAAGTTATTCTCATTTCTCATACATAAATAGATGGTAAGTTGATTGACTAAAAAAAATAGATGGTAAAATCAATAGTAACTAAAGGTAACATCAGCCATACCTATCTAATAATGCACCACTTTTTATTTTTCCTTGAACTAAATATTCATAGTTATTAAATTTATTGCTGTATCGTTTTATCGATCAAAGTATTCCGGTATTAAGAGGAATGTGATTAATTTGTTCTATTTTTTATAAAGTTCTGAAATTCTTATTATTTTTACTAGTTTTGTTTTTAAGATAAAATAATATATGTAGGTGACAAAGTTATATTTGTAGTGATACGAATGGAACTTTGACTTCAAACGGCCCATTAATACAAGGAGTTTTATTAGATTTATTTTCTTTGGTCAATAAATACAATCAAGGGTGAAGCTATTTCCTCCATCATATTTTTTATTTCCTCCATATTTCAAAATGAGAAAAAAAATTATCATTTGCTTTTACTATCTTGTCCTCATTTTACCTTCTAATTTATAACTTGATGCCATTAACCATTATGAAACCCTTATATCAACAAACGCATGATTTAGCCAAATTAAATCCAACATATATGATTTAACTTCTAAAATTAAACCATAAAAACAAAAAAAAAACTTCAAATTTCTTAAAGATTACTCATGGAAGAGGAAAACACCCAAACTAAAGATTTAACACCGAAGAACATCACTCAATCAACCAACAATATAATTTAATCTTGTTTTTTAGTTTTACATTCATGTAACTTGAGAATCTCTGTTAAAAAAATATATTTTCGAAAATCCCGATTTGTGCAGGTTTTAGCCGAAAATAACTAATTTTGAGACAGCAGTTAGGAACAGGTGCTTTTTTTTTCAAGAAAAAAACACCTGATTCTGAGACGGCATCTCAGAATTAGGTGCGTTTTTTATATTAAAAACGCCGGATTCCGGAATTAGGTGCATTTCATATGTTTTAATAAACAATTGTGCATTTTTAAGTGTCGTTGTTTTTTAAAATAACGAATGATTTCTACCTTAGACGAATTCGAGAGAGACTGTCGTTTTTTTGTCAAGATTAAAAGAGAAATCGAGTAGTTGGCTATGGTTTGTTATTTTTCAAGATTAGAAGAGAAATCTTGAAGAGGATACCGTCTTTATAGTCTTTATAGTGGCTAGGCTAGGGGTAGGGTTTATGGGGGATTGATGTGAGAAGCTAATAGGACTGGTCGGTGTGTATAAGTTAATATGATGAAGATAGTTGGGATGGTGGTAGGAATCAATGAGTTTGAAATAAAAATAAAGAAAAGGGTAAATATGTTATTTTCTTTATGGAGGAAATAACAAAGTGGAGTTTCTTTTTATTTATGGGGTAAATAAAAAAATTGATGGAGGAAATAGCTTCACCCTACAATCAAATCAAGTTCAACGTTTGGTCTAAAACCCAATCAATAATGCCGTTATACCTACTTATGTTGAAGTAGTTAAGAGAGGAATGTGATAAATTTTTCTGAGTTGGCTTTGATACGTGATTTCCAACGTTTAGATTTGCTAGCCCAAGATGACGCAGTCGACCTGTAAACTAACCTCTTATTATAGACTTTAATATTTACAGTCCAATATAGTAAAACCCATTCTTTATTATTCTATTGTGTCCGGTACCATAACCCGATAAATTGATAATACAATTTATATATCTATTTATTCAAGTTTAAGTGTTGAGTTTTGGGTCCTTTTCATCACAGTGCCCACATTCAACCTGGTTACCACACTTAAGCCCATAACGCATTTTCACCCATAAGTCCAATCTAGTTAATTAAATAATTAACTCGATTATTTTTAATTTATACTTCCTTAAGACAATAACCGAATATGTTTATTTAGCATGTCGGTCCAAATTATTGTCAGTCCATAAATATATTCCAACAATCTCCCACTTGGACCACCATATCCTACTCAAGAATACATATTCAACTTTAATGGGATCCCTATATTCATTGTCAATAGGTAAACGGTACAACCCCGTACATGACTGATAAAAATAATGGACTAAAGACTTCTTTCTCGTAATGTGAACAATAAGATGCAACAGTAATCGCATTACCATTATCAATCAATTACTTGGGCCAATTATGAAGCGTGACCTAAGAGTAATATGGCTTGTAATCGTACATATCTACTCTGAAATGGTTCCTACCTTTGGAGATCCAATACAGTACAGATATCAATAAATATTTCCAAGCATATATATTGCAATAAACTTTAATGTGCACAATACTGCAACATATAACATGAGATCCTATTACAAACTCTTCCATTGAAACTAACAATCCTCTAAATCAACTACACCCATATTGTGGTGTGTCCCTTCAAAACCTTAGGCAAAACCGCCTTTGTTAGAGGATCTGTTATTATAGAGTTTGTGCTGATGTGCTCTATACTTATCTCACCCATCTATATTCTTTCATTAACAAACAAATACTTTATGTCTATGTGTTTGGATTTAGACGATCTCTTATTGTTGTTAGATTACTGCATTGCAAAATTGTTATCGCAATATAACCTCATAAGACCATTTATCCCTTGTACAATGCGTACTTCGGTAACAAAATTTTGCAGCCACAATGCCTGGTTTGATGCCTCAAAGCATGCAACAAATTCTGCTCCCATGGTGGATGATGCAATAAGTGTTTGCTTTACACTTTTCCAGGATATTGCCTGGCGTGCTTTTTAATGTGTATGCATATCCACCAAAATTCGAGTCAGAATACTCAATGATCTCCAGTTTATCCGACTTCTGATATGTCAACATGTGCCCCTTTGTTCCTTGCCGATATCGGAGTACTCTTTTCGGTTATTAACATATCTCCCCAACATATTTACAGCAAAGACAATGTCCGGCCTAGTACAAACTTGAACATACATTAAACGCCCAACTGTTGAAGCATAATGGACGGTTTTCATTTCCTCAATCTCAAGTTTTATCTTAGGACATTGACTCATACTAAGTCTGTCACCCTTTGCTATAGGGATAAGTATGGGGTTTGCAGCCTACCAATTCGTAACGTTGTAACACAATTTTAATGTATGTCAGTTGTGATAATCCAAGAATACTACGAGAACGGTCTCGATGTATGTGGATTCCTAACACAAAACTAGCATCACCAAGATCCTTCATGTCAAACTTGTCTGGTAGAATTCTTTTGGTAGTGTATAACAATTCCTTATTGTTCGAGGCAAGCAATATGTCATCCATATATAATATAAGAAATATGAAATTACTTCCACTGAACATGTGATACACACAATCCTGAACTTCCACCGACTATCACCTAAATGAATTTGTGATACCATTGACGAGAGGCTTGTTTAAGCCCATAAATATATTTCTTAAGCCTGCAAACCAGATCTTTTAAGTTACTTTCTACAAAATATTCTGGTTGCACCATATAGATCGTTTCTTCAATATTATCATTGAGAAAAGCGGTCTTAACATCCATCTGATGAACCTCAAGGTCAAAATGTGCAACTAATTCTATGATTGTATAAAAGAAATCATTCATCGATACCGGAGTGAAGGTTTCATTAAAATAAACCCTTTCACGCTGAGTATAATCTTTCTCTACAAGACGTGTTTTATGTCTTTCCACATGACCCAAGGAATCGCGTTTGGTTTTGTAAACCCACTTACAACCAATTTCCTTTTCCCGTTAGGTAATGGGACAAGATCCCATACCGCATTGTCCTTTTCACAGCGTCAATCAACTTTTGAGATTCAGAGCTTACCATTGCTTGTTTGTAGGATGAGGGATCATCTACAGTTCCAGCACATAACTCATTATGCTCCTGAAGATATACTATAAATTCTGGACCTATAGTACTATGTTTTTCTCTCGTAGACCTTCTTAATGACATTATTTCCTCTTGTTGCACTTCTTGAGGAGGTAGAGTTTGATCATTATGAACGATTTCATTTTGATTCCCTTGTCGAAGATTATCTTGAGGTTTCTCTTGTTCTACCTGGACTATATTTGTATCCTGGTTAGAATCCTCAAGTGAAGCATCAATGTTAATTTGAGGCGAAATGATTGGCATTACAGCCCAATCTTCAAATATCTCAGTATCCCTATAAAAACCTTCATGAATCTTTATGGGTTCTTCCTCAAAATCAATATATGTTCCCTTATTCTTCCTTCAAAACTCAACATCCTCAGAAATTACATCTTAATATTTAAGCTGCCCTTCGATTAAGTGATTGGTAAACATGCTTTTTCATCGAAATACATAGAGTGTCCATCGTACCCAGACGACTTTTGAGATATACCGTAAACGGGCTTCGTGCATTTACCTAGTAAGAACTTGAGGTATGATACCAAAACTGATACAATGAAAATTAGAAGAGCAAAGGGTAAAGAAACTAGGATTTCAAAAGCACATAGTTCTCTTACACTCACAGTTTCTAACAAAAATAACTAATTTTCAATGAAGGTTTGGAACTTTTAAATAAGAATTGCATGGAACACTAATAAAAAAATAATAATAAATGTATCAAATTCAAATATACCAAACCCAAAACACTAATTAAAATATACTCATAAAATAAAATAAAAATATAAAAATATATTTAAATAGTTGAATAAATCTATCCGCTAGTCATTTCAATTATACTCCGTCCATCCCTTTCAAAAGTGATAGGGAGACTATATGTGTTCACATGGAATATTGAGTTTTTTTTATAAAAAAAAAATTATACTTGGAGCAGTTAATAATTCAATTTTCGACTAATATCTGTTTCCAAGGTTTGATTTTATTGAGATTTGTTAGATGCGACCAAAGTTTTGTATCAGTTAGATACGGGAAGGGTAATTGGATATAAGTAAGAACAAATCTCAACTAGTATGAGTCTTTTTTGCAAGTGGATCAAAAGGAAAACCGTGTGAGTCTTTAGAAAACAATATTATACAAGTGTCGAGATTGAATTGTTCATACTTATATACGGATGATGCGGAAGATGCGGTACCCATATTTCCAACAAATGGTATGAGATCTCCAAAACCAGACGAAACACGAAACTTTCGGATGTCGAATATGATGAACCAAGAGTCATGCTCAAGGAGAATGATTTCCCTATAGATCACTATTCTGACCTAGTTTGGACTGCTTGTGGCTTATCTAACAGTGCTGCGAGTCGATTGGAGTAACGCGAAGGAACATATAATGTGGTTTGATACGAGTGACCAACTAGATCCGCTGTAAAAGTCTATGGATGAGATAGGGAAACTTCAAACAACTTGATTAGAATGAACGAATAAAAATTAAATTGATAGCAAAATGATATTTGTTAAGGTGGCGACCAAAGTCCCACATCCCACATCTGTTAAAGATGGGAAAGATCAGTGGTATATAAGTAAGAACATACCTCAACTAGTATGAGACCTTTTGGTAGTGGACCAAATGCAAAGCCGTGAGGGCCTTCGGGTGCCAAAGCGGACAATATCATACTAGTGTTGAGATCGGTTGTGTTCTTACTTATATACGGAGGCGGAATATGCGGACCGAACCCCCGCATATTCCCAACACGTGGTATCAGAGCGTCAGGCCCAGACGGAACGCGATGGTGGTGAAATTCTCGGAGATCGAACATGACTAAGTTAGACGAGTATGGAACGTGATGGTGGTGAAATTCTCGGAGATCGAACATGACTAAGTTAGACGACATACTCAATGTGATCTGTTCTAAAGATCCTAGTTCAGAGTGCCAGTGGCTCATCAAGCAGTGTTACTTGATTGGAGTGGGGAGTGGCGCTAAGGAACAAAAGAGAGTGGTCTAATAGGAGGTGAACAGTAACATCCGTAGTGCCTCTATGGTCAGGTAGTCTCCAACCTGATTAGAGTGGGCGGATGAAAGTCAATTGAGAGGAGGCTAAGTGGTACTTTGTTCGAGAGGAGGATTTGTTAGGGTGGCGACCAAAGTCCCACATCCCACATCGGTTAAACATGGGAAAGATCAGTGGTATATAAGTAAGAGCATACCTCAACTAGTATGAGGCCAAATGCAAAACCGTGAGGGCTTTCGGGTGCCAAAGCAGACAATATCATACTAGTGTCGAAACCGATTGTGCTTACTTATATGCGGACCAGACCCCTAATTCACAACACCCATATCCCAAGAGTATTTTGTTCTACAACCAAAATTCCACTTTCCTTGACAAGAAAAGAATACGTCACAAAAGTAAAAGTGGATAAAATCACCCACTTTCCTAGACAAGAAAAGAATATGTCACAAAAGTAAAAGTGGATAAAAACAAAACTGCGTCACCCTTCAAATTCGGGCGACATCATTACTAGTGTGGGAATTGAGATGTTCCATATTCCAGCATGATTCAGAATAAATCGAAAAATTGGTGCCCAACGCTATTATTTGTATGTCAAGAGATCCAACGAGACTTTGTAGTTTTCATTTTTCGTTTTAGAGATTGGAAATTTTTTTGTTTCAAAGATAAGAAAACCTGGAGGTATTTTTCGATGTAGATACATACGTTTAATCTAGGGATTTATATGAGGTAGGTTATATATGTTTGAAATTTTGATATCCAGACTTCCAAAATTGAGATTCCGTTCGGAATAAAAAGATGATTATTGTTTATCGAAAAGGAGTGGGTTGACAGGGCAAAAGGATGCAGTTTTGACGGCAATGCATCAATTGTAGTATTACAAAGCAGCGTGAGGTCACCAGTAATTTCTTTATATTTTGTTCGCCGCGGTGAGCCTTTTGTACCCTTGCTAAACCTCTTCATGGATCGATAAAGCAAAAGAAGTCTAACACTGGAAAATTATGAAAAACTACAAAGAGTATGTGAGTGCAACTGAAAGAAGCTGTAAACTTTAGAGAAAATGGAAAAATAAGAAGCATAAACATATTATGACAAGGTTTATGCTGAATGGGAAAACTTTTACAAAGAAAAAAATAAAAGAATTACTGATGAGGTGGCACAGAAATTTAGAATTGATATCAAGAAGAAAGAATATAGGATTTTCAAAAGAATGGCTAATAAAATTGTGAAGAAACTTGAGTCTCAAGAAAACAGAAAATGAGTTCAAAAATAGGGAGACGATCACGCCACTATAGATTTGGGGAGGAGATACCTAAAAAGGAGGAACAATTGTGCGAGTTGTAGCCTGTGGGGGGAGACGAGGTCGAAATCAGGGGTGAGAAAGGGTTCGCCAGTTCTAAATATAGGAAATGAATTTAACCACACCTGCATAAGGTATATTTATAATCTTTTTTATGACTTTGTGTACTTCTATATAAAGTATTCTCCTCCTCAACCGAATACAAAACCTTTTCAATCATCTGTTAAAATGATAACTCCTTTCTTGATTTGTATCCTATTTTTTGGTTCCGCTTATGCTACTCTCCAAGATTTTTGCGTGGCCGACTTGAAAACACCGCAAGGTCCTACAGGCTACAGCTGCAAAGATCCAAACACTGTCACGGTAAAAGACTTTTCCTTTTCCGGTCTTCACATACCTGGTAACACGTCGAATCCAGTAAAGACGGCGGCAAAACCAGTGTTAGTTAATCAAATTCCAGGTCTGAACAATCTGGGTGTCTCTGTGGCTCGATATGACATGGATATCGGTGGGGTTGTGCCGATGCACACACACCCTCATGGTACCGAGTTCCAGGTATTGATAAAAGGCACACTTGTGGCTGGGTTTATCTCCAGTTCTAACAAAGTTTACATGAATACTTTTAAGGATGGAGATGCTTTTGTCGTTCCAAGAGGGTTAATGCATTTTGTTGTGAATGTTGGCAAAACTCCGGCATGGGGATTTGTTAGTTTCAGTAGTGAATCTCCCGGTACACAGACAGTCCCCACTGCTATGTTTGGAAATGATTTAACATCGCAATTGGTTGCGCAAACTAGTTTTCTTGATCCGGCTCTAGTAAAAAAGCTTAAAGGCCTTCTTGGAGGGACTAATTAAAGTTCTAAATTTAGTTTTTTTATTATTATTTGATAAAAGCAAATAAATATGAAAGTTAATCCAGTTATAGTTCTTTGTTTTAGTTTTGCATCTATGTCCTTAAACTAAGTTTTTGTAGAATTAGTAAAAGATGATCATTCACGTATCTTTCTGTCTACTGATTGACATTAAATTACAAAATCATATTTATCAGACTTCTAAATTTTTTCAAATAATCTTAATAGCAACTATGAATATGCTCAAATTATAGTATATAAAATATACACTCACAAAGTTATTCTCATTTCTCATACATAAATAGATGGTAAGTTGATTGACTAAAAAAAATAGATGGTAAAATCAATAGTAACTAAAGGTAACATCAGCCATACCTATCTAATAATGCACCACTTTTTATTTTTCCTTGAACTAAATATTCATAGTTATTAAATTTATTGCTGTATCGTTTTATCGATCAAAGTATTCCGGTATTAAGAGGAATGTGATTAATTTGTTCTATTTTTTATAAAGTTCTGAAATTCTTATTATTTTTACTAGTTTTGTTTTTAAGATAAAATAATATATGTAGGTGACAAAGTTATATTTGTAGTGATACGAATGGAACTTTGACTTCAAACGGCCCATTAATACAAGGAGTTTTATTAGATTTATTTTCTTTGGTCAATAAATACAATCAAGGGTGAAGCTATTTCCTCCATCATATTTTTTATTTCCTCCATATTTCAAAATGAGAAAAAAAATTATCATTTGCTTTTACTATCTTGTCCTCATTTTACCTTCTAATTTATAACTTGATGCCATTAACCATTATGAAACCCTTATATCAACAAACGCATGATTTAGCCAAATTAAATCCAACATATATGATTTAACTTCTAAAATTAAACCATAAAAACAAAAAAAAAACTTCAAATTTCTTAAAGATTACTCATGGAAGAGGAAAACACCCAAACTAAAGATTTAACACCGAAGAACATCACTCAATCAACCAACAATATAATTTAATCTTGTTTTTTAGTTTTACATTCATGTAACTTGAGAATCTCTGTTAAAAAAATATATTTTCGAAAATCCCGATTTGTGCAGGTTTTAGCCGAAAATAACTAATTTTGAGACAGCAGTTAGGAACAGGTGCTTTTTTTTTCAAGAAAAAAACACCTGATTCTGAGACGGCATCTCAGAATTAGGTGCGTTTTTTATATTAAAAACGCCGGATTCCGGAATTAGGTGCATTTCATATGTTTTAATAAACAATTGTGCATTTTTAAGTGTCGTTGTTTTTTAAAATAACGAATGATTTCTACCTTAGACGAATTCGAGAGAGACTGTCGTTTTTTTGTCAAGATTAAAAGAGAAATCGAGTAGTTGGCTATGGTTTGTTATTTTTCAAGATTAGAAGAGAAATCTTGAAGAGGATACCGTCTTTATAGTCTTTATAGTGGCTAGGCTAGGGGTAGGGTTTATGGGGGATTGATGTGAGAAGCTAATAGGACTGGTCGGTGTGTATAAGTTAATATGATGAAGATAGTTGGGATGGTGGTAGGAATCAATGAGTTTGAAATAAAAATAAAGAAAAGGGTAAATATGTTATTTTCTTTATGGAGGAAATAACAAAGTGGAGTTTCTTTTTATTTATGGGGTAAATAAAAAAATTGATGGAGGAAATAGCTTCACCCTACAATCAAATCAAGTTCAACGTTTGGTCTAAAACCCAATCAATAATGCCGTTATACCTACTTATGTTGAAGTAGTTAAGAGAGGAATGTGATAAATTTTTCTGAGTTGGCTTTGATACGTGATTTCCAACGTTTAGATTTGCTAGCCCAAGATGACGCAGTCGACCTGTAAACTAACCTCTTATTATAGACTTTAATATTTACAGTCCAATATAGTAAAACCCATTCTTTATTATTCTATTGTGTCCGGTACCATAACCCGATAAATTGATAATACAATTTATATATCTATTTATTCAAGTTTAAGTGTTGAGTTTTGGGTCCTTTTCATCACAGTGCCCACATTCAACCTGGTTACCACACTTAAGCCCATAACGCATTTTCACCCATAAGTCCAATCTAGTTAATTAAATAATTAACTCGATTATTTTTAATTTATACTTCCTTAAGACAATAACCGAATATGTTTATTTAGCATGTCGGTCCAAATTATTGTCAGTCCATAAATATATTCCAACAATCTCCCACTTGGACCACCATATCCTACTCAAGAATACATATTCAACTTTAATGGGATCCCTATATTCATTGTCAATAGGTAAACGGTACAACCCCGTACATGACTGATAAAAATAATGGACTAAAGACTTCTTTCTCGTAATGTGAACAATAAGATGCAACAGTAATCGCATTACCATTATCAATCAATTACTTGGGCCAATTATGAAGCGTGACCTAAGAGTAATATGGCTTGTAATCGTACATATCTACTCTGAAATGGTTCCTACCTTTGGAGATCCAATACAGTACAGATATCAATAAATATTTCCAAGCATATATATTGCAATAAACTTTAATGTGCACAATACTGCAACATATAACATGAGATCCTATTACAAACTCTTCCATTGAAACTAACAATCCTCTAAATCAACTACACCCATATTGTGGTGTGTCCCTTCAAAACCTTAGGCAAAACCGCCTTTGTTAGAGGATCTGTTATTATAGAGTTTGTGCTGATGTGCTCTATACTTATCTCACCCATCTATATTCTTTCATTAACAAACAAATACTTTATGTCTATGTGTTTGGATTTAGACGATCTCTTATTGTTGTTAGATTACTGCATTGCAAAATTGTTATCGCAATATAACCTCATAAGACCATTTATCCCTTGTACAATGCGTACTTCGGTAACAAAATTTTGCAGCCACAATGCCTGGTTTGATGCCTCAAAGCATGCAACAAATTCTGCTCCCATGGTGGATGATGCAATAAGTGTTTGCTTTACACTTTTCCAGGATATTGCCTGGCGTGCTTTTTAATGTGTATGCATATCCACCAAAATTCGAGTCAGAATACTCAATGATCTCCAGTTTATCCGACTTCTGATATGTCAACATGTGCCCCTTTGTTCCTTGCCGATATCGGAGTACTCTTTTCGGTTATTAACATATCTCCCCAACATATTTACAGCAAAGACAATGTCCGGCCTAGTACAAACTTGAACATACATTAAACGCCCAACTGTTGAAGCATAATGGACGGTTTTCATTTCCTCAATCTCAAGTTTTATCTTAGGACATTGACTCATACTAAGTCTGTCACCCTTTGCTATAGGGATAAGTATGGGGTTTGCAGCCTACCAATTCGTAACGTTGTAACACAATTTTAATGTATGTCAGTTGTGATAATCCAAGAATACTACGAGAACGGTCTCGATGTATGTGGATTCCTAACACAAAACTAGCATCACCAAGATCCTTCATGTCAAACTTGTCTGGTAGAATTCTTTTGGTAGTGTATAACAATTCCTTATTGTTCGAGGCAAGCAATATGTCATCCATATATAATATAAGAAATATGAAATTACTTCCACTGAACATGTGATACACACAATCCTGAACTTCCACCGACTATCACCTAAATGAATTTGTGATACCATTGACGAGAGGCTTGTTTAAGCCCATAAATATATTTCTTAAGCCTGCAAACCAGATCTTTTAAGTTACTTTCTACAAAATATTCTGGTTGCACCATATAGATCGTTTCTTCAATATTATCATTGAGAAAAGCGGTCTTAACATCCATCTGATGAACCTCAAGGTCAAAATGTGCAACTAATTCTATGATTGTATAAAAGAAATCATTCATCGATACCGGAGTGAAGGTTTCATTAAAATAAACCCTTTCACGCTGAGTATAATCTTTCTCTACAAGACGTGTTTTATGTCTTTCCACATGACCCAAGGAATCGCGTTTGGTTTTGTAAACCCACTTACAACCAATTTCCTTTTCCCGTTAGGTAATGGGACAAGATCCCATACCGCATTGTCCTTTTCACAGCGTCAATCAACTTTTGAGATTCAGAGCTTACCATTGCTTGTTTGTAGGATGAGGGATCATCTACAGTTCCAGCACATAACTCATTATGCTCCTGAAGATATACTATAAATTCTGGACCTATAGTACTATGTTTTTCTCTCGTAGACCTTCTTAATGACATTATTTCCTCTTGTTGCACTTCTTGAGGAGGTAGAGTTTGATCATTATGAACGATTTCATTTTGATTCCCTTGTCGAAGATTATCTTGAGGTTTCTCTTGTTCTACCTGGACTATATTTGTATCCTGGTTAGAATCCTCAAGTGAAGCATCAATGTTAATTTGAGGCGAAATGATTGGCATTACAGCCCAATCTTCAAATATCTCAGTATCCCTATAAAAACCTTCATGAATCTTTATGGGTTCTTCCTCAAAATCAATATATGTTCCCTTATTCTTCCTTCAAAACTCAACATCCTCAGAAATTACATCTTAATATTTAAGCTGCCCTTCGATTAAGTGATTGGTAAACATGCTTTTTCATCGAAATACATAGAGTGTCCATCGTACCCAGACGACTTTTGAGATATACCGTAAACGGGCTTCGTGCATTTACCTAGTAAGAACTTGAGGTATGATACCAAAACTGATACAATGAAAATTAGAAGAGCAAAGGGTAAAGAAACTAGGATTTCAAAAGCACATAGTTCTCTTACACTCACAGTTTCTAACAAAAATAACTAATTTTCAATGAAGGTTTGGAACTTTTAAATAAGAATTGCATGGAACACTAATAAAAAAATAATAATAAATGTATCAAATTCAAATATACCAAACCCAAAACACTAATTAAAATATACTCATAAAATAAAATAAAAATATAAAAATATATTTAAATAGTTGAATAAATCTATCCGCTAGTCATTTCAATTATACTCCGTCCATCCCTTTCAAAAGTGATAGGGAGACTATATGTGTTCACATGGAATATTGAGTTTTTTTTATAAAAAAAAAAATTATACTTGGAGCAGTTAATAATTCAATTTTCGACTAATATCTGTTTCCAAGGTTTGATTTTATTGAGATTTGTTAGATGCGACCAAAGTTTTGTATCAGTTAGATACGGGAAGGGTAATTGGATATAAGTAAGAACAAATCTCAACTAGTATGAGTCTTTTTTGCAAGTGGATCAAAAGGAAAACCGTGTGAGTCTTTAGAAAACAATATTATACAAGTGTCGAGATTGAATTGTTCATACTTATATACGGATGATGCGGAAGATGCGGTACCCATATTTCCAACAAATGGTATGAGATCTCCAAAACCAGACGAAACACGAAACTTTCGGATGTCGAATATGATGAACCAAGAGTCATGCTCAAGGAGAATGATTTCCCTATAGATCACTATTCTGACCTAGTTTGGACTGCTTGTGGCTTATCTAACAGTGCTGCGAGTCGATTGGAGTAACGCGAAGGAACATATAATGTGGTTTGATACGAGTGACCAACTAGATCCGCTGTAAAAGTCTATGGATGAGATAGGGAAACTTCAAACAACTTGATTAGAATGAACGAATAAAAATTAAATTGATAGCAAAATGATATTTGTTAAGGTGGCGACCAAAGTCCCACATCCCACATCTGTTAAAGATGGGAAAGATCAGTGGTATATAAGTAAGAACATACCTCAACTAGTATGAGACCTTTTGGTAGTGGACCAAATGCAAAGCCGTGAGGGCCTTCGGGTGCCAAAGCGGACAATATCATACTAGTGTTGAGATCGGTTGTGTTCTTACTTATATACGGAGGCGGAATATGCGGACCGAACCCCCGCATATTCCCAACACGTGGTATCAGAGCGTCAGGCCCAGACGGAACGCGATGGTGGTGAAATTCTCGGAGATCGAACATGACTAAGTTAGACGAGTATGGAACGTGATGGTGGTGAAATTCTCGGAGATCGAACATGACTAAGTTAGACGACATACTCAATGTGATCTGTTCTAAAGATCCTAGTTCAGAGTGCCAGTGGCTCATCAAGCAGTGTTACTTGATTGGAGTGGGGAGTGGCGCTAAGGAACAAAAGAGAGTGGTCTAATAGGAGGTGAACAGTAACATCCGTAGTGCCTCTATGGTCAGGTAGTCTCCAACCTGATTAGAGTGGGCGGATGAAAGTCAATTGAGAGGAGGCTAAGTGGTACTTTGTTCGAGAGGAGGATTTGTTAGGGTGGCGACCAAAGTCCCACATCCCACATCGGTTAAACATGGGAAAGATCAGTGGTATATAAGTAAGAGCATACCTCAACTAGTATGAGGCCAAATGCAAAACCGTGAGGGCTTTCGGGTGCCAAAGCAGACAATATCATACTAGTGTCGAAACCGATTGTGCTTACTTATATGCGGACCAGACCCCTAATTCACAACACCCATATCCCAAGAGTATTTTGTTCTACAACCAAAATTCCACTTTCCTTGACAAGAAAAGAATACGTCACAAAAGTAAAAGTGGATAAAATCACCCACTTTCCTAGACAAGAAAAGAATATGTCACAAAAGTAAAAGTGGATAAAAACAAAACTGCGTCACCCTTCAAATTCGGGCGACATCATTACTAGTGTGGGAATTGAGATGTTCCATATTCCAGCATGATTCAGAATAAATCGAAAAATTGGTGCCCAACGCTATTATTTGTATGTCAAGAGATCCAACGAGACTTTGTAGTTTTCATTTTTCGTTTTAGAGATTGGAAATTTTTTTGTTTCAAAGATAAGAAAACCTGGAGGTATTTTTCGATGTAGATACATACGTTTAATCTAGGGATTTATATGAGGTAGGTTATATATGTTTGAAATTTTGATATCCAGACTTCCAAAATTGAGATTCCGTTCGGAATAAAAAGATGATTATTGTTTATCGAAAAGGAGTGGGTTGACAGGGCAAAAGGATGCAGTTTTGACGGCAATGCATCAATTGTAGTATTACAAAGCAGCGTGAGGTCACCAGTAATTTCTTTATATTTTGTTCGCCGCGGTGAGCCTTTTGTACCCTTGCTAAACCTCTTCATGGATCGATAAAGCAAAAGAAGTCTAACACTGGAAAATTATGAAAAACTACAAAGAGTATGTGAGTGCAACTGAAAGAAGCTGTAAACTTTAGAGAAAATGGAAAAATAAGAAGCATAAACATATTATGACAAGGTTTATGCTGAATGGGAAAACTTTTACAAAGAAAAAAATAAAAGAATTACTGATGAGGTGGCACAGAAATTTAGAATTGATATCAAGAAGAAAGAATATAGGATTTTCAAAAGAATGGCTAATAAAATTGTGAAGAAACTTGAGTCTCAAGAAAACAGAAAATGAGTTCAAAAATAGGGAGACGATCACGCCACTATAGATTTGGGGAGGAGATACCTAAAAAGGAGGAACAATTGTGCGAGTTGTAGCCTGTGGGGGGAGACGAGGTCGAAATCAGGGGTGAGAAAGGGTTCGCCAGTTCTAAATATAGGAAATGAATTTAACCACACCTGCATAAGGTATATTTATAATCTTTTTTATGACTTTGTGTACTTCTATATAAAGTATTCTCCTCCTCAACCGAATACAAAACCTTTTCAATCATCTGTTAAAATGATAACTCCTTTCTTGATTTGTATCCTATTTTTTGGTTCCGGTTATGCTACTATCCAAGATTTTTGCGTTGCCGACTTGAAAACACCGCAAGGTCCTACAGGCTACAGCTGCAAAGATCCAAACACTGTCACGGTAAAAGACTTTTCCTTCTCCGGTCTTCACATACCTGGTAACACGTCGAATCCAGTAAAGACGGCGGCAAAACCAGTGTTAGTTAATCAAATTCCAGGTCTGAACAATCTGGGTGTCTCTGTGGCTCGATATGACATGGATATCGGTGGGGTTGTGCCGATGCACACACACCCTCATGGTACCGAGTTCCAGGTATTGATAAAAGGCACACTTGTGGCTGGGTTTATCTCCAGTTCTAACAAAGTTTACATGAATACTTTTAAGGATGGAGATGCTTTTGTCGTTCCAAGAGGGTTAATGCATTTTGTTGTGAATGTTGGCAAAACTCCGGCATGGGGATTTGTTAGTTTCAGTAGTGAATCTCCCGGTACACAGACAGTCCCCACTGCTATGTTTGGAAATGATTTAACATCGCAATTGGTTGCGCAAACTAGTTTTCTTGATCCGGCTCTAGTAAAAAAGCTTAAAGGCCTTCTTGGAGGGACTAATTAAAGTTCTAAATTTAGTTTTTTTATTATTATTTGATAAAAGCAAATAAATATGAAAGTTAATCCAGTTATAGTTCTTTGTTTTAGTTTTGCATCTATGTCCTTAAACTAAGTTTTTGTAGAATTAGTAAAAGATGATCATTCACGTATCTTTATGTCTACTGATTGACATTAAATTACAAAATCATATTTATCAGACTTCTAAATTTTTTCAAATAATTTTAATAGCAACTATGAATATGCTAAAATTATAGTATATAAAATATTCACTCACAAAGTTATTCTCATTTCTCATACATAAATAGATGGTAAATTGATTGACTAAAAAAAATAGATGGTAAATTGATTTTTTTAAATAATAATGGAACATATGTCAAAATCATAATACTTCTTTTATAGTACAAATTAAAGGCTCTAAACAATAGTAAATAAAGGTAACATCAGTCATACCTATCTAATAATACACCACTTTTTATTTTTCCTTGAACAAAATATTCATAGTTATTAAATTTATTGCTGTATCGTTTTATCGATCAAAGTATTCCAGTATTAAGAGGAATGTGATTAATTTGTTCTATTTTTTATAAAGTACTGAAATTCATATTATTTTTACTAGTTTTGTTTTTCAGATAAAATAATATATGTAGGTCACAAAGTTATATTTGTAGTGATACGAATGGAATTTGACTTCAAATAACCCATTAATACAAAGAGTTTTATTAGATTTATTTTCTTTAGTCAATAAATACAATCAAATCAAGTTCAACGTTTGGTCTAAAACCTAATCAATAATGCCGTTATACCTACTTATGTTGAACTAGTTGAGACTGGAATGTGATAATTTTTTTGAGTCGGCTTTGATACGTCATTTCGAACGTTTAGATTTGCTGGCCCAAGATGATGCAGTCGACCTGTAAACTAGCCCACTGTTTCATCGATAGAGTTAATTCAAATCTAATGGTATCCAATTTTATATATTATTCAAAATCGCATCAAATAATATATAAAAACTCGCGGAAAAATAATTAAACCCTTTTCAAGATTCACCTAAAGAATAAACAGAAAATTAAAAACATTTACGGGTTTGTCTGCTGTTGCTTTACATTCTTCAACGATTCCGCGTTCTCGAGCGATTCTGTTTATTAAATTGCGAAACCTGCAGAATCAAATTAGAGAAGATGGAAAAGATTTCCGGACATTCAAGAAAGCGGCCGTATTTCTGATTATAGTTTAGGATGATGAAATTCCTAAACCTAACCCCTTATTATAGACTTTAATATGTAAAGCCCAATATTGTAAAACTCATCCTTTATTACTCCATTGTGTCCGGTACCATAACCCGATAAATTGATAATACAATTTATATCCATATTTATTAAATCAGGCTTAAGTGTTGAGTTTTGGGTCTTCTTCATCACAGTGCCCGCATTCAACCTAGTTACCACACTTGAGCCCATAACGCAATTTCACCCATAAGTCCAATATAGTTAATTAAATAATTAACTCGATTACTTTTAATTTAGACTTCCTTAACACAATAACTGAATATGTTTATTTAGCATGTCGGTCCAAATTATTGTCAGTCCATAAATATATTAAATAAATATATTCCAACAATCTCCCACTTGGACCACCATATGCTACTCATAAATACATATTCAACTTTAATGGGATCCTTATATCATTGTCAATAGGTAAACGGTACAACCCCGTACATCACTGATAACAATAATGGACTAAAGACTTCTTTCTCGTAATGTGAACAATAAGATGCAACAGTAATTGCATTACCATTATCAATCAATTACTTGGGCCAATTATGGAGGGTGACCTAAGAGTAATATGGCTTGTAATCGTACATATCTACTCTGAAATAGTTCCTACCTTTGTAGATCCAATACAGTACAGATATCAATAAATATTTCCAAGCATATATATATATATATATATTGCAATAAACTTTAATGTGCACAATACTGCAACATATAACATAAGATCCTATTACAAACTCTTCCACTGAAACTAACAATCTTCTAAATCAACTACACTCATACTGTGGTGTGTCCCTTGAAAACCTTAGGCAAAACCGCATTTGTTAGGGGATCTGCTATCATGGAGTTTGTGCCGATATGCTCTATACTTATCTGACCAATCTATACTCTTTCTTTAACAGACAAAAACTTTATGTCTATATGTTTGGATTTAAACGATCTCTTGTTGTTGTTAGATTACTGCACTGCGAAATTGTTATCGCAATATAACCTCATGAGACCTTCTATCCCTTGTACAATGCGTAATCCAGTAACAAAATTCTGCAGCCACATTGCATGGTTTGATGCCTCAAAGCATGCAACAAATTCTGCTGCCATGGTGGACGATGTAATAAGTGTTTGCTTTACACTTTTCCAGGTTATTTCCTGACGTGCTTTTTAATGTGTATGTGCATCCACCAAAATCCGAGTCGTAATACTCAATGATCTCCAGTTTATCCGACTTCTGATATGTCAACATGTGCCCCTTTGTTCCTTGCAGATATCGGAGTACTCTTTTAAATGCTTCCACTGATCCATTCCTCGATTACTAACATATCTCCCCAACATATTTACAGCAAAGACAATGTCCGGCCTAATACAAACTTGAACATACATTAAACGCCCAACTGCTGAAGCATAATGGATCGTTTTTATTTCCTCAATCTCAAGTTTTGTCTTAGGACATTGACTCATACTAAGTCTATCACCCTTTGCTATAGGGATAACTAGGGTTTTGCAATACACCTATCCGTAACGTTGTAACATAATTTTAATGTATGTCATTTGTGATAATCCAAGAATACCACGAGAACGGCCTCAATGTATGTGAATTCCTAACACAAAACTAGCATCACCAAGATCTTTCGTATCAAACTTGTCTGGTAGAAATCTTTTTATAGTGTATAAATATTCCTTATTGTTCGAGGCAAGAAATATGTCATCCACATATAATATAAGAAATATGAAATTACTTGCACTGAACATGTGATAAACACAATCCTGAACTTCCACCGACTATCAGCTAAAGGAATTTGTGATATCATTGATGAGAGGCTTGTTTAAGCCCATAAATATATTTCTTTAGCCTGCAAACCAGATCTTTTAAGTTACTTTCTATAAAATATTCTGGTTGCACCATATAGATCGTTTGTTCAATATTACCATTGAGAAAAGCGGTCTTAACATCCATCTGATGAAAGCTCAAGGTCAAAATGTGCAACTAATTCTATGATTTTTCTAAAGGAATCCTTCATCGATACCGGAGTGAAGGTTTCTTTAAAATAAACCCTTTCACGCTGAGTATAACCTTTCGCTACAAGACGTGTTTTATGTCTTTCCACATTACCCAAGGAATCGCGATTAGTTTTGTAAACCTATTTACAACCAATTTCCTTTTTTCCTTTAGGTAATGGGATAAGATTCCATACCGCATTATCCTTTTTCATAGCGTCAATCAAATTTTGAGATTCAGAGCTTGTTATGGCCTGTTTGTAGGATGAGGGATCATCTACAGTTCCAGCACATAACTCATTATGCTCATAAAGATATACTATAAATTCTGGACCTATAGTACTATTTTTTTCTCTCGTGGACCTTCTTAATGACACTATTTCCTCTTGTTGTACTTCTTGAGGAGGTAGAGTTTGATCATTATGAACGATGTCATTTTTATTCCCTTGTGGAAGATTATCTTGAGTTTTCTCTTGTTCTACCTGAACCATATTTGTATCCTGGTTAGAATCCTCAAGTGGATCATCAGTCTTAATTTGAGGATTACCTTGTTCCAATGGGACCGAAATGATTGGCATTACAGCCTAATCTTCAAATATCTCAGTATCCCTATTAAAACCTTCATGAATCTTTATGGATACTTCCTCAAAATTAATATATGTTACCTTATTCTTCCTCCAAAACTCAACATCCTCTAGAAACTTGGTCGTGCATGTCTCAAATATTGTACCGGTGAGAGAATCATAAAACTTTAACCCTCTGGAATATTCGGAATAACCTATAAAGAAACAACTAACTGTTTTTAGGTCCAGTTTATTTTCTTGAGATTTGTAAGGCCTCGACTCAGCTGGACAACCACACACATACAGATGCTTTAAATTAGGTCTACGCCCGTTCCAAAGCTCATATAGAGTCCTAACAGTAGCCTTTGTGCGTACTCGATTGAGTATATAAGTGGCACATTTGATGGCTTCCCCCTAGAGAGATAATGGTAGAGATGAGTGACTTATCATGCTTCTAACCATATCTTTTAGTGTTCGGTTCCATCTTTCATATACATCATTCGTGCGAGGTGAACCAGGCATAGTGTATTGAGGGACTATTCCACACTTCTCTAGGTACTGTGCAAAGGCGCCTGGATGTTGTTTACCCGATCCGTCATATCTACCATAGTATTCGCCCACTATGGTCAGATTTAATGGTCTTAATGCTTTTACCAAGTTTTTTCTTAACCTCGGTCTTAAAATCTATGAACTTGTCCAAGACCTCATACTTTTCATGAAGAAGATAAAGGTAACTGAAACAAGAGTAGTCGTCGATGAATGATATAAAATATCGCTGCCCGTTCCATGAACTCTACGACTTTTTTTTGCTTTATATACTCCTAACTTTTTAACTTTGGTTTGTTTCCCTTTGATAGACTCGACACATATACCGAAGTTAGCGTAATCAAGAAGGCCTAATAAACCTTGAGCAACAAGCTTGTCCATCCTAACTTTGAATATGTGACATAACCGTGTATGTCACAGTTTAGAAGATTTTTTAGATTTAGTAATGTTGTTTGGTGTACGTTGTGTATTCATAAAAATGTTATGATTATTAATAGTGTTCAACAAATACAAATTATCCTCTTTAATTAAATTTTCATTTCTTATAATCATATTATTTAGAGAGAGTGTTAAATAATATTTCCCATCGGACAAGAGTAACCTTACACATCTAAAACCGGAAAAGAAATTAAGTTCCTCATAAATTTGGGAACATACATTACATCCTCTAAAACTAATACATGTACAGTATAAAGTTTTAAGAAAAATCACAAATAGCTAAAACATCACACGAGCTCCCGTCTCCCGTGAAAATAGATCTTTCATCCTCACTAAACATCCCGCTCTTTGACGTTCCCTGCAAAGAAACACAAACATGATTTGTTGCAGCCGAATCAACCCACCAAGTATTTTTTTTCACAAAAACTATATTACTTTCGGAAACAACCAACGATGTGGGATTATGTTTTCTTATCATATAAGCCCCGATTTTCTCATAATCCTTCTTTATATGTCCTTTCTCTTTGTAGAAAAAACATCGACCTACAATCGATTCCTCAGCCTTTTTCTTCTTTACCGGACCTTGACTTGGTCCTTTTCCATATGCCTTCCGCTTAGGTCCTCTCTTATTTGCAGATGTAATCACATTAGCCTAGTGAGCTGTGCTTTTAAGTCTTTCCTACTCATGTGCGACGTGGGAAATCAACTTATTGATATTCCACTTTTCTCGCATGCAGTTATAGATGGACTGAAAATACTTAAACCGGTCTGGCAGCGAATGTAATGTGGATCCCACTATGCATTCCTCAGGTAAGTCTAAACCGATTGCCTTTAACGTTTGTCCAATCATCGACATTCCCAGAATGTGCTCCTGGATTTTACCTTTGCCATTATACTTTTTGGTAGCTAGCTCGATGAGCAAACGCTGCTTCTCTACCTTATCATTTTTGGAAAAGGTTTACTCAACCTCCGTGAGAAATACCGAGGCAGTGGTAACACATTTAGGGACAGCCCCACAGAATGCTACTGGTATCCGTTGTAACAAGAGCGTTATGCATAACTTATTGCACCTATCCCCGTGTAACAAGAGCGTCATGCATAACTTATTTGCAGCTGCTGCAGGTCTTGGGTGTCCAACCTGCACCAATGCTACCGCTATTGTAGGTTTTGGGCGTGTTCACCATGATTCTGCTGCCACTACTTGTTGCGGTAAAAACGTTGTTGCTGCAACAATTCTTTTTGTGAATCCTCGTTGGTGACAATGATCATCACAGCGTCCAAAATTTGTTGGCCATGATGAGAACCATTGGACAGATTTTGTTCAACGTTAACATTAGGGGTTAAGCCATCGATGAGCCACTGTCCCAATAGTTCTGATTTTATTCGTTATATTAGGGTTGATTTGATGCTAATTTTGGGAGAAAAAATTTCAGACATCAATAAACCATAATTTAATGAGGAAAAAAATCCCAAATTATAAAAATTGTAATTTATTATATAAATAAATCACATGACATAATTTTCATACAATTCGTAAATCCATGCCCTAACAAGCTCAATCAACGCATAATCCCAATGGCATGGATTCTTTACGATGAAGAAAAACATGCATCTTCATCTATCAATACACAGTTTGATTATTCTACCGAATCCAAAAAAGGTTAAAATGGCTTTGATACCATATGTTCGAAATCGCACCAAATAATATATAACAAATTGCGGAAAAATAGTTAAACCATTTTCTAGATTTACCAAGAGAATAAACAGAAAACCAAGAACACTTACGGGTTTTCCTGCTGCTATCCATTTAATATTCTCTTTTGCTCATATGCGTTCTTCAGTGATTTTGTGTTCTCCGTCGATTCGATTTATGAAATTGAGAAACATGTAGAATCAAATTAGATACTAAGAAAAAGGTGTCCATACACTCAAGGAAGCAGCCGCAGTTCTGATTAGAGTTTTAGATAATGAAATTTGTCAACCTAGTCCCTTATTTATAGACTTTATAATGTAAAGTCCAACCTTATAAAGCCCGATCTTTATTACTTCCTTGTGTCCGAGACCATAACCTGATAAATTGATAATTCAATTTATATCTCTGATTTATTAATTTAGTCTTAAGTGTTGAGATTTGGGCCCTCTTCATCATAGTGCCCAAATTCAACCCGGTTACCCTCTTTATTTTTGTGCGGGGGTCCGCGTAGGATCGTGATTTATTAGAAGAGAAACAGTAATGGTTTGGTATTGTCGAGTCGTATGTAGAAAACAATTTTTAGATTTTGGGTAATTTTTGAATTCTTGTAAACAAATTCTTATTGAAATATTTTTGGGTTCTCCAAAATATTCAATTGGATATAATCAGAGATATTCGATTTGAACAGAGAGTATGATATCGATGTGTTTTGTTTTTAATAAGACGAGCAAGAGGCTACGCCCCTTGACCCTGTTAATCATGATATAATCTAGCAAGCATGCACTCCGCAATATAAGACTTGTTTGATAATGTATCTCGATTAAATTGGTCGACTAGTCCATCGAATTACACCAAAATATCTAATAATATGCCCCCATTTTAGCGTAATGCATGATCAACTAAACACAATCACAACAATTAACAAATTTATGCATAAATGAAATATCGTAACTACTGAATTTCACATTAGTATATTACACATTCCAAATATTCGAATATCAGGGTATCATTAAGGATTGAACCTTTACTATTCATAATGAATACATGAAAATAATATACACATAAATTTACATTCTCACATGTTCTTGTTTGACACTTTTTTTACTAGCCTTGTGTCTTTATCCTTCTTAAGCATATCAAAGCCAAGTCCTAGCTTCTTGAATCGACTAAACTTCATGCTCAAATAGGAAGTTATTTTTCTATTGCACCTGCATATGAAATTTTCAAAATGAACTATTAAGAAGATACTCTTTAACCTTCATAAATTAAAGGTCTAAACACATACCTTAGGATGATATGCAAATGTGTTCCAATCTCTAGATGTTAAGCTTTCTACATTGAATTCAGCACCTAATATCATATTAGATAGGAATTGGGTATCTCATCCTTCTAGCCAATTTTGTGTACAAGATCTCTACTTAACCCTTTGGTTAAATGATCAGCTAAATTATATTGAGTTCTCACAAAATCTACTGAAATAACATAATGCGTGATGCGCTCACGAATCACACTGTGTCTAACACCTAAGTGTATAAACCTACCTTTGTAAACTTGTATATAGACATTGGCCAAGGCAGCTTCACTATCACATCTGTTAGATATAGGTAATATCGGTTTGGGTCACAACGAAATTTGGTACATTAAATTTTTAGCCACTCGGTTTCTTTACTCGCTACTGCTAATACCACAAACTTTGATTCCATTGTTGAATCAATAATACAAGTTTTTTTTTTTAGATTCCCAAGAGATAACACCTCTCCCAAGAAGGAATACACATCTACTTGTCGAAGAATGATATTCGATATTGGAAATTTAACTCGCGTCTGAATATCCTTCAAGTACAGAAGGAAATCAAGTATAAGTTAAACCACAATCCATGGTTCATTTCAAATACTTGAATGCTAAATTTAAAGCTTGCCAATAATATGAACTTGGATTGCTAGTATACCTAGTAAGTTTTCTAACAGCAAATGAAATATCTATCCTACTGCTAGTCATTGCATGCATAAGACACCTGTTAGCTCTTGAGTATTCAAGTTGAGATATAGGAACACCTTTATTCGGTAGAAGCTTGAGACTACGATCTATAGGTGAGCTTACCGGAGAATAATATTTAAAATTAAACTTATTCAATATCTTCTCAATATAGTGAGATTGAGAAATCGATATACTATTGTTCTTTCTTTTGATTTTTATACCAAGAATCATTTCAGCTTCCTCGAAAACCTTCATCTCAAAATTAGATGATAAGAATTTCTTTGTTTCATCAACTACATATAGACAAATCATAACTCCTTTACTAGAATTATCAAATTTGCTATATACACACTTGTCTACTTGGTTAAGAATAAATTCATTAGACAATATCACATTATCAAACAAATTATGCCAATCTTTAGGTGCTTCTTTCAAACCATACAAAGACTTTTTCAACTTGCAGACCTTATTTTCACAACCAGGCATGACAAACCCTTCCGGTTGTTTCATATAAATCTCCTCATCCAAATCATCATTCAAGAATGCATTTTTAACATCCTTTTGATGAATTACAAGATTGTATACAGATGCAAGTGCAATAAAAAATCTAATAGAGGAAATCCTAGCAACTGGAGCATAAGTATCAAAGAAGTCAATTCATTCTCTTTGTCTAAATCCCTGGATAACCAATCTAGCTTTATACCTTTCAATGGTACCATCTACTTTCATTTTTCGTTTAAAGATCCATCTATTTCCCAATGATTTGCAACCATGAAGTAAATCAGCCAACTCTCATGTATTATTATGCATGATAGACTTTATCTCACCTTGGATAAATTCTTTCCAAAATACAGCATCCCTTGATGTCATACCATCACTAAAGTCCTTGGATCATCTTCAATAACAAAACAATATGGACATTTGTAGTCAATCTTATCTCTTGACCTTTCAAATAAATAAAGTTGAAAATCATATCCGAATCACTTAGCTTTTCTAGCTCTAGTACTTCTCCTTGGTTGAGAAGGTCTAGGTATAGAGGTAAATCTTTCTTCATCAAATATTGCATCTCTTTACTCGATAACAGTGTTCACCGACACATAGTCGTTAGATTTTAACACATAGAACCTTTACGCAACGGAATGCTCAGCATATCCAACGAGGATACAATCTAAACCTCTTTCACCCAAATTTTTCCTTTTGGGTTCCGTGAGTCTTACAAGTTCTTTAAAACCACGAACTCTCAAATAATTCAGTGTTGGAGGCTTCTTAAACCAAAGCTCATATGGGGTCATCTTATTCCTTTTAGTAGGAATACGATTCAATAAATAACAGGTTGTTAGCATAGCTTCACCCTAAAATCCTTCACTCAAACCCGAATAGGACAACATGGAATTAACCATTTATTTCAAAGTTCTATGTTTCCTCTCAGTTATACTATTTTGTTATGGTGTATAAGGAACTGTGCTTTGATGAATTATACCAGTAGACTAAAAATATATAGGATTATAATATTCACCTCCTCTATCCGCACATAGATGTTTAATCAAATCATTCTTATGTAGCTCTACTTCTTCCTTATATATTTTAGACTTATCAAGAGCTTCATTTTTAGCATGCAACAAATAAATGTAGTAATATCTAGATGCATCATAAATAAAAGTAATAATATACTTTTTATTTCTTAACAAATGTGTAGCATGGAAATCACTAGATCATTATGCACTAGTTCCAATGTTTTAGCAACTCGTTTAACATTATTGAAAGGTTTTCTAGTTATCTTAGTTAGCATGCAAGTTTAGCAATTTTCATTGTTTGCATCAACAAAATGAATAAGGCTTATTTTCGACCTGTCTTTTATTCTTCTATAATGAACATGTCCTAATCTAGCATGTCGTAATTCTGTTTTATTCAAATTTCTACACATACTAGTAGAATTCATACAAACAGAATCATTTAGGAATGAAACATTAATATTTAACAACCATTACACAAATATTTGAATCCCATAAATACACCATGTTTTGACAATACATATTTTCCACTTTCGTACACTTGTTTGAGACTACAATTGTTTAAAACAACACTAGACAATAGATTCTTTTGAATCCCAGAAACATATAACACATTGTTTAATAATATGTATTTTCCAGAAGTAAATAGTAATTTAACATTTCCTAGTCCTTTAATTGGTTCGGTTGCAACGATTCCTATCTTAAGTGAAGATTCATCTTCAATCGATTGAAATTTATTGAAACATCGAAGATCCTTACATACATGACTTGTTGCTCCCGAATCAATCCACCAAGCAACATCGTCATCCGGCACATAAAATGCCTCAGTTATTAGAGATATATAATTCTAACCAGAATTAAAATTCTGACATCAAATATGACGTTGTTGCTTTTCGGGATCCTTGGACCAGAATTGTTTCCACTTGCATCAGCATTGTTCCCACTTGCACCAGCATTTTTTTTGCCTTTTCCCACTCGACAATCCCTCCTAAAGTGACCAGGTTTGCCATATTTCTAGTTAGTCATTTTAGGCTTTTTGCTGGAAAAATTGTTGTTTTTGTTGTTGTCTTTAAACTTTCTTTTCTTCCCCTTATCTGTATTTCCATTCTTAAAGAATCCGCTGCTTTCATTCATGTTTATAGATAAGTTTCCCACTTGGTTTTTACCCTTAGGATTACTAATTTCATCTTGAGTCCTAAGTTACTCTTCAATTTTAAAAGGATTACCAAGTTCAACTAAAGTTATTTCTTCCTTGTTGTATTTCAGTGTGTGTTTAAAATCCTTCAATGAATGAGGCAAGTTGTCAATAACAGAAGACACCAAAATACATTCGTCAATTTTCATATTGTGTTGAACGAACTGACCCAGAATTCTTAGTTGTTCATTATATTGTTCCATTACAGGTCTAGATTCAACCATTTTGTAATTTATGAAATTACTAACCAGGAACTTCCTACTATAAGCATATTCTGCCATGTGTTTCGATTAAATAGAATTCCATAACTCTTTTGCAGATTCGAAATTTTGGTATACATCACACGAAGTATCAGATATACCGTTTAATATGTGTTTGCGCCAAATGTAGTCATAATTCTCCCATTTTATGCGCCTCCTTGTTTGTTCTAGCATTTCATTCTCCATGATCTCGGGACAGGGGGTACTCAGGACATAAACAACCTTGAAGGTAATCAACAAAAAATGCATCTTTTTCTGCCAGGGTATGAAATTATGTCCTTCGAACTTGTTAAGTTTAGTGAATTTGCTCGTCATCTCTGTCTTCATGAACAAGACCAA
This sequence comes from Limnanthes douglasii subsp. nivea, assembly GCA_036936605.1. Classification (NCBI taxonomy): domain Eukaryota; kingdom Viridiplantae; phylum Streptophyta; class Magnoliopsida; order Brassicales; family Limnanthaceae; genus Limnanthes; species Limnanthes douglasii. The sequence goes on from JAUPFV010000003.1 coordinate 290,441,861, forward strand.
AATATTTCAATAATTTGTAGAAAACACAGTTTAGATTCCGAATAATCTCTAAAGTTTTGTAAAGAATTTCTTATTAAAATATTTGTGGGGTTCTCCAAAAAATTTAATTGGATAAAATCAGAGATATTCGATTTGAACAGAGAGTATGAAATTGATGTGTTTTATTTTTCAACATAATCCACTCTTAAATCGATTCGACCAACAAAATCAGTTAAGCAGTTAAGGTAGTTAAGGTATTTAACAAGAATTACATTAAAATGGTTAATGTATACCCCCCCCCTTCCGTTGGTTACCTTTTACAAAAACTGATTCCGTAGGAGCCGTATAACCCCATCCACTGTAGGTCTTAAAAGTCCATGAGATAAAACAATAGATGTTTATAACAAATATATATATATATATATATACTAAGATAAACAGTAAGTGTGGAAATGTTACTTTCATTTCATCTTCAAACATCAATGCACGGTGTTTTATATAGAGAATAAAAATAACGGTTTGATCTTATCTTACTAACTACCTTAATAACTGATATATTAACACTTATTAAAGTTCAATGTTTATCTAACATTCTCCCCTTAAATAATGAACTGGATTGGTGTTGTCTTCGTGTTTTGCATCCATCTGTAAAATTAATTCTTTTGGTGGTGGTTTGTTAGGGCGTATTCTTTCCATAGGTGGACCATTACGTCTGTTACATTTTGTCTTTCTATTTTTCCTGATCTTACTCTTTTTTCTGAAGACTTCTTGAAGACCTTGTTCGCTTATCCTCTGGTGGATTGCCTCTTGAACGGTCTGCTTTCAGAGCCGTCTTTATTGTTGCGTCAATCTATTTTCTGCCACATTATTACTTTGTGTTGTGTAACATTTATTCTACTCCGCCTGTGTAATCTCTTGAATTTTCGTTTCAACACCTGTACGCGTATCATTTTGATGTGATCTTCACTAACCCAAATCTCCATGAGTGAGTTCCAAGCCTTCTTTGCTATCTACTTATGCGCGATTACCATAATCACGTCATCTAGCACTACTTGAGAAGTGGTTCACATGTCGCCTTGATCTTTATTATCGTCTGTGTCTTCGTCTTCAATCATTAACCATACTCCTAACGAACGCAATTTTACTTCATCTTGACATCCCATATGTCGTAGTTCATTTCGCTTAACGTTGGATATTGGATCGGGATTCAGAATCCTCTTGCCTTCGATTTGATGACTGCAACTGCCTTCGATTGATCTCCTTATATGTGAGCCATTACTTTGACAACAGAGGCTCTGATACCAAATGTAGGTTTTTTCAAGTCTCTGAGATAAAACAATAGATGCGGATAACAAATATATATATATTGAGATAAATAACAAGTGTGGAAATGTTACTTTCATTTCATCTTCAAACATCAATACACGGTCTCTTATATAAAGAAGAAAATAAAGGTTTGATCTTATCTTACTAACTACCTTTATAACTGATATATTAACAGGTGTTCAAGTTCAATGTTTATCTAACATCCACTAGGGATAGTAACTAATCACTTCGATCTTTTATTTCAAAAGTATAAGAAATTGTTTTCAATAGAAAAGAAAATGACTGGAAAGAGCTATATAAGCATGCGGGCTTTAGAAATGTTAGAGAGTAAATTCAGTTAATGTTATACTGTAAAAACTTGGTTAAATCCAATTTATAGGACATTGAGATATGATTATACACAGAAGGGAATAAAAAGGACATGATTACTGACGTAGACAAGATGCAAGCAGCCATATGAAGATCTCTTAATCTCCTGAACCGGCGCCGAGCCCCTATGAAACAACCTATCAAGTTTAAAAAATCTGATACCAAGGGAACCATCCAAAAATGGAAAGCCAAAGGATATTTTGGTGCTGGTTGACTCTCCAAATGGTTCGAAAAACATACGGTCGGCGAGAGATAAGGACAAACAGGTTCCTGCTGAGTCTGTGGCTAGTCGGAGTTTGTTGGAAGTAATCTAAACTAGTTGGTTTGAAAACTTATTGTCTAGTTTATGACGTGTCTAATATCAGTTATGAGGGTAGTTATTTAGATAAGATCAAACAGTTTGTCTGTATTTTCTATATAAGAAAACAGACCCCTGGATTGATATTTGGAATGAAATTAACATTTCCATACTTCTTGTTTATCTGTATAAATATATATTAGTCTGTTTGTTAAGGTTATCTACATTTTTGTTTATCTCTGGGATTTTTTTCCCTACATTTGGTATCAGAGCCTAGGGCAATCACAATGGAGGCTACCAGGAACAAAGAAGGATCACTGGGTTTAAGTTACCCAATGTTAACGAAGACTAATTACACGGCTTGGTCACTAAAGATGAGAGTTTTCATGCAAGCTCATGGTATCTGGGGAGAAATTGACCCTAAAGGTTGACGGAAAAACAGATAAGGCGGTAATGGCTGCAGTATTTCAGGCTATCCCTGAAGACATTCTACTATCGCTGGCAGACAAGAAAACAACGAAGGATGCATGGACAGCGATAGAAACAATGTGTTTAGGAGTAGAGCATGTCAAGAAAGCAAGAGAGCAGACACTAAAAGCAGAGTTTGAGAATCTAAACATGAGGAATACAGACATGATTGATGACTTCTCTATGAGATTAAATGGCTTGGTGACTATTATTCGTGCCTTGGGAGAAACCATTGAAGAGACCTATGTCGTGAAAAAAACTACTTAGAGCAGTACCTTCCAAGTTCTTACAAATCACATCAGTAATAGAGCAGTTTGGAGACCTAGATGTGATGTTAGTTGAAGACACAATTGGGTATCTAAAGGCACATGAAGAGAGGCTTTGTGGCCAAACGGAGAACACTAGAGGGCAGTTAATGTTGACGGAGGAAGAATGGAATAAACGAGAAGACAAAGAGGGGAAGCTTTTATTCACTAGAGAGGAGTGGATGAAAAGGACAAATTGAGGAGGAACTGATAACCAGAGGAATCAAGGTACTGTCAATTACCAAGGTGGACGTGCAGTGCGCGACAAGACTAAAGTAAGATGTTGGAATTGCAGTTTTTACGGGCACTACGCAGCTGAGTGTAGAAAGCCACGTAGAGAGCAAAAGAAAGAGGTAAATTTTGCAGTAGAAGATGAGGAACCTGCACTTCTGATGGAAGAAGACAGAGAATATAAAGACAAAGAGTTATTATTGAACGAGAACAAGAGTTATTTTTACGGGCACTACTCTAAAGGGCTTGCTTCACGATCACTATATAATTTCTGCCACATTTCTTCATATTTCTCATAGATTGTAACTTTAACAAAGCAAAACAGATAAATATTTGAAAACTGGAATTTAAGCAACACCAATTGCATTAAAAAAACTAACCGACTAAAGGCTTACGTGCACTCCTCCATCTACATTCCAACCGAAGGTTATTCCTCGCAATGGGATGCTCCTATTTCCCGAAAACAAAAATAAACAAGTGTTTTAAATTTTTATTGGAATATATTAGGGTGATTGTTTTAGTTGAGGTGAAAATCTAGTAGTATGGGGTTCTCAACAATTTAAAAACATCAATACTAGCTAAAACGTCCGGTAAAACGATTTTTAATACCTAAGAATCTGAAGCTAACTAATATAATCAGCAGGTAAGGCCAACAGTTAGCTGTTAACTACATCGGACAAATTCTTATATATGTAAGAATTTGTTTATTAAGTTTGGTAAAGGAAGTTGGAGGCCCCAATCATACAAGGTTGTGTATGAACAAGTCTCCCCATCCTGAGCATGATAGGTGCATTCACTACATTCTGAAATTCTAATTATCATAGTCGGGGATATCATAAACTATCTTAAACCTACGAATCCTTGCGGGGCTCGGATGTTTATAAAGATTGGTCTTACGGGCGAAATAACAGTCCAGGAAAGTTTGTTTTCCATCATGTCCACCAGTGGACTAATTGTGAGTGATACCATGGTAGTTTTTTACTTCTTCGAGGAATTCTGGCCGGGCATTTATAGGGGGAACCGGGTATGTTCCAACCTTTCTAAATGTTGTACTTTTAAGTAATAATATGATAAATTCGACCATGTTGGCCCATGGATCTGAAATTATCATATAAATACTAAAACGTACAACATTTGGAAAGGTTGGAACATTCTCTCGCTACCCACTACATACAAGCACCGTAATTATTATTTTTACCATATACCTAAAAATTAAATACATCATCTAAACCCTTACCTAAAATAACCTCTGATCAAATTTTGTCATCACTAGATTGATGACCACAATGGGAGCGGAAGGTACCCAAATAGCAATATTCAAAATCTAACTTGCAAATTAACTGTCGGGGTTCTTTGAGACATGGATCCTGATATGCAGATACCTTCTCTCGAAAATGAGTGGATTAGAGGTGATAAGAGAGTTTAAACACATCCCATGTGAATCATAATACTGAGGAACGACTTTTCATGCAGGAAGAGCATGATTATCTGCGGGAAAAAATTGAGGCATTAAGAGCCCAAAACCAAGGTAAAACAAATCTCGGTGGAAAGAATTCATAAGAATATCCCAAACTTGATGAGTTATATAGTAGTCCTAAACATAATTCAAATGAACAGTCCTCTAAAGCGCATCAAAGGTAAAAAAAGGAACATCGGGCTAAAAATGGTCAAGCACATCAAATTCTATTGAGGGCTCAACAACAAAATTATAATCAGATGCTTCATCTTCCTCTTCGAGTAGTGAACATTGATGAGTCCGGATTCTGTCACTACACCTTATGGGAACCGGACAGGGTTAATTCGGACAATGTCCATTTCACCGGACAGGGGTAGTTCGGACAACTTTCATTCACTGAACTATCCAAACAGAACTAAAGTACTTAAAACTTAATCACTTTTTGACTAAGCTGCCTACGTACTTACTTAAAAGTGATGGGTCTTTAAACTCGACCCGAATCCATTAAACACAACCCGAAAGCCCATATGGCCCAAAGAATAGGGTATAAATACCCAACCACCTACATTAAATGAGGGTAATGAAAATTAAGTACAACCATGCAGCTCAATTCTCCCTCTATATTCTACCCAAACATTAAATACTATCAAAATTCCACAAAACTCTAGATAAAAATTACAAACTTACCCTCAAACGAAAATAAACCATATCAAACATGGTTGTAAAAAAAAGAAAGATTGCAATCCAAACCTAGATATTTTTCAGTCCCAACGAAGTCCCTATGTTTAGTTAAGGGCACAATTTGAGACAATCACCATTCTTCATAAAAATTCTCTCTGAATATATGCCCAAGTGTTTTGATTGTTCGATGATAGAAAAATATGATGGGAGCCAGGATCTTTATAATTATCTCAAGAATTTCAAAACTTTCATGATGAGTTTTAATAATGATGACAAGCTATTATGTAGAGCTTGTTCTCAAACATTCAAAGGTAGTACCTTGAAGTGGAATCAGCGGCGGATCTATGTTGGGGCCCGGAGGGGCGTAGGCCCCCCCTTACCTAAAATATATGTTTTATAATTTTTTTTAAGGTAATAATTATTTAAATAATATTAAAATAAAAATTCTAGGCCCCTTTAACTAAAATATATATTTTGTAATTTTTTTAAGGTAATAATTATTTAAATAATATTAAAGTAATAATTATAAAGTCCTTTAACTAAAATATATATTTTATAACCTTTTTAAAGTAATAATTATTTAAATAATATTAAAGTAAAAAATTTAAGATAATATTTTTTTAGGAATGTTTTAAATTTAATGTCTGAAATAATGGTAGAAAAATTTTAATTTAAAAATTAGTATGTTGACTATTTTAAAGAAATTTTTTAGATTAAAAGTCTCAAATAAGAGTGAAAATTTTAATCTACAAAATCTTGGATTATGACTATTTTTAAAGAATAATTTAAGTTCCAAATCTTGATTATTTTAAAAGTAAATATTAAGTTGATATTTGGATGTAGTCTCGAGCATCTTAATCTCTAGGAATGTTAGAACTCCATTGATTTTGTAAGTATAGTATACTCAATTTGTTTTTGCCATAATTTGTTTTGATTTAATATTCCTTTAATCTTTCTAATTAATTATGTTTAATCTCTTACTTTTATTTAGAAAAAAGATATTGAGTTAATTATGTTTTATCTCTTATTTTTATTTAGAAAAAAGATATTGAGTTGGTGAAAAGGAAGAAAACGATTCGAAGGAGTTTCACCAATTTATTTTTTCAATCTATATTTTTTTTGTTTTCTTTTGAAATTTTATTATTATTTTGATCTTAAAACACTTATTAATCAATATTTTTTTTTGATATGATTTGCGTTCATTTAGGAAAGTAAAAATACATTTACTTAGTTTAAAGATAATATATATGGAAATATTTGTTAGTTTTTTTAAATAAAATTATATATTTATATTATAAATTATCTTTAATACAAATTTGATTTTAATTTTATATAATTTTTACATAAAATTTTGATTTTATCTATATGTATTTAAAAAATGTTTTTGATATAAAAAAATTGAATTTATTTCCATCCATTTCTCAAAAATATATTTTATACATTTATCTTTTGAAATATCTTTTATAAATTAAATGATTTTGTTATATTTTATTTTTTAAATATCTTTTAAAAATAATATATTAATATTTTCATCTATGTGTTAAAAATATGTTTTATATAACAAATTGTATATATTTTCATCTATTTTTCAAAAATATATTTTTTTATAACAAATGTTATCTACTTTTATGTAAATTTTAAAATATATTTTTAAGATATTAAATTTGGTTTTGTTATATTCTATTTTATTTTATATATTTTTTAAAAATAATTATTAAGATATATTAAGATTATAAAACCAAATTTTTCTTATCATGCTTAATAACTGAATCAACCAAATAACAGGTTTGAGAGCTTTCAACCTCTCATAGTGTAGAATTTCATTTGAATGAATATATAGTGAGTGATCCGGGACTACGCCAGCTTATTGAAAATTCTGATAGTAATGTTAGAAATAAAATTCGAGAATTCGACGAGAATTTTGGCCCCCCCTTACTTCAATTCCTAGATCCGCCACTGAGTGGAATAACAGATTGCCACACAGATCAATAAAACATTTCGACATGTTTTGGATGGAGGGAAGTTTATAGGAAGTAAAGAACTCAAAGAAAATTCTGATACAATAATTGATTGTGGAAAATATTCAAATGAGTCATTAAAGGATTACATTAACCGTTTGCGAACCCTAAATATAGGTTGGAAGATTGTTTTGAGCAAGTGGTTATAGCTTCGTTGCGACAACATTTGTTAACTGAAATAAAAAATACATATCAATTAAAAAAACTAAAATACATTGTTTTATATATTTTCTTCACAAGTTCTTCTATTATGAGCACGTTTTTCAACTTCCGTACTTTACTTTGAAGCAACTCTTCATCTTGGGATAAAACTTAAAAACCTACAAATACAAAAAATATATATAAAAAAAAAATTAAGTTCTCACTATTTGCGCATCCAACTTTCAGATTTTTCCGTAACCAAAACACAAAAAGAAAAAATAGTTATTACGCAACAAATTTATATATAGTTATTAAACACAACAACATTTACTAATGATGCAACCAAAAATATACTTCATTTTACAACCAAACACAGTAACTAATTAAGCAACCGAGATGTACATAATTTTGCAACCCCAAAAAGACTAACTAATTATACAATCTAGGTGAACTTAATTACACAACTAGACTTGCAAAAACTAAAAAACTCAAAATTTATTTTCTCGAAATCACTCTTTTCAAATAAACGTTAAAATATTTATGTGAATCTATGAAATCAAAGAATGATCATAACTTAAAACGATCATATAATCATATTAACAACAAAATAACTTGACACAATAAAAATAACAAAAATTAAAAACAAAAATCACGTGTGAATCAATAAATGATGGATAATTACGGGGGGACAATGGCCAAATGCAGAACAAATGGATTAAAAATAATAAATTTATTTTAAGTAATACATAATTTAAAATATTATAAATTTGAACTAAGAATTATTCATGTTACTTTTAATTAAAAATTTCAGCAACAAATTTTAGTGAATTTTGAACTAAGAATTATTCATGGTACTATTTCATGGAACATAATTATATACTAATTAGGTTTTCACAAAGAAATTGCTTTATTTCATCATTTATTTTTCTCTTGTTACGTTCGGAAATTAGATACATGAACTAAGAATTATGCATGTTTGGTTTCGATAATTTATATATCGTTTTACGCAACAAAAATACAATTAGTAATCTAGAACATATTTATATACCTATTTAAAGATTCATGATGAATTATTTTCTCTTTACACAACCGAGTTGATCTCGTTTATGCATCCAAATTATAGTAAATATCCGAACCTATTTTCTATTATATTTTTCAAAACGAAAACACTTTTTTCAAAACAAAGAGGAACGTATTTACGCACCTAACTTAGAGTAAGTTTGTAGAGCTACTTTCTATTTTGTTTTTCAAATATAAGATGCATTTTCACACCAAATTCCACGTATTTATGCATCAAACTTACAATACCTTTCCTAATAAACTTTCTATTTTTTTTAAATACACAGGACATTTTTGCAACAAAATTACACATATTTATGCACCCCAACTAACAATCAGTTTACAAACTAACTTTAGATTTGTTTTTCAAAGATATAAAAAAAATTCACAACCAAATTGCACATCCTTATGCACCAAACCAACAATCCATTTCCAGACTCACATTCTATTTGTCTTTCAAACATCAAATAACATTTTTGCAACCAAGTTGCACATATTTACGCATCCAACTTACAATTAGGCTCAATGATATTCTACATGTATTTTAACTTTGTAATGTAGACATCAAATGTAAAAAGAATCAATATTATCCACATCACGAATTCTAAATACTTATCAGCTCTTATAAGAAAAATAAATCTTCACGACAAATTGTAAACAACTTGAAGAATAAATATGGACATGTAACTTCAACCTTTTTCCGTAGCAAAAAAAAGTCTAGAACCAGTTTATTCATAATTACGCAACACGTTAACACATAATTATTATACATTCATGTTTTAACATATTTTTTTAATTAATTTTTTCAACACATCTAAAAATATACTTTTTTCAACACAATTGAACGTAATTACAGAACCATACTTTGACAAACCTTTACTTATTTTTTATTTTCCAGACATAAGATATGGATCTAGACGAAAATGTTATGAAACTAAGTGAATAATTAGAAATAAAAACTGATTATTAGATGAAAGAAGTGGAAGAATCAAATGCCACTCTTAAAGATCATGTCCAAACTCTAACAGATGAAACAAAACAAAAACATTTTGCGTCAAACAGAAGAAGATATTGCATCAAATGGAAAAGCATAAAATGTTTGGTTTATTTCTTAATAAGAACAAAAAACAAGATCTTAGTAGATGCTTGTCTTTTAAAGTCAAAATTATGTTTTTTATAATTATATGTCTCCAAACTACAATTTTTTTGCTTGGAGTATTAATTTTTGTTTATCTATATATTGTTAGTATGCAATTAAAAAAAACATAATTTAATTACGCACAAATTAAAAAATATAATCTCATCCCACTTACACTTGTAATTTTTAAATAGAGATCTATTTAAGCAATAAAAAAGTTATCATGCAATCAATCATAACGTAATTCTGCGACCAAAATAATTGTGCACCAATTACACTTGTATGTTTTCACAACAATCCTCTTTTTCTGCAATAAAAAAGACGTAGTTGCGATCTAAAAAAATAGTTTCTATCGTAACTAAAAAATTGTCCAATTCTACATTGTTTAATAAAAAATTATACAAATAGAATAAAAAAACATATCCAATAGAAAAACTAAAATATATTATTTTATATATTTTCTCGCATGTTATTCAATAATCATAATTTCTACAACTTCCACACTTTATGAAGCTACCCTTCGTCTTAGGATAAAACCTACAAATCTAAAGATACACAAAATAAATAAATAAATAACAAATAAGTTCTCACTATTTTCCCACCCAACTTTCACATTGTTCAGCAACCTGAACATAAAAGGAAAAAATACCTATTATCTAATAAATCTACATATAACGGCTTTGAATAGTAAGTCGTCCTTCGACTATCGCGTTTGGTGGCAGATAGTCCATAGACTTTCAAATGTCCGTTGGCAGTCCCTGAACTATCGCGTTTGGATAAAGTTAGTATAGAGGATCCTCTGATCCAGCAGATGCTGCCACCTGTCCCCATACTCTTCAGTTTTTTGTGTCACCAGTAGTCCCTTGACTTTAGGTACGATTTTGCACTTTAACCAAAATCTTTGTTGGCAGCCCTGTTGGTGAGATGGTAAATTTTTCCTACGTGACACCTATTAAATGAATCCTATGTGTTATTTAATCTCCTAATTTAAATCTATGCATCTAAAGATACATTTAAAATACCGAATTGTTAATACATATATTCCTAATTTCACCTTCCTCGACTCGAATAGCTTCTCCTCTCTCATATTTGCTTTTTTCTTATTCTTTCTTCCTTCTCCTTCTATTCGTTTCCTAAAACGAGTAAAAGTATTTCATCTACGTCCTCCATAAATGTCTACCAGCTCTACCTCTTTCCCTTATAACTCGGAGATTCGGTGTCGATCTGCTACAATTACTAAACACATCTATTACTTTCAAGTATTATAGTCGTGACGGGGAGGAAGGTATTTATTCCCGCTTGCGCTCTCTCTACAATTTTGATTCCTAGTTTCTGTTACTATTAGGTTACCCAGGGGCTGTTTCTGTATACGCAACATACTCTCTTACTTCGAGCACAACAATGAGACTCGACATGGAAGCAGTGACGGAGATCAAAGCCACTCCAATAAACTTAGCACAACATACCTACTGGAACTTAGCTGGTCACAACTCAGGGAACATACTTGACCACAAAATTCAAATATAGGGATCCGGCATTACTCCTGTTGATCAGAACACAGTTCCAACCGGTGAATTCATGCCAATCAAAGGTACCCCATTCGATTTCATGTCTGAAAAAAGAATTGGCGAATCAATCGACCAGGTTGGTATGGGCTATGACCACAATTACATACTGGACATCGGTGAAGAGAAGTCGGGGCTGAAACATGCTGCTAAACTAAAGGATGTATCGAGCTCGAGGGTTCTTGATTTGTGGACTAATTCCCCCCGAATGCAGTTTTACACTGGAAACTATGTGGACGGGGTTGTGGGGAAAGGAGGTGCAGTCTACGGGAAGCATGCTGGGGTTTGTATGGAAACACAAGGATTTCCAAATGCCATCAATGAACCCAGCTTCCCGCCGGTGGTTGTTCAGCATGGTGAAAAGTACAAGCAACACCATGGTGTTTAAGTTCTCGAGGGAGTAGTTTGTTTTAAGAGTAAAAGTAGAGTTATCAAACAGTTCTGGTTGATGTTAATAATTAGAGGGTCATGGTCATTGATCTTGAATAATATGTTTAAACAGTTTAAATAAAATCATTGTTAATTTTGTGTTTATCTGATTTTGGTGGCCTAGAGGAGGACTAGCGGCCTGTATGCAGCCCTAAAACACATAATCCGTTGTTTTATTTTCTTGTCAGAATTACAACATAGAATTTATATGTTTTAATAAATAAGTAACGAATAACAAAAAATGAACAAAGATTTGAAATATAAAAAAGTGATATAAAATATATATTTACAAAAAAAAAAAAAAAAAATAAATTGATTAGGACATAGGGCAGAGAGGCGGGTTTTGAATGCCTGAAAGTATGGGTTGTACGTTGGAGTATTCGGATTTAGCAATGTAGCCAGGTGTGGAGCATGTTAGGTCAATGTTGGACATTTGGACATTTTGACAAGGGACGGCGCTGCTGCAAGCAAGTTTCACCGCACGTGCTGTACCTGATGTTCCTTGAATCCCTTGATGATAACGTTTTGGATCTTGATGTGCGAAGCGTGCTAAAAGGAGTAGAAAAGGCAAAGTTAGTTCATGTCTTCTTTAGGTAAAAGTAAATAAGAGAGCATATATGTATATTGAAGCGTACCCCATTGGAGCAAGTGTTATGTGGGAAATAAGTTTGGTCGATGATGATGGGATTAGTGACGTTAACCATCCTAATATCCTCGAAACGGATGTTGGATGCAGAGCCAAGTCGACCGTTAGGCCAGGTTTTGACTCTTAAGGCCATTGTCGGTATTGATGAAACTGCAATTAGTAACGGTAATTCCATCGACGTGCCTCTCATTTCTGAACTTGCCAAGACTCCCAATGCTGATGCCGTGTCTAGGTCCACAGGTGACCCCTGTAATATTGATGCGTTGGTTCTCGTGGATCATAGAGACGCAATCATCTTCGGTTTCAATAATGGAGTCGCTGATGTTGATGTCTGCTGAGTGTCTAATGTGAATTCCATCGGTGTTAGGGCTAGCATCAGGCGCCTGTATTTTTACATTGCGAATAGTGAGGTCCTTAGTATGGGCTATACAAGCATGGAAATGTTTGCTGTTGATGGAAGTTATACCCTCGAATCTGCCGTGGTTCACCAAGAAGAACTTAAGATTCTGCATGCACGTTACGTTTAGAGATAATCTTACTTTGGGATTATATAATTAAGATGGTACTAAAATGTTTGTTGTTAATAAACGTACGTGTGTGATGTCATTAGTACTGCTCATGCCATGCTGAGGGTTTGTGACATCGATAGTGTTAAGCCCGGTCGTAAAAAAAGGAGCAACGAATAGGACGTAGAAACATACAAGAAGTCTGAGACTGCAACAGCAACAATTAATAAACACATAACAAATGACTGTGACTGCAACAACAACATCAACACTGAAACAACAACAACACTCAATCTGCCTCTGCATTCAAACAACAACAACACTAAATCTGCCTCTACACTCAAGCAACAACAACACTCAATCTATACCAACACTCAAACAACAGCAACACTCAAACAACTACAACACTCAGTCTATCCCAACACTGAAACAACAGCAACACTGAAACAACAACTACACTGAAGCTGCCTCTACACTCAAACAACATTAACACTCAATCTATACCAGCACTCAAACAACAACAACACTCAATTTATACCCTACTGCATATCTAATGCAGCAACAAACATCCCTAATGCAGCAAAAACAAACATCAATCATCTGTATAGTCGTATGCGAAAAGAAAACAGAGGAAAATAATCAAAACAAAATGACGAAATGACACACTTTAACAATCAATACCAAGCCCTATTATACTGATTAATCGATAGCAACCTAATCGATATCTAGCCCTACTAACAATATCGAAATGTAACACAGAATACATTTATCATGGAAACACAATGAAGCAATAAAACGATACATCAATATAAAGTGATACATCATTCAAGACAAATATGGAAACAAACTAAATACCTGTATATTCTTTAGAGAAATCCAATTCGATTTTGATCTTCTTCTGTTTCCTCTTCGAACCCTTCTTCATTGTTGAATCGCGTTTGCCACAAATTAGGGCCAGCAACAGGATGTGGAGACTGAGATTAAGAAAGAATATTTAGGGTTTGTGTTTCGATTTGGGTATAGATTTAGGGTTTAGATTAGGGTTTGATTTGGGGATTTGCTGTAGAACAAGGAAGAGGGGAGATGAGAAAGTCGAGGGATTGGAATTCGAAAAGAGTGAAGTACAGGGTTGCAGAAAATCTAGGGTTAGATTTGGTTTAATTATTATAATAAATTAAATTAATTAAAACATAAAATGTAACGCACCGATTGATAAAGTTATAAATGATTTTGGGGCAAAATATTACACGTAGGCTAATAATGCCACATGGATAAACTGATTTAATTTTCAATGCCAAGGTGGAAATTGAAGGGGTAGTTGGGTCATTTAATGTCGCGGACTAAGTTTGGGGTTTGACCTAAAGTCAAGGGACTACTGGTGACACATAAAACTGAGGAGTATGCGGACATGTGGCAGCATATGGTGGATCAGATGATCCTCTGGACTAACTTTATCCAAACGCGATAGTCTAGGGATTGCCAACGGACATTTGAAAGTCCAGGGACTATCTGCCACCAAACACGATAGTCGAGGGACGAATCACTGTTCAAAGCCTACATATAACGGAACACAACAATTTACTGAGGATGCAGTAAAAAGATACTTAATTTCAAAGTCAAACAAATTAATTAATTACTAAATCAAGTCGTACAAAATTTTGCAATCCCAAAAACCATAACTAATTATGCAAACTAGGCGAACTTAATTACGTAATCAATTCTGTAAAAGCCAAAAATCTCACAATTTGTTTATTCGAAATTACTTTTTTCAAATAATCATTAAAATATTTATGTGAATGTATGTCATCAAAAAACCATGGTAACTTAGACAATCATATAATCATAAATCAACAACAAAACTTGACAAAATAAAAATAATAAAAACAGAAAACGAAAATCACGTGTGAATCGATAAATGTTGGATTTTATAGGGGGAAATAATGGCCGAATGCAAAAAAAAATTGAATAAGAAAACATAAAATTGATCACCAATCCCAGAAAAGATTAATCGAAAAAAAAACTAATATACAACAAATAAAGAAGAATCGGAAAAATAAATAAAACGACATTATAACAAAACAAAGATAGGATGAGTTATCCGTATTTTATCAAATTTTGAATAAATATTGATTAAAATAATTTTAATTTTGGGTGGTTATTGATACATTATTCTAAAAAATAAATAAATAAAAATTATTTTTCATTGGGGCAAAAAAAAAGGAGGAAAGTACCCATAAATACCTACTCAACTTTGAAATACCAAAATGGTATCCACTTTTACACTAGTTTCATAAAATACCTAGAGCCATACTTTGGACCCAAATACCCTTTAGGGTATAAAAGGGGGCTTTTTGGTTGAAACCCAGTTTTTTCACCTTTTAATCCTGACTTTTGAGTTCCAATTCCCTCAACTTTCACATTTTAAATTTTGAGGAGAGAGAAACACAAAAAACGAGAGCGAACCCAAAACACAAACTTGAACCCAACGTGCTATAACCATTCCGTTGACGATAACTGTTCCGACGACGATAACATTTTCCCCGGCACCGATCAAGAGGTAGAGAAGGAAGCCGTCGTCGAGCCACCAGTGTCGTTACTGTCGAAGAGGTACATTTGACTTAATTGTTGTTTTCGTCGGACGTTTCAATGTGGCTCTCTGTGTTTAACAGTAGACTGTATTAACGTCGCTGAAGTAGTCACTGTATTTGAGTACTGTATTGGACAGTTCTCCGTTCTCCGGCGATATTTTTGCGTTTCGTCTACAGTTGTATGTTAGTGTTATTTGCTGGTGTTGAAATTTTATTTTGTTCCTGACATCGAGTCTCATTGTTAGTTAAACATGGCTGGTTAGTATCGAAGTGGTTATGATAGTGTCGATAGTGCTGTCGGAGAATGCCGATGGTATTGGGTAGTTGGTTTTGTACTCTAGAATCACAATGTCATCGGGTTCAGTTAAGCATGTCTAGCAATGTATATATTTGACGTAGTTTTTTGTTCATATGCAGGAGATGGTGTACGTATCTAGGAATGTAAAGAATATTGGTAGCCGTATCTAGGAATGTTGGTAACTAGTTTACGGTAACACACTACACGTCTAGCAATATAGTAGTTAAACCTCTTCATGTCGAGCAATGTAGCAATGAAGTAAGACTCGTGTTGTTGTTTGGTTAGTTGCACCAGTGGTGTCTTTGATTGGTAATGTATATGTTCGCTGCTTAGTTTGGATAGTTTAATTTCTTGATGGTTGAAATAGATGTTACTACGGGATTGTTCGGATTATAATTAAGTTGTGTTGAAATGGGAATATATGCAGGAAAACATGACTAAGACGGGAGTATTCTACAGGTCAGGCTTAGTGAGTATAATCAACCTTATAGCCATATCTAGCAATGAATATGTTTCAGAAAGTATTTGCATCAGTACCAGTGAAATGTTGTACGTATCTAGCAATGTATGCAATCTGTGTTACCACGTCTAGCAATGTCAGTATTGTGTTTATAGTAACGTACAGCATGTCTAGCAATGTAGTAGTGAATCTGGAATATGTCTAGCAATGTGTATAAAGTTAGTTGATGTTGTTAGTTGATGTAATATGTTCATGCTGTACATTTTTAGCAATGTATGCAATATGTGTTGCAATATCTATAAATGTTCGTAATATGTCTATACTAACATGCAATATGTCTAGCAATGTCTGCACTGAATCTGAAATATGTCTAGCAATGTGTGTAAGTTAGTTGATGTTTTTGTTTGGTTAATATCTAGGATTGTGGAAAGTTTTTCTGTTATGTTGGGTTGATTACGATATAGGTTACTTTTGTGATATAGGTTACTATTGCGATGTTTTTAGTTGTTATGTTGTTCATGTCTAACAGTGTCTGCAAAAATTATGGCAATGTTTAGCAATATTCGGAATATGTGTACACTAACATGCAATACGTCTAGCAATGTCTGCATATATGTCTAATAATGTGTCTAGCAATGTCAACAATGTGTCTAGCAATCTCTGCAATACGTCTACAACTGTCTTAAATATGTCTAGCAATGTCTGAAATATGTCTAGCAATGTCTGTAATATATCTAGCAATGTGTAACAATGTCTTTTCATAGATCTAGTGTCAAGACTAAGCTTCCGGTGAAGCTCGCCGTCGATGATGACTGCTCTGATGAAGGAGAAGCAGCATCGCACGGCCACACGTGATGGCTTCTGTCCCAAGTGTTATAACCTTGGGCTTATGACCCAGGGTTATGACCTTGGGCTTGTGGGTGTTGAGTCCAAGTTTTCAGACTCAACACCTTGCCCTATTGGACTCCTAAGCTAGTCCTAAAGCCCAAACACGAGTCCCCCTAAAAGGACCCATGTGTTATCCTTGTTGCCAATCACTCACTCTCATTCTACCTCTGTTGCCAAACACCAAGATACATAACAAACTTAAAGAATATTCCAAATGTTTGTTACAACTGAAATTTGTATTTAAAGACCATTTGGTCACATTGAAAGTTAGTGAAAATATTACAATCTTCTATCGTATTTACTCACTCGCTATTTTCTACTTGGTATCAGAGCCATTCTGATCTGAATGGCCAACTCCGATGAGTCCCCATCGCTGTCCTCAGACTCTATGGGCTCCATCCTTCCCAGCAACACTGCTACTGCTCCAAGAAGCCTTCAACTGCACTCAACAAACAATGATAATAGCATTAGACTTGATAGAAGTAATTACCTCCTTTGGAGGACTGTTGTGTTACCTATGATTAAAGGTAACAAGTTGGGAGGATACATCTCAGGAGAGAAGATCTGTCCTCCCAAACATTCTATTGACACTGAAGGCAACATTTCAGAGAACCCAAACTATGAAGATTGGATCTCCAAGGACCAACTGCTGCTTGGTTGGTTGTATTCCACCATGAGCCCTGAAATAGCAGCTCAGTGGATGGAAGAAAAGACCTCTAAAGGTCTTTGGGAGGCAGCTGGAAAGTTATCTGGCTCTCAGACAAGAGCCAGAATCACTTATTTCAAAGCAGAGTTTCAAAAGACCCGAAAAGGATCCACAACAATGTCTGATTATTTGAATAAGATGAAAATGATTTTTGATAACCTAATTTTGGCAGGATGTCTTACCTCCATGGATGACCTGATCACTCAGGTGCTTGCAGGCCTTGATGGTGATTATACACCAATTGTGGTCAGTCTGGCTGACAAGGACAGCCTCTCCTGGCTTGATCTGCAGACAAGCCTCTTGACCTTTGAAAGCAGGCTAGAACAGCTCAATGACCTGCAAAATACAATGTCCACAGTCAACTTATCAAATGTCAATTATGCTCAAAGGAGTGACACAAAGCAACAAGCTAACAATGTCAATCAAAGGAACTACTCTGGACAGAACTATGGGCAGAACAGAAACTACAACAGAAACTACAGGGGCAGATTCAATCCCAACTACAGAGGAAGAGGCAACTCTTACAGAGGCAGGGGTGGAAGATTTGCTCAAAACAAACCAACATGTCAGATATGCAGCAGATATGGTCATTCTGCTGTGGTGTGTTACTACAGAGATGACCCTTTTGTTATGGGGTCTACCTCTTTAGAACACCCTAAGTCAGAAGGTGATCACAGTGCCTTGCTTGCAGCACAGGATACACCATCTGATGGAGTCTGGTATGCTGACAGTGGAGCCAGCCACCATGTCACAGGTAGTACCAACCAGCTCACTCAGAAACTTGACTACACAGGTACTAAACATGTCCTAGTTGGTAGTGGTGAGAGACTTCCAATCTCTCACATAGGTGCAACCTCTCTTCTATCCCTACATAAACAACCTCTTTTACTGAAATCTATACTACATGTTCCCAAAATAAACAAAAATCTACTGTCTATCTCTCAACTCACCAACTGTAATGATGTCTTTGTTGAATTTCACAAAACTTTTTTCCTTGTAAAGGACAGGTTAACAGGGACAGTATTGCTCAAAGGGAGATGTAAAGATGGCCTGTACAAGATGGACACTCTTTCTCAAACTCTACCTATCAATCCAGTCAGTTTCAATACCCAAGTCTATGTTTCTAAGAGTCTGCTTTGTTCTCCTAGTGTGTGTCTATCTGAAGTGTCTAAGGATGGGTGGCATAGAAAACTTGGCCATCCATCACATTCTGTGTTGCTTAGTATTCTGAAGTCCTGTAACTTTCAAACTGGTTCAAGTAATGAGAAATCGTTTTGTGAGGCTTGCCAGCTAGGCAAGTCTCACACTCTTTCTTATCCTATCTCTACCTCTCATGCTAGCAATGTATTAGACCTTATACACACTGATGTTTGGGGTCCATCCCCTGTTCTATCTAATCAGGGCTTTAGGTTCTATGTGTTATTCCTTGATGATTTTTCTAGGTACTCCTGGATCTACCCTCTCAAAACAAAAAGACAAGTTATTGAAGTGTTCAAAGTTTTTAAAGCATTTGTTGAAAACCAGTTTGACAGAAAGATTAAAACAATTCAGAGTGATTGGGGAGGGGAGTTTAGACCTCTCGCTACCCTAGCTGCTCAACATGGTATCCTTCTACGCAGATCTTGTCCTTACACATCAGTTCAGAATGGTAGAGCTGAGCGTAAGCACAGGCATCTTGTGGAGACTGGACTCACACTTCTTGCCCAATCTAAACTACCCTATACATACTGGTTAGAAGCCTTTGAAACAAGCATTTATCTCATAAACAGATTACCAACTCCTACTCTCAACAACATTTCTCCTTTTGAGACTCTATTCCACAAAAAACCAAACTATCTAGTCCTCAAAACTTTTGGGTGTGCTTGTTTCCCCTGTCTCAGACCCTATCAAACCCACAAGTTTCAATTCCACTCTCAGAAATGTGTCTTCCTAGGCTACAGTCATAATCACAAAGGTTACAAGTGTTAAGCCCTACAGGGAGGGTCTATCTGTCTAGAAATGTCGTTTTCAATGAAACTGACTTTCCTTTCACCTCAGGGTTCCTTCATCAAACCCCAGGAAGTCAGTCTCCCTATCAATCTGTTCATCTTTGGCTTCACTCACCACCTTCATCTATGGTTTCTGAAAGAGTGTCTCTCTGTACTACCTCTACATCTGACCTCTCTCCTGAGCCTCATACCTCTCAGCCTACTTCTCAGACAGACCACCACACTCTCTAAACATTGCTTAGACCACCCTACTCAATCACTATCTGATCTTGACATTACTACTCTTCCTCACTACACCAACACTACCACTAGCCCCACTCCATCACTCATAATTGACCTACCCTTTAACATCCCAAATCATCCTAACCATTCTCCACAGCCTCTAAACACTCACATCATGCAAACAAGACACAAAAGTGGTATTCACAAACCTAAATTACCTTATGTTGGAACTCTTAACACTACTGACAGGGACATGTCTATACCTTCTAGTTTCTCTAAAGCTGCAGGTAATCCTAATTGGGTGGCTGCTATGAAAGCTGAATTCAGTGCTCTACTAGCTAACAACACATGGTCCTTAGTTCCTCTACCACCTCACTCCACTATTGTTGGCTGCAAATGGGTTTACAAGGTCAAGCATGGTATGGATGGGTCTGTTCAGCGTTATAAAGCCAGGCTTGTAGCCAAAGGCTTCCACCAAACTCCTGGTATTGACTTCTATGACACATTTAGTCATGTTGTTAAAGCATCTACAGTCAGGCTCATACTCACCATTACAGTCTCAAAGAATTGGTCTGTTAGGCAGTTGGACATCAACAATGCCTTTCTAAACGGGGAGCTACAAGAGACTGTCTATATGCAACAGCCTCAGGGTTTTGAAGATGCCAATCAACCCACCTATGTGTGCAAACTAAACAAGGCTCTCTATGGTCTGAAACAAGCACCCAGGGCCTGGTTCTCTAAGCTACGTGACACCCTAACTGACTGGGGTTTCAAAAACTCAAGAGCTGACTGCTCTCTCTTCTATCTGGTTACAACAACTACAATCCTACTCATTCTAGTGTATGTAGATGACATCCTGGTCACAGGAAATGATGCAGCATGCCTCACACAGCTCACTCACAACCTCAATGCTAAATTCTCACTTAAGGACATGGGATCACTCTCTCTATTCCTTGGAATAGAGGTTCATCGTGATAACACAGGTATCTACCTAACACAACACAATTACATCGAGAACTTACTTGCAAACCATGGTGCTGCTCTCTCCAAACCCTGTCCTACTCCTCTTGCTCCTGGCACTGCTCTGTCTGCAACCTCTGGTTCTCCACTCCTGTCACCTACACAGTATAGAAGTGTGTTAGGAGCATTACAATACCTAACACACACCAGACCAGACATCGCCTATGCTGTTAATCGACTAAGTCAATTTCAGCAGGCCCCTACTTCTATTCACTGGCATTGTCTAAAGAGGATATTACGTTACTTATCTGGGACTCGTTGGCTAGGACTTCACATCAAGCCGTGTTTTCACCTCCAACTACATGGTTACTCTGATGCTGACTGGGCCTCCTCTGTTGATGATCGACGCAGCACGGGCGCTTACTGTGTCTTCCTTGGCGACACACTGATATCCTGGTCCTCCAAAAAGCAGGGCGTTGTCTCTCGCTCATCCACAGAATCTGAGTACCGAGTTCTTGCTAACCTCTCTGCTGAGTTGATCTAGATTCGTTCACTGTTTACTGAGCTTCAAATCCATCTCATACCTCCGTCTGTTCTCTGGTGTGATAATCTGGGAGCCAGTGCCTTGGCTTCGAACCCAGTCTTCCATGCCCGCATCAAGAACATCGAGCTCGACGTGCATTTCATTCGAGACCAAGTGCTTGGAGGGACGATCCAGATCCGTTATGTCCCTACTCAAGATCAAGTGGCCGATTCACTCACCAAAGCCCTGCCTCCGTCTCGATTCGCTTATCTCCGGGACAAACTCGGGCTCCTTGACTCAGCGCTTCGTTTGAGGAGGGATGTCAAGACTAAGCTTCCGGTGAAGCTCGCCGTCGATGATGACTGCTCTGATGAAGGAGAAGCAGCATCGCACGGCCACACGTGATGGCTTCTGTCCCAAGTGTTATAACCTTGGGCTTATGACCCAGGGTTATGACCTTGGGCTTGTGGGTGTTGAGTCCAAGTTTTCAGACTCAACACCTTGCCCTATTGGACTCCTAAGCTAGTCCTAAAGCCCAAACATGAGTCCCCCTAAAAGGACCCATGTGCTATCCTTGTTGCCAATCACTCACTCTCATTCTACCTCTGTTGCCAAACACCAAGATACATAACAAACTTAAAGAATATTCCAAATGTTTGTTACAGCTGAAATTTGTATTTAAAGACCATATGGTCACATTGAAAGTTAGTGAAAATATTACAATCTTCTATCCTATTTACTCACTCACTATTTTCTACTTCTAGCAATGTGTGTAAGCTAGTTGATTCTTTAGTTTTGTTAGTGAAACCCAGTGACTGTTTGGTTTGAAATGTCTAGAAATGTGGCAAGTTTTTTTTGTTTTGTTTGGTTGATTAGAATGTATGTTATGACCGTGATATAAAGAATATTATTAAAGTGACTAGAAATTACGATATGTGCAAGAAAACATAACTAGTCGGGCTTAGTCAGCATAATCAACCTTCTAAGACGAAATATAATAACACCAGAACACATAGAAGCTGCTCGGGACACCCTTTTCTATACGTATCTCAAAACATCGTTCGACGTAAGGAACGAGGATATGTCCGCTAAAAAGAGAGCCGAAATATTTAAGCATTTTCTTAGTGATTCAAACACAAACAGATGATGGTAGTTATATTTGATATTGAAATAGTTTTGTTTAGGACAACCGTATAATCGTATAATTCATTATAAATTGAATGTTGTTTGTATAAAGGTTAGTGTTGGGACAATAACTCATTATTTTCATTTTCAAAGCATCTGGAAATGTCAAATTACGTGTATCTAGCAATGTTATTTTTTATGTATATAACAATGTCATAATTGAATATCTAGCAATGTCGTAATATGTGTCTAGCAATGTCATATAACTCGTATCTAGAAATTTCATAACGTCGTATATAGAAATGTCATATAACTTGTATATAGCAATGGCATATAACTCATATATACCAATGTCATAATTGAATATCCAGCAATGTCGTAAGAACGTGTCTAACAATGTCATATAACTCGTATCTAGCAATGTCATAACGTCGTATATAGCAATGTCATATAACTTGTATATAACAATGTCGTATAACTCGTATATAACAATACATTAATAAAGTATCTAGCAATGTCATATAACTTGTATCTAGCAATGCCAAATAAATCATATCTAGCAATGCCAGATAAATCATATCTAGCAATGTCACAACGTCGTATATAGCATTGTCATAACGTCGTATCTAGCAATGTCATATAACTCGCAAATAAAAATGTCATATAACTCGTATCTAACAATGCCATCAAGGTACCAAGTGCTAATATGTTTGGTAATTAGGTACATAAGATGTCATTTCAAGATATTAATATGTATTATTAATGTATCAAACAAGATCGTGCCATTCCTGGTGTATCCAACCATTTAACGATTACTACGTATCTAGTAATGTTATAATTAAATATCTAGCAATGTGCTAATAAAGTATCTAGCAATGTCATACAACTAGTATATAGAAAATGTCATACAACTAGTATCTAGCAATGTCATATAACTAGTATCTAGCAATGTCATCTAACTAGTATTCAGACTGATCTTATTGGAGTTCATGCAGCATGTTTTTTTATTTAGTATGTTTCTTTTGTTTTATTGGCAAAAATGGACCAACCCTCTGAGATATTCTATTTTTTGGGAGGGTTGTTGTACTTGGAAGTTGTAAAACCACTATCTAATGTTTTAATTTATTTTATAATTATGTTGTTAGTTTTTTTTTTTGTTCAATGAATGTTTACAGTAGCAATGCCTTTATTTACGGTATCATTAAGGATTAGAGAGTCAGTAGTTCCATGAAGAAGTTGTGAAGGCAATTATTAAGCACAACGCAATGTAACAAGTGAGGTTAGTATATCTATCAAACTTATATCAATGTATATAGCAATGTGATATTTGAATTCCAATCGCAGTAACAATTCCCATATCTAGAAATGTTGTATTTGTGTCTCTAACCATGTTATACTAGTGTGTCTAGCAATATGGTACTAGTGTATCTAGCAATGTTGTATTAGTGTGTCTAGCAATGTCGAACAGGTTAGTTTCGATTTCACGATGGTTTTTTGGTCACCGGACTTTGCAATGTACTGTCCTAGACTACACTTTCGAGTCTTGTTTTGGCCGGACGAGCCACTGTTTCTTGCTATTGAAATCGTCAGTTCAAAGTTCTCTAGTGACGTTTTTTCCTAATGTCTGCAGGTCTATATTGATGTTATTTCTTGCTATTGAAATATCGTTGTTTTTTCCTAAAATTCCGTGTGTTAGTTAGGAGTTAAAGATGGATGAGTGATAGCGTAGTTGTTATGTTAGTGTTGACAGTTATATCGTAGAATGCCGATGGAACAGGCAGTGGGTAATTGGTTTTTTGTCGAGAATCGCAACCTCGTCGTGAGTTTGTAGCCATATCTAGTAATGTATGTGTTTCAGGAAATATTTGTCTCATATGCATGAAATATTGCACGTAACTAGCAATGTATGCAATTTGTTTTGTCGTATCTAGCAATGTCAGTAGTGTGTTTACAGTAACAGCTAACACGTCTAGCAATGTAGTAGTGAATATTGTTCATGACTAGCAATGTGTATGAAGTAAGCCTGATTTTGTTGTTTGGTTAGTTGTACCAGCGGAGTGTTTGATTGGTAATGTCCATGGATTATGCATAATTTTTTGTGTTATTGTGTGATGATTGAAATAGATGTTACTACCTAAAATGGTAAGTAACCCACCGTCGGCTGTCGTATTTTTGGCTGGACAGAAGAAGCAAACGTTGGTAAATGAAGGCTTCTGTTTTTTCTTGTTCGGTAAACACATTAGAGACAGTATTCAGACGTTAAAGGTGTTGCAGTATGGAAGTTCGATAGTTTTTTATGTTCAGTTAAGCATGTATTTTTTATGTCGATGTAATTTTAGAATTTTGGCGTGGTTGTAGGTGTAACAGGTAATGGTTGGGGATGGTTTTGTGTGAATGTTGGTGTTAGGTTACTTGAGGTGTTTATATATGAACAGGTCGAAGTAGGACATTAACGTGGATGATATATGCACACGAATCACAAGCTTGACATGTTCTGTTTGCCTTATCTAGCAATGTGTTGTAGTTCTGTTTGTATTTGGAAACAATTACTGATTGTGTATTTTAATTTTTTTGGATGATGTTTGTAGGGATCTTTTAAATTAACGTGATACAAGAAATTTCATATAGCTCGTATCTAGCAATGTGAAATGAATGTTAACCTGAATGCACATTTACTTGTATCAAGCAGTGTCAAATTACACATGTCTAGCAATGTCGTATAAGTCCTATCTAGCAATGTCAATTTGACTGAACATCTGAATGCAAATTAACTTGTGTCTAGCAATGCTAACTTACTCGTTTCTAGAAATGTCAAATAACTCGTGTCTAGCAATGTCTAGTTCAGCATGTCTAGCAATGTCAAATAACTCGTGTCTAGTAGTGTAAAGTTAGTCATGTCTAGCAAGGTGAAATGAATGCTAACCTGAATGCACATTTACTTGTATCAAGCAGTGTCAAATTACTCATTTCTAGCAATGTCGTATTACTCATATCTAGAAATATCAAATTGAATGAAAATCTGAATGCAAATTAAATTGTGTCTAGCAATGTCAAATAACCCGTGTCTAGCAATGTCAAGTTTAACATGTGTAATGAATGCTAACCTAAAGGCACATTTACTCGTGTCAAGCAGTGTCAAATTACCCGTGTCTAGCAATGGCATATTACTCCAATCTAGCAATGCCAAATTGAATGAAAATGTGAATGCAAATTAACTTGTGTCTATCAATGCCAACTTACTACTTTCTAGCAATGTCAAATTAACTTGTGTCTATCAATGTCAAGTTACTCTTATCTAGCAATGTCTTTCAGTGTATCTAGCAAACTATTTTCAAGCAACTAGTAATGTCATAACAGAATTCAAAACGCAGTCTTAAAATAGAAGTTGTGACTAGCAAGAGTAACAGTATTAAAACAGTACAATAACAAAGATAAGAAGTCCTTATCCAAGAATTTTCATAAGACAACCAAAAAAATATCAATCTAACAAGAAAAGTTTGTAAATTCAGAACGAAGCATCGCAAGACCTCCTATTGTGTCCCGATTTGAAACAGCGGCCACACCGCAACTGGTTGGGGGTTACACCTCCTCTCGATTTGTAAGACTTGCAGCACCGTCAGTAAATGACAGACCAACGCCAGTAGAAAACTCAACCAAACTAGCAACGACAGTAAAAAAATCAACGCTTAAATTGGATCCTCATCTCTCAGACCAAACAGACAGCAAACGCATCCTGTTCGATCGGACTAAAAAACTGCAAATGCTTACTGGAAAGTTATTTAACAATGTATTAATCGATAATCGAACAGAACGATAAAATAAACAAAATCTAAACGTTTTCTTGCTATTAACATACATGATTTTGACTAGTTAAACTCATGTTAAGCTGGAAAAACAGAAAGGGAAAAATTTCAATTTCACGGTGTAGAGCGTAACTCACCTTCGTTCTGATTTTCAGGTGTAGTCGACAGTAAGGTGAGGTTGAGGAAGAACTGGTTCACAGGTACAGTCGACAGTCAGGTTCTTGACGAAATTAGCTAGTTGGAGAAGAGAAGAAGTTGGTTCAGGAATGTCGAAAAGCTGAGTATCATCGACGGTTTTTGATCTTCGGTGATGGAAAATGGCCGGGAACGGGGGTTTCAAAAGATGAACTGTATGTTCAAGAAACTGGTCAGGGCAACAAAATTTCAAACCAACAGATCCTTCTTGTAAAACGGGTTCTTTGTTAGGTTAGGAGAGAGGAGAGATAGTGAGTCGTAAATTCAAAATTCAAAATTCAAATTTCTTGATTGACCCAAAATACCTCTTTTTTCACAAATTAGACTTATATACTAAGTTGAGGGTAGTTGTGGTATTAAAAAAATTAGGTTTTCAAAAAAGAATTGTTTTATTGAAATAGGTATTAAGTGACCATTAACCCATTTTTGGTACTAGATAGTAATATGTTTGGCCAATAGGTACTTACTATGTTATTTTTTTAAAAAAAAAGCTTGGTAAACCTATAAACTAAATATATTTCCCTTTTAGGCTCTCTTGTTGCGGCCCGCTCCAGAGTAGTGGACTACCTTAATTTTTCGTTCTCACTTTTATATATCTATTATTTCTAATTTAGTTTTACTAATTGTTGGAGAACATGGTGACTCTAGGGTTTCTATTGAAGAGATAAAGACTGAAGAAGAAGGGTTGTTCGAAGACAACCCTAAGCTCAGCTCTTCACTCAAGACCTAACTCTAAACGGTGGGTCTTTGTGTATTTTGGAGTTGGACCGGGTCAAGTTTCTAGCCTTGCTGTTTATCAAGATTAAGTGAACTACTCAAGGCCCAGGTCCATCAAGAAACAACTATGAGTCTTATATTAGTGCTGTAACCAAACAATAGCCAACTGCTTATTAATCATGTAACCAGACAAAGTCCATTACTCACTAACAACCTCACATGGGAATATTCCCAAGGTTGTTAGTGACTATGCTTGTATAAATACAGCAGTGTTCTATGTTGTACAATCTAAGGAAAATACATTACAATTAAACAAATTCTTTTTCTCCTTCAATTCTACTTGGTATCAGAGCACATCTCTTAAGCCTTCAATGGCTACTCCAAACGATTCTCCATCCTTTAGC
This sequence comes from Limnanthes douglasii subsp. nivea, assembly GCA_036936605.1. Lineage (NCBI taxonomy): Eukaryota > Viridiplantae > Streptophyta > Magnoliopsida > Brassicales > Limnanthaceae > Limnanthes > Limnanthes douglasii. The sequence goes on from JAUPFV010000003.1 coordinate 290,469,353, forward strand.
TCAGACTCTATTAGGTCCATCTTCTCCAACAGCTCATCTTTCTCCTCAAAAAACCTGCACCTGCACCCAATTCGCAATGTTAATAACATTCGCTTAGATAGAAGCAATTATATTCTATGGAAAACTGTTGTTTTGCCTATGATAAAGGGTAATAAGATATGGAGTTACATCACTGGAGAAAAGATCTGTCCTCCTAAGTTTGTGACAAATACTGAGGGCATAGTGATAGAGAATCCAGATTTTGAAGAGTGGGTTTCAAAGGACCAGCTGCTACTTGGGTGGCTCTACTCCACTATGAGCCCTGAGATAGCAGCTCAATTGATGGAAGAACAGTCAGCTAAAGGTCTTTGGGAGGCTGCTGGCAAGTTGTCTGGTTCACAGACTAGAGCAAGGGTTACATACTATAAGGCTGAGTTTCAAAGAACTCGTAAAGGAGCCTCAACAATGTTTGATTATCTAAACAAGATGAAATTGATTTATGACAATCTAATTCTAGCTGGTTGTCTAACATCCATTGATGATCTGTTAACACAAGTTCTTGCAGGTCTTGATGCAGAGTATACACTAATTGTGGCCAGTCTAGCTGACAAGGAGGGACTAGGCTGGCTTGACCTACAAACAAGTCTGCTCACGTATGAAAGCAAACTTGAGCAACTCACTGGGTTACAAAACTCAGTTTCTAATATCAATATCTCTAGTGCAAATGTTACTCACAGGACAGACTCAAAACAACAGCTTGCTAACTCTAATCAGAGAGGGTATTTTCATAACCAAAGAGGTGCTAATCAGAGAGGATACAGAGGCAGATCTGGTTTCAATTCTAACTATGGCAATAGAGGAAGAAGTAGTTTTTACAGGGGCAGAGGAGGAAGGTTCTCACAGAACAAACCAACCTGCCAAATATATAGCAGGTATGGTCACTCTGCTGTTGTTTGCTACTACAGGGATGATCCCTCAGTTATGGGCTCTACATCTTCAGAGCAAGCTAGATCATAAGGAGATCAGAATGCTCTAGTGGCAACACAAGACTCTACATGTGAAGGGGTCTGATATGCTGACAGTGGTGCTAGTCACCATGTCACAGGGAGCACTAGTCAAATGACACAGAGGTCTGAGTACTCAGGTAACAAATCTATTCTTGTTGGTAGTGGTGAGAGACTTCCCATTTCTCACATTGGTCATTCTACCCTACATTCTTTAACCAGAAAACCTATCTGCTTAAACAACATTCTTCATGTCCCTAGGATTAACAAGAACTTATTGTCTGTCTATCAATTAACTAATCACAACAATGTTTTTGTGGAGTTTCATAAAGGTTTTTGTCTTGTGAAAGACAAGGTAACACGGAATATCCTGCTCAAAGGGAGGTCTGAAGATGGTCTCTACAAGATGGATATCTTTTCTAAGTCACAATCTGGTCCTAGTCTAGGGTTTCCTAGTGTTTTCTCTACTAGTGTCTCTCAGTCTGTCAAAGATGGATGGCATAAGAAGCTTGGCCATCCATCTCAAAATGTCTTAAATTCTGTTCTTAAGTCATGTAAGTTGAATTCTGTATTGAGCAATACAATTACTTTTTGTGAGGCTTTCCAGTTAGGCAAGTCTCACAGTCTACCATATTCTATCTCTAGCTCTCATGCTGCAAATGTACTTGACTTAATACATACTGATGTCTGGGGCCCTGCTCCTATTCAATCTAGTAATGGGTGTAAGTACTATGTGCTTTTCTTAGATGACTTTTCGAGGTATACCTGGCTGTATCCTATCAGGGATTAGAGTCAAGTGTTTGAAACATTCAAAAACTTTAAAATCCTAGTTGAAAATCAGTTTGAAAGATCCATCAAAGCTGTTCAAAGTGACTGGGGAGTGAGTTTAGGCCTTTGCTTTCCCTAGCTAAAGAAAGTGGGTTCTTACTACGTAGGTCTTGTCCACATACCTCAGCCCATAATGGTAGGGCTGAGAGAAAACACAGACATATTATGGAATCTGGTCTCACTCTTCTAGCTCATGCTCACCTACCTTACAAGTACTGGGTTGAAGCATTTGAAACCAGTGTTTACTTGATAAACAGGCTTCCTACACGTATTCTTCTTGATAAGTCTCCTTTTGAAACACTCTTTCATAAAAAACCTAACTACCTAAGCCGAAAAACCTTTGGTTGTTCTTGTTTTCCCTGCCTAAGACCATACCAAACACATATATTCTAGTTTCATTCTATCAAATGTGTCTTTCTTGGATATAGTCAAAGTCACAAAGGCTATAAGTGTCTTAGTTCTAATGGGAGGGTGTTTGTCTCCAGAAATGTTGTGTTCAATGAAGATGACTTTCCCTTTTCTACTGGTGTTCTAAATACATTTCAAAATGAGTCAGTCTCTAGGTCTTCTGTTCATCTATGGTTACCTAGTTTTCCTATAGGGCCTGTGACAAGTGAAAAGGTATCCTCTGAGGAGTCTGACTCTGAAGCTTCAACTGAACAACCTATATCTCTGTGCCCTGATCATTTGCAGCACCAGAGATCTACTCCAAGTCCTCTATCTGACTCTCCTAAAACAACCAATTTATCAAACTCACAATCTCTATCTACAGCCAATCAAACTATTCCAAACACCACACAAATCACTAGCGAACAGCCTTCACTGCCTACACCTACATTGACCATTGAAGTACCCTTTTCTAACCCTAATCCTTCTGACTCTCTTCAAAAACTACAAAACACTCATACAATGCAAACTAGGCAGAAAAATGGCATCTCTAAACCTAAATTTCCATATGTGGGGTCTCTTGTTACTACAGATAAGGATGTGTTTGAACCTACTAGATTCTCTAAAGGTGTTGGGAATTCTAATTGGCAAAAGGCTATGGTGAGTGAATACAAAGAACTCCTAGCTAATCACACATGGTCTATAGTACCAGTGTCTGACTCATCTACTCTCATTGGCTGTAAGTGGGTCTATAAGATCAAATATGGTCTGGATGGGTCTATTCAATGGTACAAAACACGGTTAGTGGCTAAGGGCTTTCATCAAACACCTGGGGTTGACTTCTATGAAAATTTTAGCCCGGTTATTAAGGCTTCTACTATCAGGGTAATTCTTACTATTGCTGTATCTAAGGGATGGACAGTAAGGCAGCTTGACATCAATAATGCTTTTCTCAATGGAGTGTTACAAGAAACTGTGTACATGAAACAGCCTCAGGGTTTTGGTGATCCTGCTTATCCTACACATGTTTGCAAACTACACAAAGCTATCTATGGCCTGAAGCAAGCTCCTAGAGGTTGGTATTCCAAACTAAGGGATACACTTTTGAGTTGGGGTTTCAGTAACTCAAAAGCTGATTGCTCATTGTTCTTTTTGGTCTCCAAGACTACTGTTCTACTTATTATGGTCTATCTAGATGATATTATTGTCACTGGGAATGACACAGCATGTCTAAATCAGTTCATTCACAATCTCAACTCTATGTTTGCTCTCAAGGATATGGGGCCACTCCATCTATTCCTTGGAATAGAAGTTCATCGTGACCAGATAGGCTTCTGCTTGACACAGCAGAAGTACATAGAAAACTTACTTCTTGCACAAGGACTCTCCATGTCCAAGCCCTGTCCGTTTCCTATGGCAGCTGGTACTCAGCACTCTTCTCATGATGGCTCGCCTCTGTTTTGTCCTACACAGTATAGAAGTCTGTTAGGTGCCTTACAATATCTGACTCACACTCGTCCTGACATAGCTTATGCAGTCAACAGTCTGAGCCAACATCAACACAAACCAACATCTTTACATTGGCAAAGTTTAAAGAGAGTGTTACGTTACCTTTCTGGAACTCGCTGGTTAGGTCTTCACATTAAGTCGTGTTATCAGCTACAGCTTCATGGGTACTCTGATGCGGATTGGGCTTCGTCTCCAGATGATCGTCATAGCATTGGAGCGTACTGCGTCTTCCTTGGAGAAACTCTCATCTCCTGGTCATCAAAAAAATAAAATTTCGTGGCCAGATCCTCCACTGAGTCATAATACCGTGCGTTAGCTAATCTATTAGCAGAATTGATTTGGCTGAAATCACTACTTACCGAAATTCGGATTCCCCTCATTCCACCATCAGTCATGTGGTGTGATAACCTCGGGGCCAGCTCTCTTGCGTCCAACCCGGTTTTTCACGCTCGCACCAAGCACATCGAACTCAATGTGCATTTTCTTCGAGATCAAGTACTCCAAGGGCTGGTTCGGATTCGGTATGTGCCCTTACTAGATCAAATTGCTGATTCTCTCACAAAGGCGCTTCCTTCCTCTCGGTTTCTTTATCTTTGTGACAAACTTGGGCTTTCGGTGTCGCCTCTGCGTTTGAGGGGGGATGTTGGAGAACATGGTGGCTCTAGGGTTTCTATTGAAGAGATGAAGACTGAAGAAGAACGGCTGTTCGAAGACAACCCTAAGCTCAGCTCTTCACTCAAGACCTAACTCTAAACGGTGGGTCTTTGTGTGTTTTGGAGTTGGACCGGGTGAGGTTTCTGGCCTTGCTGTTTATCAAGACTAAGTGAACTACTCAAGGCCCAGGTCCATCAAGAAACAACTATGAGTCTTATATTATTGCTGTAACCAAACAATAGCCAACTGCTTATTAATCATGTAACCAAACAAAGTCCATTACTCACTAACAACCTCACATGGGAATATTCCCAAAGTTGTTACTGATTAACAGTGGAGATGCTTTTGTGGTTCCAAAAGGGTTATTGCATTTTGTTGTGAATGTTGGGAAAACTCCATCATGGGGATTCGTTAGCTTCAGTAGTGAATCTCCCGGTACACAGCAAATCTCCTCCGCTCTGTTTGCCAATGATTTACCTTCCCAATTGGTTGCGCAGACTACTTTTCTTGATCCGGCTCAGATAAAAAAGCTTAAAGACCTTCTTGGAGGGACAAACTAAAACGTATGTTTGGTTACGAGGGAAAACAAATAAACATGAAAGTATGTACATTCATAGTTCTCTCTTCTTGTTTTGCATCTATTTGTCCATAAATTGAGATTTGTCAAACGGAAAACTGAAGACGATCAGTTTACATTAACTTATCTTTTTATCTACTGTATATATATTCCCAACCCCTTCTCACTATCTACTTGCCCAAATTTTATGCACTACCATTCCTCAATGAACTACGAATCAAATTGATGGAAAGAATTCAAAACCCAAATCAGCTTCGAATAGATTCTAATTAATGTTCTAATTATTAATATTTAAAACCCAAATCAATTTTTGTACGGTATGTTTTTATTAGTCCTACTAAATCAGATCGCAAATTAAAGAGGTCAAGTTAAAAATAAATATGTACCATTTACATGTCATATCCACTTAATTAATATTGGAGGGACAAACTAAAATGCATGTTCGTTATACATGAAAGCAAATAAACATAATCTGGTGGTTATAGTTCTTTCTTCTTCTGTTCATAGATTGAGATTTTGTAAAACTGATAAGTAAAGCCGATAGAATTTGCGATATCCTTTTATTTCTCCTAAATTTTAGGCACCCCCAAAAGTTCTACGAATAAAATTGATCTACTGAATTCATATAAACTAGCGTACTCAATTTGTTCGAATAATATCAATGAGACTGATAATCCGGTTCAAGTTATGTTATAACTTATTTAAAAATTAAACCATCCGTATAAAATTATTCTCTTACATAAAAAACGATAATTTGATATTTTATTTATTATTTGAGTTTTCCAATCGCTAAAATATAGCTCCTAAATTCCAATATAGATTTTTAGACTCATTTAACCGAAGATAAGATATGAGATTTCTAATTATTATGATTAGAGTATGCATATTACTAGTAAATTAATGTGGTCTAGGTTAATTGAGTTTATACAATATTTGAATGGTTGGTTTGGAATAATAATAATAATAATAATAATAATAATAATAATAATAATAATAATAATAATAATAATAATAATAATAATAATAATAATAATAATAATAATAATAATAATAATAATAATAATAATAATAATAATAATAATAATAATATAATTTGGTTCATAGAACCAAAACCATAAAATATTAAAACCGATTTTGAACTGAAATTTTATCATGGATTGTTTTATTATTATGATATACATTATATTTTTCAAATTAATACACTACAAGAATTATTGGTATAGGCAATGAAAAATATTTATTGCAAAAGAATGAAAAATATTTATTGCAAAAGATTTTAATTAGCTGTTAAAAATTTTTAGCAATTTTTTTTGCAAGTTTAGAAAAAAAATTACAAAAGTTTTGTTGCTATAGGCTGGACGGGATAACTTTTTATGTCATTGTAAAAATAAATTAATTGCAATATGCGATAACTTTTTATGTAACACATGATCTGATTTTTTTATTTAATCAATTAAATTATATTAATTAATCAATTAACATATAAATTTGATATTTTAGTTTTTATATTTTGACATAAGTATATATTACCAAAATTAAACAATAAGATAAAAAGAAGCTCAAATACAAAAAATTAAGTTTTTTTTGAATGAGTAACCACTTTATTCATCAAATTGAAAATTACAAAAGTTTTGAGTCAAATTGCAAATTACAAAGAGTTGAAGGACTAATAGTTAAAACCAAGGCTAATCTGACAGAAGACCTACAGTTAAACAGAAGGACTCCAAGCTCTAGAGAGAGAGCGCTAAGTAGAGAGCCCATCTTTCGCCTGACCCAATACTCGTCTCATCCTTAACACAGGAATTCTCAAATCACGAACCCTATAAATTCTAGAGCCCCAAAACTAAACCTACAAATCAGACCCTTTCCTTGTTCCAAACAGACCCAAAACACAACTATCTCCACCACTTAGCTTCCCTGATGAAATCAAAAAGCTTCAATACACCATGAATATCAGTCGCGAGCAAATCGACATCTTCAAGCTCCAAAACTCAAACCCGATAATATGCAACAAAACATCAGCTTGAATACCCCTATGGTATCTGATGATGATAGCTCCACTGGTTTCACAAGATTGAGCACAGCAAGCATCAGAGTTCAATTTCATCCTACCACTAAGAGGAGGAACCCAATTAAGGTACTGGATACTCTTTCTAATATCTCTATTCAAGTAGCAGCCTAATTCGTGAGCTGCATTCTCACAATTTTTCCAGTATTTTAGTTTAATTAGATTAGTATATTCGAGAGATAAAATGATATGCTTAACATGTTGAATAGAAGACTTAGCTGTAATAGTTGAGTCTTTGAATTTAACATTGTTCCTCGCTTGCCAAATGACCCAGTTTATAATGGGTGGCAGAATTGTTTTCATATGAACTTTAGAAGGAGAAAACGACGACCAGACTCTAGCCATGTTTACAGTAGTCATGTACCTATAGATCTTAATGTTAAAAAGGTTAGCATAATATGACCAAACCTGCCAAGCATGGTCACATTCAATAAAAACATGCTTAGAACTCTCAAAATTATCAAAAAACACACATGTAGAAGCCAAGTTAAGATGTCTTTTTTGCATTGTGATCTCAGTCGATATAAAAAAATTTAGAAGTCCCCAATGCAAAAAAGAACATTTAGCAGGAGTGATTTGATTCCAAATCCTATAAAAAAATAGAAGAATTAGAAAAGCAGTGAGATACTATATTAAGAGTGTCTTTAATGTTAAATGAACCAGAATTTGAAATATTCCACTTAGTCATATCATCTTTGTTTAGGTCAATTTTCAACTTTTTAATTAGATTAATACTAGAGACAAGGAGAAGAGAGCTTATCGAATGTAAATCCCAGTTGTTTTCTCTCCAAAGAGTACTAACATAACTTCCTTTGAACCATTTATTTCCAGGGAGCACCAAACCAACTATCCATCCAGATGTCCACATCTCCCTTTCCCAACTCCCAGGTAATGAAATTTTCAGCTTCATTCCTGTTTTCCATCATTCTATTCCAACAACGAGAGCCCTTCTTAAAGTCAATTTGATAAGGATGAAAGCCCTTACAGTAGATACTATGAATCATATTAGACCAAAGAGATCTTTTGGATCTAAAATCAAACCATAATTTCATAGAATAAACCTTTTGATAGTAAGTTAGACTATGAACATTTAGACCTCCCTCTTTGTAACTTTTACAAATGGAGCTCCGAGAACACCAATGGATGTTGAGCTTATCAGTTGTAGAGCCCCACAAAAATCTGTTAAAGATTTTCTCGATTTTGTTTATTATAGAAAGAAGTAGCTTACTACTATGACTCCAGTAGATAGGAATAAACAAAAGGACACTTTTGATAAGAGTGAGCATGCCTTCATAAGAGAGACACTTGTCTTCCCAAGATAAAACTTTGTTATTAATCTTTTCAATAAGGGGAAAGAAGTTACAGACTCTGTTGAAGGTTATTGATCTTGCTCTGTCTAATGTTACTATCAGCTATTAACTGAGTTTTGTCTTTGTTAATAACCTGCCCAGAAGCAAGCTGATAATACTGCAAAAGAGCACCAATAATATCCATGGAACTAGTTAGACCATTAGTAAAAATAAACAAATCATCAGCAAAGGCCACGCAAGGGATATCAACTTTAGATATACCCTTAAATTTGATAGCTTTATCAGTTTTATACAGACTAACCAAACCTCTTATTAAAGCCTCCTCAGCAAGGATAAACAAACTTGGAGATAAATGATCTCCTTGTCTGATTCCGTTGCTGGTTTTAAAGAAACCCACAGACATACCATTAATTAGAATAGTAGCGAAAACATAAGTAATAATATTCTTGATTATTTTAATGAATTGTTGACTGAAACCAAAACTTGAAAGGATTTTGAATAAGAATACATGGGAGATATTGTCGAAAGCTTTCGACATATCGACTTTAATAATGACATTACTACTTTTTGTTTTCCTTTCCAGGTCATGGAGAAGTTCCTTGTCGATCATAATATTCTCGTGGATGGATCTGCCCTTCACGTAAGCTCCTTGGACATCAGAGATAAGATGAGGTAAAAGATTTGTAATTCTATTATTAATTAATTTAGACATAAGTCTATTAAGGATGGTACAGAGAGTAATATGTCTAAACTAGTTCCAAAAACTAGGATTTTCAGTTTTTGGGATAAAGCAAAAACCAGTAACTTTGATTCCCTTAGGAATATTATTTCCCTCAATAAAGTCTTTCATTAGCAGTACATATGTCATATTTAATAGTAGCCCAAAAGTCTGTTGGTAGTCCCTGGACTATCCAGTTTGGATAAAGTTGGTCCCATGCGCATGTTTATTAAGGGGACTAACTTTATCAAAAATAGAAAGTCAAAGGACTAAATTTATTGAAAATGAATAGTTGAAGGACAATCTGTCACAAAAATTGATAGTCAACACATGCAAGAGGATTAACTTTATCCAAACTGGTTAGTCAAGGGACTACGAACGGAATTTTGAAAGTCCAGGGACTATCTGTCACCAAGTGCGATAGTCCAGGGACGAGTTACTGTTCAAAGCCTTCATCCTTATTAGGAACAGACAACAAAAGCTCATTATCTGAGTCAGAGATTAATTTAGGAATATGTTTAAGGATATCATAGCAAGTATCAATAGGATTACTATGGATAGAAGTGAACATATCTTTGAAATAACTTCCCACCAATGCATTTATTTGATCTTCATCACTGGTCCATGAGTTATTAATCTTGATATTAGCAATCTAGTTACGTCTTCTTCTTCTTTTAACAAAATTATGATAAGTACTAGTGTTTCTATACCCGTCTCTGATCCACTCTGAATATGGTTTCTATTGCCGGTAGCATTCCTCCATGGACAGAGCAAGGAGGTGGTCAGCAGTGGCTCTGGAGAGAGCTATCTTGTCATCCAAGCAATTATTGGTAAGAAATTTCTCCTCACAAATGTTGTCTTTGGCTTCAATGTCTTTAACTTTATCAAAAATATTACCAAAAGTTTCTTTATTCCAAATCTTCAATTCATTTTTAAGCCTTTTAAGCTTATTCCACAATATATTAAGAGGACTACCCTGCATACTTTTCTGCCAACCATCTTCAATAGTTTTGATGAAAGTAGGATCTTTAGACCACATGTTAAGGAACTTAAAGCTGCTATGCATCTTAATATTCTTGTTACTTATGCAGACCTTTAGAGGAAAGTGGTCAGAGCAAGTACGAGCCAACTGGGTAACCTCAGTGGAGTTGAAGCTATTCATCCAATCCTGGTTGACAAGGACCCAGCCAAGTCTTTTACCCTTATGGCTTCTCATCCAGGTAAACTTTGTACCCATGAACTTAATGTCTTCTAGGTTACAATAATTTATCATAACGTTACAATCCTCAGTACTTTGGTGACAATAACTTGCTTGTTTCTTTAGACTTTATCATTGGTGTAGTTGGAAAACTTCCAATGTTGTTTTGATCACCTGATTTAGATTTTTGGTCTGGTGACACTTGGGTGCTTTCACCTTCGAGTTCCATAATAGCTTCAATCATCTCCTCTGTATTGTTTTCTACTAGGATCTTTGTTGGAATTTCATTGCTCTGTGTAGCTCTTATGATTGATTTTATCTTTATTTTCTGATGGCTTATAGTTAGATAATTTGTAGTATTCTGGTTGCTTTCTGTTTCTGTTTGAGGCATCTTCACAAGCACATTACTTTCAATTATTGCACTGTCTTGATATTCAACAGGTAAGTTTTGCTTCTATTTTTTTTTACAACTTTCCAAACTATGACCAATGTGGTTAAAGTAATTGCAATAATCTGGTATATTCTTGTATGTTATTTCCACGCAGCAACCGTCATTGGGACCAAAACTAATCCACATACGATTTTTCAATTTACTTGTGACATCTAATTCAATCCATCCATATATCGAATTGAACAAAGCTCTATTCTGAGTTGGCATCCAGGTCTTGATAGGGTCTCCAATTTCCTTGAACATGATGTCAATCATAGATTGATTGTATAGAAACTCATGAATTTTTGAAATTCTAGTCCAAATTAGGGTAATTGGACTTTCTATTTTAGGATTTTAGTATGAGGAACATTTGAACACCCGCATTATAGTGTTACCAATAGTACAGGAAGTCTTGCTCCAAAGATTGCTATAGTATTCCTTTAAGTCAAATTCAAACAGAAAGTGGTGTGAATCTCTAGTAGAGAGACTTACACATCCTTTAAATTTCCTAGACCCAATAAAGTTATCCATCAGATTCTTCTTAGGAATTCCTTCTGAAAATTTACCAATTAGTGTAAATTTTGACGATAACAATAGAATATCTTTGGCTTGCTTTGGAAATTGCAAAAAGACATGATCCTTCTTGTACCAAACTGACTCGGGCTCAAATACCTGATTAACTTTAATATTTTCTTTGAACAAGTCAGAACATTTCTTTCTTCCTGATGAAGTGTCTTCTTCTTGTAGATTTCTGATTTGCTCCATGCCAGCCAAGATAACCAAGAAACACAAGAACAAGGGAGCCCAAGAAGAACAGGGAGATCAACAAGAAGAAATCTGAGGAGAAAAGACCAAGAGACACCACGATCAAGAGAGATGATCAAAGTCCAAGCAGACCAGAGAGACCAGAAAATGCAATCAAAGGAGAAAAAACCAAAGAGACTCCACGATCAAGAGAGATGATCAAAGGCAATCTCAATCAGAATAAGAGGAAATCAAGAAACGGAAGACAAAGCAATACACCAGGAGGTCAGCAACTAATCACCGAAGAGGAGATCAAATCTGGAGAAGCATTCTTGGAGAAGTGTTCATATCCAAATAGGATTATCTATATAGCTTCCAAATTGGGCTCCAAGTTTGTTTTATTATATATAGTATATTCACAAAAAATTAAGTTAATCATATTACAAACAAACCTTTACACAAATAATAAACCTTAAAACAAGTAACGAAACTTCCTACCACATACTTAATTTTCTTCCACTTATACCGGTACAGTATTTTAGAAACAAATTAAATATATATATGAATATAACTGACATATTGCTTCCGCACTTGTCATGGCTTCAACACCTGCAAATATATCACCGGTTTCAGATATTTTGAAGACTTCCCTAAACAAATGGAAAACCCAATAACATTTCAATAACCCTTCGATTAAAAGAAATTCTGACACAAAATGGACACTAAAATCAGGTTTCCCAGCTTATAGCATGCCAGCAAAGTACAAAGTACAAATCATAATAATTATATTATAAAATAATAGTAATCACATGGAATATCTACCTGTGTGGCTAATCCACACGGCGTGGAGATTTGAATGAGCTCCGACATCGACATCGAAGGTTTAAGAGCTTAAACTTATATTAGATAATCTTTATATTACCACCTTTATTATCTCCATCTCTCTCGAATCTCATGAAATCTGCAATCGATTGGTTCTGCATAAACTCAGAGACATCTTCGGTGAATTCGTCCGAAAAACGTGAAGCATAAAAGGCCTTGATTGGCAAGGTTTTTGAGTTTTTAGGTCTTGAGTTTCGGAATATGGTTCTTATATGCCAAAGAGGATAAGGGGAGGAGGTGGAAAATGAGTCTGCAATTTTCGAATTGGAATAATATAGAGATGGTGAGAATATAAGGGCAAGTGAACTTGCCAACATGTTGGCTATTTTGACAAAAAAAATAAAAAATAAAGAGAAGACAGATTTGGATGTTTATATGTTTACTGATCACATCATTTTCTAGCCTTGCCTAAACAAGGATGAGCATGGTTCACAGTTTATTTTCTACTAAGTTAGTAGTACTAAAGGTGTTCTAAAAATACCCACAAACTCTTTGCAGTAAGAAAACCTGATCGTGTGAGCTCCGCTTAGTCCTACCATTTCTCGGATGATGAATCCACGCGACGTCAATATTTCGATGAGCTAGCTGCTACATCGACATCGAGGGTTTCCAGAGGATGTTGGCGACAAGTGAAGATCTAGAGACATGAGAGTTTTTTGTCTTAATAAGGACCGATGAAGCTGATGAGGAGATCTCTAGCAGCGAATGTTGGAACAAAAGTGTGTTGCAGTCTCGCTTTTGTTGATCTAATAGTCATATCTTTCAAAAACGAGACAAATCTTTCACTTTTCTCCCGCTCAATTGAAATTACAGGATAATCGTAAGATATATAATTTAGTTATCCTTAAACAAATTAAATCTCTTACCTCAAATATGTGTAGTAAAGTAATTAATTAAAGGTTATAGTCAGCAAGTTCTTAATGGGTGGGTATGATAAAAGAAATAAGACTATATACTATGTGAAGTAAAAAAACTAGTTTAAAGCGGTATGGCCAAATTAGTACTATTTGATTTGACTCATAAACGTAACCCGTGTACATCTAAATCTAATAAATGTTCCATGGTCAAAGCTAGCATAAAATTATATCCAAGAGTGCACAAAAAATCACTTATACTGGATAGTGTTTTATATTCTTACCAGAACATTAGCATTACTCCTAAACAAATAGTATAGTATAGCTACTGCCACATAAGTATGGTTCTGCCTAATGACACTAATTCTGGGAGAAAAACACAGTGATGTAACCTGAAGCAATGTAAATGTCTGGAAGTTAAGATGAGCATGATAGCGATTATGAGCTTGATAATTATGGTAGTCCAACTGAAAATCAATGGTAAAAACCACCACATTTGCTATTGAATACAACTTATAATGTTAAAGACTTTTAACATGAACCCTTAAGTTTTTTATGTAGAAACAACTGCAGAAACAATGATATCTTTTAGTTTTAAAAAAGATTCCATGTTCGTCAATATCTCAAACAAGACACAATCATAGCCTTTAAGTTCCTTATGGAGGTTTGTAAATTATATTAATAAAGAATTAATTTCGGACCAAAAGATGAGCTATGTAGAAAGAGTAAGCAACAAATGAACAATATTTCATTGCATACCATCAAAAGAAGGAGATAACAAAAATTTAAAGAAGGAAGATTAACTCTTTATTGGCGATATGTATTTTTGAAACCAAATCAACCTACAATATGTTGAACAATAAATGCAAATTCAATAAAATACTACACGAAGAGCTAAATGAAAAAATCAAAATCAACAAGAATGAACCGAACCTGAAGACAATATGTTGATAAAGCCTGTGAAAGACGGTATCTCTCATGCTAATTAATTGAAGGGCCTCCATCTAGCCATAACTGTGTGATAAAAGAACGAGTAAAAATAACTACCACAAAAATATATAATAACAGGTATATAAACCCTTAATCAATCAAAGAACTAAAATACCATAAGCTAAGGTTCTCCCAAACCCAAGTTAAGAAATTATGACACTGAACATAGGCATGGCGACGGGTCAGTACCCTCCTCAAGTAAGTCTCATCTCTATAGTTACCATACATCCATTGTGCATCCATTGTATCATGCATGCTAACCATATTATCTTTCTCACCTAAAATACTAGATCTTACTCTTTTTAATTTTAAGTATGACCACCAACCCTAGAATTAACCCGAAATGAACACACAGAGTGCTAACATAAGTACCAGCGTCGCAATAAATCCAGAAAAAAACTAAAGCCTTATCTGCGTCATGCAAGAAATCCAGAAAACAACTAAAGCCTTATCTACCTCGTACTCAAGAAGTTTGCTTTCGTAAATAGTTATAATCCTGATCTGTATTTTAACAGCTGAAATCAATATGGCCTTTGAAAGACAGCACCTGTTAAGCTTTCTAGAGCTCTAGCTACATCAGCAACGTCAGAGATATTGGAGTGTAAACGAGCAATGGAAACCTAATCTTTACCTGTACCTTGTTGTGTTTTGACGAATCGTGTAGCTCGGTTCACACAAGCGATAAAGTTTCCCATCAGTTTAGGAGCGAGAGTACCGGTGTGACCGGTTTTCACCACCCTGAGGATACGTTTGATCCACTCAGCAACCTCTTGAGAGGAAACCTTAGCAGGTTTATCGAGATTAATGACACCTTACCTGATGTATTCGGCTAAAGGATGGTTGAGAGGGGAGCAACCCGCAGGGAGAGGAGTGAAGTGCCCGAAACGGATATCGAGGCGGGTGTAGTTCTTAAGCAGAAGCGGCCACTCTGATGTGTCGACTGAAGGAGTGACGCTCTACGGCTTGATCGTAAAATCCTCGATTTTGGTTTCTGCTTCCATAGATTTATTCTTGCTCTTCTTCTTGTCGGAGAGCGAGAGTGAAGTATGTGGACTTCGGCCATTTTGAGGGTCTAAAGGAGAGGGAGGCGACCACAACCCGTTGCGGTGAGACTAAATAAAAACTAAAAATTTCACCATAAAACTCGAATTCTCCATAGATAGAGGCTCTGGACATTACTGCAACAAGATCCAAAATCCATGTATGGGCTGACAGCGAAGTTCTGTCAAAATCCGAAGAACAAACACCAAAATAGAATAGAATAGTGACAAAGTAGAAACTGAATACATGTGATTTTTGTGGAAAGAAACGAGAACGGAGAAAAGGAAAGAGACGAAGAGTTCACACAAATTGAATTTGTAATTATCAAAAGAAAAAAAACAGTGCCTAATTATTCCCGCTTTATATTTTAGATTTACCGCTTTGAATTTTGTTAAAATTTGAAAGAAACAAATCTGAAACTTTTTAAATTTGAAAACAGATTTTATTTTCGAATTTGATGAAAATTTAAATAATTTTTTATTATAGTTTTGGCAATGATTGATTTGTTGCAAATAAATTTTTACAATAAATAATTAAAACCATTGTAAATAAATAGTATTTTAACCATAATTCTTTTGTTGCAACATTCTTTTTACAATATTTATTATGGTTGCAAATTATCTTTTTGGCAATAACTCTTTTTTTGTTGTCAAAAAATTCGTTGTATATAAAAAACAATTCTTGTACTGATAGTTAATCATCAATTTTTTTTATAAAATAGAACATTAGCATCTAGATTTTAATTTTTATACTATTTATTTAATTAAAACAAATTTGAAAATCAAATTATAATTGTACTTAATTTTTTTTTACTGTACCGAATCGGACCGATAACAGACCCAACTGAACTCACATCCAACCGGAACCAGAACAACCCGAATTAGATCGGATCAGATTGAACCGAACTGAAAACTTAACAAAACTTGTCTTGGTCTGAACTGATAAGCTTAGTGGTCCGGTTCGGTTCCATCAAAATCTGGACCAAACCGAACAACTATAATTGGGCCACCTGCGGTAGGGATTTAAGCGGCAATGATGGGGTTATGTGCTCGCATGTAGGTTAAATTAAAAAAAATGCGCTGTTAAGTGCTATCGTGAACTAAGAAGTATCTCTACGTCACTAATCTTTTATAACCTTTTTTTGTTAATATTGAGAGTTTTGTAACGAAGATTAGTGGTTGATGTTTAGTATTTAAATCCCGTAATTTCATATATATATATATAATTTAAGTTTGTTATTCGTGGATGTAGAATTTTTGCACAATGAGAATCACATCAAATTTGTCTTGTATATGTGCTTATTCTTAACATATTTATTTCTTTCTTTGTGTCTTTTTTTGGGTGCAAATCTAATATTTGAGCACAAGTCGAAACTATGTGGCTCATTAGTTCTTGTATAAAATTCAAAACTATCACCAAACAGGTTTCGAGTTGAGCAGTTGAGATTCTATTAACGATGTCTGAACCTCGATTGTGGTTGAAACTTGGATGCTGTTGATTTTTCCAAACTATGGGTGCATTCTATGAGGATTTTACCAAACAAGTGGTACGGTGAGTGTAGATAATTTTAAGCAACTCGTTTGAATTTTTGAAACAAAAATGAGAAGATGAAGATCATTTGAGATCCTGAGGTTATAAAGAAGGTTCTCACCAAGAAAGCAAAAAAAACTGCCAGGATGAGTTTCACCAAGTTATATCTAGATAAAATGAATGAAGATAATGTTTAAAGGATTTAGAGAATTAAGGTTAGAGTTTTCCTAATATGTAAGGGATTTGTTGCTTCAATGCATTAGAAATCTACAAATAAGGTTGATGTTAAAGTCTTGTTCAAAGCTCATAATGTTTTCATATTGAGCTTGGGGATGAAGATCTCCATAAGGTATATGAAGATTTTAGGACGATATGGGTATGTAATCTACTAAAGGCGATTTACACGAAGAAGTTATTGACGAATAGATTGTATCTCAAGAAACATATTTACACGTTGACAATGGATTACAACAAAGAGATCTGATGTCCTAAATATGGTTTCAATAAAATCATTATTCACTTGAATGCAATTGACGTCAAGGTAGAGGGCGAGGACCACGGCATAATCCTCTTAACGTTTTTGCTGAAGGTGTTTGAGCACTTTGTGGACACTATGCAGTATTACATAATCCTTTTTACGTCTTCTTCTTGCTGTAGGTATACTAACAAGTGGATATTGTATTCAGGTACTATATTTCATATAACTTCCAACAAACATTGGTCTAAACACATGCGATCATTTCAAGGGGAAAAACTCATTTAAACAAATGATGAATCATATGCTGGAAAAGGAGTAAGAATTGTTCGACTCAAGTTTTCTAAAGGACTTGAGAGAGTTATTAACAGCATGAGGTACATGCCCGAAGTTAACTGTACCCTTCTTTATATTTCTAAAATTAGCTGTTTAATAATTTACTTATAGAGATGTAGACACCAAACTTAGGGTCTTGCAAGGCTCACTTTATCAGAAGGCTCACCGAACAGTGTGTTGATTCTTAAGAGCTTTATAGTTGTATAAGGTATATTTAGTATGGAGAAGTATTCAACTAAGTTGCGGTATATAAGGCTTGGGCATATAACTTATGAGAGCCTTATTGATTTGAGCAAACAAGTATTCTTGGATAATAGCACAGTTCAGAAGTTGAGATTTTTTAAAATTTGTGTGCTGGGTAAGAGTAAGAGGCTATTTTATGCCTAGTAGTCATATAACGTTTACAAAGTTGAAGTTTCTTTGTCATCAAGAGGCCTAAACTGGAGAGAAATCAAAGTTATAAACAATACAACACTTACAGCATAATCTGAGACACTAGCTTTGTAATACACTAGCTTTGGAATGTTATCTTCTTCTCGAACTAATACAACACTTACAGCATAATCTGAGACAGTTATATAAACAAGAAATACCTCTCTTGCAAAAAGTTCAGTAGGAATTTCTAGTGAAGAAAGGTACTCTTTAATCCGATAGAAGGCCTCCAAACATTCTTTTGTCCAATTGAAACAATTTGCATGTCTTAATACTTGGAAAAAAGAGGGAATTTATCTCAAGAACGAGATATAAATCTGTTTAGTGCTGTAAATATTCCCGTTAATATTTGAACTTCCTTAATATTCCGAGGAGGAGTAATATATGTAAGGGCTTTAAATTGTATTGGGTCAACTTCAATCCGTTTCTCGCTCACTATATATCGGAGGAACTTTCCTGATCGGTCCCCAAATGTGCACTTCTCTGGATTTAATTTTAAATTCACCCTTTTCAAGTTGATAAAGGTTTCTTCTAAATCACCAACATAATTTTCATCCTTCGAACTTTTAACCAAAATATCATCACATACTTTAACGTTTCTCCCAATTTATGACTCGAAGGTTTTGTTCACTAGACGTTGATAAATTTCCCTTGCATTTTTCAACTGAAACGACATTACTTTATAATAGTGTAAGCCCCTTCCAATGATAAACGGAGTGTTCTCCTCATCCATTGGATCCATCTTGATCTTATTATCTCTGCATAAGCATCCATGAAATAAAGCAGCCGGTTCCCTAATGTTGAATCTACCAATTGATCAATATGTGCGATCGAAAAAAGGATCTTTTGCGCAAGCTATATTCAAATCTGTGAAATCCACACACATTCACCATTTTCTATTCTTTTTTTACAAAAACCGGTTTTGCAGCCCACAAAGGATAACAAGACTCTCAAATATGTCCAACCCCAGTTAAACATTCTACCTCTGCTCTTATCGCGTCAAATTTTTCAAGGGAGAAATGTCTCCTTTTCTGAATTTTTGGTCTTATATTGTTCTTGATTGACAACTTATGACTAATAATTTTCCACGGAGCACTAGATACGTGTTCGGAACACCAAGCAAACATGTCCAATTTTGAAGATAAAAATTCAATCAACCTTTGTTTTCAATATGAAGACAACTTTGTTACAATCTTCAATACTTTTCCTCCTGGATATATATGATCCTCATAATCTTCATCAGGAACAAATAAACTGGGGGACTCCCTTGGATCATATAAATGGGTTGGTTTTGAGGAAATCCTTCTAGTTGATATGCTTTTTCTGACTTATTTCCTTGAATTTTCTTAGAAGATAAAGCAATTCTGTACCATTCTCTAGCAATTTTTTGGCTACTTCTAATTGTTCCAATATTTTTTTATAACCATGACCTCCAAAAAATAGCATTGTAAGGTGCACCTACGACGATAAATATAATTTCAAACTCTTTTATGAAAGGTCTGTGGCCTAACTAAACCATGATAATGGAGTAATTCGCCGATCTTGATAGAAAAGGAGTTAATTGTAAACATGAGAAAGGAAATATGCCCCTTATTGTATTTATTATTTATCGGGAAACTATTTGTAAATAAACTAGTTCGTAAAGGACTAATAATGAAATAATGTAAGACCATTAAGGAAATAAATGGGACCCACCTTCCCCACTATAAAAGGGAGCCCATTTATTCTTGGTGGGGGATAATTGAATATTATATTCTCTTTCTACTTTCTCTCAATAGATTAGGCTCAAGATCCTTTATCCTAGTCATTTATTCACTCATCATTGGCGCCGTTTGTGGGAACACGTAATACCAAAAAGGAATCTTTTTCTTTGAAAATCGCGATCTAACCTTAAAGAATGAATGACGAAGTAGTCGGGGAGAGGGTCGGGAGAAAAATGGCCCGAGCCGTTTCGCTGTCTGTGGGCAAGGAAGCTCCGGGTCATGAGTATTACGCGCAGGGTCGGAATAGCGATCGACTCTTATCATGACCAGGAGACAGTTGCTGGAAGATATCGCGAAGCTAAACACTGAAAAAAAGCGGGCACTAGATGACAAAAGAGTTCGGGAAGGCAAAGGAAAAGAACCGGTTGTAGACGACCGCGGAGAAGGCTATCCGACTACTGACCATCGCATCGATGCCCAACCTGTTCGATATTATCGGGAGTCTCGACCAGAAGACAGACAGAATGGAAGAGCAGAGAAATACCAAAAGGATAACTAAGGAATCTCTACTGATTATACTTCGGATGACTCGTCGGGAAGAGAGTACCGACGCAAGGAAAAGCTAAACAAACGAGCACAGAAGAATAATTCCCGGCAGAATAGGGCACCCCGTTCTGACTCTCCCAAGTTCAAGAAGGGTAGCACTGAGAAGAGAACGCCAGTGTCATTCGAGAAAGAAGAGAGGCTGACGGGCAACAGAGAGGAGCGGGTAGTACTACCCCAGGTCCAATGGAAACCTTCAAATAGCCAGACCCAGGGGTACCGGGTCAGCAGCCAGTTCATCAACCCAAGAGATGGAGGTTTGTATGGGATTCAGACTGAGGGGCTTGGAGGCGGATCATTCGGATTCAGAATGAATTGGAGAGCTTCACCATTGTCCGACAAAATATTGTCGGGACATCTCCCAAAGAGGTTTGACATTTCGAAATTGGAGAAGTATGATGGTAAGAAGGATCCAGATAACCATTTGGAAGCCTTCAAGAACTTTATGTTGAGTTTTGATAATAACGATAAGTTATTATGTCGGGCGTTCTCGATGACTTTCAAGGATCGGGCGTATAAGTGGTATAACTGACTACCGCAAGGTTGTATCAAAAACTTCGGGATGTTTTGGATGATGTTCCGTCAGCACTTTGTGGGAAGCAAAAGTTTCCGCGCCAACGGTGATACGCTCGTCAACTATAAACAAAGACTGGGAGAAAGCCTTCGGGATTACACCAGGCGTTTTATCGATGCTAAGACCGACCTGGATCATTGCGAAGAAAACATGGCCCTCACAACATATCGCTTAGGGTTGCTTCCAGGACCGATGAAGCAAACAGTCACTCAAAAGCAAGCTTTTACTTTTTCCGCCCTTTTAGCTCAGGTGGAAAAGCAGATATTGATAGAAGAAACTGAGGCCTCTGAATTGGCTGCGCAAATTCAGCAGAGCGCGCAAGTGTCGGTCGTTATAAAGCATGGTGCTCAATCTAGCTACGCTCAGCAAGTCCAGCCAGTCAACACAATACCCCCGACCCAGTCCTTACCAATCAAGCCTCTGGCCTCCCAGGGCCAAAGAGCCAAGCAGACGAACCAAGTGGTTTCGCGACCCATGTCTAACAAGTGGATCTGACCTGCTTACTTCGCTGATTTGACGGAATGTGTGTCTTCAATCTATGAAAAGACTAAGAAGAGTAGGATGTATCAGAGGCCTTTACCCATACCAACGCCTCGGGAGCACAGGAACAACCGATACTGCCGATACCATGAAGACGTAGGACACGATACTAAGGATTGTATTGCTTTCAAAAAAGAGATACAGATGTTGATAGAGCACAGAAACCTACTCGAGTATGTGAAAAAGAAAGCACAGTAGGGCACAACTTCGAAAGAAATCGTGGCGATACAGAAGCTCGAGACGACCATGGCGATTTCCGAAGTGATCGACCCTTTTGATGTCTCCGTTGAATATCTCGATCCAGATGTGAATTGTAACCACATCGGGGTTATCGAAAAAGAAGCTGCGGAAAGGAACGAGAACGCAAGAAACCTTTATGAATTTTCGAATCATTAACTATTTTCGGGGGCGATTCTGTGGCAGGGATCACGCACTCTTCCCGAAAATGATACATTGTGAACTTGACTACTCAGTTAGAAGCTCGGCCCTATCCCCATTCACAAGGCATCCCTTCATCGATTTTGTGTTTCGACGACGAAGACATTCGAGACGTAGCCGATCCTCATGAAGATGCCGTCGTTATTGGGGCGGCCATTGCGGTGGAAGAGGTTTGACGCATCCTCGTAGACACCGGAAGCTCAGCTAACATAATCTTTACATCGACGTTCGCTAAGTTCAGGTCACCCTCGGTAATTATACGTTCGGACCGAACTATTGTAGGTTTCACAGGTTCAGCAACGGACGTGGTTGGAGAATTTGAAGGCATCGTTCAGTTACGCCGCGGGCCATTCAAGAAGGAGGTCACCGTTTTATTCGTCGTGGTAGATGCGCCAGCCTCCCATAATGCAATATTTTGCAGGTCGTGGTTGTCACGAATGCACGCGGTAACGTCCACTGTTCATCAATGCTTGAAATACGTGGTCGGGAACAATGTGGGCGTAGTGCGCAACAGCCAGCAAGCGGTAAAAGAATTCTACCGAGCGGCTTTAGCGCCCAAAAGGGATCAAGAGATGGAGCAAGTGGGACTTCCCTTGTGATCGCTACCTGTCGACGATCCCACGGAAGCTCCCAGTTTTTTAACCACCGGCGAAGATGTGAAAAACATCAATTTACTGAGGGAAGAATTTTACAGATAGGAATCAAGTTGTCACCGGGTTTCAAGAAACAATTGGTATTGTTGCTGCAGGAAGATTTGAATTTATTCGCGTGGTGCTCGAAGGACGTCACCGGAGTCCCAGAGAACCACGTAATTCACAAGCTAACTATCAATAAGAATGTCAGGCCCGTCTTCCAAAAGCGTCGGGCCTTTTCCCCAGAAAAGGCAAAAATCATTCGGAGAGAGGTTGAAAGAATGCTCAGCGTCGGGCACATCAAAGAGTCAAGTTACCCACTCTGGACGTCCAGTCCCATCCTGGTCAAAAAGAAGAACGGGAAGTGGAGGATGTGTGTGGAATTTACCGACCTTAATCGAGCATGCCCAAAGGATCCATTCCCAATGTCGAGAATAGACCAGTTGGTGGATTCCACGTCGGGAAATAGTTTACTCTATTTTATGGATGCATATGCAGGCTACAATCAAATTAAGTTGCACCCATCGGACCAGGAAAGCACAACATTTGTCACGGGCCGAGGCTTATATTGTTATAAGGTTATGCCGTTCGGGTTGAAAAACGCAGTAGAAACTTACCAAATATTGGTTAACAAGACCTTTGACTGCCATATAGGAAGGAATATGGAAGTTTACATTGATGACATGCTAGTAAAGAGCGGCACAGACGAGGACCATCTCGCTGATTTGAGGGAAACATTTAACAATCTAAGGAGCATAAATCTTAAATTAAACCCGGAGAAATGCTCCTTTGGAGTAAGGTCGGGCAAGTTCGTGGGATTCTTTGTTAGTGAAAAAGAAATCGAGCAGACCCGATCCAATTACAAGCTCTTACCGACATGACACCCCCTAAGAATATTAAGGAGGTCCAGATATTAACCGGGCGCCTGGCGGCCTTGAATCAATTTATTTCTCGTTCATCTGATAAGTGCGCTCCATTTTTTCAGGTCTTGAGAAACACTAAGAATTTTGTTTGGACGCCGGCTTGCAACACGACCTTTTTGGGGATCAAAACTTATTTATTATCCCTGAACCTTCTAACGAAGCCCCTGACCGGGGAAACTCTTTTTCTTTACATAGCGGTTTCAGATTTTGCAGTAAGTCCGACTCTAATTAGTGAGTCGGGAACGGTTCCCAAAGCGGTATACTTCGTGAGCAAAAGCCTATTGGATGCGGAGACGCAGTATCTGAAGTTGGAAAAAATGGCCTTGGCTTTAGTGACCGCGGCGCGAAAAATGCGACCATATTTTCAGGCCCACCCCATTGTCGTCTGAACCTCGTTTCCACTCAACTATGTGCTTCAGCGACCGGACATGTCAGGATGAATGTCTAAGGGGTCGGTCGAGTTGGGCGATTTCGACATCCACTTTGAACCAAGAACAGCTATCAAAGGCCAGACCCTGGCTGATTCTATAGTCGAATTCCATTCCGATCGACCCGACCAAGAAGCACCGCCCGAGGAAGATAAGCTAGTTGAATGGGTTATCCGAACCGATGGTGGGTCAAACGTCAATGGATGCGGCGCAGGCGTGCATATAGTCACCTCTACGGGCGTAAGTATGCTTCAGACAATCCGATTTGTTTTTCCCACTTCTAACAACGAAGCTGAATATGAAGCTGTTCTGGCCGGTTTGAGACTCGCACAGGTGTACGGGGCTACGCACGTACGTCTTGTTAGTGATTCTCAACTTTTGATTAATCAAGCTTCGGGAGCGTCGGCACCAACTGCCCAACACGGTCATCTCGGTCTTTTCTGACTCGCGCCAAGGTTTTTCGACCGTCTTCAGCTTCTCTTCCAAGAGCTTCTGAGCTTTCTTTTCTTTCTTAACTTCCTCTTCAAGCGCGGCAACTTTCGACTCCACGTCCGTCAGCTTCTAGCTTAGCTCCCCGGCCCGCCGCTCTTTCATCGCTAAGGGCACGATCATATTATACACAGACAGGGACAACCCATCTGTTATCTGCAAAGGAAAGGTATGCGGAATCCTAGGCACGGATAGCACATGCAGCTTCGTACCGCTTGATGACGCCACAACATTTTTTGAGGCCTTTGAGGGACTAGCATTATCGGGGACCACCACTACGGGATCGGCTACAGTCACACCCTTAACCCCCCCTCCCCCAAATTTCCTAAAAAGCTCCGGGACAGTTGCATTATCAACAAAAGTAGACGCTGCGGCAGATCCATCCTCCTTCTTCGAGCGCTTCGAGTTTTTTTCCTGAGCACCGTCTGCTTCAGCCTTTCCCTTCCGCTTCTTGGTCAGCTCCTCGGACCGATGGGCCTCGTCATCCTTAGCGGCAGCTTCATCTTGTTGTCCCTCCGCGACGGCCTCTTCAGCCTTGGCATTTGCCTGCTCGACCTCTTCATCCGATTTGGGGCGCTTGCTGGGATCCTTATTGCGCTTCAGAAGAAACAAGTGTGCGTCGGGCGCATTCGTCTTCGCGACCAAGTCCACCAAGCTGGGTGGTTGGCGCAACTGCTCAATAGTGAGCGGTTCAGAGGAGCAACGCTAGAGGTTACTCGTGATCAGGTTCATATTCTTGAAGGCGCGATGGAACGCCCGACCCCAGTGCTTCCTGGCATAGTCCTTCAATATTTGGAAGGTCACTTTGCGAGGTTTGAAGTAATCCTTCTTCAACCCCTGGATAAACTCCTTCGACACTGCACAAAGGATTGGTCCATTAATATATATATACATACCATCAGGAACCCAGGTCCGCAACAATCGCCTCGGGTTCTCCTTGTTATAGGGGCGGCCATTTTCCTAGCAGCCACTGAGGAAGACGAATCGATGCTTCCAACCTTTATCGCCTTCGAGGAAGTCATTCACAATCTTCCAGGTATTGGCCAAGGAAGAATATAAGATGGGGGACTTCAGAGATTTCGAGAGCCCTGACATGGCTATGTACTCGGGCATTGGCATAACCCGACCCGATAGACGTGAGGCCATTATGCATGACATCAGCGTATACCACGCGTTGGGCGTTAACTGTGACAGAGAGATGTTAAGAGTCTTGAAATATAGATCAATCTCAGGATCCAGAGGAAATCTGAGGCCCAGTTGAAGAGCTTTGTGAAAATGACGATCTCTCATAACCGCATATACACTGGTGTCTCCCCAGGAACGGGAAATCGGACATTGACGCACTCTGGGATACCCCACCGGATCAGAAGCTCTGCCTCCTCCACAACAGAGAAGTAAAGGTACTTGCCCTCAAAAAGGGAAATGACGTTGTCCCTGGGCAACCAGCGATGGTAGGTTGTGGTTATGACTGCCTCAATCTCCGCGGGAAGAGGCTCTTCGGGAGGAGCAGGAGTGTTGCCAACAGCGGCAATACCTTCCTCAGCAGCCAAAACATCCGTTTATGGCTCTTTGGTATTTTCTACCAGGACCGCATCAGGTCTAGGTGGGCTGGCCGCAGGAGGATCAGATGGTTGGGCAAGAGGATCTGCAAAACCGGAACTGCTTCCGGTTCGGGCAAGTTGCGACTCTCTTTGCTGTTGACGAGCACGCTCGGTCTCCAGTTCTTGACGGTCCTGATCTCGTTGGGTAAGGCCCAAATGGGTACGCGCAGTATTAACTCCGGTCCGGTACCCTTGTATGTCGGGTGTAAGCTGGACTATTTCGTGAGAATTATCTCCCGCAGGGGAAGTTGAGGTGTTTGAGTCTCCCATGGAAATAAATTTAGCTTTGCCTCGACGTCGAGGAAGAAAATGGGTCAGAATAGTATAAGAATTCACCGACGAAGGCATCGGGCGGTTGAGTTGAGTACCTGGGGAGTGTGGAGAGCTGCTGCTTGAGGGAATAGCAATAGCTTCGGGGGTTTGAGCGCCATATGGTTCGGGTATAATAAAGGATTCAGCAAGGATCTGATCAGGAAGGACGGGGTCGTGGGGAAGCGGCATAGGCGTAAAGGGCTTTGTGTCAGAACTCCAAATTAGTCTCGCGGCTCGATACTTTTCAGCACGGTCACCAATACTATTCCAATCGAAAAATCCAAACGCGAGCTCTTTCTTATTTTTTGTTTTCGGTTTTGGCTTTGGGTTCCTATTTCTCATAAAACTTGCTCTCTCTCTAGAATAGTCCAGACAACACTTTCTCTCTCTAGAATTCCTCTGAGAGTGATTCTCTTATAGGCACCCTCACTTAACCGCTTCACGTATGGGGGAGTCCAAAGGACGAAAAGCAGCGGGAAGGTGGGTCCCATTTATGTCCTTAGTGGTCTTACATTATTTCATTATTAGTCCTTTACGAACTACTTTATTTGCAAATAGTTTCCAATAAATAATAAATACAATAAGGGGCATATTTCCTTTCTCTTGTTTACAATTAACTCGTTTTCTATCAATATCGACGAATTACTCCCTTATCAATAGCCCCCTAGTCTTCAAGAGCATCGGTAATGAAGACTCGTAAAATGAGTTGGTCTGAAACGACTCTGTGCCCTATGCCTCGGTACCGAACGACCGAACAGCCTCGGTGTCGACTGCCCCGGGATTCCCTGATTGACCTCTCTCTCCAATGATGGCTGCGAATCGCACCGATGCTAAAATCATTATCGTGGGTCTGTTACCGACCCTGATTAACAGACACTTCATGGGCTCAAAAGGGTGATCAAGCTTTTTAGACAACAAAAACGGGTATATGAAGCCCAACTTGCGTATCTGTCACAGCTAGTTGGTGTAGACCAACGACTCTACCCTGAGCAAGAGCTACACGTATCATCCGAGTATTCGAAGCGTGCTCTCCTGCACATTTTTCCAAAAGACCCTTCGACTTCCCGCTGCTTTTCGTCGTTTGGACTCCCCCATATGTGAAGCGGTTAAGTGAGGGTGCATATAAATACCTCATAAGCAAGAATCACTCTTAGAGGAATTCTAGAAAGAGAAAGTGCTGTCCGGACCATTCTATAAGAGAGAGCAAGTTTTATGAGAAATAGGAACCCGAAGCCAAAACCGAAAACAAAGAAGAAGAAAGAGCCTGCGTTTGGATTTGTCGATTAGGCTAGTATTGGTGACCGTGCTGAAGAGTATCGAGTCGTGGGACTAATTTGGAGTTCTGACACAAAGCCCTTTACGCCCGTGCCGCTTCCCCACGACCATGTCCTTCCTGATCCGATCCCTGCCGAATCATTTATTATACCCGAACCATCTGGCGCTCAAACCCCCGAAGCCATTGTTATTCCCTTAAGCAGCAGCTCTCCACACTCCCCAGGTACTCAACTCAACCGCCCGACGCCTTCAGACCAACTCATTTTACGAGTCTTCATTCTCGACGCTCTTGAAGACTGGGGGCTACTGATATGGGAGTAATTCTCCGATCTTGATAGAAAAGGAGTTAATTGTAAACATGAGAAAGGAAATATGCCCCTTATTGTATTTAATATTTATTGGGAAACTATTTGTAAATAAAGTAGTTCGTAAAGAACTAATAATGAAATAATGTAAGACCACTAAGGACATAAATGAGACCCACCTTCCCCACTGTAAAAGGGAGCCCATTTATTCTTAGTGGGGGACGATTGAATATTATATTCTCTCTCTACTTTATCTCTCTATACTTTTGAGCTCTAGTCACATCAGGCTCGAGATCCTTTACCCTAGTCAATTATTCACTCATCAAACCATACTTTCAAATTCTTCAACCACTTCAGCAGTCACCCCCGAAAACCCCACGATAGTTTTATCAAATTGTCGGATAACAGGCGGATTGACAATTTTATTATAAGTGTTTATAAACAAAATGTTGGCAAAACTGACACATTTTTCATATCATTGTCCTTGAAACAAATTAGTGGGGACGGAGCTCGATACCGATGTGCTGAGTCACCCACATATAAATGAGTAGTCAAACTGACTATATGCCTTTTTTGAGAACTATTCGAATTTCCTGCAACAGTATCACTCATATAAATTTCTAAAGATTAAAAATAAGCACTAAATATCACTAACCTTTTTTATTCGAACGATTTGTTCCACCATGCTAATATTGTTTCTCCCTTCTTTTGAATCTAATTATTCTGTCGCAATATCATAAGAATCGATCTCTTCGGAAATAACCAACGCAATTTCTTCTTCTTTTGATTTTTCTTTGACAGTTGGATTTTTGTGGGAGTGTTTCTTTACAAAATCTGTCAATTTTCCATTTTCAATTAACTCCTGAATTTTTATCTTTAAAGCAATACATGTTTTTGTGTTATGGCCAACATCCTCATAATACTTGCAAAACTTACTATTTATATTTTCCCTCGGAGTTTGAATTGGGAAATTGTTTCGAAATTGTACATGACCACAAGTTTTATGAAATATAGTAGCCACACACTCAGTCTGATCTACAAATATACTTTGGTCGGATACACTTGTTAAATATCAGCCTAAACACTTGTTGTGTACTATACGTTTGCTGATTTACCCCGGGCCTCAAAGGATATTGGTTCGCTACTTCATATTGTGAAGTAGTAGTGAGAGATCTTTGAAACTGATTATGTTCTAATTGATCACTAGATCCTATTTCTGATGCATGTGTTTCTTCTTCTACTATTATTTTTTCGACTTGGTTAATAATAACCCCAAATGTCATTGACTGACTTTCATCCACAATGTCTTTCAATACTCCAGGGAGAATTCTCATTCGATACGCTGCGAAAGCCACATAATCTTTACAATACTCCACATCAGTTTTTTTCCTTAACAAAATGATTGGTATAATTTTTTAAACCTACTCCAACCTTTTATCTATAATAGATTATGGTGTCTTGCCTTAAAATGTTGTAGGAAAACATTTCAGAACATATCAAATGTTTCGATATAACCCTGCGGTAGTCGATTATACCATTTTGCAGCAACTCCCTTAATAGTTTGAGAAAACTCCCTGCACAACAACTTATCATCTTTATCAAAATTAATCATGAAAATTTTAAATTTTTCAATATGACTGTCAGGATCTTCGTCCCATCGAATTTTTCCAGCTTAGAAATATCAAAATGTTTTGGAAGATTGGGAGAAAGTATCTCTACAAACAAAGGAGAAAACCTCCAATTATGACCGCTCTGTAAACATTAGCTCCTGGCCCTCGTGAACCATCGCATATAGACCTTCCTTAGTGGGTTTTGTATTGATTACTTACACGATATTCAAAATTTTGACCTCCTTATTGAACATTCACGATGTTATCTTTCTTAGTATGATCCTTGAAAACATGATATTTCCATTTTAGATCTTTAGTACAATAACTTGAACGATGCTCTTTTTTATGCTTTTTTGAATATTTTTTTTCTGATATCCTTCTTTTTGCGATACTCTCTTTCTGAAGAAGATTCATTGGATTCATAGAGTGATTAATCACTTGACTCAGATGATTCATACATGTACCTTGATTTTAACGTTTTCCTCGGAGAATAACGATGATGCTCTGGTACATGTCCTTCTTACTATTCCAATGATAGTGACCTGGTTCATCTTTGTCAGTCTCATTTTTTTTGACTTCAGACAAAATTTTCTTAGAAGCTATCGATGCGTCTCTTTCCAAATTCAAATTTTTGATTCCTTCCAATAACTTATTTCTCCAAGCAACAAACATAGATTCTTCTATAATCTCACAGTCATGCTGATCATCATGTTGTTGATCGATTTCCATATTATTTTCTGCACGGTTTTGTTCAAACTCTTTTCCAATTACCAAGTAATTATTCATGCCTAAATCTCCTCGGATTTCCATCATTATTTCTTTCAAAATTTCAGATAGGTTTTGGAAGACGATTCCAAGGCTTGGGCTTTGATTGCATTTCTTGGTTCAAACTTAGTATCAAAATCCACTAACTCAACCGGCCATTTAAAGCTTTGATTGTATTTCTTGGTTGAACTCAATATCAAAATCATCATTTTCAAGAATAGGGTGATGCTTTTATAGTATAAATATCGATTCTCATAAGTCTATCATTTTACTAAATGTGGTCATATTTTAAAGTTTATTGTTTGTTATAAATTGGTCATTTTCCATGACATAATCATCAATTTCTCCTAAGAAACTTTCTTTGCTAATAAAATATCCCAAATATTTCTTACATTTTTAAAATTCCCTTCTCATTATTCACCACCACAGTCATATATAACGGTCTTACTGCTCTTACCGAGTTGTTTTTCAACTTCAGTATTAAAAGCTTTGAACTTGTCTAAAGTCTCATGCTTTTCTCCTTGACCGGACCTTGACCCGGTCCTTTGCCATTTTCGTTCCCCTTAGACCATGCCCCTTTTGTAGAAGTAATCATATTAACCTTAGTTGCAATGTCTTTAAGTTTATCCTCCTCCTGTGTAGCGTGGGAAATCAACTCATTGATATTCCATTTTTTTCGCATACAATTATAGGTGGACTAGAAATACTTAAACCGGTCTTATAACGAATGAAATGTGAATCTCACTATGCATTTCTCAAGTAAGTCTAAATCGATTGCCTTTCACCTTTGGTTCCCATAATGTGCTCCCGACTTTTACCTTTGCCATTATACTTTTTGGTAGCTAGCTCAATGAGCAAACGCTGCATCTCTACCTACTCATTTTTGGAAAAGGTTTTCTCGACCAGTGCGAGAAAGACCGAGGCAGTGGTAACAACTTTAGGGACAACCCTACGCAATAGTACGAGTATCCCATGTAACAAGAGTGCCATGCATAACGTATATGACTTTTCCCACCTTTCATCAGCTTTAGTTTCCTCAGTGTAATTTCCTGATTAAGGGGATGGTTTCGGATTTGACAATGCATGGTTGTAATCATGTACAAATAAAAACAACGACATATCTTCCTTCCACAATTGGAATTCTAAACAATCCAACATGAGCGGACGGTTTCCCAATAGATTATAACCAGTGGATATTATAATAAGAACAAACAACACAAAGAATATTTAACATCTTGACATATAATTGAAAACATATGCATGAATATGACAAATACATGTAAAACATAAAATTCCCTGATAATAGATATGAGAGGGCAAATCATACTAACTTGTAATTTTATGAGTTTGAGAAAAATACCATGATTAATATTTTAATTTTCTAAGTACCAATGAGACCTTCCGGATGGCCGATGTCATTTACTTAGATTAAAATCACTCTAATTTGATTTGCTTAAGTACCGTTGAAATCTTTTGGAAGGTCGATTTTACCTACTTAAAAGAAAAAAAAAATTAGAAGGATGAATTTAATTTATCTTAAGTAACGATGAAACCTTCTCGAGGGCCTATTTCATCGACTTAGAAATAAAATCAACATAAGGATCATTTTCAATAATTTTCACCCGTCCGTGATTAATTTAAACTCAAATGCGAACCTTCTGGAGGACCAATTAATCCCTGAACCTTTTGAGGCATAGGATCCATAATAAAATAAATTTTAACATTCCAAATGGCAGATTAAATTAATTTCTTAGTTTCACCTACCGGTCTACAAAAGCTTAGTCATGCATCACCATTTAATCATTCACGCATATACACTTTAATTCACAAATAAACATACAACAATTATCATGTCAAACACACAATATTCGTGAAATAAAAAAATTTAATATATATTAAATTAATTATATAATTAGTTTTCAAATAATTTAAATTTAAAATTTATTTATTTATTTATTTATTTAAAGAATATCAGTGTTGCGTCTACTGCAGCAGCCTGCCTACTGCCACGCAGCACGTGCGTGCCTGTTTGTTTGTTGCAGCAGCATGCCTTTCTGCTTGCACCTGCGGCAAGTTACTTGCTTACTGCTGACTAGCAATGTGCCTACTGCAATTGCAACAACTTACCTGCCTCCTCGAACTTGTAGCAACAACCTGCCTGTTGCAGGTTCTGGGTATTGCCCATCTGCAAGAGGTGTTGTTGCAGCACTCTATCAGGCTGTGCCAACCTGATGCAACAACTGTTGATGGCTTCTTGCAGCAATCTGTTGTGTTTCACCCAGCCTGTTGCTAGCTGTCACACTCCTATTATCGTCACATTTTTTTGTCGAATAAATAAATACATCCAAATAGGATTTTTTTTCTATCTCCTATAGATCCTGAGCAAACGCTCAGCCCTCAGCAGCACTATTGTCACTGTGTTAATATCTAGAAGTAGCTTCCCACTGCTATCATCGAGATAACAGTAGGTTTACAAATTACCTCGCAAGTCATCCACAAAGTCAGCAGTTCGATGACCATAGTGAACATCGTTAGTCAGCCTTCGATCAACGTTAAATCAGGGGTCGAGCAGTCGATGAGCCATTATTCCAATAGTTTTGATTTTATTCGTAATATTAGGGTTGATTTTATTCTAATTTTGGGATAAAAAATTCTACACATTAATAAACCCTAATTTAACCTAAAAATGCCCAAACTATCAAAATTACAATTTATTCATATAGAACGTGAAAAAACAATTATACATGCTTTATAATACGAATAAATAACATAACATGTTTTTCATACAGTTTCTAAATTCATGACATAATCAGCTCAATTAATACATAATTCCAATGACATTGATTCTTTGCGATGAAGAAAACATGCATATTTATCTATCAATGCACAATTCAATTATTCTACCGAATCCAAAAGAAAAGGTTATCCTGACTCTAATACCAAATGTAATATATTATTCGAAATCACATCAAATAATATATAACAAATTGCAGAAAAATAATTAAACCTTTTTCTAGATTCACCTAATGAATAAACAGAAAACTAAGAATACTTACGATTTGCCTGTTGCTTTCCATCTATTATTCTCTTTTGTTCATTTGCGTTCTTCAGCAACTCCGTTTATCAAATTGAGAAACCTGTATAATCAAATTAGTGAAGCAAGGAAAGGTTTCCAAACACTGAAGGAAGCGACCGTATTTTTTTTATTAGGGTTTAAAATAATGAAAGTCCTAAACCTAGCCCTTTACTTATAGTCTTTACAATGTGAAGTCCAAATTCAGGATTAAGTGTTTAGATTTGGGCCTTCTTCATCATAGTGTCCAAATCTATCTTGGTTACCACACTTGAGTCCATAACGGTCTTTTCACCCATAGCTCTAATTTAATTAATTAAATAATTAACTCAATTACTTTTAATTTAGCCTTTCTTAAACTATAACTAAATATATTTATTTAGCATGTCGGTCAAAATTATTTCCAGTCCATAAAAATATTAAACATATATTCCAACAATGTATTGTATGGAAACTAAAAGTCTTATAAAATTCTACAAACCAATACACCGACACCTATTATTGAGCATATAACCAAATAAAAAATTGACATATAAATTTAAAAATAAGGTTATTTGTATAGTTATTAACGTTTTAGATAAGATTTATAAGGAATTCGAATTTCTGAAGAAAAAAAATGTTTGGATTTCTATTTTGATTTATTGGTCATTTTCTTAAAATGGTTGTAATCTTGAATTCTTTTAGATGATATCCCTATTACTCGTGTATCAAGTTAGAATGATATTTGAATTCTTTTAGATGATATTTTAATTAGTCGGGTATAAGTTAGGAATGATCTTTGAATTCTTTTGGATGATATTTGAAATACTCGGGTATCAAATTAGGAATGATCGCAACTGTATACGAAAAATAGAGTTGAAATGATGTTGATTGATATCTATGGAACATTTAGTGGCTATACATCTTACTTTTCATCCTATAAGCATATTTGGAAAACTTAATATCGTAGTTTTCCATCCACGAAGTAAAGTGAAAAAATGAGCGAATTTAATTAACCCAAAAAAACATAAAACTCAAATTTGACGAATCGTGTTGCAACGGAAAATGTTCTGTTGGTGGAATTATTTGAGACACTAAAAATTCTCTTGTGGTTGTTCTTAGATGGTTTGTCATAATTGGAGAGCATGTGTGGATGGAATGCCACACTTTGTTTGTTGATATCATAAATAGAGACTCCCAAATGATGATTAATAAGGTCGAATCTCATTCCAAATCGTGGGTTTAGGAAATGAACTCTTAGACAGTACTACGCCCTACTCTTGGCTAGGTTTCAATAACAATAACTATAAAATGGCTAATTGTGTTTCTAATTATGTTTCTATTTGGCTAACTTAATGGGATCATCTTCGACACGTATGATGTTTGGTTACAAAATATTTTACACAAAACTCGTGGAATTTGGTATATTTAAATTTTAAGGGGTTGTGTACATTTCGAAATCTTATATGAAATAAAGTGACGAGGTTTGTGGAAAATGTTCGAAGAAGAGTGACGAGTGTTGGGTAGAAAGGATGAGAAGTGAGAAAGAGTAAGCCATAAACGTATAAAATGCTCACTTTACTTTAATATTGTTTCTCGGGTTGTTATATCTTTATTTTACATAGTTGCACGTTTTTAGATTGAAGCTGTTATTATGCTGTGTCTAGCGCATCTGTTTCTATATTTCAATGCATCTGTTTCTATATTTCATTGATTTTATACGATTGTTTCACCAATTTATTATCTTGTGTAATTATAGGTCTCTTGCAAGTGGGTATGTATGAATTGTAGATAGGTTATGGCCTATTTTTTTAGAAACTTTTGAAAGGGTTTGCTATAATCTTCAATCCTAATTTTTGTTTCTTATTAATAAATTATATTCTCATTGAGGAGTTTTATCCAAAAAAAACTTATAAAAATAATGACACAAATCACATGTGCGTAAATTCAAAAAAGAGAGTAAAAATACCATTTGGATTATATTGGGACACCAATTTATTGTTATTAGTGAGAAAGTAATATAATATATTTTAATTGCAAAGATCTAGATATCAATTTGGATAGAGATTTTACAATGGTTAATTCAGTGTAATACATGTATGTACAAATGTTTATACTCGTAGATGCTCAAAATAAGACCATTTTGGGTAATGCTTTTACTAAACATCCTTAAATATTTATGTTATAAATTTAAATAATTATTGGTTTTATTTGGAGATTGTATTATGATATTTGAGTTCAAAATACAAACACATGTAATCATAAGCGGATCTCTGACTAATATGATATCGTTTAGAATAGATATGCACCATGACAGATTTATGTTGGGAAAAATAATCCCACGAATGCGGAAATAAGAACAAACAAAAGGAAAATAATTTAACGTGGTTCGGCTAATTTGCCTACGTCCACGGGAGAAAAATAAGAATTATTATAACTCAAAATATTACAAAGATTGGAGTCTCACTCCATACACTCAAGAGTTATACACTCACTTTTCTCACCCCAAATATTATGCCCCAAAGAGAATAGTAATCTCACAAATCACTCAAACAAATTCTCCTAAACACTACCCGTATTTCTCTCTCACTCAAAGTGTTTCTCTCTAAATTGTGTCACACACAGTATTGCACTCTAGAATATTTCTTTCAAGTGCTTCAAGTGATTCAAGTGATGCCTCTCCAAGACCAACTCATTGTCCTATTTATAGCAAAACAAGGCTTACAAAAGAAGCCACTTTAGCTTCCCAATGAAGCTAGTGGTTGCTTGCAAGAAACCCACTTGCATTAAATGAAAGGAGGTTGCTTGTAAGTTACCCTTCATTTAATGCTTAGTTGTTTCTTGTAAGAAACCAAAAGGTAGGGCCCACAATATTAAATGTGAGAGAGAAGTGATGAGCAGGCCCTACAAATCTCCCCCGCCTGCTCAGGAGGAGAGTGTTACCAGTCCGGCAACCTCTATGCACACATCAAGCTTTTGTTTCGGCAGTGACTTTGTCATCATATCTGATCCATTGTCATCAGTATGAATCTTCTCAATACTCAGTTGCTTTGACTCTAAGGTTTCACGAATCCAATGGTATCGAACATCAATATGTTTCGATCTCGAATGCAAACTTGGATTTTTACTAAGATGAATGGCGCTTTGACTATCGCAGTGGAGAGTATACTTTTCTTGATTGAGGCCCAACTCTATAAGAAACTTCTTTAACCATAAAAGTTCTTTACTAGCTTCAGTAATGGCAATATATTCAGCCTCGGTAGTGGATAATGCAACGCATTTCTGTAATCTTGATTGCCACGAAATTGCTCCCCCTGAAAACGTCATCAAATATCCCGAAATAGATTTCCTACTATCAACATCACCAGCCATATCTGAATCCGTGTAGCCTTCAAGAATAGGTTTACCATTTCCAAAACATAAACATAATTGAGATGTTCCTCGAAGATACCTGAATATCCATTTTACGGCTTCCCAATGCTCTTTTCCAGGATTAGATAAAAATCGGCTGACTACTCCGACGGCATGAGCAATATCAGGTCTTGTACAGACCATGACATACATCAAACAACCAACAGCTGAAGAGTAAGGTATTTTATTCATTTCTTTCATCTCACTTTCTTTTGTAGGTGATTGCTTGGAAGAAAGTTTAAAATGCCCTGCAAGTGGAGAAGTAACAGGTTTCGCTTTGCTCATGCTGAATCTTTCTAAAACCTTCTCAATATATTTTTCCTGGGACAACCATAATTTGTTGTTCACCCTATCTCGAGTGATTTTTATCCCAAGAATTTGCTTTGCGGGACCCAAATTCTTCATTGCGAAAGATTTGCTGAGCTCCATCTTCAACTGCTCAATCTTTCCAATATCACGACCAACAATCAACATATCATCCACGTAGAGCATAAGGATGATAAAATTATTTTCAGAAAATATCTTAATGAAAACACAATGGTCAGATGAAGTCTTATTATACCCATGTTCCACCATGAATGAATCGAACCTTTTATACCACTGTCGTGGGGCTTGTTTGAGACCGTACAAACTCTTCTTTAGTTTGCACACCAAATGCTCTTTATCTTTAGTCTCAAACCCTTCAGGTTGCTTCATGTAAATTTCTTCTTCCAAATCACCATGGAGAAAAGCAGTTTTCACATCAAGTTGTTCAACTTCCAAATTCAAGCTAGCAGCTATTCCAAGAACAACACGAATATATGACATTTTTACTACTGGTGAAAATATTTCTTCAAAATCAATACCTTTTCGCTGACCAAATCCTTTGACAACCAGTCGCGCCTTGTATCTTGGTTGTGGATTTCCTTCTTCAGTCTTCAGCTTAAACACCCACTTATTGTTGAGTGCTTTCTTCCCTTTTGGTAACTCTACCAAATCGTATGTGTGGTTCTTATGCAATGACTTCATCTCTTCTTTCATGGCTTTCCACCACTCAGCTAGTAACAGCTTCTTTAAAAATCTGAGAGGTTGCTTGTAAGTTACCCTTCATTTAATGCTTCGTTGTTTTTTTAAGAAACCAAAAGGTAGGGCCCACAATATTAAATGTGAGAGAGAAGTGATGAGCATGCCCTACAATTTATATACCGATTGTTTCAATATTTTTTTACTTGGTTAAATCAAGTACGGGAGTGTATAAAAACCTTTACTTTCTAATAAATATTTAGTGCTAAAATTATATTTTCTTTCCATATGTGAAGACGATGGCTTTCCATGTTAACACCACCTAAGCAAGGTTCGTTTGAGAATTTACGTATTTCTTTTAACTCTTCAAACATGTCAACTTTTAAAAAAATTACTCTCCAAATTCTATAGCATTGGGATGCGACAATGTCCAATGATTTTCTCTATTTTTATTGTGTATCCTATCATGTTATTTCCTCGTACATCTTTTTTATTCTATCATGTAATCATCCTCATCTAGCTCTAATTTTTTCCTTCTTTTGTATTCCGACAACGTCAAGAAAAATTACTCATAAAACAACAAACTTGTTTTTAAAATTTGATAAAAAGTTTGTATTTCTTAGACATCTTGGATGACCATTTCGTAAAAAATAAAGATTTGTTAATTCCCCGATGATATTGTAGACGTTTTCTTCCTTAATCAATCTTACTATAAAAAACTTTCCAATCGAACTCATCCGCAGTCATTTTTGGCGTATTTATACTATAATTTTATTCAAACTAATGTTTAAAATTAAACGAAATATAAAAAGCAAATTTTATGCAAATAGATACAACCACAATAATTTTAGAAACATATTTTAAATTGTATTATCTATAAACACTATATTGCAACTCAGGTATGAAAATTCACTATATAAGCTAAATCACATTTGATCTAATTATAAATATAGTTAAAATCCGACGAAGGATTCAAAATAATGTTGTAAATAATCAAATCAGTCGTCAATGTCAACCATTAATTAGTTAAATCGAACTAATTTTTATTTTATTTTTTTATTTTTGGAAAAATATAATAACCTAATTATAAGCTAGGTTTGGGTACATCTCACATGGATTGGCGATGTTAAGTGGTATAGTACGAACACATTTATTGTTGGTTTATTACTCTAATGTTTTTGGATAACTTTTATATGAAATGAAATTGGTCACTAAATTGTATTTTTTTAAATAAATTGTATTTTTTTAAAATAAATTGTAGCATTTAATGTTTTAAAAAAAGTAAACATGAGTAGAAATCGTTTTCAATAACTTATTTCTACCACTTGAATGGTAATATGTTTAGATTAATTTTTTTAGTTTTTGTATTTTTTTTTAAATATAATTATAAAACTTATATTAAAGATATAAAGAAAAAAACTGATTAGACACCTTTACATAGTTTGATGGGCTGTGTTTTGAAAGCTTACTACCATAAACAAGCTGCTTACTTGCCTAGACAAGCTGCTTACTTGGAGGCATAACACCCAAACCATAGTTTGATGGGCTGTGTTTTGAAAGCTTACTACCATAAACAAGCTGCTTACTTGCCTAGACAAGCTGCTTACTTGGGGGCATAACACCCAATCCCCACCCCACCTTATTCTTTTGTAATAATTTAAAATTCATCACCTACACTATGACGGAGTGTCACATGTCTCAACTAATTTGAGAAGCTTGTTTTATAAATGGTCTGATCCTTTATGTTTCCACTTGACTCCAATATGCTAGTTTTTGGATTTGTCTCGGCATTTATGGCGTGTCATTTTCTGTGTGGTGGTCCATGACATACGGGAGAGAGGAACTCTAGGATTTCCGTGGACTCCATTTCAATAGGCTTCGTATTAAACCACCGTCTCCACTCGGCGGGTATCCGTAGACGGCTTCGAACGGTGTCATGCGTGTAGCGGTGTGGTAGGTGGTATTATACCACCACTCGGCTAAGGAAAGTCATTTGGACCATGTGGTTGGAGCTTCATCTGTCATACAACGCAAATAAGTCTCAAGTGTTCGGTTAGTGACCTCTGTTTGGCCATCGGTTTGTGGATGATAGGCGGAAGAATGTCGAAGATCCACTCCATGAACTCGAAAACGTTCTTGCCAAATTTCGCTTAGAAAAGTAGGGTCTCGATCGCTAATAAGCTCCTTCGGTATACCATGGTGTTTGAAGACATTATCGAGATAAATGTGAGCAATATCAAACCGGTATATGGATGCGAGATGGCGATTAAGTGCGCCTGTTTGCTTAACCGATCAATAACGACAAGTATACAATGCTTCCCGGCTGATTTTGGAAGTCCTTCGATAAAGTCAAGGCTAACTGATTTCCAAAGTTCGTCTGGTATCGGCAATGGCTGTAACAGACCCTGTCGTTTTGTCCTGTCGTATTTTTTTTGTTGACAGATCGTACAATTTTGTACATAATTTTGGATTTCGTACTCATTTTCGGCCAATAAAAGAGAGTTTTAGCACGATGAAGAGTAGAGTCACGACCCGAGTGACCTCCAACCGCTGAATCATGTAACCACTTAAGAATTGATAATTTGGTGTCTTTGTGATTTCCGATAACTAGCTTTCCTTTCTTGCGCAGTTCGTTATTGGTGTACGTATAGTGCAGATGAACATTCGTACTAGCGACAATATCGTCGATGATCTGTTTAAGGGAAGAATCAAATTGCCAAAGAAGCCGGATGGAATCGAAAAAACCCGATTGAACCGTAGACAACGTGAGACTAAGGAGTTGTGAACCCGAAACCCGTGATAGAGCATCAGCAGCGTGGTTTTCTCTTCCGTGTTTGTACTCAATAACAAAATTATAACCCATCAACTTAGAAAGCCACATATGTTAAAAAGGAGTAGTAAATTTTTGCTCCATCATATATTTGATACTCTTTTGATCGGTTTTGATGATGAATAAGCCATGAGCAAGATAAGTATGCCATTGTTGAACTGAATACACAACCGCAAGTAACTCCTTTTCATAAACCAAAAGTCGTTGGTGTCGAGGTCCTAAAGCTCGACTAATAAAGCAAA
This sequence comes from Limnanthes douglasii subsp. nivea, assembly GCA_036936605.1. Lineage (NCBI taxonomy): Eukaryota > Viridiplantae > Streptophyta > Magnoliopsida > Brassicales > Limnanthaceae > Limnanthes > Limnanthes douglasii. Next base: position 290,510,034 of record JAUPFV010000003.1, read on the forward strand.
TCGGATGATTCTCTTGCATAAGAACTGCTCCGATCCCGACGTTAGAGGCATCGGTCTCGACGATAAAAGTTTTGTCAAAATCCGGTAAGGCTAAAACAGGACTAGAGGATAAAGCTCTTTTTAAAGCCGTAAAAGCCGCATTTGCTTCATCATTCCATTCGAAACCATCTTTTTTTAACAAGTTGGCCATGGGCCGAGCGATAACGCTATATCCTTTGATGAACCGCCGATAGTAATTAGCAAGTCCCAAGAAACTGCGTAACTATTTTTGCGTGGTCGGTGTAGGCCATTGCGTAATACTGTCAACTTTACCCGGATCGGTTTTAACTCCCTTTGCCGAAATGAAGTGTCCCAAATACTCAATTATGGTTGCCCCAAAAATATATTTGCTTTCTTTGAGGTAAAGTTGTTGCTGGCGGAGGATCTCGAAAACGGTTTGCAGGTGGGTGAGATGTGCCTCCCAAGTAGAGCTATACACCAAGATATCGTAAAAAAAAAACGAGTACAAACTTTTGCGGAACTTCACTAAAAATGTGATTCATGAGGCTCTGAAAAATACAAGGGGCATTTGTGAGACCAAACGGCATAACAACATATTCATAGTGTTCGGAGTGAGTCTTGAATGCTGTTTTATAGATATCTTCGGGTGACATTCGTAGTTGGTGAAAACCCGCACGGAGGTCCAATTCATCTAACAGGTCTTCTAATAATGGAATAGGATATTTGTGTTTGATGGTTTGCTTGTTTAACCCGCGATAATCAACGCACAACCTCCAAGTACCATCTTTCTTTTTTACAAAGACAATTGGGGAAGCATACGGACTAGAACTATGTTCGATGATTCCTTGGTTTAACATATCCTTTATCATCTTGTCTATTTCATCCTTTCGAAGGGATGAGTAGCGATAGGGTCGGAGATTAACGGGATTAGAACCACTTACCACTGGAATTTTGTGATTAAACCCTTCACGAAAAGGCGGTAAAGCTGTGGGTTCGACGAAAATTCCAGAGTACGAACTGATCAACTCACGCAGTGTAGAGTCCGTAGAAAATTCTGTTTTGGTCGCCATAATATGAGACAAAAGAGATTTTGGGTTTAAGTCGTCTAAAACGTCATCTGTTATCTCATGGCCAAACAACAATGCGATCTGAGGTTCTTAAAGCATTAACTTGTTCAAACTTGCTCCGTTGATCGCCTTACAACCCTTGTTTACATTCCCATGCAGCACGTGCTTCAAACCATTAAGGTTGAATTTCATTCGGAGGTTGAGAAAATCCCATAAAATTGGACCGAGGGTGTGCAACCATTGAATACCTAGCACAAAATCACAATAATCAAGGTTTAAAGTTCTGACCTCAGTGGTGAGATCATAGCCTTGTACTTTCCAAGAAAAATTGCTACACTTGTATTTTGTAACAATTATGCTTCCCCGGGCGGCGGAAACCACCATCATTTTTGTTGCTTCGAGAGGGCAACCAATTTCATAGGCAACCTTCAGTTCCAAGAAGTTGTGTGTACTCCCGGGATCAATCAAAATGTGGATCTTTCGCTTACCACTTTGTCCTGTCAAACGCATACAATTGAAGGTTGTGTTGCCCGTCAGTGCGTGTAGCGATATCATAGGCGGCTGTGTTTGCTCTGACTCAACAGCCGTTGTGTTTACGACGTCATGAACCTCATCTACATCAGAAAGTTCAGATTCTGCATCACCTTCTATCACATATATATGAGCCTTGCGATGGGTTTGTTGATAGTCGGGAGTGAAGATTTCATCGCAATACATGCATAGACCTTTTTGTTTGCGATCTTGCATCTCTTGCCAAGTAAATTTTCGGGGTGTTTGGTTGTTGTTTCTTGAGATAAAATTTGGTGTTTGGTGTGTTTGGTGGTTGGTAGGGGCAGTGGGTAAAAGCGGTGGCTTGGTGTTTTGATTCGGATATTTTGGTGTTTGATAGGCGTTTGAAGTAGAATAGGGGTTGGGTTTGAATGAGGGTCGTTGTGGTTTGTGAGGGAGTATGCGTAAATATGATTCATGCATCATAGCTATTTTTGCTGCTTCGGCAACGGATTCCACATTCCGAAACTGTCTCACATGAAGCTGCAAATGTGGATTTAGATTAGTTAAGAAAATACTTAACGCATGGGCGCGTGTTAGGTATAATCGTGTGAGTTTACACTCAAATTTATCATGAAACACCTCAACTGAATCGGTCTCTTGTTGTAAGCTAACAAACTCTGATAATGGATCAACATACAAACCTCCAAAACGAGTAGAAATTGCAAGAACATATTCAGTCCAGGGTGGGTATCGATTGAAACGTTCTGCAATATAGTTGTGGTGCCATTGCAATGCCTTTCCTGTCATATGTATAGTAGCGAGTCTTACCTTCGATTCATCTAGCGTTCCGTCAAGCGCAAAGAATTGTTCGTATTTAAAAACCCAATCGCGTAGGTCGGATCCATCAAAAATAGGAAACCCAACCTTAGTAAGGCGGGTGAGCAAACCGTTTGTTGGTGTCATACTGCTCTCCTGATTAGTTCCACGATTTGGACCGGGGGCAAGGTTCAAAGAATCAGGTGGTTCCGGAGAGACTGTTTGGGGAAGTGTCGTGAAAATGATGGAATATGAAGGATCGTCGTCAACCAGCGGACACTTTTCAGGGTTTTGTGTAATAGGGCGTAGCTCCACAAACATGTTCTTTATATCGTTGAATCGAGCAGTCATCTCATTCCTCAATAGATCGTTTTGTTGGAGTTGAGCCACACGATTTTCTTCATTTTGCTTGGCTTGATCGGCCTGAACTTGCTTCATCTCCTCAAGTTGCTTGTTAACCTCGATCAAAGTTTGTGCCCTAGTTTCCATGATTGCTTATCTTGAAGTAGAAAAAAATCCAGGTCCGGAAGATCGATAGCTGTGATACCAATGTTACAGGACTCGTTAGGCACGATAAATCCAAACTAGAAACCCGACGAAAGGTTCGAAGAATGGTAGAATAAGGAGTAGGAGATAATGCTGTAAGTAAGAAGATTACATCTAAGAACACAAATTATCTTCAATGAGTATATGAATAGACAATAGAGATAGATAAAATAACTTGAAATTATGATTATGCCTTTTCGGAGTTTCAGTCTCTCTTACATATAGATTTCGAGTAATAAATAAAGAGAACCAAACAAACATCAGTTTAAGGTTTAAATAAAAGAAAAGTAACAGTATGAGACCAATAGGATCTCCGTAACAGCATATTTCCTTATTGGATGATTTTGGTTCGCGATAAGACTCGTATGAGAGACTCGACCACTCTCATTATTCTTGCTAATTAGCAATTTCACTAGAGTAATCTTTTGTTATATTTTTTGTATTACCATCGGGAGTATCCCTAAATTTTTTATGCAAGTACTTTTGTTTTATTTTCAAGATAAATATTTGTGATATACTTGGAAGATAATAGAACATATTTCTCTTATGCGTTTTGTTGGGAATATGGGTGTTGTGAATTAGGGGTCTGGTCCGCATATTCCGCCTCCGTATATAAGTAAGAACACAACCGATCTCAACACTAGTATGATATTGTCCGATTTGGCACCCGAAGGCCCTCACGGCTTTGTATTTGGTCCACTACCAAAAGGCCTCATCCTAGTTGAGGTATGTTCTTACTTATATACTGCTGATCCTTCCCATGTTTAACCGATGTGGGAAGTGGGACTTTGGTCGCCACCCTAACAAATCCTCCTCTCGAACAAAGTACCATTTAGCCTCCTCTCAATTGACTTTCATCCGCCCACTCTAATCAGGTTGGAGACTACCTGACCATAGAGGTACTACGGATGTTACTGCTCACCTCCTCTTAGACCACACTGTCTTGTTCCTTAGCGCCACTCCAATCAAGCCACACTGCTTGATGAGCCACGAGCACTCCGAACTGGCACCCGAAGGCCCTCACGGCTTTGCATTTGGTCCACTACCAAAAGGCCTCATCCTAGTTGAGGTATGTTCTTACTTATATACCGCTGATCCTTCCCATGTTTAACCGATGTGGGATGTGGGACTTTGGTCGCCACCCTAACACGTTTAGATGTATTTTTGAGTTAGTTTAACTTTACATGTTTATATAAGACTTAAAAATTGTTTGCTTCAGGCAAGACAAAACTGTTTGTTTCACGCACGATTAGTTACGCCCTTATCTTTTTATTTTTTTCGGAGGGAACCCGCAGCCGCTACTCAGAGTGCAATGAGTGCGCACAGGGTAAACCCTCAGTCTGACGCGATAGCCTGCAAACCAACGCTAGAAGGTAAACCACACAAGGTGATAGGCTCAACCGAGAAAGCGTATGTAGAGAGACTCGAACTCATGATCTTTTGGTCATAAGAATGTCATACTCAACCAACTCGGCTACCCCTTTGGGGGCTAGTTACGACCTTATCATCCTTTCATAGTCTTGATGAGAGAAACAAATAAACACCAACTCAATATTACCCAAAAGATCTTGTTATATGTACGAGCTTTATTAGTCTTTGTTATTGGTACGAGCTTTATTAGTCTTTGTTGGAAATATAAATCCTTTTATTAGTGCTTCTTCTTTTTTCTAGGTGTTCTCTATCTTTCACTTGTTTAATCGAGTGACGTTCGGTCTTTATTGATAATTCATTAGTTTTGATTTTTCGTTAATGATATTTTGAATTTTTTTGGACTTCCTCGTCTCATCTGTTTATTTTTTACGTTTGGTCTTTATTGATAATTCATTAGTTTTGATTTTTCGTTAATGATATTTTGAATTTTTTTTGGACTTCCTCGTCTCATCTGTTTATTTTTGTTTTGTCTGTTTTTCTTCTTCTTTTTGGTTACACCTCACCTTCTCTTTTATTCTTTTCTTATTATTTTCTATCATTTCTTCTCTTTCCTTTTGACTATATAATGTTTGTTTGTTTCTTCGCATTATTTTCAGAAAGTTCCTCATTTCCAATATTCTGATAGTGCATCAGCGAAAACAAAACTGTTATTGAGGTTTATTATACATTTATAAGAAAGTATGTAAAATATTTTGAAAATAATAAAAAATATTTTAACTAAATAATATATTAATATTTTTGGACCCATTTTTACATTATCTATTATATAATCATTAAATTCTAATATAATAATATTAATTTTGATTACCATAAAATTAAAAGAGTTTTTAATGGATCCACACACTAAACTAAATCTGGTTCTTTATTAGACTCTCTCGTTGTGATGCACACCAGACTATTAAACTACCTTAATGGAGTTCAATGATGTTGACGCCTTAGTCCTAAATTTTATATACTTGTTCATTCTAATTTACTTTTACTAATGTATTTAATATTTTAATTTGAATATATACAATGTCTAGAGGGTTTCAAAATGGGTGAAGTTATTTTTTCAATATTTCAGAATTTTTTTTTATTTCATTCATAAACGAAATTATTAATTTATCTTTCTAAAAAAATTTATTCCAAAAACTCATATGTAACTTATTTTCAAATAATCACCCAAACCATATATCTACCTTAATTGTTTTCCAGTAACCTTCTACCGACCCTATTTACTTATATGTATAAAGTCTAATCCTATCAATATAAATACACAACCATCAGTTTTTTAAGCCGAGAAAAAAAACATAACCACCACTTTCGACTCAAGCAATCTATCAAAGGTAAAAATACTTCATAAATCTTTTTTTTAATCTATCGGTTGGAAAGAGTTCCAGGAAGTCAGGTGTACTCTGCATAACAAATTTGTTGTTCCTGAAACTCTCTTGCTATAGATTTTCTTAAAAAAATATTTCAAGTTTAGTATCGGATTAATTTTATATAACTTTGAAAATCTGTTTTTGATTTGTTTTTTTTTAAAAAACAACTTTAACTTGTTTTTTATTCTAACTTTCTTATTTTTCTTTGTTTCCATTTTTACAAGATTAAGTTATCTTGTTGGTTTATTGGATGATGTTGTGAAGTGTTGAATCTTTGGTTTGGGTGTCTTTCTTTTCTACTTTTCTATGATTAATTTTTTAGAAATTTGAGTTTTTCTATTATTAAGGTTTAATTTTAGATGTCAAATGATATATGTTAGATGTAATTTGACTTAATGATGTGTTTGTTCGAATAAGGGTTGGATAGCGCATAGTGACATCAAAATATAAATTAGAAAGTAAATTAAGGACAAAAAAGTAAAAGCAAGTGTTTAATATTAAAGATAAAAAAGTAAAAGAAAGTGTTTAATATTTTTTTGAAAAGTTGAAATAGAGTAAATAATAAATCTTATGGAGGAAATAGCTTCGCCCTTTCAAAATCTCTAAGTTGTATAGTATAAATCAATCTGTTTAGTGGTGGAATGGTCAAAACCTTATTAAGAATAACTCTTCATCATTAATTTATCGTAATAAGTGATATTATTCTTTTCCTATTTTATTATTAATTTATCATATTGAGTGATTATTTTCCTATTATGTTTTAATTGCGATTCTATTTAAAGCTTCGTTATCCTCGTACACAAAGTTTACAATCTTCTATCAAAATGATAATTTATTTCTTAGTTTGTATTATATTTTGTGTGTTATTAAGTCACTATGCAATTTATCACAATACACAAAGTTTACAATTTTCTATCAGAATGTTCATTTATTTCTTAGTTTGTATGCTATTTTTGTGTGTTATTAAATCACTGTGTAATTTATCACAGAGTGGATCAAGCACATAACACAAATAAAACAAATAATAATAAAGATAAAACAAAAGATTTAACGTGGTTCGATAATTGTCTACGTCCACGGGCGCTGCCAGAGAAAAGTGTTTCACTATGATAGAAAAGGGTTACAAATTTCAAATTGTGTTTTGTGTAGCCCTAATATTCTATTTTTAGGGAATAAATAGACTTACTAGACAATGAGCCTAATTGGCTCATATACATTAATAAGAAAACCATCAATTGCCTTACATCTTACTATCAATGACACAAAACTGTAACACCAAGCACGATACAACTTCAAGGCACTATTCGACTTATTGACAACAAATATTTCCCTTGAGGCGAATATCATTTCTTCGCTATCAACAAAGAAACTTCTCTTCTTCTGACTCACCAAATGCCCCTAAGGCATTCACTCTATACTACGAACACCAATCCAGTTTAGGCACTCCCTAAACTTTCGAATGATACTGCTTTGGTCATATATCTGCTGGATTATCGTGTTTATAAACTTTCTTCACATCAACAATTCTCTTTGATATTATATCACGAATAAAATGATTCCTGACATCTATGTGCTTTGTACCCTCATGGTACACCTGGTTCCCTGTAAGGTTTATGGCGCTTTGACTTTCACAAAACACTTTTGTAGTAGTCTTATCCAAGCCCAAATCTGCCACCAAACCTTGCAACCATATTTCCTCTTTAACTTCTTCTGTTACCGCCATGTACTCTGCCTCTATCGTAGACAAAGCTACAGTATCTTGCAATTGTGTTTTCAACTAATTGCACTCTCATGTAAAGTAAATAAATATCCTGTCAAAGATATCCTTTAATCCATATCAGCTACAAACTCAGAATCAACAAAACTAACCAATAATCCTGCAACATCATTCAGCGTTTCACCAATATCGGTCTTGTTAGAAGTTAAACCAACGTTCACAGTATTCTTAAGATACAGAAGTATAAATTTCACTGCCTGCCAGTGTTCTTTCCCAGGACATCCCATGTACCTGCTAACTACACTAACTGCACGTGAAATATCAAGACGTGTGCATACCATAGCATACATGATACTAACTGCACTTGCATATAGAACCATTGGCATTTGTTCTAACTCAACATCGTTCTTGGCCACTCCTACAGCAGACAACTTGAAATTAGTAGCAAATGGAATGCTAACTGCCTTAGCATCAAACATGTAGAATCGTTGTAACACTTTCTCAATATAGTTTAGTTGAGACAAGTGTAATGATCCTACATTTCTGTTCCTGATAATCTCGATACAAAGAATTCTCTTTGCTTTACCCAAATCTTTAATCTTAAACTCGGCACTAAGCTGCTTCTTTATTAGATTAATATAAGGCATACTACATACAGCAATAAGCATATCATCCACATACAACAACAAGTAAAAATAAGAATCATCTGACTTCGTTTGATAATAAACACAACTATCATATGGACTCCTCGTGAACCTTTTTTTGACACCATGAGTGTATCAAAACGTTTGTATCATTGCCTAGGTGATTCTATAAAACCATAAAGTGACTTTTTTGTCAGAAAAACTTTATCCTCCATATTAGGTTCGATATATCCTTCTGGCTGTCTCATGTAGATTTGCTCATCCAATTCACCATGTAGAATCGCAGTCCTTGCATCCAACTGCTCAAGCTCTAAATCTTGCAAAACTACTATGACTAACAATACTCGAATCGAACTATGCTTCACCACAGGAGAAAATACTTCATTGAAGTCGATTCCTTCCCTTTGAGTAAAACCCTTAGCGACCAGTCTTGCCTTGAATCGAGATGCCTCAACCCCTGGATTACCTTCATTTTTCTTGAACACCCATGTACTCCCTACTATCTTATGTCCTTTAGGAAAGTCAACAATCTTCCGCGTTTGATTCTTATGAAGAGGTCCAATTTATTGCCCCATAGCACAAATCCATCGATCTGCCTCTGAATTCGCTATAGCTTCTTTGTAGCTACTAGGTTCCTTCATCTCAACTTATTCTGCAACTGACATATCATATGCAACTGGATTTGCATACCTTTTCGGAAGTCTAATATCTCTTCTTTCTCTGCCCAATGTTATACTATAAGGTTGTTGTTCTGGTTCGGGCGCATCATCGTCACTATCATCCGATGCTAACGCTTCACCTCCTTATTCAGGATCCACCTCAGAACCACTTGAATTATTGGAACTGCTAGGAACTGATTCTACTTCAAGCTCCACCTGTTTACTCACAACGGATGCTGATTCGACCATTTCTCATACTTCCTTCTAATTGTCTATCGAAGAAAACTCATTAAGAGTAACGTCCCTACTGATAAGAAAACCTGGAGACTTTGGAGTGCGTAGACCATAACCTATATCCCTTAACCTAGTAGCATATCCTAGAAATATACACCTTTTTTCCCTCGACTCAAGCTTACCATCTCTCACATGAGCATACGCAGGACAACCGAACACCCTCAAATGTTCATAATCCACCGACGATCCAGAGAAAATCTCAAAAAGATTTTTACAATCCATAGTCGTTGATGGATACCGATTCACCAAGTAACACGTTGTATTGATAACTTCAGCCCAAAAATCCTTTCCCACACCGGAATGCGAGAGAATACTTCGTGCCTTGTCACAAAGAGTTATGTTCACACTTTATGTGACTCCATTCTGTTGTGGTTTTCTAGACAAGTACGATAATGCATTATTCATTCAGCTTCGCAGAACTCGTTGAACTCAAAATTGCAATATTCTAACGCATTATCTGTCCTAAAATGTTTGATTTTTCTTCTTGTTTACTTCTCAATCATCATATTCCATTTGAAAAACGATTCACATTCAATAATTCATTCTCAAATCGGATTTAACGCATGATTATTACTTCGCATTTAACCATTATTCTTAGTTTATATTTAACACATGATTCTCACTTTGATTAACATTTGTTTCTTCGTTCGTATTTACCAATAGTATCTTAGTTCATATTTAACAATTGATTCTCAGTTCTGGATTTAATAAATGATTCACAAGTCGTGTTTAATATAACAGACTTTTTTGGATTTAGCACATGATTCTCCGTTTGAATTACACAAATGATTCTAAGTTTGTATTAATTCATGATCCTTAGTTTAGATTTCACACACAAATCTTAATTCGAATTGAACACTTGATTTTCCGTTCAGATCTAATAAATGACTCTCAGTTTGATTTTCAATTCATATTTTACATATGATTGTCAATTCGTGTTTAACCAGTGATTCCCATTCCGGATTTAACACAAGATTCTCATTTCAAATTTAACACATGATTCTCAATTCACATTTGACGCACGAATCTCAGTTTGCATTTAAATCACGATTCTTAGTTTGAATAACATATACGATTCTTAGTTTGTATTTAACTTGGATTCTCAGTTCGGAATTAACCCATGATTTGCACTTTAGATTTTACACATAGTGCACAATTAAACTTTGACTTTCAGTTTCAGATTTAATCCATGATTATAAGTACGAATTTAACATATGATTCTCAATTCCAGCTCAACCATTAATTATAGATTCCAATATAACACGATTCATCAAAACTAATTTACTACATGATTATGAAATGTAACTTAATTCATTATACACATTAATTTGTTCGTGATTCGTATTTCAACTTTTATTTTTTAGTTTTTAGATTCAAATTATTATCGGTTCACAATTGAGATATTTTAGTGTGGAAAAATTATTTATTAAATATTATATATATTTTTATCAAAACTGATGAGTTCGAATTCTGCACACTCCCCGGAGAAGGACAGATCGGTCCAAGGCCTCCGGACCGGACATATCACAGGGACCGGACAGATCACTTCGAACACTCTGACCATTAGACTGTTCGAACTATGACAAAAGTACTAAAAAACCTAAAACACTTCTTGACTAAGCTACTTGCTCTCCTACTTAGAGCTCATGGGTCTTTGAACATGACGCGGGTCCATTAAACATGACCCGAAAGCCCATAAGGGCCCAAACATCAGGGTATAAATACCCAACCACCTGCATTAAGTGTGGGTAATGAGAATTAACTGCTACTAGCCAGCTTAATTATCTTTCTACTGTCTGCACTAAATACTTAACACCCACATACTACTGTTAAACACCAACCAAATTACAAGCCTACCCTCAAGCGATAATTATCCCCATCAAATTGGCGACCACCGTGGGAGGAGAAGGTGCCTGAATCAAGCATTCAAAACCAGCAAAGAAAGTCTGTCCGAATTAATCCGGACAATCCAGAAGTACCACCAGCTCTGCTCGAAGTGGTGGGAGAGAACGATGAGTACACTGTCGAAGAGCGTGATAGGCTAAAGGGTAAAATAGAAGCTCTAAGGGCAGAAAAGGCTAAGATGGGCGTGAAAGAAAAGTCCAAAACATCAATTGCTCATCACACCGATAACCCCAGAGAACATGAGTCTTCAAAGACTCATGTGAGCACCAAAAAGACTCATGCCAGTTCTAAAAAGTCTCACCGGTCCAAGCCAGTGGAGAGTTCTGACTCAAGCTCAGAATCTACTGATAGCTCTTCGGACGATGAAGGAGTTGAAAAATCTTTATCCTCAAGCAGTGATGAGGGTCGAAATAGAAAGAAACAAAAGCAGATAAAAAAGTATTCAAGAAAAAGGGATAGACATGGAAGGATGAAGAAGAATATTGGTAAAGGGTCATCACACAGCCGGAGGCATGTGGACCGGATGCTGATGAATCCCTTCGCTTTCCACGATGAACCAGGTATCTTTGCAACTCCTAATGAGGATACTGTGTTCATTCGTGGAAGGAATTGGAGGCAATCTCTATTGCCTTCTAATATTCTGTCCGGAAACCTCCCCAAGAGGTTTGACAGCACCAAAATAGAGAAGTACGATGGCAGTACTGATCCGGACAACCATCTGGAGCAATTTAAAAACTTCATGATGAACTTTGACGACGATGATAAACTGCTTTGTAGGGCATTCTCCCAATCGTTCATGGGGAGTGCTCTAAAATGGTACAACAGCCTGCCTCAGGGTTGTATTAAAGATTTCGATACTTTTTAGGTAGCCTTTCGAAGGCAGTTTGTAGGGAGTAAAGAGCTAAAGGGAAATGGAGACACAATAATCCATTGTGCCCAAGAACCAAATGAGTCCTTGAAAGAATATATAAGCCGTTTTGTGAACACCAAGAATGGGTTGGCTGATTGCTTCGAACAGGTAGCAATAGTATCCCTGAGACAGGGTTTGAACCCAGGTAATCTAGCTGATTCAGTGACCAGAAAGAAGGCCATGACATGGGGAGAATTGCTGAATCAGGTTGGCAAACAAATAAATGTTGATGGAACGAAGAAAACCAGGGTGCACAGGCAGGTGAGGTCTACCCCAGTGGCACCAAATCCCAATCAGAATCAGTCCTGGAACAAAGCAAGAGAGACCGGACAGGGGCATGGTAGGGCAAAAGCTCAGTCTCAGCCAGCTGCTCCTGCTCAAAGTCAGCAATCCAGAAACAAGAGAGGGCCATGGGTCCAACCGGAGTGGTTCGCAGAATTAAAAGAAAGTGTGGCCACTATTTTTGATAAAACAAAGGAAGAGGTGCATTACCGGAGACCGGCAACACTGCAGTCTCCCAGAGAGCATCGCAATAACTATTTTTGCCAATATCACAATGATATTGGTCATACAACTGATTACTGCATAACATTGAAACAAGAAGTTCAAAACTTGATTGAGAGGGGAAAGCTGGGGGCTTACGTCAAAAGAAGAGGAGACAACAGGCCTGACAACACTCACCAGGTTGGTCCAAGTAATGCTGCTCCGGAGGGAGCCATGGTTATAATTGAAAGGTTTGACGTGGAATCTGAGTACTTGGATCATGATCCAACTCGAAACAGAGTGGGTGCAATTGAGGAATGTTCTAGGTCGGTCTCCGGGCTCATTAAGTTTTTCGAGTCACTTACAATTTTCGGAGGGGACACTATGACAGCTCCTACTGCTTCGAGGAAGAGGCATGTTCATACTTTAGCCTCCCAGCTAGAAGGAGGCATGACTTCCTATCAGTCAAGAAACTCATACCCCTTCATTGTTTTTGATGAAGATGATTTAAGAGACATTGATGGCCCTCATGAAGATGCTTTTGTTATAGGAGCATCTATAGGGGGCAATGACATAAGACGAATCCTGGTGGATACTGGAAGCTCAGCCAATATCCTTTTCCTAACCACATACAAGAGAATGAAAAATCCAGCTGTAATTCAGAGTTCGGACAGATCAATCGTGGGCTTTACAGGAAGCTCAGCAGATGTGATCGGAGAGTTCGAAGAAGAAGTGTTATTGGGCAAGGGCCCTTTCAAGAAAATGGTCAGAATACTCTTTATTGTGGTAGATTGTCCCACTTGCTATAATGCTATTCTAGGGAGGTCTTGGCTCTTTAGGATGCATGCAGTGGCTTCAACAGTCCACCAGTGCTTGAAATATGCTATTCAGGGACAGGTTGGAGTCGTCCGGAGCAGCCAAAAGATTGCAAGAGAATGTTATGCCACTGCCCTGGCTCCTCGAACGCTGGGGGAAGTCCGTATTAATGAACAATAGCAGTTTGAGGGCCTTTCTGGGGGTGAGGGAGAAATTGATGACCCCAGAGAGACCCATGGAGTATTGATACCGGTTGAAGAGGTAGAAACACACTGTTTGGAAGATGGGAAAAGTGTCAAGATATGGTCTAAGATGCCACCTGTTTTGAAAGATGAAATGTTAAAGTTTTTGAAGAACCATCAGCATGTTTTTGCTTGGTGCAATGCTGATGTTACTGGGGTTCCATCAGAAGTGATATCACATCACCTATCAGTCCTGAGAGACGTAGCACCAGTGGTTAAAAAAGAAGAGCTTTTTCCAAAGAAAAGGCTGATGTCATTGTGCAAGAGGTTGACAGACTCACAAAGATGGGGCACATCAAGGAGTCTCAATACCCTTTGTGGACTGCCAATCCGGTCTTGGTGAAAAAGAAGAATGGCAAGTGGCGCATGTGCATTGACTTCACAGATATCAATAGAGCTTGCCCAAAAGATTTGTATCCGGTCCCCCGGATTGACCAGTTGGTAGACTCCACCTTTGGGAACAAGATGCTTTCCTTTATGGATGCTTTCTACGGATACAATCAAATTCAAGTAGATCCAAAAGATCAAGAGCATACCACGTTTGTCACTGACAGAGGTCTTCATTGCTATAAGGTGATGCCATTTGGTTTGAAAAATGCTGGGACTACTTATCAGAGATTAGTAAACAAGGCATTTGCTGATCAGATTGGAAGAAATATGGAAGTGTACATTGATGATATGATGGTGAAGAGTGTGGATGAGCAATTGCATTTGTCCGATCTCCAAGAAACTTTTGCCAACTTGGTAAAAATGAATTTGAAATTAAATCCAGAGAAGTGTGTGTTCGGAGTGCAGTCCGGGAAGTTTCTAGGCTATATTATAAGTGAGCATGGAATACAACCCGACCCGGACCAGCTCAATGATCTTTTCCAAATGGAGCCTCCTCGAAACATTAAAGAAGTACAGCGGTTAACAGGGAGATTAGTTTCCTTAAACAGATTTATCTCAAGGTTTTCGGACAGGTGTGCTCCTTTCTTTCAAACCTTGAAGGGTGCAAAGGGATTCGATTGGACCTCACAGTGTGATGAGGCTTTCAATGAGATCAAGAAGCACCTGTCCTCCCCTTAAAACTTTGTTTAAGCCAGTTGATGGGGAGACACTCTTCGTATATTTGGTAGTTTCAAGTTGTGCCATCAGTTCTGTGTTGGTAAGAGAGGTCGATGGTCATCCCCATCCAGTGTACTACATTAGCAAAAGTTTGATAGATGCGGAAATGCGTTTACTTGAAACTTGAAAAATTGGTATTAGCCCCGGTGATAGCTGCCAGGAAGATGAGGCCTTATTATCAGGCTCATCCTATCATCGTCCGGACCTCTTTTCCCCTGAAGAATGTCCTCCAAAAAGCAGACATTTCGACATAGACTTTGCTCCCCGAACAGCAGTCAAGGCCCAAGCTGTGGCTGATTTTCTGGTTGAATTTCACTCCGATAGGGATTCAGAGCAAACTACTGACATAAAAGATAAAAAGGTATGGGTCGTCCGAACAGATGGTAGATCTAGCACTATGGGATGTGGTGCAGGAGTATGTTTAACTTCCCCATATGGAGACAAAATGTACCAGGCTATTTGCGTTGGTTTCAAGGCATCTAATAATGAGTTCGAGTACGAGGTAGCTATAGCTGGGTTAAAGTTAGCCTACATTTGTGGGGCTAAGAGGGTCAAGCTGCTAAGTGACTCCCAATTGCTAAGTGAACTAGCAGACTCATTGGCAACCATAGCATATACGGAGTCATATCCATGGATCCATGTGCTCGAAAGCCCCTCCATTCAACTTAGTAAGGGTAAAAAAGAGGAAATTTTTGAAGTACAAGTGAAACAACCTCAAGACTGGAGGTTTCCTCTCCTGCAATATCTCTCCGATGGTGTCATGCCTCCGGATAAGTCACTAGCCAGAACATTGAAACACAAGTCTCGTGGTTTCATCATATTGAGAGAAGTGTTGTACAAAAAGTCCTACGGTAAACCTCTCCTGCGCGGTTTTGGGGATGAAGAGTAACAAGTGGTCCTCTCCGAATTGCATGATGGTGAGGGATCAACCCATTGTGGGTTTAGAGCTTTAACAAGAAGAGTTTTACTCTCCGGTTATTATTGGCCATCAATCATGAAAGATGCTAAAGAATTGGTAAGAAGGTGTGACCCATGCCAGAGGAACAGCAATGAAATTCATGTACGAGCCATTCCTTTAGAGTCAATTTCTGAGCCTATTCCTTTTGCTCGATGGGGATTGGATTTAGTAGGGCCTCTCCCTGTGGCATCCGGAGGACGCAAAACTATAATTGTGGCCATAGACTACTTCTCGAAGTGGATAGAAGCAGCCCTTCTAGCAGGGACAACATCAAAAGCTGTTATAAAATTCATTCTATCCAACATCTGTTGCAGATTTGGTGTCCCACAAAAAATAACAACAGACAATGGGCCACAGTTCGACAATAGGGAAATGGAGAGCTTCTGTTCCTCAAGGGGTATACAACATTGTTTCTCTTCACCTTTCCACCCACAAGCAAATGGGCAAGTTGAAGTGGCTAATAGAACTATACTATCCGGTTTAAAGAAGAACTTGAAAGGGGCTGCTGGGAAGTGGCCTAGTTATCTACAAGAGGTCTTGTGGGCCTACCGGACAACACCTGGGGCTGCAACACAAGAATCACCCTTTACCTTGGTCTATGGGATGGATGCAGTAGATCCCATAGAAGCAACTCTCCCCTCCTTTCGTGTTCACAACTTCTCCGAACATGCTAACGAGGTGGCAATCAGAGGTCAACTTGATTTGATAGAAGAAAGACGGGTTAAAGCTCACCTTAGAGTTGCACACTATCAGGGCTTGATGAGAAGCATGTTTGCTTCTAAAGTTAAAAGAAGAGATTTCCAACCAGGGGACAAAGTATTGAGGAGGGTCTTCTTATACACTAAAGAAAAGCTGTTCGGAAAGCTGGCACCAACTTGGGAAGGTCCGTATATGGTTGTTGAAAGAATTAAACCTAGAACATATTGGTTGGAAGACAAAGATGGAAGATTTTTGACTCATCCTTGGAATATTGAGCATCTCCGGATGTACTTGGAGTAGCATTTGTGTAAATATTTACTTGTTTAAACATCTATGTAAATATTTGGGGGCATACTCTTTCCTCCCTGGTGGCACGGGGAAGTTTTAATGAGGTGTCCGGGCTTTTGAATAAAATTTGACGCCTTCTTAAAAAATTTCTAACTGATTTAAAGTTTTGTCCCTTGTCATACTATCCGGGTTGAAATAACTAAGGGCTATTTAAACTCTAGCCGGAGAACTTAAACACTCTCACTATGAAACAACTAAAGGCTACTTAAACTCTAGCTATCAAAATTAGAAGAAACAATGAAAGAAGATGATAGTTGTACAGAACAGAAACATTCATTGAAATAACTTAAAGTGCCTTGGCCTTCCAAGGACTTTTGAGTGGTCAGAATAGGACAAAAAACCTATCCGGTCAGATACCAGACACAATTACAAAAAAGAATGCCTTGGCCTTCCAAGGACTTTAGTCTGGATAGAAAATAAACAAAGAAAATCATAAGTTAAGGTTGAGCCTTTGAAGATGGCTCACCTTCATCCACCTTCTTTCCCTTAGGATCATTTTTCTCTTCATCTGGGCTCTCCCCGGTATGCTATTCATCATCGGAAGTGGAAGCACTAGAGTAACCTTTTAAGTCTCCATCAGCCATTGTATGATACGGAAGGTCATCAGACTCAACATGAAGCCATAAGTCCCCTAGGTTCCTCTTCGGAAAATTTTCATGGAAGAGTAGAACCATATCAGACCTCACCTTGGCAAGCAGTTGCTCTTCGCTTTTGATTATCTGATTGGCATAAGCATCAATCTTGGCCTGGATCTTAGCCTATTGCTCCCTTAACAAATTGGTTTTCTCCTCGACAGCCTTGGACACTGCATTCTCAAGAGCAATCTTGTTAGTGGTTAAGTTGGTGATGATTTTGTCCTTTGGCTTGGTTTCTTCCTTTGAGGTAGCAAGGTCTCTCTCCAGACCGGACAGTTTCTCCCGGAGGTCTTTAATGGTTTCCTCTAAAGTGGCGACTTTTGTGGTGCTTTCCTTTTGGTTTCTTTTCAGCTCCTCGGTCTCTTCCTTTAACATGGCAGCATTGGAGGTGGCAGTGCGAAGGTCTTCGGACAGTTTATCCTTGTCAGACTTAAGGTCTTTAATGATGTCTGCCTGACTCAGAACTTGCCTCTCCAACATAAGTACAGGCTGCACTTTGCTTAACAAGGAGTGGGCTATAGCATCCCTTTCACTAGAGACAATAAAAGTCTTACCATTAAAGTTGACTGTGGTAGAGCTGCTCGGAGGAAGGTAAGGCCCTGCAAAGTCATCTCTGGGGAGATTGAGGAAGTATTCAGCGAGCTCACTAAGGCCGGTGATGTCTACTCCATCAATGTTGATATCTCCCCCCTCAACCTAATCAGTATGAAAGTCCCTCGGAATCTCTTCGACTTGCGTTGGGTCAGAAGGATCAGCTTGGAAAGAAGGCTCCGGAGCCCGGATAGAAAGCTCATCTCCCTTAGAAGTCTTTTTCTTCTTGGCCTCCCGGTCTGCGCCTTCGCTCCCCTGTTTTCGATTTCTCTTGGAAGCCCTTGGAGGAGTTGGGAGATTTGCTTCCTGCCTTTCAGTCTCTTGCTCCACCACTTGCAAGAGAGCAGCATCAATTTGGCTCTGGGGTGGCCCCTCCGGGTCTGTTGGAGCATCCTTCTCAGCATCAGTAGGGTTAGCATCACTCACCACCTTTTTGCCCTTCTTCTTCTTGCCTTTCATCTTGCTCGGGGCTTTGGCCCGGCCTGGCAGGATGAGTTTCCCATCTAACTCGTGGGTCCTCTTAAGTACAACATCCGGAGGAGGCTGAGTGGTGAGTTCCTCCCAAGTCAAGTCTCTCCGACCTGTGGTGTTCCACGGGTGAGACCTTGCCAAGTTGCCACTGGTGAAAGCAGCGTGGAATCGGTTCCCCCAGTTCTCAGCGGCCCAAGCGTTGATCTTGCAGCAAGTAGCTTGCCCGGCTTTCAAGTAGTCACTAAACTCCTTGGGCAGTTCTGCTAAGACAAAAGCAAGACAAATTAGTACAAATTAAGTCTAAAAATAAAAGAGAAGAGAGACAAAAATATAAAGGCAATATACTTACGGTCACTCCTCCATCTACTTCTGAGGAGGCTTGGGTTCTCTCCGGATTTTATCTTCCTGCCGTTCTCCCAGGCACCACTGACAAATAGGAACTGAGTCCTCCAGTTCTTCTCCGCCTCCAACAGATCGTCCACAGCCTTAAAATCATCCCCCATATTGAAATGGTAAAAGGGGATGCGGTGGTTTCTACAAAGGCTGGCCACTGCAGCAAATTCCTCCATTGGCAGAGGGATCCCAAACAGCCTTGATGACATGATGCATGACATAAGGGTATACCAAGCGTTGGGGCTCAGCTGGCTCGGACAGAGTTTGATCAGATGGAAGTATCTGACAATCTCTGGGTCTAGTGGGAACCCGAGCCCCCAGTTGAACAGCTCCGTGAACATCACCACTTCACTCAACTTGCAGTCCATGGGGGTCTCCGGGTGTACAGGAATCCTGATCTTTACATTCTCTGGAATGCCCCACTTCGTACGCATCTTGCCCAGCTCAACAGTGTGGATGAATGCATAGTTGATTCTTTGTAAGGAAAGGAGGTAATTAACGCTGACATTGTGAAAACAAAGCCCTACTTTTCCTTCTAGGCTCTCCGGTAGATCCAGATGCCTCAAGTACAGCTTCTCCTTGCCCTTGTCCTTCTTGGCAACTATCTCTTTACTGGTCTGACCGAATGGCTCAGACTCAAATGGGGCCTCTTCAACAGAGTCCTCCATTACTTCCTCCATGATTGTTGAAGGGATTTCAGCAGCTGTAGTAGGGGGAGGGTTCAAACTTGACTCAGCCTTGTATCCGGACTGATGGGCCTCAGTGCCCCTTTGATTTCTGCTCTCCGGTAGAGTGTCTGGAACAAAAGTTTCTTGTTGAAGGCTAGGATTGGATCCCTCCGGTCCGGACAGCCTGTCCTTGGGGGCTCTAATAGGCACCTCTGATCTGGTGCTGCTGTCCTTTGCCCCCGACCTTGAGGGAATGTTTTTGGTCCCCTGACCTTTAACCAACCGGCCTTTCCTCCTATCGACCAGCTTCTCAGGAGAGTGCTCTGTATCTGATCCCATTGCAATAAAGGGAGAGGGTTTTTTTAGGCTAGTGGTTGTAAGTCCTGGCTCGACAGCAGGCTCCGATTCCTGAACTGAGGAACCAGAGATTATGGGGGAGAGGTTGGTTTGAAATAGTTTTCTGGGCTTAGTGCCTTTGGAAGAAGAAGAGCCTCGATCTGACTCAGAAGCAGAGGTGATTGGTCTATTAACAGGCGAGGTAGGTAACCCTGATGCAATCCGTCTTTCTCTTTCGACTTTTTGAGCTTTCTCTAACTCAGAAAGGTTGAGCCACCCGCCTTTGACAATAGCGTTCCTCGCTGTAAACATAAACTATTAAACTAAACTTTTGCTTTAGAGAGAGAAAGCTTTGAGAGTTTTTGCAGAAGTAAATTTGAAGGAGATGGTAAAACAGTAGAAAGTGAGTTTATATTTATAGTAAATCTGAAAAAGGAAGTTGATTCCTTGGAGAATTTGAAAAGTTTGACAATGATTAAAAGACGGCGTTGATGTCACCACCTGTAATTAAAGAGGTTGCTTTTCGAAGAAGGTGGGTTCGAAATTCAAGGTGACAAAACGGCTGAAACAACCAATCAGAGAGCGACACGTGTCCCACAAACTCTGGCAAAAACCGTTTTGAATTCGTGAAGCTTTATCTGTCCGGATAAACCCATAGTCCAAATTGACAGACCTGTCCGGATTAAAACTAACCCTGATGTCGGACTGTTTTTCAGGTCTTTGACAATAATATTTGCACAAACTCCTAAAAAATGGGCTCCTAATGAGTCCGAATTCTGCACACTCCTCGGACAAGGACAGATCGGTCCAAGGCCTCCGGACCGGACAGATCACACGGACCGGACATATCACTTCGAACACTCTGACCATAGGACTGTTCAAACTATGACAAAAGTACTAAAAAACCTAAAACACTTCTTGACTAAGCTACTTGCTCTCCTACTTAGAGCTCATGAGTCTTTGAACAAGACCCGGGTCCATTAAACATGACCCGAAAGCCCATAAGGGCCCAAACATCAGGGTATAAATACCCAACCACCTGCATTAAGTGTGGGTAATGAGAATTAACTGCTACTAGCCAGCTTAATTATCTCTATACTCTCTACACTAAATACTTAACACCCACATACTACTGTTAAACACCAACCAAATTACAAGCCTACCCTCAGGCGATAATTATCCCCATCAAAAACATTTCAAGTGAATAATTTAAATATATTTATAAAATATTTTAGCATATTAATGGGAAGAATTTGTTCATAATATTTTTATGTTATTCATGATAGAGGTAGGCAGCCAAAAACTTTGGATCTAGTTCATTGGTATGGGCATAATCACTATGTTAATCAAGGTGAGCCTTCCAGCATATGAGAGCATATTTCCTTCCCACCTGTTGATCTTCTCTTTAATCTTGTCAATTAGAAGGAAGTAGTTGACAACCTTATTATGGTGACTAAGAGTTATTCCAAGATAAAGAGTTGGGAGGTGTACTGTCTTGAAGTTAGTTTGAGAAGTGAGGCTATCTTTCTGGAGTCTGACATCTTCTTGCCTATTATAATTTCAGTTTTGTCTTTGTTTATTTCCTGACTAGAGGCCTCTTGATATTCCTGCAGAAAATCACCTATTTTCCTCATATAAGATATCAGTCCATTATGAAGATCAGAAGATCATCAACAAATGCAAGTATATGTATGTTAACATTTCATCTACAAGAATATCTAAGTATTCTATGTGTCTTAAACATGTTATATAACCATTTAAGTAGAGTTTCCTCAGCTAGAATAAAGAGGCTAGGGGACATAGGTTCCCCTTGCCTGATACCTCTTTTAATCTTGAAAAAAGCTATAGCCTGCCCATTAACTAGAATAGACACAAACACTGATTTTATGATGTTACTTATAAGCTTAATAAAGTTGTTTTTGAATCTAAAACAATTAAAAACTTTTAATATGAAGCTATGAGAGAGATTGTCGAAAGCTTTCGACATATGCACTTTGATAACAATGTTGTTGGCCTTAGTTTTCCTATTTAGATCATGTATAAGTTCTTTGGCCACCAAAATGTTATTCTGTATGACTCTACCCTTAATATAAGATCCTTGAGATTCTGTTATCATCTTAGGCAAAGGTTGATAGGTCGATTGTTTGGTAACTTTGAAATAATTCGATTCATTAATCAGCAGAGGCTGATAAGTCTGTATTGTTTCCAGTTAGTATTGGTGTGGATAAAAGCAGCCTGAGGGTAGGCTGGTAATTTCAAGTGGAGTTTTAGGGTGGTGTAAGGGTGTTTCACGGTGGTGTGGTGGTGTTTGAGGGTGTTTTAAGATATTTCAGGGTGTTTCAAGGGTGGAGAGAGAATTAAGCAGCCTGGCAGCAGTTAATTTTTCTTTCCCATAGTTAATGCTGGTGGTTGGGCATTTATAGTGTAAGATTTGGGCCCTTATGGGCTTTCGGGTCAAGTTTAATGGACCCGGGTCATGTTCAAAGACCCATGAGTTTTAAGCAGATGCACAGGTAGCTTAGTCAGATAGTGATTAGGTTTTTTAGTATTTTAGTCATAGTTCGAACTGCTTTATGTTTGCAGTGTTCAAAATCATCTGTCCGGTTCAACCAGTGCTGTTCGAATTGAAGTCATGGAGTCTGTCCGGTTTTACGGGGTGATTTACTTTGGACTACCCTTCCGGGGAGCTCTTCGAATTCGGACTCATCAGGAGCCCCTTTTTTAGGTATTTGAACAAGTGTCCTTGTTAAAGAACTGAAAAACAGTCCGATTGAAGAAGAGGCATTCCAATTCGAAGAGAATTGAGATAGGCCCGGACAGTCCAACCGTTACGAATTCCAAACGGTTCTTTGTTAGAGGTAGTGGGACACGTGTCACTCTCTGGTTGGTTGCTTTTAGCCGTTTTCTTGCCTTGAAAGTTGCACCACTTTCTCGAACAAGTTACTTCTTTAAATGCCATTGATGACGTCAGCGCCGTTTTCAATCATTGCCCAACTTTTCGGATTCTCCTAGGAATCAAACTCTTTTTTACATTTACTATAAATTCCATTTGTCTTTCACAGTTTCATTTTCACTTTTACTTTGTCATTTCACTCAAAACTTCATCTCTCTAAAACTTCAAACTTTCCTTAGTTGTTTTATGTTCACAGCAAGAACAGCTCTAATCAAGGGTGGCTGGCTCAATCTTTCAGAACTAGAGAAAGCTCAAAGGGTTGAAAAAGAGAAGAGACTTGCAGTAGGGCTTCCAGCGTCGCCTGTTGAAAATCCAGCCCCTTCAATCGAAGAATCTGACAGAGGTTCATCGTCTTCGAAAGGTACGAAACCTAGAAAACTCTTTTAATCAACACTCTCCCCAATAGTTTCTGGCTCATCAGTCCAAGAGTCAATCCCCACTGTCGAACCGGGGGTCGCTGTTACCAGTGTTAGGAAGAAAACCACTTTTATTGCTATGGGGTCCGACTCCGATCATTCTCCAGACAAGCTGATCATGAAAAGACCAAGTAGACTGGTTAAGGGACTCTCCTCAAAAAATACCAGTGAGTCAGGGTCCGGGACAACTGTTAGGACCTTCCGGGAGAGGCCGGTTGGTCCGGAGGCTAGCAGTCCACTACCTCCAAAGGAAACTTCGACCTCAGAAACTCAAGCTGAGGTGAGAACTCAAAAACCTACAACGAGCCGTCAGTCCGGAGGATCAGCTGTACCAAGCTTCATCCCTCCCCGGGCTGTTTCTGCAGAAGCTCCCCCAACAGTAATGGATGAGAGGATGGAAGACTCCACTGAGGAGGTCAGGTTTGAGTCCGAGTCTTCCGGACAAGCTGAAACTGCAATAGTTGTTGCCAAGAAAGGCAAAGAGGATTTGTACCTGAGCCGTCCGGATCTGCCGGAGAGCCTTGAAGGGAAAGTTGGGCCCTGCTTTCACAAGGTAGAATTTAAGTATCTCTTATCTTTGTTAAAAACCAAGTACATGTTTATTCATACTAGAGACTTGGGACGGCTTCGCACTAAATGGGGGATCCCTGAAAACGTAAAGATCCGAATTCCCATCGATCCGGAGAACCCGATGAATTGTAAGAGGAACGAGATTGTATTTTTTACAGAGCTGTTCAATTGGGGACTCAGGTTCCCATTGGATCCGGAGATAGTGCGCTATTTCCATTTAGTCAAGCTATGTCCTTCGCAGCTAAGCCCCAACGGATGGTACACCTTGATGTCATGCATTATGGCGTCCAGGCTGTCCGGAATCCCTCTTCCCATGGAAGAGTTTGCTGCTGTGGCAAGTCTATGCAAACATCACCAGTTCCCCTTTTATCACTTTAATATGGGGAACAATCTGAAAGCCATCGATGATCTCCTGGAATCGGAGAATAAATGGAGGAGCCAGTTCTTATTTATAAGTGGCTCATGGGAGAATGGGAAGAAGATTAAGGTTGGCGAGAATCCTAGCCTTCTTCGAAGTAGATGGAGAAGCGATCGTAAGTTCTTTCCTTAAATTTCTGTTCAAATCTTCCTTTCTTTAAGCTTTCACTAACTAGTTATTCTTTTGTTTTATTAGAACTGCCAAAAGAGTTCGGAGACTATCTGAAAGCCGGACAGGTCACCTGTGGCAAGATAAATGCATGGGCCGCAGAGAACTGGGAGAACCGGTTTCACAAGGCTTTCACTTCGGGGAACTTGGCTAGATCTCACCTGTGGAATACCACAGGTCGAAGGGATTTAACATGGGAGGAGTTCTCCACCCCTCCTGATGATGACATAGTGCTGAGAAGGTCTCACGAGCTAGATGGGACCCTTTTCCTCCCTCTCCGGGCCAAAGCCCCAAGTAAAATGAAGGGCCAGAAGAAGAAAGGGAGGAAAACAGCAGTGGATACGGAGAAAAAAGCTCCAACTGACACAGAGGTGCCAGTCCCAGCTCAAGTTGATGCAAACCTTCTACAGGTGGTAGAAGTGGAAAGTAAGAAACACGGAGAGACTCCCTCAAAACCTCTAAGGGCCTCCAAACGAACTCGCAAGCAAGCAAGCGATAGTGCTGACAGAGAAGTAAAAAAGAAGAAAACTTCTCAAGAAGAAGAGTTCGCTGTCCGGGATCCGGAGCCCACATTCCCAACTGACCCAACCTTAGCCGAAGAGATCCCAGGGAACCTCAATGAAGGGATTCCAATGGAATTCCACACTGATGAAGTTGCTAGGGGAGAGATTAACATGGACGAAGTGGATGTCACCGGCCTGGGTCCTTTGGGTGATTACTTCCTCGGCCTGTCAAGAGATGAGTTCGCAGGGCCATATGTTCCCCCAAGTAGCTCAAACACAGTAAACTTCAATGGTAAGACTTTCTTAGTTTCCAGTGAGAGGGATGTTATAGCCCATTCCCTCCTTAGCAACGTGCAACCCGTGCTCACCCTGGAAAGGCAAGTCCGGAATCAGGCAGAAACCATTAAGGAGCTTAAGTCTGAGAAGGAGAAACTGTCTGATGACCTCCGGGGTGCCACTACCTAGGTTGACTTGCTTAAGGAGTCGAACGAACAGCTGAAGAAGAGTAAAAATGAAAGCAACACAAAAGTTGCCTCTTTAGAGAAAACCCTAGAAGATCTCCGGGCTAAGCTGTCCGAGTTGGAGAAGGACTTGAAAACCTCAAAAGATGAGACTGCAGCAAAAGAGAAGCTTGTCACCAATCTGACTACTGACAAACTTGCTTTAGAGAATGCAGTGACTCAGGCTGTTGGTGAGAAAGCTGCTCTGGTGAAGGATCAAGAGGCCATGATCAAAGCCAAAATCAACGCTTATGCCAAGGAGATGATTCGGAGTGAGGAATTGTTGATTGAAAAGGTGAAGTCCGACATGGTCCTTCTATTTCATGAGAAGTTCCCAAAGAGAAGACTTGGGGACTTATGGCGTTATGTGGATGATGACGATCTTCCATATTGGACCATGGTTGATGAAGGGTACACTGATATATCCTCATCTGGTGATGAGGAGGAAACCGGAGAGAGTCCGGGTGAAGAAGAGGCTGACCCCAAAGGCAAGAAGGTCATTGAGGAAAAAGGCGATATCAAGACCAAGGGAACGGATGAGGGTGAGCCATCTTCAAAGGCTCCCCCTTAGTTGGTAATTTATTCTGCTTACTTTTTTTTTGTTCGAACCAAAGTCCTTGGAAGGCCAAGGCACCTTTTTTGTGATGCTGTACGTTTTGTCCGGACAGATTTTTGTATTGTGTTTAAACTTGTTTAAAAAGTCCTTGGAAGGCCAAGGCAACTTTAAGTTTATTGAATGAACGTTTTATCTCGCACAACCCTTCTCTTATTCCATAGTCTGTTTAAATATCTTGGAGTTTAAGTAATCTCGAGTTATCGTGTTGTGAGAGTGTTTAGTTTCTCTGGCTAGAATTTAAGTAGCCCTTAGACCTTTCAGTCCGAATAGTATGACAATCAACAGAATTTTGCAAAAACTTAGAAAATTAATTCAAGAAAGTTCCAAGTTTCATTTAAAGCTCTCCGTGGCGCCGGAGAGAGATAGTGGTATGCCCCCAAATATTTACATGGATATTTAAACAAGTAAATATTTACATAAGTTTTATTCCAAATACATTCGAAGGTGTTCAATATTCCAAGGGTGAGTTAAAACCCTGCCATCTTTGTCTTCCAACCAGTATGTGCCAGGCTTGATTCTTTCAACCACAGTGTAGGGACCCTCCCAGGTTGGGGCAAGAAAACTTTCCTCAATACCTTATCTCCTGGTTGAAAATCCCTTCTTTTAACCTTAGAAGCAAACCTGCTTCTCATCAAGCCTTGATAGTGTGCCATTCTAAGATGAGATTTTACTCGCCTTTCTTCAATTAAGTCAAGTTGATTTCTAACTGCCATTTCATTAGCCTGTCCGGTGAAGTTGTGCACTCGAAAGGAGGGAAGTGTCTTTTCTATGGGGGCTACTGCATCCATCCCATAGACCAAGGCAAAAGGTGACTCATGTGTTGCAGCCCCAGGCGTTGTCCGGTAGGCCCACAAGACTTCTTGTAAATAACTAGGCCACTTTCCAGCAGCCCCTTCCAAATTTTTCTTTAAACCGGACAGTATCGTTCTGTTAGCCACTTCAACTTGCCCATTGGCTTGTGGGTGGAATGGTGAAGAAAAGCAGTGCTGAATACCCCTTGAGGCACAGAAGCTCTCCATTTCTCTGTTGTCAAACTGTGGCCCATTGTCTGTGGTTATTCTCTGGGGAACACCAAATCTGCAACATATGTTGGATAGAATGAATTTTATAACAGCCTTTGATGTTGTTCCTGCCAAGGGGGCTGCTTCTATCCACTTCGAAAAGTAGTCAATGGCTACGATTATGGTTTTACGCCCTCCGGACGCCATAGGGAGAGGCCCAACTAAGTCTAATCCTCATCGAGCAAAAGGGATAGGCTCAGAAATTGATTCCATAGGAGTGGCTGGTACATGAATTTCATTGCTGTACCTCTGGCATGGGTCACACCTTCTTACCAGTTCCTTGGCATCTTTCATTATTGAAGGCCAATAATATCCGGAGAGAAGCACACTTCTTGTTAATGCTTTAAATCCACAATGGGCTGATCCCTCACCATCATGCAATTCGGAGAGAACCATTTGTGACTCATGATCTCCTAAACAGCGTAGGAGAGGTTTGCTATAGGATTTCTTGTATAAGACCTCTCTAATCATGATGAAACCATGAGCCTTGTGTTTTAGAGTTCTGGCTTGTGATTTATTCAAAGGTACGATGCCATCGGACAGATATTGTATAAGGGGAGACCTCCAATCCTGAGGCTCATTCACTTGTATTTCAAAGACTTCTTCTTTTTCCCCTTCATCAAGTTGAATAGAAGGACTTTCAAGCACATGGATCCATGGATAGGACTCCGTGTATGCTATTGTAGCCAACGAATCTGCTAGCTCATTCTCAGCCCGGGGAATATGTTCATAAATAACAGCTTTAAACTTCATTGCTTCATTTTTCAGGAGAAGTAAATATTTAATCAATTGTTCTTTTCTAGCTTCTGATAGGCCCAAGGCATGGTGGACAAGCAATTGGGAGTCACTTAGCAGCTTGACCCTTTTTGCTCCACAGATATAAGCCAATTTTAACCCAGCTATCGCTGCTTCGTATTCGGACTCGTTATTAGATGCTCTGAAAGCAAAACAAATAGCTTGGAACATGTTGTCCCCATAGGGGGAAGTAAGACATATTCCTGCCCCAGATCCTATGGCACTGGATCCTCCATCTGTTCGGACAATCCACACTTTTTTGTCTTTTGAGTCAACAGATTGGTCTGAGTCCCTATCAGAATGGAATTCGACCAGAAAATCAGCCACAGCTTGAGCTTTTACTGCTGTTCGAGGAGCAAAGTCTATGTCGAAGTCCCCCAACTCTACTGACCACTTTGTCATTCTGCTTGAAATGTCTGCTTTTTGAAGGACATTCTTTAAAGGGAAGGATGTCCGGACAACGATAGGGTGAGCCTGAAAATAAGGCCTCATCTTTCTTGCAGCTATCACCAAGGCCAATGCTAGTTTCTCGAGTTTCAAGTAACGGCGTTCAGCATCAATCAGGCTTTTGCTGATGTAGTATACTGGGTGAGGATACCCATCAACCTCCCTCACTAGCACAGCACTGATGGCACAACTTGAAACAGCCAGATACACAAAAAGAGTCTCCCCATCGACTGGTTTGAACAAGGTCTTGGGGGAGGACAAATGCTTTTTGATTTCATTGAATGCCTCATTACACTGTGGTGTCCACTCAAACCCCTTTGCACCCTTCAAAGTTTGAAAGAAAGGAGCACATCTGTCCGAAGACCTTGAGATGAATCTGTTCAAAGCTGCTAACCTCCCCGTTAACCGCTGCACTTCTTTAATATTTCGTGGAGGCTCCATTTGGAACAAGGCATTGAGTTGGTCCGGGTCGGGCTGTATTCCATGCTCACTTATAATATACCCTAAGAACTTCCCGGACTGCACTCCGAACACACATTTTTCAGGATTTAACTTTAAATTTACCTTGGCCAGGTTGGCAAAAGTCTCCTGGAGGTCGGACAAGTGCAGCTGCTCATCCACACTTTTCACCATCATATCGTCAATGTAAACCTCCATATTTCTTCCAATTTGATCAGCAAATGCTTTATTGACTAACCTTTGATAAGTAGCCCCAGCATTTTTCAAACCAAAAGGCATCACCTTGTAGCAGTGTAACCCTCTATCAGTAACAAAAGTGGTATGCTCTTGATCTCTTGGATCCACCTGGATTTGATTGTACCCGGAGAAAGCATCCATAAAGGAGAGTAGCTTGTTCCCAGAAGTAGAATCTACCAGCTGATCTATCCGGGGAACCGGATACAAGTCTTTTGGGCAAGCTCGATTGAGATCTGTGAAGTCAATGCACATTCGCCATTTACCGTTCTTCTTTTTAACCAAGACTGGATTGGCAGTCCACAAAGGGTACTGAGATTCTTTAATGTGCCCCATCTTTGTGAGTCTGTCAACCTCTTGTACAATGACATCAGCCTTTTCTTTTGAGAAAGCTCTCCTCTTTTGCACCACAGGTGCCACATCTCTCCGGATAGATAGGTGATGGGAAATCACCTCTGATGGAACTCCAGTAACATCAGCATTGCACCAAGCAAAGACATGCTGATGGTCTTTTAAGAATTTTAACATCTCTTCTTTCAATACTTGTGGCATTTTGGACCCTATCTTGACAAATTTCCCTTCTTCTAAGCAGTGTGTCTCAACCTCCTCAACTGGGATCAACACTCCGGGGGTCTCCCTGGGGTCATCAATTTCACCCTCACCCCAGAAAGGCCCTCAAACTGCTATTGGTCATTTATACGGACTGCCCCCAGCGTTCGTGGAGCCAAGGCAGTGGCATAGCATTCTCTTGCAACTTTTTGACTGCTCCGGACAACCCCAACCTGCCCCTGAACAGCATATTTTAAACACTGATGGACTGTCGAAGCCACTGCATGCATCCTAGAGAGCCAAGATCTCCCTAGAATAGCATTGTAACAAGTGGGACAGTCCACCACAATGAAAAGTATTCTGACCGTTTTCTTGAAAGGGCCTCTGCCCAACAAAACTTCTTCTTCGAACTCACCGATTACATCAGCTGAGCTGCCCGTGAAGCCTACAATCGATCGGTCTGACTTTTGAATCACAGCTGGATTTTTCATTTTCTTGTAAGTATCTAAGAAGAGGATATTGGCAGAGCTCCCAGTATCTACCAGGATTCGCCTTATCTCATTGCCCCATATCGATGCTCCTATGACAACAGCATCTTCATGAGGGCCAGCAATGTCTCTCAAATCATCCCCATCAAAGACAATGAATGGGAATAAACTTGACGGTTGATATGAGGTCATGCCCCCTTCTAGTTGGGTTGCCAAATTGTGAACATGCCTTTTTCTTGATGAAGTGGTAGGAGCCGTTACGGTGTCCCCTCCGAAAATTGTCAAGGACTCAAAGAATTTAATGAGCCCGGAGACCGACCTGGAACGCTCCTCTATTGCACCCACTATGTTCCTTGTTGGATCAGGATCCAAGTATTCAGATTCCACATCAAACCTTTCAACAATTACCATGGCCCCTTCTGGGGCAGCATTAACCGGACCAGCCCGGTGAGTGTTGTCAGGCCTGTTGCCTCCTCTTCTTTTGACATATGCACCCAACTTCCCTCTTTCAATCAGGTTCTGAACCTCTTGTTTCAAGGCTATGCAATCGTCAGTAGTATGGCCAACATCATTGTGATATTGACAAAAAGAATTGTTTCGATGTTCTCTAGGAGACTGCAAGGCTGCTGGTCTCCGGTAGTGTACTTCATCTTTAGTTTTATCAAAAATGGTTGCCACACTTTCTTTGAGCTCTGCAAACCACTCCGGTTGGACCCACGGCCCCCTTTTGTTTCTAGACTGTTGACTTTGTGCAGGAGCAACTGGTTGAGACTGAGCTTTTCCTCTTCCATGCCCCTGTCCGGTTTCTCTAGCTTTGTTGCCGGACTGGT
Source organism: Limnanthes douglasii subsp. nivea (assembly GCA_036936605.1). Lineage (NCBI taxonomy): Eukaryota > Viridiplantae > Streptophyta > Magnoliopsida > Brassicales > Limnanthaceae > Limnanthes > Limnanthes douglasii. The sequence continues at coordinate 290,540,630 of JAUPFV010000003.1, forward strand.
TTGGATTGGGAGTTGGTGTCACCGGGGTGGATCTCACCTCTCTGTGCACCCTGGTCTTTTTTGTTTCATCAACATTTATTTGCTTGCCAACTTGATTCAGCAATCCACCCCAGGTCATGGCTTTCTTCCTTGTTACCGAATCGGCCAGGTTGCCCGGGTTCAAACCTTGTCTCAGGGATGCTATTGCCACTTGTTCAAAGCAATCAGCCAGCCCGTTCTTTGTGTTCACAAAACGACTTATGTATTCTTTCAACGATTCATTTGGCTCTTGGGCACAATGGATTATGGTATCTCCATTGGCCTTGAGCTCCTTACTTCCCACAAATTGCCTTCGAAAGGCCACCCAAAAGGTATCAAAGTCTCTGATACAGCCCTGAGGAAGGCTGTTATACCATTTCAGAGCACTCCCCGTAAAGGACTGGGAGAATGCCCTGCAGAGTAGTTTATCATCATCATCAAAGTTCATCATGAAGTTCTTGAATTGCTCCAGATGATTGTCTGGATCAGTACTGCCATCATACTTCTCCATCTTGGTGCTATCGAACCTCTTGGGGAGGTTTCCGGATAGGATTTTAGAAGACAGTGGAGACTGCCTCCAATTCCTTCCACGACTGAACACGGTATCCTCATTAGGTGTTGCAAAGATACCTGGCTCATCATGGAAGGCAAATGGATCCACCAGCATCCGGTCTATATGTCTCCGGCTGTGAGATGATCCTTTCCCAATGTGTCTTTTCATTCTTCCATGGTGGTCTCTTTTTCTGGAATACTTTTTAACTTGCTTTTGTTTTTTCCTGGTTCGCCCTTCGTCACTGCTGGAGGACAAGGACTTTTCATTCCCCTCACTGTCCGAAGAGCTGTCCGAAGATTCTGAACTTGAGTCAGAACTCTCCACAGGCTTGGACCGGTGAGACTTTTTAGAACTAGCATGTGTCTTTTTAGTGCTCACATGAGTCTTTGAAGCCTCATGCTCTCGAGGGTTATCAGAGCGATGAGCAACTGATGCTTTGGACTTTTCCTTCATGCCCATCTTGGCCTTCTCAGCCCTGAGAGCTTCTATTTCAACCCTCAACCTGTCACGCTCTTGGACAGTATATTCATCATTCTCTTCCACCACTTCGAGCAAAGCTGGTGGAAGCTCTGGATTATCCGGATTCATTCGGACAAAATTCTTTTACTTGGTTTTGAATGTTTGATTCAGGCACCGTCGCCTCCCACTGTGGTCGCCAATTTGGTGTGGATAAAAGCAGCCTGAGGGTAGGCTGGTAATTTCAAGTGGAGTTTTAGGGTGGTGTAAGGGTGTTTCACGGTGGTGTGGTGGTGTTTGAGGGTGTTTTAAGATATTTCAGGGTGTTTCAAGGGTGGAGAGAGAATTAAGCAGCCTGGCAGCAGTTAATTTTTCTTTCCCATAGTTAATGCTGGTGGTTGGGCATTTATAGTGTAAGATTTGGGCCCTTATGGGCTTTCGGGTCAAGTTTAATGGACCCGGGTCATGTTCAAAGACCCATGAGTTTTAAGCAGATGCACAGGTAGCTTAGTCAGATAGTGATTAGGTTTTTTAGTATTTTAGTCATAGTTCGAACTGCTTTATGTTTGCAGTGTTCAAAATCATCTGTCCGGTTCAACCAGTGATGTTCGAATTGAAGTCATGGAGTCTGTCCGGTTTTACGGGGTGATTTACTTTGGACTACCCTTCCGGGGAGCTCTTCGAATTCGGACTCATCAAGTATATTGTTCTACTTTAAGGATTATGCAGATACCAGTTGCAAGTATACGAATAGGAATGTAATGACCTTTAATGGAAAAACATAATGCATTCATCAGGTCAAATTTAATGATATGCCAGCATGAGACATACAAAGACCTTTTCAATCCATCCATCCTAGAAGCACCAAGAGGATTAAGCTGCTAGATGATTGTCCAAACTTCAAGTTTAGAAGGATTAGCTAAGAGAATGTTGTTGTCTCATTCAGTGACTATTTTAGGAACAACATTAAAAATAGGACTTTCCATACACTTAAGCTCATGATTTAAGCTATAATAATAAAAATAAGAGAGCTTATATGTGAAGTATGAAGCCGCAGATATGTTTATCTCCTCCTCCTCAGAGCAACATTTGTTGTTAATTTTGATTCCACGAATTCTACCTTTTCTTTTTTCTTCATAGCATAGTTGTATTAAATTTTTATGTTTCTAACCCCATCTCTTAACCAGTCAGCATGCCATTTTTGTTTCCAAAACTTCTCCTCCATTATTAAGGCAAGTAAATGGTCTGCAATGGATTTATTGAGGAGACATTTGTCTTGGTCACTGCCAGAACTTCTATAACAATCTTCCCTGATGATTACCTGCTCCTCTGCTATCAAAAAGGTTGCCAAAATGATTAACATCCCATGTTTTCATTGTTTCTTTTAATTTTTTAAGTTTATTCTGGAAAATAAACATGGGGAGACCATCAATCTCCTCAGTCCAACTTTTTCCTAACAAATTCATTGAAGTCTTTGTCCATAGTCCATATGTTGAGGATACGAAAGGACTTATTATGATTCTTCCGGCTCTTTCTAATAGTTATAAGTAATAGGATGTGATCGGAGCAGGTTCTTGGAAAATGTTGAACTTTTGTTTCATAAAAAGTGTCAGCCCATTCCTGGTTATGTAATACTCTGTCCAGTCTCCTCCATTTCGTTCTGGTTGTCCAAGCGATGTTAGTTCCTATGAAACCTGCATCTTTAAAACAACAATCGTTAATCATACTAGATAAATCATTGGAACTTTGAGACCAGAAGGTAGTGCAATCATCTTGTTCTGATGTAGAGATAATAACATTAAAGTCTCCAAGTAGGAGCCATTCTTTGACAGAATTTGATAAATTTTTAAGCTCATTCCAAAGCTCTACTCTTCCAGCTCTTTGACACTTTGCGTAAATAAAAGTTATGTTAACTGTTGTGTCTAACATCACATGTTTGACCGAAGTGTGAATGAATTGGTAGTTATCAGCAATAACTTTGAAGTCCAATTCAGTATCCCAAAACAGCCAGATCTTGTTACATGAGTTTGCGTAGTACTTTTGTAACTTGATTTTTCCAGCAATTGAGCCAATAAGGTCTATGTTGATCATTGGTTTTTGGATGAAAACTTCCTTGATATTTTGTTTATTAATTAAAAACATCAGCCTCCTACTCGAGGGAATGTTACCAATCCCTCTTATATTCCAGCATAAGACTTTAATCATTAAAATTGTTGTTGTTGTTGTTGCTGATCTCATCAAACTGAAGAGATTTTATCACTTGGAATTTCCTTATTCTTTTGTTTTTAGTTTATATTTTCAAAATTCGGTCAACACTCTTCTTTTTCAGTTTAGAAGTATGGGGAAGGCTACCAGAATCGTTAGGAGATCCAAATGCATTTGATATGGGTTCCAATGTTTGAAAGAGGTTATGGTTGTCATCTAGTGATTTGATAGATTCGATTGCTTCCTTCATTCAGGTAAGTAACAGTATCCTATTTACTAACTTGAGACTCTTCATTCTGTGGAGACAACTTTTTGAGATTGTTTGTTCTTAAACTTGTTTTGATGGATCTTTCTTTTTGGGATGATTGATCCATTTTTCTTTTTGGTGTGGTGTTGGTTGTGGGGCTTCTAGAATTGTAACTTGGCATAATAATAGATTTGAGTGTTACACTTTGTTGAGAGTTTTGTTGTTGTTGATTAGGTAGGTTAGTATCCTCACCAAGCTTTGGAGAGTCAACTTATTTTTTCCTGTTTTATTTTTTGCAATTAGACTTGTCATGTCCAACATGAAGGAGTGTTTGGATACAAATATAGCACATGAAGGAGTGTTTGGATACAAATATAGCACATCAATGAGTGTTTGGATACAAAGATAGCACATGAAGGAGTATTTGGATACAAATATAGCATATAGGTTTTAGAGTGGGTCTTGTGGGGCTTTGGTGATACACTTTGGGTCCAACAGATCATCGCCCTAGTTTTGATTCTTTGACCCAAAACGAATACCCATCGTGCGTATAGGCTTAACCCTATATGAAGTCTTTAGCTCAGTGGTTGTCTCAGTTGTCTCCTCTCTCTCAAAGTTATCGCCGTCCATGGAAACCCTTGTCAACGGTGAGTACTTGACATCCCCCATCAAACGCAACGGTGACTCTAGGAGCCCAAGTTTGTCATGAAGATAAACAAATTGAGAGGGAGGTAAGGCTTTGGTGAGAGAGTCAGTGATCTGGTCTTGAGTGGGGACGTAACGAATCTGGACAGCCCCTTCAAGAACTTGATCGCGAATCAAATGCACATCAAACTGTATGTGCTTGGTGTGAGCATGTAAGACTGGATTAGAGACTAGTGCAGTCGCCCCCAAATTTTCGCACCACATGACAGAAGGGGGTTTGATGAGTGATCGAATCCAGATCAGTTCTGAAGATAGATTGGAAAAAGCTTTGTATTCTGATTTGGTGGATGGTCGAGAGACAACGTTCTGCTTCTTGGAGGACTATGAGATCAATGTCTCTCCAAGGAACACATAATACGCCACAGTTTTGCGACAGTTATCGGGAGATGAAGCCCAGTCAGCGTTAGAGTATCCATGGAGTTGAAAGTGGAAGCAAGGCTTGATATGGAGGCCCAACCATCGTGACCCAGATAAGTAACGTAGGACTCTTCTAAAGAATTTCCAGTGAGTAGTTGAAGGAGATTGTTGATATTGGCTGAGTAGATTCACCGTATATGCAATATCAGGTCTGGTATGTGTCAAGTACTGTAGACTTCGTAACAGGCTACGATATTGTGTAGGTGAAGGAAGCCGAAGACCATCAGTTGCTGAGAGAGTTGTGCTAAGAGCAACATGAGTGGTGCATGGCTTGGACAGTGGAGCACCCTGGTTGACTAGTAAGTTTTCAATATAGTTGTGTTGAGTTAGGTAGATTCCTGAAATGTCACGATGAACCTCTATTCTCAGGAATAGATAGAGTGACCCCATATCTTTGAGGGAGAACTTTGCATTGAGATTGTGAGTGAAATGTGTGACGCACACTGCATCATTTCCTGTGACCAAAATGTCGTGAACATAAACTAGAATGATTAAGACAGTAGTTGTAGTGACCAGATAGAAAAGAGATTTGTCATCTTTAGAATTCTTGAACCCCCAGTGATTAAGAGTGTCACGTAGTTTAGAAAACGAGGCTCTACGTGGCTGCTTCAAGCCATAGAGAGCCTTATGTAACTTGCAGATATAGGTAGGCTTACTCGCATCTTCAAAACACTTAGGCTGTTTCATGTAGACAATCTCTTGTAGCTCCCCATTTAGCTCCCCAGTTCTTTGATACATCAATGGCAAGAATAAGCCTGAATTTGGAGGCCTTCGCAAAAGGACTGAAAGTGTCATAAATATCAACGCCAGGGGTCTGATGAAACCCCTTGGCTACTAATATGGCCTTGTAACGCTGAACAGACCCATCTATAGCATTTTTGACTTTGTAGACCCATTTACTGCCCACTACTGTAGAGTAGAGTGGTAGTGGAACAAGAGACCAAAAGTTATTGGCCATGAGAGCACTGGACTCAGCATTCATAGCAGCTTCCCAATTAGGATTCCCAGCAGCTTCAGAGAAACTAGAAGGTGCAATCATGTACCTGTTAGAAGTAATCAGGGTTCCAATGTAAGGTAGTTTACGTTTATGAATAAAAATTTGGTGTCGTGTCTACATACTATGTGAGTTTGTGTGTTGTGGAGAAAGAGTTGAGTAGTCTGTGTTAGGAAAGGGTAGGTCAATGAAAAGGGTGGGTGTATGGCTAGGTGTGGGATTAGTTTGTTGGTGTGAATGAGTTTCAATATGTGAGTCTGTGAGTGAATGTGGAGAGATATCTGTATGAAGTCTAGACAGTGTGTGTCATGGACCAAGGGTAGTGGTATGCTGTTCTGGCTGTGTGGCATACTGAGAAGTATGGTGCTCAGTTGGAAGATCAGAAGTAGGATTAGCATAAGGAGTCACTCTTTCAGAGACCAGATGAGTAGACATAGGAGGATGCCAAATATTGACAGACTAGACATGAGACTGGCTGCTTAGAGGGTAGTTAAGAAACCTGAAGTGAAAGGAAAGTCAGTCTCATTAAATACCACATTTCTAGACAAGTAGACTCTCCTTGTAGGAGTTAGACATTTGTGCCCTTTGTGGCTGTGACTATAGCCCCAAAACACATATTTGAGAGAATGAAATTGGAATTTGTGAATTTGGTAAGGCCTGAGGCAAGAGAAACAGGCACACCCAAAAGTTTTTAATACTAAGTAGTTGGGTTTTTTGTGAAATAGGACTTTAAAACGTGAAATATTGTAAAAGATAGGGGTGGGTAGTCTATTGATAAGGTACACACTTGTTTCAAAAGCTTCAACCTAGAATTTATAGGGTATGTGAGACTAAGCAAGTAAGGTTAGTCCAGTTTCCACAAGATGCGTGTGTTTGCGCTCAGCCATTCCATTATGGGCTGATGTGTAAGGACATGATCTTCGTAGTAAAAAACCACTCTCTTTAGCTAAGGTAGCAAGAGGTCTAAACTCTCCCTCCATTCACTTTGAACAACTTTAATTCTCCTATCAAACTGATTTTCAACAAGAACTTTAAAAGTTTTAAACACCTCAATGACTTGCCCTTTTGTTTTGATAGGATCACCCAAGAGTATCTAGAAAAATCATCAAGAAATAGTACATAGTATCTAAACCCTTCAGTGGATAAGATAGGAGCAGGCCCCCAGACATCAATGTGGATAAGATCTAACATATTATTAGCATGAGAAGTATATATAGAATAGGAAAGATTGTTAGACTTTCCTAGCTGACAAGCCTCACAGAAACTGCAATCATTTCTTGAAATAATGTGAAGGTTACATGACTTAAGGACATTAGCTAAAACATGTTGAGATGGATGGCCAAGCTTCCTATGCCATCCATATTTATAAAACTTAGAGACACTATTAGTAAACACACTAGCACAATTCAAAGAAACTTTAGACATACAAACTTGAGGATTATGACTGACTCAATTGATAGGTAGAGTTTTAGAAAGAGTGTCCATCCTATATAATCCATCTTCACACCTCCCTTTGAGCAACACATTCCCTGTTGGTGTGAATGAGTGTTAATATGTGATATTGTGAGTGAATGTGGAGAGATGTCTGTATGAAGTTTAGACAGTGTGTGTCATGGAGAGCCAAGGGTAGTGGTATGATGTTCTGGCTGTGTGGCATACTGAGAAGTATGGTGCTCGGTTGGAAGATCAGAAGTAGGATTAGTATAAGGATTCACTCTTTCAGAGACCAGATGAGTAGACATAGGAGGAAGCCAAAGATTGACAGACTAGACATGAGACTGACTACTTAGAGGGTACTTAAGAAACCATGAAGTGAAAGGAAAGTTATTAAACGCCATATTTCTAGACAAGTAGACTCTCCCTGTAGGATTAGACATTTGTACCCTTTGTGGCTGTGACTATAGCCCAAAAACACACATTTGAGAGAATGAAATTGATATTTGTGAGTTTGGTAAGGCCCGAGGCAAGGGAAAGAGGCACACCCAAAAGTTTTTAATACTAAGTAGTTGGGTTTTTTGTGAAATAGGACTTCAAAAGGTGAAACATTGTTAAGGATAGGGGTGGGTAGTCTGTTGATAAGGTCCCCACTTGTTTCAAAATTTCAACCCAGAATTTATAAGGTATGTGAGAATAAGCAAGTAAGGTTAGGCCAGTTTCCACAAGATGCCTGTGTTTGCGCTCAACTTTTCTATTCTGGGCTAATGTGTAAGGACAAGTTCTTCTTAGTAAGAAACCACTCTCTTTAGCTAAGGTAGCCAGAGGTCTTGACTCTCCACCCAGTCACTTTGAACTTCTTTAATTCTTCTCTCAAACCGATTTTCAACAAGAACTTTAAAAGTTTTAAACACCTCAATTACTTGCCCTTTTGTTTTGATAGGAAAAACCCAAGAATATCTAGAAAAATCATCAAGAAGGAGTATAAGATAGGAGCAGACCCCCAGACATTAGTTTGGATAAGATAGGAGCAGACCCCTAGACATTAATTCTGGGTGCTTTCACCTTCGAGTTCCATAATAGCTTCAATCATCTCCTTTGTATTGTTTTCAAATGAGATCTTTGTTGGAATTTCATTTCTTTGTGTAGCTCTTATGATTAGTTTTATCTTCATTTTCTGATGGCTTATAGGTAGATAATTTGAAGTATTCTGGTTTCTTTGTGTTTCTGTTTGAGGCATCTTCACAAGCACATTACTTTCAATTCTTGCACTGTCTTGATCTTCAACAGGTAAGTTTTGCTTCTGTTTCTTTTTACAACTTTCCAAACTATGACCAATGTGGTTACAGTAATTGCAATAATCTGGTATGTTCTTATATGCTATTTCCACCCAGTAGCCGTCATTGGGACCAAAACTAATCCACATACGATTTTGCAGTTTACTTGTGACATCTAATTCAATCCATCCATATATAGCATTGAACAAAGCTCTATTCTGAGTTGGCATCCAGGTCCTGATAGGGTCTCTAATTTCCTTGAACATGATGTCAATCATAGATTGATTGTATAGAAACTCAGGAATTTTCAAAATTCTACTCCAAATTGGGGTAATTGGACTTTCTATTTTAGTTTTTGATAATGGGGACCATTTTAACACCCGCATTGTAGTGTTTTCCAATAGTCCAGGCAGTCTTGCTCCAAAGATTGCCATAGTCTTCCTTTAAGTCAAATTCAAACATAAACGTGGTGTGAATCTCTAGTAGAGAGACTCACACATTCTTTAAATTTCCTAGACCCAATAAAGTTATCCATCAGATTCTTCTTAGGAATTCCTTCTGAATTTTTTTACCAATTAGTGTAAATTTTGATGATAACAATAGACTATCTTTGGCTTGCGTTGGAAATTGCAAAGAGACATGGTCCTTATTGTAGCAAACTGACTCAGGCTCAAATACTTGATTAACTTTAATACTTTCTTTGAACAAGTCATAATATTTCTTTCTTCCTGTTGAAGTGTCTTCATCTTGCAGATTTTTTATTTGCTCCATGCTAGCCAAGATAACCAAAAAACACAAGAACAAGGGAGCCCAAAAAGAACAGGGAGATCAACATGAATAAATCAGAGAAGAAAAGACGAAGAGACACCACGATCAAGAGAGATGATCAAAGTCCAAGCAGATCAAGAAGATCAGAAGACGCAATCAGAGGAGAAAAAACCAAAGAGACTCCACGATCAAGAGAGATGATCAAAGGAAATCTCAATCAGAATAAGAGGAGATCAGGAAACGGAAGACAAAACAATACACCGGGAGGTCAGCAACTAATGACCGAAAAAGAGATCAAATATGGAGAAGCATTCTTGGAGAAGCGTTCATGTCCAAATAGGATTATCTATATAGCTTCCAAATTTGGCTCCACGTTTGTTTTATTATATGTAGTATATTCGCAAAAAATTAAGTTAATCATGTTACAAACAAACCTTTACAAAAATAATAAATCTTAAAACAAGTAACGAAACTTCCTACTACATACTTAATTTTCTTCCACCGGTACGATATTTTAGAAACAAATTAAATATATACATGAATATAACTGACATATTGCTTCTGCACTGGTCATGGCTTCAAAACCTGAAATACATCACCAAATTCAGATATTTTGAAGACTTCCCTAAACAAATGGAAAACCCAATAACATTTCAACAACCCTTCGATTAAAAGAAATTCTGATACAAAATGGACACTAAAATCAGAATTCCCATCTTATAGCATGCCAGCAAAGTACAAACTACAAATCATGATAAGAATAGTTATATTATAAAAAAACAGTAATCACATGGAATATCTACCTATATGGCGAATCCACACAGCGTGGAGATTTGAATGAGCTGCGACATCGACATCAAAGGTTTAAGAGCTTAAACTTATATTAGATAATCTTTATATTACCGCCTTTATTATCACCATCTCTTTTGAATCTCATGAAATCTGCAATCAATTGGTTCCGCATAAACTCAGAGCCATCTTCGGTGAATTCGTCCGAAAAAAATGAAGCATAAAAGGCCTTGATTGGAAAGGTTTTGGAGTATTTAGGTCTTGAGTTTGGGAATCTGGAATTTCTTATATTCCAAAGAGAATAAGTGGAGGAGGTGGAAATTGAGTATGCAATTTTCGAATTGGAAAAAAATGGAGATGGTGAGAATATAAGGGCACGCGAGCTTGCCATCATGTTGGCTATTTTGACAAACCAAAAAATAAATAAAGAGAAGAGAGATTTAGATGTTTATATGGTTATTGATCACATCCTATTCTAGCGTTTCCTGAACAAGGAAGAGCATAGTTCACAGTTTATTTTCTATTAAGTTAGTAGTACTAAAGGTGTTAAAAAAATACCCACAAACTCTTTGCAGTAAGAAAACCCGATCGTGTGAGCTCCGCTTAGCCCTACCATTTCTCAGATGATGAATCCACGCGACGTCCATATTTCGATGAGCTAGCTGCTACATCGACATCTAGGCTTTCCATAGGATGTTGGCGACGAGCGAAGATCTAGAGACACGAGAGTCTTTTTGTCTTAAAAAGGACCGATGACGCTGATGAGGAGATCTCTATCAGCGAATGCTGCAACGAAAGTCTGTTGCATGCTCGCTTTTGTTGATCTAATAGACATATCTTTCAAAAACGAGACAAATCTTTCACTTTTCTCCCGCTGAATTGAAATAACATGATTTTCGTAAGATATATAATTTACTTATCCTTCAACAAATTAAATATCTTACCTCAAATATATGCAACAAAGTAATTAATTAAAGGTTATAGTCAGCAAGTTCTTAATGGGTGGGTATGATAAAATAAATAAGACTATATACTATGGGAAGTAAAAAAACTAGTTTAAAGCGGTATGGCCAAATTATTACTAGTTTTTACTAATATTTGATTTGAATCATAAACGTAACTCGTGTACATCTAAATCTAACAAATGTTCCATGATCAAAGCTAGCATAAACTTATATCCAAGAATGCACAGAAAATCACTTATACTCGATAGTGTTTTATATTCTTACCAGAACATTAGCACTATACCGAGAGAAACTGTATAGTATAGCTACTCCCACATGAGTACGGTTCTGCCTAATGACACTAATTCTGGGAGAAAAACACAGTGATGTAACCTGAAGCAATGTAAATGTCTGGAAATTAATATGAGCATGATAGCAATTATGAGCTTGATAATTATGGTAGTCCAACTGAAATCAAGGGTAAGAACCACCACATTTGCTATTGAATACAATTTATAGTGTTAAAGACTTTTATCATGAACCCTTAAGTTTTTTTTAGAAACAACTGCATCAACAATGATATCTTTTAGTTTTAAAAAAGATTCCTTGTTCGTCAATATCTCAAACAAGACACAATCATAGCTTTTAAGTTCCTTATGGAGGTTTGTAAATTATATTGATAAAAAATTAATTTGGAACCAACAGATGAGCTATGTAGAAAGAGTAAGCAACAAATGAACAATATTTCATTGCATACCATCAAAAGAAGGAGATAACAAAAACTCTAAAGAAGGAAGATTAAATCTTTATTGACGATATGTATTTTCGAAATCAAATCAACCTACAACATGTTGAACAATTAATGCAAATTCTATAAAATACTACACGGAAAGCTAAATTAAAAAATCAAAATCAACAAGAATGAACTGAACCTAAAGACAGTATGTTGATAAAGTCTGTGAAAGACGGTATCTCTCATGCTAATTCATTGAAGGGCCTCCATGTATCCATAACTGTATGATAAAAGAACGAGTAAAAATAACTACCACAAAAATATATAATAACCAGGTATATAAACCCTTAATCAATCGAAGAATTAAATACCATAAACTAAGGTTCTCCCAAACCCATAAACTAAGGTTCTCCCAAACCCATAAACTAAGGTTCTCCCAAACCCAGCTCAAGTAAGTCTCATCTCTATAGTTACCATAATCCATTGTGCATCCATTGTATCATGCATGCTAACCATATTATCTTTCTCATCTAAAATACTAGATCTTACTCTTTTTAATTTCTACATATGACCACCAACCATAGAATTAACCCCAAATGAACACACAGAGTGCTAACATAAGTACCAGCCTAGTAAGAAATCCAGAAAACAACTAAAGCCTTATCTGCGTCTTGCAAGAAATCCAGAAAACAACTAAAGCCTTATCTACCTCGTACTCAAGAAGTTTGCTTTCGGAAATAGTTATAATCCTGAGCTGTCTTTTAACAGCTGAAATCAATGTCTGTTAAGCTTTCTCGAGCTCTAGCTACATTAGCAACGTCAGAGATATTGGAGTGTAAACGGGAAACGCAGAGGAGTGAAGTTCTCGGAACGGATATTGAGGCGGGTGTAGTTCTTGAGCAGAAGCGGCCACTCTGATGTGTCGACTGAAGGCGTGACGCTCTACGGCTTGATCCTTAGTTTACATTAACAATAGATTTCTTCTTGCTCATCTTCTTGTCGGAGAGCGAGAGTGAAGTATGTCGACTTCAGCCGTTGCGGTGAGATTAAATAAAAACCAAAAATTTCACCATAAAACTCGAATTGCCCATAGACAGGGGCTCTGGAGGTTGCTGCAACAAGATCCAAAATCTATGTATGGGCTGACAGCGAAGTTCTATCAAAATCCGAAGAACAAACACCAAAATAGAATAGAATAGTGACAAAGTAGAAACTGAATACATGTAATTTTTGTGGAAAAGGAGTAGAGGAAAAAAAAACAAGAACAAAATCCGAGAAAGAATCGAGAAAGAAGAAAAGGAAAGAGACGAAGAGTTCACACAAATTGAATTTGGTTTTATCAAAAAAAAAATATAGTGCCTAATTATTCCCTCTTTGTATTTTAGATTTACCGCTTTGAATTTTGTTAAAATTTGAAAGAAACAAATGTTAAACTTTTTAAATTTCAAAACAGATTTTATGTTCAAATTTGATTAAAATTTAAATCACTTTTTATTACAGTTTTGGCTGATTTGTTGCAAATAAAGTTTTACAATAAATAATTAAAACCATTGTAAATAAATAGTTCTTTAACAATCAATTTTTTTGCAACATTTTTTTTACAATAAATATTTATTATGGTTGCAAATTGTTATTTTTGGCAATAACTTATTTTTTTTTGTCAAAAAATTATAAAGAATTTTTTTGTAGTGATTGTTAATTATCAATTTTTTTTATAAAATAGAACATTAACATCTAGATTTTAATTTTTATATTATTTATTTAATTAAAAAAAAAATTTGAAAATCAAATTATAATTGTACTTAAGTTTTTTTACTATACCGAATCAGACCGATAACAGACCCAACTGAACTCACACCCAACCAGAACCAAAACAAACCGAATTAGATCGGATCAGATTGAACCGAACTGAAAACTTAACAAAACCTGTCTCGGTCTGAACTGATAAGCTTAGTGGTCCGGTTCAGTTCCATCAAAATCTGGACCGAACCGAACAACTATAATTGGGCCACCTGCGGTAGGGGTTGAAGCGCCAATCTTGTGTTATGTGCTCGTATGTAGGTCAAATTAAAAAAAATACGATGTTAGGTGCTATCGTGAACTAAGAAGTATCTCTATGTCACTAATCTTTTATAAATTTTTTTGTTAATATTGAGAGTTTTGTAACGAAGATAAGTGGTTGAATGTTTAGTATTTAAATCCCGTAATTTCATATATATATAATTTAAGTTTGTTATTCGTGGATGTAGAATTTTTTCACAATGAGAATCACATCAAATTTGTCTTGTATATGTGCTTATTTTTAACATTTTTGTTTCTTTCTTGGTTTTTTTTGGGCATATCCAAGATTTGAGCACAAGCCGAAACTATGTGGCTCATTAGTTCTTGTGTAAAATTCAAAACTATCACCAAACAAGTTTCGAGTTTAGCAGTTGAGATTCTGTTAACGATGTCTGAACCTCGGTTGTGGTTGAAACTTGGGTGTTGTTGATTTTTCCAAAGTATGGGTGCATTCTAAGAGGATTTTACCTAACAAGTGGTACGGTGAGCGTAGATAAATTTAAGCAACTCATTTGAAGTGTTAAACAAAAATGAGAAGATGAAGATCATTTGAGATCCTGAGGTTAGAGAGAAGGTTCTCACCAAAAAAAGCAAGAAAAACTACCAAGATGAGTTTCACCAAGTTATATCTAGATAAAATGAATGAAGATAATGTTTAAAGGATTTAGAGAATTAAGGATAGTGTTTTCCTAATATGTAAGGGATTGGTTACTTTAATGCATTAGAAATCTACAAATAAGGTTGATGTTAAATTCTTGTTCAAAGCTCATAATATATTCATATTGAGCTTGGGGATGAAGATCTTCATAAGGTATTTGAAGATTTTAGGACGATATGGGTATAAAATCTACTAAATACGATTTACACAAAGAAGTTATTGACGAATAGACTGTATCTCAAGAAAAAAATTAACACGTTGATAATGGATTGCAATAAAGAGATCTGATGTCCTAAATATGGTTTCAATAAAATCATTTTCACTTGAATGTAATTGACGTCAAGGTAGAGGGCGAGGACCACGACATAATCCTCTTAACGTTTTTGCTGAAGATGTTTGAGCACTTTGTGGACACTATGCAGTACGACATAATCCTCTTTACGTCTTCTTCTTGCTGTAGGTATACTAACAAGTGGATGTTGTATTCAGGTACTATATTTCATATAACTTCCAACAAACATTGGTCTGAAGACATGCAATTGTTTCAAGGGGAAACACTCATGTTAAAAAATTATGAATCATATGCTGGCAAAAGAGTAAGAATTGTTAGACTCAAGTTTTATAAAGGACTTGAGAGAGTTATTAACAACATGAGGTACATGCCCGAAATTAATTTTATCCTTCTTTATATTTTTAAAATTAATTGTTTAATAATTTACTTATAAAGATGTAGACACCAAACTTAGGGTCTTGCAAGGCTGACTTCATGAGAAGGCTCACCGAACAATGTGTTGATTCTTACGAGCTTTATAGTTGTATAGGGTATATTTAGTATTGAGAAGGATTCAACTAAGCTGCGGTATATGAGGCTTGGGAATATAACTTAGGAGAGCCTTATTGAGTTGAGCAAACAAGTATTATTGGATAATAGTACAGTTCAAAAGTTGAGATTTTTTTTTTAATTTGTATGTTGGGTAAGAGTAAGAGGCTATTTTATGCCTAATAGCCATATAACGTTTGTTTATTCCTAGCATCCCAATAACTATTGTTGTGTTTGACTATGTTCATTGATATCTTTAGAATCCGGTACTGGAATATACTATAGGTGGTGTAACGTACTTCACATCATAGATTGATGAATATTCCAGAAACATATGGGTTATACTTTTAAAGAATAATGATAGCCCAATTGATGATTTTAAGAACTTAAACACTTTGATGAAACATTAGATCGGCAATATGATGAAGAATCTTCGAACTAAAATGGCTTGGTATATGTAAACAAGGATTTTACTTGTTACTGTTTAAAGATGGGAATTACGAGAGACAAAACCGTTAGCGAGACTCTGTAACAGAATGATCTTTTCGAAATAATAAACCAAACCTTGTTAGGTGTGTAATTCAAACAGATCGATTCGACTAAAGGTTTTAAGAGAAGTTGTGATGATATCATCAACAAGTTTCGATTTGTGAAGTTGAGGTTTTTTTGTCATCAAGAGGCCTAAACTAGAGAGAAATCAAAGTTGTAAATAATACAACGCTTACAACATAATCTGAGACATTAGCTTTGTAATACACTAGCTTTGGAATGTTATCTTTTTTTCGAACTAATACAACACTTACAACATAATCTGAGACAGTTATGTAAAAAAAGAATCCATCTCCTGGAAAACTTTTAGTAAGTATTTCTAGTGAAGAAAGGTACTCTTTAATCCGGTGGAAGGCCTCCGAACATTCTTTTGTCCAATTAAAACAATTTGATGTCTTAATACTTGGAACAAAAGAGGGAATTTATCTGAAGAACGAGATATAAATCTATTTAATGTTGTAAATCTTCCCGTTAATATTTGAACTTCCTTAATATTCTGAGGAGGATTCATTGATGTAAGGGCTTTTAATTGTATTGGGTCAACTTCAATCATTTTCTCGCTTACTATATATCTGAGGAACTTTCCTGATCGGTCCCTAAATGTGCACTTCTCTGGATTTAATTTGAAATTCACTTTTTTCAAGTTGATAAAGGTTTCCTCTAAATCACCAAAATAATTTTCATCCTTCGAACGTTTAACCAGAATATCATCACATACTTTAACTACACACATTCGCCATTTTCCATTCTTCTTTTTTACCAAAACCGGTTTTGCAGCCCACAAAGGATAACAAGACTCTCAAATATGTCCAACCGTAGTTAAATATTCTACCTCTGCTCTTATCGCTTCAAATTTTTCATGGGAGAAATGTATCATTTTCTGAATTTAGGTCTTATACTGTTCTTGATTGACAACGTATGACTAATAAGTTTCTACGGAGGACTAGATACGTCTTCGGAACACCAAACAAACATGTCAAATTTTGAAGATAAAAATTAAATCAACTCAATCTAGGTACAACTTTGTTCCAATCTTCGATACTTTTCCTCCTGGATATATATGATCCTTATAATATTTATCAAGAACAAATAAACTGGGGGACTCCCTTGGACCATATAAATGGGTTGGTTTTGAGGAACTCCCTCTATTTGTTATGCCTTTTCTGACTTATTTCCTTGAATTTCCTTAGAAAATAAAGCAATTCGGTACCATTCTCTAGCCATTTTTTGGTTACTTCTAATTGCTCTAATATTTTTTTATAACCACGACCTCCAAAAACCAGCATTGTAAGATGTAGGTGCACCTAAAACAATAAATATAATTTCAAACTCTTTTCTGAAAGGTCCCCGACCTAACTCAACCATACTTGAAATTCTCCAACCACTTCAGTAGTCACCCCCGAAAACCCCACGATAGTTCTATCAGATTTTCGGATAACAAGTGGATTGACAATTTTATTATAAGTGTTTATAAATAAAATGTTGGCAAAACTGACACATTTCTCATAGCATCGTCCTTGAAACAAATTAGTGGGGAGGGAGCTCGATACTGATATGCCGAGTCACCCACATCTAACTGAGTAGTCAAACTGACTATATGCCTTTTCGAGAACTATTCGAATTTCCTGCAACAGTATCACCCATAAAAATTGCTAAAGATTAAAAATAAGCACTTAATATCACTAACCTTTTTTATTTATTCCACCAAGCTAATATCGTTTCTCCCTGTTCCACCAAGCTAATATCGTTTCTCCCTTCTTTTGAATCTAATTATTCTGTCGCAATATCATAAGAATCGATCTCTTTGGAAATAACCAACGCAATTTCTTCTTCTTTTGATTTTCCTTTGACCGTTAGATTTTTGTGCAAGTGTTTCTTTACAAAATCTGTCAATTTTCCATTTTCAATTAACTCCTAAATTTTTATCTTTAAAGCAATACACGTTTTTGTGGTATGGCCAACATCATCATAATACTTGCAAAACTTATTATTTCTATTTTCTCTCGGAGTTTGAATTGGGATATTTTTTCGAAATTGTACATGACCACAAGTTTTATGAAATATAGTAGCCACACACTCAGTCGAATCTACAAAAATACTTTGGTCGGATACACTTGTTAAATATCACCCTAACCACTTGTTGTGTACTATACGTTTGCTCATTTACCCCGAGCCTCAAAGGATATTGGTTCAATGTTTTTGGTTGTACATTAATTCGAGGAGGTTAAGTAGTAGTGAGAGATCTTTGAAACTCATTATGCTCTAATTAATCACTAGAACCTATTTCTGATGCATGTGTTTCTTCTACTAATATTCTTTTTTTGACTTGATTAATAAGAATCCCGAATGTCATTGAATGACTTTCATCCACAATGTCTTTCAATACTCTAGGGAGAAGTCTCATTCAATATGCTGTGAAAGCCACATAATCTTTACAATACTCCACATCAGTTTTTTGCCTTAACAAAATGATTGGTATAATTTTTCAAACCTTCTCCAACCTTTTGTCTATAATAGATTATGGTGTCTCGCCTTAAAATGTTGTAGGAAAACATTCCAGAACATATCAAATTTTTTGATATAACCCTGCGGTAGTCGATTATACCATTTTGAAGCAACTCCCTTAATAGTTTGAGAAAACTCCCTCCACAACAACTTATCATCTTTATCAAAATTAATGATGAAAATTTTAAATTTTTCAATATAACTGTCAGGATCTTCGTCCCATCAAATTTTTCTAGCTTAGAAATATCAAAATGTTTTGGAAAATTGGGAGAAAATATCTCTACAAATAAAGGAGAAGACCTCCAATTATGACCGCTCTGTAAACATTAGCTCATCGGCCCTCGTGAACCATCGCATAGAGATCTTCCTCAGAAGAGCTGTGTATTGATTACTTTACGATATTCAAAATTTTGACTTCCTTATTGAACATTCACGACGTTATCTTTTTTAATATGATCCTTGGAAGCATGATATTTCCATTTCAAATATTTAGTACGATAACTTCAATGATAATCTATCCTATGTTTTTTCGAATATTTCTTTCTGATATCCTTCTTTTTGCGATACTGTCTTTCTGAACAAGATTCACTGGATTCATAGAGTGATGAATCACTTGACTCAGATTATTCATACATGTACCTTGATTTTAACGTTTTCCTCGGAGAATAACAATGATGCTCTGGTACCTGTCCTTCTTACTATTCCAATGATAGTCTCCTGGTTCATCTTTCTCAGTCTCATTTTGTTTTTTGACTTTAAACCAAATTTTTTTAGAAGCTATCGATGCGTCTATTTCAGAATTCAACTTTTCGATTCCTTCCAATAACTCATTTCTCCGAGCAACAAACATAGATTCTTCTAAAATCTCACGAGCATGTTGATCATCATGTTGTTGATCGATTTTCATATTATTTTTTGCAAGGTTTTGTTCAAACTCTTTTCCAATTACCAAGTCATTATTCATGCCTAAATCTCCTCGGATTTTCATCATTTTTTCTTTCAAATATTCAGATAGGTTTTGGAAGACGATTCCAAGATTTGGGTTTTGATTGCATTTCTTGGTTCAAACTCAATATCAAAATCCCCTAACTCAGCCGACCATTTAAAGCTTTGATTGCATTTCTTGGTTCAACTCAATATCAAAATCATCATTTTCAAGAATAGGGTGATGCTTTTATGATAAAAATAGCGAGTCCCATAAGTCTATCATTTTACTAAATGTGGTCATATTTTTAAGTTTATTGTTTGTTATAAATTGGTCATTTTCCATTACATAATCATCAATTTCTCCTAAGAAACTTTCTTTGCTAATAAAATATCCCAAATATTTCTTACATTTTTAAAATTCCCTTATCATTATTCACCACCACAGTCATATATAACGGTCTTAATGCTCTTACCGAGTTGTTTTTCAACTTCAGTATTAAAAGCTTTGAACTTGTCTAAGGCCTCATGCTTTTCTCCTTGACCGGACGTTGACCCGGTCCTTTGCCATTTGCGTTCCCCTTAGACCCTGCCCCTTTTGCAGAAGTAATCATATTCCCCTCAGTTGCTATGCCTTCAAGTTTATCCTCCTCCCGTGCAGCATGGGAAATCAACTCAGTGATATTCCACTTTTCTTGCATGCAGTTATAGGTGGATTAGAAATACTTAAACCGGTCTGACAGCGAATGAAATGTGAATCCCACTATGCATTCCTCAAGTAAGTCAAAATCGATTGCTTTTCAATTTTGGCCAATCATCGATATTCCAAGAATGTGCTCCCGAATTTTACCTTTTCCATTATACTTTTTGGTAGCTAGCTCAATGAGCAAACGCTGCATCTCTACCTTCTCATTTTTGGAAAAGGTTGTCTCGACCACCGCGAGAAAGACCGAGGTAGTGGTAACAACTTTAGGGACAATCCTACGCAATAGTATTGGTATCCCTTGTAACAAGAGTCCCATGCATAACATATTTGACTTCTCCCACCTTTCATCAGCGTTAGTTTCCTCAGTGTAATTTCTTGATTAAGGGGATGGTTTTGGAGTCGACAATGAATGGTTGTAATCATGTACAAATAAAAACAGCAACATATCTTCCTTCCACAATTGGAAGTCTAAACAATCCAACATGAGCGGACGGTTGCCCAATAGATTTTAACCAGTGGATACTATAATAAGAACAAACAACACAAAGCACATGTAACACCTTGACATATAATTGAAAACATATACATGAATATGACAAATACATGTAAAACATAAAATTCATTGATAATAGATATGAGAGGGCAAATCATACTAACATGCAATTTTATGAGTTTTAGAAAAATACCATGATCAATATTTTAATTTCCTAAGTAGCAATGAGACCTTCTGTATGGCCGATGTCATTTAATTAGATTAAAATCATTCTAATTTTATTTTCTCAAGTACCGTTGAAATCTTTCGGAAGGTCGATTTTACCTACTTAAAATAAAAAAAAATTACAAGGATGAATTTAGTTTATCCTAAGTACCGATGGAACCTTCCGGAGGGCCTATTTTATCGACTTAGAAATAAAATCAACATAAGGATAATTTTTAATAATTTCACCCGTTCGTGATTAATTTAAACCCAAACGTGAATCTTCTTGGGGACCAATTAATCCCCGAACCTTTTGAAGCCTATGATCCATAAGAAAATAAATTTTAACATTCCAAATGGCCGATTAAATTAATTTCTTAATTTCACCTACCGGTCTACAAAAGCTTAGTCATGCATCACCAATCATTCACGCATATACACTTTAATTCACAAATAAACATACAACAATTAGCATGCCAAACACATGATATTTGTGAAATAAATAAATTTATTATATATTAAAATAATTATATAATTAATTTAAATTTAAAATTTAATTAAATAATATATATATATATATTTATATATTTAAAGAATATTAGTGTTGCGTCTACTACAACAGCCTTCCTACTGCAACGCAACACGTGTGTGCCTGTTTGTTTGCTGCAGCAGCGTGCCTTTCTGCTTGCACCTGCGGCAGGTTACCTGCTTACTGCTGACCATCAACGTGTCGGCTGCAATTGGAACAACTTACCTGCCTCCTGGAAATTGCAGTAACAACCTGCCTGTTGCAGGTTCTAGGTATTGCCCATTTGCAGCAGGTGTTGTTGCAGCACTCTACCGGGCTGCGCCAACCTGATGCAACAGTTGTTGATGGCTTCCTGCAGCATTTTGTTGTGTTTCAACCATCCTGTTGCTAGCTGCCACACTTTTATTATCGTTACATTTTTTTTGTCGAATAAATAAATAAATCCAAATATGACTTTTTTCTATCTCCTGTAAATCATGAGCAAACGCTCAGCCCTCAGCAGCGCTACTGTCAATGTGTTAATATTTAGCAGTAACTTCCCACTGCTATCATCGAGATAACAGTAGGTTTACAAATTACCTCGCAAGTCATCCACAACGTCAACAGTTTGATGACCATTGTGAACATCGTTAGTCAGCCTTCGATCAACGTTAAATCAGGGGTTAAGCAGTCGATGGGCCACTTTTCCAATATTTTTGATTTTATTCGTAATATTAGGGTTGATTTGATGCTAATTCGGGATAAAAAATTCTACACATCAATAAACCCTAATTTAACCAAAAAATTCCCAAATTATCAAAATTACATTTTATTCATATAGAACGTGAAAACCAATTATACATGCTTTATAATACGAATAAATAACATAACATGTTTTTCATACAATTTCTAAATTTATGCCATAACCAACTCAATTAATACATAATTCCAATGACATTGATTCTTTGCGATGAATAAAACATGCATCTTTATCTATCAATGCACAATTAGATTATTCTACCGAATCCAAAAGAAAAGATTATCATGGCTCCAATACCAAATGTTATATATTATTCGAAATCACATCAAATAATACATAACAAATTGCGGAAAAATAATTAAACCTTTTTTTAAAATTTACCTAATGAATAAACAGAAAACTAAGAATACTTACGGTTTGCATGTTGCTTTCCATCTATTATTCTCTTTTGTTCATTTGCGTTCTTCAGCAACTCCGTTTATCAAAATGAGAAACATGTATAATCAAATTAGTGAAGCAAGGAAAGGTTTCCAGACACTAAAAGAAGCAGCCGTATTTTTTTATTAGGGTTTAAAATAATGAGACTTCTAAACCTAGCCCCTTACTTATAATCTTTACAATGTGAAGTCTAAATTGAGGATTAAGTGTTTAGATTTGGGCCCTCTTCATCTAGTACCAAAATCCATCTTGGTTACCACACTTGAGTCCATAACGCCCTTTTCACTCATAGGTCCAATTTAATTAATTAAATACTTAACTCATTTACTTTTAATTTAGACTTTCTTAAACTATAACTAAATATATTTATTTAGCATGTCGGTCAAAATTATTTCCAGTCCATAAAAATATTAAATATATATTCCAACAATGTATTGTATGGAAACTAAAAGTCTTATAAAATTCTACAAACCAATACACCGACACCTATTATTGAGCATATAACCAAGTAAAAAATTGACATATAAATTTAAAAATAAGGTTATTTGTATAGTTATTAACGTTTTAGATGAGATTTATAAGGAATTCGAATTTCTGAAGAAAAAAAATGTTTGGATTTCTATTTTGATTTATTGGTCATTTTCTTAAAATGGTTGTAATCTTGAATTCTTTTAGATGATATCCCTATTACTCGTGTATCAAGTTAGAATGATATTTGAATTCTTTTAGATGATATTTTAATTAGTCGGGTATAAGTTAGGAATGATCTTTGAATTCTTTTGGATTATATTTGAAATACTCGGGTATCAAATTAGGAATGATCGCAACTGTATACGAAAAATAGAGTTGAAATGATGTTGATTGATATCTATGGAACATTTAGTGGCTATACATCTTACTTTTCATCCTATAAGCATATTTGGAAAACTTAATATCGTAGTTTTCCATCCACGAAGTAAAGTGAAAAAATGAGCGAATTTAATTAACCCAAAAAAACATAAAACTCAAATTTGACGAATCGTGTTGCAACGGGAAATGTTCTGTTGGTGGAATTATTCGAGACACTAAAAATTCTCTTGTGGTTGTTCTTAGATGGTTTCATATAATTGGAGAGCATGTGTGGACAGAATACCACACTTTGTTTGTTGATATCATAAATGGAGACTCCCAAATGATGATTAATAAGGTCGAATCTCATTCTAAATCGTGGGCTTAGGAAATGAACTCTTAGACAGTACTACGCCCTACTCTTGGCTAGGTTTCAATAACTATAAAATGGCTAATTGTGTTTCTAATTATGTTTCTATTTGGCTAACTTAATGGGATCATCTTCGACACGTATGATGTTTGGTTACAAAATATTTTACACAAAACTCGTGGAATTTGGTATATTTAAATTTTAAGGGGTTGTGTACATTTCGAAATCTTATATGAAATAAAGTGACGAGGTTTGTGGAAAATGTTCGAAGAAGAGTGACGAGTGTTGGGTAGAAAGGATGAGAAGTGAGAAAGAGTAAGCCATAAACGTATAAAATGCTCACTTTACTTTAATATTGTTTCTCGGGTTGTTATATCCTTATTTTACATAGTTGCAGGTTTTTAGATTGAAGCTGTTATTATGCTGTGTCTAGCGCATCTGTTTCTATATTTCAATGCATCTGTTTCTATATTTCATTGATTTTATACGATTGTCTCACCAATTTATTATCTTGTGTAATTATAGGTCTCTTGCAAGTGGGTATGTATGAATTGTAGATAGGTCGTGGCCTATTTTTTAGATACTTTTGAGAGAGTTTGCTATAATCTCCAATCCAAATTTTTGTTTCTTATTAATAAATTATATTCTAATTGAGGAGTTTTATAAAAAAAAACATTATAAAAATAATGACACAAATCACATGTGCGCAAATTCAAGAAAAAAAAAGTAAAAATACCATTTGGATTATATTGGGACACCAATTTATTGTTATTAGTAAAAAAATAACATAATATATTTTAATTGCAAAGATATAGATATCAATTTG
Organism: Limnanthes douglasii subsp. nivea; assembly: GCA_036936605.1. NCBI lineage: Eukaryota > Viridiplantae > Streptophyta > Magnoliopsida > Brassicales > Limnanthaceae > Limnanthes > Limnanthes douglasii. Next base: position 290,564,820 of record JAUPFV010000003.1, read on the forward strand.
AATAGAGGTTTTACAATCGTTAATTCAATGTAATACATGTATGTATAAATGTTTATACTAGTAGATGCTCAAAATAAGACCCTTTTGGGTAATACTTTTACTCAAACACTCATAAAAATTTATGTTATAAATTTAAATAATTACTGGTTTTACTTGGAGTTTGTATTATGATATTTGAGTTCAAAATACAAACACTTGCAACATAAGCGGATCTCTAGCTAATATGATATCGTTTAGAATAGATATGCGCGAGTACGATTCATATATGATATACACTATGATAGATCTATATACTGATTGTTTTCATGTTTTTTTTGACTGGGTAAAATCAACTACAAGAGTGTATAAAAACCTTTACTTTCTAATAAATATGTAGTGGTAAAATTATATTTTTCTTTCCATCAGTGAAGACGATGTCTTTCCATGTTAACACCACCTAAGCAAGGCTCGTTTGGAAATTTATATATTTCTTTTAACTTTTCAAACATGTCGACTGTAAAGAATTTTAACTCTCCAAATTCTATAGCATGGGATGCGACAATGTCCAAACGATTTTCTCCATTTTTATTGTATATTCTATCATGTTATTTCATGATATATTTCCTTGATTCTATCCTGTAATGTTCCTTATCTAGCTCTATTTTTTTGTTCTTTTGTATTCCGACAACGTCAAGAAAAATTAACTCATAAAACAACAAATTTGTTTTTTTTTAAGCTTGATCAAAAATTTGTATTTCCCAGACATCTTTGACCATTTTGTAAAGATTAGTTAATTCCCCAATGATGTTGTAGAAGTTTTTTTTTTCATCAGTCTTACTATAAGATTTTTCCAATCAAACTCATTCCCAGTCATTTTCGGCGTATTTATACTATAATTTTATTCAAACGAATGTTTAAAATTAAAAGAAATATATAAAACAAATTCTATGCGAACTATATCTTGTGAATCAAGATAGATACTACCACAATAATTTTAGAAAAATATTTTAAATTGTATTATCTATAAACACTATATTGCAACTCATAAATGAAAATCACTATACAAGCTAAATCACATTTGATCTAATTACAAATTTAGTTAAAATCCGACGAAGGATTCAAAATAATGTTGCAAATAATCAAATCAATCGTCAATGTCAACCATTAATTAGTTAAATCGAACTAATTGTATTGTTTGGTATTTATTTTTGGAAACATATAATAACCTACTTATAAGCTAAGTTTGGGTACATCTCACATGGATTGTCGATGATGATTAAGTGGTATAGTACCAACACATTTATTGTTGGTTTATTACTCTAATGTTTTTGGATAATTTTTATATGAACTGAAATTGGTCACTAAATTGTATTTTTAAAAAATAAATTGTAGTATATAATGTTTTAGAAAAAAGTAAACATGAATAGAAATCGTTTTCGATAACTAATTTCTATCACTGGAATGGTAATTTGTTTAGATTAATTTTTTTAGTTTTTATATTTCTTTTATAAAATATAATTATAAAAATCATAGTTTACATAGTTTGATGGACTGTGTTTTGAAAGCTTACTACCATAAACAAGCTGCTTACTTCGGGCATAACACCCAATCCCCACCCACCTTGTTCTTTTGTAATAATTTCAAATTCATCGCCTACACCTACACTATGACGGAGTGTCACATTTCTCAACTAATTTGAGAAGCTTGTTTTATAAATGGTCTGATCCTTTATGTTTCCACCTAGTAAACTTTCAAGAATGTAGAGAGAGAGTTTTAAGATTATGTATTTTCATTATTGAATCAAGAATACTGAATTACATTTCATAGTAAGATCACTAACAATAAGTTGTTAGTTAGTTAGTAGTGCAATTCAGTTATATACAATCTTGTTACACTTATTAAATCTTGTAACACTTAGACCAATAGACTTCATTTCGTGTGATAAACTTTGGACCAGCAACAAACCCAAAAGACCACACTTAAAACTTCTGTTGGGCTTCAACCCTTTCTGTTGGACTTTAGCACATGATCCGGCCCAACACCATTTGACCCTGATCGACTTAGGATTCAGACATGAATCCCTAAGCCCTTTCCTCTTTCTCTTCTCTTCCTTCTCCAGCCTCCTTTCTCTTCTTCTTCTCTTCTTTCTCCACAACCAAAGACTCCATCGACACAGCCCTTAAAGCTTCACCATGTCCAAGCTTCAAGGGCTTGTTATCTTTCACCTCCCCCCTCAAACGAAGGGGTGATAACATCATTCCGAGTTTGTCTCTCAGAAACTGGAATCGATGATGTGTGAGAGGTTTTGTGAGGCAATCAGCTAACTGGTCATGAGATGGCACGTATCGGACTTGAAGAAAGCCTTTCATCACCTGATCTCGAACAAAGTGCACATCAATCTCTATATGCTTTGTTCGGGCATGGAAAACCGGGTTGGAGGCGAGAGAGCTCGCTCCCAAGTTATCACACCAGATAACAGAGGGAGTCTCGATTGGAAATCGAATTTCAGTCAGCAGAGATCGCAACCACATCAGCTCTGCTGACAGATTTGCCAAAGCTCGATACTCTGACTCAGTGGAGGATCGAGCAACCACATTCTGTTTCTTTGAAGAACAGGAGATCAGGGAGTCTCCAAAGTACACGCAGTAGGCACCAACGCTCCTTCGATCATCAGAAGACGAGGCCCAGTCAGCATTTGTGAAGCCCTGAAGCTGAAAATTGAAGGATGGCTTCAGATGTAACCCTATCCAACACGACCCAGATAAGTATCTCAGTATTCTCTTTAAGTTTTGCCAATGTATCGTTGTTGGGGCTTGCTGATATTGGCTGAGCTTGTTAACAGCAAAGGCAATATCAGGCCTCGTATGTGTTAGATACTGTAATGCACCTAACAAGCTGCGGTATTGTGTAGGATCAGCAAGTGGAGTGCCAGATTCACGGGAGATGTGAAGACCAGCAGCCATTGGAGTAGGATATGGCTTGGCTAGTGAGAGGCCCTGAGAGCTCAGTAAGTTTTTAATATATTGTTGCTGTGTTAAGTAGAACCTAGTAGGATCACGATGAACTTCTATTCCCAGGAATAAATGGAGTGGTCCAATGTCCTTGAGAGAAAAGACAGTATTGAGTTTCTGAATAAACTCCTTCAAACATTCTGTTTGATTCCCTGTGAAAATGATGTCGTCTACATAAACCAAAATAAGTAAGATAGTAGTATTAGAAACCAGATAGAACAAAGAACAGTCTGACTTAGAATTGACAAATCCCCAGTGAATAAGAGTGTCTTTCAGCCTAGAATACCATGCCCTTGGGGCTTGTTTAAGACCATACAAGGCCTTATGGAGCTTACAAACATGTGTAGGCTTCTGAGGATCTTGAAACCCTTGTGGTTGAACCATGTAGACATCCTCAGTCAAATAACCATTTAGAAAAGCATTGTTGATGTCTAATTGCCTCACTTCCCAGTCTTTAGACACTGCTAGGGTTAGAACCAGTCTAACAGTAGAAGGCTTCACCACAGGACTAAATGTTTCAGAGTAGTCAATGCCAGGGGTTTGATGAAACCCCTTGGCTACAAGTCTTGCCTTGTACCGTTGAACAGACCCATCTCTATTATACTTCACTTTGTAAACCCATTTACAACCCACAACACTTAGGTTAGGATTCCAGGGGACTAAGGACCAAGTTTTGTTGACCATTAGAGCTTTATACTCTGTGTCCATAGCAGTTACCCAATGAGAACACTTCACAGCCTTAGAATAGGTGCTAGGTTCAATAGTATCCAGGTCAGTTTTGATCACAGAGCCAATATAAAGATTTTTAGGTACCGTAGTTCCATCTTGATTTCTGGTTACCATAGGATGAGAAGTAGGCTTAGAAGTTAAAGTAATTGACTTATCAGTGGACTCAAGGGGCAGACAAATAGAAAGATTAGGGTTTAGTTGATTCAGATGACTTGGGTGTGTATTAGTGGATTGATTTAGAGAATGGTTAGAGTTTCGAGTGTGTCTAGGACTAGGAGTAGATGATTCAGAATGTGTTTGATAAGAAGTAGAAATGTTAGGCATAATATGATCAGAATTAACAAAGGAGGGTAGAGATGTACCTTGTGGAGGCATAGTTTGCAGGGCAATGTCATCTTGAGAGACCCTGAGAGTTGTAGTAGGTGACAAGGAGTGTTCATAGTTCACAAGGGACTGAGGTAGATTAGGTAGCCAAGACTCTAGGAACACTTTAGTAGAAGACTCAGGAACTGAAGTGTGAATAAACTGATGTTTAAAAGGAAAATCAGTTTCATTAAAAATGACATTTGTAGAGATATAGACCCTGCCTTTAGGATTGAGACACACATAGCCCTTGTGGAACTGACTTACCCCCAAGAAAACACACTTAATTGTATGAAATTGAAACTTATGTGATTGATAAGACCTGAGGCATGGAAAGCAGGCACACCCAAATGTTTTCAGAGATAGATAATTAGGTTTCTTGTGAAACAAGGCTTCAAAAGGTGAACCGTTTGATAAAACAGGTGTAGGTAGCCTATTGATAAGATAGACAGACGTTTGAAAAGCTTGAACCCAAAATCTGTAGGGTAAAATAGCTTGAGACAAAAGTGTCAAACCAGTCTCAACTATATGCCTGTGTTTACGTTCAGCTCTACCATTCTGAGTTGAAGTGTGAGGGCATGATTTCCTCACAATAAACCCTTGTTCCTTAGTCATAGTGGATATAGGCAGAAACTCTCCTCCACCATCACACTGAATTACTTTAATGTTTCTTTCAAACTGTTTTTCCAGAAGACATTTGAATTGCTGGGAAACACAGAGCCAAGAGACTCATTGCTATGGGTAGGAGAATCAGAATTCGCCATTGAAGGCTTGCAAGGTGCTCTGATACCAAGTAAACTTTCAAGAATGTAGAGAGAGAGTTTTAGGATTATGTATTTTCATTATTGAATCAAGAATACTGAATTACATTTTATAGTAAGATCACTAACAATAAGTTGTTAGTTAGTTAGTAGTGCAATTCAGTTATATACAATCTTGTTACACTTATTAAATCTTGTAACACTTAGACCAATAGACTTCATTTCGCGTGAGAAACTTTGGACCAGCAACAAACCCAAAAGACCACACTTAAAACTTCTGTTGGGCTTCAACCCTTTCTGTTGGACTTTAGCACATGATCCGGCCCAACACCATTTGACCCGGATCGACTTAGGATTCAGACATGAATCCCTAAGCCCTTTCCTCTTTCTCTTCTCTTCCTTCTCCAGCCTCCTTTCTCTTCTTCTTCTCTTCTTTCTCCACAACCAAAAGACTCCATCGACACAACCCTTGAAGCTTCACCATGTCCAAGCTTCAAGGGCTTGTTATCTTTCACACACCTGACTCCAATATGCCAGTTTTTGGATCGGTCTTGGCATCTATGACGTGCCATTTTCTGTGCCGTGGTCTATGACATACGGGAAAAGAGGAACTCTAGGATTTCCGTGGACTCCACTTCAATAGGATCCGTGTTAAACCACCGTCTCCTTTTAGACCCCATACAGATTCCACAACTGAAAGTTCCAAGACCATGATAGTATAGTGTTAACTATCCATTAATTACTTTGCATATTTCGTTCTTGGATGATTTTGATTCGCGATAAAACTCGTATGAGAGACTCGACCACTCTCACTATTCTTGCTAATTAGCAATTTCACTACAGTAATCTTTTGTTATCTTTTTTGTGTTACCATCGGGAGTATTCCTAAATTTTTTATGCAAGTATTTTTGTTTTATTTTCAAGATAAATATCTCTCATATACTTGGAAGATAATAGAACATATTTCTCTTATGCGTTTAGATGTATTTTTGAGTTAGTTTAACTTTACATGTTTGTATAAGACTTAAAAACAGTCTTCTTTACGCAAGACTAGTTACGCCCTTATCATCCTCTCATAGTTTTGATGAGAGAAATAAATGAACACTAACTAAATATTACCCGAAAGATCTTGTTAATTGTATGAGCTTTACCAATCTTTGTTATTTGTATGAGCTTTATTAGTCGGTGTTCGAAATATAAATCTTTTTATTAGTGTTTTTTCTGTTTTAGAGGTGTTCTTTATCTTTCACTTTCTTAATTGAGTGACGTTCGGTCTTTATCGATAATTTTTTAGTTTTGATTTTTGGTTAATGATATTTCGATTTTTTTTACTTCCTCGTCTCATCTGTTTATTTTTGTTTTGTCTGTTTATTTTCTTCTTTTTGGTTACACCTCAACTTCTCTTTTATGATATTCTGATTATTTCCTATATTTTTTCTCTTTTCTTTTGACTATATAATGTTTGCTTGTTTCTTCGCATTGTTTTCAAAAATTTACTCATTTCCAATATTCTGATAGTGCATCACCGAAAACAAAACTGTTATTGAGGTTTATTATATATTTATAAGAAAGTGTGTAAAATATTTTAAAAATAATAAGACATATTTCAATTAAATAATATATTAATATTTTTGGACCAATTTTTACGTTATCAATTATATAATCATTAAATTCTAATATAACAATATTAATTTTGATTACCATAAAATTAGAAGAGTTTTTGGTGGATCTAGTGGTGGCAAACAGGTAGACCCACGACCCACTAGACACATTTAACAATTTTAAACAGGTTGCAGGTCTGACAGGTTGCAAGTCTGGCAGGTTACTGCTTATGCAGGTCTAACAGGTAAACATGTCTGGTAGATTGCAGGTCTGACAGGTTGCAGGTTGCAGATCTGGCAGGTAAACCCACGCAGATTATCCACTAAAAGACAAGCTGTTTATCAAGTAATTTATAATATTATTTAAAATTAATTTTAATGTGTTAATTAATCAAATTTCAATAATTGAGATATTTATAATATAAACAAAATAATTATGTTGTTTATTGTACTTTAATTTAAAAATTATATTATTTAAATCGAAATTCAATAATCAACGTATGTGTATCGTAAACAACATAACTGTAATATGATTTTTATATTGTTCGATTATATTTAGATATGTAAAATATTTTATTTAATATTAGACACATATTAAATAATATGTACCTATTAGACATCTAACTGTATATTGATTTTAAATTATTAGGTAGTTCTTTAGATCTTTCAAGCTTGTCGTGTATATGTTTTGTAGCTAATTTAGAGAGAGATTGGTGGTGTAAGGGAAAAAAGGGGGTGTTTTTTTAAAATAGGCTAAATAGTCGTTATCGATGACGTTATTAATAACGGCTAGTTTTACAAAACTAGCCGATATTAATTTCCGATGACGTCATCGATTGCGTCATTGATAACGACTATTTATAAAAAAAAATTAAAAAATAAAAAATAGACCCCAACTCCAAATTCACCATCTCTCAAATCTACTCTACATCTAAAAATTCTATAAAGCTCTACTTTCTTATTCTACATATTGTAGTTCTACTTTTGGAATAGTTCGAATATTTTTTTTTGTATTTGTTATTAGTCTAAATTTTGTTTTTATTAATTGGGATATTAGTTTCGATTGATATTTTATTGCATATTTTAAAAAATATTGTTTTAAGTTTTAAAATGACTTCAAAACGTAGAAATACTAATGCTCACCTACCCGTTAATGTAGATCTCAATATCGATGATGATTTTCCTAGAGACTCCCCTCACATTGACACACACTCCTCCTTTCATAGGTCTCGTAAGAAAACATCTTAGATTTGAGAGCACTTTAATACATCGGATGATAATATCTCTGCTATTTAACAGATATAACAGATTGCAGGTCTGGCAGGTTACACGTCTAACAGTTTGCAGGTCTGCAGATACCAATTTAAATTCTGACAGATATACATTTATTTCTGACAACTCCAGACCCATTTACCACCCGTAGGTGGATCCATATACTAAACTAAATATGGTACTTTATTAGAGTTGGGATGGACACGAGACTATTAAACTACCTTAATGGAGTTCCATGATGTTGACGCCTTAGTCCTAAATTTTATATACTTGTTCATTCTAATTTGCTTTTACTAATGTATTTAATATTTTAATTTGAATATATACAATGTCTAAAACGGTTTCAAAATCTCTAAGTTGTATCATTAATTTATCGTATTAAGTGATATTATTCTTTTCCTAAGTTTTATTATTAATTTATCGTATTAAGTGATATTATTCTTTTCCTATTGAGTGATTATTTTCCTATTATGTTTTAATTGCGATTCTATTTAAAGCTTCGTTATCCTCATAAAAAAGTTTACAATCTTCTATCAAAATGATAATTTTTTTCTTAGTTTGTATCCTATTTTTTGTGTTATTAAATCACTATGCAATTTATCAAAATCCAATTTTCTATCAGAATGTTAACTTATTTCTTAGTTTGTATCCTATTTTTTGTGTTATTAAATTATTGTGCAATTTATCACAGAGTGGATCAAGCACATAACACAAATAATAATAAAGATAAAACACAGGATTTACTGTGGTTCGATAATTGTCTACGTCCACGGGCGTTGCCAGAGAAAAGTGTTTCACTATGATAGAAAAGGGTTACTAGACAATGAGCCTAATGGACTCATATACATTAATAAGAAAACCATCAATTACCTTACAACTTTCTATCAATGATACAAAACAGTAACGCCAAGCATGATACACTGTCAAGGCATTATTCGACTCATTGACAACAGATCTTTCCCTTGAGGCGAATATCATTTCTTCACTATCAACAAAGAAACTTCTCTTCTTCTGACTCACCAAATGCTCCTATGGCATTCACTCTTTACTACAAACACCAATCTAGTTTAGGCACTCCCTAAACTTTCGAATGATACTGCTTTGGTCATATATCTGCTGGATTATCGTGTGTAGAAACGTTTTTCACATCAACAATTCTCTTTGATATTATATCACGAATAAAATAATACCTGACATCTATGTACTTTGTACGGTCATGGTACACCTGGTTCCCTCTAAAGGTTTATGGTGCTTTGACATTCACAAAACACTTTGGTAGTAGTCCTATCCAAGCCCGAATCTGCCACCAAACCTTGCAACCATATTTCCTCTTTAACAGTTTCTGTTACCGCCATGTACTCTGCCTCTGTTGTAGACAAAGCCACAGTAGCATGCAGTTGTGTTTTCAAACTAATCGCACTCTCAGGTAAAGTAAATAAATATCCTGTCAAAGATATCCTTTAATCCATATTAGCTACAAACTCAGAATCAACAAAATTAACCAATAATCCTGCAACATCATTCAGCGTTTCACCAATATCGGTCTTGTTAGAAGTTAAACCAACGTTTATAGTATTCTTAAGATACCGAAGTATTAATTTCACTGCTTGCCAGTGTTCTTTCCCAAGACATCCCATGTACCTGCTAACTACACTAACCACATGTGAAATATCAAGACGTGTGCATACCATAACATACATGATACTAACTGCACTTGCATATGGAACCATTGGTATTTGTTCTAACTCAACATCGTCCTTGGCCGCTCCTACTGCAGACAACTTGAAATTAGTAGTAAACAGAATGCTAACTGCCTTAGCATCAAACATGGAGAATCGTTGTAACACTTTCTCAATATAGCTTAGTTAAGACAAGTGTAATGATCCTACACTTCTGTTCCTGATAATCTTCATACAAAGAATTCTCTTTGCTTTGCCCAGATCTTTAATCTTAAACTCGGCACTAAGCTGCTTCTTTATTAGATTAAGATGAGACATACTACATGCAGCAATAAGCATATCATCCACATACAACAACAAGTAAAAATAAGAATCATCTGACATCATTTGATGATAAACACAACTATCACATGGACTCCCCGTGAACCTTTTTTTGACACCATGAATGTATCAAAACGTTTGTACCATTGCCTAGGTGATTCTATAAAACCATAAAGTGACTTTTTCATCAGACAAACTTTATCCTCCCTATTAGGTTCGATATATCATTCTGGGTGTCTCATGTAGATTTGCTCATCCAATTCACCATGTAGAATCGCAGTCCTCGCATCCAACTGCTCAAGCCCTAAATCTTGCAAAACTACTATGACTAACAAAACTCGAATAAAACTATGCTTCACCACAGAAGAAAACACTTCATTGAAGTCGATTCCTTCCCTTTGAGTAAAACCCTTAGCGACCAGTCTTGCCTTGAATCGAGATGCCTCAACCCCTGGATTACCTTCATTTTCTTGAACACCCATGTCTTCGTACTATCTTATGTCCTTTAGGAAAGTCAACAATCTTCCATGTTTGATTCTTATGAAGAGATCCAATTTATTTCCCCATAGCACAAATTCATTGATCTGCCTCTGAAGTAGCTATAGCTTCTCTGTAGCTACTAGGTTCCTTCATCTCAACTTCTTCTGCAACTGACATAGTATATGCAACTGGATTTGCACACCTTTTCGGAAGTCTAACATCTCTTCTTTCTCCGCCCAATGTTATACTATAAGGTTGTTGTTCTGGTTTGGGCGCATCATCGTCACTATCATCCGATGCTGACGCTTCACCTCCTTATTCTGGATCCACCTCAGAATCACTTGAATTATTGGACCTGCTAGGAACTGATTCTACTTCAAACTCCACCTGTTTACTCACAACGGATGCTGATTCGATCATTTCTCATACTTCCTTTGAATTGTCTATCGAAGAAAACTCATTAAGAATAACGTCCCTACTGATGAGAAAACCTGGGGACTTTGGAGTGCGTACACCATAACCTATATCCCTTAACCCCAATAGCATATCCTAGAGATATGCACCTTTTTTCCCTCGGTTCAAGCTTACCATCTCTCACATGAGCATACGCAGGACAACTGAACACCTTCAAATGTTTATAATCAGCCGACGATCCAGAGAAAATCTCAATAAGAGTTTTACAATCCATAGTCGTTGATGGATACCGATTCACCAAGTAACACGTTGTATTGATAACTTCAGCCCAAAAATCATTTCCCACACCGGAATGCAAGAGCATACTTTGTGCCTTGTCACAAAGAGTTATGTTCATACTTTATGTGACTCCATTGCGTTGTGGTTTTCTAGACAAGTGTGATGATGCATTATTCCTTTAGCTTCGCAGAACTCGTTGAACTCACAATTGCAATATTCTAACGCATTATCTGTCCTAAAACGTTTGATTTTTCTTCCTGTTTGCTTCTCAATCATCATTTTCCATTTGAAAAACGATTCACATTCAATAATTCATTTTCAAATTGGATTTAACGCATGATTCTTACTTCGCATTTAACCATTATTCTTAGTTTATATTTAACACATGATTCTCACTTTGATTAACATTTGTTTCTTCGTTTGTATTTACCAATAGTATCTTAGTTCATATTTAACAATTGATTCTCAGTTATGGATTTAATAAATGATTCACGAGTCGTGTTTAATATAACATACTTTTTTTGGATTTAGCACATAATTCTCCGTTTGAATTGCACAAATGATTCTAAGTTTGCATTAATTCATGATCCTTAGTTTAGATTTCACACACAAATCTTAATTCGAATTGAACCCTTGATTTTCCGTTCAGATTTAATAAATGACTCTCAGTTTGATTTTCAATTCATATTTGACATATGATTGTCAATTCGTGTTTAACCAGTTATTCCCATTTCGGATTTAACACAAGATTCTCATTTCAAATTTAACACATGATTCTCAATTCACATTTGACGCACGAATCTCAGTTTGCATTTAAATCACGATTCTTAGTTTGAATAACATATACGATTCTTAGTTCGTATTTAACTTGGATTCTCAGTTCGCATTTAACCCATGATTTGCACTTTAGATTTTACATATACTGCACAATTAAACTTTGACTTTCAGTTTCAGATTTAATCCAAGATTATAAGTACGAATTTAACATATGATTCTCAATTCCAGTTTAACCCTTAATAATAGATTCCGATATAACACGATTCATAAAACTCATTTACTACATGATTATGAAATATAACTTAACTCATTATACACATTAATTTGTTCGTGATTCGTATTTCAACTTTTATTTTTTAGTTTAGATTCACATTATTATCGGCTCACAATTGAGATATTTTAGTGTGGAAAAATTATTTATCAAAAATTATATATATTTTTATCAAAACATTTCAAGCGAATAATTTAAATATCTTTATAAAATATTTTAGCATATTAATCGGAAGAAAATATCTAAAACTAAATATTTTTATTAAATATTTAAGTATATATATAATTGACATAAAAGCTTTTGAAAAAAATATTTTGAATTAAATGCGGTAAATATATTTTTAATATCTTTATTTTCATAATGTATATATATTTTGGACATAATTTTTTAGTCAACTAATTTTATATATTATCCACTTTTTTAATATTTTTATTACATAGTTAGAATATTAACCTAATTCTCATAAATATTTATTAACATTTGTTTTGGCTATCGAACAATTTATTAGAATTTGAGGAGCTAAATTAGAGGATTACAAAACTTTAATGAACTAATTTGGGTTATAAAATTAAAATTCTCTGACCATTTTAACAAAAGTGAAGAAAGTTAGTGGCTAAACTTAATTTTCCCAGAAAGAATGTTGAAAGGCTCGCTAGATTTGCCTCTATTTTTGTTTCTTAAGTTCACAGAACTTCATAGATTTTCTTCTCATAGATTTTCTTCTCGACTCCAGTAACTTGAAATTCCTAGCTGCATTCCTAGCTGCAGTGTTATTCTCATATCCATTAGAAGTTTCATTTCATTTCAATAATATGATATTTTAAATATTACCCCATAAAATAACTGAAACATAAACTTAAGAAAACGGTCTTCTATTTAACTTGTACAAACCGATCTTGTACCAGTTTTTCTGAACTGATTGTATTTTTCAGTGGTTTTTTTGAAGTTGCTACTTTATCTTGCTTGACTACATAATTTAATCTGGCATTTCTCCCCCTCAATTATGTAGCTACTTGATCATCCATTTACAAATCTGAATTCTCCTTTAACGGAATTATCGAACTTTATCTTTGTCGCAATCAACGTAACTTCATCATCCACTTGCTGAAATCAATGAACATTTTCTTCCTGCTTATCCTTACAATTTGCAGCAAAATCACCATATTTATGTGAAAGGTAGAATTATGCTTTTTCTGTGTCTCACCTTCCTTGCTAGAATTATTTTTGCTTCGAATACTACACATGTCATGGCATGTTCCATTTCCTGTGCCTCTTCCTCTGTTATTGGAAACTGCTTTGATCACTGTTTTGCATATCGGTCTTTGCGTACAAGATATTTTCAACACCTTATTTATCCTCTAACTTTGTTATTTTATTTTCAAAGGCTTTTCAAATAGTCTATGATTTTTTCGAGAGACTTGGAGGAAATATCACCAAACTCTTCAATAGTCGTGGCCACTCGCATGAATTTTGGTGACACCAATCTCAGCAATTTTTCGATGACAAAAATATTGTCCCCGTATCCTCCAAAAGACCTTAGCTTACCGACTATCATGGTCATCTTTTTGGTTCACTCATCAATGAATTCATTTTGCCCATATTTGTGTTGTCTAGTTCTCTCCTTAATATTTGAGTTTTGACTTTAAGCGCACGTTCTGCCCCAACATAAGTCTCTTTTAAGGAATCCCACACTCCTTTTGTGGTGTCTTTATCTGGAATTTGATATAGCATCTTCTCATTTAGCCCTTGGTAGATAACAACGATTTCAAGTTGGTCCGTTTATCTGTCAAACGTTGACTCCAGTGCTTCCCAAACTCACTGGATGCTCTAGTAACTTTTCATCGGCATAGCCCATACTTGGTAGTTAGTATCGGATAGTTTCGGGTACGGGAAGGATAAAGATTTCTCCCTCAGATATTCCTCCAAAAACGTTTGTCCGCATGCTCTCACTCCATCTCACCGCACTGCTATTATCACGTCGTGGCGTAGCGACTTTGTGGCTTTGATACCAAATGTTCAAAATTAATCCTTCTGCTTCTTATGAGTGTTGGATTTTAATCTCTGTTCTTTTTTAGAATGTATATGCGTTTTTAAAATATAGGATTTAATCACTCTGGTTCTTTAGAATCTATCCACTTCTTTAGAATGTAGGATTGTTCTTTAGAATGTAGCATTGCGTTTAACAAATTTTAACAGAACAGAGAAAACAAAGTTTTCTGAAAGCGCTCATTTCATCTCAATAATATAATATCTTAAATATTACACATTCAAAACATAAACGGAAGAAAACGATCGTCTATTTAACTTCTTCAAAGTGCTTGAATTAGTCTTTCTGAATCATTATATCTTTTGCAGAGATTTTCTTGAAGTTGCTACTTTACCTTGCTTGACTACATAATTTAATCTGATATGTGGAATATTTCAATAAAATTATATTATTCAATGATATGACATGTAAATGGTACATATTTATTTTTAACTTTGGTGAGAATAGAAATTGAATTGAGAAGATTGAGAATATTGACTAAGAATCAATAGAGATTTTTAGATGGTGAATATAATCTTTCTCCTCTGATTATTTCATAGGTGTAATCAGTCTCCTCGACCTCTTTAAATAGGCCCATTCAGTTAGTTACAAATTCGGTTACATAAAAGACTTATTTACATTTCAGTCCCTATTCTTCTTATAAAGCTTTAATCTTATTCTTTATTAATAGAACTTATCATTCAAGTCCTTATTAATTACATTTAAGTCCCTTATGAATATATTTCCTTATCAGTAGCCCCCTTAGTTCTTATAAAGATAATTTTATGAGAACTATTCAGTCTTCGAACATTACCCCAAGTGAATAAAGCTTCTTTCCTCTAGCCCCTTTATCATGACCAAGCCCAGTGACTAGCAACTTCACTTCGAATGTAAGAATGAGTGCAAATAAGCTCTCCACTCACTTCGAATTTACCAACTAGAACTACAACTCTACTTCGACCTCGAATCTTCTGTCTTTAACAATTTTCAACTAACATACCCCTACTTGAAAAATTGATTAGACCCTTCTTGATAGGTCTATGACATGACAAGTTTTTACCCACGTTTATATTCCACCCAATAAGAACAGTTCACTGGTTTTGCCTCTTCAAATTCTCAACGTCATTTTTTCCCAAGTATAAATACTTAGCTCCATCTTACTAAGAATGTTTTAGAAAAATCATCGTTCCTAAGCTATCTTCATCTGGTTCTTCTTCAACCTTCAACCTCATTAGCTACCTTCCCCAGAAACATCAATTTCTTCAGTCACAAAAAACAATTCCCCAGATTAACGTCTATTGTATGAGAAGATATCCCAAATACAAAAGATCTAAACCCAAAAAACCAAGAAAACCAAAGAAATCTCTCTTCCCTGGTCCTAGCAATCAAGTGTTTGGCGCTTATGACTATCTCTGTATTGGAGAAAGAGCTGAGGAATACAGAGCTGCTGGGTTAATCTACAACGGTCCCCGCTTCTCCTCTACCAGCATAAAATCCGGTAACTTCAATTCCAACCTTGTTAATTCATCTTCGCCCCTAGCATCAAACCCAGAATCTAGCCATCAATCTTCTCCTCCTCGAAATCAATCCACTTCTCCATCACTAAGACCACATCGAAAACCTAAGCCTGTCAATTCTGACAATTCTCTAATTCCTCAAAAACTACAACCCAAATCACCTATCGTACAATCTGAAGCAGTTAAAGTTAAATTTCGCAAAAAGCCAACCTTCCTAGCAATGGGTGACGATGCAGAAACCTCCTCTCCTCCCCCACAAGAAATGGTTGACGTTACACCAGAAAATAGTCAACCAGTTCTTATGGAAAACGAAAAACAATCCCAAACTGAGACTCAAACTCGCAGTCTTCACGATGAAGAAAATGATAAGGAAAATGATTCTGAAGCCATTGAATCCAATGCCGAAGCCAAATGCGAGGCGGAAGAAGAAGTAATCCCTTCAAGGAATATTCGAGGAAAGAAAGCTCCTATTACCCTCCCCGAAGATGTTGCCGCCTTGGTTCAGGAAAACCTAAAACCACTTTGTCCTCGGTACATTCTAGCCCTAAAAAATGTACCCTATACTTACTACCCCGAATCAGAGAAAGAAGAACTTAAGAAACTATGGGGATTAACAAACAACATCATTCTTCGTCTACCAATAGAACGAGAAACACCTTTGAGTTGTCAGAAAAATGAATTGGTAGTTTATCCTGAACTTTTCAACTGGGGACTTCGATTTCCTCTGGATCCAATGATTGTAAAGTACTTCGAAATTCTTGGGTTGTGCCCAACACAAGTCACTCCAAACCAACTGTTCACTTTATTCTCCGTCATTATGGTGTCAAGGTTAGGAGACATCCCCCTCGAAATAGAGGACTTCATTTCACTGACCAAACTCTCAAATGGGCCAGTTTTACCATTCTACTACTTAACTTTGGAGGATGATCTGAAGATTATCGATGACCTCCTCAAGGCTGACAAGTTTTGGAAGCAAAGGTTTGTTTTTTTATCAGGAGCCTGGGAAAATGGTAAAGAAATTTCCGATGACAACCCCTCAAAACTTACTCTTATCTGGAGAGATAACAGTAAGTAAATCATGGTCATTATTGTTAATACCTTCTTCCCAACTTATTAAGCCTAGTCAAACTAACCAGACCTACTTATCTAATTGTATGCTCTTTTCCCAGAAATTTTGAGGCGATTCAAAAGTCGTCGAAAGACTGCAAAGACCATCTTCATGAGAATGACTGAATGGGCTGAGAAAGCCTGGGGAAATGGCTTTCACTCCGCCTTTCAACCAATCAACTTCGTCAACAGTCATCTCTGGCGCATAACCTTGGGAGCTGACTTCCCTGAAAACCCAATGCTCCCCCCAGATCCTATTGAAGCAATCAAAAGAATACTCGCACCAGATGGGAAAACTTACCTTCCCACCAGGAACCGATCTGACAGTCACATGCCACTAAAAAAGAAGGGAAAGCTGGCCCTAAAAAAGTCCAACACAAGTAATCCTAACCCTTCTAAAAATTCGAAGCCTACAGGGAAACGAAAAGCTCCTGCATCTCAACTTCCTCCAATATCCGAAGAAGGCGAACCTGTCCTTAAAAGGAAAAAGAAAGAAGATAATTCTTCAAAGAAGAAAAAAGACAAGTCCACTACCCCGAGGAGTAAGAAAAAGAACGAAGCTGAAATGCTCGAAGAGGTATTGGCTTCCGAGGTCCACGAGAAAACCTTCATTGAAGAAAATCCTCAAGGGGGATTTGCACTAGGAGATAGCCATGAAAACGAATATCTTAACCTCGAAGATTTCAACTCGAGTGGGGATTTTGTAATCACCTGTGAAGATTCTCAGCCTACCAACACCATTCCATCATCTTCTACCGGGGCTGCCATAACTTCAACATCTAACGCAATTATTCATATCCATCATCGCCCATCAAACTTGCCCAACCCTGACAAATCCGATGAGGTAACTTCAATCCTTCGACCTTTTACTAACTTAGGTGTTGCAGCCAAAAAATTGTGTGAAGGAGTAAACAATTCACATACACAATTGGAGCTCCTTGCACAAGAATTAATCAGGAGCAAAAAGGAAACAGAATCTGAAAAGGCTTAGAAAAAGGAAGCACTTCAAAATTTCGAAGCTGAAAAAATAAAACTTCTTAAGGAGCATAAAGAAAAAATCGAAGCTTTGGAGACTTCTCATCGTCTGGCTCTTGAAAATACAAATTCTCAACATTCTATTTCCATTTCTAAGGAAAAGAAAAAATCTACCGATGCTGAAGAACTTGTTAAGAAAACTCAAGAAAGCCTAGAAAATTGTCAAACTCAATTGACTACGCTTCAAACAGGATTCGAGCAAGAAAAGAAGGACGCCATCAAGAAAGCCGAAGTTGCTGTTGGTTCTTTGATGCTTGATGGTATCAAGAAGGCTCAAACCCAAACAGCTATCGATCTTCTTCGAGAAATCCATGCCGCCTATCCAAGGTTAAATATAACAGAATTTTGGAAACAAATTCCCGAGAAAGATCGCCCAAAGGAAGCATTCGAGGTTGCATCAAGCTCTTTAGAAGAAGATGACATTTCTGAAGGGTCATCGGAAGACGACTAATCAGTAGATTATATATGTCATGTGTTTATTGTTGTTTTTTTTTGTTTTATTAAGTAGTTTTCTCCTTTTTGTAATCTTCAAGCTTTATCCGATGAAACAAACAACTATCTTAATATTTCAAAGTTCTGGTGCACTTATAAAACGTGGCACTCCAAAATTTGATGCGCTCATAAAACGTGGCACCTCGAAAATTTGATGCACTCATAAAACGTGGCACCTCGAAAATTTGATGCACTCATAAAACGTCGCACCTTGAAAATTTGATGCACTCATAAAACGTGGCACCTCGAAAATTTGATGCACTCATAAAACGTGGCACCTCGAAAATTTGATGCACTTATAAAACGTGGCACCTCGAAATAGGTTGTTTCTTCAAAGCTATTGCTTTGGAAAATTACTATTGGTCAACTTCCAAAGATGATCAGTCTTTGCCAAGTTACCAAAATAACAAATCATTCATCATATTAAACAACCAATGGCCAAAAGAAATTTTATTATGAAATTCAATTTTTACCAGACACCTCATTAAAACCTTTCTGGGCCAACAGATAAGGAAAGAGTATGTCTGTCTTGCAAAAATTCAAAGTTCGATTTTATTCACAATACAATTTCAAATGTTCTATATTCCAAGGGTGTTTAAGCATCCTCCCCTCACAATCAGACAACCTATATGACCCTGGCTTGACCTTCATTTTGACTTCATAAGGACCCTCCCAATTCGGAGCCAATTTTCCGAGGTGTTTATCCTTGGTATGGAGAAATACTTTTCGCAACACTTTATCGCCAACTTTGAACTCCCTCTTCTTAACTTTAGCACCGTACCTGCTTCTCATTAAGGTTTGATAATGAACCACATTCAAATGCGCTTTGACCCTCTTTTCCTTTAACAAATCAAGCTCAATCCTTCTAGCTTCATCATTATCTACTTCGGAATAACGCAATAGCCTATAGGAAGGTAATGTAGATTCAGAAGGGCATACAGCATCCATTACATACACCAAAGAAAAAGGAGTCTCTTTTGTGGCCTCTCTAGGAGTTGTACGATATGCCCACAACACCTCTTGAAGATAATTTGGCCATTTCCCCGCTGCTCCCGCCAAATTTTTCTTCAAACCCTCCAAAATAGATCTATTTGTAACTTCCACTTGCCCATTTGCTTGTGGATGGAAAGGAGTAGAAAAGCATTGTTGTATTCCTTTCGAGGAGCAAAAAGAGTCCATTTCATTGTTATTAAATTGGGGACCGTTGTCCGTTGTTATTTTTCGAGGAACTCCAAAACGGTAGCAGATGTTACTTAGAATAAACTTGATCATATCCTTAGCTTTTGTTCTAGCTAAAGGCTCTGCTTCTGCCCACTTCGAAAAATAATCAACTGCAACAATAATCATCTGTCTTCCACCTGAAGCCATAGGCAATGGTCCTACCAAATCAATCCCCCATCTATCAAAAGGAACCGCCTCAGAGATTATCATTAGAGGTGTCATTGGTTTATGTATCAAATGTGCATACCTTTGACAAGTATCACAACTTCGAACTAATAACTTGGCATCCTGTAATATAGTAGGCCAATAATATCCTGCTAACAATACCCTACGTGTTAAAGCTTTGAAACCACAATGAGCTGATCCATCTCCATCATGTAATTCAGATAGAATGTTTTGAGATTCTTGCTTACTCAAACATCGTAATAAAGGCCTCGACACAGACCTCTTATACAATACCCCATCCAACACCACATAACCAAGTGCTTTATTCCTTATTTTCTTGAGCAGGTGCTTATCAAGAGGTAGTATTCCCTTTGTAAGAAAAATTAATAAGTCAGTTCTCCAATCACCCCGAATGCGCGCCGAATCATTTACTACCTCCTCAACAAATTCACATTGCTCAGAGCTTGATATAATCGAAGGCAGTGGTTGTGTCACGATCCATGGATATTCTTCAGAGTAAGCCATTGTTGCTAAAGAATCAGCCATTGTGTTATTTCTTCTTCGAATATGCTCCACCTCAACATTTTCAAATTGTGCCATCATACTTCGAAGTTCTTGCAAATAAAAAACTAAACGGTCTTTTTTAGTTTCTGATATTCCTTTAACATGGTTAACTACTAACTGCGAATCTGTTTCTAAGTGCACGAATATTGCTCCACAAATTTTTGCTAATCGCAATCCTGCTAGCACTGGTTCATATTCAGCTTCATTATTCGAAGCATGAAATCCAAATCTTATAGCTTGAAACATATACTCCCCTGTCGGTGCCACCAATTCTACCCCCGCACTCGACCCTTTATTACTAGATCCTCCATTAGTTCGTACCGTCCACACCGGATTCGTGTGTATTTTTTCATCTTCTTTCTCTTCGGATCTACTGGAATGAAACTCAACAAAGAAATCTGCTAAGGCCTGAGCTTTGACAGTCGTTCGTGGAGAGAATAACACATCGAAATCTCCCAATTCTACAGACCACTTAATCATTCTTCTTGAAATATCTGGCTTTTGCAATACATTTTTTAATGGATAAGAAGTTCGAACCAAAATTGTATGTGCTTGGAAGTAAGAACGCATTTTCTCGCCGCCACTACTATAGACAACGCCAATTTTTCGATTTTTATGTAACGTTTTTCAGCATCAACCAAACTTTTACTGACATAATAGACGGGCTTCGAAACTCCCGTATCTTCACTTATCAGAACTGCACTCACTGCATAATCCGATACTGCTACATACAAAAACAGTTGCTCACCTTCTCGAGGCTTTGATAATATTTCAGGAGAGGACAAAAGATTTTTGATCTTAATAAAAGCTTCTTCACAATCCGAAGTCCACTCAAAATTATTCGGTCGACGCAACACCTGGAAAAAAGGCAAACATTTATCTGAAAAACGAGAAATGAATTTGTTCAGAGCTGCTAACCTGCCTGTTAATATTTGCACTTCTTTGATATTCCGAGGCGAAGACATTGATATCAAAGCCTTCAACTGTTCTGGATCCACTTCAATTCCTCTTTCACTTATCACATATCCCAGAAATTTACCGGATCAGACTCCAAATGTGCATTTTCCTGGGTTCAACTTCAACCGTATTGCTCTAAGATTCAGAAATGTCTCTTCTAAATCATCAATATGATCATTATCACTTTTGCTCTTAACAAGCATATCATCGATGTATACCTCGATATTCCTCCCTATTTGTGAAGCAAATGCCTTATTCATCAACCTTTGATACGTAGACCCAGCATTTTTCAATCCAAACGGCATCACTCTATAACAATGTAAACCTCGATCAGTGATAAAGATTGTGCTTTCTTCATCCTCTGGATTCATTCGAATTTGATTATATCCTGAAAATGCATCCATAAATGTTAGAATTTTGTTTCCAGAAGTAGAATCCACTAATTGATCAATTCGAGGTACTGGAAAAGGATCCTTTGGGCAGGCTCTGTTTAAATCTGTGAAGTCCACACACATTCTCCATTTTCCATTCTTCTTTTTCACCACTACAGGATTAACTGTCCACTTCAGATATTTCGACTCCCGAATATGCCCCATTTTATACAATCTATCTACTTCAGCAATTATGGCCTCAGATTTTTCCAAAGAAAAAGCTCTCCTTTTTTGTATTATCGGCTTGATCTTCGAATCCACAGCCAAACTATGACATATAATATCAATTGGGACCCCCACTACATCCTCAGACCTCCAAGCAAACACATCCAGGTTTTCAGACAAAAAATTTAATAACCTTTCTCGCACTGATAAAGACAATAAAGTCCCAATTCGAAGTACTCTGTTATTATCGAAGACGTATTCTTCTATTTCTTCACTTACTATCACAGAACTCGGGGTTGACCTCGGATCATCAATTCCTTCATCTTTACTACTAGAAGGCAACCCCCCAAATTGCTATTTCTCCATTGGATCATCGGTACTTTTATCACGTAGTCTAAATGCAGCAGCATAACACTCTCTAGCTACTTTTTGATCACTTCGAACTACACCAATTCGATCCCCAACTACATATTTCAAACATTGATGAACTGTAGAAACTATAGCATACATTTTTGCCAGCCATGACCTTCCAAAGATAGCATTGTAGCTCGACGAACAATCTACCACCATAAAAAGTACTTGTACTTTCTTTTTAAAAGGCCCTTTTCGCAGAGAAATTTCACCTTCAAATTCCCCTACTACGTTTGTTGTTGCACCAGTAAACCCAATTATAGTTCTTTCTGACCTTTCTATCTGAAGCGGAGCGCTTAATCTATCATATGTTGACTTAAACAACACATTAGCAGAACTTCGAGTATCAATCAATACTCGTCGAATTTCTACCCCACACACTTCTGCTCCAATGACCACTGCATCTTCATGTGGTCCTGTAATTCCTCTCAAATCATCCCCATCGAAAATTACAAATGGGACATTCTTCTTATTGTATAGATGTGCTGATGCTCCTCCCTCAATTTGATGCGTTAAATTTACTATATGTATTTTCCTCGAATTATTAGTATCATTAGTCATTGAGTCTCCCCCAAATATTGCTAAGAACTCAAAGAACGCACATAAATCTCGAACACGTCCCTTACACATCGGCTCATCAACTGACATCAACAACAATCGACTAGGGTCTGGGTCGACATATTCCGAAGCCACATCAAATTCATCCTCTGCAACATCTAAAATCATCAATGCACTTTCCTGCTTAGAGTTAGGATTACTTACCTTTTGAGTTATGGATTTAGCGTTCCTTTTGACATACTCCAACAATTTTCCATTCTCTATCAAAATCTGCATTTCCTTCTTCAAAGCAATACAATCATTTGTATCATGCCCAATATCATCATGATACCTACATAACCTGTTAGTGCGTTCCTCTCTTGGCCTATTAATTGCTGCCGGCTTTCTAAAATTTACTGTTCCCTTGGTTTTCTCATATATCGATGCCACACTTTCAGTCAAATCCGCATAATATTCTGGTTTTACCCACACATTCGATCTTGGTCTGAATTGATATTGATTACTAAAATTGTGCTGATTAGAACCCCCTTGGTATGAGTTCGAACCTCCTCGATTGGAAATATTTTGACTACCCCTCGCCCGTGACGAGTTATTATTCGAAGCGTTCACTTGATTATTTCCCACTTGACTATTCCCTTTCTGAACAATACGATTTCCTCCTCGAACTCGAGTAGACTCTTCGACTTTGATCTGATCTTCAACCTGAGCCATGAGAGCTCCAAACGTTAATGCCCTACGCCTTGTTGTTTCATCAGCTAAATCTCCTGGCAACAATCCTTGTCGAAACGCTGCCATAGCTACCACTTCCTCACAATAATCTAATCCTGCTTTTGTTGACACAAATCTGTTAGTATAATCCTTCAACTTTTCTCCCACAGCTTGCTTACATTGTATTATCATATCTCCGTCAGCTTTCATTTCTTTGCTTCCCACAAACTGTCTTCGAAAAGCTGTGTAAAAGCCTCTAAAATTTACAATGGACTCCTTAGGGATCTTGTTATACCATTTTAATGCAGTTCCTTTGAATGTCTGAGAAAATTCCCTACAAACCAATTTATCATCGTCCTCGAAATTAGTCATATAATTCTTGAATTGCTCTATATGATCATCTGGATCTTGAGTTCCATCAAACTTGTCAATTTTAGAAATGTCGAACCGCCTCAGAAGTGGTACAGATCTAATCGCACTAATCAACGGTGAATCCCTCCAATCTACTCCTTGAACAAACTGGTCTTCGTTCCTCATTCCCACAGTAGCATACAAACTTGATTCACCTTCAAATTTCTGAGGAGAATACACTCGTCTTTCCTTCTTTTGCCTTCCCTCCTTATACATTTTAGCTGGCCAAAATTCATATCCTCCTTCTTTTGAATGACTTCGAAAATGCTTATATCTTGGTGTTTCATCTGATTCCGTATTTTCAAAATCTTCTTCACTAGAATCTACATACCGTCGCTTCTGTAACTTTTCCTTTTTTCTCATTCCACTGTGCTCCTTCTTACGCTCAAAATGTATTTTACGTTGAACATCTTGAACATTGCCGACGTCATTCGATGGATCCGACTGATCATCTCGATTACCTCTTGATATTTCAGATCTAAGTTTAGCGCCATTATTATCTTGTTTCTTTTGAGCAAATTTATCAAGTTCTGCCACCTTTCTTATCAACTCATTCATTTTACCTTCAAAATCAATTTGGTTTGATCGAATCGGAACTTATTCATCTGCTTCTTTTTCTTGCAGATCAGATCTCAATGTCTCCAAAGCTTTTCGAACAGACGGATTATCTCCTTCCTCCGAATTCATCTCCGATCAACGAAAATATAAACGAAATGCTTCAAAAAAGAAAAAATTCGAGACTCGATTTTTTATCTATCGATCAAGGTATCTTCGACCCCTCTTTCTAGCGCCAATTTGGTGAGAATAGAAATTGAATTGAGAAGATTGAGAATATTGACTAAGAATCAGCAGAGATTTTTAGATGGTGAATATAATATTTCTCCTCTAATTATTTCATAGGTGTAATCAGTCTCCTCGACCTCTTTAAATAGGCCCAATGAGTTAGTTACAAATTCGGTTACATAAAAGACTTATTTACATTTCAGTCCCTATTCTTCTTATAAAGCTTTAATCTTATTCTTTATTAATAGAACTTATCATTCAAGTTCTTATTAATTACATTTAAGTCCCTTATGAATATATTTCCTTATCAGTACATATTTATTTTTAACTTGACCTCTTTAATTTGAGATCTACTTATGATTTAGTAGGACAAATAAAAACATATTGTAGCGATGTGAATTCTATACAATCATCATAGTATAATCACATTTGGAACAAAAAAACCGAGTCTAAGTTAAAATGAATAACCTAATAAACAAATAAAAACTATTAATAATAATAGTGTGTTAAAGAAAATAACTAAGAGGGCATGGTCTTATTTTTAGTTGATCGGTCTTACTTATTCTAGAGCATTTTATCTCGTTTTGGTTTCCTATTTACTTTCCGGTGTCTTATTAAAAAAGGACCCTAAACTGAATTAATTGATAATAGGAATTCACTATTTTAGTTATTAACTGGGAAAATAATGGATATGGAAAAGATGATAAAAGTTAAGAAGATAAAAAAGAGGGCATTGTAAAATATGAATATTATGTTATATAATTGAAATAATACATTTTCAATTATTTATATGAATGATTGTATCTTAATTTGTAGATGAGAGTTTTATACGATTGATTTGGGTTTTAAATAACTAAAACATTATTTGCAAAGAATTATCATCCTTATTGGTACTAATTAAGGAAGTTATTGGTATGAAGTAACGGAAAGATATTTAATCTGTTTGAAGCTGATTTGGGTTTTGAATTCTTTCCATCAATTTGATTCGTAGTTCATTGAGGAATGGTAGTGCATAAAATTTGGGCAAGTAGATAGTGAGAAGGGGTTGGGAATATATATACAGTAGATAAAAAGATAAGTTAATGTAAACTGATCGTCTTCAGTTTTCCGTTTGACAAATCTCAATTTATGGACAAATAGATGCAAAACAAGAAGAGAGAACTATGAATGTACATACTTTCATGTTTATTTGTTTTCCCTCGTAACCAAACATACGTTTTAGTTTGTCCCTCCAAGAAGGTCTTTAAGCTTTTTTATCTGAGCCGGATCAAGAAAAGTAGTCTGCGCAACCAATTGGGAAGGTAAATCATTGGCAAACAGAGCGGAGGAGATTTGCTGTGTACCGGGAGATTCACTACTGAAGCTAACGAATCCCCATGATGGAGTTTTCCCAACATTCACAACAAAATGCAATAACCCTTTTGGAACGACAAAAGCATCTCCACTGTTAAAAGTCTTAGTGTAAACTTTGTTAGAGGTCGAAATAAACCCGGCCACAACTGAGCCTTGTACCAATAACTGCAACTCTGTACCATGAGGATGAGTGTGTATTGGCACAACCCCACCGATATCCATGTCAAAACGAGCCATAGACACGCCCAGGTTGTTCAAACCTGGAATTTGTGGAACTAATACTGGGTTCACGGCAAGCTTTACAGCATTCGACGTGTTACCAGCTACGTTAAGGCCGGAGAAGAAAAAGTCATCTGCGGTGACAGTGTTTGGATCTTTGCAGCTGTAGCCGGTAGGACCTTGTGGACTCTTTAAGTCTGCCACACAAAAATCTTGGACAGTAGCATGAGTGGAAGCAAAAAATAGGATACAAAGTAAGAAAGGAGTTATCATTCTGATAGATAGAAGATTGTAGACTTTGTGTATTAGGGTAACATATGAGAAGCTTTAAATAGTAGCGCAATTAGAAAATAATAGGAATAGAATAATCATCACTCAATACGATAAATTAATGATAAGGATTCATTCTTAATTAATAAGGTTTTGACCATTCCACAACTAACCCGATTTTGAAGATTTGATCCATTAATTTTGATTTATACTATACAACTTTGAGATTTTGAAACCCCTAGACATTGTATTCATTCAAATTAAATTATTAAATTCATTAGTGCAACTAGGTTAGTATATAAAATTGAGGGTTAAGGTGTTCCGTCGTCCATTATGAATGTCCGTTAAGGTAGTTTAATCCCCGTCCCAACCGGAGAATCTAATAAAAAACAAGATTTTATGTTAATTAAAATTAATATTATAAAATTAGATAATTATCTTGTAGATAATAATGTCAAAATGGGTTCCAAAAATATTAATAAGTTATTTGACGTATTAACTGAATTTTCCTTTTATTATTTTAAAACTATTTTAAACAACAATTTAGAAAAATGGAATATATATTTGAAGTTGGTTGTGAGTAGACTTAGCCCACAAATACATCAAAATTGATGAACACTTGAGTTGTAACAATATTATTCACAGAAAGCTTCAATTGATTATATTACTTTGAATGACCAGAAAATATAATCTTTCACAAAACTTTTATCTCATGACCGATTTGTAACCTTACGTAAACAAATTAAGCCTTCGCTTCTCTCTGCTAAATTTGAGAGGGAATAGTAGAGTAACATGCATAAAGTAAGAAAACTTACATGATGATGATTATAAAGCTAAAAAATAGAAGACAACAAGAGGAACGTAGATGAAGCGGTGAGTGAAGGTTGTTAAGGCAGCTTGGGCAAGACTGATTCATGTGAAGCATGATGTTTGTACTAACACTAACTCACGAGTTCAGACGCTTATTCAACCAATTGATTGACACAAATGGACAACGCAATAAAACGTTGGGCCATAATCCCATGTACACAACTGAAAATAAAAACATTGAATGTGTAACAAATCAATAGCGAAAATGAGTATATATATAAGGATGTTGTAAATGATTAGCTAAGATTATCAATACACAAAAAAATTACAAAAAAATTATTTATCTTATTCGCCATCTCTAGAGAGCAACCCAACTTCAGATATAATCACAACATCAGTTGTTGACAATATCAAAACCACATACAAGTTTAGATGGAGCCCTGCTATTATTCATTCGAAACATGTTTATTCGTAGTGTAAAGCCTATACTAACAAATATGAGAGTCACACAACTTTGACCTAGTAGACAACGTTTCCATATAATCTCAACTTCTAAATTGTTTTACCATCTAGTAACCCTTGTTTACTAAGTTCAATAAGTCTATTGTCAATTATATGTCCAAGCCTTAGATAACAAACTTGGTTGAATCCTTCTCTATAGTACGCACACCCCATACCACTACAGACCCCACAAGAACTAACACACCGTTAGTCCTATAGGCTTTCATAACAACCATAATTATGGCGTCTTCATGTCTATAAGTTACCCTTCCCAATTTAATATTCCAATATCTCTCAAATACTGTAGACAGCTTGATACAAACAAATTTGACTCTTTTGACAACACATAATTCATCATTCTCGAGGATGACCTTTCAACCATCAAACAATACCAGGGTTTCAAACCAATTTTGTAGGAAGTCATGTCGATGAAATCGTGAGAATCCAACACCCATTCTTCACTATACCTACAAGTACAAGCCACAAATCCATCAACTTACTCATAGTAATCTAAAAGCATTGCAGTATCCCTAGCTACACCCTTCAAATAACTATTGCCACTTCTTACCTCTTAGTAGTTCCTACTAATATGACCTTCGATCTTGCACATCCAATATTAAAATATATAACTTATTGCAAATACGTTAGTTTTGGAATGAGAGTTTTCTATCTTATTGTATGTATCTATTATTTATGGCTTATCTCGCACACTTAGTCTAAGATCGTCAGAGTTTTCTTTCAAAAATATTTTTATTTGAAGATAGTTTGAGTTCAATGAACTCTTTAATTTTTCCATCCTAAATGAATACTCTCCGTAGACCATAGTCTGACAAAAGTGGTTGTAAACCTTAAACAAAGAACTAAAAAGGATTACGGTGTGATACTCTTCATCCACCTTAACACCAACCACATTTAAATCAAGAATGATTATATTAATAAGGTGTGATACGTTTTGTCCACCTTGACCTTGTTGGTTATTCTCTCCCTCAATTATTTTATCTCGCTTTGGTTTTGTCGTAACTATCCTACTTTGTTTCGCGGTCTTATTAAGAGAACCGCCCTAAACTTAATAACTTAAATAATAGACATTTAAAATTCTAATAACAACTGCAAAAATAATAAAAATGATAAAAATTAAGAAGATATAATAGGACGTCGTAAAATATGAATACTATGTTATATGGTTTAAATAATACCTTCACGTATCTACGTAGATAATAGTTCTATATGAATGATTGTATGTTTCTAGATAACAATTTTATATTAAAAATTTGAGCTTTAAATAATTACAACATTATTGGCAAACAATTATCATTTTGTTCATTGGTAAGAACAAACTAAAAATCTACAATTTTTTATGCTTCAAAGCTGATTTGGGTTTTGAACTCTTTCAATAAATTTAATGCTTAGTTCCATACCATGTCATTTGGGAGAAGCAAAAGTATTTTACTCTAAAAATGGACCGCGTGGATGATCAGTTGTGATTGTTTCTTTTTGTGGGTTATGAGAAACAAAACCCACCAAGAGACGCAACGAAACGAAACGGTGCTTAAAAACCTTTCATGCAAGTCCTAACTCTACCAACAGACACACACGTTAAAAGAAATACCTATAAATATGGCACGAGACTCTCTTTTCCTTATCCCATCACGATCAGATTGATTCTATTCCTAGAAATCTTACATTTCACTTCGTGACAAAAGGGCTTTTGTTAAGGAATTCAAATGGAAGATTTTGGTTTGGGAAATGGCTCTGTTTTGGCGATGATGATTGTGAGTGCCATCATTCTCCTAGGTCCGCTGGTCATTGGTGCTCTAACTCCACCATCCTTTTCGCTCATTATTCTGTTTCCGGTCGTTTTAGTGGCGGTTTTCCTTTTCCTCTCCCATGCTTCTGCATAGACACTAAAAAATATGTATGCTAGTAATGTGTAACCAAATTTAAAGTTGTTATATATTGGAATGAAATTTTGTAGCGAAACTCGAAACCTTTGCTTTCTTATTTTTGTGGATTTGTTTGTTAAATTGCAACGTCTTTTAGGGTTTTAATTTTCAAAAAGTAGTTTTGTGTGTGAAGCTAGAGATTTTAAGATCATTCATCAAACTTCACAGCAGATCTCTATAAACATGGTTTTATCTACAAAAAACGATTCTTCATAGATCAATAGTTGATCACTGGCTGGTACATGCATGCCTGTGAGTTACAAGGAACAAAAATAGTTGATCAACTAATTTTTCTCACTCAACCTTAGCTTTTACTATTCAAATGTATTATAGCAAAAGTAATCTAAACCCTAATAATATAAGAGACGGCCATAGAATAGGGCATGTGGCTGTATTTTTTCATCTAACATCTATGCTAGAACTGTATTGAACCCTAATTAATATTCTACTGATAATCGTAGCAGTGCCAAAGATTGTGTTTGTTTTCTGGATATCTAACTCTCCTATATAGTCCTCAAACAAGTAACACACTGTTACAATATCTATTATCATAACCAGTTTTTAAGGACCTTTGCACTTAAATTGGTTGGTTTTGTACCTGAGATTCAATTTACAATCCTTTAATTCCGTGAGATTATATAAAATATAGCGTACACATTTTGAAGAGGGTCCGAGAAAAAACTCGCTAATGAAATATAAAATGTATGTTTACGTTATTTTTCATTTTAATGAGTTACCCCCGCCCATTCACAATGACATTATATTATGTTTCAAATGTGTTTTTGGAAATTAATCCTTCTCCTTATACTTCTGAGTGACCGGTATTAAAATTCATCTGCTTCTGTAAAATGTAATTTTAACCCAACAGACGAAAAAGTTTTGTGAAAGGGTTTTTTTCATTTCAATAATATGATATTTTAAATATTACCCCATAAAATAACAAAAACATAAATTTAAGAAAACGGCCTTCTATTCAACTTGTACAAACCGCTCTTGTACCAGTTTTTCTGAACTGATTGTATTTTCAGAGCTTTTTTTGAAGTTGCTACTTTATGTTGCTTGACTACATAATTTATTCTGGCATTTCTTCCCCTCAATTATGTAGTCACTTGATCATCCATTTGCAAATCTGAATTCTCCTTTAACGGAAGTATCGAAGTTTATCTTTGTCGCAATCAACGTAACTTCATCATCCACATGCTGAATTCAATAAACATTTTCTTCCTGCTTATCCTTACAATTTGCAGCAAAATGGCCATATTTATGTCAAATGTGGAATTATGCTTCTTCGGTCGCTCACCTTTCTTGCTAGAATTATTTTTCCCTCGAACCCTACCCATGTCTTGGCCTGTTCCATTTCCTGGGCCTCTTCCTCTGTTATTGGAAACTGCTTTGATCATTGTTTTGCATATCGGTCTTTGTGTACAAGATATTTTCAACACCATGCTTATCCTCAAACTTTGTTATCTTATCTTCAAAGGCTTTTTAAATAGTCTATGATTTCTTCGAGAGACTTGGAGAAAATATCACCAAACTCTTCAATAGTCGTGGCCACTCGCATGAATTTTGGTGACACCTATCTCAGCAATTTTTCGATGACAAAACTGTTGTCCACGTATCCTCCAAAAGAACTTAGCTTACCGACTATCATGGTCATCTTTTTGGTGTACTCATCAATGAATTCATTCTTGCCCATATTTGTGGTGTCTAGTTCTCTCCTTAATATTTGAGTTCTGACTTTAAGCGCACGTTCTGCTCCAACATAAGTCTCTTTTAAGGAATCCCACACTCCTTTTGTAGTGTCTTTATCTGGAATTTGATATAGCGTCTCCTCATTCAGCCCTTGGTAGATAACAACAATTTCAAGTTGGTCCGTTTGTCTGATAAACGTTGACTCCAGTGCTTCCCAAACTCACTGGATGCCCTAGTAACTTTTCATCGGCATAGCCCATACTTGTTAGTTAGTATCAGATAGTTTCGGGTACGGGATGGATAAAGATTTCTCCCTCCTATCTTCCTCCAAAAACTTTTGTCCGCATGCTCTCATTGCATCTCACCGCACTGTTATTATCACGTCGTGGCGTAGCGACTTTGTGGCTTTGATACCAAATGTTCAAAATTAATCTTTCTACTTCTTATGAGTGTTGGATTTTAATCTCTGCTCTTCTTTAGAATGTATCTGTTTTTTTAGAATGCAGGATTTAATCGCTCGGTTTCTTTAGAATCTATCTATTTCTTTAGAATGTAGGATTGCGTTTAACAAAATTTAACAGAACAGAGAAAACAAAGTTTTGTGAAAGGGCTCATTTCATCTCAATAATATAATATCTTATATATTACACATTCAAAACATAAACGAAAGCAAACGGTCTTCTATTCAACTTCTTCAAATTGCTTGTATCAGTCTTTCTGAATCGGTGGTATCTTGCAGAGATTTTGTTGAAGTCGCTACTTTACCTTGCTTGACTACATAATTTAATCGGATACGTGGAATATTTAAATAAAATTATATTATTCAATACCTTATTGTTACAAGTGTAAATGAACACATAAATAATCACAATATTAATTATGTGGATCTACGAGGGCGTATAAATCCGGTCCTAATTTTAGAAACATTAGTGCATCCTTACGATAGTCTCTATACTATTAGGTTCATATTAGTAGGTTGAGTTTCAAATTAGTAGATTTATATAAGTAGGTTCGTATTAGTACATTTATATCGGTAGATTCAGGTTCATAACAGTAGGTTCAGTTTCATAGCAGTAGGTTTATATGATGGTCTCCGTATCAGTAGGCTGAATAGGTCATATGGTAGTCTGTAACTTGACTTGCAATAGAATAGCATAATGTTATATATCAGTAAGTTCATATCTGTTTAGTTTTAATTATTCAAATTTTATGAAAGAACAGTTATTGAAATATTCTAGCTTTCCTTTGTACTAAAGTGAATATCCAATGAGAAGTTTTGAATATTGCTTGATTATTACATAATGAGTGCGATTAGTAATGTATGATACTTTTGTGATAATTTTGAGTTAACAGAATATAGTTGAATTAATTTGATATTTATCCGGAGTCTTACCAATGAGACTACCATTTCCTACAAACTCTGATCGGGTCATGGATGCTAGGTCCGGATCTGGCACCGGTCCTGAGACTCCTGCATCAGAGGGATTGGTTTTGCCTGAAGAACAACGGGTCTTTAGTGCACGTCGCAAAGCTTTATCTGCATATAGTGGACCTGTCGATTCACTTACAGAGGCAAAAAAAAAACGTGGAAAATATCGTGCCCTCAGATTATCAAGAATCGTCGAAGATCCAGAATCACGTGTCGAATACAAGTATTCCGAGAATCATAAAGGAGCGGCAACGCAAGAATTAGACTATGACATATCTCATGTAATTGGGGTCATAGTCCGAACAAGATGTCCAATGATGGCACCGTCATGGAAAGAAATTCCAGAAGATACGAAGATGTCAATGTACGAGCTGCTTCAGGTAACAAATTGTTTTCGATTTAACTTTATTTTTAGACGCTACAAGTATGTTAAAATATATGATTTCTGCATTTTTTTTAATTGTTAACAACTTTTAGTTTTTTGGATGGTCTTTAAATCTTAAATCGACTTAGAAAACTGACTAGTTCTATTCTAATTTTACTAACAACTTTTAGTTTAAATGTTAGTTAAGATATTTGAGAATGGATTCATAACAATATGTAACGAATATAATTTTTGAGTTAGCGAGGAGAAGAATAAAATTCCGTCACGATTTCCCTCTTTTTTCAGAAGATCCAATCGATCTTTATCTCTCCCAGATATAGTTGGTAAACAATCAGTGCCCTTCACATTCAATATGGTTTCCTGGGAAATGAATGACCCGAAAAAAATCGGGTTGGGATTGACTGGATTTGGCATATTTTTTACGATTCTTGGAATAATGTTCTTCTTTGACAAAGGATTACTTGCCATGGGAAATATCCTGTTCTTCTCTGGGGTTAGTCTAACTATAGGTCTCAAGTCCACCGTTCAGTTTATTGGAACTGGCTTCTTCTTTGTTGTAATTGGGTGGCATGTGTTTGGGATGATACTAGAGACATATGGGTTTATTGTACTCTTCAGTGGCTTATGGCCAACATTGTCGATGTTTATACAAAGGATACCCATTCTTGGTTGGATTTTCCAACAACCATTTATCAGCTCAAGTTTCGACCGGTACCGAGGCAAACGAGTTCCGGTATAGTCTTGCTATCTAAGGGAGGATTACAAAGCAGAAGTTATGCAAGTGTTACATTTAGCCGAATACAGGAACTGTTTGTAGTGTTCCTTATATGCTGCCATTACTGATCCAGAAAATGCTCATCTTATTTGAGAGATGTAAAAAAGAATTGGCGATACGAGATTGATTGTCTGTACAAATTATATTATCCGTTTCGAGTCAGTCCGTATCATTTGTTGGAAGATTTGACTGCTTTTGAAATAATTTTTAAGTTAGCTGACTATATGATATTTGATGTTTTTTTTGTAGGATACCTTTGTTATTAATTTTCAGCATAGTGATACTGCAAATAGCATTGACCGCTATTTCAGATCACGATATGCTGATTGGAAATGCATGCTTCATGCACACTACAAATTATGGAAAGATAAGGAGGATGCAATAGCCAATCCACCTATCGAGATGCTTGGTGAAAAAAAGCACGACCAGTGGATATATCTCTGCGAGCATTTCAATTCTGACAAATTTAAGGTAATAATTTTTTTTAAATTGATTGTCGAGCCTTGTTTTTAGTTCTATTAATTTGGCTTTCACATAAAATTATCTTTAATACTTGTAACTATTTTATATTTGGGATACCTAATTAAGTTTAACAATAAGAATTTGGAGGTTAGTAAGTAACACTTCTTCAGTTGTTTTATCTTCTAATGTGTATTTATTACTTCGTTGTTTACAACCCTTTTATGTTTACTGAGTTCTGCAACATAGGTCGGATATCAATAAAATAAATTGCAGCAAGAGAAAGATATATCACCACTATAGACCGACTCCTCTTACTTATCGAATTGCCAAAAGAAGAGCAGCAGGATCAAAATTTCCCGAAGTTGAAAATTTCAAAGATCTTTACGTGCGTTCGAATCAACCTTTTGCCCAAGAATACTTTGTAAGTGTATCTTAAAATTATTACTTTGTTAATAACCATCTCAAAGTTGCTATTTTTTTAACTTAAGCATCACAATTTTGCTATAAATTTTGGAATGTATCACAATTTTGATATATCACCACTATAGACCGACTCCTCTTACTTATCGAATTGCCAAAAGAAGAGCAGCAGGATCAAAATTTCCCGAAGTTGAAAATTTCAAAGATCTTTACGTGCGTTCAAATCAACCTTTTGCCCAAGAATACTTTGTAAGTGTATCTTAAAATTATTACTTTGTTAATAACCATCTCAAAGTTGCTATTTTTTTTAACTTAAGCATCACAATTTTGCTATAAATTTTGGAATGTATGCTTCCTCCTATTGTTTTTCTAATTTCTTTTGCTTTGAACAATGTCTAAAATCTTCAGTGCATTGGTTATCATTGATGTGGCCATATAAATCTTTATGTATCTAGATGACTCTAAGTTCATGCATAAAGTAATTAACTGTTCTAATTAGAAATATATAAGTATGCATTCATTATAAAGAACTATTTTCCTTTTCATTTTCATGCATTATAAAGAACTATTTTCCTTTTCATTTTAAAGTCTTAATTGTTCTCCTTATCTATATATAAGTATGCATGTTTGTACAGTTTATGTTATGAAACTATTCTCCTTTTTCTTTTAAACTCTTAACTATTCTGCTTTGCAATATATATGTATGCATGTCTGTACAGTTTATGTTATGATATGTTCATATAGTTCTGGTTTACTTTTTTAATAAGAGGTCATGGTCTTTAGTTAATTGCAACTATTTATGTGTTAGAGTTTTTAATGTGAAATTATGTTTGTGCATTGTGGTTTGGTTAATACCAATGTCTAATACCTTATGCCTAATACCTTGTAGTTATTATAATTGTTGTTTTTCTCTCTTTTCTATTCTTTTTATTATGCTTGTACTGTTTCATTATTAAGGTAAATAAGCTTATATGAATCATGTTATAACTGTCTTAGTTTCTAAATTTTTGTTAGAACAAAATGGAAGGGATGATGGAGACCATACTTACGGATATAGAACCATCTCAGAGTGATCCCGATGTTCCTTTATCAGAACCAGATCCGGGCGTTTCAATAAATATTCTTAAGGACTCGATTGGTACGAAACGCGGTAGAGTTATTCCTGGCCTTGGTAGGTCTTATTCTCGGTTAAGTAGTTCTCCGTCTACTACTAAGTCAAATATCGGAGAGGTTATGCATTTAAGAGACAAAGTGAACATGCTAGAAAATGTCACAGCACTTCAAAAGATAGAACAAGAAAAGTTTATTGCGGAATGTGAAAGTAAATTAGTAGAGAGAATTAGCTCTATTTTGAAAGCCAATGCTATTGGCTTGTCGGATTTGTAATGTGTTAGATTTGTGTTTTATTAGCTAGGTTGAATTTTGAATTTAGTGACTTTAATCTTTTGTAAAGACATTAGTATTACTTGTTTATATATGTAATGTATTTTTATTGTTCAATATATGTTTAATAGTTAATAATTTAAATTTGGCATTAGAAACAAAAATCAGTTATTTTGATATATAAAATTTAATGTTTATTTTATTAATTAAAGATATTAAATTTATTAAAAAATAATAATATTCTGTATAATCAATTATATATTTAAATTTATTATAAAAATAAAATAAAAATAATAATTTTTTGCTTTATAAGGTTATATTTTACAAAAACAATGTTAGTCTATGATTTCTTCGAGAGAGTTGGAGGAAATATCACCAAACTCTTCAATAATCGTGGCCACTCGCATGAATTTTGGTGACACCCATCTCAGTAATTTTTCGATGACAAAACTGTTGTCCACATATCCTCCAAAAGAACTTAGCTTACCGACTATCATGGTCATCTTTTTGGTGTACTCATCAATGAATTCATTCTTGCCCATATTTGTGGTGTCTAGTTCTCTCCTTAATATTTGAGTTCTGACTTTAAGCGCACGTTCTGCTCCAACATAAGTCTCTTTTAAGGAATCCCACACTCCTTTTGTGGTGTCTTTATCTGGAATTTGATATAGCGTCTCCTCATTCAGCCCTTGGTAGATAACAACGATTTCAAGTTGGTCCGTTTGTCTGACAACCGTTGACTCCAGTGCTTCCCAAACTCACTGGATGCGCTAGTAACTTTTCATCGGCATAGCCCATACTTGGTAGTTAGTATCAGATAGTTTCGGGTACAGGATGGATAAATATTTCTCCCTCCTATCTTCCTCCAAAAACTTTTGTCTGCATGCTCTCATTGCATCTCACCGCACTGCTATTATCACGTCGTGGCATAGCGACTTTGTGGCTTTGATACCAAATGTTCAAAATTAATCCTTCTGCTTCTTATGAGTGTTGGATTTTAATCTCTGCTCTTCTTTAGAATGTATCTGT
Organism: Limnanthes douglasii subsp. nivea; assembly: GCA_036936605.1. NCBI lineage: Eukaryota > Viridiplantae > Streptophyta > Magnoliopsida > Brassicales > Limnanthaceae > Limnanthes > Limnanthes douglasii. The sequence continues at coordinate 290,601,979 of JAUPFV010000003.1, forward strand.
TTTTTTAGAATGCAGGATTTAATCGCTCGGTTTCTTTAGAATCTATCTATTTCTTTAGAATGTAGGATTGCGTTTAACAAAATTTAACAAAACAGAGAAAACAAAGTTTTGTGAAAGGGCTCATTTCATCTCAATAATATAATATCTTATATATTACACATTCAAAACATAAACGAAAGCAAACAGTCTTCTATTTAACTTCTTCAAATTGCTTGTATCAGTCTTTCTGAATTGGTGGCATCTTGCAGAGATTTTGTTGAAGTTGCTACTTTACCTTGTTTGACTACATAATTTAATCGGATACGTGGAATATTTCAATAAAATTATATTATTCAATACCTTATTGTTACAAGTGTAAACGAACACATAAATAATCACAATATTAATTATGTGGATCTACGAGGGCGTATAACATAACAATACTATGACATCTAAATGGTAAATATTTAACTTGACCTCTTTAAATTGCGATCTGCTTATGATTTAGTAGGACAAATAAAAACATACCGTACAAAAATTGACATTAGCGATGTGAATTTCATACCATCATCATAGTATAATCACATCTGTAACAAAAAGACCGAGTCAAGTTAAAATGAATAACCTAATAAACAAATAAAAACTATTAATAATAATAGTGTGTTAAAGAAAATAACTAAGAGGGCGTGGTCTTATTTTTAGTTGATCGGTCTTACTTATTTGACTTGGCTCTCTAGAGTATTTTATCTCGTTTTGGTTTCCTATTTACTTTCAGGTGTCTTATTAAAAAAGGACCCTAAACTGAATTAATTGATAATAGGAATTCACTATTTTTGTAATAACTGGGAAAATAATGGATATGGAAAAAATGATAAAAGTTAAGAAGATAAAAAAGAGGGCATTGTAAAATATGAATATTATGTTATATGATTGAAATAATACATTTTCAATTATTTATATGAATGATTGTATCTTAATTTGTAGATGAGAGTTTTATACGATTGATTTGGGTTTTAAATAACTAAAACATTATTTGCAAAGAATTATCACCCTTATTGGTACTAATTAAGGAAGTTATTGGTATGAAGTAACGGAAAGATATTTAATCTGTTTGAAGCTGATTTGGGTTTTGAATTCTTTCCATCAATTTGATTCGTAGTTCATTGAGGAATGGTAGCCCATAAAATTTGGGCAAGTAGATAATGAGAAGGGGTTGGGAATATATATACAGCAGATAAAAAGATAAGTTAATGTAAACTGATCGTCTTCAGTTTTCCGTTTGACAAATCTCAATTTATGGACAAATAGATGCAAAACAAGAAGAGAGAACTATGAATGTACATACTTTCATGTTTATTTGTTTTCGCTCGTAACCAAACATACGTTTTAGTTTGTCCCTCCAAGAAGGTCTTTAAGCTTTTTTATCTGAGCCGGATCAAGAAAAGTAGTCTGCGCAACCAATTGGGAAGGTAAATCATTGGCAAACAGAGCGGAGGAGTTATCATTCTGATAGATAGAAGATTGTAGACTTTGTGTATTAGGGTAACATATGAGAAGCTTTAAATAGTAGCGCAATTAGAAAATAATAGGAATAGAATAATCATCACTCAATTCGATAAATTAATGATAAGGATTCATTCTTAGTTAATAAGGTTTTGACCATTCCACAACTAACCCGATTTGAAGATTTGATCCATTAATTTTGATTTATACTATACAACTTTGAGATTTTGAAACCCCTAGACATTGTATTCATTCAAATTAAATTATTAAATTCATTAGTGCAACTAGGTTAGTATATAAAATTGAGGGTTAAGGTGTTCCGTCGTCCATTATGAATGTCCGTTAAGGTAGTTTAATCCCCGTCCCAACAGGAGAATCTAATAAAAAACAAGATTGTATGTTAATTAAAATTAATATTATAAAATTAGATAATTATCTTGTAGATAATAATGTCAAAATGGGTTCCAAAAATATTAATACTTTATTTGACGTATTAACTGAATTTTCCTTTTATTATTTTAAAACTATTTTAAACAACAATTTAGAAAAATGGAATATATATTTGAAGTTGGTTGTGAGTAGACTTAGCCCACAAATACATCAAAATTGATGAACACTTGAGTTGTAACAATATTATTCACAGAAAGCTTCAATTAATTATATTACTTTGAATGACCAGAAAATATAATCCTTCACAAAACTTTTATCTCATGACCGATTTGTAACCTTACGTAAACAAATTAAGCCTTCGCTTCTCTCTGATAAATTTGAGAGGGAATGGTAGAGTAACATGCATAAAGTAAGAAAACTTACATGATGATGATTATAAAGCTAAAAAATAGAAGACAACAAGAGGAACGTAGATGAAGCGGTGAGTGAAGGTTGTTAAGGCAGCTTGGGCAAGACTGATTCATGTGAAGCATGATGTTTGTACTAACACTAACTCACGAGTTCAGACGCTTATTCGACCAATTGTTTGACACAAATGGACAACGCAATAAAACGTTGGACCATAATCCCATGTACACAACTGAAAATAAAAACATTGAATGTGTAACCAATCAATAGCGAAAATGAGTATATATATAAGGATGTTGTAAATGATTAGCAAAGATTATCAATACACAAAAAAATTACAAAAGAAAAATATTTATCTTATTCGCCATCTCTAGAGAGCAACCCAACTTCAGATATAATCACAACATCAGTTCTTGACAATATCAAAACCACATACAAGTTTAGATGGAGCCCTGCTATTATTCATTCGAAACATGTTTATTCGTAGTGTAAAGCCTATACTAACAAATATAAGAGTCACACAACTTTGACCTAGTAGACAACGTTTCCATATAATCTCAACTTTTGAATTGTTTTACCATCTAGTAACCCTTGTTTACTAAGTTCAATAAGTCTATTGTCACTTATATGTCCAAGCCTTAGATAACAAACTTGGTTGAATCCTTCTCTATAGTACGCACACCCCATACCACTACAGACCCCACAAGAACTAACACACCGTTAGTCCTATAGGCTTTCATAACAACCATAATTATGGCGTCTTCATGTCTATAAGTTACCCTTCCCAATTTAATATTCCAATATCTCTCAAATACTGTAGACAGCTTGATACGAACAAATTTGACTCTTTTGACAACACATAATTCATCATTCTCGAGGATGACCTTTCAACCATCAAACAATACCAGGGTTTCAAACCAATTTTGTAGGAAGTCATGTCGATGAAATCGTGAGAATCCAACACCCATTCTTCACTATACCTACAAGTACAAGCCACAAATCCATCAACTTACTCATAGTAATCTAAAACCATTGCAGTATCCCTAGCAACACCCTTCAAATAACTATTGCCACTTCTTATCTCTTAGTAGTTCCTACTAATATTGCTTTCGATCTTGCACATCCAATATTAAAATATATAACCTATTGCAAATACGTTAGTTTTGGAATGAGAGTTTTCTATCTTATTGTATGTATCTATTATTCATGGCTTATCTCGCACACTTAGTCTAAGATCGTCAGAGTTTTCTTTCAAAAATATTTTTATTTGAAGATAGTTTGAGTTCAATGAACTCTTTAATTTTTCCATCCTAAATGAATACTTTCCGTAGACCATAGTCTGACAAAAGTGGTTGTAAACCTTAAACAAAGAACTAAAAAGGATTACGGTGTGATACTCTTCATCCACCTTAACACCAACCACATTTAAATCAAGAATGATTATATTAATAAGGTGTGATACGTTTCGTCCACCTTGACCTTGTTGGTTATTCTCTCCCTCAATTATTTTATCTCGCTTTGGTTTTGTCGTAACTATCCTACTTTGTTTCGCGGTCTTATTAAGAGAACCGCCCTAAACTTAATAACTTAAATAATAGACATTTAAAATTCTAATAACAACTGGAAAAATAATAAAAATGATAAAAATTAAGAAGATATAATAGGACGTCGTAAAATATGAATACTATGTTATATGGTTTAAATAATACCTTCACGTATCTACGTAGATAATAGTTCTATATGAATGATTGTATGTTTGTAGATAACAATTTTATATTAAAAATTTGAGCTTTATGTTATATGGTTTAAATAATACCTTCACGTATCTACGTAGATAATAGTTCTATATGAATGATTGTATGTTTGTAGATAACAATTTTATATTAAAAATTTGAGCTTTAAATAATTACAACATTATTGGCAAAGAATTATCATTTTGTTCATTGGTACGAACAAACTAAAAATCTACAAATTTTTTATGCTTCAAAGCTGATTTGGGTTTTGAACTCTTTTCATCAATTTAATTCTTAGTTCATTCGCGAGTCCTAGACCATTAAATTTGGGCAAGTATACAATGAGAAGCGAATTGAAGTTGGTTTGGAATATATAGTAGATAAAAAGATAAGCCAATTTGTTAGTGTGCACAACACCCTAAAAATTTGATGGATGGGAAACCACGATATTAAGCGGTCCAAATATACTTATGGATGATGTATAACCACTAAAGTTTCCATAAACATGGATACAGGTCACTTCAAATGTATAAGTTCCCATAAATATCAATACACGTGATTTCAAATGTATTTGTCGCATTGTCCGTTATATCATGATCATGCCTTACTTGATACACGACTAATAGAGGATCATCCAAAATAATATAAATTTACAACCATTTTGTGAAGTCGGGCTACAGCATTAGAATAGAATCCTAAATGAACACATAAATAATCACAATATTAATTATGTGGATCTACGGGGGCGTATAAATCCGGTCCTAATTTTAGAAACATTAGTGCATCCTTACGATAGTCTATATACTATTAGGTTCATATTAGTAGGTTGAGGTTCATATCAGTAGATTTATATAAGTAGGTTCATATTAGTACATTTATATCGGTAGATTCAGGTTCATAACAGTAGGTTCAGTTTCATAGCAGTAGGTTTATATGATGGTCTCCGTATCAGTAGGCTGAATAGGTCATATGGTAGTCTGTAACTTGACTTGCAATAGAATAGCATAATGTTATATATCAGTAAGTTCATATCTGTTTAGCTTTATTCAAATTTTATGAAAGAACAGTTATTGAAATATTCTAGCTTTCCTTTGTACTAAAGTGAATTTCCTATGAGAAGTTTTGAATATTGCTTGATTATTACATAATGAGTGCGATTAGTAATGTACGATACTTTTGTGATAATTTTGAGTTAACAGAATATAGTTGAATTAATTTGATATTTATCCGGAGTCTTACCAATGAGACTACCATTTCCTACAAACTCTGATCGGGTCATGGATGCTGGGTCCGGATCTGGCACCGGTCCTGAGACTCCTGCATCAGAGGGATTGGTTTTGCCTGAAGAACAACGGGTCTTTAGTGCACGTCGCAAAGCTTTATCTGCATATAGTGGACCTGTCGATTCACTTACAGAGGCAAAAAAAAACGTGGAAAATATCGTGCCCTCAGATTATCAAGAATCGTCGAAGATCCAGAATCACGTGTCGAATACAAGTATTCTGAGATTCATAAAGGAGCGGCAACGCAAGAATTAGACTATGACATATCTCATGTAATTGGGGTCATAGTCCGAACAAGATGTCCAATGATGGCACCGTCATGGAAAGAAATTCCAGAAGATACGAAGATGTCAATGTACGAGCTGCTTCAGGTAACAAATTGTTTTCGATTTAACTTTATTTTTAGACGCTACAAGTATGTTAAAATATATGATTTCTGCATTTTTTTTAATTGTTAACAACTTTTAGTTTTTTGGATGGTCTTTAAATCTTAAATCGACTTAGAAAACTGACTAGTTCTATTCTAATTTTACTAACAACTTTTAGTTTAAATGTTAGTTAAGATATTTGAGAATGGATTCATAACAATATGTAACGAATATAATTTTTGAGTTAGCGAGGAGAAGAATAAAATTCCGTCACGATTTCCCTCTTTTTTCAGAAGATCCAATCGATCTTTATCTCTCCCAGATATAGTTGGTAAACAATCAGTGCCCTTCACATTCAAATTGGTTTCCTGGGAAATGAATGACCCGAAAAAAATCGGGTCTGGATTGACTGGATTTGGCATATTTTTTACGATTCTTGGAATAATGTTCTTCTTTGACAAAGGATTACTTGCCATGGGAAATATCATGTTCTTCTCTGGGGTTAGTCTAACTATAGGTCTCAAGTCCACCGTTCAGTTTATTGGAACTGGCTTCTTCTTTGTTGTAATTGGGTGGCATGTGTTTGGGATGATACTAGAGACATATGGGTTTATTGTACTCTTCAGTGGCTTATGGCCAACATTGTCGGTGTTTATACAAAGGATACCCATTCTTGGTTGGATTTTCCAACAACCATTTATCAGCTCAAGTTTCGACCGGTACCGAGGCACACGAGTTCCGGTATAGTCTTGCTATCTAAGGGAGGATTACAAAGCAGAAGTTATGCAAGTGTTACATTTAGCCGAATACAGGAACTGTTTGTAGTGTTCCTTATATGCTGCCATTACTGATCCAGAAAATGCTCATCTTATTTGAGAGATGTAAAAAAGAATTGGCGATACGAGATTGATTGTCTGTACAAATTATATTATCCGTTTCGAGTCAGTCCGTATCATTTGTTGGAAGATTTGACTGCTTTTGAAATAATTTTTGAGTTAGCTGACTATATGATATTTGATGTTTTTTTTGTAGGATACCTTTGTTATTAATTTTCAGCATAGTGATACTGCAAATAGCATTGACCGCTATTTCAGATCACGATATGCTGATTGGAAATGCATGCTTCATGCACACTACAAATTATGGAAAGATAAGGAGGATGCAATAGCCAATCCACCTATCGAGATGCTTGGTGAAAAAAAGCACGACCAGTGGATATATCTCTGCGAGCATTTCAATTCTGACAAATTTAAGGTAATAATTTTTTTTAAATTGATTGTCGAGCCTTGTTTTTAGTTCTATTAATTTGGCTTTCACATAAAATTATCTTTAATACTTGTAACTATTTTATATTTGGGATACCTAATTAAGTTTAACAATAAGAATTTGGAGGTTAGTAAGTAACACTTCTTCAGTTGTTTTATCTTCTAATGTGTATTTATTACTTCGTTGTTTACAACCCTTTTATGTTTACTGAGTTCTGCAGCATAGGTCGGATATCAATAAAATAAATTGCAGCAAGAGAAAGATATATCACCACTATAGACCGACTCCTCTTACTTATCGAATTGCCAAAAGAAGAGCAGCAGGATCAAAATTTCCCGAAGTTGAAAATTTCAAAGATCTTTACGTGCGTTCGAATCAACCTTTTGCCCAAGAATACTTTGTAAGTGTATCTTAAAATTATTACTTTGTTAATAACCATCTCAAAGTTGCTATTTTTTTTAACTTAAGCATCACAATTTTGCTATAAATTTTGGAATGTATCACAATTTTGATATATCACCACTATAGACCGACTCCTCTTACTTATCGAATTGCCAAAAGAAGAGCATCAGGATCAAAATTTCCCGAAGTTAAAAATTTCAAAGATCTTTACGTGCGTTCGAATCAACCTTTTGCCCAAGAATACTTTGTAAGTGTATCTTAAAATTATTACTTTGTTAATAACCATCTCAAAGTTGCTATTTTTTTTAACTTAAGCATCACAATTTTGCTATAAATTTTGGAATGTATGCTTCCTCCTATTGTTTTTCTAATTTCTTTTGCTTTGAACAATGTCTAAAATCTTCAGTGCATTGGTTATCATTGATGTGGCCATATAAATCTTTATGTATCTAGATGACTCTAAGTTCATGCATAAAGTAATTAACTGTTCTAATTAGAAATATATAAGTATGCATGCATTATAAAGAACTATTTTCCTTTTCATTTTAAAGTCTTAATTGTTCTCCTTATCTATATATAAGTATGCATGTTTGTACAGTTTATGTTATGAAACTATTCTCCTTTTTCTTTTAAACTCTTAACTATTCTGCTTTGCAATATATATGTATGCATGTCTGTACAGTTTATGTTATGATATGTTCATATAGTTCTGGTTTACTTTTTTAATAAGAGGTCATGATCTTTAGTTAATTGCAACTATTTATGTGTTAGAGTTTTTAATGTGGAATTATGTTTGTGCATTGTGGTTTGGTTAATACCAATGTCTAATACCTTATGCCTAATACCTTGTAGTTATTATAATTGTTGTTTTTCTCTCTTTTCTATTCTTTTTATTATGCTTGTACTGTTTCATTATTAAGGTAAATAAGCTTATATGAATCATGTTATAACTGTCTTAGTTTCTAAATTTTTGTTAGAACAAAATGGAAGGGATGATGGAGACCATACTTACGGATATAGAAGCATCTCAGAGTGATCCCGATGTTCCTTTATCAGAACCAGATCCGGGCGTTTCAATAAATATTCTTAAGGACTCGATTGGTACGAAACGCGGTAGAGTTATTCCTGGCCTTGGTAGGTCTTATTCTCGGTTAAGTAGTTCTCCGTCTACTACTAAGTCAAATATCGGAGAGGTTATGCATTTAAGAGACAAAGTGAACATGCTAGAAAATGTCACAGCACTTCAAAAGATAGAACAAGAAAAGTTTATTGCGGAATGTGAAAGTAAATTAGTAGAGAGAATTAGCTCTATTTTGAAAGCCAATGCTATTGGCTTGTCGGATTTGTAATGTGTTAGATTTGTGTTTTATTAGCTAGGTTGAATTTTGAATTTAGTGACTTTAATCTTTTGTAAAGACATTAGTATTACTTGTTTATATATGTAATGTATTTTTATTGTTCAATATATGTTTAATAGTTAATAATTTAAATTTGGCATTAGAAACAAAAATCAGTTATTTTGATATATAAAATTTAATGTTTATTTTATTAATTAAAGATATTAAATTTATTAAAAAATAATAATATTCTGTATAATCAATTATATATTTAAATTTATTATAAAAATAAAATAAAAATAATAATTTTTTGCTGTATAAGGTTATATTTTACAAAAACAATGTTAGTCTATGATTTCTTCGAGAGACTTGAAGGAAATATCACCAAACTCTTCAATAATCGTGGCCACTCGCATGAATTTTGGTGACACCCATCTCAGTAATTTTTCGATGACAAAACTGTTGTCCACATATCCTCCAAAAGAACTTAGCTTACCGACTATCATGGTCATCTCTTTGGTGTACTCATCAATGAATTCATTCTTGCCCATATTTGTGGTGTCTAGTTCTCTCCTTAATATTTGAGTTCTGACTTTAAGCGCACGTTCTGCTCCAACATAAGTCTCTTTTAAGGAATCCCACACTCCTTTTGTGGTGTCTTTATCTGGAATTTGATATAGCGTCTCCTCATTCAGCCCTTGGTAGATAACAACGATTTCAAGTTGGTCCGTTTGTCTGACAACCGTTGACTCCAGTGCTTCCCAAACTCACTGGATGCGCTAGTAACTTTTCATCGGCATAGCCCATACTTGGTAGTTAGTATCAGATAGTTTCGGGTACAGGATGGATAAATATTTCTCCCTCCTATCTTCCTCCAAAAACTTTTGTCTGCATGCTCTCATTGCATCTCACCGCACTGCTATTATCACGTCGTGGCATAGCGACTTTGTGGCTTTGATACCAAATGTTCAAAATTAATCTTTCTGCTTCTTATGAGTGTTGGATTTTAATCTCTGCTCTTCTTTAGAATGTATCTGTTTTTTTAGAATGCAGGATTTAATCGCTCGGTTTCTTTAGAATCTATCTATTTCTTTAGAATGTAGGATTGCGTTTAACAAAATTTAACAGAACAGAGAAAACAAAGTTTTGTGAAAGGGCTCATTTCATCTCAATAATATAATATCTTATATATTACACATTCAAAACATAAACGAAAGCAAACAGTCTTCTATTTAACTTCTTCAAATTGCTTGTATCAGTCTTTCTGAATTGGTGGTATCTTGCAGAGATTTTGTTGAAGTTGCTACTTTACCTTGTTTGATTACATAATTTAATCAGATACGTGGAATATTTCAATAAAATTATATTATTCAATACCTTATTGTTACAAGTGTAAACGAACACATAAATAATCACAATATTAATTATGTGGATCTACGAGGGCGTATAACATAACAATACTATGACATCTAAATGGTAAATATTTAACTTGACCTCTTTAAATTGCGATCTGCTTATGATTTAGTAGGACAAATAAAAACATACCGTACAAAAATTGGCATTAGCGATGTGAATTTCATACCATCATCATAGTATAATCACATCTGTAACAAAAAGACCGAGTCAAGTTAAAATGAATAACCTAATAAACAAATAAAAACTATTAATAATAATAGTGTGTTAAAGAAAATAACTAAGAGGGCGTGGTCTTATTTTTAGTTGATCGGTCTTACTTATTTGACTTGGTTGATTATTGGCTCTCTAGAGTATTTTTTCTCGTTTTGGTTTCCTATTTACTTTCAGGTGTCTTATTAAAAAAGGACCCTAAACTGAATTAATTGATAATAGGAATTCACTATTTTTGTAATAACTGGGAAAATAATGGATATGGAAAAAATGATAAAAGTTAAGAAGATAAAAAAGAGGCCATTGTAAAATATGAATATTATGTTATATGATTGAAATAATACATTTTCAATTATTTATATGAATGATTGTATCTTAATTTGTAGATGAGAGTTTTATACGATTGATTTGGGTTTTAAATAACTAAAACATTATTTGTAAAGAATTATCATCCTTATTGGTACTAATTAAGGAAGTTATTGGTATGAAGTAACGGAAAGATATTGAATCTCTTTGAAGCTGATTTGGGTTTTGAATTCTTTCCATCAATTTGATTCGTAGTTCATTGAGGAATGGTAGCCCATAAAATTTGGGCAAGTAGATAATGAGAAGGGGTTGGGAATATATATACAGTAGATAAAAAGATAAGTTAATGTAAACTGATCGTCTTCAGTTTTCCGTTTGACAAATCTCAATTTATGGACAAATAGATGCAAAACAAGAAGAGAGAACTATGAATGTACATACTTTCATGTTTATTTGTTTTCGCTCGTAACCAAACATACGTTTTAGTTTGTCCCTCCAAGAAGGTCTTTAAGCTTTTTTATCTGAGCCGGATCAAGAAAAGTAGTCTGCGCAACCAATTGGGAAGGTAAATCATTGGCAAACAGAGCGGAGGAGTTATCATTCTGATAGATAGAAGATTGTAGACTTTGTGTATTAGGGTAACATATGAGAAGCTTTAAATAGTAGCGCAATTAGAAAATAATAGGAATAGAATAATCATCACTCAATACGATAAATTAATGATAAGGATTCATTCTTAGTTAATAAGGTTTTGACCATTCCACAACTAACCCGATTTGAAGATTTGATCCATTAATTTTGATTTATACTATACAACTTTGAGATTTTGAAACCCCTAGACATTGTATTCATTCAAATTAAATTATTAAATTCATTAGTGCAACTAGGTTAGTATATAAAATTGAGGGTTAAGGTGTTCCGTCGTCCATTATGAATGTCCGTTAAGGTAGTTTAATCCCCGTCCCAACAGGAGAATCTAATAAAAAACAAGATTGTATGTTAATTAAAATTAATATTATAAAATTAGATAATTATCTTGTAGATAATAATGTCAAAATGGGTTCCAAAAATATTAATAAGTTATTTGACGTATTAACTGAATTTTCCTTTTATTATTTTAAAACTATTTTAAACAACAATTTAGAAAAATGGAATATATATTTGAAGTTGGTTGTGAGTAGACTTAGCCCACAAATACATCAAAATTGATGAACACTTGAGTTGTAACAATATTATTCACAGAAAGCTTCAATTAATTATATTACTTTGAATGACCAGAAAATATAATCCTTCACAAAACTTTTATCTCATGACCGATTTGTAACCTTACGTAAACAAATTAAGCCTTCGCTTCTCTCTGATAAATTTGAGAGGGAATGGTAGAGTAACATGCATAAAGTAAGAAAACTTACATGATGATGATTATAAAGCTAAAAAATAGAAGACAACAAGAGGAACGTAGATGAAGCGGTGAGTGAAGGTTGTTAAGGCAGCTTGGGCAAGACTGATTCATGTGAAGCATGATGTTTGTACTAACACTAACTCACGAGTTCAGACGCTTATTCGACCAATTCTTTGACACAAATGGACAACGCAATAAAACGTTGGACCATAATCCCATGTACACAACTGAAAATAAAAACATTGAATGTGTAACCAATCAATAGCGAAAATGAGTATATATATAAGGATGTTGTAAATGATTAGCAAAGATTATCAATACACAAAAAAATTACAAAAAAAAAATATTTATCTTATTCGCCATCTCTAGAGAGCAACCCAACTTCAGATATAATCACAACATCAGTTCTTGACAATATCAAAACCACATACAAGTTTAGATGGATCCCTGCTATTATTCATTCGAAACATGTTTATTCGTAGTGTAAAGCCTATACTAACAAATATAAGAGTCACACAACTTTGACCTAGTAGACAACGTTTCCATATAATCTCAACTTCTGAATTGTTTTACCATCTAGTAACCCTTGTTTACTAAGTTCAATAAGTCTATTGTCACTTATATGTCCAAGCCTTAGATAACAAACTTGGTTGAATCCTTCTCTATAGTACGCACACCCCATACCACTACAGACCCCACAAGAACTAACACACTGTTAGTCCTATAGGCTTTCATAACAACCATAATTATGGCGTCTTCATGTCTATAAGTTACCCTTCCCAATTTAATATTCCAATATCTCTCAAATACTGTAGACAGCTTGATACGAACAAATTTGACTCTTTTGACAACACATAATTCATCATTCTCGAGGATGACCTTTCAACCATCAAACAATACCAGGGTTTCAAACCAATTTTGTAGGAAGTCATGTCGATGAAATCGTGAGAATCCAACACCCATTCTTCACTATACCTACAAGTACAAGCCACAAATCCATCAACTTACTTATAGTAATCTAAAACCATTGCAGTATCCCTAGCTACACCCTTCAAATAACTATTGCCACTTCTTACCTCTTAGTAGTTCCTACTAATATGACCTTCGATCTTGCACATCCAATATTAAAATATATAACCTATTGCAAATAGGTTAGTTTTGGAATGAGAGTTTTCTATCTTATTGTACGTATCTATTATTCATGGCTTATCTCGCACACTTAGTCTAAGATCGTCAGAGTTTTCTTTCAAAAATATTTTTATTTGAAGATAGTTTGAGTTCAATGAACTCTTTAATTTTTCCATCGTAAATGAATACTTTATGTAGACCATAGTCTGACAAAAGTGGTTGTAAACCTTAAACAAAGAACTAAAAAGGATTACGGTGTGATACTCTTCATCCACCTTAACACCAACCACATTTAAATCAAGAATGATTATATTAATAAGGTGTGATACGTTTCGTCCACCTTGACCTTGTTGGTTATTCTCTCCCTCAATTATTTTATCTCGCTTTGGTTTTGTCGTAACTATCCTACTTTGTTTCGCGGTCTTATTAATAGAACCGCCCTAAACTTAATAACTTAAATAATAGACATTTAAAATTCTAATAACAACTGGAAAAATAATAAAAATAATAAAAATTAAGAAGATATAATAGGACGTCGTAAAATATGAATACTATGTTATATGGTTTAAATAATACCTTCACGTATCTACGTAGATAATAGTTCTATATGAATGATTGTATGTTTGTAGATAACAATTTTATATTAAAAATTTGAGCTTTAAATAATTACAACATTATTGGCAAACAATTATCATTTTGTTCATTGGTACGAACAAACTAAAAATCTACAATTTTTTATGCTTCAAAGCTGATTTGGGTTTTGAACTCTTTCAATCAATTTAATTCTTAGTTCATTCGCGAGTCCTAGCCCATTAAATTTGGGCAAGTATACAATGAGAAGCGAATTGAAGTTGGTTTGGAATATATAGTAGATAAAAAGATAAGTCAATTTGTTAGTGTGCACAACACCCTGAAACTTAAATATACCAAACTCTACGAGTCTCGTGTAAAATATTTTGTAACCGAACAACATAATGGTCTTTTTTTTAACCTATGAATTCCATTAAACCAGCCAATTTTCAATATAATTAGCCACTTTATAGCGCGTTGAAACTTAGCCAAAAGCAGAGCTTAATTAAATTCACTTATTTTTCTATTTTTGATGGATGAGAAACCACGATATTAAGCGGTCCAAATATACTTATGGATGATGTATAACCACTAAAGTTTCCATAAACATGGATACACGTCACTTCAAATGTATAAGTTCCCATAAATATCAATACACATGATTTCAAATGTATTTGTCGCATTGTCCGTTATATCATTATCATGCCTTACTTGATACACGACTAATAGAGGATCATCCAAAATAATTTAAATTTACAACCATTTTGTGAAGACGGGCTAAAGCATTAGAATAGAATCCTAAATGTTTTAAAAAAAATTGGAATTCCTAATAAATCTGATCTAAACATTATTAAAAAGCATTATATTTAAGGTCGTAAAACCTAATAAAGAACCAAATATTTTTGTATTTAAACCATAATAAGTGTTATATTTTAAGATTTATATGCCAATTTTTGATATGGTTATAGGTGGTTGGTAGAATTTTACAAGACTTTTAGTTGCATACCATGTCATTTGGGAGAAGCAAAAGTATTTTACTCTAAAAATGGACCGCGTGGATGATCAGTTGTGATTGTTTCTTTTTGTGGGTTATGAGAAACAAAACCCACCAAGAGACGCATTAAAAACCTTTCATGCAAGTCCTAACTCTACCAACAGACACACACGTTAAAAGAAATACCTATAAATATGGCACGAGACTCTCTTTTCCTTATCCCATCACGATCAGATTGATTCTATTCCTAGAAATCTTACATTTCACTTCGGGACAAAAGGGCTTTTGTTAAGGAATTCAAATGGAAGATTTTGGTTTGGGAAATGGCTCTGTTTTGGCGATGATGATTGTGAGTGCCATCATTCTCCTAGGTCCGCTGGTCATTGGTGCTCTAACTCCACCATCCTTTTCGCTCATTATTCTGTTTCCGGTCGTTTTAGTGGCGGTTTTCCTTTTCCTCTCCCATGCTTCTGCATAGACACTAAAAAAATATGTATGCTAGTAATGTGTAACCAAATTTAAAGTTGTTATATATTGGAATGAAATTTTGTAGGGAAACTCGAAACCTTTGCTTTCTTATTTTCGTGGATTTGTTTGTTAAATTGCAACGTTTTTTAGGGTTTTAATTTTCAAAAAGTAGTTTTGTGTGTGAAGCTAGAGATTTTAAGATCATTCATCAAACTTCACAGCAGATCTCTATAAACATGGTTTTATCTACAAAAAACGATTCTTCATAGATCAATAGTTGATCACTGGCTGGTACATGCATGCCTGTGAGTTACAAGGAACAAAAATAGTTGATCAACTAATTTTTCTCACTCAACCTTAGCTTTTACTATTCAAATGTATTATAGCAAAAGTAATCTAAACCCTAATAATATAAGAGACGGCCATAGAATAGGGCATGTGGCTGTATTTTTTCATCTAACATCTATGCTAGAACTGTATTGAACCCTAATTAATATTCTACTGATAATCGTAGCAGTGCCAAAGATTGTGTTTGTTTTCTGGATATCTAAGTCTCTTATATAGTCCTCAAACAAGTAACACACTGTTACAATATCTATTATCGTAACCAGTTTTTAAGGACCTTTGCACTTAAATTGGTTGGTTTTGTACCTGAGATTCAATTTACAATCCTTTAATTCCGTGAGATTATATAAAATATAGCGTACACATTTTGAAGAGGGTCCGAGAAAAAACTCGCTAATGAAATATAAAATGTATGTTTACGTTATTTTTCATTTTAATGAGTTACCCCGCCCATTAACAATGACATTATATTATGTTTCAAATGTGTTTTTGGAAATTAATCCTTCTCCTTATACTTCTGAGTGACCGGTATTAAAATTCATCTGCTTCTGTAAAATGTAATTTTAACCCAACAGACGAAACAAAGTTTTGTGAAAGGGTTTTTTTTCATTTCAATAATATGATATTTTAAATATTACCCCATAAAATAACTGAAACATAAATTTAAGAAAACGGCCTTCTATTCAACTTGTACAAACCGCTCTTGTACCAGTTTTTCTGAACTGATTGTATTTTCAGAGCTTTTTTTGAAGTTGCTACTTTATGTTGCTTGACTACATAATTTAATCTGGCATTTCTTCCCCTCAATTATGTAGTCACTTGATCATCCATTTGCAAATCTAAATTCTCCTTTGACGGAAGTATCGAAGTTTATCTTTGTCGCAATCAACGTAACTTCATCATCCACTTGCTGAATTCAATGAACATTTTCTTCCTGCTTATCCTTACAATTTGCAGCAAAATCGCCATATTTATGTCAAATGTGGAATTATGCTTCTTCGGTCTCTCACCTTCCTTGCTAGAATTATTTTTCCCTCGAACCCTACCCATGTCTTGGCCTGTTCCATTTCCTGGGCCTCTTCCTCTGTTATTGGAAACTGCTTTGCTCGCTGTTTTGCATATCGGTCTTTGTGTACAAGATATTTTCAACACCATGCTTATCCTCAAACTTTGTTATCTTATCTTCAAAGGCTTTTTAAATAGTCTATGATTTCTTCGAGAGACTTGGAGAAAATATCACCAAACTCTTCAATAGTCGTGGCCACTCGCATGAATTTTGGTGACACCCATCTCAGCAATTTTTCGATGACAAAACTGTTGTCCACGTATCCTCCAAAAGAACTTAGCTTACCGACTATCATGGTCATCTTTTTGGTGTACTCATCAATGAATTCATTCTTGCCCATATTTGTGGCGTCTAGTTCTCTCCTTAATATTTGAGTTCTGACTTTAAGCGCACGTTCTGCTCCAACATAAGTCTCTTTTAAGGAATCTCACACTCCTTTTGTAGTGTCTTTATCTGGAATTTGATATAGCGTCTCCTCATTCAGCCCTTGGTAGATAACAACGATTTCAAGTTGGTCCGTTTGTCTGACAAACGTTGACTCCAGTGCTTCCCAAACTCACTGGATGCCCTAGTAACTTTTCATCGGCATAGCCCATACTTGGTAGTTAATATCAGATAGTTTCGGGTACGGGATGGATAAAGATTTCTCCCTCCTATCTTCCTCCAAAAACTTTTGTCCGCATGCTCTCATTGCATCTCACCGCACTGTTATTATCACGTCGTGGCGTAGCGACTTTGTGGCTTTGATACCAAATGTTCAAAATTAATCTTTCTGCTTCTTATGAGTGTTGGATTTTAATCTCTGCTCTTCTTTATAATGTATCTGTTTTTTTAGAATGTAGGATTTAATCACTCCGTTTCGAGTCAGTCCGTATCATTTGTTGGAAGATTTGACTGATTTTGAAATAATTTTTGAGTTAGCTAACAATATGATATTTGATGTTTTTTTTGTAGGATACCTTTGTTATTAATTTTCAGCATAGTGATACTGCAAATAGCATTGACCGCTATTTCAGATCACGATATGCTGATTGGAAATGCATGCTTCATGCACAATACAAATTATGGAAAGATAAGGAGAATGCAATAGCCAATCCACCTATCGAGATGCTTGGTGAAAAAAAGCACGACCAGTGGATATATCTCTGCGAGCATTTCAATTCTGACAAATTTAAGGTAATAATTTTTTTTAAATTGATTGTTGAGCCTTGTTTTTAGTTCTATTAATTTGGCTTTCACATAAAATTATCTTTAATACTTGTAACTATTTCATATTTGGGATACCTAATTAAGTTTAACAATAAGAATTTGGAGGTTAGTAAGTAACACTTCTTCAGTCGTTTTATCTTCTAATGTGTATTTATTACTTCGTTGTTTACAACCCTTTTATGTTTACTGAGTTCTGCAGCATAGGTCGGATATCAATAAAGTAAATTGCAGCAAGAGAAAGATATATCACCACTATGGACCGACTCCTCTTACTTATCGAATTGCCAAAAGAAGAGCAGCAGGATCAAAATTTCCCGAAGTTGAAAATTTCAAAGATCTTTACGTGCGTTCGAATCAACCTTTTGCCCAAGAATACTTTGTAAGTGTATCTTAAAATTATTACTTTGTTAATAACCATCTCAAAGTTGCTATTTTTTTAACTTAAGCATCACAATTTTGCTATAAATTTTGGAATGTATGCTTCCTCCTATTGTTTTTCTAATTTCTTTTGCTTTGAACAATGTCTAAAATCTTCAGTGCATTGGTTATCATTGATGTGGCCATATAAATTTTTATGTATCTAGATGACTCTAAGTTCATGCATAAAGTAATTAACTGTTCTAATTAGAAATATATAAGTATGCATGCATTATAAAGAACTATTTTCCTTTTCATTTTAAAGTCTTAATTGTTCTCCTTATCTATATATAAGTATGCATGTTTGTACAGTTTATGTTATGAAACTATTCTCCTTTTTCTTTTAAACTCTTAACTGTTCTGCTTTGCAATATATATGTATGCATGTCTGTACAGTTTATGTTATGATATGTTCATATAGTTCTGGTTTACTTTTTTAATAAGAGGTCATGGTCTTTAGTTAATTGCAGCTATTTATGTGTTAGAGTTTTTAATGTGGAATTATGTTTGTGCATTGTGGTTTGGTTAATACCTATGTCTAATACCTTATGCCTAATACCTTGTAGTTATTATAATTGTTGTTTTTCTCTCTTTTCTATTCTTTTTATTATGCTTGTACTGTTTCATTATTAAGGTAAATAAGCTTATATGAATCATGTTATAACTGTCTTAGTTTCTAAATTTTTGTTAGAACAAAATGGAAGGGATGATGGAGACCATACTTATGGATATAGAAGCATCTCAGAGTGATCCCGATGTTCCTTTATCAGAACCAGATCCGGGCGTTTCAATAAATATTCTTAAGGACTCGATTGGTACGAAACCCGGTAGAGTTATTCCTGGCCTTGGTAGGTCTTATTCTCGGTTAAGTAGTTCTCCGTCTACTACTAAGTCAAATATCGGAGAGGTTGTGCATTTAAGAGACAAAGTGAACATGCTAGAAAATGTCACAGCACTTCAAAAGATAGAACAAGAAAAGTTTATTGCGGAATGTGAAAGTAAATTAGTAGAGAGAATTAGCTCTATTTTGAAAGCCAATGCTAGTGGCTTGTCGGATTTGTAATGTGTTAGATTTGTGTTTTATTAGCTAGGTTGAATTTTGAATTTAGTGACTTTAATCTTTTGTAAAGACATTAGTATTACTTGTTTATATATGTAATGTATTTTTATTGTTCAATATATGTTTAATAGTTAATAATTTAAATTTGGCATTAGAAACAAAAATCAGTTATTTTGATATATAAAATTTAATATTTATTTTATTAATTAAAGATATTAAATTTATTAAAAAAAATATTCTGTATAATCAATTATATATTTAAATTTATTATAAAAATAAAATAAAAATAATAATTTTTTGCTGTATAAGGTTATATTTTACAAAAACAATGTTAGTCTATGATTTCTTCGAGAGACTTGGAGGAAATATCACCAAACTCTTCAATAATCGTGGTCACTCGCATGAATTTTGGTGACACCCATCTCAGCAATTTTTCGATGACAAAACTGTTGTCCACGTATCCTCCAAAAGAACTTAGCTTACCGACTATCATGGTCATCTTTTTGGTGTACTCATCAATGAATTCATTCTTGCCCATATTTGTGGCGTCTAGTTCTCTCCTTAATATTTGAGTTCTGACTTTAAGCGCACGTTCTGCTCCAACATAAGTCTCTTTTAAGGAATCTCACACTCCTTTTGTAGTGTCTTTATCTGGAATTTGATATAGCGTCTCCTCATTCAGCCCTTGGTAGATAACAACGATTTCAAGTTGGTCCGTTTGTCTGACAAACGTTGACTCCAGTGCTTCCCAAACTCACTGGATGCCCTAGTAACTTTTCATCGGCATAGCCCATACTTGGTAGTTAGTATCAGATAGTTTCGGGTACGGGATGGATAAAGATTTCTCCCTCCTATCTTCCTCCAAAAACTTTTGTCCGCATGCTCTCATTGCATCTCACCGCACTGTTATTATCACGTCGTGGCGTAGCGACTTTGTGGCTTTGATACCAAATGTTCAAAATTAATCTTTCTGCTTCTTATGAGTGTTGGATTTTAATCTCTGCTCTTCTTTATAATGTATCTGTTTTTTTAGAATGTAGGATTTAATCACTCCGTTTCGAGTCAGTCCGTATCATTTGTTGGAAGATTTGACTGCTTTTGAAATAATTTTTGAGTTAGCTAACAATATGATATTTGATGTTTTTTTTGTAGGATACCTTTGTTATTAATTTTCAGCATAGTGATACTGCAAATAGCATTGACCGCTATTTCAGATCACGATATGCTGATTGGAAATGCATGCTTCATGCACAATACAAATTATGGAAAGATAAGGAGAATGCAATAGCCAATCCACCTATCGAGATGCTTGGTGAAAAAAAGCACGACCAGTGGATATATCTCTGCGAGCATTTCAATTCTGACAAATTTAAGGTAATAATTTTTTTTAAATTGATTGTTCAGCCTTGTTTTTAGTTCTATTAATTTGGCTTTCACATAAAATTATCTTTAATACTTGTAACTATTTCATATTTGGGATACCTAATTAAGTTTAACAATAAGAATTTGGAGGTTAGTAAGTAACACTTCTTCAGTTGTTTTATCTTCTAATGTGTATTTATTACTTCGTTGTTTACAACCCTTTTATGTTTACTGAGTTCTGCAGCATAGGTCGGATATCAATAAAGTAAATTGCAGCAAGAGAAAGATATATCACCACTATGGACCGACTCCTCTTACTTATCGAATTGCCAAAAGAAGAGCAGCAGGATCAAAATTTCCCGAAGTTGAAAATTTCAAAGATCTTTACGTGCGTTCGAATCAACCTTTTGCCCAAGAATACTTTGTAAGTGTATCTTAAAATTATTACTTTGTTAATAACCATCTCAAAGTTGCTATTTTTTTAACTTAAGCATCACAATTTTGCTATAAATTTTGGAATGTATGCTTCCTCCTATTGTTTTCTAATTTCTTTTGCTTTGAACAATGTCTAAAATCTTCAGTGCATTGGTTATCATTGATGTGGCCATATAAATCTTTATGTATCTAGATGACTCTAAGTTCATGCATAAAGTAATTAACTGTTCTAATTAGAAATATATAAGTATGCATGCATTATAAAGAACTATTTTCCTTTTCATTTTAAAGTCTTAATTGTTCTCCTTATCTATATATAAGTATGCATGTTTGTACAGTTTATGTTATGAAACTATTCTCCTTTTTCTTTTAAACTCTTAACTGTTCTGCTTTGCAATATATATGTATGCATGTCTGTACAGTTTATGTTATGATATGTTCATATAGTTCTGGTTTACTTTTTTAATAAGAGGTCATGGTCTTTAGTTAATTGCAACTATTTATGTGTTAGAGTTTTTAATGTGGAATTATGTTTGTGCATTGTGGTTTGGTTAATACCTATGTCTAATACCTTATGCCTAATACCTTGTAGTTATTATAATTGTTGTTTTTCTCTCTTTTCTATTCTTTTTATTATGCTTGTACTGTTTCATTATTAAGGTAAATAAGCTTATATGAATCATGTTATAACTGTCTTAGTTTCTAAATTTTTGTTAGAACAAAATGGAAGGGATGATGGAGACCATACTTACGGATATAGAAGCATCTCAGAGTGATCCCGATGTTCCTTTATCAGAACCAGATCCGGGCGTTTCAATAAATATTCTTAAGGACTCGATTGGTACGAAACCCGGTAGAGTTATTCCTGGCCTTGGTAGGTCTTATTCTCGGTTAAGTAGTTCTCCGTCTACTACTAAGTCAAATATCGGAGAGGTTATGCATTTAAGAGACAAAGTGAACATGCTAGAAAATGTCACAGCACTTCAAAAGATAGAACAAGAAAAGTTTATTGCGGAATGTGAAAGTAAATTAGTAGAGAGAATTAGCTCTATTTTGAAAGCCAATGCTAGTGGCTTGTCGGATTTGTAATGTGTTAGATTTGTGTTTTATTAGCTAGGTTGAATTTTGAATTTAGTGACTTTAATCTTTTGTAAAGACATTAGTATTACTTGTTTATATATGTAATGTATTTTTATTGTTCAATATATGTTTAATAGTTAATAATTTAAATTTGGCATTAGAAACAAAAATCAGTTATTTTGATATATAAAATTTAATATTTATTTTATTAATTAAAGATATTAAATTTATTAAAAAAAATATTCTGTATAATCAATTATATATTTAAATTTATTATAAAAATAAAATAAAAATAATAATTTTTTGCTGTATAAGGTTATATTTTACAAAAACAATGTTAGTCTATGATTTCTTCGAGAGACTTGGAGGAAATATCACCAAACTCTTCAATAATCGTGGTCACTCGCATGAATTTTGGTGACACCCATCTCAGTAATTTTTCGATGACAAAACTGTTGTCCACATATCCTCCAAAAGAACTTAGCTTACCGACTATCATGGTCATCTTTTTGGTGTACTCATCAATGAATTCATTCTTGCCCATATTTGTGGTGTCTAGTTCTCTCCTTAATATTTGAGTTCTGACTTTAAGCGCACGTTCTGCTCCAACATAAGTCTCTTTTAAGGAATCCCACACTCCTTTTGTGGTGTCTGTATCTGGAATTTGATATAGCGTCTCCTCATTCAGCCCTTGGTAGATAACAACGATTTCAAGTTGGTCCGTTTGTCTGACAACCGTTGACTCCAGTGCTTCCCAAACTCACTGGATGCGCTAGTAACTTTTCATCGGCATAGCCCATACTTGGTAGTTAGTATCAGATAGTTTCTGGTACAGGATGGATAAATATTTCTCCCTCCTATCTTCCTCCAAAAACTTTTGTCTGCATGCTCTCATTGCATCTCACCGCACTGCTATTATCACGTCGTGGCATAACGACTTTGTGGCTTTGATACCAAATGTTCAAAATTAATCCTTCTGCTTCTTATGAGTGTTGGATTTTAATCTCTGCTCTTCTTTAGAATGTATCTGTTTTTTTAAAATGTAGGATTTAATCGCTCGGTTTCTTTAGAATCTATCTATTTCTTTAGAATGTAGGATTGCGTTTAACAAAATTTAACAGAACAGAGAAAACAAAGTTTTGTGAAAGGGCTCATTTCATCTCAATAATATAATATCTTATATATTACACATTCAAAACATAAACGAAAGCAAACGGTCTTCTATTTAACTTCTTCAAATTGCTTGTATCAGTCTTTCTGAATCGGTGGTATCTTGCAGAGATTTTGTTGAAGTTGCTACTTTACCTTGCTTGACTACATAATTTAATCGGATACGTGGAATATTTCAATAAAATAATATTATTCAATACCTTATTGTTACAAGTGTAAACGAACACATAAATAATCACAATATTAATTATGTGGATCTACGAGGGCGTATAACATAACAATACTATGACATCTAAATGGTAAATATTTAACTTGACCTCTTTAAATTGCGATCTGCTTATGATTTAGTAGGACAAATAAAAACATACCGTACAAAAATTGGCATTAGCGATGTGAATTTCATACCATCATCATAGTATAATCACATCTGTAACAAAAAGACCGAGTCAAGTTAAAATGAATAACCTAATAAACAAATAAAAACTATTAATAATAATAGTGTGTTAAAGAAAATAACTAAGAGGGCGTGGTCTTATTTTTAGTTGATCGGTCTTATTTATTTGACTTGGTTGATTATTGGCTCTCTAGAGTATTTTATCTCGTTTTGGTTTCCTATTTACTTTCAGGTGTCTTATTTAAAAAGGACCCTAAACTGAATTAATTGATAATAGGAATTCACTATTTTTGTAATAACTGGGAAAATAATCGATATGGAAAAAATGATAAAAGTTAAGGAGATAAAAAAGAGGGCATTGTAAAATATGAATATTATGTTATATGATTGAAATAATACATTTTCAATTATTTATATGAATGATTGTATCTTAATTTGTAGATGAGAGTTTTATACCATTGATTTGGGTTTTAAATAACTAAAACTTTATTTGCAAAGAATTATCATCGTTATTGGTACTAATTAAGGAAGTTATTGGTATGAAGTAACGGAAAGATATTGAATCTCTTTGATGCTGATTTGGGTTTTGAATTCTTTCCATCAATTTGATTCGTAGTTCATTGAGGAATGGTAGCCCATAAAATTTGGGCAAGTAGATAATGAGAAGGGGTTGGGAATATATATACAGTAGATAAAAAGATAAGTTAATGTAAACTGATCGTCTTCAGTTTTCCGTTTGACAAATCTCAATTTATGGACAAATAGATGCAAAACAAGAAGAGAGAACTATGAATGTACATACTTTCATGTTTATTTGTTTTCGCTCGTAACCAAACGTTTTAGTTTGTCCCTCCAAGAAGGTCTTTAAGCTTTTTTATCTGAGCCGGATCAAGAAAAGTCGTCTGCGCAACCAATTGGGAAGGTAAATCATTGGCAAACAGAGCGGAGGAGATTTGCTGTGTACCGGGAGATTCACTACTGAAGCTAACGAATCCCCATGATGGAGTTTTCCCAACATTCACAACAAAATGCAATAACCCTTTTGGAACCACAAAAGCATCTCCACTGTTAAAAGTCTTAGTGCAAACGGTCTTCTATTTAACTTCTTCAAATTGCTTGTATCAGTCTTTCTGAATCGGTGGTATCTTGCAGAGATTTTGTTGAAGTCGCTACTTTACCTTGCTTGACTACATAATTTAATCGGATACGTGGAATATTTAAATAAAATTATATTATTCAATACCTTATTGTTACAAGTGTAAATGAACACATAAATAATCACAATATTAATTATGTGGATCTACGAGGGCGTATAAATCCGGTCCTAATTTTAGAAACATTAATGCATCCTTACGATAGTCTCTATACTATTAGGTTACGATAGTCTCTATACTATTAGGTTCATATTAGTAGGTTGAGGTTCATATCAGTAGATTTATATAAGTAGGTTCATATTAGTACATTTATATCGGTAGATTCAGGTTCATAACAGTAGGTTCAGTTTCATAGCAGTAGGTTTATATGATGGTCTCCGTATCAGTAGGCTGAATAGGTCATATGGTAGTCTGTAACTTGACTTGCAATAGAATAGCATAATGTTATCTATCAGTAAGTTCATATCTTTTTAGCTTTATTCAAATTTTATGAAAGAACAGTTATTGAAATATTCTAGCTTTCCTTTGTACTAAAGTGAATTTCCTATGAGAAGTTTTGAATATTGCTTGATTATTACATAATGAGTGCGATTAGTAATGTACGATACTTTTGTGATAATTTTGAGTTAACAGAATATAGTTGAATTAATTTGATATTTATCCGGAGTCTTACCAATGAGACTACCATTTCCTACAAACTCTGATCGGGTCATGGATGCTGGGTCCGGATCTGGCACCGGTCCTGAGACTCCTGCATCAGAGGGATTGGTTTTGCCTGAAGAACAACGGGTCTTTAGTGCACGTCGCAAAGCTTTATCTGCATATAGTGGACCTGTCGATTCACTTACAGAGGCAAAAAAAACATGGAAAATACCGTGCCCTCAGATTATCAAGAATCGTCCAAGATCCAGAATCACGTGTCGAATACAAGTATTCCGAGATTCATAAAGGAGCGGCAATGCAAGAATTAGACTATGACATATCTCATGTAATTGGGGTCATAGTCCGAACAAGATGTCCAATGATGGCACCGTCATGGAAAGAAATTCCAGAAGATACGAAGATGTCAATGTACGAGCTGCTTCAGGTAACAAATGGTTTTCGATTTAACTTTATTTTTAGACGCTACAAGTATGTTAAAATATATGATTTCTGCATTTTTTTTAATTATTAACAACTTTTAGTTTTTTGGATGGTCTTTAAATCTTAAATCGACTTAGAAAACTGACTAGTTCTATTCTAATTTTGTTAACAACTTTTAGTTTAAATGTTAGTTAAGATATTTGAGAATGGATTCATAACAATATGTAACGAATATAATTTTTGAGTTAGCGAGGAGAAGAATAAAATTCCGTCACGATTTCCCTCTTTTTTCAGAAGATCCAATCGATCTTTATCTCTCCCAGATATAGTTGGTAAACAATCAGTGCCCTTCACATTCAATATGGTTTCCTGGGAAATGAATGACCCGAAAAAAATCGGGTTGGGATTGACTGGATTTGGCATATTTTTTACGATTCTTGGAATAATGTTCTTCTTTGACAAAGGATTACTTGCCATGGGAAATATCCTGTTCTTCTCTGGGGTTAGTCTAACTATAGGTCTCAAGTCCACCGTTCAGTTTATTGGAACTGGCTTCTTCTTTGTTGTAATTGGGTGGCATGTGTTTGGGATGATACTAGAGACATATGGGTTTATTGTACTCTTCAGTGGCTTCTGGCCAACATTGTCGGTGTTTATACAAAGGATACCCATTCTTGGTTGGATTTTCCAACAACCATTTATCAGCTCAAGTTTCGACCGGTACCGAGGCAAACGAGTTCCGGTATAGTCTGGCTATCTAAGGGAGGATTACAAAGCAGAAGTTATGCAAGTGTTACATTTAGCCGAATACAGGAACTGTTTGTAGTGTTCCTTATATGCTGCCATTACTGATCCAGAAAATGCTCATCTTATTTGAGAGATGTAAAAAAGAATTGGCGATACGAGATTGATTGTCTGTACAAATTATATTATCCGTTTCGAGTCAGTCCGTATCATTTGTTGGAAGATTTGACTGCTTTTGAAATAATTTTTGAGTTAGCTAACTATATGATATTTGATGTTTTTTTTGTAGGATACCTTTGTTATTAATTTTCAGCATAGTGATACTGCAAATAGCATTGACCGCTATTTCAGATCACGATATGCTGATTGGAAATGCATGCTTCATGCACACTACAAATTATGGAAAGATAAGGAGGATGCAATAGCCAATCCACCTATCGAGATGCTTGGTGAAAAAAAGCACGACCAGTGGATATATCTCTGCGAGCATTTCAATTCTGACAAATTTAAGGTAATAATCTTTTTTAAATTGATTGTTGAGCCTTGTTTTTAGTTCTATTAATTTGGCTTTCACATAAAATTATCTTTAATACTTGTAACTATTTCATATTTGGGATACCTAATTAAGTTTAACAATAAGAATTTGGAGGTTAGTAAGTAACACTTCTTCAGTCGTTTTATCTTCTAATGTGTATTTATTACTTCGTTGTTTACAACCCTTTTATGTTTACTGAGTTCTGCAGCATAGGTCGGATATCAATAAAGTAAATTGCAGCAAGAGAAAGATATATCACCACTATGGACCGACTCCTCTTACTTATCGAATTGCCAAAAGAAGAGCAGCAGGATCAAAATTTCCCGAAGTTGAAAATTTCAAAGATCTTTACGTGCGTTCGAATCAACCTTTTGCCCAAGAATACTTTGTAAGTGTATCTTAAAATTATTACTTTGTTAATAACCATCTCAAAGTTGCTATTTTTTTAACTTAAGCATCACAATTTTGCTATAAATTTTGGAATGTATGCTTCCTCCTATTGTTTTTCTAATTTCTTTTGCTTTGAACAATGTCTAAAATCTTCAGTGCATTGGTTATCATTGATGTGGCCATATAAATCTTTATGTATCTAGATGACTCTAAGTTCATGCATAAAGTAATTAACTGTTCTAATTAGAAATATATAAGTATGCATGCATTATAAAGAACTATTTTCCTTTTCATTTTAAAGTCTTAATTGTTCTCCTTATCTATATATAAGTATGCATGTTTGTACAGTTTATGTTATGAAACTATTCTCCTTTTTCTTTTAAACTCTTAACTGTTCTGCTTTGCAATATATATGTATGCATGTCTGTACAGTTTATGTTATGATATGTTCATATAGTTCTGGTTTACTTTTTTAATAAGAGGTCATGGTCTTTAGTTAATTGCAACTATTTATGTGTTAGAGTTTTTAATGTGGAATTATGTTTGTGCATTGTGGTTTGGTTAATACCAATGTCTAATACCTTATGCCTAATACCTTGTAGTTATTATAATTGTTGTTTTTCTCTCTTTTCTATTCTTTTTATTATGCTTGTACTGTTTCATTATTAAGGTAAATAAGCTTATATGAATCATGTTATAAATGTCTTAGTTTCTAAATTTTTGTTAGAACAAAATGGAAGGGATGATGGAGACCATACTTACGGATATAGAAGCATCTCAGAGTGATCCCGATGTTCCTTTATCAGAACCAGATCCGGACGTTTCAATAAATATTCTTAAGGACTCGATTGGTACGAAACCCGGTAGAGTTATTCCTGGCCTTGGTAGGTCTTATTCTCGGTTAAGTAGTTCTCCGTCTACTACTAAGTCAAATATCGGAGAGGTTATGCATTTAAGAGACAAAGTGAACATGCTAGAAAATGTCACAGCACTTCAAAAGATAGAACAAGAAAAGTTTATTGCGGAATGTGAAAGTAAATTAGTAGAGAGAATTAGCTCTATTTTGAAAGCCAATGCTAGTGGCTTGTCGGATTTGTAATGTGTTAGATTTGTGTTTTATTAGCTAGGTTGAATTTTGAATTTAGTGACTTTAATCTTTTGTAAAGACATTAGTATTACTTGTTTATATATGTAATGTATTTTTATTGTTCAATATATGTTTAATAGTTAATAATTTAAATTTGACATTAGAAACAAAAATCAGTTATTTTGATATATAAAATTTAATATTTATTTTATTAATTAAAGATATTAAATTTATTAAAAAAAAATATTCTGTATAATCAATTATATATTTAAATTTATTATAAAAATAAAATAAAAATAATAATTTTTTGCTGTATAAGGTTATATTTTACAAAAACAATGTTAGTCTATGATTTCTTCGAGAGACTTGGAGGAAATATCACCAAACTCTTCAATAATCGTGGCCACTCGCATGAATTTTGGTGACACCCATCTCAGTAATTTTTCGATGACAAAACTGTTGTCCACATATCCTCCAAAAGAACTTAGCTTACCGAATATCATGGTCATCTTTTTGGTGTACTCATCAATGAATTCATTCTTGCCCATATTTGTGGTGTCTAGTTCTCTCCTTAATATTTGAGTTCTGACTTTAAGCGCACGTTCTGCTCCAACATAAGTCTCTTTTAAGGAATCCCACACTCCTTTTGTGGTGTCTTTATCTGGAATTTGATATAGCGTCTCCTCATTCAGCCCTTGGTAGATAACAACGATTTCAAGTTGGTCCGTTTGTCTGACAACCGTTGACTCCAGTGCTTCCCAAACTCACTGGATGCGCTAGTAACTTTTCATCGGCATAGCCCATACTTGGTAGTTAGTATCAGATAGTTTCGGGTACAGGATGGATAAATATTTCTCCCTCCTATCTTCCTCCAAAAACTTTTGTCTGCATGCTCTCATTGCATCTCACCGCACTGCTATTATCACGTCGTGGCATAGCGACTTTGTGGCTTTGATACCAAATGTTCAAAATTAATCCTTCTGCTTCTTATGAGTGTTGGATTTTAATCTCTGCTCTTCTTTAGAATGTATCTGTTTTTTTAGAATGCAGGATTTAATCGCTCGGTTTCTTTAGAATCTATCTATTTCTTTAGAATGTAGGATTGCGTTTAACAAAATTTAACAGAACAGAGAAAACAAAGTTTTGTGAAAGGGCTCATTTCATCTCAATAATATAATATCTTATATATTACACATTCAAAACATAAACGAAAGCAAACGGTCTTCTATTTAACTTCTTCAAATTGCTTGTATCAGTCTTTCTGAATCGGTGGTATCTTGCAGAGATTTTGTTGAAGTTGCTACTTTACCTTGCTTGACTACATAATTTAATCGGATACGTGGAATATTTCAATAAAATTATATTATTCAATACCTTATTGTTACAAGTGTAAACGAACACATAAATAATCACAATATTAATTATGTGGATCTACGAGGGCGTATAACATAACAATACTATGACATCTAAATGGTAAATATTTAACTTGACCTCTTTAAATTGCGATCTGCTTATGATTTAGTAGGACAAATAAAAACATACCGTACAAAAATTGGCATTAGCGATGTGAATTTCATACCATCATCATAGTATAATCACATCTGTAACAAAAAGACCGAGTCAAGTTAAAATAAATAACCTAATAAACAAATAAAAACTATTAATAATAATAGTGTGTTAAAGAAAATAACTAAGAGGGCGTGGTCTTATTTTTAGTTGATCGGTCTTACTTATTTGACTTGGTTGATTATTGGCTCTCTAGAGTATTTTATCTCGTTTTGGTTTCCTATTTACTTTCAGGTGTCTTATTAAAAAAGGATCCTAAACTGAATTAATTGATAATAGGAATTCACTATTTTTGTAATAACTGGGAAAATAATGGATATGGAAAAAATGATAAAAGTTAAGAAGATAAAAAAGAGGGCATTGTAAAATATGAATATTATGTTATATGATTGAAATAATACATTTTCAATTATTTATATGAATGATTGTATCTTAATTTGTAGATGAGAGTTTTATACGATTGATTTGGGTTTTAAATAACTAAAACATTATTTGCAAAGAATTATCATCCTTATTGGTACTAATTAAGGAAGTTATTGGTATGAAGTAACGGAAAGATATTGAATCTGTTTGAAGCTGATTTGGGTTTTGAATTCTTTCCATCAATTTGATTCGTAGTTCATTGAGGAATGGTAGCCCATAAAATTTGGGCAAGTAGATAATGAGAAGGGGTTGGGAATATATATACAGCAGATAAAAAGATAAGTTAATGTAAACTGATCGTCGTTTTCCGTTTGACAAATCTCAATTTATGGACAAATAGATGCAAAACAAGAAGAGAGAACTATGAATGTACATACTTTCATGTTTATTTGTTTTCGCTCGTAACCAAACATACGTTTTAGTTTGTCCCTCCAAGAAGGTCTTTAAGCTTTTTTATCTGAGCCGGATCAAGAAAAGTAGTCTGCGCAACCAATTGGGAAGGTAAATCATTGGCAAACAGAGCGGAGGAGATTTGCTGTGTACCGGGAGATTCACTACTGAAGCTAACGAATCCCCATGATGGAGTTTTCCCAACATTCACAACAAAATGCAATAACCCTTTTGGAACCACAAAAGCATCTCCACTGTTAAAAGTCTTAGTGTAAACTTTGTTAGAGGTCGAAATAAACCCGGCCACAACTGAGCCTTGTACCAATAACTGCAACTCTGTACCATGAGGATGAGTGTGTATTGGCACAACCCCACCGATATCCATGTCAAAACGAGCCATAGACACACCCAGGTTGTTCAAACCTGGAATTTGTGGAACTAATACTGGGTTCACGGCAAGCTTTACAGCATTCGACGTGTTACCAGCTACGTTAAGGCCGGAGAAGAAAAAGTCATCTGCGGTGACAGTGTTTGGATCTTTGCAGCTGTAGCCGGTAGGACCTTGTGGACTCTTTAAGTCTGCCACACAAAAATCTTGGACAGTAGCATGAGTGGAAGCAAAAAATAGGATACAAAGTAAGAAAGGAGTTATCATTCTGATAGATAGAAGATTGTAGACTTTGTGTATTAGGGTAACATATGAGAAGCTTTAAATAGTAGCGCAATTAGAAAATAATAGGAATAGAATAATCATCACTCAATACGATAAATTAATGATAAGGATTCATTCTTAATTAATAAGGTTTTGACCATTCCACAACTAACCCGATTTTGAAGATTTGATCCATTAATTTTGATTTATAGTATACAACTTTGAGATTTTGAAACCCCTAGACATTGTATTCATTCAAATTAAATTATTAAATTCATTAGTGCAACTAGGTTAGTATATAAAATTGAGGGTTAAGGTGTTCCGTCGTCCATTATGAATGTCCGTTAAGGTAGTTTAATACCCGTCCCAACAGGAGAATCTAATAAAAAACAAGATTGTATGTTAATTAAAATTAATATTATAAAATTAGATAATTATCTTGTAGATAATAATGTCAAAATGGGTTCCAAAAATATTAATAAGTTATTTGACGTATTAACTGAATTTTCTTTTTATTATTTTAAAACTATTTTAAACAACAATTTAGAAAAATGGAATATATATTTGAAGTTGGTTGTGAGTAGACTTAGCCCACAAATACATCAAAATTGATGAACACTTGAGTTGTAACAATATTATTCACAGAAAACTTCAATTAATTATATTACTTTGAATGACCAGAAAATATAATCCTTCACAAAACTTTTATCTCATGACCGATTTGTAACCTTACGTAAACAAATTAAGCCTTCGCTTCTCTCTGCTAAATTTGAGAGGGAATGGTAGAGTAACATACATAAAGTAAGAAAACTTACATGATGATGATTATAAAGCTAAAAATTAGAAGACAACAAGAGGAACGTAGATGAAGCGGTGAGTGAAGGTTGTTGAGGCAGCTTGGGCAAGACTTATTCATGTGAAGCATGATATTTGTACAAACACTAACTCACGAGTTCAGACGCTTATTCGACCAATTGTTTGACACAAATGGACAACGCAATAAAACGTTGGGCCATAATCCCATGTACACAACTGAAAATAAAAACATTGAATGTGTAACAAACCAATAGCGAAAATGAGTATATATATAAGGATGTTGTAAATGATTAGCAAAGATTATAAATACACAAAAAAATTAAAAAAAATTATTTATCTTATTCGCCATCTCTAGAGAGCAACCCAACTTCAGATATAATGACAACATCAGTTCTTGACAATATCAAAACCACATACAAGTTTAGATGGAGCCCTGCTATTATTCATTCGAAACATGTTTATTCGTAGTGTAAAGCCTATACTAACAAATATGAGAGTCACACAACTTTGACCTAGTAGACAACGTTTCCATATAATCTCAACTTCTGAATTGTTTTACCATCTAGTAACCCTTGTTTACTAAGTTCAATAAGTCTATTGTCACTTATATGTCCAAGTCTTAGATAACAAGCTTGGTTGAATCCTTCTCTATAGTACGCACACCCCATACCACTACAGACCCCACAAGAATTAACACACCGTTAGTCCTATAGGCTTTCATAACAACCATAATTATGGCGTCTTCATGTCTATAAGTTACCCTTCCCAATTTAATATTCCAATATCTCTCAAATACTGTAGACAGCTTGATACGAACAAATTTGACTCTTTTGACAACACATAATTCATCATTCTCGAGGATGACCTTTCAACCATCAAACAATACCAGGGTTTCAAACCAATTTTGTAGGAAGTCATGTCGATGAAATCGTGAGAATCCAACACCCATTCTTCACTATACCTACAAGTACAAGCCACAAATCCATCAACTTACTCATAGTAATCTAAAACCATTGCAGTATCCCTAGCTACACCCTTCAAATAACTATTGCCACTTCTTACCTCTTAGTAGTTCCTACTAATATGACCTTCGATCTTGCACATCCAATATTAAAATATATAACCTATTGCAAATACGTTAGTTTTGGAATGAGAGTTTTCTATCTTATTGTATGTATCTATTATTCATGGCTTATCTCGCACACTTAGTCTAAGATCGTCAGAGTTTTCTTTCAAAAATATTTTTATTTGAAGATAGTTTGAGTTCAATGAACTCTTTAATTTTTCCATCCTAAATGAATACTTTCTGTAGACCATAGTCTGACAAAAGTGGTTGTAAACCTTAAACAAAGAACTAAAAAGGATTACGGTGTGATACTCTTCATCCACCTTAACACCAACCACATTTAAATCAAGAATGATTATATTAATAAGGTGTGATACGTTTCGTCCACCTTGACCTTGTTGGTTATTCTCTCCCTCAATTATTTTATCTCGCTTTGGTTTTGTCGTAACTATCCTACTTTGTTTCGCGGTCTTATTAATAGAACCGCCCTAAACTTAATAACTTAAATAATAGACATTTAAAATTCTAATAACAACTGGAAAAATAATAAAAATAATAAAAATTAAGAAGATATAATAGGACGTCGTAAAATATGAATACTATGTTATATGGTTTAAATAATACCTTCACGTATCTACGTAGATAATAGTTCTATATGAATGATTGTATGTTTGTAGATAACAATTTTATATTAAAAATTTGAGCTTTAAATAATTACAACATTATTGGCAAACAATTATCATTTTGTTCATTGGTACGAACAAACTAAAAATCTACAATTTTTTATGCTTCAAAGCTGATTTGGGTTTTGAACTCTTTCAATCAATTTAATTCTTAGTTCATTCGCGAGTCCTAGCCCATTCAATTTGGGCAAGTATACAATGAGAAGCGAATTGAAGTTGGTTTGGAATATATAGTAGATAAAAAGATAAGTCAATTTGTTAGTGTGCACAACACCCTGAAACTTAAATATACCAAACTCTACGAGTCTCGTGTAAAATATTTTGTAACCGAACAACATAATGGCCTTTTTTTTAACCTATGAATTCCATTAAACCAGCCAATTTTCAATATAATTAGCCACTTTATAGTGCGTTGAAACTTAGCCAAAAGCAGAGCTTAATTAAATTCACTCATTTTTCTATTTTTGATGGATGGGAAACCACGATATTAAGCGGTCCGAATATACTTATGGATGATGTATAACCACTAAAGTTTCCATAAACATGGATAAACGTCACTTCAAATGTATAAGTTCCCATAAATATCAATACACATGATTTCAAATGTATTTGTCGCATTGTCCGTTATATCATTATCATATCATTATCATGCCTTACTTGATACACGACTAATAGAGGATCATCCAAAATAATTTAAATTTACAACCATTTTGTGAAGACGGGCTAAAGCATTAGAATAGAATCCTAAATGTTTTAAAAAATATTGGAATTCCTTATAAATCTGATCTAAACATTATTAAAAAGCATTATATTTAAGGTCGTAAAACCTAATAAAGAACCAAATATTTTTGTATTTAAACCATAATAAGTGTTATATTTTAAGATTTATATGCCAATTTTGTTGCATTTTATATATTTAATCTAAACATGTTTTATTTATTTATTTAAGTCATAGTAACCGTTAGTATTAAATTGAGTCTTAGAGTTTACGTGGGTGTAGGAGTTACGTAACGGGCATTAAGTGAAAAGAGAAGTGGGATTAGTGGATTTTAATTTTGTAACTCCCACCTCGTTCATTGCCTATTTATTTCCTTTGTACGCTGCATTTGATTGAATAAAAGAAGTACCACAGTTTCACTTTCTCAAAAGGGATAATAGATTTGTAGGGCAACATACACTTTCTCTTTGTACCCACGGTCTATCACATTGAACATAAAAAGGGTTTACACTTGGTATCAGAGCTTCAGGAGGTGTTCATAAGTTCAGATGGAGACGACAATCAAAAGCTCCTTTGGTCTCAGCTACCCGATGTTGAGCAAAACCAACTACACTGCATGGGCTCTCAAAATGACGGTATTCATGCAAGCCCACGGAGTGTGGGAGGCAATCGAACCCAAGGACCCTAATGCTCCTGTGGAAGACAAGGTCGACAAAAAGGCACTCGCTGTTATTTACCAGGGAGTTCCAGAAGATGTCCTGATGTCACTTGCAGAAAAGAAGACGGCCAAGGATGCGTGGAAGGCTGTCAAAACCATGTACCTGGGAGCAGACAAGGTAAAAGCAGCTAGAGCCCAGACCCTCAAGAGCGAATTCGAAGCTCTAAGCATGAAAGACGATGAGCCATTAGACGAATTCTATCTGAAGCTGAACAGCCTGGTTACCAATATTCGAGTGTTGGGAGAGAAAGTGGAAGAGACATATGTGGTTAAGAAACTTCTCAGAGCGGTTCCCACAAAATTCTTACAGATTGCATCTGCTATTGAGCAATTCGGAGATCTGGAAGAGATGTCGGTAGAAGAAGTCGTTGGTTCTTTGAAAGCCCACGAGGAAAGATTGCGAGGGACAACGGAGAAACACCAGGGACAATTGCTGCTGACAGAAGATGAGTGGAGGAAGAAAGAAAGCGGCGAGGGGCAGCTTTTGTTGACTCGAGAAGAATGGTTAAGGAAAACCAATAGAGAAGGGACTCGAGGTGGAGGAAGTACTCGTGGAGTACGAGACAGAAGTAGAGTAAGGTGCTTTAACTGTCAAGCACTGGGATACTTTGCTGCGGACTGTCGTAAACCAAGGAAGGAGAAAGACATGACGAGAGAAGCAAATCTCTCGAAAATCCAAGAAGATGAGCCAGCCTTGTTGGTTGTTGAGGTCGGACAAATGGATATCGAATCTATGCTTCTGAAGGAGGATGGAGTGGTTCCAAAGCTACGAACAAACGCAGGTGAACAAAAGGAGTCACAGGTGTGGTACTTGGATAACGGCGCCAGCAATCACATGACTGGGCAACGTGGAAAATTCAAAAGCTTGGATGAGCGTGTCTCCGGGAAAGCGAAGTTTGGCGATGGATCGACCGTGTGTATCAAGGGAAAGGGAACAGTGGCGTTCCAGTGCAAGAATGGTGAAGAAAGGATGCTTGAAGAGGTATACTATATCCCAAATCTCTGTAATAATATTATAAGCTTGGGACAACTTTCTGAGGCAGGGAATAAAGTCGTACTTGATGGGGATTATTTGTGGATTCGCGAGGCGAGTGGAAGACTATTGATGAAGGTGAAAAGGACAGAGAATCGACTATATAAGATCAGTCTTGAAGAAAGTAGAGCAACATGTTTGTTTAACAAGGTCGAAGAAGATCCTGATGATGTCGAGGTGAAAGGGATTGGATCCTCTAAAAAAGAGGATGGCTTAAATGATACCTCCATGGAGGAATATGGAAAAGATGAGAGACTCGATTTAGATGATAAAGATCCTGAATATGAACCCGAAGAATATGGTGGAGAGAATTATGATGAGAAGGACACGGAGAAAGATGATTTGCATCAAAGGGTTTACATGGCTGACTTAGAGATAGATGAAGCTTCTTATGAGACAAAAATTGAGTCTTTCACAAACTTGGATTCAACTTCTAAAGATACTGAAGCCATAGGTGGACATCAAGACGGAGACGTTGAACCGACTTCAACTGTTAGTAATAGTTCTGATGAAAAGAACAAGGGTTCGCGGCATAGATTGCCTCGTCAGAAGCCCTCCTTCGGAGATAATTACAATTCAAAAGCAGATTGGTCTGATGAACTGCCATATTTTCTACCTAGCAAGACTAATGTCCTTAGTCCAAAGGACCGAGTATATGAATACTCTGGAGGGCCAAGTATGGAAGAGAACAGTGACGATTTAAACGGTACAGCAGTCGAAGATGTAAACCCCCCTCCATTGGCTGGCCCGAATGTTATGAATGTAATTTTGGTAGCTGCGGAATGTGCTCCTTGGTCTAAAACAGGTGGCCTTGGAGATGTTGCTGGAGCTTTTCCAAAGGTTTTGGCACGGCGTGGGCATAGGGTCATGGTTGTGGCACCTATGTATGGCGAATATGCTGAACCTCAAAATACTGGAGTCCGGAAGAGGTATGCAGTGGATCGTTAGGATATTGAAGTGACGTATTTCCATGCGTATATGGATAGTGTTGATTGTGTTTTCATCGAATGTTCTTTATTTCGCCACTTGGGAAACAATATATATGGAGGAAAGCATCAGGATATCTTAAAACGAATGGCCCTGCTCTGCAAGGCAGCCGTTGAGGTTCCTTGGCACGTGCCATGTGGAGGTGTCTGTTACGGAGACGGAAATTTGGTTTTCATTGCAAACGATTGGCATACTGCATTACTGCCGGTTTACTTGAAGGCATACTATCGGGATCACGGGATGATGAATTTCACAAGATCGGTCCTTGTAATCCGTAACATAGCTCACCAGGGTCGGGGACCAGTCAAGGATTTCTACTGTTTGGATCTGCCAGAAAGATATGTCAACCTTTTCAAATTACACGATCCGATAGGAGGTGAACACGCCAATGTTTTTGCGGCAGGTCTCAAGACTGCAGACCGGGTTGTTACTGTTAGTCACGGATATTCATGGGAAATCAAAACTTCTGAAGGAGGTTGGGGTTTGCATGGAATTATAAACGAAAACAACTGGAAACTAAGAGGAATTGTGAACGGGATTGATACAAAAGAGTGGAGCCCGGAGTCCGATGTTCACCTGCAGTCCGATGACTACGCTAACTACTCTCTTGAGACATTAAAAGTTGGCAAGCCTCGGTGCAAGGCAGCGCTGCAGAAAGAGCTAGGTTTACCCATACTCAATGATGTTCCGGTAGTAGGTTTCATCGGGAGACTAGATCATCAAAAAGGCGTCTATCTCATAGCCGAGGCGATTCCGTGGATGATGAGCCAAGACGTGCAACTAATTAGGTCGTCCTGATCTCGAACAGCTGCTTAGACAGTTTGAAAACCAATACCGCGACAAAGTCAGGGGATGGGTTGGTTTTTCCGTAAAGACAGCTCATAGGATAACCGCGGGTGTAGACATACTGCTAATGCCGTCAAGATTCG
This sequence comes from Limnanthes douglasii subsp. nivea, assembly GCA_036936605.1. Taxonomy (NCBI): domain Eukaryota; kingdom Viridiplantae; phylum Streptophyta; class Magnoliopsida; order Brassicales; family Limnanthaceae; genus Limnanthes; species Limnanthes douglasii. The sequence continues at coordinate 290,640,654 of JAUPFV010000003.1, forward strand.
AGCCGTGTGGGTTGAACCAGCTATATGCCATGAGATATGGGACGGTTCCAGTTGTTCACGGTGTTGGTGGATTGAGAGACACCGTTGAGCCGTTCAACTTTTTCAACGAGACAGGGCTTGGGTGGACGTTTAATGGCGCTGACTCGAACCAATTGATACATGCGTTGGGAAATTGCATTTGGACATATCGTGAATTACGAAGCCGAGATTATGACTCTGTTTCTGGGTCCAAACGGCCATACTCTGTTTCTGGGTCCAAACGGCCATATTCTGAGATGGATCAAGTAAGGATTCACATGGACTTTATGGCAGTCGTCAAGGAATGGGTTACGAAGTCGAGGTTTGAAAAACATGTTGAGATTAGGGGGGACATGTTGCATTTTATATATTTAATCTAAACATGTTTTATTTAAGTCATAGTAACCGTTAGTATTAAATTGAGTCTTAGAGTTTACGTGGGTGTAGGAGTTACGTAACGGGCATTAAGTGAAAAGAGAAGTGGGATTAGTGGATTTTAATTTTGTAACTCCCACCTCGTTCATTGCCTATTTATTTCCTTTGTACGCTGCATTTGATTGAATAAAAGAAGTACCACAGTTTCACTTTCTCAAAAGGGATAATAGATTTGTAGGGCAACATACACTTTCTCTTTGTACCCACGGTCTATCACATTGAACATAAAAAGGGTTTACAAATTTTTGATATGGTTATACGTGGTTGGTAGAATATTACAAGATTTTTAGTTCCATACCATGTCATTTGGGAGAAGCAAAAGTATTTTACTCTAAAAATGGACCGCGTGGATGATCAGTTGTGATTGTTTCTTTTTGTGGGTTATGAGAAACAAAACCCACCAAGAGACGCAACGAAACGAAACGAAACGGTGCTTAAAAACCTTTCATGCAAGTCCTAACTCTACCAACAGACACACACGTTAAAAGAAATACCTATAAATATGGCACGAGACTCTCTTTTCCTTATCCCATCACGATCAGATTGATTCTATTCCTAGAAATCTTACATTTCACTTCGGGACAAAAGGGCTTTTGTTAAGGAATTCAAATGGAAGATTTTGGTTTGGGAAATGGCTCTGTTTTGGCGATGATGATTGTGAGTGCCATCATTCTCCTAGGTCCGCTGGTCATTGGTGCTCTAACTCCACCATCCTTTTCGCTCATTATTCTGTTTCCGGTCGTTTTAGTGGCGGTTTTCCTTTTCCTCTCCCATGCTTCTGCATAGACACTAAAAAAATATGTATGCTAGTAATGTGTAACCAAATTTAAAGTTGTTATATATTGGAATGAAATTTTGTAGCGAAACTCGAAACCTTTGCTTTCTTATTTTCGTGGATTTGTTTGTTAAATTGCAACGTTTTTTAGGGTTTTAATTTTCAAAAAGTAGTTTTGTGTGTGAAGCTAGAGATTTTAAGATCATTCATCAAACTTCACAGCAGATCTCTATAAACATGGTTTTATCTACAAAAGACGATTCTTCATAGATCAATAGTTGATCACTGGCTGGTACATGCATGCCTGTGAGTTACAAGGAACAAAAATAGTTGATCAACTAATTTTTCTCACTCAACCTTAGCTTTTACTATTCAAATGTATTATAGCAAAAGTAATCTAAACCCTAATAATATAAGAGACGGCCATAGAATAGGGCATGTGGCTGTATTTTTTCATCTAACATCTATGCTAGAACTGTATTGAACCCTAATTAATATTCTACTGATAATCGTAGCAGTGCCAAAGATTGTGTTTGTTTTCTGGATATCTAACTCTCTTATATAGTCCTCAAACAAGTAACACACTGTTACAATATCTATTATCGTAACCAGTTTTTAAGGACCTTTGCACTTAAATTGGTTGGTTTTGTACCTGAGATTCAATTTACAATCCTTTAATTCCGTGAGATTATATAAAATATAGCGTACACATTTTGAAGAGGGTCCGAGAAAAAACTCGCTAATGAAATATAAAATGTATGTTTACGTTATTTTTCATTTTAATGAGTTACCCCGCCCATTAACAATGACATTATATTATGTTTCAAATGTGTTTTTGGAAATTAATCCTTCTCCTTATACTTCTGAGTGACCGGTATTAAAATTCATCTGCTTCTGTAAAATGTAATTTTAACCCAACAGACGAAACAAAGTTTTGTGAAAGGGTTTTTTTCATTTCAATAATATGATATTTTAAATATTACCCCATAAAATAACTGAAACATAAATTTAAGAAAACGGCCTTCTATTCAACTTGTACAAACCGCTCTTGTACCAGTTTTTCTGAACTGATTGTATTTTCAGAGCTTTTTTTGAAGTTGCTACTTTATGTTGCTTGACTACATAATTTAATCTGGCATTTCTTCCCCTCAATTATGTAGTCACTTGATCATCCATTTGCAAATCTGAATTCTCCTTTGACGGAAGTATCGAAGTTTATCTTTGTCGCAATCAACGTAACTTCATCATCCACTTGCTGAATTCAATGAACATTTTCTTCCTGCTTATCCTTACAATTTGCAGCAAAATGGCCATATTTATGTCAAATGTGGAATTATGCTTCTTCGGTCTCTCACCTTCCTTGCTAGAATTATTTTTCCCTCGAACCCTACCCATGTCTTGGCCTGTTCCATTTCCTGGGCCTCTTCCTCTGTTATTGGAAACTGCTTTGCTCACTGTTTTGCATATCGGTCTTTGTGTACAAGATATTTTCAACACCATGCTTATCCTCAAACTTTGTTATCTTATCTTCAAAGGCTTTTTAAATAGTCTATGATTTCTTCGAGAGACTTGGAGAAAATATCACCAAACTCTTCAATAGTCGTGGCCACTCGCATGAATTTTGGTGACACCCATCTCAGCAATTTTTCGATGACAAAACTGTTGTCCACGTATCCTCCAAAAGAACTTAGCTTACCGACTATCATGGTCATCTTTTTGATGTACTCATCAATGAATTCATTCTTGCCCATATTTGTGGTGTCTAGTTCTCTCCTTAATATTTGAGTTCTGACTTTAAGCGCACGTTCTGCTCCAACATAAGTCTCTTTTAAGGAATCTCACACTCCTTTTGTAGTGTCTTTATCTGGAATTTGATATAGCGTCTCCTCATTCAGCCCTTGGTAGATAACAACGATTTCAAGTTGGTCCGTTTGTCTGACAAACGTTGACTCCAGTGCTTCCCAAACTCACTGGATGCCCTAGTAACTTTTCATCGGCATAGCCCATACTTGGTAGTTAGTATCAGATAGTTTCGGGTACGGGATGGATAACGATTTCTTCCTCCTATCTTCCTCCAAAAACTTTTGTCCGCATGCTCTCATTGCATCTCACCGCACTGTTATTATCACGTCGTGCCGTAGCGACTTTGTGGCTTTGATACCAAATGTTCAAAATTAATCTTTCTGCTTCTTATGAGTGTTGGATTTTAATCTCTGCTCTTCTTTATAATGTATCTGTTTTTTTAGAATGTAGGATTTAATCACTCTGTTTCTTTAGAATCTATATATTTCTTTAGAATGTAGGATTGCGTTTAACAAAATTTAACAGAACAGAGAAAACAAAGTTTTGTGAAAGGGCTCATTTCATCTCAATAATATAATATCTTATATATTACACATTCAAAACATAAACGAAAGCAAACGGTCTTCTATTTAACTTCTTCAAATTGCTTGTATCAGTCTTTCTGAATCGGTGGTATCTTGCAGAGATTTTGTTGAAGTCGCTACTTTACCTTGCTTGACTACATAATTTAATCGGATACGTGGAATATTTAAATAAAATTATATTATTCAATACCTTATTGTTACAAGTGTAAATGAACACATAAATAATCACAATATTAATTATGTGGATCTACGAGGGCGTATAAATCCGGTCCTAATTTTAGAAACATTAGTGCATCCTTACGATAGTCTCTATACTATTAGGTTCATATTAGTAGGTTGAGGTTCATATCAGTAGATTTATATAAGTAGGTTCATATTAGTGCATTTATATCGGTAGATTCAGGTTCATAACAGTAGGTTCAGTTTCATAGCAGTAGGTTTATATGATGGTCTCCGTATCAGTAGGCTGAATAAGTCATATGGTAGTTTGTAACTTGACTTGCAATAGAATAGCATAATGTTATATATCAGTAAGTTCATATCTGTTTAGCTTTATTCAAATTTTATGAAAGAACAGTTATTGAAATATTATAGCTTTCCTTTGTACTAAAGTGAATTTCCTATGAGAAGTTTCGAATATTGCTTGATTATTACATAATGAGTGCGATTAGTAATGTACGATACTTTTGTGATAATTTTGAGTTAACAGATTATAGTTGAATTAATTTGATATTTATCCGGAGTCTTACCAATGAGACTACCATTTCCTACAAACTCTGATCGGGTCATGGATGCTGGGTCCGGATCTGGCACCGGTCCTGAGACTCCTGCATCAGAGGGATTGGTTTTGCCTGAAGAACAACGGGTCTTTAGTGCACGTCGCAAAGCTTTATCTGCATATAGTGGACCTGTCGATTCACTTACAGAGGCAAAAAAAAAACGTGGAAAATATCGTGCCCTCAGATTATCAAGATTCGTCCAAGATCCAGAATCACGTGTCGAATACAAGTATTCCGAGATTCATAAAGGAGCGGCAACGCAAGAATTAGACTATGACATATCTCATGTAATTGGGGTCATAGTCCGAACAAGATGTCCAATGATGGCACCGTCATGGAAAGAAATTCCAGAAGATACGAAGATGTCAATGTACGAGCTGCTTCAGGTAACAAATGGTTTTCGATTTAACTTTATTTTTAGACGCTACAAGTATGTTAAAATATATGATTTCTGCATTTTTTTTAATTGTTAACAACTTTTAGTTTTTTGGATGGTCTTTAAATCTTAAATCGACTTAGAAAACTGACTAGTTCTATTCTAATTTTGTTAACCACTTTTAGTTTAAATGTTAGTTAAGATATTTGAGAATGGATTCATAACAATATGTAACGAATATAATTTTTGAGTTAGCGAGGAGAAGAATAAAATTCCGTCACGATTTCCCTCTTTTTTCAGAAGATCCAATCGATCTTTATCTCTCCCAGATATAGTTGGTAAACAATCAGTGCCCTTCACATTCAATATGGTTTCCTGGGAAATGAATGACCCGAAAAAAATCGGGTTGGGATTGACTGGATTTGGCATATTTTTTACGATTCTTGGAATAATGTTCTTCTTTGACAAAGGATTACTTGCCATGGGAAATATCTTGTTCTTCTCTGGGGTTAGTCTAACTATAGGTCTCAAGTCCACCGTTCAGTTTATTGGAACTGGCTTCTTCTTTGTTGTAATTGGGTGGCATGTGTTTGGGATGATACTAGAGTCATATGGGTTTATTGTACTCTTCAGTGGCTTCTGGCCAACATTGTCGGTGTTTATACAAAGGATACCCATTCTTGGTTGGATTTTCCAACTACCATTTATCAGCTCAAGTTTCGACCGGTACCGAGGCAAACGAGTTCCGGTATAGTCTTGCTATCTAAGGGAGGATTACAAAGCAGAAGTTATGCAAGTGTTACATTTAGCCGAATACAGGAACTGTTTGTAGTGTTCCTTATATGCTGCCATTACTGATCCAGAAAATGCTCATCTTATTTGAGAGATGTAAAAAAGAATTGGCGATACGAGATTGATTGTCTGTACAAATTATATTATCCGTTTCGAGTCAGTCCGTATCATTTGTTGGAAGATTTGACTGCTTTTGAAATAATTTTTGAGTTAGCTAACTATATGATATTTGATGTTTTTTTTGTAGGATACCTTTGTTATTAATTTTCAGCATAGTGATACTGCAAATAGCATTGACCGCTATTTCAGATCACGATATGCTGATTGGAAATGCATGCTTCATGCACACTACAAATTATGGAAACATAAGGAGGATGCAATAGCCAATCCACCTATCGAGATGCTTGGTGAAAAAAAGCACGACCAGTGGATATATCTCTGCGAGCATTTCAATTCTGACAAATTTAAGGTAATAATTTTTTTTTAAATTTATTGTTGAGCCTTGTTTTTAGTTCTATTAATTTGGCTTTCACATAAAATTATCTTTAATACTTGTAACTATTTCATATTTGGGATACCTAATTAAGTTTAACAATAAGAATTTGGAGGTTAGTAAGTAACACTTCTTCAGTTGTTTTGTCTTCTAATGTGTATTTATTACTTCGTTGTTTACAACCCTTTTATGTTTACTGAGTTCTGCAGCATAGGTTGGATATCAATAAAGTAAATTGCAGCAAGAGAAAGATATATCACCACTATGGACCGACTCCTCTTACTTATCGAATTGCCAAAAGAAGAGCAGCAGGATCAAAATTTCCCGAAGTTGAAAATTTCAAAGATCTTTACGTGCGTTCGAATCAACCTTTTGCCCAAGAATACTTTGTAAGTGTATCTTAAAATTATTACTTTGTTAATAACCATATCAAAGTTGCTATTTTTTTAACTTAAGCATCACAATTTTGCTATAAATTTTGGAATGTATGCTTCCTCCTATTGTTTTCTAATTTCTTTTGCTTTGAACAATGTCTAAAATCTTCAGTGCATTGGTTATCATTGATGTGGCCATATAAATCTTTATGTATCTAGATGACTCTAAGTTCATGCATAAAGTAATTAACTGTTCTAATTAGAAATATATAAGTATGCATGCATTATAAAGAACTATTTTCCTTTTCATTTTAAAGTCTTAATTGTTCTCCTTATCTATATATAAGTATGCATGTTTGTACAGTTTATGTTATGAAACTATTCTCCTTTTTCTTTTAAACTCTTAACTGTTCTGCTTTGCAATATATATGTATGCATGTCTGTACAGTTTATGTTATGATATGTTCATATAGTTCTGGTTTACTTTTTTAATAAGAGGTCATGGTCTTTAGTTAATTGCAACTATTTATGTGTTAGAGTTTTTAATGTGGAATTATGTTTGTGCATTGTGGTTTGGTTAATACCTATGTCTAATACCTTATGCCTAATACCTTGTAGTTATTATAATTGTTGTTTTTCTCTCTTTTCTATTCTTTTTATTATGCTTGTACTGTTTCATTATTAAGGTAAATAAGCGTATATGAATAATGTTATAACTGTCTTAGTTTCTAAATTTTTGTTAGAACAAAATGGAAGGGATGATGGAGACCATACTTACGGATATAGAAGCATCTCAGAGTGATCCCGATGTTCCTTTATCAGAACCAGATCCGGACGTTTCAATAAATATTCTTAAGGACTCGATTGGTACGAAACCCGGTAGAGTTATTCCTGGCCTTGGTAGGTCTTATTCTCGGTTAAGTAGTTCTCCGTCTACTACTAAGTCAAATATCGGAGAGGTTATGCATTTAAGAGACAAAGTGAACATGCTAGAAAATGTCACAGCACTTCAAAAGATAGAACAAGAAAACTTTATTGCGGAATGTGAAAGTAAATTAGTAGAGAGAATTAGCTCTATTTTGAAAGCCAATGCTAGTGGCTTGTCGGATTTGTAATGTGTTAGATTTGTGTTTTATTAGCTAGGTTGAATTTTGAATTTAGTGACTTTAATCTTTTGTAAAGACATTAGTATTACTTGTTGATATATGTAATGTCTTTTTATTGTTCAATATATGTTTAATAGTTAATAATTTAAATTTGGCATTAGAAACAAAAATCAGTTATTTTGATATATAAAATTTAATATTTATTTTATTAATTAAAGATATTAAATTTATTAAAAAAAAAATATTCTGTATAATCAATTATATATTTAAATTTATTATAAAAATAAAATAAAAATAATAATTTTTTGCTGTATAAGGTTATATTTTACAAAAACAATGTTAGTCTATGATTTCTTCGAGAGACTTGGAGGAAATATCACCAAACTCTTCAATAATCGTGGCCACTCGCATGAATTTTGGTGACACCCATCTCAGTAATTTTTCGATGACAAAACTGTTGTCCACATATCCTCCAAAAGAACTTAGCTTACCGACTATCATGGTCATCTTTTTGGTGTACTCATCAATGAATTCATTCTTGCCCATATTTGTGGTGTCTAGTTCTCTCCTTAATATTTGAGTTCTGACTTTAAGCGCACGTTCTGCTCCAACATAAGTCTCTTTTAAGGAATCCCACACTCCTTTTGTGGTGTCTTTATCTGGAATTTGATATAGCGTCTCCTCATTCAGCCCTTGGTAGATAACAACGATTTCAAGTTGGTCCGTTTGTCTGACAACCGTTGACTCCAGTGCTTCCCAAACTCACTGGATGCGCTAGTAACTTTTCATCGGCATAGCCCATACTTGGTAGTTAGTATCAGATAGTTTCGGGTACAGGATGGATAAATATTTCTCCCTCCTATCTTCCTCCAAAAACTTTTGTCTGCATGCTCTCATTGCATCTCACCGCACTGCTATTATCACGTCGTGGCATAGCGACTTTGTGGCTTTGATACCAAATGTTCAAAATTAATCCTTCTGCTTCTTATGAGTGTTGGATTTTAATCTCTGCTCTTCTTTAGAATGTATCTGTTTTTTTAGAATGCAGGATTTAATCGCTCGGTTTCTTTAGAATCTATCTATTTCTATAGAATGTAGGATTGCGTTTAACAAAATTTAACAGAACAGAGAAAACAAAGTTTTGTGAAAGGGCTCATTTCATCTCAATAATATAATATCTTATATATTACACATTCAAAACATAAACGAAAGCAAACGGTCTTCTATTTAACTTCTTCAAATTGCTTGTATCAGTCTTTCTGAATCGGTGGTATCTTGCAGAGATTTTGTTGAAGTTGCTACTTTACCTTGCTTGACTACATAATTTAATCGGATACGTGGAATATTTCAATAAAATTATATTATTCAATACCTTATTGTTACAAGTGTAAACGAACACATAAATAATCACAATATTAATTATGTGGATCTACGAGGGCGTATAACATAACAATACTATGATATCTAAATGGTAAACATTTAACTTGACCTCTTTAAATTGCGATCTGCTTATGATTTAGTAGGACAAATGAAAACATACCGTACAAAAATTGGCATTAGCGATGTGAATTTCATACCATCATCATAGTATAATCACATCTGTAACAAAAAGACCGAGTCAAGTTAAAATGAATAACCTAATAAACAAATAAAAACTATTAATAATAATAGTGTGTTAAAGAAAATAACTAAGAGGGCGTGGTCTTATTTTTAGTTGATCGGTCTTACTTATTTGACTTGGTTGATTATTGGCTCTCTAGAGTATTTTATCTCGTTTTGGTTTCCTATTTACTTTCAGGTGTCTTATTAAAAAAGGACCCTAAACTGAATTAATTGATAATAGGAATTCACTATTTTTGTAATAACTGGGAAAATAATGGATATGGAAAAAATGATAAAAGTTAACAAGATAAAAAAGAGGGCATTGTAAAATATGAATATTATGTTATATGATTGAAATAATACATTTTCAATTATTTATATGAATGATTGTATCTTAATTTGTAGATGAGAGTTTTATACGATTGATTTGGGTTTTAAATAACTAAAACATTATTTGCAAAGAATTATCATCCTTATTGGTACTAATTAAGGAAGTTATTGGTATGAAGTAACGGAAAGATATTGAATCTGTTTGAAGCTGATTTGGGTTTTGAATTCTTTCCATCAATTTGATTCGTAGTTCATTGAGGAATGGTAGCCCATAAAATTTGGGCAAGTAGATAATGAGAAGGGGTTGGGAATATATATACAGCAGATAAAAAGATAAGTTAATGTAAACTGATCGTCGTTTTCCGTTTGACAAATCTCAATTTATGGACAAATAGATGCAAAACAAGAAGAGAGAACTATGAATGTACATACTTTCATGTTTATTTGTTTTCGCTCGTAACCAAACATACGTTTTAGTTTGTCCCTCCAAGAAGGTCTTTAAGCTTTTTTATCTGAGCCGGATCAAGAAAAGTAGTCTGCGCAACCAATTGGGAAGGTAAATCATTGGCAAACAGAGCGGAGGAGATTTGCTGTGTACCGGGAGATTCACTACTGAAGCTAACGAATCCCCATGATGGAGTTTTCCCAACATTCACAACAAAATGCAATAACCCTTTTGGAACCACAAAAGCATCTCCACTGTTAAAAGTCTTAGTGTAAACTTTGTTAGAGGTCGAAATAAACCCGGCCACAACTGAGCCTTGTACCAATAACTGCAACTCTGTACCATGAGGATGAGTGTGTATTGGCACAACCCCACCGATATCCATGTCAAAACGAGCCATAGACACACCCAGGTTGTTCAAACCTGGAATTTGTGGAACTAATACTGGGTTCACGGCAAGCTTTACAGCATTCGACGTGTTACCAGCTACGTTAAGGCCGGAGAAGAAAAAGTCATCTGCGGTGACAGTGTTTGGATCTTTGCAGCTGTAGCCGGTAGGACCTTGTGGACTCTTTAAGTCTGCCACACAAAAATCTTGGACAGTAGCATGAGTGGAAGCAAAAAATAGGATACAAAGTAAGAAAGGAGTTATCATTCTGATAGATAGAAGATTGTAGACTTTGTGTATTAGGGTAACATATGAGAAGCTTTAAATAGTAGCGCAATTAGAAAATAATAGGAATAGAATAATCATCACTCAATACGATAAATTAATGATAAGGATTCATTCTTAATTAATAAGGTTTTGACCATTCCACAACTAACCCGATTTTGAAGATTTGATCCATTAATTTTGATTTATAGTATACAACTTTGAGATTTTGAAACCCCTAGACATTGTATTCATTCAAATTAAATTATTAAATTCATTAGTGCAACTAGGTTAGTATATAAAATTGAGGGTTAAGGTGTTCCGTCGTCCATTATGAATGTCCGTTAAGGTAGTTTAATCCCCGTCCCAACCGGAGAATCTAATAAAAAACAAGATTTTATGTTAATTAAAATTAATATTATAAAATTAGATAATTATCTTGTAGATAATAATGTCAAAATGGGTTCCAAAAATATTAATAAGTTATTTGACGTATTAACTGAATTTTCCTTTTATTATTTTAAAACTATTTTAAACAACAATTTAGAAAAATGGAATATATATTTGAAGTTGGTTGTGAGTAGACTTAGCCCACAAATACATCAAAATTGATGAACACTTGAGTTGTAACAATATTATTCACAGAAAGCTTCAATTGATTATATTACTTTGAATGACCAGAAAATATAATCTTTCACAAAACTTTTATCTCATGACCGATTTGTAACCTTACGTAAACAAATTAAGCCTTCGCTTCTCTCTGCTAAATTTGAGAGGGAATAGTAGAGTAACATGCATAAAGTAAGAAAACTTACATGATGATGATTATAAAGCTAAAAAATAGAAGACAACAAGAGGAACGTAGATGAAGCGGTGAGTGAAGGTTGTTAAGGCAGCTTGGACAAGACTGATTCATGTGAAGCATGATGTTTGTACTAACACTAACTCACGAGTTCAGACGCTTATTCAACCAATTGATTGACACAAATGGACAACGCAATAAAACGTTGGGCCATAATCCCATGTACACAACTGAAAATAAAAACATTGAATGTGTAACAAATCAATAGCGAAAATGAGTATATATATAAGGATGTTGTAAATGATTAGCTAAGATTATCAATACACAAAAAAATTACAAAAAAATTATTTATCTTATTCGCCATCTCTAGAGAGCAACCCAACTTCAGATATAATCACAACATCAGTTGTTGACAATATCAAAACCACATACAAGTTTAGATGGAGCCCTGCTATTATTCATTCGAAACATGTTTATTCGTAGTGTAAAGCCTATACTAACAAATATGAGAGTCACACAACTTTGACCTAGTAGACAACGTTTCCATATAATCTCAACTTCTAAATTGTTTTACCATCTAGTAACCCTTGTTTACTAAGTTCAATAAGTCTATTGTCAATTATATGTCCAAGCCTTAGATAACAAACTTGGTTGAATCCTTCTCTATAGTACGCACACCCCATACCACTACAGACCCCACAAGAACTAACACACCGTTAGTCCTATAGGCTTTCATAACAACCATAATTATGGCGTCTTCATGTCTATAAGTTACCCTTCCCAATTTAATATTCCAATATCTCTCAAATACTGTAGACAGCTTGATACAAACAAATTTGACTCTTTTGACAACACATAATTCATCATTCTCGAGGATGACCTTTCAACCATCAAACAATACCAGGGTTTCAAACCAATTTTGTAGGAAGTCATGTCGATGAAATCGTGAGAATCCAACACCCATTCTTCACTATACCTACAAGTACAAGCCACAAATCCATCAACTTACTCATAGTAATCTAAAAGCATTGCAGTATCCCTAGCTACACCCTTCAAATAACTATTGCCACTTCTTACCTCTTAGTAGTTCCTACTAATATGACCTTCGATCTTGCACATCCAATATTAAAATATATAACTTATTGCAAATACGTTAGTTTTGGAATGAGAGTTTTCTATCTTATTGTATGTATCTATTATTTATGGCTTATCTCGCACACTTAGTCTAAGATCGTCAGAGTTTTCTTTCAAAAATATTTTTATTTGAAGATAGTTTGAGTTCAATGAACTCTTTAATTTTTCCATCCTAAATGAATACTCTCCGTAGACCATAGTCTGACAAAAGTGGTTGTAAACCTTAAACAAAGAACTAAAAAGGATTACGGTGTGATACTCTTCATCCACCTTAACACCAACCACATTTAAATCAAGAATGATTATATTAATAAGGTGTGATACGTTTTGTCCACCTTGACCTTGTTGGTTATTCTCTCCCTCAATTATTTTATCTCGCTTTGGTTTTGTCGTAACTATCCTACTTTGTTTCGCGGTCTTATTAAGAGAACCGCCCTAAACTTAATAACTTAAATAATAGACATTTAAAATTCTAATAACAACTGCAAAAATAATAAAAATGATAAAAATTAAGAAGATATAATAGGACGTCGTAAAATATGAATACTATGTTATATGGTTTAAATAATACCTTCACGTATCTACGTAGATAATAGTTCTATATGAATGATTGTATGTTTCTAGATAACAATTTTATATTAAAAATTTGAGCTTTAAATAATTACAACATTATTGGCAAACAATTATCATTTTGTTCATTGGTAAGAACAAACTAAAAATCTACAATTTTTTATGCTTCAAAGCTGATTTGGGTTTTGAACTCTTTCAATAAATTTAATGCTTAGTTCCATACCATGTCATTTGGGAGAAGCAAAAGTATTTTACTCTAAAAATGGACCGCGTGGATGATCAGTTGTGATTGTTTCTTTTTGTGGGTTATGAGAAACAAAACCCACCAAGAGACGCAACGAAACGAAACGGTGCTTAAAAACCTTTCATGCAAGTCCTAACTCTACCAACAGACACACACGTTAAAAGAAATACCTATAAATATGGCACGAGACTCTCTTTTCCTTATCCCATCACGATCAGATTGATTCTATTCCTAGAAATCTTACATTTCACTTCGTGACAAAAGGGCTTTTGTTAAGGAATTCAAATGGAAGATTTTGGTTTGGGAAATGGCTCTGTTTTGGCGATGATGATTGTGAGTGCCATCATTCTCCTAGGTCCGCTGGTCATTGGTGCTCTAACTCCACCATCCTTTTCGCTCATTATTCTGTTTCCGGTCGTTTTAGTGGCGGTTTTCCTTTTCCTCTCCCATGCTTCTGCATAGACACTAAAAAATATGTATGCTAGTAATGTGTAACCAAATTTAAAGTTGTTATATATTGGAATGAAATTTTGTAGCGAAACTCGAAACCTTTGCTTTCTTATTTTTGTGGATTTGTTTGTTAAATTGCAACGTCTTTTAGGGTTTTAATTTTCAAAAAGTAGTTTTGTGTGTGAAGCTAGAGATTTTAAGATCATTCATCAAACTTCACAGCAGATCTCTATAAACATGGTTTTATCTACAAAAAACGATTCTTCATAGATCAATAGTTGATCACTGGCTGGTACATGCATGCCTGTGAGTTACAAGGAACAAAAATAGTTGATCAACTAATTTTTCTCACTCAACCTTAGCTTTTACTATTCAAATGTATTATAGCAAAAGTAATCTAAACCCTAATAATATAAGAGACGGCCATAGAATAGGGCATGTGGCTGTATTTTTTCATCTAACATCTATGCTAGAACTGTATTGAACCCTAATTAATATTCTACTGATAATCGTAGCAGTGCCAAAGATTGTGTTTGTTTTCTGGATATCTAACTCTCCTATATAGTCCTCAAACAAGTAACACACTGTTACAATATCTATTATCATAACCAGTTTTTAAGGACCTTTGCACTTAAATTGGTTGGTTTTGTACCTGAGATTCAATTTACAATCCTTTAATTCCGTGAGATTATATAAAATATAGCGTACACATTTTGAAGAGGGTCCGAGAAAAAACTCGCTAATGAAATATAAAATGTATGTTTACGTTATTTTTCATTTTAATGAGTTACCCCCGCCCATTCACAATGACATTATATTATGTTTCAAATGTGTTTTTGGAAATTAATCCTTCTCCTTATACTTCTGAGTGACCGGTATTAAAATTCATCTGCTTCTGTAAAATGTAATTTTAACCCAACAGACGAAAAAGTTTTGTGAAAGGGTTTTTTTCATTTCAATAATATGATATTTTAAATATTACCCCATAAAATAACAAAAACATAAATTTAAGAAAACGGCCTTCTATTCAACTTGTACAAACCGCTCTTGTACCAGTTTTTCTGAACTGATTGTATTTTCAGAGCTTTTTTTGAAGTTGCTACTTTATGTTGCTTGACTACATAATTTATTCTGGCATTTCTTCCCCTCAATTATGTAGTCACTTGATCATCCATTTGCAAATCTGAATTCTCCTTTAACGGAAGTATCGAAGTTTATCTTTGTCGCAATCAACGTAACTTCATCATCCACATGCTGAATTCAATAAACATTTTCTTCCTGCTTATCCTTACAATTTGCAGCAAAATGGCCATATTTATGTCAAATGTGGAATTATGCTTCTTCGGTCGCTCACCTTTCTTGCTAGAATTATTTTTCCCTCGAACCCTACCCATGTCTTGGCCTGTTCCATTTCCTGGGCCTCTTCCTCTGTTATTGGAAACTGCTTTGATCATTGTTTTGCATATCGGTCTTTGTGTACAAGATATTTTCAACACCATGCTTATCCTCAAACTTTGTTATCTTATCTTCAAAGGCTTTTTAAATAGTCTATGATTTCTTCGAGAGACTTGGAGAAAATATCACCAAACTCTTCAATAGTCGTGGCCACTCGCATGAATTTTGGTGACACCTATCTCAGCAATTTTTCGATGACAAAACTGTTGTCCACGTATCCTCCAAAAGAACTTAGCTTACCGACTATCATGGTCATCTTTTTGGTGTACTCATCAATGAATTCATTCTTGCCCATATTTGTGGTGTCTAGTTCTCTCCTTAATATTTGAGTTCTGACTTTAAGCGCACGTTCTGCTCCAACATAAGTCTCTTTTAAGGAATCCCACACTCCTTTTGTAGTGTCTTTATCTGGAATTTGATATAGCGTCTCCTCATTCAGCCCTTGGTAGATAACAACAATTTCAAGTTGGTCCGTTTGTCTGATAAACGTTGACTCCAGTGCTTCCCAAACTCACTGGATGCCCTAGTAACTTTTCATCGGCATAGCCCATACTTGTTAGTTAGTATCAGATAGTTTCGGGTACGGGATGGATAAAGATTTCTCCCTCCTATCTTCCTCCAAAAACTTTTGTCCGCATGCTCTCATTGCATCTCACCGCACTGTTATTATCACGTCGTGGCGTAGCGACTTTGTGGCTTTGATACCAAATGTTCAAAATTAATCTTTCTACTTCTTATGAGTGTTGGATTTTAATCTCTGCTCTTCTTTAGAATGTATCTGTTTTTTTAGAATGCAGGATTTAATCGCTCGGTTTCTTTAGAATCTATCTATTTCTTTAGAATGTAGGATTGCGTTTAACAAAATTTAACAGAACAGAGAAAACAAAGTTTTGTGAAAGGGCTCATTTCATCTCAATAATATAATATCTTATATATTACACATTCAAAACATAAACGAAAGCAAACGGTCTTCTATTCAACTTCTTCAAATTGCTTGTATCAGTCTTTCTGAATCGGTGGTATCTTGCAGAGATTTTGTTGAAGTCGCTACTTTACCTTGCTTGACTACATAATTTAATCGGATACGTGGAATATTTAAATAAAATTATATTATTCAATACCTTATTGTTACAAGTGTAAATGAACACATAAATAATCACAATATTAATTATGTGGATCTACGAGGGCGTATAAATCCGGTCCTAATTTTAGAAACATTAGTGCATCCTTACGATAGTCTCTATACTATTAGGTTCATATTAGTAGGTTGAGTTTCAAATTAGTAGATTTATATAAGTAGGTTCGTATTAGTACATTTATATCGGTAGATTCAGGTTCATAACAGTAGGTTCAGTTTCATAGCAGTAGGTTTATATGATGGTCTCCGTATCAGTAGGCTGAATAGGTCATATGGTAGTCTGTAACTTGACTTGCAATAGAATAGCATAATGTTATATATCAGTAAGTTCATATCTGTTTAGTTTTAATTATTCAAATTTTATGAAAGAACAGTTATTGAAATATTCTAGCTTTCCTTTGTACTAAAGTGAATATCCAATGAGAAGTTTTGAATATTGCTTGATTATTACATAATGAGTGCGATTAGTAATGTATGATACTTTTGTGATAATTTTGAGTTAACAGAATATAGTTGAATTAATTTGATATTTATCCGGAGTCTTACCAATGAGACTACCATTTCCTACAAACTCTGATCGGGTCATGGATGCTAGGTCCGGATCTGGCACCGGTCCTGAGACTCCTGCATCAGAGGGATTGGTTTTGCCTGAAGAACAACGGGTCTTTAGTGCACGTCGCAAAGCTTTATCTGCATATAGTGGACCTGTCGATTCACTTACAGAGGCAAAAAAAAAACGTGGAAAATATCGTGCCCTCAGATTATCAAGAATCGTCGAAGATCCAGAATCACGTGTCGAATACAAGTATTCCGAGAATCATAAAGGAGCGGCAACGCAAGAATTAGACTATGACATATCTCATGTAATTGGGGTCATAGTCCGAACAAGATGTCCAATGATGGCACCGTCATGGAAAGAAATTCCAGAAGATACGAAGATGTCAATGTACGAGCTGCTTCAGGTAACAAATTGTTTTCGATTTAACTTTATTTTTAGACGCTACAAGTATGTTAAAATATATGATTTCTGCATTTTTTTTAATTGTTAACAACTTTTAGTTTTTTGGATGGTCTTTAAATCTTAAATCGACTTAGAAAACTGACTAGTTCTATTCTAATTTTACTAACAACTTTTAGTTTAAATGTTAGTTAAGATATTTGAGAATGGATTCATAACAATATGTAACGAATATAATTTTTGAGTTAGCGAGGAGAAGAATAAAATTCCGTCACGATTTCCCTCTTTTTTCAGAAGATCCAATCGATCTTTATCTCTCCCAGATATAGTTGGTAAACAATCAGTGCCCTTCACATTCAATATGGTTTCCTGGGAAATGAATGACCCGAAAAAAATCGGGTTGGGATTGACTGGATTTGGCATATTTTTTACGATTCTTGGAATAATGTTCTTCTTTGACAAAGGATTACTTGCCATGGGAAATATCCTGTTCTTCTCTGGGGTTAGTCTAACTATAGGTCTCAAGTCCACCGTTCAGTTTATTGGAACTGGCTTCTTCTTTGTTGTAATTGGGTGGCATGTGTTTGGGATGATACTAGAGACATATGGGTTTATTGTACTCTTCAGTGGCTTATGGCCAACATTGTCGATGTTTATACAAAGGATACCCATTCTTGGTTGGATTTTCCAACGACCATTTATCAGCTCAAGTTTCGACCGGTACCGAGGCAAACGAGTTCCGGTATAGTCTTGCTATCTAAGGGAGGATTACAAAGCAGAAGTTATGCAAGTGTTACATTTAGCCGAATACAGGAACTGTTTGTAGTGTTCCTTATATGCTGCCATTACTGATCCAGAAAATGCTCATCTTATTTGAGAGATGTAAAAAAGAATTGGCGATACGAGATTGATTGTCTGTACAAATTATATTATCCGTTTCGAGTCAGTCCGTATCATTTGTTGGAAGATTTGACTGCTTTTGAAATAATTTTTAAGTTAGCTGACTATATGATATTTGATGTTTTTTTTGTAGGATACCTTTGTTATTAATTTTCAGCATAGTGATACTGCAAATAGCATTGACCGCTATTTCAGATCACGATATGCTGATTGGAAATGCATGCTTCATGCACACTACAAATTATGGAAAGATAAGGAGGATGCAATAGCCAATCCACCTATCGAGATGCTTGGTGAAAAAAAGCACGACCAGTGGATATATCTCTGCGAGCATTTCAATTCTGACAAATTTAAGGTAATAATTTTTTTTAAATTGATTGTCGAGCCTTGTTTTTAGTTCTATTAATTTGGCTTTCACATAAAATTATCTTTAATACTTGTAACTATTTTATATTTGGGATACCTAATTAAGTTTAACAATAAGAATTTGGAGGTTAGTAAGTAACACTTCTTCAGTTGTTTTATCTTCTAATGTGTATTTATTACTTCGTTGTTTACAACCCTTTTATGTTTACTGAGTTCTGCAACATAGGTCGGATATCAATAAAATAAATTGCAGCAAGAGAAAGATATATCACCACTATAGACCGACTCCTCTTACTTATCGAATTGCCAAAAGAAGAGCAGCAGGATCAAAATTTCCCGAAGTTGAAAATTTCAAAGATCTTTACGTGCGTTCGAATCAACCTTTTGCCCAAGAATACTTTGTAAGTGTATCTTAAAATTATTACTTTGTTAATAACCATCTCAAAGTTGCTATTTTTTTAACTTAAGCATCACAATTTTGCTATAAATTTTGGAATGTATCACAATTTTGATATATCACCACTATAGACCGACTCCTCTTACTTATCGAATTGCCAAAAGAAGAGCAGCAGGATCAAAATTTCCCGAAGTTGAAAATTTCAAAGATCTTTACGTGCGTTCAAATCAACCTTTTGCCCAAGAATACTTTGTAAGTGTATCTTAAAATTATTACTTTGTTAATAACCATCTCAAAGTTGCTATTTTTTTTAACTTAAGCATCACAATTTTGCTATAAATTTTGGAATGTATGCTTCCTCCTATTGTTTTTCTAATTTCTTTTGCTTTGAACAATGTCTAAAATCTTCAGTGCATTGGTTATCATTGATGTGGCCATATAAATCTTTATGTATCTAGATGACTCTAAGTTCATGCATAAAGTAATTAACTGTTCTAATTAGAAATATATAAGTATGCATTCATTATAAAGAACTATTTTCCTTTTCATTTTCATGCATTATAAAGAACTATTTTCCTTTTCATTTTAAAGTCTTAATTGTTCTCCTTATCTATATATAAGTATGCATGTTTGTACAGTTTATGTTATGAAACTATTCTCCTTTTTCTTTTAAACTCTTAACTATTCTGCTTTGCAATATATATGTATGCATGTCTGTACAGTTTATGTTATGATATGTTCATATAGTTCTGGTTTACTTTTTTAATAAGAGGTCATGGTCTTTAGTTAATTGCAACTATTTATGTGTTAGAGTTTTTAATGTGAAATTATGTTTGTGCATTGTGGTTTGGTTAATACCAATGTCTAATACCTTATGCCTAATACCTTGTAGTTATTATAATTGTTGTTTTTCTCTCTTTTCTATTCTTTTTATTATGCTTGTACTGTTTCATTATTAAGGTAAATAAGCTTATATGAATCATGTTATAACTGTCTTAGTTTCTAAATTTTTGTTAGAACAAAATGGAAGGGATGATGGAGACCATACTTACGGATATAGAACCATCTCAGAGTGATCCCGATGTTCCTTTATCAGAACCAGATCCGGGCGTTTCAATAAATATTCTTAAGGACTCGATTGGTACGAAACGCGGTAGAGTTATTCCTGGCCTTGGTAGGTCTTATTCTCGGTTAAGTAGTTCTCCGTCTACTACTAAGTCAAATATCGGAGAGGTTATGCATTTAAGAGACAAAGTGAACATGCTAGAAAATGTCACAGCACTTCAAAAGATAGAACAAGAAAAGTTTATTGCGGAATGTGAAAGTAAATTAGTAGAGAGAATTAGCTCTATTTTGAAAGCCAATGCTATTGGCTTGTCGGATTTGTAATGTGTTAGATTTGTGTTTTATTAGCTAGGTTGAATTTTGAATTTAGTGACTTTAATCTTTTGTAAAGACATTAGTATTACTTGTTTATATATGTAATGTATTTTTATTGTTCAATATATGTTTAATAGTTAATAATTTAAATTTGGCATTAGAAACAAAAATCAGTTATTTTGATATATAAAATTTAATGTTTATTTTATTAATTAAAGATATTAAATTTATTAAAAAATAATAATATTCTGTATAATCAATTATATATTTAAATTTATTATAAAAATAAAATAAAAATAATAATTTTTTGCTTTATAAGGTTATATTTTACAAAAACAATGTTAGTCTATGATTTCTTCGAGAGAGTTGGAGGAAATATCACCAAACTCTTCAATAATCGTGGCCACTCGCATGAATTTTGGTGACACCCATCTCAGTAATTTTTCGATGACAAAACTGTTGTCCACATATCCTCCAAAAGAACTTAGCTTACCGACTATCATGGTCATCTTTTTGGTGTACTCATCAATGAATTCATTCTTGCCCATATTTGTGGTGTCTAGTTCTCTCCTTAATATTTGAGTTCTGACTTTAAGCGCACGTTCTGCTCCAACATAAGTCTCTTTTAAGGAATCCCACACTCCTTTTGTGGTGTCTTTATCTGGAATTTGATATAGCGTCTCCTCATTCAGCCCTTGGTAGATAACAACGATTTCAAGTTGGTCCGTTTGTCTGACAACCGTTGACTCCAGTGCTTCCCAAACTCACTGGATGCGCTAGTAACTTTTCATCGGCATAGCCCATACTTGGTAGTTAGTATCAGATAGTTTCGGGTACAGGATGGATAAATATTTCTCCCTCCTATCTTCCTCCAAAAACTTTTGTCTGCATGCTCTCATTGCATCTCACCGCACTGCTATTATCACGTCGTGGCATAGCGACTTTGTGGCTTTGATACCAAATGTTCAAAATTAATCCTTCTGCTTCTTATGAGTGTTGGATTTTAATCTCTGCTCTTCTTTAGAATGTATCTGTTTTTTTAGAATGCAGGATTTAATCGCTCGGTTTCTTTAGAATCTATCTATTTCTTTAGAATGTAGGATTGCGTTTAACAAAATTTAACAAAACAGAGAAAACAAAGTTTTGTGAAAGGGCTCATTTCATCTCAATAATATAATATCTTATATATTACACATTCAAAACATAAACGAAAGCAAACAGTCTTCTATTTAACTTCTTCAAATTGCTTGTATCAGTCTTTCTGAATTGGTGGCATCTTGCAGAGATTTTGTTGAAGTTGCTACTTTACCTTGTTTGACTACATAATTTAATCGGATACGTGGAATATTTCAATAAAATTATATTATTCAATACCTTATTGTTACAAGTGTAAACGAACACATAAATAATCACAATATTAATTATGTGGATCTACGAGGGCGTATAACATAACAATACTATGACATCTAAATGGTAAATATTTAACTTGACCTCTTTAAATTGCGATCTGCTTATGATTTAGTAGGACAAATAAAAACATACCGTACAAAAATTGACATTAGCGATGTGAATTTCATACCATCATCATAGTATAATCACATCTGTAACAAAAAGACCGAGTCAAGTTAAAATGAATAACCTAATAAACAAATAAAAACTATTAATAATAATAGTGTGTTAAAGAAAATAACTAAGAGGGCGTGGTCTTATTTTTAGTTGATCGGTCTTACTTATTTGACTTGGCTCTCTAGAGTATTTTATCTCGTTTTGGTTTCCTATTTACTTTCAGGTGTCTTATTAAAAAAGGACCCTAAACTGAATTAATTGATAATAGGAATTCACTATTTTTGTAATAACTGGGAAAATAATGGATATGGAAAAAATGATAAAAGTTAAGAAGATAAAAAAGAGGGCATTGTAAAATATGAATATTATGTTATATGATTGAAATAATACATTTTCAATTATTTATATGAATGATTGTATCTTAATTTGTAGATGAGAGTTTTATACGATTGATTTGGGTTTTAAATAACTAAAACATTATTTGCAAAGAATTATCACCCTTATTGGTACTAATTAAGGAAGTTATTGGTATGAAGTAACGGAAAGATATTTAATCTGTTTGAAGCTGATTTGGGTTTTGAATTCTTTCCATCAATTTGATTCGTAGTTCATTGAGGAATGGTAGCCCATAAAATTTGGGCAAGTAGATAATGAGAAGGGGTTGGGAATATATATACAGCAGATAAAAAGATAAGTTAATGTAAACTGATCGTCTTCAGTTTTCCGTTTGACAAATCTCAATTTATGGACAAATAGATGCAAAACAAGAAGAGAGAACTATGAATGTACATACTTTCATGTTTATTTGTTTTCGCTCGTAACCAAACATACGTTTTAGTTTGTCCCTCCAAGAAGGTCTTTAAGCTTTTTTATCTGAGCCGGATCAAGAAAAGTAGTCTGCGCAACCAATTGGGAAGGTAAATCATTGGCAAACAGAGCGGAGGAGTTATCATTCTGATAGATAGAAGATTGTAGACTTTGTGTATTAGGGTAACATATGAGAAGCTTTAAATAGTAGCGCAATTAGAAAATAATAGGAATAGAATAATCATCACTCAATTCGATAAATTAATGATAAGGATTCATTCTTAGTTAATAAGGTTTTGACCATTCCACAACTAACCCGATTTGAAGATTTGATCCATTAATTTTGATTTATACTATACAACTTTGAGATTTTGAAACCCCTAGACATTGTATTCATTCAAATTAAATTATTAAATTCATTAGTGCAACTAGGTTAGTATATAAAATTGAGGGTTAAGGTGTTCCGTCGTCCATTATGAATGTCCGTTAAGGTAGTTTAATCCCCGTCCCAACAGGAGAATCTAATAAAAAACAAGATTGTATGTTAATTAAAATTAATATTATAAAATTAGATAATTATCTTGTAGATAATAATGTCAAAATGGGTTCCAAAAATATTAATGCTTTATTTGACGTATTAACTGAATTTTCCTTTTATTATTTTAAAACTATTTTAAACAACAATTTAGAAAAATGGAATATATATTTGAAGTTGGTTGTGAGTAGACTTAGCCCACAAATACATCAAAATTGATGAACACTTGAGTTGTAACAATATTATTCACAGAAAGCTTCAATTAATTATATTACTTTGAATGACCAGAAAATATAATCCTTCACAAAACTTTTATCTCATGACCGATTTGTAACCTTACGTAAACAAATTAAGCCTTCGCTTCTCTCTGATAAATTTGAGAGGGAATGGTAGAGTAACATGCATAAAGTAAGAAAACTTACATGATGATGATTATAAAGCTAAAAAATAGAAGACAACAAGAGGAACGTAGATGAAGCGGTGAGTGAAGGTTGTTAAGGCAGCTTGGGCAAGACTGATTCATGTGAAGCATGATGTTTGTACTAACACTAACTCACGAGTTCAGACGCTTATTCGACCAATTGTTTGACACAAATGGACAACGCAATAAAACGTTGGACCATAATCCCATGTACACAACTGAAAATAAAAACATTGAATGTGTAACCAATCAATAGCGAAAATGAGTATATATATAAGGATGTTGTAAATGATTAGCAAAGATTATCAATACACAAAAAAATTACAAAAGAAAAATATTTATCTTATTCGCCATCTCTAGAGAGCAACCCAACTTCAGATATAATCACAACATCAGTTCTTGACAATATCAAAACCACATACAAGTTTAGATGGAGCCCTGCTATTATTCATTCGAAACATGTTTATTCGTAGTGTAAAGCCTATACTAACAAATATAAGAGTCACACAACTTTGACCTAGTAGACAACGTTTCCATATAATCTCAACTTTTGAATTGTTTTACCATCTAGTAACCCTTGTTTACTAAGTTCAATAAGTCTATTGTCACTTATATGTCCAAGCCTTAGATAACAAACTTGGTTGAATCCTTCTCTATAGTACGCACACCCCATACCACTACAGACCCCACAAGAACTAACACACCGTTAGTCCTATAGGCTTTCATAACAACCATAATTATGGCGTCTTCATGTCTATAAGTTACCCTTCCCAATTTAATATTCCAATATCTCTCAAATACTGTAGACAGCTTGATACGAACAAATTTGACTCTTTTGACAACACATAATTCATCATTCTCGAGGATGACCTTTCAACCATCAAACAATACCAGGGTTTCAAACCAATTTTGTAGGAAGTCATGTCGATGAAATCGTGAGAATCCAACACCCATTCTTCACTATATCTACAAGTACAAGCCACAAATCCATCAACTTACTCATAGTAATCTAAAACCATTGCAGTATCCCTAGCAACACCCTTCAAATAACTATTGCCACTTCTTATCTCTTAGTAGTTCCTACTAATATTGCTTTCGATCTTGCACATCCAATATTAAAATATATAACCTATTGCAAATACGTTAGTTTTGGAATGAGAGTTTTCTATCTTATTGTATGTATCTATTATTCATGGCTTATCTCGCACACTTAGTCTAAGATCGTCAGAGTTTTCTTTCAAAAATATTTTTATTTGAAGATAGTTTGAGTTCAATGAACTCTTTAATTTTTCCATCCTAAATGAATACTTTCCGTAGACCATAGTCTGACAAAAGTGGTTGTAAACCTTAAACAAAGAACTAAAAAGGATTACGGTGTGATACTCTTCATCCACCTTAACACCAACCACATTTAAATCAAGAATGATTATATTAATAAGGTGTGATACGTTTCGTCCACCTTGACCTTGTTGGTTATTCTCTCCCTCAATTATTTTATCTCGCTTTGGTTTTGTCGTAACTATCCTACTTTGTTTCGCGGTCTTATTAAGAGAACCGCCCTAAACTTAATAACTTAAATAATAGACATTTAAAATTCTAATAACAACTGGAAAAATAATAAAAATGATAAAAATTAAGAAGATATAATAGGACGTCGTAAAATATGAATACTATGTTATATGGTTTAAATAATACCTTCACGTATCTACGTAAATAATAGTTCTATATGAATGATTGTATGTTTGTAGATAACAATTTTATATTAAAAATTTGAGCTTTATGTTATATGGTTTAAATAATACCTTCACGTATCTACGTAGATAATAGTTCTATATGAATGATTGTATGTTTGTAGATAACAATTTTATATTAAAAATTTGAGCTTTAAATAATTACAACATTATTGGCAAAGAATTATCATTTTGTTCATTGGTACGAACAAACTAAAAATCTACAAATTTTTTATGCTTCAAAGCTGATTTGGGTTTTGAACTCTTTCCATCAATTTAATTCTTAGTTCATTCGCGAGTCCTAGACCATTAAATTTGGGCAAGTATACAATGAGAAGCGAATTGAAGTTGGTTTGGAATATATAGTAGATAAAAAGATAAGCCAATTTGTTAGTGTGCACAACACCCTAAAACTTTGATGGATAGGAAACCACGATATTAAGCGGTCCAAATATACTTATGGATGAGGTATAACCACTAAAGTTTCCATAAACATGGATACAGGTCACTTCAAATGTATAAGTTCCCATAAATATCAATACACGTGATTTCAAATGTATTTGTCGCATTGTCCGTTATATCATGATCATGCCTTACTTGATACACGACTAATAGAGGATCATCCAAAATAATATAAATTTACAACCATTTTGTGAAGTCGGGCTACAGCATTAGAATAGAATCCTAAATGAACACATAAATAATCACAATATTAATTATGTGGATCTACGAGGGCGTATAAATCCGGTCCTAATTTTAGAAACATTAGTGCATCCTTACGATAGTCTATATACTATTAGGTTCATATTAGTAGGTTGAGGTTCATATCAGTAGATTTATATAAGTAGGTTCATATTAGTACATTTATATCGGTAGATTCAGGTTCATAACAGTAGGTTCAGTTTCATAGCAGTAGGTTTATATGATGGTCTCCGTATCAGTAGGCTGAATAGGTCATATGGTAGTCTGTAACTTGACTTGCAATAGAATAGCATAATGTTATATATCAGTAAGTTCATATCTGTTTAGCTTTATTCAAATTTTATGAAAGAACAGTTATTGAAATATTCTAGCTTTCCTTTGTACTAAAGTGAATTTCCTATGAGAAGTTTTGAATATTGCTTGATTATTACATAATGAGTGCGATTAGTAATGTACGATACTTTTGTGATAATTTTGAGTTAACAGAATATAGTTGAATTAATTTGATATTTATCCGGAGTCTTACCAATGAGACTACCATTTCCTACAAACTCTGATCGGGTCATGGATGCTGGGTCCGGATCTGGCACCGGTCCTGAGACTCCTGCATCAGAGGGATTGGTTTTGCCTGAAGAACAACGGGTCTTTAGTGCACGTCGCAAAGCTTTATCTGCATATAGTGGACCTGTCGATTCACTTACAAAGGCAAAAAAAAACGTGGAAAATATCGTGCCCTCAGATTATCAAGAATCGTCGAAGATCCAGAATCACGTGTCGAATACAAGTATTCCGAGATTCATAAAGGAGCGGCAACGCAAGAATTAGACTATGACATATCTCATGTAATTGGGGTCATAGTCCGAACAAGATGTCCAATGATGGCACCGTCATGGAAAGAAATTCCAGAAGATACGAAGATGTCAATGTACGAGCTGCTTCAGGTAACAAATTGTTTTCGATTTAACTTTATTTTTAGACGCTACAAGTATGTTAAAATATATGATTTCTGCATTTTTTTTAATTGTTAACAACTTTTAGTTTTTTGGATGGTCTTTAAATCTTAAATCGACGTAGAAAACTGACTAGTTATATTCTAATTTTACTAACAACTTTTAGTTTAAATGTTAGTTAAGATATTTGAGAATGGATTCATAACAATATGTAACGAATATAATTTTTGAGTTAGCGAGGAGAAGAATAAAATTCCGTCACGATTTCCCTCTTTTTTCAGAAGATCCAATCGATCTTTATCTCTCCCAGATATAGTTGGTAAACAATCAGTGCCCTTCACATTCAATATGGTTTCCTGGGAAATGAATGACCCGAAAAAAATCGGGTTGGGATTGACTGGATTTGGCATATTTTTTACGATTCTTGGAATAATGTTCTTCTTTGACAAAGGATTACTTGCCATGGGAAATATCCTGTTCTTCTCTGGGGTTAGTCTAACTATAGGTCTCAAGTCCACCGTTCAGTTTATTGGAACTGGCTTCTTCTTTGTTGTAATTGGGTGGCATGTGTTTGGGATGATACTAGAGACATATGGGTTTATTGTACTCTTCAGTGGCTTATGGCCAACATTGTCGGTGTTTATACAAAGGATACCCATTATTGGTTGGATTTTCCAACAACCATTTATCAGCTCAAGTTTCGACCGGTACCGAGGCAAACGAGTTCCGGTATAGTCTTGCTATCTAAGGGAGGATTACAAAGCAGAAGTTATGCAAGTGTTACATTTAGCCGAATACAGGAACTGTTTGTAGTGTTCCTTATATGCTGCCATTACTGATCCAGAAAATGCTCATCTTATTTGAGAGATGTAAAGAAGAATTGGCGATACGAGATTGATTGTCTGTACAAATTATATTATCCGTTTCGAGTCAGTCCGTATCATTTGTTGGAAGATTTGACTGCTTTTGAAATAATTTTTAAGTTAGCTAACTATATGATATTTGATGTTTTTTTTGTAGGATACCTTTGTTATTAATTTTCAGCATAGTGATACTGCAAATAGCATTGACCGCTATTTCAGATCACGATATGCTGATTGGAAATGCATGCTTCATGCACACTACAAATTATGGAAAGATAAGGAGGATGCAATAGCCAATCCACCTATCGAGATGCTTGGTGAAAAAAAGCACGACCAATGGATATATCTCTGCGAGCATTTCAATTCTGACAAATTTAAGGTAATAATTTTTTTTAAATTGATTGTCGAGCCTTGTTTTTAGTTCTATTAATTTGGCTTTCACATAAAATTATCTTTAATACTTGTAACTATTTTATATTTGGGATACCTAATTAAGTTTAACAATAAGAATTTGGAGGTTAGTAAGTAACACTTCTTCAGTTGTTTTATCTTCTAATGTGTATTTATTACTTCGTTGTTTACAACCCTTTTATGTTTACTGAGTTCTGCAGCATAGGTCGGATATCAATAAAATAAATTGCAGCAAGAGAAAGATATATCACCACTATAGACCGACTCCTCTTACTTATCGAATTGCCAAAAGAAGAGCAGCAGGATCAAAATTTCCCGAAGTTGAAAATTTCAAAGATCTTTACGTGCGTTCGAATCAACCTTTTGCCCAAGAATACTTTGTAAGTGTATCTTAAAATTATTACTTTGTTAATAACCATCTCAAAGTTGCTATTTTTTTAACTTAAGCATCACAATTTTGCTATAAATTTTGGAATGTATCACAATTTTGATATATCACCACTATAGACCGACTCCTCTTACTTATCGAATTGCCAAAAGAAGAGCAGCAGGATCAAAATTTCCCGAAGTTGAAAATTTCAAAGATCTTTACGTGCGTTCAAATCAACCTTTTGCCCAAGAATACTTTGTAAGTGTATCTTAAAATTATTACTTTGTTAATAACCATCTCAAAGTTGTTATTTTTTTAACTTAAGCATCACAATTTTGCTATAAATTTTGGAATGTATGCTTCCTCCTATTGTTTTTCTAATTTCTTTTGCTTTGAACAATGTCTAAAATCTTCAGTGCATTGGTTATCATTGATGTGGCCATATAAATCTTTATGTATCTAGATGACTCTAAGTTCATGCATAAAGTAATTAACTGTTCTAATTAGAAATATATAAGTATGCATGCATTATAAAGAACTATTTTCCTTTTCATTTTAAAGTCTTAATTGTTCTCCTTATCTATATATAAGTATGCATGTTTGTACAGTTTATGTTATGAAACTATTCTCCTTTTTCTTTTAAACTCTTAACTATTCTGCTTTGCAATATATATGTATGCATGTCTGTACAGTTTATGTTATGATATGTTCATATAGTTCTGGTTTACTTTTTTAATAAGAGGTCATGGTCTTTAGTTAATTGCAACTATTTATGTGTTAGAGTTTTTAATGTGGAATTATGTTTGTGCATTGTGGTTTGGTTAATACCAATGTCTAATACCTTATGCCTAATACCTTGTAGTTATTATAATTGTTGTTTTTCTCTCTTTTCTATTCTTTTTATTATGCTTGTACTGTTTCATTATTAAGGTAAATAAGCTTATATGAATCATGTTATAACTGTCTTAGTTTCTAAATTTTTGTTAGAACAAAATGGAAGGGATGATGGAGACCATACTTACGGATATAGAACCATCTCAGAGTGATCCCGATGTTCCTTTATCAGAACCAGATCCGGGCGTTTCAATAAATATTCTTAAGGACTCGATTGGTACGAAACGCGGTAGAGTTATTCCTGGCCTTGGTAGGTCTTATTCTCGGTTAAGTAGTTCTCCGTCTACTACTAAGTCAAATATCGGAGAGGTTATGCATTTAAGAGACAAAGTGAACATGCTAGAAAATGTCACAGCACTTCAAAAGATAGAACAAGAAAAGTTTATTGCGGAATGTGAAAGTAAATTAGTAGAGAGAATTAGCTCTATTTTGAAAGCCAATGCTATTGGCTTGTCGGATTTGTAATGTGTTAGATTTGTGTTTTATTAGCTAGGTTGAATTTTGAATTTAGTGACTTTAATCTTTTGTAAAGACATTAGTATTACTTGTTTATATATGTAATGTATTTTTATTGTTCAATATATGTTTAATAGTTAATAATTTAAATTTGGCATTAGAAACAAAAATCAGTTATTTTGATATATAAAATTTAATGTTTATTTTATTAATTAAAGATATTAAATTTATTAAAAAATAATAATATTCTGTATAATCAATTATATATTTAAATTTATTATAAAAATAAAATAAAAATAATAATTTTTTGCTGTATAAGGTTATATTTTACAAAAACAATGTTAGTCTATGATTTCTTCGAGAGACTTGGAGGAAATATCACCAAACTCTTCAATAATCGTGGCCACTCGCATGAATTTTGGTGACACCCATCTCAGTAATTTTTCGATGACAAAACTGTTGTCCACATATCCTCCAAAAGAACTTAGCTTACCGACTATCATGGTCATCTTTTTGGTGTACTCATCAATGAATTCATTCTTGCCCATATTTGTGGTGTCTAGTTCTCTCCTTAATATTTGAGTTCTGACTTTAAGCGCACGTTCTGCTCCAACATAAGTCTCTTTTAAGGAATCCCACACTCCTTTTGTGGTGTCTTTATCTGGAATTTGATATAGCGTCTCCTCATTCAGCCCTTGGTAGATAACAACGATTTCAAGTTGGTCCGTTTGTCTGACAACCGTTGACTCCAGTGCTTCCCAAACTCACTGGATGCGCTAGTAACTTTTCATCGGCATAGCCCATACTTGGTAGTTAGTATCAGATAGTTTCGGGTACAGGATGGATAAATATTTCTCCCTCCTATCTTCCTCCAAAAACTTTTGTCTGCATGCTCTCATTGCATCTCACCGCACTGCTATTATCACGTCGTGGCATAGCGACTTTGTGGCTTTGATACCAAATGTTCAAAATTAATCCTTCTGCTTCTTATGAGTGTTGGATTTTAATCTCTGCTCTTCTTTAGAATGTATCTGTTTTTTTAGAATGCATGATTTAATCGCTCGGTTTCTTTAGAATCTATCTATTTCTTTAGAATGTAGGATTGCGTTTAACAAAATTTAACAGAACAGAGAAAACAAAGTTTTGTGAAAGGGCTCATTTCATCTCAATAATATAATATCTTATATATTACACATTCAAAACATAAACGAAAGCAAACAGTCTTCTATTTAACTTCTTCAAATTGCTTGTATCAGTCTTTCTGAATTGGTGGTATCTTGCAGAGATTTTGTTGAAGTTGCTACTTTACCTTGTTTGACTACATAATTTAATCGGATACGTGGAATATTTCAATAAAATTATATTATTCAATACCTTATTGTTACAAGTGTAAACGAACACATAAATAATCACAATATTAATTATGTGGATCTACGAGGGCGTATAACATAACAATACTATGACATCTAAATGGTAAATATTTAACTTGACCTCTTTAAATTGCGATCTGCTTATGATTTAGTAGGACAAATAAAAACATACCGTACAAAAATTGACATTAGCGATGTGAATTTCATACCATCATCATAGTATAATCACATCTGTAACAAAAAGACCGAGTCAAGTTAAAATGAATAACCTAATAAACAAATAAAAACTATTAATAATAATAGTGTGTTAAAGAAAATAACTAAGAGGGCGTGGTCTTATTTTTAGTTGATCGGTCTTACTTATTTGACTTGGTTGATTATTGGCTCTCTAGAGTATTTTATCTCGTTTTGGTTTCCTATTTACTTTCAGGTGTCTTATTAAAAAAGGACCCTAAACTGAATTAATTGATAATAGGAATTCACTATTTTTGTAATAACTGGGAAAATAATGGATATGGAAAAAATGATAAAAGTTAAGAAGATAAAAAAGAGGGCATTGTAAAATATGAATATTATGTTATATGATTGAAATAATACATTTTCAATTATTTATATGAATGATTGTATCTTAATTTGTAGATGAGAGTTTTATACGATTGATTTGGGTTTTAAATAACTAAAACATTATTTGCAAAGAATTATCATCCTTATTGGTACTAATTAAGGAAGTTATTGGTATGAAGTAACGGAAAGATATTGAATCTCTTTGAAGCTGATTTGGGTTTTGAATTCTTTCCATCAATTCGATTCGTAGTTCATTGAGGAATGGTAGCCCATAAAATTTGGGCAAGTAGATAATGAAAAGGGGTTGGGAATATATATACAGTAGATAAAAAGATAAGTTAATGTAAACTGATCGTCTTCAGTTTTCCGTTTGACAAATCTCAATTTATGGACAAATAGATGCAAAACAAGAAGAGAGAACTATGAATGTACATACTTTCATGTTTATTTGTTTTCGCTCGTAACCAAACATACGTTTTAGTTTGTCCCTCCAAGAAGGTCTTTAAGCTTTTTTATCTGAGCCGGATCAAGAAAAGTAGTCTGCGCAACCAATTGGGAAGGTAAATCATTGGCAAACAGAGCGGAGGAGTTATCATTCTGATAGATAGAAGATTGTAGACTTTGTGTATTAGGGTAACATATGAGAAGCTTTAAATAGTAGCGCAATTAGAAAATAATAGGAATAGAATAATCATCACTCAATTCGATAAATTAATGATAAGGATTCATTCTTAGTTAATAAGGTTTTGACCATTCCACAACTAACCCGATTTGAAGATTTGATCCATTAATTTTGATTTATACTATACAACTTTGAGATTTTGAAACCCCTAGACATTGTATTCATTCAAATTAAATTATTAAATTCATTAGTGCAACTAGGTTAGTACTGAGGGTTAAGGTGTTCCGTCGTCCATTATGAATGTCCGTTAAGGTAGTTTAATCCCCGTCCCAACAGGAGAATCTAATAAAAAACAAAATTTTATGTTAATTAAAATTAATATTATAAAGTTAGATAATTATCTTGTAGATAATAATGTCAAAATGGGTTCCAAAAATATTAATAAGTTATTTGACGTATTAACTGAATTTTCCTTTTATTATTTTAAAACTATTTTAAACAACAATTTAGAAAAATGGAATATATATTTGAAGTTGGTTGTGAGTAGACTTAGCCCACAAATACATCAAAATTGATGAACACTTGAGTTGTAACAATATTATTCACAGAAAGCTTCAATTAATTATATTACTTTGAATGACCAGAAAATATAATCCTTCACAAAACTTTTATCTCATGACCGATTTGTAACCTTACGTAAACAAATTAAGCCTTCGCTTCTCTCTGATAAATTTGAGAGGGAATGGTAGAGTAACATGCATAAAGTAAGAAAACTTACATGATGATGATTATAAAGCTAAAAAATAGAAGACAACAAGAGGAACGTAGATGAAGCGGTGAGTGAAGGTTGTTAAGGCAGCTTGGGCAAGACTGATTCATGTGAAGCATGATGTTTGTACTAACACTAACTCACGAGTTCAGACGCTTATTCGACCAATTGTTTGACACAAATGGACAACGCAATAAAACGTTGGACCATAATCCCATGTACACAACTGAAAATAAAAACATTGAATGTGTAACCAATCAATAGCGAAAATGAGTATATATATAAGGATGTTGTAAATGATTAGCAAAGATTATCAATACACAAAAAAATTACA
Organism: Limnanthes douglasii subsp. nivea; assembly: GCA_036936605.1. Lineage (NCBI taxonomy): Eukaryota > Viridiplantae > Streptophyta > Magnoliopsida > Brassicales > Limnanthaceae > Limnanthes > Limnanthes douglasii. The sequence goes on from JAUPFV010000003.1 coordinate 290,674,376, forward strand.
AAAGAAAAATATTTATCTTATTCGCCATCTCTAGAGAGCAACCCAACTTCAGATATAATCACAACATCAGTTCTTGACAATATCAAAACCACATACAAGTTTAGATGGAGCCCTGCTATTATTCATTCGAAACATGTTTATTCGTAGTGTAAAGCCTATACTAACAAATATAAGAGTCACACAACTTTGACCTAGTAGACAACGTTTCCATATAATCTCAACTTTTGAATTGTTTTACCATCTAGTAACCCTTGTTTACTAAGTTCAATAAGTCTATTGTCACTTATATGTCCAAGCCTTAGATAACAAACTTGGTTGAATCCTTCTCTATAGTACGCACACCCCATACCACTACAGACCCCACAAGAACTAACACACCGTTAGTCCTATAGGCTTTCATAACAACCATAATTATGGCGTCTTCATGTCTATAAGTTACCCTTCCCAATTTAATATTCCAATATCTCTCAAATACTGTAGACAGCTTGATACGAACAAATTTGACTCTTTTGACAACACATAATTCATCATTCTCGAGGATGACCTTTCAACCATCAAACAATACCAGGGTTTCAAACCAATTTTGTAGGAAGTCATGTCGATGAAATCGTGAGAATCCAACACCCATTCTTCACTATACCTACAAGTACAAGCCACAAATCCATCAACTTACTCATAGTAATCTAAAACCATTGCAGTATCCCTAGCAACACCCTTCAAATAACTATTGCCACTTCTTATCTCTTAGTAGTTCCTACTAATATTGCTTTCGATCTTGCACATCCAATATTAAAATATATAACCTATTGCAAATACGTTAGTTTTGGAATGAGAGTTTTCTATCTTATTGTATGTATCTATTATTCATGGCTTATCTCGCACACTTAGTCTAAGATCGTCAGAGTTTTCTTTCAAAAATATTTTTATTTGAAGATAGTTTGAGTTCAATGAACTCTTTAATTTTTCCATCCTAAATGAATACTTTCCGTAGACCATAGTCTGACAAAAGTGGTTGTAAACCTTAAACAAAGAACTAAAAAGGATTACGGTGTGATACTCTTCATCCACCTTAACACCAACCACATTTAAATCAAGAATGATTATATTAATAAGGTATGATACGTTTCGTCCACCTTGACCTTGTTGGTTATTCTCTCCCTCAATTATTTTATCTCGCTTTGGTTTTGTCGTAACTATCCTACTTTGTTTCGCGGTCTTATTAAGAGAACCGCCCTAAACTTAATAACTTAAATAATAGACATTTAAAATTCTAATAACAACTGGAAAAATAATAAAAATGATAAAAATTAAGAAGATATAATAGGACGTCGTAAAATATGAATACTATGTTATATGGTTTAAATAATACCTTCACGTATCTACGTAGATAATAGTTCTATATGAATGATTGTATGTTTGTAGATAACAATTTTATATTAAAAATTTGAGCTTTATGTTATATGGTTTAAATAATACCTTCACGTATCTACGTAGATAATAGTTCTATATGAATGATTGTATGTTTGTAGATAACAATTTTATATTAAAAATTTGAGCTTTAAATAATTACAACATTATTGGCAAAGAATTATCATTTTGTTCATTGGTACGAACAAACTAAAAATCTACAAATTTTTTATGCTTCAAAGCTGATTTGGGTTTTGAACTCTTTTCATCAATTTAATTCTTAGTTCATTCGCGAGTCCTAGACCATTAAATTTGGGCAAGTATACAATGAGAAGCGAATTGAAGTTGGTTTGGAATATATAGTAGATAAAAAGATAAGCCAATTTGTTAGTGTGCACAACACCCTAAAAATTTGATGGATGGGAAACCACGATATTAAGCGGTCCAAATATACTTATGGATGATGTATAACCACTAAAGTTTCCATAAACATGGATACAGGTCACTTCAAATGTATAAGTTCCCATAAATATCAATACACGTGATTTCAAATGTATTTGTCGCATTGTCCGTTATATCATGATCATGCCTTACTTGATACACGACTAATAGAGGATCATCCAAAATAATATAAATTTACAACCATTTTGTGAAGTCGGGCTACAGCATTAGAATAGAATCCTAAATGAACACATAAATAATCACAATATTAATTATGTGGATCTACGGGGGCGTATAAATCCGGTCCTAATTTTAGAAACATTAGTGCATCCTTACGATAGTCTATATACTATTAGGTTCATATTAGTAGGTTGAGGTTCATATCAGTAGATTTATATAAGTAGGTTCATATTAGTACATTTATATCGGTAGATTCAGGTTCATAACAGTAGGTTCAGTTTCATAGCAGTAGGTTTATATGATGGTCTCCGTATCAGTAGGCTGAATAGGTCATATGGTAGTCTGTAACTTGACTTGCAATAGAATAGCATAATGTTATATATCAGTAAGTTCATATCTGTTTAGCTTTATTCAAATTTTATGAAAGAACAGTTATTGAAATATTCTAGCTTTCCTTTGTACTAAAGTGAATTTCCTATGAGAAGTTTTGAATATTGCTTGATTATTACATAATGAGTGCGATTAGTAATGTACGATACTTTTGTGATAATTTTGAGTTAACAGAATATAGTTGAATTAATTTGATATTTATCCGGAGTCTTACCAATGAGACTACCATTTCCTACAAACTCTGATCGGGTCATGGATGCTGGGTCCGGATCTGGCACCGGTCCTGAGACTCCTGCATCAGAGGGATTGGTTTTGCCTGAAGAACAACGGGTCTTTAGTGCACGTCGCAAAGCTTTATCTGCATATAGTGGACCTGTCGATTCACTTACAGAGGCAAAAAAAAACGTGGAAAATATCGTGCCCTCAGATTATCAAGAATCGTCGAAGATCCAGAATCACGTGTCGAATACAAGTATTCTGAGATTCATAAAGGAGCGGCAACGCAAGAATTAGACTATGACATATCTCATGTAATTGGGGTCATAGTCCGAACAAGATGTCCAATGATGGCACCGTCATGGAAAGAAATTCCAGAAGATACGAAGATGTCAATGTACGAGCTGCTTCAGGTAACAAATTGTTTTCGATTTAACTTTATTTTTAGACGCTACAAGTATGTTAAAATATATGATTTCTGCATTTTTTTTAATTGTTAACAACTTTTAGTTTTTTGGATGGTCTTTAAATCTTAAATCGACTTAGAAAACTGACTAGTTCTATTCTAATTTTACTAACAACTTTTAGTTTAAATGTTAGTTAAGATATTTGAGAATGGATTCATAACAATATGTAACGAATATAATTTTTGAGTTAGCGAGGAGAAGAATAAAATTCCGTCACGATTTCCCTCTTTTTTCAGAAGATCCAATCGATCTTTATCTCTCCCAGATATAGTTGGTAAACAATCAGTGCCCTTCACATTCAAATTGGTTTCCTGGGAAATGAATGACCCGAAAAAAATCGGGTCTGGATTGACTGGATTTGGCATATTTTTTACGATTCTTGGAATAATGTTCTTCTTTGACAAAGGATTACTTGCCATGGGAAATATCATGTTCTTCTCTGGGGTTAGTCTAACTATAGGTCTCAAGTCCACCGTTCAGTTTATTGGAACTGGCTTCTTCTTTGTTGTAATTGGGTGGCATGTGTTTGGGATGATACTAGAGACATATGGGTTTATTGTACTCTTCAGTGGCTTATGGCCAACATTGTCGGTGTTTATACAAAGGATACCCATTCTTGGTTGGATTTTCCAACAACCATTTATCAGCTCAAGTTTCGACCGGTACCGAGGCACACGAGTTCCGGTATAGTCTTGCTATCTAAGGGAGGATTACAAAGCAGAAGTTATGCAAGTGTTACATTTAGCCGAATACAGGAACTGTTTGTAGTGTTCCTTATATGCTGCCATTACTGATCCAGAAAATGCTCATCTTATTTGAGAGATGTAAAAAAGAATTGGCGATACGAGATTGATTGTCTGTACAAATTATATTATCCGTTTCGAGTCAGTCCGTATCATTTGTTGGAAGATTTGACTGCTTTTGAAATAATTTTTGAGTTAGCTGACTATATGATATTTGATGTTTTTTTTGTAGGATACCTTTGTTATTAATTTTCAGCATAGTGATACTGCAAATAGCATTGACCGCTATTTCAGATCACGATATGCTGATTGGAAATGCATGCTTCATGCACACTACAAATTATGGAAAGATAAGGAGGATGCAATAGCCAATCCACCTATCGAGATGCTTGGTGAAAAAAAGCACGACCAGTGGATATATCTCTGCGAGCATTTCAATTCTGACAAATTTAAGGTAATAATTTTTTTTAAATTGATTGTCGAGCCTTGTTTTTAGTTCTATTAATTTGGCTTTCACATAAAATTATCTTTAATACTTGTAACTATTTTATATTTGGGATACCTAATTAAGTTTAACAATAAGAATTTGGAGGTTAGTAAGTAACACTTCTTCAGTTGTTTTATCTTCTAATGTGTATTTATTACTTCGTTGTTTACAACCCTTTTATGTTTACTGAGTTCTGCAGCATAGGTCGGATATCAATAAAATAAATTGCAGCAAGAGAAAGATATATCACCACTATAGACCGACTCCTCTTACTTATCGAATTGCCAAAAGAAGAGCAGCAGGATCAAAATTTCCCGAAGTTGAAAATTTCAAAGATCTTTACGTGCGTTCGAATCAACCTTTTGCCCAAGAATACTTTGTAAGTGTATCTTAAAATTATTACTTTGTTAATAACCATCTCAAAGTTGCTATTTTTTTTAACTTAAGCATCACAATTTTGCTATAAATTTTGGAATGTATCACAATTTTGATATATCACCACTATAGACCGACTCCTCTTACTTATCGAATTGCCAAAAGAAGAGCATCAGGATCAAAATTTCCCGAAGTTAAAAATTTCAAAGATCTTTACGTGCGTTCGAATCAACCTTTTGCCCAAGAATACTTTGTAAGTGTATCTTAAAATTATTACTTTGTTAATAACCATCTCAAAGTTGCTATTTTTTTTAACTTAAGCATCACAATTTTGCTATAAATTTTGGAATGTATGCTTCCTCCTATTGTTTTTCTAATTTCTTTTGCTTTGAACAATGTCTAAAATCTTCAGTGCATTGGTTATCATTGATGTGGCCATATAAATCTTTATGTATCTAGATGACTCTAAGTTCATGCATAAAGTAATTAACTGTTCTAATTAGAAATATATAAGTATGCATGCATTATAAAGAACTATTTTCCTTTTCATTTTAAAGTCTTAATTGTTCTCCTTATCTATATATAAGTATGCATGTTTGTACAGTTTATGTTATGAAACTATTCTCCTTTTTCTTTTAAACTCTTAACTATTCTGCTTTGCAATATATATGTATGCATGTCTGTACAGTTTATGTTATGATATGTTCATATAGTTCTGGTTTACTTTTTTAATAAGAGGTCATGATCTTTAGTTAATTGCAACTATTTATGTGTTAGAGTTTTTAATGTGGAATTATGTTTGTGCATTGTGGTTTGGTTAATACCAATGTCTAATACCTTATGCCTAATACCTTGTAGTTATTATAATTGTTGTTTTTCTCTCTTTTCTATTCTTTTTATTATGCTTGTACTGTTTCATTATTAAGGTAAATAAGCTTATATGAATCATGTTATAACTGTCTTAGTTTCTAAATTTTTGTTAGAACAAAATGGAAGGGATGATGGAGACCATACTTACGGATATAGAAGCATCTCAGAGTGATCCCGATGTTCCTTTATCAGAACCAGATCCGGGCGTTTCAATAAATATTCTTAAGGACTCGATTGGTACGAAACGCGGTAGAGTTATTCCTGGCCTTGGTAGGTCTTATTCTCGGTTAAGTAGTTCTCCGTCTACTACTAAGTCAAATATCGGAGAGGTTATGCATTTAAGAGACAAAGTGAACATGCTAGAAAATGTCACAGCACTTCAAAAGATAGAACAAGAAAAGTTTATTGCGGAATGTGAAAGTAAATTAGTAGAGAGAATTAGCTCTATTTTGAAAGCCAATGCTATTGGCTTGTCGGATTTGTAATGTGTTAGATTTGTGTTTTATTAGCTAGGTTGAATTTTGAATTTAGTGACTTTAATCTTTTGTAAAGACATTAGTATTACTTGTTTATATATGTAATGTATTTTTATTGTTCAATATATGTTTAATAGTTAATAATTTAAATTTGGCATTAGAAACAAAAATCAGTTATTTTGATATATAAAATTTAATGTTTATTTTATTAATTAAAGATATTAAATTTATTAAAAAATAATAATATTCTGTATAATCAATTATATATTTAAATTTATTATAAAAATAAAATAAAAATAATAATTTTTTGCTGTATAAGGTTATATTTTACAAAAACAATGTTAGTCTATGATTTCTTCGAGAGACTTGAAGGAAATATCACCAAACTCTTCAATAATCGTGGCCACTCGCATGAATTTTGGTGACACCCATCTCAGTAATTTTTCGATGACAAAACTGTTGTCCACATATCCTCCAAAAGAACTTAGCTTACCGACTATCATGGTCATCTCTTTGGTGTACTCATCAATGAATTCATTCTTGCCCATATTTGTGGTGTCTAGTTCTCTCCTTAATATTTGAGTTCTGACTTTAAGCGCACGTTCTGCTCCAACATAAGTCTCTTTTAAGGAATCCCACACTCCTTTTGTGGTGTCTTTATCTGGAATTTGATATAGCGTCTCCTCATTCAGCCCTTGGTAGATAACAACGATTTCAAGTTGGTCCGTTTGTCTGACAACCGTTGACTCCAGTGCTTCCCAAACTCACTGGATGCGCTAGTAACTTTTCATCGGCATAGCCCATACTTGGTAGTTAGTATCAGATAGTTTCGGGTACAGGATGGATAAATATTTCTCCCTCCTATCTTCCTCCAAAAACTTTTGTCTGCATGCTCTCATTGCATCTCACCGCACTGCTATTATCACGTCGTGGCATAGCGACTTTGTGGCTTTGATACCAAATGTTCAAAATTAATCTTTCTGCTTCTTATGAGTGTTGGATTTTAATCTCTGCTCTTCTTTAGAATGTATCTGTTTTTTTAGAATGCAGGATTTAATCGCTCGGTTTCTTTAGAATCTATCTATTTCTTTAGAATGTAGGATTGCGTTTAACAAAATTTAACAGAACAGAGAAAACAAAGTTTTGTGAAAGGGCTCATTTCATCTCAATAATATAATATCTTATATATTACACATTCAAAACATAAACGAAAGCAAACAGTCTTCTATTTAACTTCTTCAAATTGCTTGTATCAGTCTTTCTGAATTGGTGGTATCTTGCAGAGATTTTGTTGAAGTTGCTACTTTACCTTGTTTGATTACATAATTTAATCAGATACGTGGAATATTTCAATAAAATTATATTATTCAATACCTTATTGTTACAAGTGTAAACGAACACATAAATAATCACAATATTAATTATGTGGATCTACGAGGGCGTATAACATAACAATACTATGACATCTAAATGGTAAATATTTAACTTGACCTCTTTAAATTGCGATCTGCTTATGATTTAGTAGGACAAATAAAAACATACCGTACAAAAATTGGCATTAGCGATGTGAATTTCATACCATCATCATAGTATAATCACATCTGTAACAAAAAGACCGAGTCAAGTTAAAATGAATAACCTAATAAACAAATAAAAACTATTAATAATAATAGTGTGTTAAAGAAAATAACTAAGAGGGCGTGGTCTTATTTTTAGTTGATCGGTCTTACTTATTTGACTTGGTTGATTATTGGCTCTCTAGAGTATTTTTTCTCGTTTTGGTTTCCTATTTACTTTCAGGTGTCTTATTAAAAAAGGACCCTAAACTGAATTAATTGATAATAGGAATTCACTATTTTTGTAATAACTGGGAAAATAATGGATATGGAAAAAATGATAAAAGTTAAGAAGATAAAAAAGAGGCCATTGTAAAATATGAATATTATGTTATATGATTGAAATAATACATTTTCAATTATTTATATGAATGATTGTATCTTAATTTGTAGATGAGAGTTTTATACGATTGATTTGGGTTTTAAATAACTAAAACATTATTTGTAAAGAATTATCATCCTTATTGGTACTAATTAAGGAAGTTATTGGTATGAAGTAACGGAAAGATATTGAATCTCTTTGAAGCTGATTTGGGTTTTGAATTCTTTCCATCAATTTGATTCGTAGTTCATTGAGGAATGGTAGCCCATAAAATTTGGGCAAGTAGATAATGAGAAGGGGTTGGGAATATATATACAGTAGATAAAAAGATAAGTTAATGTAAACTGATCGTCTTCAGTTTTCCGTTTGACAAATCTCAATTTATGGACAAATAGATGCAAAACAAGAAGAGAGAACTATGAATGTACATACTTTCATGTTTATTTGTTTTCGCTCGTAACCAAACATACGTTTTAGTTTGTCCCTCCAAGAAGGTCTTTAAGCTTTTTTATCTGAGCCGGATCAAGAAAAGTAGTCTGCGCAACCAATTGGGAAGGTAAATCATTGGCAAACAGAGCGGAGGAGTTATCATTCTGATAGATAGAAGATTGTAGACTTTGTGTATTAGGGTAACATATGAGAAGCTTTAAATAGTAGCGCAATTAGAAAATAATAGGAATAGAATAATCATCACTCAATACGATAAATTAATGATAAGGATTCATTCTTAGTTAATAAGGTTTTGACCATTCCACAACTAACCCGATTTGAAGATTTGATCCATTAATTTTGATTTATACTATACAACTTTGAGATTTTGAAACCCCTAGACATTGTATTCATTCAAATTAAATTATTAAATTCATTAGTGCAACTAGGTTAGTATATAAAATTGAGGGTTAAGGTGTTCCGTCGTCCATTATGAATGTCCGTTAAGGTAGTTTAATCCCCGTCCCAACAGGAGAATCTAATAAAAAACAAGATTGTATGTTAATTAAAATTAATATTATAAAATTAGATAATTATCTTGTAGATAATAATGTCAAAATGGGTTCCAAAAATATTAATAAGTTATTTGACGTATTAACTGAATTTTCCTTTTATTATTTTAAAACTATTTTAAACAACAATTTAGAAAAATGGAATATATATTTGAAGTTGGTTGTGAGTAGACTTAGCCCACAAATACATCAAAATTGATGAACACTTGAGTTGTAACAATATTATTCACAGAAAGCTTCAATTAATTATATTACTTTGAATGACCAGAAAATATAATCCTTCACAAAACTTTTATCTCATGACCGATTTGTAACCTTACGTAAACAAATTAAGCCTTCGCTTCTCTCTGATAAATTTGAGAGGGAATGGTAGAGTAACATGCATAAAGTAAGAAAACTTACATGATGATGATTATAAAGCTAAAAAATAGAAGACAACAAGAGGAACGTAGATGAAGCGGTGAGTGAAGGTTGTTAAGGCAGCTTGGGCAAGACTGATTCATGTGAAGCATGATGTTTGTACTAACACTAACTCACGAGTTCAGACGCTTATTCGACCAATTCTTTGACACAAATGGACAACGCAATAAAACGTTGGACCATAATCCCATGTACACAACTGAAAATAAAAACATTGAATGTGTAACCAATCAATAGCGAAAATGAGTATATATATAAGGATGTTGTAAATGATTAGCAAAGATTATCAATACACAAAAAAATTACAAAAAAAAAATATTTATCTTATTCGCCATCTCTAGAGAGCAACCCAACTTCAGATATAATCACAACATCAGTTCTTGACAATATCAAAACCACATACAAGTTTAGATGGATCCCTGCTATTATTCATTCGAAACATGTTTATTCGTAGTGTAAAGCCTATACTAACAAATATAAGAGTCACACAACTTTGACCTAGTAGACAACGTTTCCATATAATCTCAACTTCTGAATTGTTTTACCATCTAGTAACCCTTGTTTACTAAGTTCAATAAGTCTATTGTCACTTATATGTCCAAGCCTTAGATAACAAACTTGGTTGAATCCTTCTCTATAGTACGCACACCCCATACCACTACAGACCCCACAAGAACTAACACACTGTTAGTCCTATAGGCTTTCATAACAACCATAATTATGGCGTCTTCATGTCTATAAGTTACCCTTCCCAATTTAATATTCCAATATCTCTCAAATACTGTAGACAGCTTGATACGAACAAATTTGACTCTTTTGACAACACATAATTCATCATTCTCGAGGATGACCTTTCAACCATCAAACAATACCAGGGTTTCAAACCAATTTTGTAGGAAGTCATGTCGATGAAATCGTGAGAATCCAACACCCATTCTTCACTATACCTACAAGTACAAGCCACAAATCCATCAACTTACTTATAGTAATCTAAAACCATTGCAGTATCCCTAGCTACACCCTTCAAATAACTATTGCCACTTCTTACCTCTTAGTAGTTCCTACTAATATGACCTTCGATCTTGCACATCCAATATTAAAATATATAACCTATTGCAAATAGGTTAGTTTTGGAATGAGAGTTTTCTATCTTATTGTACGTATCTATTATTCATGGCTTATCTCGCACACTTAGTCTAAGATCGTCAGAGTTTTCTTTCAAAAATATTTTTATTTGAAGATAGTTTGAGTTCAATGAACTCTTTAATTTTTCCATCGTAAATGAATACTTTATGTAGACCATAGTCTGACAAAAGTGGTTGTAAACCTTAAACAAAGAACTAAAAAGGATTACGGTGTGATACTCTTCATCCACCTTAACACCAACCACATTTAAATCAAGAATGATTATATTAATAAGGTGTGATACGTTTCGTCCACCTTGACCTTGTTGGTTATTCTCTCCCTCAATTATTTTATCTCGCTTTGGTTTTGTCGTAACTATCCTACTTTGTTTCGCGGTCTTATTAATAGAACCGCCCTAAACTTAATAACTTAAATAATAGACATTTAAAATTCTAATAACAACTGGAAAAATAATAAAAATAATAAAAATTAAGAAGATATAATAGGACGTCGTAAAATATGAATACTATGTTATATGGTTTAAATAATACCTTCACGTATCTACGTAGATAATAGTTCTATATGAATGATTGTATGTTTGTAGATAACAATTTTATATTAAAAATTTGAGCTTTAAATAATTACAACATTATTGGCAAACAATTATCATTTTGTTCATTGGTACGAACAAACTAAAAATCTACAATTTTTTATGCTTCAAAGCTGATTTGGGTTTTGAACTCTTTCAATCAATTTAATTCTTAGTTCATTCGCGAGTCCTAGCCCATTAAATTTGGGCAAGTATACAATGAGAAGCGAATTGAAGTTGGTTTGGAATATATAGGAGATAAAAAGATAAGTCAATTTGTTAGTGTGCACAACACCCTGAAACTTAAATATACCAAACTCTACGAGTCTCGTGTAAAATATTTTGTAACCGAACAACATAATGGTCTTTTTTTTAACCTATGAATTCCATTAAACCAGCCAATTTTCAATATAATTAGCCACTTTATAGCGCGTTGAAACTTAGCCAAAAGCAGAGCTTAATTAAATTCACTTATTTTTCTATTTTTGATGGATGGGAAACCACGATATTAAGCGGTCCAAATATACTTATGGATGATGTATAACCACTAAAGTTTCCATAAACATGGATACACGTCACTTCAAATGTATAAGTTCCCATAAATATCAATACACATGATTTCAAATGTATTTGTCGCATTGTCCGTTATATCATTATCATGCCTTACTTGATACACGACTAATAGAGGATCATCCAAAATAATTTAAATTTACAACCATTTTGTGAAGACGGGCTAAAGCATTAGAATAGAATCCTAAATGTTTTAAAAAAATTGGAATTCCTTATAAATCTGATCTAAACATTATTAAAAAGCATTATATTTAAGGTCGTAAAACCTAATAAAGAACCAAATATTTTTGTATTTAAACCATAATAAGTGTTATATTTTAAGATTTATATGCCAATTTTTGATATGGTTATACGTGGTTGGTAGAATATTACAAGATTTTTAGTTCCATACCATGTCATTTGGGAGAAGCAAAAGTATTTTACTCTAAAAATGGACCGCGTGGATGATCAGTTGTGATTGTTTCTTTTTGTGGGTTATGAGAAACAAAACCCACCAAGAGACGCATTAAAAACCTTTCATGCAAGTCCTAACTCTACCAACAGACACACACGTTAAAAGAAATACCTATAAATATGGCACGAGACTCTCTTTTCCTTATCCCATCACGATCAGATTGATTCTATTCCTAGAAATCTTACATTTCACTTCGGGACAAAAGGGCTTTTGTTAAGGAATTCAAATGGAAGATTTTGGTTTGGGAAATGGCTCTGTTTTGGCGATGATGATTGTGAGTGCCATCATTCTCCTAGGTCCGCTGGTCATTGGTGCTCTAACTCCACCATCCTTTTCGCTCATTATTCTGTTTCCGGTCGTTTTAGTGGCGGTTTTCCTTTTCCTCTCCCATGCTTCTGCATAGACACTAAAAAAATATGTATGCTAGTAATGTGTAACCAAATTTAAAGTTGTTATATATTGGAATGAAATTTTGTAGCGAAACTCGAAACCTTTGCTTTCTTATTTTCGTGGATTTGTTTGTTAAATTGCAACGTTTTTTAGGGTTTTAATTTTCAAAAAGTAGTTTTGTGTGTGAAGCTAGAGATTTTAAGATCATTCATCAAACTTCACAGCAGATCTCTATAAACATGGTTTTATCTACAAAAAACGATTCTTCATAGATCAATAGTTGATCACTGGCTGGTACATGCATGCCTGTGAGTTACAAGGAACAAAAATAGTTGATCAACTAATTTTTCTCACTCAACCTTAGCTTTTACTATTCAAATGTATTATAGCAAAAGTAATCTAAACCCTAATAATATAAGAGACGGCCATAGAATAGGGCATGTGGCTGTATTTTTTCATCTAACATCTATGCTAGAACTGTATTGAACCCTAATTAATATTCTACTGATAATCGTAGCAGTGCCAAAGATTGTGTTTGTTTTCTGGATATCTAAGTCTCTTATATAGTCCTCAAACAAGTAACACACTGTTACAATATCTATTATCGTAACCAGTTTTTAAGGACCTTTGCACTTAAATTGGTTGGTTTTGTACCTGAGATTCAATTTACAATCCTTTAATTCCGTGAGATTATATAAAATATAGCGTACACATTTTGAAGAGGGTCCGAGAAAAAACTCGCTAATGAAATATAAAATGTATGTTTACGTTATTTTTCATTTTAATGAGTTACCCCGCCCATTAACAATGACATTATATTATGTTTCAAATGTGTTTTTGGAAATTAATCCTTCTCCTTATACTTCTGAGTGACCGGTATTAAAATTCATCTGCTTCTGTAAAATGTAATTTTAACCCAACAGACGAAACAAAGTTTTGTGAAAGGGTTTTTTTTCATTTCAATAATATGATATTTTAAATATTACCCCATAAAATAACTGAAACATAAATTTAAGAAAACGGCCTTCTATTCAACTTGTACAAACCGCTCTTGTACCAGTTTTTCTGAACTGATTGTATTTTCAGAGCTTTTTTTGAAGTTGCTACTTTATGTTGCTTGACTACATAATTTAATCTGGCATTTCTTCCCCTCAATTATGTAGTCACTTGATCATCCATTTGCAAATCTAAATTCTCCTTTGACGGAAGTATCGAAGTTTATCTTTGTCGCAATCAACGTAACTTCATCATCCACTTGCTGAATTCAATGAACATTTTCTTCCTGCTTATCCTTACAATTTGCAGCAAAATCGCCATATTTATGTCAAATGTGGAATTATGCTTCTTCGGTCTCTCACCTTCCTTGCTAGAATTATTTTTCCCTCGAACCCTACCCATGTCTTGGCCTGTTCCATTTCCTGGGCCTCTTCCTCTGTTATTGGAAACTGCTTTGCTCGCTGTTTTGCATATCGGTCTTTGTGTACAAGATATTTTCAACACCATGCTTATCCTCAAACTTTGTTATCTTATCTTCAAAGGCTTTTTAAATAGTCTATGATTTCTTCGAGAGACTTGGAGAAAATATCACCAAACTCTTCAATAGTCGTGGCCACTCGCATGAATTTTGGTGACACCCATCTCAGCAATTTTTCGATGACAAAACTGTTGTCCACGTATCCTCCAAAAGAACTTAGCTTACCGACTATCATGGTCATCTTTTTGGTGTACTCATCAATGAATTCATTCTTGCCCATATTTGTGGCGTCTAGTTCTCTCCTTAATATTTGAGTTCTGACTTTAAGCGCACGTTCTGCTCCAACATAAGTCTCTTTTAAGGAATCTCACACTCCTTTTGTAGTGTCTTTATCTGGAATTTGATATAGCGTCTCCTCATTCAGCCCTTGGTAGATAACAACGATTTCAAGTTGGTCCGTTTGTCTGACAAACGTTGACTCCAGTGCTTCCCAAACTCACTGGATGCCCTAGTAACTTTTCATCGGCATAGCCCATACTTGGTAGTTAATATCAGATAGTTTCGGGTACGGGATGGATAAAGATTTCTCCCTCCTATCTTCCTCCAAAAACTTTTGTCCGCATGCTCTCATTGCATCTCACCGCACTGTTATTATCACGTCGTGGCGTAGCGACTTTGTGGCTTTGATACCAAATGTTCAAAATTAATCTTTCTGCTTCTTATGAGTGTTGGATTTTAATCTCTGCTCTTCTTTATAATGTATCTGTTTTTTTAGAATGTAGGATTTAATCACTCCGTTTCGAGTCAGTCCGTATCATTTGTTGGAAGATTTGACTGATTTTGAAATAATTTTTGAGTTAGCTAACAATATGATATTTGATGTTTTTTTTGTAGGATACCTTTGTTATTAATTTTCAGCATAGTGATACTGCAAATAGCATTGACCGCTATTTCAGATCACGATATGCTGATTGGAAATGCATGCTTCATGCACAATACAAATTATGGAAAGATAAGGAGAATGCAATAGCCAATCCACCTATCGAGATGCTTGGTGAAAAAAAGCACGACCAGTGGATATATCTCTGCGAGCATTTCAATTCTGACAAATTTAAGGTAATAATTTTTTTTAAATTGATTGTTGAGCCTTGTTTTTAGTTCTATTAATTTGGCTTTCACATAAAATTATCTTTAATACTTGTAACTATTTCATATTTGGGATACCTAATTAAGTTTAACAATAAGAATTTGGAGGTTAGTAAGTAACACTTCTTCAGTCGTTTTATCTTCTAATGTGTATTTATTACTTCGTTGTTTACAACCCTTTTATGTTTACTGAGTTCTGCAGCATAGGTCGGATATCAATAAAGTAAATTGCAGCAAGAGAAAGATATATCACCACTATGGACCGACTCCTCTTACTTATCGAATTGCCAAAAGAAGAGCAGCAGGATCAAAATTTCCCGAAGTTGAAAATTTCAAAGATCTTTACGTGCGTTCGAATCAACCTTTTGCCCAAGAATACTTTGTAAGTGTATCTTAAAATTATTACTTTGTTAATAACCATCTCAAAGTTGCTATTTTTTTAACTTAAGCATCACAATTTTGCTATAAATTTTGGAATGTATGCTTCCTCCTATTGTTTTTCTAATTTCTTTTGCTTTGAACAATGTCTAAAATCTTCAGTGCATTGGTTATCATTGATGTGGCCATATAAATTTTTATGTATCTAGATGACTCTAAGTTCATGCATAAAGTAATTAACTGTTCTAATTAGAAATATATAAGTATGCATGCATTATAAAGAACTATTTTCCTTTTCATTTTAAAGTCTTAATTGTTCTCCTTATCTATATATAAGTATGCATGTTTGTACAGTTTATGTTATGAAACTATTCTCCTTTTTCTTTTAAACTCTTAACTGTTCTGCTTTGCAATATATATGTATGCATGTCTGTACAGTTTATGTTATGATATGTTCATATAGTTCTGGTTTACTTTTTTAATAAGAGGTCATGGTCTTTAGTTAATTGCAGCTATTTATGTGTTAGAGTTTTTAATGTGGAATTATGTTTGTGCATTGTGGTTTGGTTAATACCTATGTCTAATACCTTATGCCTAATACCTTGTAGTTATTATAATTGTTGTTTTTCTCTCTTTTCTATTCTTTTTATTATGCTTGTACTGTTTCATTATTAAGGTAAATAAGCTTATATGAATCATGTTATAACTGTCTTAGTTTCTAAATTTTTGTTAGAACAAAATGGAAGGGATGATGGAGACCATACTTATGGATATAGAAGCATCTCAGAGTGATCCCGATGTTCCTTTATCAGAACCAGATCCGGGCGTTTCAATAAATATTCTTAAGGACTCGATTGGTACGAAACCCGGTAGAGTTATTCCTGGCCTTGGTAGGTCTTATTCTCGGTTAAGTAGTTCTCCGTCTACTACTAAGTCAAATATCGGAGAGGTTGTGCATTTAAGAGACAAAGTGAACATGCTAGAAAATGTCACAGCACTTCAAAAGATAGAACAAGAAAAGTTTATTGCGGAATGTGAAAGTAAATTAGTAGAGAGAATTAGCTCTATTTTGAAAGCCAATGCTAGTGGCTTGTCGGATTTGTAATGTGTTAGATTTGTGTTTTATTAGCTAGGTTGAATTTTGAATTTAGTGACTTTAATCTTTTGTAAAGACATTAGTATTACTTGTTTATATATGTAATGTATTTTTATTGTTCAATATATGTTTAATAGTTAATAATTTAAATTTGGCATTAGAAACAAAAATCAGTTATTTTGATATATAAAATTTAATATTTATTTTATTAATTAAAGATATTAAATTTATTAAAAAAAATATTCTGTATAATCAATTATATATTTAAATTTATTATAAAAATAAAATAAAAATAATAATTTTTTGCTGTATAAGGTTATATTTTACAAAAACAATGTTAGTCTATGATTTCTTCGAGAGACTTGGAGGAAATATCACCAAACTCTTCAATAATCGTGGTCACTCGCATGAATTTTGGTGACACCCATCTCAGCAATTTTTCGATGACAAAACTGTTGTCCACGTATCCTCCAAAAGAACTTAGCTTACCGACTATCATGGTCATCTTTTTGGTGTACTCATCAATGAATTCATTCTTGCCCATATTTGTGGCGTCTAGTTCTCTCCTTAATATTTGAGTTCTGACTTTAAGCGCACGTTCTGCTCCAACATAAGTCTCTTTTAAGGAATCTCACACTCCTTTTGTAGTGTCTTTATCTGGAATTTGATATAGCGTCTCCTCATTCAGCCCTTGGTAGATAACAACGATTTCAAGTTGGTCCGTTTGTCTGACAAACGTTGACTCCAGTGCTTCCCAAACTCACTGGATGCCCTAGTAACTTTTCATCGGCATAGCCCATACTTGGTAGTTAGTATCAGATAGTTTCGGGTACGGGATGGATAAAGATTTCTCCCTCCTATCTTCCTCCAAAAACTTTTGTCCGCATGCTCTCATTGCATCTCACCGCACTGTTATTATCACGTCGTGGCGTAGCGACTTTGTGGCTTTGATACCAAATGTTCAAAATTAATCTTTCTGCTTCTTATGAGTGTTGGATTTTAATCTCTGCTCTTCTTTATAATGTATCTGTTTTTTTAGAATGTAGGATTTAATCACTCCGTTTCGAGTCAGTCCGTATCATTTGTTGGAAGATTTGACTGCTTTTGAAATAATTTTTGAGTTAGCTAACAATATGATATTTGATGTTTTTTTTGTAGGATACCTTTGTTATTAATTTTCAGCATAGTGATACTGCAAATAGCATTGACCGCTATTTCAGATCACGATATGCTGATTGGAAATGCATGCTTCATGCACAATACAAATTATGGAAAGATAAGGAGAATGCAATAGCCAATCCACCTATCGAGATGCTTGGTGAAAAAAAGCACGACCAGTGGATATATCTCTGCGAGCATTTCAATTCTGACAAATTTAAGGTAATAATTTTTTTTAAATTGATTGTTCAGCCTTGTTTTTAGTTCTATTAATTTGGCTTTCACATAAAATTATCTTTAATACTTGTAACTATTTCATATTTGGGATACCTAATTAAGTTTAACAATAAGAATTTGGAGGTTAGTAAGTAACACTTCTTCAGTTGTTTTATCTTCTAATGTGTATTTATTACTTCGTTGTTTACAACCCTTTTATGTTTACTGAGTTCTGCAGCATAGGTCGGATATCAATAAAGTAAATTGCAGCAAGAGAAAGATATATCACCACTATGGACCGACTCCTCTTACTTATCGAATTGCCAAAAGAAGAGCAGCAGGATCAAAATTTCCCGAAGTTGAAAATTTCAAAGATCTTTACGTGCGTTCGAATCAACCTTTTGCCCAAGAATACTTTGTAAGTGTATCTTAAAATTATTACTTTGTTAATAACCATCTCAAAGTTGCTATTTTTTTAACTTAAGCATCACAATTTTGCTATAAATTTTGGAATGTATGCTTCCTCCTATTGTTTTCTAATTTCTTTTGCTTTGAACAATGTCTAAAATCTTCAGTGCATTGGTTATCATTGATGTGGCCATATAAATCTTTATGTATCTAGATGACTCTAAGTTCATGCATAAAGTAATTAACTGTTCTAATTAGAAATATATAAGTATGCATGCATTATAAAGAACTATTTTCCTTTTCATTTTAAAGTCTTAATTGTTCTCCTTATCTATATATAAGTATGCATGTTTGTACAGTTTATGTTATGAAACTATTCTCCTTTTTCTTTTAAACTCTTAACTGTTCTGCTTTGCAATATATATGTATGCATGTCTGTACAGTTTATGTTATGATATGTTCATATAGTTCTGGTTTACTTTTTTAATAAGAGGTCATGGTCTTTAGTTAATTGCAACTATTTATGTGTTAGAGTTTTTAATGTGGAATTATGTTTGTGCATTGTGGTTTGGTTAATACCTATGTCTAATACCTTATGCCTAATACCTTGTAGTTATTATAATTGTTGTTTTTCTCTCTTTTCTATTCTTTTTATTATGCTTGTACTGTTTCATTATTAAGGTAAATAAGCTTATATGAATCATGTTATAACTGTCTTAGTTTCTAAATTTTTGTTAGAACAAAATGGAAGGGATGATGGAGACCATACTTACGGATATAGAAGCATCTCAGAGTGATCCCGATGTTCCTTTATCAGAACCAGATCCGGGCGTTTCAATAAATATTCTTAAGGACTCGATTGGTACGAAACCCGGTAGAGTTATTCCTGGCCTTGGTAGGTCTTATTCTCGGTTAAGTAGTTCTCCGTCTACTACTAAGTCAAATATCGGAGAGGTTATGCATTTAAGAGACAAAGTGAACATGCTAGAAAATGTCACAGCACTTCAAAAGATAGAACAAGAAAAGTTTATTGCGGAATGTGAAAGTAAATTAGTAGAGAGAATTAGCTCTATTTTGAAAGCCAATGCTAGTGGCTTGTCGGATTTGTAATGTGTTAGATTTGTGTTTTATTAGCTAGGTTGAATTTTGAATTTAGTGACTTTAATCTTTTGTAAAGACATTAGTATTACTTGTTTATATATGTAATGTATTTTTATTGTTCAATATATGTTTAATAGTTAATAATTTAAATTTGGCATTAGAAACAAAAATCAGTTATTTTGATATATAAAATTTAATATTTATTTTATTAATTAAAGATATTAAATTTATTAAAAAAAATATTCTGTATAATCAATTATATATTTAAATTTATTATAAAAATAAAATAAAAATAATAATTTTTTGCTGTATAAGGTTATATTTTACAAAAACAATGTTAGTCTATGATTTCTTCGAGAGACTTGGAGGAAATATCACCAAACTCTTCAATAATCGTGGTCACTCGCATGAATTTTGGTGACACCCATCTCAGTAATTTTTCGATGACAAAACTGTTGTCCACATATCCTCCAAAAGAACTTAGCTTACCGACTATCATGGTCATCTTTTTGGTGTACTCATCAATGAATTCATTCTTGCCCATATTTGTGGTGTCTAGTTCTCTCCTTAATATTTGAGTTCTGACTTTAAGCGCACGTTCTGCTCCAACATAAGTCTCTTTTAAGGAATCCCACACTCCTTTTGTGGTGTCTGTATCTGGAATTTGATATAGCGTCTCCTCATTCAGCCCTTGGTAGATAACAACGATTTCAAGTTGGTCCGTTTGTCTGACAACCGTTGACTCCAGTGCTTCCCAAACTCACTGGATGCGCTAGTAACTTTTCATCGGCATAGCCCATACTTGGTAGTTAGTATCAGATAGTTTCTGGTACAGGATGGATAAATATTTCTCCCTCCTATCTTCCTCCAAAAACTTTTGTCTGCATGCTCTCATTGCATCTCACCGCACTGCTATTATCACGTCGTGGCATAACGACTTTGTGGCTTTGATACCAAATGTTCAAAATTAATCCTTCTGCTTCTTATGAGTGTTGGATTTTAATCTCTGCTCTTCTTTAGAATGTATCTGTTTTTTTAAAATGTAGGATTTAATCGCTCGGTTTCTTTAGAATCTATCTATTTCTTTAGAATGTAGGATTGCGTTTAACAAAATTTAACAGAACAGAGAAAACAAAGTTTTGTGAAAGGGCTCATTTCATCTCAATAATATAATATCTTATATATTACACATTCAAAACATAAACGAAAGCAAACGGTCTTCTATTTAACTTCTTCAAATTGCTTGTATCAGTCTTTCTGAATCGGTGGTATCTTGCAGAGATTTTGTTGAAGTTGCTACTTTACCTTGCTTGACTACATAATTTAATCGGATACGTGGAATATTTCAATAAAATAATATTATTCAATACCTTATTGTTACAAGTGTAAACGAACACATAAATAATCACAATATTAATTATGTGGATCTACGAGGGCGTATAACATAACAATACTATGACATCTAAATGGTAAATATTTAACTTGACCTCTTTAAATTGCGATCTGCTTATGATTTAGTAGGACAAATAAAAACATACCGTACAAAAATTGGCATTAGCGATGTGAATTTCATACCATCATCATAGTATAATCACATCTGTAACAAAAAGACCGAGTCAAGTTAAAATGAATAACCTAATAAACAAATAAAAACTATTAATAATAATAGTGTGTTAAAGAAAATAACTAAGAGGGCGTGGTCTTATTTTTAGTTGATCGGTCTTATTTATTTGACTTGGTTGATTATTGGCTCTCTAGAGTATTTTATCTCGTTTTGGTTTCCTATTTACTTTCAGGTGTCTTATTTAAAAAGGACCCTAAACTGAATTAATTGATAATAGGAATTCACTATTTTTGTAATAACTGGGAAAATAATCGATATGGAAAAAATGATAAAAGTTAAGGAGATAAAAAAGAGGGCATTGTAAAATATGAATATTATGTTATATGATTGAAATAATACATTTTCAATTATTTATATGAATGATTGTATCTTAATTTGTAGATGAGAGTTTTATACCATTGATTTGGGTTTTAAATAACTAAAACTTTATTTGCAAAGAATTATCATCGTTATTGGTACTAATTAAGGAAGTTATTGGTATGAAGTAACGGAAAGATATTGAATCTCTTTGATGCTGATTTGGGTTTTGAATTCTTTCCATCAATTTGATTCGTAGTTCATTGAGGAATGGTAGCCCATAAAATTTGGGCAAGTAGATAATGAGAAGGGGTTGGGAATATATATACAGTAGATAAAAAGATAAGTTAATGTAAACTGATCGTCTTCAGTTTTCCGTTTGACAAATCTCAATTTATGGACAAATAGATGCAAAACAAGAAGAGAGAACTATGAATGTACATACTTTCATGTTTATTTGTTTTCGCTCGTAACCAAACGTTTTAGTTTGTCCCTCCAAGAAGGTCTTTAAGCTTTTTTATCTGAGCCGGATCAAGAAAAGTCGTCTGCGCAACCAATTGGGAAGGTAAATCATTGGCAAACAGAGCGGAGGAGATTTGCTGTGTACCGGGAGATTCACTACTGAAGCTAACGAATCCCCATGATGGAGTTTTCCCAACATTCACAACAAAATGCAATAACCCTTTTGGAACCACAAAAGCATCTCCACTGTTAAAAGTCTTAGTGCAAACGGTCTTCTATTTAACTTCTTCAAATTGCTTGTATCAGTCTTTCTGAATCGGTGGTATCTTGCAGAGATTTTGTTGAAGTCGCTACTTTACCTTGCTTGACTACATAATTTAATCGGATACGTGGAATATTTAAATAAAATTATATTATTCAATACCTTATTGTTACAAGTGTAAATGAACACATAAATAATCACAATATTAATTATGTGGATCTACGAGGGCGTATAAATCCGGTCCTAATTTTAGAAACATTAATGCATCCTTACGATAGTCTCTATACTATTAGGTTACGATAGTCTCTATACTATTAGGTTCATATTAGTAGGTTGAGGTTCATATCAGTAGATTTATATAAGTAGGTTCATATTAGTACATTTATATCGGTAGATTCAGGTTCATAACAGTAGGTTCAGTTTCATAGCAGTAGGTTTATATGATGGTCTCCGTATCAGTAGGCTGAATAGGTCATATGGTAGTCTGTAACTTGACTTGCAATAGAATAGCATAATGTTATCTATCAGTAAGTTCATATCTTTTTAGCTTTATTCAAATTTTATGAAAGAACAGTTATTGAAATATTCTAGCTTTCCTTTGTACTAAAGTGAATTTCCTATGAGAAGTTTTGAATATTGCTTGATTATTACATAATGAGTGCGATTAGTAATGTACGATACTTTTGTGATAATTTTGAGTTAACAGAATATAGTTGAATTAATTTGATATTTATCCGGAGTCTTACCAATGAGACTACCATTTCCTACAAACTCTGATCGGGTCATGGATGCTGGGTCCGGATCTGGCACCGGTCCTGAGACTCCTGCATCAGAGGGATTGGTTTTGCCTGAAGAACAACGGGTCTTTAGTGCACGTCGCAAAGCTTTATCTGCATATAGTGGACCTGTCGATTCACTTACAGAGGCAAAAAAAACATGGAAAATATCGTGCCCTCAGATTATCAAGAATCGTCCAAGATCCAGAATCACGTGTCGAATACAAGTATTCCGAGATTCATAAAGGAGCGGCAATGCAAGAATTAGACTATGACATATCTCATGTAATTGGGGTCATAGTCCGAACAAGATGTCCAATGATGGCACCGTCATGGAAAGAAATTCCAGAAGATACGAAGATGTCAATGTACGAGCTGCTTCAGGTAACAAATGGTTTTCGATTTAACTTTATTTTTAGACGCTACAAGTATGTTAAAATATATGATTTCTGCATTTTTTTTAATTATTAACAACTTTTAGTTTTTTGGATGGTCTTTAAATCTTAAATCGACTTAGAAAACTGACTAGTTCTATTCTAATTTTGTTAACAACTTTTAGTTTAAATGTTAGTTAAGATATTTGAGAATGGATTCATAACAATATGTAACGAATATAATTTTTGAGTTAGCGAGGAGAAGAATAAAATTCCGTCACGATTTCCCTCTTTTTTCAGAAGATCCAATCGATCTTTATCTCTCCCAGATATAGTTGGTAAACAATCAGTGCCCTTCACATTCAATATGGTTTCCTGGGAAATGAATGACCCGAAAAAAATCGGGTTGGGATTGACTGGATTTGGCATATTTTTTACGATTCTTGGAATAATGTTCTTCTTTGACAAAGGATTACTTGCCATGGGAAATATCCTGTTCTTCTCTGGGGTTAGTCTAACTATAGGTCTCAAGTCCACCGTTCAGTTTATTGGAACTGGCTTCTTCTTTGTTGTAATTGGGTGGCATGTGTTTGGGATGATACTAGAGACATATGGGTTTATTGTACTCTTCAGTGGCTTCTGGCCAACATTGTCGGTGTTTATACAAAGGATACCCATTCTTGGTTGGATTTTCCAACAACCATTTATCAGCTCAAGTTTCGACCGGTACCGAGGCAAACGAGTTCCGGTATAGTCTGGCTATCTAAGGGAGGATTACAAAGCAGAAGTTATGCAAGTGTTACATTTAGCCGAATACAGGAACTGTTTGTAGTGTTCCTTATATGCTGCCATTACTGATCCAGAAAATGCTCATCTTATTTGAGAGATGTAAAAAAGAATTGGCGATACGAGATTGATTGTCTGTACAAATTATATTATCCGTTTCGAGTCAGTCCGTATCATTTGTTGGAAGATTTGACTGCTTTTGAAATAATTTTTGAGTTAGCTAACTATATGATATTTGATGTTTTTTTTGTAGGATACCTTTGTTATTAATTTTCAGCATAGTGATACTGCAAATAGCATTGACCGCTATTTCAGATCACGATATGCTGATTGGAAATGCATGCTTCATGCACACTACAAATTATGGAAAGATAAGGAGGATGCAATAGCCAATCCACCTATCGAGATGCTTGGTGAAAAAAAGCACGACCAGTGGATATATCTCTGCGAGCATTTCAATTCTGACAAATTTAAGGTAATAATCTTTTTTAAATTGATTGTTGAGCCTTGTTTTTAGTTCTATTAATTTGGCTTTCACATAAAATTATCTTTAATACTTGTAACTATTTCATATTTGGGATACCTAATTAAGTTTAACAATAAGAATTTGGAGGTTAGTAAGTAACACTTCTTCAGTCGTTTTATCTTCTAATGTGTATTTATTACTTCGTTGTTTACAACCCTTTTATGTTTACTGAGTTCTGCAGCATAGGTCGGATATCAATAAAGTAAATTGCAGCAAGAGAAAGATATATCACCACTATGGACCGACTCCTCTTACTTATCGAATTGCCAAAAGAAGAGCAGCAGGATCAAAATTTCCCGAAGTTGAAAATTTCAAAGATCTTTACGTGCGTTCGAATCAACCTTTTGCCCAAGAATACTTTGTAAGTGTATCTTAAAATTATTACTTTGTTAATAACCATCTCAAAGTTGCTATTTTTTTAACTTAAGCATCACAATTTTGCTATAAATTTTGGAATGTATGCTTCCTCCTATTGTTTTTCTAATTTCTTTTGCTTTGAACAATGTCTAAAATCTTCAGTGCATTGGTTATCATTGATGTGGCCATATAAATCTTTATGTATCTAGATGACTCTAAGTTCATGCATAAAGTAATTAACTGTTCTAATTAGAAATATATAAGTATGCATGCATTATAAAGAACTATTTTCCTTTTCATTTTAAAGTCTTAATTGTTCTCCTTATCTATATATAAGTATGCATGTTTGTACAGTTTATGTTATGAAACTATTCTCCTTTTTCTTTTAAACTCTTAACTGTTCTGCTTTGCAATATATATGTATGCATGTCTGTACAGTTTATGTTATGATATGTTCATATAGTTCTGGTTTACTTTTTTAATAAGAGGTCATGGTCTTTAGTTAATTGCAACTATTTATGTGTTAGAGTTTTTAATGTGGAATTATGTTTGTGCATTGTGGTTTGGTTAATACCAATGTCTAATACCTTATGCCTAATACCTTGTAGTTATTATAATTGTTGTTTTTCTCTCTTTTCTATTCTTTTTATTATGCTTGTACTGTTTCATTATTAAGGTAAATAAGCTTATATGAATCATGTTATAAATGTCTTAGTTTCTAAATTTTTGTTAGAACAAAATGGAAGGGATGATGGAGACCATACTTACGGATATAGAAGCATCTCAGAGTGATCCCGATGTTCCTTTATCAGAACCAGATCCGGACGTTTCAATAAATATTCTTAAGGACTCGATTGGTACGAAACCCGGTAGAGTTATTCCTGGCCTTGGTAGGTCTTATTCTCGGTTAAGTAGTTCTCCGTCTACTACTAAGTCAAATATCGGAGAGGTTATGCATTTAAGAGACAAAGTGAACATGCTAGAAAATGTCACAGCACTTCAAAAGATAGAACAAGAAAAGTTTATTGCGGAATGTGAAAGTAAATTAGTAGAGAGAATTAGCTCTATTTTGAAAGCCAATGCTAGTGGCTTGTCGGATTTGTAATGTGTTAGATTTGTGTTTTATTAGCTAGGTTGAATTTTGAATTTAGTGACTTTAATCTTTTGTAAAGACATTAGTATTACTTGTTTATATATGTAATGTATTTTTATTGTTCAATATATGTTTAATAGTTAATAATTTAAATTTGACATTAGAAACAAAAATCAGTTATTTTGATATATAAAATTTAATATTTATTTTATTAATTAAAGATATTAAATTTATTAAAAAAAAATATTCTGTATAATCAATTATATATTTAAATTTATTATAAAAATAAAATAAAAATAATAATTTTTTGCTGTATAAGGTTATATTTTACAAAAACAATGTTAGTCTATGATTTCTTCGAGAGACTTGGAGGAAATATCACCAAACTCTTCAATAATCGTGGCCACTCGCATGAATTTTGGTGACACCCATCTCAGTAATTTTTCGATGACAAAACTGTTGTCCACATATCCTCCAAAAGAACTTAGCTTACCGAATATCATGGTCATCTTTTTGGTGTACTCATCAATGAATTCATTCTTGCCCATATTTGTGGTGTCTAGTTCTCTCCTTAATATTTGAGTTCTGACTTTAAGCGCACGTTCTGCTCCAACATAAGTCTCTTTTAAGGAATCCCACACTCCTTTTGTGGTGTCTTTATCTGGAATTTGATATAGCGTCTCCTCATTCAGCCCTTGGTAGATAACAACGATTTCAAGTTGGTCCGTTTGTCTGACAACCGTTGACTCCAGTGCTTCCCAAACTCACTGGATGCGCTAGTAACTTTTCATCGGCATAGCCCATACTTGGTAGTTAGTATCAGATAGTTTCGGGTACAGGATGGATAAATATTTCTCCCTCCTATCTTCCTCCAAAAACTTTTGTCTGCATGCTCTCATTGCATCTCACCGCACTGCTATTATCACGTCGTGGCATAGCGACTTTGTGGCTTTGATACCAAATGTTCAAAATTAATCCTTCTGCTTCTTATGAGTGTTGGATTTTAATCTCTGCTCTTCTTTAGAATGTATCTGTTTTTTTAGAATGCAGGATTTAATCGCTCGGTTTCTTTAGAATCTATCTATTTCTTTAGAATGTAGGATTGCGTTTAACAAAATTTAACAGAACAGAGAAAACAAAGTTTTGTGAAAGGGCTCATTTCATCTCAATAATATAATATCTTATATATTACACATTCAAAACATAAACGAAAGCAAACGGTCTTCTATTTAACTTCTTCAAATTGCTTGTATCAGTCTTTCTGAATCGGTGGTATCTTGCAGAGATTTTGTTGAAGTTGCTACTTTACCTTGCTTGACTACATAATTTAATCGGATACGTGGAATATTTCAATAAAATTATATTATTCAATACCTTATTGTTACAAGTGTAAACGAACACATAAATAATCACAATATTAATTATGTGGATCTACGAGGGCGTATAACATAACAATACTATGACATCTAAATGGTAAATATTTAACTTGACCTCTTTAAATTGCGATCTGCTTATGATTTAGTAGGACAAATAAAAACATACCGTACAAAAATTGGCATTAGCGATGTGAATTTCATACCATCATCATAGTATAATCACATCTGTAACAAAAAGACCGAGTCAAGTTAAAATAAATAACCTAATAAACAAATAAAAACTATTAATAATAATAGTGTGTTAAAGAAAATAACTAAGAGGGCGTGGTCTTATTTTTAGTTGATCGGTCTTACTTATTTGACTTGGTTGATTATTGGCTCTCTAGAGTATTTTATCTCGTTTTGGTTTCCTATTTACTTTCAGGTGTCTTATTAAAAAAGGATCCTAAACTGAATTAATTGATAATAGGAATTCACTATTTTTGTAATAACTGGGAAAATAATGGATATGGAAAAAATGATAAAAGTTAAGAAGATAAAAAAGAGGGCATTGTAAAATATGAATATTATGTTATATGATTGAAATAATACATTTTCAATTATTTATATGAATGATTGTATCTTAATTTGTAGATGAGAGTTTTATACGATTGATTTGGGTTTTAAATAACTAAAACATTATTTGCAAAGAATTATCATCCTTATTGGTACTAATTAAGGAAGTTATTGGTATGAAGTAACGGAAAGATATTGAATCTGTTTGAAGCTGATTTGGGTTTTGAATTCTTTCCATCAATTTGATTCGTAGTTCATTGAGGAATGGTAGCCCATAAAATTTGGGCAAGTAGATAATGAGAAGGGGTTGGGAATATATATACAGCAGATAAAAAGATAAGTTAATGTAAACTGATCGTCGTTTTCCGTTTGACAAATCTCAATTTATGGACAAATAGATGCAAAACAAGAAGAGAGAACTATGAATGTACATACTTTCATGTTTATTTGTTTTCGCTCGTAACCAAACATACGTTTTAGTTTGTCCCTCCAAGAAGGTCTTTAAGCTTTTTTATCTGAGCCGGATCAAGAAAAGTAGTCTGCGCAACCAATTGGGAAGGTAAATCATTGGCAAACAGAGCGGAGGAGATTTGCTGTGTACCGGGAGATTCACTACTGAAGCTAACGAATCCCCATGATGGAGTTTTCCCAACATTCACAACAAAATGCAATAACCCTTTTGGAACCACAAAAGCATCTCCACTGTTAAAAGTCTTAGTGTAAACTTTGTTAGAGGTCGAAATAAACCCGGCCACAACTGAGCCTTGTACCAATAACTGCAACTCTGTACCATGAGGATGAGTGTGTATTGGCACAACCCCACCGATATCCATGTCAAAACGAGCCATAGACACACCCAGGTTGTTCAAACCTGGAATTTGTGGAACTAATACTGGGTTCACGGCAAGCTTTACAGCATTCGACGTGTTACCAGCTACGTTAAGGCCGGAGAAGAAAAAGTCATCTGCGGTGACAGTGTTTGGATCTTTGCAGCTGTAGCCGGTAGGACCTTGTGGACTCTTTAAGTCTGCCACACAAAAATCTTGGACAGTAGCATGAGTGGAAGCAAAAAATAGGATACAAAGTAAGAAAGGAGTTATCATTCTGATAGATAGAAGATTGTAGACTTTGTGTATTAGGGTAACATATGAGAAGCTTTAAATAGTAGCGCAATTAGAAAATAATAGGAATAGAATAATCATCACTCAATACGATAAATTAATGATAAGGATTCATTCTTAATTAATAAGGTTTTGACCATTCCACAACTAACCCGATTTTGAAGATTTGATCCATTAATTTTGATTTATAGTATACAACTTTGAGATTTTGAAACCCCTAGACATTGTATTCATTCAAATTAAATTATTAAATTCATTAGTGCAACTAGGTTAGTATATAAAATTGAGGGTTAAGGTGTTCCGTCGTCCATTATGAATGTCCGTTAAGGTAGTTTAATACCCGTCCCAACAGGAGAATATAATAAAAAACAAGATTGTATGTTAATTAAAATTAATATTATAAAATTAGATAATTATCTTGTAGATAATAATGTCAAAATGGGTTCCAAAAATATTAATAAGTTATTTGACGTATTAACTGAATTTTCTTTTTATTATTTTAAAACTATTTTAAACAACAATTTAGAAAAATGGAATATATATTTGAAGTTGGTTGTGAGTAGACTTAGCCCACAAATACATCAAAATTGATGAACACTTGAGTTGTAACAATATTATTCACAGAAAACTTCAATTAATTATATTACTTTGAATGACCAGAAAATATAATCCTTCACAAAACTTTTATCTCATGACCGATTTGTAACCTTACGTAAACAAATTAAGCCTTCGCTTCTCTCTGCTAAATTTGAGAGGGAATGGTAGAGTAACATACATAAAGTAAGAAAACTTACATGATGATGATTATAAAGCTAAAAATTAGAAGACAACAAGAGGAACGTAGATGAAGCGGTGAGTGAAGGTTGTTGAGGCAGCTTGGGCAAGACTTATTCATGTGAAGCATGATATTTGTACAAACACTAACTCACGAGTTCAGACGCTTATTCGACCAATTGTTTGACACAAATGGACAACGCAATAAAACGTTGGGCCATAATCCCATGTACACAACTGAAAATAAAAACATTGAATGTGTAACAAACCAATAGCGAAAATGAGTATATATATAAGGATGTTGTAAATGATTAGCAAAGATTATAAATACACAAAAAAATTAAAAAAAATTATTTATCTTATTCGCCATCTCTAGAGAGCAACCCAACTTCAGATATAATGACAACATCAGTTCTTGACAATATCAAAACCACATACAAGTTTAGATGGAGCCCTGCTATTATTCATTCGAAACATGTTTATTCGTAGTGTAAAGCCTATACTAACAAATATGAGAGTCACACAACTTTGACCTAGTAGACAACGTTTCCATATAATCTCAACTTCTGAATTGTTTTACCATCTAGTAACCCTTGTTTACTAAGTTCAATAAGTCTATTGTCACTTATATGTCCAAGTCTTAGATAACAAGCTTGGTTGAATCCTTCTCTATAGTACGCACACCCCATACCACTACAGACCCCACAAGAATTAACACACCGTTAGTCCTATAGGCTTTCATAACAACCATAATTATGGCGTCTTCATGTCTATAAGTTACCCTTCCCAATTTAATATTCCAATATCTCTCAAATACTGTAGACAGCTTGATACGAACAAATTTGACTCTTTTGACAACACATAATTCATCATTCTCGAGGATGACCTTTCAACCATCAAACAATACCAGGGTTTCAAACCAATTTTGTAGGAAGTCATGTCGATGAAATCGTGAGAATCCAACACCCATTCTTCACTATACCTACAAGTACAAGCCACAAATCCATCAACTTACTCATAGTAATCTAAAACCATTGCAGTATCCCTAGCTACACCCTTCAAATAACTATTGCCACTTCTTACCTCTTAGTAGTTCCTACTAATATGACCTTCGATCTTGCACATCCAATATTAAAATATATAACCTATTGCAAATACGTTAGTTTTGGAATGAGAGTTTTCTATCTTATTGTATGTATCTATTATTCATGGCTTATCTCGCACACTTAGTCTAAGATCGTCAGAGTTTTCTTTCAAAAATATTTTTATTTGAAGATAGTTTGAGTTCAATGAACTCTTTAATTTTTCCATCCTAAATGAATACTTTCTGTAGACCATAGTCTGACAAAAGTGGTTGTAAACCTTAAACAAAGAACTAAAAAGGATTACGGTGTGATACTCTTCATCCACCTTAACACCAACCACATTTAAATCAAGAATGATTATATTAATAAGGTGTGATACGTTTCGTCCACCTTGACCTTGTTGGTTATTCTCTCCCTCAATTATTTTATCTCGCTTTGGTTTTGTCGTAACTATCCTACTTTGTTTCGCGGTCTTATTAATAGAACCGCCCTAAACTTAATAACTTAAATAATAGACATTTAAAATTCTAATAACAACTGGAAAAATAATAAAAATAATAAAAATTAAGAAGATATAATAGGACGTCGTAAAATATGAATACTATGTTATATGGTTTAAATAATACCTTCACGTATCTACGTAGATAATAGTTCTATATGAATGATTGTATGTTTGTAGATAACAATTTTATATTAAAAATTTGAGCTTTAAATAATTACAACATTATTGGCAAACAATTATCATTTTGTTCATTGGTACGAACAAACTAAAAATCTACAATTTTTTATGCTTCAAAGCTGATTTGGGTTTTGAACTCTTTCAATCAATTTAATTCTTAGTTCATTCGCGAGTCCTAGCCCATTCAATTTGGGCAAGTATACAATGAGAAGCGAATTGAAGTTGGTTTGGAATATATAGTAGATAAAAAGATAAGTCAATTTGTTAGTGTGCACAACACCCTGAAACTTAAATATACCAAACTCTACGAGTCTCGTGTAAAATATTTTGTAACCGAACAACATAATGGCCTTTTTTTTAACCTATGAATTCCATTAAACCAGCCAATTTTCAATATAATTAGCCACTTTATAGTGCGTTGAAACTTAGCCAAAAGCAGAGCTTAATTAAATTCACTCATTTTTCTATTTTTGATGGATGGGAAACCACGATATTAAGCGGTCCGAATATACTTATGGATGATGTATAACCACTAAAGTTTCCATAAACATGGATAAACGTCACTTCAAATGTATAAGTTCCCATAAATATCAATACACATGATTTCAAATGTATTTGTCGCATTGTCCGTTATATCATTATCATATCATTATCATGCCTTACTTGATACACGACTAATAGAGGATCATCCAAAATAATTTAAATTTACAACCATTTTGTGAAGACGGGCTAAAGCATTAGAATAGAATCCTAAATGTTTTAAAAAATATTGGAATTCCTTATAAATCTGATCTAAACATTATTAAAAAGCATTATATTTAAGGTCGTAAAACCTAATAAAGAACCAAATATTTTTGTATTTAAACCATAATAAGTGTTATATTTTAAGATTTATATGCCAATTTTGTTGCATTTTATATATTTAATCTAAACATGTTTTATTTATTTATTTAAGTCATAGTAACCGTTAGTATTAAATTGAGTCTTAGAGTTTACGTGGGTGTAGGAGTTACGTAACGGGCATTAAGTGAAAAGAGAAGTGGGATTAGTGGATTTTAATTTTGTAACTCCCACCTCGTTCATTGCCTATTTATTTCCTTTGTACGCTGCATTTGATTGAATAAAAGAAGTACCACAGTTTCACTTTCTCAAAAGGGATAATAGATTTGTAGGGCAACATACACTTTCTCTTTGTACCCACGGTCTATCACATTGAACATAAAAAGGGTTTACACTTGGTATCAGAGCTTCAGGAGGTGTTCATAAGTTCAGATGGAGACGACAATCAAAAGCTCCTTTGGTCTCAGCTACCCGATGTTGAGCAAAACCAACTACACTGCATGGGCTCTCAAAATGACGGTATTCATGCAAGCCCACGGAGTGTGGGAGGCAATCGAACCCAAGGACCCTAATGCTCCTGTGGAAGACAAGGTCGACAAAAAGGCACTCGCTGTTATTTACCAGGGAGTTCCAGAAGATGTCCTGATGTCACTTGCAGAAAAGAAGACGGCCAAGGATGCGTGGAAGGCTGTCAAAACCATGTACCTGGGAGCAGACAAGGTAAAAGCAGCTAGAGCCCAGACCCTCAAGAGCGAATTCGAAGCTCTAAGCATGAAAGACGATGAGCCATTAGACGAATTCTATCTGAAGCTGAACAGCCTGGTTACCAATATTCGAGTGTTGGGAGAGAAAGTGGAAGAGACATATGTGGTTAAGAAACTTCTCAGAGCGGTTCCCACAAAATTCTTACAGATTGCATCTGCTATTGAGCAATTCGGAGATCTGGAAGAGATGTCGGTAGAAGAAGTCGTTGGTTCTTTGAAAGCCCACGAGGAAAGATTGCGAGGGACAACGGAGAAACACCAGGGACAATTGCTGCTGACAGAAGATGAGTGGAGGAAGAAAGAAAGCGGCGAGGGGCAGCTTTTGTTGACTCGAGAAGAATGGTTAAGGAAAACCAATAGAGAAGGGACTCGAGGTGGAGGAAGTACTCGTGGAGTACGAGACAGAAGTAGAGTAAGGT
The DNA here is from genome assembly GCA_036936605.1 of Limnanthes douglasii subsp. nivea. Lineage (NCBI taxonomy): Eukaryota > Viridiplantae > Streptophyta > Magnoliopsida > Brassicales > Limnanthaceae > Limnanthes > Limnanthes douglasii. The sequence continues at coordinate 290,708,062 of JAUPFV010000003.1, forward strand.
GCTTTAACTGTCAAGCACTGGGATACTTTGCTGCGGACTGTCGTAAACCAAGGAAGGAGAAAGACATGACGAGAGAAGCAAATCTCTCGAAAATCCAAGAAGATGAGCCAGCCTTGTTGGTTGTTGAGGTCGGACAAATGGATATCGAATCTATGCTTCTGAAGGAGGATGGAGTGGTTCCAAAGCTACGAACAAACGCAGGTGAACAAAAGGAGTCACAGGTGTGGTACTTGGATAACGGCGCCAGCAATCACATGACTGGGCAACGTGGAAAATTCAAAAGCTTGGATGAGCGTGTCTCCGGGAAAGCGAAGTTTGGCGATGGATCGACCGTGTGTATCAAGGGAAAGGGAACAGTGGCGTTCCAGTGCAAGAATGGTGAAGAAAGGATGCTTGAAGAGGTATACTATATCCCAAATCTCTGTAATAATATTATAAGCTTGGGACAACTTTCTGAGGCAGGGAATAAAGTCGTACTTGATGGGGATTATTTGTGGATTCGCGAGGCGAGTGGAAGACTATTGATGAAGGTGAAAAGGACAGAGAATCGACTATATAAGATCAGTCTTGAAGAAAGTAGAGCAACATGTTTGTTTAACAAGGTCGAAGAAGATCCTGATGATGTCGAGGTGAAAGGGATTGGATCCTCTAAAAAAGAGGATGGCTTAAATGATACCTCCATGGAGGAATATGGAAAAGATGAGAGACTCGATTTAGATGATAAAGATCCTGAATATGAACCCGAAGAATATGGTGGAGAGAATTATGATGAGAAGGACACGGAGAAAGATGATTTGCATCAAAGGGTTTACATGGCTGACTTAGAGATAGATGAAGCTTCTTATGAGACAAAAATTGAGTCTTTCACAAACTTGGATTCAACTTCTAAAGATACTGAAGCCATAGGTGGACATCAAGACGGAGACGTTGAACCGACTTCAACTGTTAGTAATAGTTCTGATGAAAAGAACAAGGGTTCGCGGCATAGATTGCCTCGTCAGAAGCCCTCCTTCGGAGATAATTACAATTCAAAAGCAGATTGGTCTGATGAACTGCCATATTTTCTACCTAGCAAGACTAATGTCCTTAGTCCAAAGGACCGAGTATATGAATACTCTGGAGGGCCAAGTATGGAAGAGAACAGTGACGATTTAAACGGTACAGCAGTCGAAGATGTAAACCCCCCTCCATTGGCTGGCCCGAATGTTATGAATGTAATTTTGGTAGCTGCGGAATGTGCTCCTTGGTCTAAAACAGGTGGCCTTGGAGATGTTGCTGGAGCTTTTCCAAAGGTTTTGGCACGGCGTGGGCATAGGGTCATGGTTGTGGCACCTATGTATGGCGAATATGCTGAACCTCAAAATACTGGAGTCCGGAAGAGGTATGCAGTGGATCGTTAGGATATTGAAGTGACGTATTTCCATGCGTATATGGATAGTGTTGATTGTGTTTTCATCGAATGTTCTTTATTTCGCCACTTGGGAAACAATATATATGGAGGAAAGCATCAGGATATCTTAAAACGAATGGCCCTGCTCTGCAAGGCAGCCGTTGAGGTTCCTTGGCACGTGCCATGTGGAGGTGTCTGTTACGGAGACGGAAATTTGGTTTTCATTGCAAACGATTGGCATACTGCATTACTGCCGGTTTACTTGAAGGCATACTATCGGGATCACGGGATGATGAATTTCACAAGATCGGTCCTTGTAATCCGTAACATAGCTCACCAGGGTCGGGGACCAGTCAAGGATTTCTACTGTTTGGATCTGCCAGAAAGATATGTCAACCTTTTCAAATTACACGATCCGATAGGAGGTGAACACGCCAATGTTTTTGCGGCAGGTCTCAAGACTGCAGACCGGGTTGTTACTGTTAGTCACGGATATTCATGGGAAATCAAAACTTCTGAAGGAGGTTGGGGTTTGCATGGAATTATAAACGAAAACAACTGGAAACTAAGAGGAATTGTGAACGGGATTGATACAAAAGAGTGGAGCCCGGAGTCCGATGTTCACCTGCAGTCCGATGACTACGCTAACTACTCTCTTGAGACATTAAAAGTTGGCAAGCCTCGGTGCAAGGCAGCGCTGCAGAAAGAGCTAGGTTTACCCATACTCAATGATGTTCCGGTAGTAGGTTTCATCGGGAGACTAGATCATCAAAAAGGCGTCTATCTCATAGCCGAGGCGATTCCGTGGATGATGAGCCAAGACGTGCAACTAATTAGGTCGTCCTGATCTCGAACAGCTGCTTAGACAGTTTGAAAACCAATACCGCGACAAAGTCAGGGGATGGGTTGGTTTTTCCGTAAAGACAGCTCATAGGATAACCGCGGGTGTAGACATACTGCTAATGCCGTCAAGATTCGAGCCGTGTGGGTTGAACCAGCTATATGCCATGAGATATGGGACGGTTCCAGTTGTTCACGGTGTTGGTGGATTGAGAGACACCGTTGAGCCGTTCAACTTTTTCAACGAGACAGGGCTTGGGTGGACGTTTAATGGCGCTGACTCGAACCAATTGATACATGCGTTGGGAAATTGCATTTGGACATATCGTGAATTACGAAGCCGAGATTATGACTCTGTTTCTGGGTCCAAACGGCCATACTCTGTTTCTGGGTCCAAACGGCCATATTCTGAGATGGATCAAGTAAGGATTCACATGGACTTTATGGCAGTCGTCAAGGAATGGGTTACGAAGTCGAGGTTTGAAAAACATGTTGAGATTAGGGGGGACATGTTGCATTTTATATATTTAATCTAAACATGTTTTATTTAAGTCATAGTAACCGTTAGTATTAAATTGAGTCTTAGAGTTTACGTGGGTGTAGGAGTTACGTAACGGGCATTAAGTGAAAAGAGAAGTGGGATTAGTGGATTTTAATTTTGTAACTCCCACCTCGTTCATTGCCTATTTATTTCCTTTGTACGCTGCATTTGATTGAATAAAAGAAGTACCACAGTTTCACTTTCTCAAAAGGGATAATAGATTTGTAGGGCAACATACACTTTCTCTTTGTACCCACGGTCTATCACATTGAACATAAAAAGGGTTTACAAATTTTTGATATGGTTATACGTGGTTGGTAGAATATTACAAGATTTTTAGTTCCATACCATGTCATTTGGGAGAAGCAAAAGTATTTTACTCTAAAAATGGACCGCGTGGATGATCAGTTGTGATTGTTTCTTTTTGTGGGTTATGAGAAACAAAACCCACCAAGAGACGCAACGAAACGAAACGAAACGGTGCTTAAAAACCTTTCATGCAAGTCCTAACTCTACCAACAGACACACACGTTAAAAGAAATACCTATAAATATGGCACGAGACTCTCTTTTCCTTATCCCATCACGATCAGATTGATTCTATTCCTAGAAATCTTACATTTCACTTCGGGACAAAAGGGCTTTTGTTAAGGAATTCAAATGGAAGATTTTGGTTTGGGAAATGGCTCTGTTTTGGCGATGATGATTGTGAGTGCCATCATTCTCCTAGGTCCGCTGGTCATTGGTGCTCTAACTCCACCATCCTTTTCGCTCATTATTCTGTTTCCGGTCGTTTTAGTGGCGGTTTTCCTTTTCCTCTCCCATGCTTCTGCATAGACACTAAAAAAATATGTATGCTAGTAATGTGTAACCAAATTTAAAGTTGTTATATATTGGAATGAAATTTTGTAGCGAAACTCGAAACCTTTGCTTTCTTATTTTCGTGGATTTGTTTGTTAAATTGCAACGTTTTTTAGGGTTTTAATTTTCAAAAAGTAGTTTTGTGTGTGAAGCTAGAGATTTTAAGATCATTCATCAAACTTCACAGCAGATCTCTATAAACATGGTTTTATCTACAAAAGACGATTCTTCATAGATCAATAGTTGATCACTGGCTGGTACATGCATGCCTGTGAGTTACAAGGAACAAAAATAGTTGATCAACTAATTTTTCTCACTCAACCTTAGCTTTTACTATTCAAATGTATTATAGCAAAAGTAATCTAAACCCTAATAATATAAGAGACGGCCATAGAATAGGGCATGTGGCTGTATTTTTTCATCTAACATCTATGCTAGAACTGTATTGAACCCTAATTAATATTCTACTGATAATCGTAGCAGTGCCAAAGATTGTGTTTGTTTTCTGGATATCTAACTCTCTTATATAGTCCTCAAACAAGTAACACACTGTTACAATATCTATTATCGTAACCAGTTTTTAAGGACCTTTGCACTTAAATTGGTTGGTTTTGTACCTGAGATTCAATTTACAATCCTTTAATTCCGTGAGATTATATAAAATATAGCGTACACATTTTGAAGAGGGTCCGAGAAAAAACTCGCTAATGAAATATAAAATGTATGTTTACGTTATTTTTCATTTTAATGAGTTACCCCGCCCATTAACAATGACATTATATTATGTTTCAAATGTGTTTTTGGAAATTAATCCTTCTCCTTATACTTCTGAGTGACCGGTATTAAAATTCATCTGCTTCTGTAAAATGTAATTTTAACCCAACAGACGAAACAAAGTTTTGTGAAAGGGTTTTTTTCATTTCAATAATATGATATTTTAAATATTACCCCATAAAATAACTGAAACATAAATTTAAGAAAACGGCCTTCTATTCAACTTGTACAAACCGCTCTTGTACCAGTTTTTCTGAACTGATTGTATTTTCAGAGCTTTTTTTGAAGTTGCTACTTTATGTTGCTTGACTACATAATTTAATCTGGCATTTCTTCCCCTCAATTATGTAGTCACTTGATCATCCATTTGCAAATCTGAATTCTCCTTTGACGGAAGTATCGAAGTTTATCTTTGTCGCAATCAACGTAACTTCATCATCCACTTGCTGAATTCAATGAACATTTTCTTCCTGCTTATCCTTACAATTTGCAGCAAAATGGCCATATTTATGTCAAATGTGGAATTATGCTTCTTCGGTCTCTCACCTTCCTTGCTAGAATTATTTTTCCCTCGAACCCTACCCATGTCTTGGCCTGTTCCATTTCCTGGGCCTCTTCCTCTGTTATTGGAAACTGCTTTGCTCACTGTTTTGCATATCGGTCTTTGTGTACAAGATATTTTCAACACCATGCTTATCCTCAAACTTTGTTATCTTATCTTCAAAGGCTTTTTAAATAGTCTATGATTTCTTCGAGAGACTTGGAGAAAATATCACCAAACTCTTCAATAGTCGTGGCCACTCGCATGAATTTTGGTGACACCCATCTCAGCAATTTTTCGATGACAAAACTGTTGTCCACGTATCCTCCAAAAGAACTTAGCTTACCGACTATCATGGTCATCTTTTTGATGTACTCATCAATGAATTCATTCTTGCCCATATTTGTGGTGTCTAGTTCTCTCCTTAATATTTGAGTTCTGACTTTAAGCGCACGTTCTGCTCCAACATAAGTCTCTTTTAAGGAATCTCACACTCCTTTTGTAGTGTCTTTATCTGGAATTTGATATAGCGTCTCCTCATTCAGCCCTTGGTAGATAACAACGATTTCAAGTTGGTCCGTTTGTCTGACAAACGTTGACTCCAGTGCTTCCCAAACTCACTGGATGCCCTAGTAACTTTTCATCGGCATAGCCCATACTTGGTAGTTAGTATCAGATAGTTTCGGGTACGGGATGGATAACGATTTCTTCCTCCTATCTTCCTCCAAAAACTTTTGTCCGCATGCTCTCATTGCATCTCACCGCACTGTTATTATCACGTCGTGCCGTAGCGACTTTGTGGCTTTGATACCAAATGTTCAAAATTAATCTTTCTGCTTCTTATGAGTGTTGGATTTTAATCTCTGCTCTTCTTTATAATGTATCTGTTTTTTTAGAATGTAGGATTTAATCACTCTGTTTCTTTAGAATCTATATATTTCTTTAGAATGTAGGATTGCGTTTAACAAAATTTAACAGAACAGAGAAAACAAAGTTTTGTGAAAGGGCTCATTTCATCTCAATAATATAATATCTTATATATTACACATTCAAAACATAAACGAAAGCAAACGGTCTTCTATTTAACTTCTTCAAATTGCTTGTATCAGTCTTTCTGAATCGGTGGTATCTTGCAGAGATTTTGTTGAAGTCGCTACTTTACCTTGCTTGACTACATAATTTAATCGGATACGTGGAATATTTAAATAAAATTATATTATTCAATACCTTATTGTTACAAGTGTAAATGAACACATAAATAATCACAATATTAATTATGTGGATCTACGAGGGCGTATAAATCCGGTCCTAATTTTAGAAACATTAGTGCATCCTTACGATAGTCTCTATACTATTAGGTTCATATTAGTAGGTTGAGGTTCATATCAGTAGATTTATATAAGTAGGTTCATATTAGTGCATTTATATCGGTAGATTCAGGTTCATAACAGTAGGTTCAGTTTCATAGCAGTAGGTTTATATGATGGTCTCCGTATCAGTAGGCTGAATAAGTCATATGGTAGTTTGTAACTTGACTTGCAATAGAATAGCATAATGTTATATATCAGTAAGTTCATATCTGTTTAGCTTTATTCAAATTTTATGAAAGAACAGTTATTGAAATATTATAGCTTTCCTTTGTACTAAAGTGAATTTCCTATGAGAAGTTTCGAATATTGCTTGATTATTACATAATGAGTGCGATTAGTAATGTACGATACTTTTGTGATAATTTTGAGTTAACAGATTATAGTTGAATTAATTTGATATTTATCCGGAGTCTTACCAATGAGACTACCATTTCCTACAAACTCTGATCGGGTCATGGATGCTGGGTCCGGATCTGGCACCGGTCCTGAGACTCCTGCATCAGAGGGATTGGTTTTGCCTGAAGAACAACGGGTCTTTAGTGCACGTCGCAAAGCTTTATCTGCATATAGTGGACCTGTCGATTCACTTACAGAGGCAAAAAAAAAACGTGGAAAATATCGTGCCCTCAGATTATCAAGATTCGTCCAAGATCCAGAATCACGTGTCGAATACAAGTATTCCGAGATTCATAAAGGAGCGGCAACGCAAGAATTAGACTATGACATATCTCATGTAATTGGGGTCATAGTCCGAACAAGATGTCCAATGATGGCACCGTCATGGAAAGAAATTCCAGAAGATACGAAGATGTCAATGTACGAGCTGCTTCAGGTAACAAATGGTTTTCGATTTAACTTTATTTTTAGACGCTACAAGTATGTTAAAATATATGATTTCTGCATTTTTTTTAATTGTTAACAACTTTTAGTTTTTTGGATGGTCTTTAAATCTTAAATCGACTTAGAAAACTGACTAGTTCTATTCTAATTTTGTTAACCACTTTTAGTTTAAATGTTAGTTAAGATATTTGAGAATGGATTCATAACAATATGTAACGAATATAATTTTTGAGTTAGCGAGGAGAAGAATAAAATTCCGTCACGATTTCCCTCTTTTTTCAGAAGATCCAATCGATCTTTATCTCTCCCAGATATAGTTGGTAAACAATCAGTGCCCTTCACATTCAATATGGTTTCCTGGGAAATGAATGACCCGAAAAAAATCGGGTTGGGATTGACTGGATTTGGCATATTTTTTACGATTCTTGGAATAATGTTCTTCTTTGACAAAGGATTACTTGCCATGGGAAATATCTTGTTCTTCTCTGGGGTTAGTCTAACTATAGGTCTCAAGTCCACCGTTCAGTTTATTGGAACTGGCTTCTTCTTTGTTGTAATTGGGTGGCATGTGTTTGGGATGATACTAGAGTCATATGGGTTTATTGTACTCTTCAGTGGCTTCTGGCCAACATTGTCGGTGTTTATACAAAGGATACCCATTCTTGGTTGGATTTTCCAACTACCATTTATCAGCTCAAGTTTCGACCGGTACCGAGGCAAACGAGTTCCGGTATAGTCTTGCTATCTAAGGGAGGATTACAAAGCAGAAGTTATGCAAGTGTTACATTTAGCCGAATACAGGAACTGTTTGTAGTGTTCCTTATATGCTGCCATTACTGATCCAGAAAATGCTCATCTTATTTGAGAGATGTAAAAAAGAATTGGCGATACGAGATTGATTGTCTGTACAAATTATATTATCCGTTTCGAGTCAGTCCGTATCATTTGTTGGAAGATTTGACTGCTTTTGAAATAATTTTTGAGTTAGCTAACTATATGATATTTGATGTTTTTTTTGTAGGATACCTTTGTTATTAATTTTCAGCATAGTGATACTGCAAATAGCATTGACCGCTATTTCAGATCACGATATGCTGATTGGAAATGCATGCTTCATGCACACTACAAATTATGGAAACATAAGGAGGATGCAATAGCCAATCCACCTATCGAGATGCTTGGTGAAAAAAAGCACGACCAGTGGATATATCTCTGCGAGCATTTCAATTCTGACAAATTTAAGGTAATAATTTTTTTTTAAATTTATTGTTGAGCCTTGTTTTTAGTTCTATTAATTTGGCTTTCACATAAAATTATCTTTAATACTTGTAACTATTTCATATTTGGGATACCTAATTAAGTTTAACAATAAGAATTTGGAGGTTAGTAAGTAACACTTCTTCAGTTGTTTTGTCTTCTAATGTGTATTTATTACTTCGTTGTTTACAACCCTTTTATGTTTACTGAGTTCTGCAGCATAGGTTGGATATCAATAAAGTAAATTGCAGCAAGAGAAAGATATATCACCACTATGGACCGACTCCTCTTACTTATCGAATTGCCAAAAGAAGAGCAGCAGGATCAAAATTTCCCGAAGTTGAAAATTTCAAAGATCTTTACGTGCGTTCGAATCAACCTTTTGCCCAAGAATACTTTGTAAGTGTATCTTAAAATTATTACTTTGTTAATAACCATATCAAAGTTGCTATTTTTTTAACTTAAGCATCACAATTTTGCTATAAATTTTGGAATGTATGCTTCCTCCTATTGTTTTCTAATTTCTTTTGCTTTGAACAATGTCTAAAATCTTCAGTGCATTGGTTATCATTGATGTGGCCATATAAATCTTTATGTATCTAGATGACTCTAAGTTCATGCATAAAGTAATTAACTGTTCTAATTAGAAATATATAAGTATGCATGCATTATAAAGAACTATTTTCCTTTTCATTTTAAAGTCTTAATTGTTCTCCTTATCTATATATAAGTATGCATGTTTGTACAGTTTATGTTATGAAACTATTCTCCTTTTTCTTTTAAACTCTTAACTGTTCTGCTTTGCAATATATATGTATGCATGTCTGTACAGTTTATGTTATGATATGTTCATATAGTTCTGGTTTACTTTTTTAATAAGAGGTCATGGTCTTTAGTTAATTGCAACTATTTATGTGTTAGAGTTTTTAATGTGGAATTATGTTTGTGCATTGTGGTTTGGTTAATACCTATGTCTAATACCTTATGCCTAATACCTTGTAGTTATTATAATTGTTGTTTTTCTCTCTTTTCTATTCTTTTTATTATGCTTGTACTGTTTCATTATTAAGGTAAATAAGCGTATATGAATAATGTTATAACTGTCTTAGTTTCTAAATTTTTGTTAGAACAAAATGGAAGGGATGATGGAGACCATACTTACGGATATAGAAGCATCTCAGAGTGATCCCGATGTTCCTTTATCAGAACCAGATCCGGACGTTTCAATAAATATTCTTAAGGACTCGATTGGTACGAAACCCGGTAGAGTTATTCCTGGCCTTGGTAGGTCTTATTCTCGGTTAAGTAGTTCTCCGTCTACTACTAAGTCAAATATCGGAGAGGTTATGCATTTAAGAGACAAAGTGAACATGCTAGAAAATGTCACAGCACTTCAAAAGATAGAACAAGAAAACTTTATTGCGGAATGTGAAAGTAAATTAGTAGAGAGAATTAGCTCTATTTTGAAAGCCAATGCTAGTGGCTTGTCGGATTTGTAATGTGTTAGATTTGTGTTTTATTAGCTAGGTTGAATTTTGAATTTAGTGACTTTAATCTTTTGTAAAGACATTAGTATTACTTGTTGATATATGTAATGTCTTTTTATTGTTCAATATATGTTTAATAGTTAATAATTTAAATTTGGCATTAGAAACAAAAATCAGTTATTTTGATATATAAAATTTAATATTTATTTTATTAATTAAAGATATTAAATTTATTAAAAAAAAAATATTCTGTATAATCAATTATATATTTAAATTTATTATAAAAATAAAATAAAAATAATAATTTTTTGCTGTATAAGGTTATATTTTACAAAAACAATGTTAGTCTATGATTTCTTCGAGAGACTTGGAGGAAATATCACCAAACTCTTCAATAATCGTGGCCACTCGCATGAATTTTGGTGACACCCATCTCAGTAATTTTTCGATGACAAAACTGTTGTCCACATATCCTCCAAAAGAACTTAGCTTACCGACTATCATGGTCATCTTTTTGGTGTACTCATCAATGAATTCATTCTTGCCCATATTTGTGGTGTCTAGTTCTCTCCTTAATATTTGAGTTCTGACTTTAAGCGCACGTTCTGCTCCAACATAAGTCTCTTTTAAGGAATCCCACACTCCTTTTGTGGTGTCTTTATCTGGAATTTGATATAGCGTCTCCTCATTCAGCCCTTGGTAGATAACAACGATTTCAAGTTGGTCCGTTTGTCTGACAACCGTTGACTCCAGTGCTTCCCAAACTCACTGGATGCGCTAGTAACTTTTCATCGGCATAGCCCATACTTGGTAGTTAGTATCAGATAGTTTCGGGTACAGGATGGATAAATATTTCTCCCTCCTATCTTCCTCCAAAAACTTTTGTCTGCATGCTCTCATTGCATCTCACCGCACTGCTATTATCACGTCGTGGCATAGCGACTTTGTGGCTTTGATACCAAATGTTCAAAATTAATCCTTCTGCTTCTTATGAGTGTTGGATTTTAATCTCTGCTCTTCTTTAGAATGTATCTGTTTTTTTAGAATGCAGGATTTAATCGCTCGGTTTCTTTAGAATCTATCTATTTCTATAGAATGTAGGATTGCGTTTAACAAAATTTAACAGAACAGAGAAAACAAAGTTTTGTGAAAGGGCTCATTTCATCTCAATAATATAATATCTTATATATTACACATTCAAAACATAAACGAAAGCAAACGGTCTTCTATTTAACTTCTTCAAATTGCTTGTATCAGTCTTTCTGAATCGGTGGTATCTTGCAGAGATTTTGTTGAAGTTGCTACTTTACCTTGCTTGACTACATAATTTAATCGGATACGTGGAATATTTCAATAAAATTATATTATTCAATACCTTATTGTTACAAGTGTAAACGAACACATAAATAATCACAATATTAATTATGTGGATCTACGAGGGCGTATAACATAACAATACTATGATATCTAAATGGTAAACATTTAACTTGACCTCTTTAAATTGCGATCTGCTTATGATTTAGTAGGACAAATGAAAACATACCGTACAAAAATTGGCATTAGCGATGTGAATTTCATACCATCATCATAGTATAATCACATCTGTAACAAAAAGACCGAGTCAAGTTAAAATGAATAACCTAATAAACAAATAAAAACTATTAATAATAATAGTGTGTTAAAGAAAATAACTAAGAGGGCGTGGTCTTATTTTTAGTTGATCGGTCTTACTTATTTGACTTGGTTGATTATTGGCTCTCTAGAGTATTTTATCTGGTTTTGGTTTCCTATTTACTTTCAGGTGTCTTATTAAAAAAGGACCCTAAACTGAATTAATTGATAATAGGAATTCACTATTTTTGTAATAACTGGGAAAATAATGGATATGGAAAAAATGATAAAAGTTAACAAGATAAAAAAGAGGGCATTGTAAAATATGAATATTATGTTATATGATTGAAATAATACATTTTCAATTATTTATATGAATGATTGTATCTTAATTTGTAGATGAGAGTTTTATACGATTGATTTGGGTTTTAAATAACTAAAACATTATTTGCAAAGAATTATCATCCTTATTGGTACTAATTAAGGAAGTTATTGGTATGAAGTAACGGAAAGATATTGAATCTGTTTGAAGCTGATTTGGGTTTTGAATTCTTTCCATCAATTTGATTCGTAGTTCATTGAGGAATGGTAGCCCATAAAATTTGGGCAAGTAGATAATGAGAAGGGGTTGGGAATATATATACAGCAGATAAAAAGATAAGTTAATGTAAACTGATCGTCGTTTTCCGTTTGACAAATCTCAATTTATGGACAAATAGATGCAAAACAAGAAGAGAGAACTATGAATGTACATACTTTCATGTTTATTTGTTTTCGCTCGTAACCAAACATACGTTTTAGTTTGTCCCTCCAAGAAGGTCTTTAAGCTTTTTTATCTGAGCCGGATCAAGAAAAGTAGTCTGCGCAACCAATTGGGAAGGTAAATCATTGGCAAACAGAGCGGAGGAGATTTGCTGTGTACCGGGAGATTCACTACTGAAGCTAACGAATCCCCATGATGGAGTTTTCCCAACATTCACAACAAAATGCAATAACCCTTTTGGAACCACAAAAGCATCTCCACTGTTAAAAGTCTTAGTGTAAACTTTGTTAGAGGTCGAAATAAACCCGGCCACAACTGAGCCTTGTACCAATAACTGCAACTCTGTACCATGAGGATGAGTGTGTATTGGCACAACCCCACCGATATCCATGTCAAAACGAGCCATAGACACACCCAGGTTGTTCAAACCTGGAATTTGTGGAACTAATACTGGGTTCACGGCAAGCTTTACAGCATTCGACGTGTTACCAGCTACGTTAAGGCCGGAGAAGAAAAAGTCATCTGCGGTGACAGTGTTTGGATCTTTGCAGCTGTAGCCGGTAGGACCTTGTGGACTCTTTAAGTCTGCCACACAAAAATCTTGGACAGTAGCATGAGTGGAAGCAAAAAATAGGATACAAAGTAAGAAAGGAGTTATCATTCTGATAGATAGAAGATTGTAGACTTTGTGTATTAGGGTAACATATGAGAAGCTTTAAATAGTAGCGCAATTAGAAAATAATAGGAATAGAATAATCATCACTCAATACGATAAATTAATGATAAGGATTCATTCTTAATTAATAAGGTTTTGACCATTCCACAACTAACCCGATTTTGAAGATTTGATCCATTAATTTTGATTTATAGTATACAACTTTGAGATTTTGAAACCCCTAGACATTGTATTCATTCAAATTAAATTATTAAATTCATTAGTGCAACTAGGTTAGTACTGAGGGTTAAGGTGTTCCGTCGTCCATTATGAATGTCCGTTAAGGTAGTTTAATCCGCGTCCCAACAGGAGAATCTAATAAAAAACAAGATTGTATGTTAATTAAAATTAATATTATAAAATTAGATAATTATCTTGTAGATAATAATGTCAAAATGGGTTCCAAAAATATTAATAAGTTATTTGATGTATTAACTGAATTTTCTTTTTATTATTTTAAAACTATTTTAAACAACAATTTAGAAAAATGGAATATATATTTGAAGTTGGTTGTGAGTAGACTTAGCCCACAAATACATCAAAATTGATGAACACTTGAGTTGTAACAATATTATTCACAGAAAACTTCAATTAATTATATTACTTTGAATGACCAGAAAATATAATCCTTCACAAAACTTTTATCTCATGACCGATTTGTAACCTTACGTAAACAAATTAAGCCTTCGCTTCTCTATGCTAAATTTGAGAGGGAATGGTAGAGTAACATGCATAAAGTAAGAAAACTTACATGATGATGATTATAAAGCTAAAAATTAGAAGACAACAAGAGGAACGTAGATGAAGCGGTGAGTGAAGGTTGTTGAGGCAGCTTGGGCAAGACTTATTCATGTGAAGCATGATGTTTGTACAAACACTAACTCACGAGTTCAGACGCTTATTCGACCAATTGTTTGACACAAATGGACAACGCAATAAAACGTTGGGCCATAATCCCATGTACACAACTGAAAATAAAAACATTGAATGTGTAACAAATCAATAGCGAAAATGAGTATATATATAAGGATGTTGTAAATGATTAGCAAAGATTATCAATACACAAAAAAATTACAAAAAAATTATTTATCTTATTCGCCATCTCTAGAGAGCAACCCAACTTCAGATATAATGACAACATCAGTTCTTGACAATATCAAAACCACATACAAGTTTAGATGGAGCCCTGCTATTATTCATTCGAAACATGTTTATTCGTAGTGTAAAGCCTATACTAACAAATATGAGAGTCACACAACTTTGACCTAGTAGACAACGTTTCCATATAATCTCAACTTCTGAATTGTTTTACCATCTAGTAACCCTTGTTTACTAAGTTCAATAAGTCTATTGTCACTTATATGTCCAAGTCTTAGATAACAAACTTGGTTGAATCCTTCTCTATAGTACGCACACCCCATACCACTACAGACCCCACAAGAATTAACACACCGTTAGTCCTATAGGCTTTCATAACAACCATAATTATGGCGTCTTCATGTCTATAAGTTACCCTTCCCAATTTAATATTCCAATATCTCTCAAATACTGTAGACAGCTTGATACGAACAAATTTGACTCTTTTGACAACACATAATTCATCATTCTCGAGGATGACCTTTCAACCATCAAACAATACCAGGGTTTCAAACCAATTTTGTAGGAAGTCATGTCGATGAAATCGTGAGAATCCAACACCCATTCTTCACTATACCTACAAGTACAAGCCACAAATCCATCAACTTACTCATAGTAATCTAAAACCATTGCAGTATCCCTAGCTACACCCTTCAAATAACTATTGCCACTTCTTACCTCTTAGTAGTTCCTACTAATATGATCTTCGATCTTGCACATCCAATATTAAAATATATAACCTATTGCAAATACGTTAGTTTTGGAATGAGAGTTTTCTATCTTATTGTATGTATCTATTATTCATGGCTTATCTCGCACACTTAGTCTAAGATCGTCAGAGTTTTCTTTCAAAAATATTTTTATTTGAAGATAGTTTGAGTTCAATGAACTCTTTAATTTTTCCATCCTAAATGAATACTTTCTGTAGACCATAGTCTGACAAAAGTGGTTGTAAACCTTAAACAAAGAACTAAAAAGGATTACGGTGTGATACTCTTCATCCACCTTAACACCAACCACATTTAAATCAAGAATGATTATATTAATAAGGTGTGATACGTTTCGTCCACCTTGACCTTGTTGGTTATTCTCTCCCTCAATTATTTTATCTCGCTTTGGTTTTGTCGTAACTATCCTACTTTGTTTCGCGGTCTTATTAAGAGAACCGCCCTAAACTTAATAACTTAAATAATAGACATTTAAAATTCTAATAACAACTGGAAAAATAATAAAAATAATAAAAATTAAGAAGATATAATAGGACGTCGTAAAATATGAATACTATGTTATATGGTTTAAATAATACCTTCACGTATCTACGTAGATAATAGTTCTATATGAACGATTGTATGTTTGTAGATAACAATTTTATATTAAAAATTTGAGCTTTAAATAATTACAACATTATTGGCAAACAATTATCATTTTGTTCATTGGTACGAACAAACTAAAAATCTACAATTTTTTATGCTTCAAAGCTGATTTGGGTTTTGAACTCTTTCAATCAATTTAATTCTTAGTTCATTCGCGAGTCCTAGCCCATTAAATTTGGGCAAGTATACAATGAGAAGCGAATTGAAGTTGGTTTGGAATATATAGTAGATAAAAAGATAAGTCAATTTGTTAGTGTGCACAACACCCTGAAACTTAAATATACCAAACTCTACGAGTCTCGTGTAAAATATTTTGTAACCGAACAACATACTGGTCTTTTTTTTAACCTATGAATTCCATTAAACCAGCCAATTTTCAATATAATTAGCCACTTTATAGCGCGTTGAAACTTAGCCAAAAGCAGAGCTTAATTAAATTCACTCATTTTTCTATTTTTGATGGATGGGAAACCACGATATTAAGCGGTCCAAATATACTTATGGATGATGTATAACCACTAAAGTTTCCATAAACATGGATACACGTCACTTCAAATGTATAAGTTCCCATAAATATCAATACACATGATTTCAAATGTATTTGTCGCATTGTCCGTTATATCATTATCATGCCTTACTTGATACACGACTAATAGAGGATCATCCAAAATAATTTAAATTTACAACCATTTTGTGAAGACGGGCTAAAGCATTAGAATAGAATCCTAAATGTTTTAAAAAAATTGGAATTCCTTATAAATCTGATCAAAACATTATTAAAAAGCATTATATTTAAGGTCGTAAAACCTAATAAAGAACCAAATATTTTTGTATTTAAACCATAATAAGTGTTATATTTTAAGATTTATATGCCAATTTTTGATATGGTTATACGTGGTTGGTAGAATATTACAAGATTTTTAGTTCCATACCATGTCATTTGGGAGAAGCAAAAGTATTTTACTCTAAAAATGGACCGCGTGGATGATCAGTTGTGATTGTTTCTTTTTGTGGGTTATGAGAAACAAAACCCACCAAGAGACGCATTAAAAACCTTTCATGCAAGTCCTAACTCTACCAACAGACACACACGTTAAAAGAAATACCTATAAATATGGCACGAGACTCTCTTTTCCTTATCCCATCACGATCAGATTGATTCTATTCCTAGAAATCTTACATTTCACTTCGGGACAAAAGGGCTTTTGTTAAGGAATTCAAATGGAAGATTTTGGTTTGGGAAATGGCTCTGTTTTGGCGATGATGATTGTGAGTGCCATCATTCTCCTAGGTCCGCTGGTCATTGGTGCTCTAACTCCACCATCCTTTTCGCTCATTATTCTGTTTCCGGTCGTTTTAGTGGCGGTTTTCCTTTTCCTCTCCCATGCTTCTGCATAGACACTAAAAAAATATGTATGCTAGTAATGTGTAACCAAATTTAAAGTTGTTATATATTGGAATGAAATTTTGTAGCGAAACTCGAAACCTTTGCTTTCTTATTTTCGTGGATTTGTTTGTTAAATTGCAACGTTTTTTAGGGTTTTAATTTTCAAAAAGTAGTTTTGTGTGTGAAGCTAGAGATTTTTAGATCATTCATCAAACTTCACAGCAGATCTCTATAAACATGGTTTTATCTACAAAAAACGATTCTTCATAGATCAATAGTTGATCACTGGCTGGTACATGCATGCCTGTGAGTTACAAGGAACAAAAATAGTTGATCAACTAATTTTTCTCACTCAACCTTAGCTTTTACTATTCAAATGTATTATAGCAAAAGTAATCTAAACCCTAATAATATAAGAGACGGCCATAGAATAGGGCATGTGGCTGTATTTTTTCATCTAACATCTATGCTAGAACTGTATTGAACCCTAATTAATATTCTACTGATAATCGTAGCAGTGCCAAAGATTGTGTTTGTTTTCTGGATATCTAACTCTCTTATATAGTCCTCAAACAAGTAACACACTGTTACAATATCTATCATCGTAACCAGTTTTTAAGGACCTTTGCACTTAAATTGGTTGGTTTTGTACCTGAGATTCAATTTACAATCCTTTAATTCCGTGAGATTATATAAAATATAGCGTACACATTTTGAAGAGGGTCCGAGAAAAAACTCGCTAATGAAATATAAAATGTATGTTTACGTTATTTTTCATTTTAATGAGTTACCCCGCCCATTAACAATGACATTATATTATGTTTCAAATGTGTTTTTGGAAATTAATCCTTCTCCTTATACTTCTGAGTGACCGGTATTAAAATTCATCTGCTTCTGTAAAATGTAATTTTAACCCAACAGACGAAACAAAGTTTTGTGAAAGGGTTTTTTTCATTTCAATAATATGATATTTTAAATATTACCCCATAAAATAACTGAAACATAAATTTAAGAAAACGGCCTTCTATTCAACTTGTACAAACCGCTCTTGTACCAGTTTTTCTGAACTGATTGTATTTTCAGAGCTTTTTTTGAAGTTGCTACTTTATGTTGCTTGACTACATAATTTAATCTGGCATTTCTTCCCCTCAATTATGTAGTCACTTGATCATCCATTTGCAAATCTGAATTCTCCTTTGACGGAAGTATCGAAGTTTATCTTTGTCGCAATCAACGTAACTTCATCATCCACTTACTGAATTCAATGAACATTTTCTTCCTGCTTATCCTTACAATTTGCAGCAAAATGGCCATATTTATGTCAAATGTGGAATTATGCTTCTTCGGTCTCTCACCTTCCTTGCTAGAATTATTTTTCCCTCGAACCCTACCCATGTCTTGGCCTCCATTTCCTGGGCCTCTTCCTCTGTTATTGGAAACTGCTTTGCTCACTGTTTTGCATATCGGTCTTTGTGTACAAGATATTTTCAACACCATGCTTATCCTCAAACTTTGTTATCTTATCTTCAAAGGCTTTTTAAATAGTCTATGATATCTTCGAGAGACTTGGAGAAAATATCACCAAACTCTTCAATAGTCGTGGCCACTCGCATGAATTTTGGTGCCACCCATCTCAGCAATTTTTCGATGACAAAACTGTTGTCCACGTATCCTCCAAAAGAACTTAGCTTACCGACTATCATGGTCATCTTTTTGGTGTACTCATCAATGAATTCATTCTTGCCCATATTTGTGGTGTCTAGTTCTCTCCTTAATATTTGAGTTCTGACTTTAAGCGCACGTTCTGCTCCAACATAAGTCTCTTTTAAGGAATCTCACACTCCTTTTGTAGTGTCTTTATCTGGAATTTGATATAGCGTCTCCTCATTCAGCCCTTGGTAGATAACAACGATTTCAAGTTGGTCCGTTTGTCTGACAAACGTTGACTCCAGTGCTTCCCAAACTCACTGGATGCCCTAGTAACTTTTCATCGGCATAGCCCATACTTGGTAGTTAGTATCAGATAGTTTCGGGTACGGGATGGATAAAGATTTCTCCCTCCTATCTTCCTCCAAAAACTTTTGTCCGCATGCTCTCATTGCATCTCACCGCACTGTTATTATCACGTCGTGGCGTAGCGACTTTGTGGCTTTGATACCAAATGTTCAAAATTAATCTTTCTGCTTCTTATGAGTGTTGGATTTTAATCTCTGCTCTTCTTTATAATGTATCAGTTTTTTTAGAATGTAGGATTTAATCACTCTGTTTCTTTAGAATCTATATATTTCTTTAGAATGTAGGATTGCGTTTAACAAAATTTAACAGAACAGAGAAAACAAAGTTTTGTGAAAGGGCTCATTTCATCTCAATAATATAATATCTTATATATTACACATTCAAAACATAAACGAAAGCAAACGGTCTTCTATTTAACTTCTTCAAATTGCTTGTATCAGTCTTTCTGAATCGGTGGTATCTTGCAGAGATTTTGTTGAAGTCGCTACTTTACCTTGCTTGACTACATAATTTAATCGGATACGTGGAATATTTAAATAAAATTATATTATTCAATACCTTATTGTTACAAGTGTAAATGAACACATAAATAATCACAATATTAATTATGTGGATCTACGAGGGCGTATAAATCCGGTCCTAATTTTAGAAACATTAGTGCATCCTTACGATAGTCTCTATACTATTAGGTTCATATTAGTAGGTTGAGGTTCATATCAGTAGATTTATATAAGTAGGTTCATATTAGTACATTTATATCGGTAGATTCAGGTTCATAACAGTAGGTTCAGTTTCATAGCAGTAGGTTTATATGATGGTCTCCGTATCAGTAGGCTGAATAGGTCATATGGTAGTCTGTAACTTGACTTGCAATAGAATAGCATAATGTTATATATGAGTAAGTTCATATCTTTTTAGCTTTATTCAAATTTTATGAAAGAACGGTTATTGAAATATTCTAGCTTTCCTTTGTACTAAAGTGAATATCCTATGAGAAGTTTTGAATATTGCTTGATTATTACATAATGAGTGCGATTAGTAATGTACGATACTTTTGTGATAATTTTGAGTTAACAGAATATAGTTGAATTAATTTGATATTTATCCGGAGTCTTACCAATGAGACTACCATTTCCTACAAACTCTGATCGGGTCATGGATGCTGGGTCCGGATCTGGCACCGGTCCTGAGACTCCTGCATCAGAGGGATTGGTTTTGCCTGAAGAACAACGGGTCTTTAGTGCACGTCGCAAAGCTTTATATGCATATAGTGGACCTGTCGATTCACTTACAGAGGCAAAAAAAAACGTGGAAAATATCGTGCCCTCAGATTATCAAGAATCGTCCAAGATCCAGAATCACGTGTCGAATACAAGTATTCTGAGATTCATAAAGGAGCGGCAACGCAAGAATTAGACTATGACATATCTCATGTAATTGGGGTCATAGTCTGAACAAGATGTCCAATGATGGCACCGTCATGGAAAGAAATTCCAGAAGATACGAAGATGTCAATGTACGAGCTGCTTCAGGTAACAAATGGTTTTCGATTTAACTTTATTTTTAGACGCTACAAGTATGTTAAAATATATGATTTCTGCATTTTTTTTAATTGTTAACAACTTTTAGTTTTTTGGATGGTCTTTAAATCTTAAATCGACTTAGAAAACTGACTAGTTCTATTCTAATTTTGTTAACAACTTTTAGTTTAAATGTTAGTTAAGATATTTGAGAATGGATTCATAACAATATGTAACGAATATAATTTTTGAGTTAGCGAGGAGAAGAATAAAATTCCGTCACGATTTCCCTCTTTTTTCAGAAGATCCAATCGATCTTTATCTCTCCCAGATATAGTTGGTAAACAATCAGTGCCCTTCACATTCAATATGGTTTCCTGGGAAATGAATGACCCGAAAAAAATCGGGTTGGGATTGACTGGATTTGGCATATTTTTTACGATTCTTGGAATAATGTTCTTCTTTGACAAAGGATTACTTGCCATGGGAAATATCCTGTTCTTCTCTGGGGTTAGTCTAACTATAGGTCTCAAGTCCACTGTTCAGTTTATTGGAACTGGCTTCTTCTTTGTTGTAATTGGGTGGCATGTGTTTGGGATGATACTAGAGACATATGGGTTTATTGTACTCTTCAGTGGCTTCTGGCCAACATTGTCGGTGTTTATACAAATGATACCCATTCTTGGTTGGATTTTCCAACTACCATTTATCAGCTCAAGTTTCGACCGGTACCGAGGCAAACGAGTTCCGGTATAGTCTTGCTATCTAAGGGAGGATTACAAAGCAGAAGTTATGCAAGTGTTACATTTAGCCGAATACAGGAACTGTTTGTAGTGTTCCTTATATGCTGCCATTACAGATCCAGAAAATGCTCATCTTATTTGAGAGATGTAAAAAAGAATTGGCGATACGAGATTGATTGTCTGTACAAATTATATTATCCGTTTCGAGTCAGTCCGTATCATTTGTTGGAAGATTTGACTGCTTTTGAAATAATTTTTGAGTTAGCTAACTATATGATATTTGATGTTTTTTTTGTAGGATACCTTTGTTATTAATTTTCAGCATAGTGATACTGCAAATAGCATTGACCGCTATTTCAGATCACGATATGCTGATTGGAAATGCATGCTTCATGCACACTACAAATTATGGAAAGATAAGGAGAATGCAATAGCCAATCCACCTATCGAGATGCTTGGTGAAAAAAAGCACGACCAGTGGATATATCTCTGCGAGCATTTCAATTCTGACAAATTTAAAGTAATAATTTTTTTTAAATTGATTGTTGAGCCTTGTTTTTAGTTCTATTAATTTGGCTTTCACATAAAATTATCTTTAATACTTGTAACTATTTCCTATTTGGGATACCTAATTAAGTTTAACAATAAGAATTTGGAGGTTAGTAAGTAACACTTCTTCAGTCGTTTTATCTTCTAATGTGTATTTATTACTTCGTTGTTTACAACCCTTTTATGTTTACTGAGTTCTGCAGCATAGGTCGGATATCAATAAAGTAAATTGCAGCAAGAGAAAGATATATCACCACTATTGACCGACTCCTCTTACTTATTGAATTGCCAAAAGAAGAGCAGCAGGATCAAAATTTCCCGAAGTTGAAAATTTCAAAGATCTTTACGTGCGTTCGAATCAACCTTTTGCCCAAGAATACTTTGTAAGTGTATCTTAAAATTATTACTTTATTAATAACCATCTCAAAGTTGCTATTTTTTTAACTTAAGCATCACAATTTTGCTATAAATTTTGGAATGTATGCTTCCTCCTATTGTTTTTCTAATTTCTTTTGCTTTGAACAATGTCTAAAATCTTCAGTGCATTGGTTATCATTGATGTGGCCATATAAATCTTTATGTATCTAGATGACTCTAAGTTCATGCATAAAGTAATTAACTGTTCTAATTAGAAATATATAAGTATGCATGCATTATAAAGAACTATTTTCCTTTTCATTTTAAAGTCTTAATTGTTCTCCTTATCTATATATAAGTATGCATGTTTGTACAGTTTATGTTATGAAACTATTCTCCTTTTTCTTTTAAACTCTTAACTGTTCTGCTTTGCAATATATATGTATGCATGTCTGTACAGTTTATGTTATGATATGTTCATATAGTTCTGGTTTACTTTTTTAATAAGAGGTCATGGTCTTTAGTTAATTGCAGCTATTTATGTGTTAGAGTTTTTAATGTGGAATTATGTTTGTGCATTGTGGTTTGGTTAATACCTATGTCTAATACCTTATGCCTAATACCTTGTAGTTATTATAATTGTTGTTTTTCTCTCTTTTCTATTCTTTTTATTATGCTTGTACTGTTTCATTATTAAGGTAAATAAGCTTATATGAATCATGTTATAACTGTCTTAGTTTCTAAATTTTTGTTAGAACAAAATGGAAGGGATGATGGAGACCATACTTACGGATATAGAAGCATCTCAGAGTGATCCCGATGTTCCTTTATCAGAACCAGATCCGGGCGTTTCAATAAATATTCTTAAGGACTCGATTGGTATGAAACCCGGTAGAGTTATTCCTGGCCTTGGTAGGTCTTATTCTCGGTTAAGTAGTTCTCCGTCTACTACTAAGTCAAATATCGGAGAGGTTGTGCGTTTAAGAGACAAAGTGAACATGCTAGAAAATGTCACAGCACTTCAAAAGATAGAACAAGAAAAGTTTATTGCGGAATGTGAAAGTAAATTAGTAGAGAGAATTAGCTCTATTTTGAAAGCCAATGCTAGTGGCTTGTCGGATTTGTAATGTGTTAGATTTGTGTTTTATTAGCTAGGTTGAATTTTGAATTTAGTGACTTTAATCTTTTGTAAAGACATTAGTATTACTTGTTTATATATGTAATGTATTTTTATTGTTCAATATATGTTTAATAGTTAATAATTTAAATTTGGCATTAGAAACAAAAATCAGTTATTTTGATATATAAAATTTAATATTTATTTTATTAATTAAAGATATTAAATTTATAAAAAAAAATAATATTCTGTATAATCAATTATATATTTAAATTTATTATAAAAATAAAATAATAATAATAATTTTTTGGTGTATAAGGTTATATTTTACAAAAACAATGTTAGTCTATGATTTCTTCGAGAGACTTGGAGGAAATATCACCAAACTCTTCAATAATCGTGGCCACTCGCATGAATTTTGGTGAGACCCATCTCAGTAATTTTTCGATGACAAAACTGTTGTCCACATATCCTCCAAAAGAACTTAGCTTACCGACTATCATGGTCATCTTTTTGGTGTACTCATCAATGAATTCATTCTTTCCCATATTTGTGGTGTCTAGTTCTCTCCTTAATATTTGAGTTCTGACTTTAAGCGCACGTTCTGCTCCAAC
Source organism: Limnanthes douglasii subsp. nivea (assembly GCA_036936605.1). Taxonomy (NCBI): domain Eukaryota; kingdom Viridiplantae; phylum Streptophyta; class Magnoliopsida; order Brassicales; family Limnanthaceae; genus Limnanthes; species Limnanthes douglasii. The sequence continues at coordinate 290,731,864 of JAUPFV010000003.1, forward strand.
ATAAGTCTCTTTTAAGGAATCCCACACTCCTTTTGTAGTGTCTTTATCTGGAATTTGATATAGCGTCTCCTCATTCAGCCCTTGGTAGATAACAACGATTTCAAGTTGGTCCGTTTGTCTGACAAACGTTGACTCCAGTGCTTCCCAAAATCACTGGATGCCCTAGTAACTTTTCATCGGCATAGCCCATACTTGGTAGTTAGTATCATATAGTTTCGGGTACGGGATGGATAAAGATTTCTCCCTCCTATCTTCCTCCAAAAACTTTTGTCCGCATGCTCTCATTGCATCTCACCGCACTGTTATTATCACGTCGTGGCGTAGCGACTTTGTGGATTTGATACCAAATGTTCAAAATTAATCTTTCTGCTTCTTATGAGTGTTGGATTTTAATCTCTGCTCTTCTTTAGAATGTATCTGTTTTTTTAGAATGCAGGATTTAATCGCTCGGTTTCTTTAGAATCTATCTATTTCTTTAGAATGTAGGATTGCGTTTAACAAAATTTAATAGAACAGAGAAAACAAAGTTTTGTGAAAGGGCTCATTTCATCTCAATAATATAATATCTTATATATTACACATTCAAAACATAAACGAAAGCAAACGGTCTTCTATTTAACTTCTTCAAATTGTTTGTATCAATCTTTCTGAATCGGTGGTATCTTGCAGAGATTTTGTTGAAGTTGCTACTTTACCTTGCTTGACTACATAATTTAATCGGATACGTGGAATATTTCAATAAAATTATATTATTCAATACCTTATTGTTACAAGTGTAAACGAACACATAAATAATCACAATATTAATTATGTGGATCTACGAGGGCGTATAACATAACAATACTATGACATCTAAATGGTAAATATTTAACTTGACCTCTTTAAATTGCGATCTGCTTATGATTTAGTAGGACAAATAAAAACATACCGTACAAAAATTGGCATTAGCGATGTGAATTTCATACCATCATCATAGTATAATCACATCTGTAACAAAAAGACCGAGTCAAGTTAAAATGAATAACCTAATAAACAAATAAAAACTATTAATAATAATAGTGTGTTAAAGAAAATAACTAAGAGGGCGTGGTCTTATTTTTAGTTGATCGGTCTTACTTATTTGACTTGGTTGATTATTGGCTCTCTAGAGTATTTTATCTCGTTTTGGTTTTCTATTTACTTTCAGGTGTCTTATTAAAAAAGGACCCTAAACTGAATTAATTGATAATAGGAATTCACTATTTTTGTAATAACTGGGAAAATAATGGATATGGAAAAAATGATAAAAGTTAAGAAGATAAAAAAGAGGGCATTGTAAAATATGAATATTATGTTATATGATTGAAATAATACATTTTCAATTATTTATATGAATGATTGTATCTTAATTTGTAGATGAGAGTTTTATACGATTGATTTGGGTTTTAAATAACTAAAACATTATTTGCAAAGAATTATCATCCTTATTGGTACTAATTAAGGAAGTTATTGGTATGAAGTAACGGAAAGATATTTAATCTGTTTGAAGCTGATTTGGGTTTTGAATTCTTTCCATCAATTTGATTCGTAGTTCATTGAGGAATGGTAGCCCATAAAATTTGGGCAAGTAGATAATGAGAAGGGGTTGGGAATATATATACAGCAGATAAAAAGATAAGTTAATGTAAACTGATCGTCTTTTTCCGTTTGACAAATCTCAATTTATGGACAAATAGATGCAAAACAAGAAGAGAGAACTATGAATGTACATACTTTCATGTTTATTTGTTTTCGCTCGTAACCAAACATACGTTTTAGTTTGTCCCTCCAAGAAGGTCTTTAAGCTTTTTTATCTGAGCCGGATCAAGAAAAGTAGTCTGCGCAACCAATTGGGAAGGTAAATCATTGGCAAACAGAGCGGAGGAGATTTGCTGTGTACCGGGAGATTCACTACTGAAGCTAACGAATCCCCATGATGGAGTTTTCCCAACATTCACAACAAAATGCAATAACCCTTTTGGAACCACAAAAGCATCTCCACTGTTAAAAGTCTTAGTGTAAACTTTGTTAGAGGTCGAAATAAACCCGGCCACAACTGAGCCTTGTACCAATAACTGCAACTCTGTACCATGAGGATGAGTGTGTATTGGCACAACCCCACCGATATCCATGTCAAAACGAGCCATAGACACGCCCAGGTTGTTCAAACCTGGAATTTGTGGAACTAATACTGGGTTCACGGCAAGCTTTACAGCATTCGACGTGTTACCAGCTACGTTAAGGCCGGAGAAGAAAAAGTCATCTGCGGTGACAGTGTTTGGATCTTTGCAGCTGTAGCCGGTAGGACCTTGTGGACTCTTTAAGTCTGCCACACAAAAATCTTGGACAGTAGCATGAGTGGAAGCAAAAAATAGGATACAAAGTAAGAAAGGAGTTATCATTCTGATAGATAGAAGATTGTAGACTTTGTGTATTAGGGTAACATATGAGAAGCTTTAAATAGTAGCGCAATTAGAAAATAATAGGAATAGAATAATCATCACTCAATACGATAAATTAATGATAAGGATTCATTCTTAATTAATAAGGTTTTGACCATTCCACAACTAACCCGATTTTGAAGATTTGATCCATTAATTTTGATTTATAGTATACAACTTTGAGATTTTGAAACCCCTAGACATTGTATTCATTCAAATTAAATTATTAAATTCATTAGTGCAACTAGGTTAGTACTGAGGGTTAAGGTGTTCCGTCGTCCATTATGAATGTCCGTTAAGGTAGTTTAATCCCCGTCCCAACAGGAGAATCTAATAAAAAACAAGATTGTATGTTAATTAAAATTAATATTATAAAATTAGATAATTATCTTGTAGATAATAATGTCAAAATGGGTTCCAAAAATATTAATAAGTTATTTGATGTATTAACTGAATTTTCTTTTTATTATTTTAAAACTATTTTAAACAACAATTTAGAAAAATGGAATATATATTTGAAGTTGGTTGTGAGTAGACTTAGCCCACAAATACATCAAAATTGATGAACACTTGAGTTGTAACAATATTATTCACAGAAAACTTCAATTAATTATATTACTTTGAATGACCAGAAAATATAATCCTTCACAAAACTTTTATCTCATGACCGATTTGTAACCTTACGTAAACAAATTAAGCCTTCGCTTCTCTCTGCTAAATTTGAGAGGGAATGGTAGAGTAACATGCATAAAGTAAGAAAACTTACATGATGATGATTATAAAGCTAAAAATTAGAAGACAACAAGAGGAACGTAGATGAAGCGGTGAGTGAAGGTTGTTAAGGCAGCTTGGGCAAGACTTATTCATGTGAAGCATGATGTTTGTACAAACACTAACTCACGAGTTCAGACGCTTATTCGACCAATTGTTTGACACAAATGGACAACGCAATAAAACGTTGGGCCATAATCCCATGTACACAACTGAAAATAAAAACATTGAATGTGTAACAAATCAATAGCGAAAATGAGTATATATATAAGGATGTTGTAAATGATTAGCAAAGATTATCAATACACAAAAAAATTACAAAAAAATTATTTATCTTATTCGCCATCTCTAGAGAGCAACCCAACTTCAGATATAATGACAACATTAGTTCTTGACAATATCAAAACCACATACAAGTTTAGATGGAGCCCTGCTATTATTCATTCGAAACATGTTTATTCGTAGTGTAAAGCCTATACTAACAAATATGAGAGTCACACAACTTTGACCTAGTAGACAACGTTTCCATATAATCTCAACTTCTGAATTGTTTTACCATCTAGTAACCCTTGTTTACTAAGTTCAATAAGTCTATTGTCACTTATATGTCCAAGTCTTAGATAACAAACTTGGTTGAATCCTTCTCTATAGTACGCACACCCCATACCACTACAGACCCCACAAGAATTAACACACCGTTAGTCCTATAGGCTTTCATAACAACCATAATTATGGCGTCTTCATGTCTATAAGTTACCCTTCCCAATTTAATATTCCAATATCTCTCAAATACTGTAGACAGCTTGATACGAACAAATTTGACTCTTTTGACAACACATAATTCATCATTCTCGAGGATGACCTTTCAACCATCAAACAATATCAGGGTTTCAAACCAATTTTGTAGGAAGTCATGTCGATGAAATCGTGAGAATCCAACACCCATTCTTCACTATACCTACAAGTACAAGCCACAAATCCATCAACTTACTCATAGTAATCTAAAACCATTGCAGTATCCCTAGCTACACCCTTCAAATAACTATTGCCACTTCTTACCTCTTAGTAGTTCCTACTAATATGATCTTCGATCTTGCACATCCAATATTAAAATATATAACCTATTGCAAATACGTTAGTTTTGGAATGAGAGTTTTCTATCTTATTGTATGTATCTATTATTCATGGCTTATCTCGCACACTTAGTCTAAGATCGTCAGAGTTTTCTTTCAAAAATATTTTTATTTGAAGATAGTTTGAGTTCAATGAACTCTTTAATTTTTCCATCCTAACTGAATACTTTCTGTAGACCATAGTCTGACAAAAGTGGTTGTAAACCTTAAACAAAGAACTAAAAAGGATTACGGTGTGATACACTTCATCCACCTTAACACCAACCACATTTAAATCAAGAATGATTATATTAATAAGGTGTGATACGTTTCGTCCACCTTGACCTTGTTGGTTATTCTCTCCCTCAATAATTTTATCTCGCTTTGGTTTTGTCGTAACTATCCTACTTTGTTTCGCGGTCTTATTAAGAGAACCGCCCTAAACTTAATAACTTAAATAATAGACATTTAAAATTCTAATAACAACTGGAAAAATAATAAAAATAATAAAAATTAAGAAGATATAATAGGACGTCGTAAAATATGAATACTATGTTATATGGTTTAAATAATACCTTCACGTATCTACGTAGATAATAGTTCTATATGAACGATTGTATGTTTGTAGATAACAATTTTATATTAAAAATTTGAGCTTTAAATAATTACAACATTATTGGCAAACAATTATCATTTTGTTCATTGGTACGAACAAACTAAAAATCTACAATTTTTTATGCTTCAAAGCTGATTTGGGTTTTGAACTCTTTCAATCAATTTAATTCTTAGTTCATTCGCGAGTCCTAGCCCATTAAATTTGGGCAAGTATACAATGAGAAGCGAATTGAAGTTGGTTTGGAATATATAGTAGATAAAAAGATAAGTCAATTTGTTAGTGTGCACAACACCCTGAAACTTAAATATACCAAACTCTACGAGTCTCGTGTAAAATATTTTGTAACCGAACAACATACTGGTCTTTTTTTTAACCTATGAATTCCATTAAACCAGCCAATTTTCAATATAATTAGCCACTTTATAGCGCGTTGAAACTTAGCCAAAAGCAGAGCTTAATTAAATTGCACTCATTTTTCTATTTTTGATGGATGGGAAACCACGATATTAAGCGGTCCAAATATACTTATGGATGATGTATAACCACTAAAGTTTCCATAAACATGGATACACGTCACTTCAAATGTATAAGTTCCCATAAATATCAATACACGTGATTTCAAATGTATTTCTCGCATTGTCCGTTATATCATTATCATGCCTTACTTGATACACGACTAATAGAGGATCATCCAAAATAATTTAAATTTACAACCATTTTGTGAAGACGGGCTAAAGCATTAGAATAGAATCCTAAATGTTTTTAAAAAAATTGGAATTCCTTATAAATCTGATCTAAACATTATTAAAAGGCATTATATTTAAGGTCGTAAAACCTAATAAAGAACCAAATATTTTTGTATTTAAACCATAATAAGTGTTATATTTTAAGATTTATATGCCAATTTTTGATATGGTTATACGTGGTTGGTAGAATATTACAAGATTTTTAGTTCCATACCATGTCATTTGGGAGAAGCAAAAGTATTTTACTCTAAAAATGGACCGCGTGGATGATCAGTTGTGATTGTTTCTTTTTGTGGGTTATGAGAAACAAAACCCACCAAGAGACGCAACGAAACGAAACGGTGCTTAAAAACCTTTCATGCAAGTCCTAACTCTACCAACAGACACACACGTTAAAAGAAATACCTATAAATATGGCACGAGACTCTCTTTTCCTTATCCCATCACGATCAGATTGATTCTATTCCTAGAAATCTTACATTTCACTTCGGGACAAAAGGGCTTTTGTTAAGGAATTCAAATGGAAGATTTTGGTTTGGGAAATGGCTCTGTTTTGGCGATGATGATTGTGAGTGCCATCATTCTCCTAGGTCCGCTGGTCATTGGTGCTCTAACTCCACCATCCTTTTCGCTAATTATTCTGTTTCCGGTCGTTTTAGTGGCGGTTTTCCTTTTCCTCTCCCATGCTTCTGCATAGACACTAAAAAAATATGTATGCTAGTAATGTGTAACCAAATTTAAAGTTGTTATATATTGGAATGAAATTTTGTAGCGAAACTCGAAACCTTTGCTTTCTTATTTTTGTGGATTTGTTTGTTAAATTGCAACGTCTTTTAGGGTTTTAATTTTCAAAAAGTAGTTTTGTGTGTGAAGCTAGAGATTTTAAGATCATTCATCAAACTTCACAGCAGATCTCTATAAACATGGTTTTATCTACAAAAGACGATTCTTCATAGATCAATAGTTGATCACTGGCTGGTACATGCATGCCTGTGAGTTACAAGGAACAAAAATAGTTGATCAACTAATTTTTCTCACTCAACCTTAGCTTTTACTATTCAAATGGATAAAGATTTCTCCCTCCTATCTTCCTCCAAAAACTTTTGTCCGCATGCTCTCATTGCATCTCACCGCACTGTTATTATCACGTCGTGGCGTAGCGACTTTGTGGCTTTGATACCAAATGTTCAAAATTAATCTTTCTACTTCTTATGAGTGTTGGATTTTAATCTCTGCTCTTCTTTATAATGTATCTGTTTTTTTAGAATGTAGGATTTAATCACTCTGTATCTTTAGAATCTATATATTTCTTTAGAATGTAGGATTGCGTTTAACAAAATTTAACAGAACAGAGAAAACAAAGTTTTGTGAAAGGGCTCATTTCATCTCAATAATATAATATCTTATATATTACACATTCAAAACATAAACGAAAGCAAACGGTCTTCTATTTAACTTCTTCAAATTGCTTGTATCAGTCTTTCTGAATCGGTGGTATCTTGCAGAGATTTTGTTGAAGTCGCTACTTTACCTTGCTTGACTACATAATTTAATCGGATACGTGGAATATTTAAATAAAATTATATTATTCAATACCTTATTGTTACAAGTGTAAATGAACACATAAATAATCACAATATTAATTATGTGGATCTACGAGGGCGTATAAATCCGGTCCTAATTTTAGAAACATTAGTGCATCCTTACGATAGTCTCTATACTATTAGGTTCATATTAGTAGGTTGAGGTTCAAATCAGTAGATTTATATAAGTAGGTTCGTATTAGTACATTTATATCGGTAGATTCAGGTTCATAACAGTAGGTTCAGTTTCATAGCAGTAGGTTTATATGATGGTCTCCGTATCAGTAGGCTGAATAGGTCATATGGTAGTCTGTAACTTGACTTGCAATAGAATAGCATAATGTTATATATCAGTAAGTTCATATCTGTTTAGCTTTATTCAAATTTTATGAAAGAACAGTTATTGAAATATTCTAGCTTTCCTTTGTACTAAAGTGAATTTCCTATGAGAAGTTTTGAATATTGCTTGATTATTACATAATGAGTGCGATTAGTAATGTACGATACTTTTGTGATAATTTTGAGTTAACAGAATATAGTTGAATTAATTTGATATTTATCCGGAGTCTTACCAATGAGACTACCATTTCCTACAAACTCTGATCGGGTCATGGATGTTGGGTCCGGATCTGGCACCGGTCCTGAGACTCCTGCATCAGAGGGATTGGTTTTGCCTGAAGAACAACGGGTCTTTAGTGCACGTCGCAAAGCTTTATCTGCATATAGTGGATCTGTCGATTCACTTACAGAGGCAAAAAAAAACGTGGAAAATATCGTGCCCTCAGATTATCAAGAATCGTCCAAGATCCAGAATCACGTGTCGAATACAAGTATTCCGAGATTCATAAAGGAGCGGCAACGCAAGAATTAGACTATGACATATCTCATGTAATTGGGGTCATAGTCCGAACAAGATGTCCAATGAAGGCACCGTCATGGAAAGAAATTCCAGAAGATACGAAGATGTCAATGTACGAGCTGCTTCAGGTAACAAATGGTTTTCGATTTAACTTTATTTTCAGACGCTACAAGTATGTTAAAATATATGATTTCTGCATTTTTTTTTAATTGTTAACAACTTTTAGTTTTTTGGATGGTCTTTAAATCTTAAATCGACTTAGAAAACTAACTAGTTCTATTCTAATTTTGTTAACAACTTTTAGTTTAAATGTTAGTTAAGATATTTGAGAATGGATTCATAACAATATGTAACGAATATAATTTTTGAGTTAGCGAGGAGAAGAATAAAATTCCGTCACGATTTCCCTCTTTTTTCAGAAGATCCAATCGATCTTTATCTCTCCCAGATATAGTTGGTAAACAATCAGTGCCCTTCACATTCAATATGGTTTCCTGGGAAATGAATGACCCGAAAAAATCATTATATTTATGTGAAAGGTAGAATTATGCTTTTTCTGTCTCTCACCTTCCTTGCTAGAATTATTTTTGCTTCGAATACTACACATGTCATGGCATGTTCCATTTCCTGTGCCTCTTCCTCTGTTATTGGAAACTGCTTTGATCACTGTTTTGCATATCGGTCTTTGCGTACAAGATATTTTCAACACCTTATTTATCCTCTAACTCTGTTATTTTATTTTCAAAGGCTTTTCAAATAGTCTATGATTTTTTCGAGAGACTTGGAGGAAATATCACCAAACTCTTTAATAGTCGTGGCCACTCGCATGAATTTTGGTGACACCAATCTCAGCAATTTTTCGATGACAAAACTATTGTCCCCGTATCCTCCAAAAGACCTTAGCTTACCGACTATCATGGTCATCTTTTTGGTTCACTCATCAATGAATTCATTTTTCCCATATTTGTGTTGTCTAGTTCTCTCCTTAATATTTGAGTTTTGACTTTAAGCACACGTTCTGCCCCAACATAAGTCTCTTTTAAGGAATCCCACACTCCTTTTGTGGTGTCTTTATCTGGAATTTGATATAGCATCTTCTCATTTAGCCCTTGGTAGATAACAACGATTTCAAGTTGGTCCGTTTATCTGTCAAACGTTGACTCCAGTGCTTCCCAAACTCACTGGATGCTCTAGTAACTTTTCATCGGCATAGCCCATACTTGGTAGTTAGTATCGGATAGTTTCGGGTACGAGAAGGATAAAGATTTCTCCCTCAGATATTCCTCCAAAAACCTTTGTCCGCATGCTCTCACTCCATCTCACCGCACTGCTATTATCACCTCGTGGCGTAGCGACTTTGTGGCTTTGATACCAAATGTTCAAAATTAATCCTTCTGCTTCTTATGAGTGTTGGATTTTAATCTCTGTTCTTTTCTAGAATGTATATGCTTTTTTAAAATATAGGATTTAATCACTCTGGTTCTTTAGAATGTATCTACTTCTTTAGAATGTAGGATTGTTCTTTAGAATGTAGCATTGCGTTTAACAAATTTTAACAGAACAGAGAAAACAAAGTTTTCTGAAAGCGCTCATTTCATCTCAATAATATAATATCTTAAATATTACACATTCAAAACATAAACGGAAGAAAACAATTGTCTACTTAACTTCTTCAAAGTGCTTGAATCAGTCTTTCTGAATCATTATATCTTTTGCAGAGATTTTCTTGAAGTTGCTACTTTACCTTGCTTGACTACGTAATTTAATCTGATATGTGGAATATTTCAATAAAATTATATTATTCAATACTATGACATGTAAATGGTACATATTTATTTTTAACTTTGGTGAGAATAGAAATTGAATTGAGAAGATTGAGAATATTGACTAAGAATCAACAGAGATTTTTAGATGGTGAATATAATCTTTCTCCTCTAATTATTTCATAGGTGTAATCAGTCTCCTCGACCTCTTTAAATAGGCCCATTGAGTTAGTTACAAATTCGGTTACATAAAAGACTTATTTACATTTCAGTCTCTATTCTTCTTATAAAGCTTTAATCTTATTCTTTATTAATAGAACTTATCATTCAAGTCCTTATTAATTACATTTAAGTCCTTTATGAATATATTTCCTTATCAGTAGCCCCCTTAGTTCTTATAAAGATAATTTTATGAGAACTATTCAGTCTTCGAACATTACCCCAAGTGAATAAAGCTTCTTTCCTCTAGCCCCTTTATCATGACCAAGCCCAGTGACTTGCAACTTCACTTCGAATGTAAGAATGAGTGCAAATAAGCTCTCCACTCACTTCGAATTTACCAACTAGAACTACAACTCTACTTCGACCTCGAATCTTCTGTCTTTAACACTTTTCAACTAACATACCCCTACTTGAAAAATTGATTAGACCCTTCTTGATAGGTCTATGACATGACAAGTTTTTACCCACGTTTATATTCCACCCAATAAGAACAGTTCACTGGTTTTGCCTCTTCAAATTCTCAACGTCATCTTTTCCCAAGTATAAATACTTAGCTCCATCTTACTAAGAATGTTTTAGAAAAATCACCGTTCCTAAGCTATCTTCATCTGGTTCTTCTTCAACCTTCAACCTCATTAGCTACCTTCCCCAGAAACATCAATTTCTTCAGTCACAAAAAACAATTCCCCAGATTAACGTCTATTGTATGAGAAGATATCCCAAATACCAAAGATCTAAACCCAAAAAACCAAGAAAACCAAAGAAATCTCTCTTCCCTGGTCCTAGCAATCAAGTGTTTGGCGCTTATGACTATCTCTGTATTGGAGAAAGAGCTGAGGAATACAAAGCTGCCGGGTTAATCTACAACGGTCCCCGCTTCTCCTCTACCAGCATAAAATACGGTAACTTCAATTCCAACCTTGTTAATTCATCTTCGCCCCTAGCATCAAACCCAGAATCTAGCCATCAATCTTCTCCTCCTCGAAATCAATCCACTTCTCCATCACTAAGACCACATCGAAAACCTAAGCCTGTCAATTCTGACAATTCTCTAATTCCTCAAAAACTACAACCCAAATCACCTATCGTACAATCTGAAGCAGTTAAAGTTAAATTTCGCAAAAAACCAACCTTCCTAGCAATGGGTGACGATGCAGAAACCTCCTCTCCTCCCCCACAAGAAATGGTTGACGTTACACCAGAAAATAGTCAACCAGTTCTTATGGAAAACGAAAAACAATCCCAAACTGAGACTCAAACTCGCAGTCTTCGCGATGAAGAAAATGATAAGGAAAATGATTCTGAAGCCATTGAATCCAATGCCGAAGCCGAATGCGAGGCGGAAGAAGAAGTAATCCCTTAAAGGAATATTCGAGGAAAGAAAGCTCCTATTACCCTCCCCGAAGATGTTGCCGCCTTGGTTCAGGAAAACCTAAAACCACTTTGTCCTCGGTACATTCTAGCCCTAAAAAATGTACCCTATACTTACTACCCCGAATCAGAGAAAGAAGAACTTAAGAAACTATGGGGATTAACAGACAACATCATTCTTCGTCTACCAATACAAGGAGAAACACCTTTGAGTTGTCAGAAAAATGAATTGGTAGTTTATCCTGAACTTTTCAACTGGGGACTTCGATTTCCTCTCGATCCAATGATTGTAAAGTACTTCGAAATTCTTGGGTTGTGCCCAACACAAGTCACTCCAAACCAACTGTTCACTTTATTCTCCGTCATTATGGTGTCAAGGTTAGGAGACATCCCCCTCGAAATAGAGGACTTCATTTCACTGACCAAACTCTCAAATGGGCCAGTTTTACCATTCTACTACTTAACTTTGGATGATGATCTGAAGATTATCGATGACCTCCTCAAGGCTGACAAGTTTTGGAAGCAAAGGTTTTTTTTTTATCAGGAGCCTGGGAAAATGGTAAAGAAATTTCCGATGACAACCCCTCAAAACTTACTCTTATCTGGAGAGATAACAGTAAGTAAATCATGGTCATTACTGTTAATACCTTCTTCCCAACTTATTAAGCCTAGTCAAACTAACCAGACCTACTTATCTAATTGTATGCTCTTTTCCCAGAAATTTCGAGGCGATTCAAAAGTCGTCGAAAGACTGCAAAGACCATCTTCATGAGAATGGCTGAATGGGCTGAGAAAGCCTGGGGAAATGGCTTTCACTCCGCCTTTCAACCAATCAACTTCGTCAACAGTCATCTCTGGCGCATAACCTTGGGAGCTGACTTCCCTGAAAACCCAATGCTCCCCCCAGATCCCATTGAAGCAATCAAAAGAATACTCGCACCAGATGGGAAAACTTACCTTCCCACCAGGAACCGATCTGACAGTCACCTGTCACTCAAAAAGAAGGGAAAGCTTGCCCTAAAAAAGTCCAACACAAGTAATCCTAACCCTTCTAAAAATTCGAAGCCTACAGGGAAACGAAAAGCGCCTGCATCTCAACTTCCTCCAATATCCGAAGAAGGCGAACCTGTCCTTAAAAGGAAAAAGAAAGAAGATAATTCTTCAAAGAAGAAAAAAGACAAGTCCACTACCCCGAGGAGTAAGAAAAAGAACGAAGCTGAAATGCTCGAAGAGGTATTGGCTTCCGAGGTCCACGAGAAAACCTTCATTGAAGAAAATCCTCAAGGGGGATTGGCACTAGGAGATAGCCAGGAAAACGAATATCTTAACCTCGAAGATTTCAACTCGAGTGGGGATTTTGTAATCACCTGTGAAGATTCACAGCCTACCAACACCATTCCATCATCTTCTACCGTGGCTGCCATAACTTCAACATCTAACGCAATTATTCATGTCCATCATCGCCCATCAAACTTGCCCAACCCTGACAGATCCGATGAGGTAACTTCAATCCTTCGACCTTTTACTAACTTAGGTGTTGCAGCCAAAAAATTGTGTGAAGGAGTAAACAATTCACATACACAATTGGAGCTCCTTGCACAAGAATTAATCAGGAGAAAAAAGGAAACAGAATCTGAAAAGGCTTAGAAAAAGGAAGCACTTCAAAATTTCGAAGCTGAAAAAATAAAACTTCTTAAGGAGCATAAAGAAAAAATCGAAGCTTTGGAGACTTCTCATCGTCTGGCTCTTGAAAATACAAATTCTCAACATTCTATTTCCATTTCTAAGGAAAAGAAAAAATCTACCGATGCTGAAGAACTTGTTAAGAAAACTCAAGAAAGCCTAGAAAATTGTCAAACTCAATTGACTACGCTTCAAACAGGATTCGAGCAAGAAAAGAAGGACGCCATCAAGAAAGCCGAAGTTGCTGTTGGTTCTTTGATGCTTGATGGTATACAGAAGGCTCAAACCCAAACAGCTATCGATCTTCTTCAAGAAATCCATGCCGCCTATCCAAGGTTAAATATAACAGAATTTTGGAAACAAATTCCCGAGAAAGATCGCCCAAAGGAAGCATTCGAGGTTGCATCAAGCTCTTCAGAAGAAGATGACATTTCTGAAGGGTCATCGGAAGACGACTAATCAGTAGATTATATATGTCATGTGTTTATTGTTGTTGTTTTTTGTTTTATTAAGTAGTTTTCTCCTTTTTGTAAGCTTCAAGCTTTATCCGATGAAACAAACAACTATCTTAATATTTCAAAGTTCTGGTGCACTTATAAAACGTGGCACTCCAAAATTTGATGCCCTCATAAAACGTGGCACCTCGAAAATTTGATGCACTCATAAAACGTGGCACCTCGAAAATTTGATGCACTCATAAAACGTCGCACTTTGAAAATTTGATGCACTCATAAAACGTGGCACCTCGAAAATTTGATGCACTCATAAAACGTGGCACCTCGAAAATTTGATGCACTTATAAAACATGGCACCTCGAAATAGGTTGTTTCTTCAAAGCTATTGCTTTGGAAAATTACTATTGGTCAACTTCCAAAGATGATCAGTCTTTGCCAAGTTACCAAAATAACAAATCATTCATCATATTAAACAACCAATGGCCAAAAGAAATTTTATTATGAAATTCAATTTTTACCAGACACCTCATTAAAACCTTTCTGGGCCAACAGATAAGGAAAGAGTATGTCTGTCTTGCAAAAATTCAAAGTTCGATTTTATTCACAATACAATTTCAAATGTTCTATATTCCAAGGGTGTTTAAGCATCCTCCCCTCACAATCAGACAACCTATATGACCCTGGCTTGACCTTCATTTTGACTTCATAAGGACCCTCCCAATTCGGAGCCAATTTTCCGAGGTGTTTATCCTTGGTATGAAGAAATACTTTTCGCAACACTTTATCGCCAACTTTGAACTCCCTCTTCTTAACTTTAGCACTGTACCTGCTTCTCATTAAGGTTTGATAATGAACCACATTCAAATGCGCTTTGACCCTCTTTTCCTCTAACAAATCAAGCTCAATCCTTCTAGCTTCATCATTATCTACTTCGGAATAACGCAATAGCCTATAGGAAGGTAATGTAGATTCAGAAGGGCATACAGCATCCATTACATACACCAAATAAAAAGGAGTCTCTTTTGTGGCCTCTCTAGGAGTTGTACGATATGCCCACAACACCTCTTGAAGATAATTTGGCCATTTCCCCGCTGCTCCCGCCAAATTTTTCTTCAAACCCTCCAAAATAGATCTATTTGTAACTTCCACTTGCCCATTTGCTTGTGGATGGAAAGCAGTAGAAAAGCATTGTTGTATTCCTTTCGAGGAGAAAAAAGAGTTCATTTCCTTGTTATTAAATTGGGGACCGTTGTCCGTTGTTATTTTTCGAGGAACTCCAAAACGGTAGCAGATGTTACTTAGAATAAACTTGATCATATCCTTAGCTTTTGTTCCAGCTAAAGGCTCTGCTTCTGCCCACTTCGAAAAATAATCAACTGCAACAATAATCATCTGTCTTCCACCTGAAGCCATAGGCAATGGTCCTACCAAATCAATCCCTCATCTATCAAAAGGAACCGCCTCAGAGATTATCATTAGAGGTGTCACTGGTTTATGTATCAAATGTGCATACCTTTGACAACCATCACAACTTCGAACTAATAACTTGGCATCCTGTAATATAGTAGGCCAATAATATCCTGCTAACAATACCCTACGTGTTAAAGCTTTGAAACCACAATGAGCTGATCCATCTCCATCATGTAATTCAGATAGAATGTTTTGAGATTCTTGCTTACTCAAACATCGTAATAAAGGCCTCGACACAGACCTCTTATACAATACCCCATCCAACACCACATAACCAAGTGCTTTATTCCTTATTTTCTTGAGCAAGTGCTTATCAAGAGGTAGTATTCCCTTTGTAAGAAAAATTAATAAGTCAGTTCTCCAATCACCCCGAATGCGCGCCGAATCATTTACTACCTCCTCAACAAATTCACATTGCTCAGAGCTTGATATAATCGAAGGCAGTGGTTGTGTCACGATCCATGGATATTCTTCAGAGTAAGCCATTGTTGCTAAAGAATCAGCTATTGTGTTATTTCCTCTTTGAATATGCTCCACCTCAACATTTTCAAATTATGCCATCATACTTCGAAGTTCTTGCAAATACAAAACTAAACGGTCTTTTTTAGTTTCTGATATTCCTTTAATATGGTTAACTACTAACTGCGAATCTGTTTCTAAGTGCACGAATATTGCTCCACAAATTTTTGCTAACCGCAATCCTGCTAGCACTGGTTCATATTCAGCTTCATTATTCGAAGCATGAAATCCAAATCTTATAGCTTGAAACATATACTCCCCTGTCGGTGCCACCAATTCTACCCCCGCACTCGACCCTTTATTACTAGATCCTCCATTAGTTCGTACCGTCCACACCGGATTCGTGTGTATTTTTTCATCTTCTTTCTCTTCGGATCTACTGGAATGAAACTCAACAAAGAAATCTGCTAAGGCCTGAGCTTTGACAGCCGTTCGTGGAGAGAATAACACATCGAAATCTCCCAATTCTACAGACCACTTAGTCATTCTTTCTGAAATATCTGGCTTTTGCAATACATTTTTTAATGGATAAGAAGTTCGAACCATAATTGTATGTGCTTGGAAGTAAGAACGCATTTTTCTCGCCGCCACTACTATAGACAACGCCAATTTTTCGATTTTTAAGTAACGTTTTTCAGCATCAACCAAACTTTTACTGACATAATAGACGGGCTTCGAAACTCCCGTATCTTCACTTATCAGAACTGCACTCACTGCATAATCCGATACTGCTACATACAAAAACAGTTGCTCACCTTCTCGAGGCTTTGATAATATTTCAGGAGAGGACAAAAGATTTTTTATCTTAATAAAAGCTTCTTCACAATCCGAAGTCCACTCAAAATTATTCGCTCGACGCAACACGTGGAAAAAAGGTAAACATTTATCTGAAAAACGAGAAATGAATCTGTTCAGAGCTGCTAACCTGCCTGTTAATATTTGCACTTCTTTGATATTCCGAGGCGAAGACATTGATATCAAAGCCTTCAACTGTTCTGGATCCACTTCAATTCCTCTTTCACTTATCACATATCCCAGAAATTTACCGGATCAGACTCCAAATGTGCATTTTCCTGGGTTCAACTTCAACCGTATTGCTCTAAGATTCGGAAATGTCTCTTCTAAATCATCAATATGATCATCATCACTTTTGCTCTTAACAAGCATATCATCGATGTATACCTCGATATTCCTCCCTATTTGTGAAGCAAATGCCTTATTCATCAACCTTTGATACGTAGACCCAGCATTTTTTAATCCAAACGGCATCACTCTATAACAATGTAAACCTCGATCAGTGATAAAGGTTGTGCTTTCTTCATCCTCTGGATTCATTCGAATTTGATTATATCCTGAAAATGCATCCATAAATGTTAGAATTTTGTTTCCAGAAGTAGAATCCACTAATTGATCAATTCGAGGTACTTGAAAAGGATCTTTTGGGCAGGCTCTGTTTAAATCTGTGAAGTCTACACACATTCTCCATTTTCCATTCTTCTTTTTCACCACTACAGGATTAACTGTCCACTTCGGATATTTGGACTCCCGAATATGCCCCATTTTATACAATCTATCTACTTCAGCAATTATGGCCTCAGATTTTTCCAAAGAAAAAGCTCTCCTTTTTTGTATTATCGGCTTGATCTTCGAATCCACAGCCAAACTATGACATATAATATCAATTGGGACCCCCACTACATCCTCAGACCTCCAAGCAAACACATCCAGGTTTTCAGACAAAAAATTCAATAACCTTTCTCGCACTGATAAAGACAATAAAGTCCCAATTCGAAGTACTCTGTTATTATCGAAGACGTATTCTTCTATTTCTTCACTTACTATCACAGAACTCGGGGTTGACCTCGGATCATCAATTCCTTCATCTTTACTACTAGAAGGCAACCCCCCAAATTGCTATTTCTCCATTGGATCATCGGTACTTTTATCACGTAGTCTAAATGCAGCAGCATAACACTCTCTAGCTACTTTTTGATCACTTCGAACTACACCAATTCGATCCCCAACTACATATTTCAAACATTGATGAACTGTAGAAACTATAGCATACATTTTTGCCAGCCATGACCTTCCAAAGATAGCATTGTAGCTCGACGGACAATCTACCACCATAAAAAGTACTTGTACTTTCTTTTTAAAAGGCCCTTTTCGCAGAGAAATTTCACCTTCAAATTCCCCTACTACGTTTGTTGTTGCACCAGTAAACCCAATTATAGTTCTTTCTGACCTTTCTATCTGAGGCGGAGCGCTTAATCTATCATATGTTGACTTAAACAACACATTAGCAGAACTTCGAGTATCAATCAATACTCGTCGAATTTCTACCCCACACACTTCTGCTCCAATGACCACTGCATCTTCATGTGGTCCTGTAATTCCTCTCAAATCATCCCCATCGAAAATTACAAATGGGACATTCTTCTTATTGTATAGATGTGCTGATGCTCCTCCCTCAATTTGATGCGTTAAATTTACTATATGTATTTTCCTCGAATTATTAGTATCATTAGTCATTGAGTCTCCCCCAAATATTGATAAGAACTCAAAGAACGCACATAAATCTCGAACACGTCCCTTACACATCGGCTCATCAACTGACATCAACAACAATCGACTAGGGTCTGGGTCGACATATTCCGAAGCCACATCAAATTCATCCTCTGCAACATCTAAAATCATCAATGCACTTTCCTCCTTAGAGTTAGGATTACTTACCTTTTGAGTTATGGATTTAGCGTTCCTTTTGACATACTCCAACAATTTTCCATTCTCTATCAAAATCTGCATTTCCTTCTTCAAAGCAATACAATCATTTGTATCATGCCCAATATCATCATGATACCTACATAACCTGTTATTGCGTTCCTCTCTTGGCCTATTAATTGTTGCCGGCTTTCTAAAATTTACTGTTCCCTTGGTTTTCTCATATATCGATGCCACACTTTCAGTCAAATCCGCATAATATTCTGGTTTTACCCACACATTCGATCTTGGTCTGAATTGGTATTGATTACTAAAATTATGCTGATTAGAACCCCCTTGGTATGAGTTCGAACCTCCTCGATTGGAAACATTTTGACTACCCCTCGCCCGTGAGGAGTTATTATTCGAAGCGTTCACTTGATTATTTCCCACTTGACTATTCCCTTTCTGAACAATATGATTTCCTCCTCGAACTCGAGTAGACTCTTCGACTTTGATCTGATCTTCAACCTGAGCCATGAGAGCTCCAAACGTTAATGCCCTACGCCTTGTTGTTTCATCAGCTAAATCTCCTGGCAACAATCCTTGTCGGAACGCTGCCATAGCTACCACTTCCTCACAATCATCTAATCCTGCTTTTGTTGGCACAAATCTGTTAGTATAATCCTTCAACGTTTCTCCCACAGCTTGCTTACATTGTATTATCGTATCTCCGTCAGCTTTCATTTCTTTGCTTCCCACAAACTGTCTTCGAAAAGCTGTGTAAAAGCCTCTAAAATTTACAATGGACTCCTTAGGGATCTTGTTATACCATTTTAATGCAGTTCCTTTGAATGTCTGAGAAAATGCCCTACAAACCAATTTATCATCGTCCTCGAAATTAGTCATATAATTCTTGAATTGCTCTACAAACCAAAAGCAGAGCTTAATTAAATTCACTCATTTTTCTATTTTTGATGGATGGGAAACCACGATATTAAGCGGTCCAAATATACTTATGGATGATGTATAACCACTAAAGTTTCCATAAACATGGATACACGTCACTTCAAATGTATAAGTTCCCATAAATAAGTTCCCATAAATATCAATACACGTGATTTCAAATGTATTTGTCGCATTGTCCGTTATATCATTATCATGCCTTACTTGATACACGACTAATAGAGGATCATCCAAAATAATTTAAATTTACAACCATTTTGTGAAGACGGGCTAAAGCATTAGAATAGAATCCTAAATGTTTTAAAAAAAATTGGAATTCCTTATAAATCTGATCTAAACATTATTAAAAAGCATTATATTTAAGGTCGTAAAACCTAATAAAGAACCAAATATTTTTGTATTTAAACCATAATAAGTGTTATATTTTAAGATTTATATGCCAATTTTTGATATGGTTATACGTGGTTGGTAGAATATTACAAGATTTTTAGTTCCATACCATGTCATTTGGGGGAAGCAAAAGTATTTTACTCTAAAAATGGACCGCGTGGATGATCAGTTGTGATTGTTTCTTTTTGTGGGTTATGAGAAACCAAACCCACCAAGAGACGCAACGAAACGAAACGGTGCTTAAAAACCTTTCATGCAAGTCCTAACTCTACCAACAGACACACACGTTAAAAGAAATACCTATAAATATGGCACGAGACTCTCTTTTCCTTATCCCATCACGATCAGATTGATTCTATTCCTAGAAATCTTACATTTCACTTCGGGACAAAAGGGCTTTTGTTAAGGAATTCAAATGGAAGATTTTGGTTTGGGAAATGGCTCTGTTTTGGCGATGATGATTGTGAGTGCCATCATTCTCCTAGGTCCGCTGCTGATTGGTGCTCTAACTCCACCATCCTTTTCGCTCATTATTCTGTTTCCGGTCGTTTTAGTGGCGGTTTTCCTTTTCCTCTCCCATGCTTCTGCATAGACACTAAAAAAATATGTATGCTAGTAATGTGTAACCAAATTTAAAGTTGTTATATATTGGAATGAAATTTTGTAGCGAAACTCGAAACCTTTGCTTTCTTATTTTTGTGGATTTGTTTGTTAAATTGCAACGTCTTTTAGGGTTTTAATTTTCAAAAAGTAGTTTTGTGTGTGAAGCTAGAGATTTTAAGATCATTCATCAAACTTCACAGCAGATCTCTATAAACATGGTTTTATCTACAAAAAACGATTCTTCATAGATCAATAGTTGATCACTGGCTGGTACATGCATGCCTGTGAGTTACAAGGAACAAAAATAGTTGATCAACTAATTTTTCTCACTCAACCTTAGCTTTTACTATTCAAATGTATTATAGCAAAAGTAATCTAAACCCTAATAATATAAGAGACGGCCATAGAATAGGGCATGTGGCTGTATTTTTTCATCTAACATCTATGCTAGAACTGTATTGAACCCTAATTAATATTCTACTGATAATCGTAGCAGTGCCAAAGATTGTGTTTGTTTTCTGGATATCTAACTCTCCTATATAGTCCTCAAACAAGTAACACACTGTTACAATATCTATTATCGTAACCAGTTTTTAAGGACCTTTGCACTTAAATTGGTTGGTTTTGTACCTGAGATTCAATTTACAATCCTTTAATTCCGTGAGATTATATAAAATATAGCGTACACATTTTGAAGAGGGTCCGAGAAAAAACTCGCTAATGAAATATAAAATGTATGTTTACGTTATTTTTCATTTTAATGAGTTACCCCGCCCATTCACAATGACATTATATTATGTTTCAAATGTGTTTTTGGAAATTAATCCTTCTCCTTATACTTCTGAGTGACCGGTATTAAAATTCATCTGCTAATTTTAACCCAACAGACGAAAAAGTTTTGTGAAAGGGTTTTTTTCATTTCAATAATATGATATTTTAAATATTACCCCATAAAATAACTGAAACATAAATTTAAGAAAATGGCCTTCTATTCAACTTGTACAAACCGCTCTTGTACCAGTTTTTCTGAACTGATTGTATTTTCAGAGCTTTTTTTGAAGTTGCTACTTTATGTTGCTTGACTACATAATTTAATCTGGCATTTCTTCCCCTCAATTATGTAGTCACTTGATCATCCATTTGCAAATCTGAATTCTCCTTTAACGGAAGTATCGAAGTTTATCTTTGTCGCAATCAACGTAACTTCATCATCCACATGCTGAATTCAATAAACATTTTCTTCCTGCTTATCCTTACAATTTGCAGCAAAATGGCCATATTTATGTCAAATGTGGAATTATGCTTCTTCGGTCGCTCACCTTCCTTGATCACTGTTTTGCATATCGGTCTTTGTGTACAAGATATTTTCAACACCATGCTTATCCTCAAACTTTGTTATCTTATCTTCAAAGGCTTTTTAAATAGTCTATGATTTCTTCGAGAGACTTGGAGAAAATATCACCAAACTCTTCAATAGTCGTGGCCACTCGCATGAATTTTGGTGACACCTATCTCAGCAATTTTTCGATGACAAAACTGTTGTCCACGTATCCTCCAAAAGAACTTAGCTTACCGACTATCATGGTCATCTTTTTGGTGTACTCATCAATGAATTCATTCTTGCCGATATTTGTGGTGTCTAGTTCTCTCCTTAATATTTGAGTTCTGACTTTAAGCGCACGTTCTGCTCCAACATAAGTCTCTTTTAAGGAATCCCACACTCCTTTTGTAGTGTCTTTATCTGGAATTTGATATAGCGTCTCCTCATTCAGCCCTTGGTAGATAACAACAATTTCAAGTTGGTCCGTTTGTCTGACAAACGTTGACTCCAGTGCTTCCCAAACTCACTGGATGCCCTAGTAACTTTTCATCGGCATAGCCCATACTTGTTAGTTAGTATCAGATAGTTTCGGGTACGGGATGGATAAAGATTTCTCCCTCCTATCTTCCTCCAAAAACTTTTGTCCGCATGCTCTCATTGCATCTCACCGCACTGTTATTATCACGTCGTGGCGTAGCGACTTTGTGGCTTTGATACCAAATGTTCAAAATTAATCTTTCTACTTCTTATGAGTGTTGGATTTTAATCTCTGCTCTTCTTTAGAATGTATCTGTTTTTTTAGAATGCAGGATTTAATCGTTCGGTTTCTTTAGAATCTATCTATTTCTTTAGAATGTAGGATTGCGTTTAACAAAATTTAACAGAACAGAGAAAACAAAGTTTTGTGAAAGGGCTCATTTCATCTCAATAATATAATATCTTATATATTACACATTCAAAACATAAACGAAAGCAAACGGTCTTCTATTTAACTTCTTCAAATTGCTTGTATCAGTTTTTCTGAATCGGTGGTATCTTGCAGAGATTTTGTTGAAGTCGCTACTTTACCTTGCTTGACTACATAATTTAATCGGATACGTGGAATATTTAAATAAAATTATATTATTCAATACCTTATTGTTACAAGTGTAAATGAACACATAAATAATCACAATATTAATTATGTGGATCTACGAGGGCGTATAAATCCGGTCCTAATTTTAGAAACATTAGTGCATCCTTACGATAGTCTCTATACTATTAGGTTCATATTAGTAGGTTGAGGTTCAAATCAATAGATTTATATAAGTAGGTTCGTATTAGTACATTTATATCGGTAGATTCAGGTTCATCCAAAATAATTTAAATTTACAACCATTTTGTTAAGACGGGCTAAAGCATTAGAATAGAATCCTAAATGTTTTTAAAAAAATTGGAATTCCTTATAAATCTGATCTAAACATTATTAAAAAGCATTATATTTAAGGTCGTAAAACCTAATAAAGAACCAAATATTTTTGTATTTAAACCATAATAAGTGTTATATTTTAAGATTTATATGCCAATTTTTGATATGGTTATACGTGGTTGGTAGAATATTACAAGATTTTTAGTTCCATACCATGTCATTTGGGAGAAGCAAAAGTATTTTACTCTAAAAATGGACCGCGTGGATGATCAGTTGTGATTGTTTCTTTTTGTGGGTTATGAGAAACAAAACCCACCAAGAGACGCAACGAAACGAAACGGTGCTTAAAAACCTTTCATGCAAGTCCTAACTCTACCAACAGACACACACGTTAAAAGAAATACCTATAAATATGGCACGAGACTCTCTTTTCCTTATCCCATCACGATCAGATTGATTCTATTCCTAGAAATCTTACATTTCACTTCGGGACAAAAGGGCTTTTGTTAAGGGATTCAAATGGAAGATTTTGGTTTGGGAAATGGCTCTGTTTTGGCGATGATGATTGTGAGTGCCATCATTCTCCTAGGTCCGCTGGTCATTGGTGCTCTAACTCCACCATCCTTTTCGCTCATTATTCTGTTTCCGGTCGTTTTAGTGGCGGTTTTCCTTTTCCTCTCCCATGCTTCTGCATAGACACTAAAAAAATATGTATGCTAGTAATGTGTAACCAAATTTAAAGTTGTTATATATTGGAATGAAATTTTGTAGCGAAACTCGAAACCTTTGCTTTCTTATTTTCGTGGATTTGTTTGTTAAATTGCAACGTTTTTTAGGGTTTTAATTTTCAAAAAGTAGTTTTGTGTGTGAAGCTAGAGATTTTAAGATCATTCATCAAACTAATTTTTCTCACTCAACCTTAGCTTTTACTATTCAAATGGATAAAGATTTCTCCCTCCTATCTTCCTCCAAAAACTTTTGTCCGCATGCTCTCATTGCATCTCACCGCACTGTTATTATCACGTCGTGGCGTAGCGACTTTGTGGCTTTGATACCAAATGTTCAAAATTAATCTTTCTACTTCTTATGAGTGTTGGATTTTAATCTCTGCTCTTCTTTATAATGTATCTGTTTTTTTAGAATGTAGGATTTTATCACTCTGTTTCTTTAGAATCTATATATTTCTTTAGAATGTAGGATTGCGTTTAACAAAATTTAACAGAACAGAGAAAACAAAGTTTTGTGAAAGGGCTCATTTCATCTCAATAATATAATATCTTATATATTACACATTCAAAACATAAACGAAAGCAAACGGTCTTCTATTTAACTTCTTCAAATTGCTTGTATCAGTCTTTCTGAATCGGTGGTATCTTGCAGAGATTTTGTTGAAGTCGCTACTTTACCTTGCTTGACTACATAATTTAATCGGATACGTGGAATATTTAAATAAAATTATATTATTCAATACCTTATTGTTACAAGTGTAAATGAATACATAAATAATCACAATATTAATTATGTGGATCTACGAGGGCGTATAAATCCGGTCCTAATTTTAGAAACATTAGTGCATCCTTACGATAGTCTCTATACTATTAGGTTCATATTAGTAGGTTGAGGTTCATATAAGTAGATTTATATAAGTAGGTTCATATTAGTACATTTATATCGGTAGATTCAGGTTCATAACAGTAGGTTCAGTTTCATAGCAGTAGGTTTATATGATGGTCTCCGTATCAGTAGGCTGAATAGGTCATATGGTAGTCTGTAACTTGACTTGCAATAGAATAGCATAATGTTATATATCAGTAAGTTCATATCTTTTTAGCTTTATTCAAATTTTATGAAAGAACAGTTATTGAAATATTCTAGCTTTCCTTTGTAGTAAAGTGAATTTCCTATGAGAAGTTTTGAATATTGCTTGATTATTACATAATGAGTGCGATTAGTAATGTACGATACTTTTGTGATAATTTTGAGTTAACAGAATATAGTTGAATTAATTTGATATTTATCCGGACTCTTACCAATGAGACTACCATTTCCTACAAACTCTGATCGGGTCATGGATGCTGGGTCCGGATCTGGCACCGGTCCTGAGACTCCTGCATCAGAGGGATTGGTTTTGCCTGAAGAACAACGGGTCTTTAGTGCACGTCGCAAAGCTTTATATGCATATAGTGGACCTGTCGATTCACTTACAGAGGCAAAAAAAAACATGGAAAATATCGTGCCCTCAGATTATCAAGAATCGTCCAAGATCCAGAATCACGTGTCGAATACAAGTATTCCGAGATTCATAAAGGAGCGGCAACGCAAGAATTAGACTATGACATATCTCATGTAATTGGGGTCATAGTCCGAACAAGATGTCCAATGATGGCACCGTCATGGAAAGAAATTCCAGAAGATACGAAGATGTCAATGTACGAGCTGCTTCAGGTAACAAATGGTTTTCGATTTAACTTTATTTTTAGACGCTACAAGTATGTTAAAATATATGATTTCTGCATTTTTTTTAATTGTTAACAACTTTTAGTTTTTTGGATGGTCTTTAAATCTTAAATCGACTTAGAAAACTGACTAGTTCTATTCTAATTTTGTTAACAACTTTTAGTTTAAATGTTAGTTAAGATATTTGAGAATGGATTCATAACAATATGTAACGAATATAATTTTTGAGTTAGCGAGGAGAAGAATAAAATTCCGTCACGATTTCCCTCTTTTTTCAGAAGATCCAATCGATCTTTATCTCTCCCAGATATAGTTGGTAAACAATCAGTGCCCTTCACATTCAATATGGTTTCCTGGGAAATGAATGACCCGAAAAAAATCGGGTTGGGATTGACTGGATTTGGCATATTTTTTACGATTCTTGGAATAATGTTCTTCTTTGACAAAGGATTACTTGCCATGGGAAATATCCTGTTCTTCTCTGGGGTTAGTCTAACTATAGGTCTCAAGTCCACCGTTCAGTTTATTGGAACTGGCTTCTTCTTTGTTGTAATTGGGTGGCATGTGTTTGGGATGATACTAGAGACATATGGGTTTATTGTACTCTTCAGTGGCTTCTGGCCAACATTGTCGGTGTTTATACAAAGGATACCCATTCTTGGTTGGATTTTCCAACAACCATTTATCAGCTCAAGTTTCGACCGGTACCGAGGCAAACGAGTTCCGGTATAGTCTGTCTATCTAAGGGAGGATTACAAAGCAGAAGTTATGCAAGTGTTACATTTAGCCGAATACAGGAACTGTTTGTAGTGTTCCTTATATGCTGCCATTACTGATCCAGAAAATGCTCATCTTATTTGAGAGATGTAAAAAAGAATTGGCGATACGAGATTGATTGTCTGTACAAATTATATTATCCGTTTCGAGTCAGTCCGTATCATTTGTTGGAAGATTTGACTGCTTTTGAAATAATTTTTGAGTTAGCTAACTATATGATATTTGATGTTTTTTCTGTAGGATACCTTTGTTATTAATTTTCACCATAGTGATACTGCAAATAGCATTGACCGCTATTTCAGATCACGATATGCTGATTGGAAATACATGCTTCATGCACACTACAAATTATGGAAAGATAAGGAGGATGCAATAGCCAATCCACCTATCGAGATGCTTGGTGAAAAAAAGCACGACCAGTGGATATATCTCTGCGAGCATTTCAATTCTGACAAATTTAAGGTAATAATTTTTTTTAAATTGATTGTTGAGCCTTGTTTTTAGTTCTATTAATTTGGCTTTCACATAAAATTATCTTTAATACTTGTAACTATTTCATATTTGGGATACCTAATTAAGTTTAACAATAAGAATTTGGAGGTTAGTAAGTAACACTTCTTCAGTCGTTTTATCTTCTAATGTGTATTTATTACTTCGTTGTTTACAACCTTTTTATGTTTACTGAGTTCTGCAGCATATGTCGGATATCAATAAAGTAAATTGCAGCAAGAGAAAGATATATCACCACTATGGACCGACTCCTCTTACTTATCGAATTGCCAAAAGAAGAGCAGCAGGATCAAAATTTCCCGAAGTTGAAAATTTCAAAGATCTTTACGTGCGTTCGAATCAACCTTTTGCCCAAGAATACTTTGTAAGTGTATCTTAAAATTATTACTTTGTTAATAACCATCTCAAAGTTGCTATTTTTTTAACTTAAGCATCACAATTTTGCTATAAATTTTGGAATGTATGCTTCCTCCTATTGTTTTTCTAATTTCTTTTGCTTTGAACAATGTCTAAAATCTTCAGTGCATTGGTTATCATTGATGTGGCCATATAAATTTTTATGTATCTAGATGACTCTAAGTTCATGCATAAAGTAATTAACTGTTCTAATTAGAAATATATAAGTATGCATGCATTATAAAGAACTATTTTCCTTTTCATTTTAAAGTCTTAATTGTTCTCCTTATCTATATATAAGTATGCATGTTTGTACAGTTTATGTTATGAAACTATTCTCCTTTTTCTTTTAAACTCTTAACTGTTCTGCTTTGCAATATATATGTATGCATGTCTGTACAGTTTATGTTATGATATGTTCATATAGTTCTGGTTTACTTTTTTAATAAGAGGTCATGGTCTTTAGTTAATTGCAGCTATTTATGTGTTAGAGTTTTTAATGTGGAATTATGTTTGTGCATTGTGGTTTGGTTAATACCTATGTCTAATACCTTATGCCTAATACCTTGTAGTTATTATAATTGTTGTTTTTCTCTCTTTTCTATTCTTTTTATTATGCTTGTACTGTTTCATTATTAAGGTAAATAAGCTTATATGAATCATGTTATAACTGTCTTAGTTTCTAAATTTTTGTTAGAACAAAATGGAAGGGATGATGGAGACCATACTTACGGATATAGAAGCATCTCAGAGTGATCCCGATGTTCCTTTATCAGAACCAGATCCGGGCGTTTCAATAAATATTCTTAAGGACTCGATTGGTACGAAACCCGGTAGAGTTATTCCTGGCCTTGGTAGGTCTTATTCTCGGTTAAGTAGTTCTCCGTCTACTACTAAGTCAAATATCGGAGAGGTTGTGCATTTAAGAGACAAAGTGAACATGCTAGAAAATGTCACAGCACTTCAAAAGATAGAACAAGAAAAGTTTATTGCGGAATGTGAAAGTAAATTAGTAGAGAGAATTAGCTCTATTTTGAAAGCCAATGCTAGTGGCTTGTCGGATTTGTAATGTGTTAGATTTGTGTTTTATTAGCTAGGTTGAATTTTGAATTTAGTGACTTTAATCTTTTGTAAAGACATTAGTATTACTTGTTTATATATGTAATGTATTTTTATTGTTCAATATATGTTTAATAGTTAATAATTTAAATTTGGCATTAGAAACAAAAATGAGTTATTTTGATATATATAAAATTTAATATTTATTTTATTAATTAAAGATATTAAATTTATTAAAAAAAATAATATTCTGTATAATCAATTATATATTTAAATTTATTATAAAAATAAAATAAAAATAATAATTTTTTGCTGTATAAGGTTATATTTTACAAAAACAATGTTAGTCTATGATTTCTTCGAGAGACTTGGAGGAAATATCACCAAACTCTTCAATAATCGTGGCCACTCGCATGAATTTTGGTGACACCCATCTCAGTAATTTTTCGATGACAAAACTGTTGTCCACATATCCTCCAAAAGAACTTAGCTTACCGTCTATCATGGTCATCTTTTTGGTGTACTCATCAATGAATTCATTCTTGCCCATATTTGTGGTGTCTAGTTCTCTCCTTAATATTTGAGTTCTGACTTTAAGCGCACGTTCTACTCCAACATAAGTCTCTTTTAAGGAATCCCACACTCCTTTTGTAGTGTCTTTATCTGGAATTTGATATAGCGTCTCCTCATTCAGCCCTTGGTAGATAACAGCGATTTCAAGTTGGTCCGTTTGTCTGACAAACGTTGACTCCAGTGCTTCCCAAACTCACTGGATGCCCTAGTAACTTTTCATCGGCATAGCCCATACTTGGTAGTTAGTATCAGATAGTTTCGGGTACGGGATGGATAAAGATTTCTCCCTCCTATCTTCCTCCAAAAACTAATATGAACCTACTTATATAAATCTACTGATATGAACCTCAACCTACTAATATGAACCTAATAGTATAGAGACTATCGTAAGGATGCACTAATGTTTCTAAAATTAGCACCGGATTTATACGCCCTCGCAGATCCACATAATTAATATTGTGATTATTTATGTGTTCATTTACACTTATATCGGTAGATCCACATATTAGTACATTTATATCGGTAGATTCAGGTTCATAACAGTAGGTTCAGTTTCATAGCAGTAGGTTTATATGATGGTCTCCGTATCAGTAGGCTAAATAGGTCATATGGTAGTCTGTAACTTGACTTGCAATAGAATAGCATAATGTTATATATCAGTAAGTTCATATCTGTTTAGCTTTATTCAAATTTTATGAAAGAACAGTTATTGAAATATTCTAGCTTTCCTTTGTACTAAAGTGAATTTCCTATGAGAAGTTTTGAATATTGCTTGATTATTACATAATGAGTGCGATTAGTAATGTACGATACTTTTGTGATAATTTTGAGTTAACAGAATATAGTTGAATTAATTTGATATTTATCCGGAGTCTTACCAATGAGACTACCATTTCCTACAAACTCTGATCGGGTCATGGATGCTGGGTCCGGATCTGGCACCGGTCCTGAGACTCCTGCATCAGAGGGATTGGTTTTGCCTGAAGAACAACGGGTCTTTAGTGCACGTCGCAAAGCTTTATCTGCATATAGTGGATCTGTCGATTCACTTACGGAGGCAAAAAAAAACGTGGAAAATATCGTTCCCTCAGATTATCAAGAATCGTCCAAGATCCAGAATCACGTGTCGAATACAAGTATTCCGAGATTCATAAAGGAGCGGCAACGCAAGAATTAGACTATGACATATCTCATGTAATTGGGGTCATAGTCCGAACAAGATGTCCAATGATGGCACCGTCATGGAAAGAAATTCCAGAAGATACGAAGATGTCAATGTACGAGCTGCTTCAGGTAACAAATGGTTTTCGATTTAACTTTATTTTCAGACGCTACAAGTATGTTAAAATATATGATTTCTGCATTTTTTTTAATTGTTAACAACTTTTAGTTTTTTGGATGGTCTTTAAATCTTAAATCGACTTAGAAAACTGACTAGTTCTATTCTAATTTTGTTAACAACTTTTAGTTTAAATGTTAGTTAAGATATTTGAGAATGGATTCATAACAATATGTAACGAATATAATTTTTGAGTTAGCGAGGAGAAGAATAAAATTCCGTCACGATTTCCCTATTTTTTCAGAAGATCCAATCGATCTTTATCTCTCCCAGATATAGTTGGTAAACAATCAGTGCCCTTCACATTCAATATGGTTTCCTGGGAAATGAATGACCCGAAAAAATCACCATATTTATGTGAAAGGTAGAATTATGCTTTTTCTGTCTCTCACCTTCCTTGCTAGAATTATTTTTGCTTCGAATACTACACATGTCATGGCATGTTCCATTTCCTGTGCCTCTTCCTCTGTTATTGGAAACTGCTTTGATCACTGTTTTGCATATCGGTCTTTGCGTACAAGATATTTTCAACACCTTATTTATCCTCTAACTCTGTTATTTTATTTTCAAAGGCTTTTCAAATAGTCTATGATTTTTTCGAGAGACTTGAAGGAAATATCACCAAACTCTTCAATAGTCGTGGCCACTCGCATGAATTTTGGTGACACCAATCTCAGCAATTTTTCGATGACAAAACTATTGTCCCCGTATCCTCCAAAAGACCTTAGCTTACCGACTATCATGGTCATCTTTTTGGTTCACTCATCAATGAATTCATTTTGCCCATATTTGTGTTGTCTAGTTCTCTCCTTAATATTTGAGTTTTGACTTTAAGCGCACGTTCTGCCCCAACATAAGTCTCTTTTAAGGAATCCCACACTCCTTTTGTGGTGTCTTTATCTGGAATTTGATATAGCATCTTCTCATTTAGCCCTTGGTAGATAACAACGATT
Organism: Limnanthes douglasii subsp. nivea; assembly: GCA_036936605.1. Classification (NCBI taxonomy): domain Eukaryota; kingdom Viridiplantae; phylum Streptophyta; class Magnoliopsida; order Brassicales; family Limnanthaceae; genus Limnanthes; species Limnanthes douglasii. The sequence goes on from JAUPFV010000003.1 coordinate 290,762,945, forward strand.
TCAAGTTGGTCCGTTTATCTGTCAAACGTTGACTCCAGTGCTTCCCAAACTCACTGGATGCTCTAGTAACTTTTCATCGGCATAGCCCATACTTGGTAGTTAGTATCGGATAGTTTCGGGTACGGGAAGGATAAAGATTTCTCCCTCAGATATTCCTCCAAAAACCTTTGTCCGCATGCTCTCACTCCATCTCACCGCACTGCTATTATCACCTCGTGGCGTAGCGACTTTGTGGCTTTGATACCAAATGTTCAAAATTAATCCTTCTGCTTCTTATGAGTGTTGGATTTTAATCTCTGTTCTTTTTTAGAATGTATATGCTTTTTTAAAATATAGGATTTAATCACTCTGGTTCTTTAGAATCTATCTACTTCTTTAGAATGTAGGATTGTTCTTTAGAATGTAGCATTGCGTTTAACAAATTTTAACAGAACAGAGAAAACAAAGTTTTCTGAAAGCGCTCATTTCATCTCAATAATATAATATCTTAAATATTACACATTCAAAACATAAACGGAAGAAAAAGATCGTCTACTTAACTTCTTCAAAGTGCTTGAATCAGTCTTTCTGAATCATTATATCTTTTGCAGAGATTTTCTTGAAGTTGCTACTTTACCTTGCTTGACTACATAATTTAATCTGATATGTGGAATATTTCAATAAAATTATATTATTCAATACTATGACATGTAAATGGTACATATTTATTTTTAACTTTGGTGAGAATAGAAATTGAATTGAGAAGATTGAGAATATTGACTAAGAATCAACAGAGATTTTTAGATGGTGAATATAATCTTTCTCCTCTAATTATTTCATAGGTGTAATCAGTCTCCTCGACCTCTTTAAATAGGCCCATTGAGTTAGTTACAAATTCGGTTACATAAAAGACTTATTTACATTTCAGTCCCTATTCTTCTTATAAAGCTTTAATCTTATTCTTTATTAATAGAACTTATCATTCAAGTCCTTATTAATTACATTTAAGTCCCTTATGAATATATTTCCTTATCAGTAGCCCCCTTAGTTCTTATAAAGATAATTTTATGAGAACTATTCAGTCTTCGAACATTACCCCAAGTGAATAAAGCTTCTTTCCTCTAGCCGCTTTATCATGACCAAGCCCAGTGACTTGCAACTTCACTTCGAATGTAAGAATGAGTGCAAATAAGCTCTCCACTCACTTCGAATTTACCAACTAGAACTACAACTCTACTTCGACCTCGAATCTTCTGTCTTTAACACTTTTCAACTAACATACCCCTACTTGAAAAATTTATTAGACCCTTCTTGATAGGTCTATGACATGACAAGTTTTTACCCACGTTTATATTCCACCCAATAAGAACAGTTCACTGGTTTTGCCTCTTCAAATTCTCAACGTCATCTTTTCCCAAGTATAAATACTTAGCTCCATCTTACTAAGAATGTTTTAGAAAAATCACCGTTCCTAAGCTATCTTCATCTGGTTCTTCTTCAACCTTCAACCTCATTAGCTACCTTCCCCAGAAACATCAATTTCTTCAGTCACAAAAAATAATTCCCCAGATTAACGTCTATTGTATGAGAAGATATCCCAAATACAAAAGATCTAAACCCAAAAAACCAAGAAAACCAAAGAAATCTCTCTTCCCTGGTCCTAGCAATCAAGTGTTTGGCGCTTATGACTATCTCTGTATTGGAGAAAGAGCTGAGGAATACAAAGCTGCTGGGTTAATCTATAACGGTCCCCGCTTCTCCTCTACCAGCATAAAATACGGTAACTTCAATTCCAACCTTGTTAATTCATCTTCGCCCCTAGCATCAAACCCAGAATCTAGCCATCAATCTTCTCCTCCTCGAAATCAATCCACTTCTCCATCACTAAGACCACATCGAAAACCTAAGCCTGTCAATTCTGACAATTCTCTAATTCCTCAAAAACTACAACCCAAATCACCTATCGTACAATCTGAAGCAGTTAAAGTTAAATTTCGCAAAAAACCAACCTTCCTAGCAATGGGTGACGATGCAGAAACCTCCTCTCCTCCCCCACAAGAAATGGTTGACGTTACACCAGAAAATAGTCAACCAGTTCTTATGGAAAACGAAAAACAATCCCAAACTGAGACTCAAACTCGCAGTCTTCGCGATGAAGAAAATGATAAGGAAAATGATTCTGAAGCCATTGAATCCAATGCCGAAGCCGAATGCGAGGCGGAGGAAGAAGTAATCCCTTCAAGGAATATTCGAGGAAAGAAAGCTCCTATTACCCTCCCCGAAGATGTTGCCGCCTTGGTTCAGGAAAACCTAAAACCACTTTGTCCTCGGTACATTCTAGCCCTAAAAAATGTACCCTATACTTACTACCCCGAATCAGAGAAAGAAAAACTTAAGAAACTATGGGGATTAACAGACAACATCATTCTTCGTCTACCAATACAAGGAGAAACACCTTTGAGTTGTCAGAAAAATGAATTGGTAGTTTATCCTGAACTTTTCAACTGGGGACTTCGATTTCCTCTCGATCCAATGATTGTAAAGTACTTCAAAATTCTTGGGTTGTGCCCAACACAAGTCACTCCAAACCAACTGTTCACTTTATTCTCCGTCATTATGGTGTCAAGGTTAGGAGACATCCCCCTCGAAATAGAGGACTTCATTTCACTGACCAAACTCTCAAATAGGCCAGTTTTACCATTCTACTACTTAACTTTGGAGGATGATCTGAAGATTATCGATGACCTCCTCAAGGCTGACAAGTTTTGGAAGCAAAGGTTTTTTTTTTATCAGGAGCCTGGGAAAATGGTAAAGAAATTTCTGATGACAACCCCTCAAAACTTACTCTTATCTGGAGAGATAACAGTAAGTAAATCATGGTCATTACTGTTAATACCTTCTTCCCAACTTATTAAGCCTAGTCAAACTAACCAGACCTACTTATCTAATTGTATGCTCTTTTCCCAGAAATTTCGAGGCGATTCAAAAGTCGTCGAAAGACTGCAAAGACCATCTTCATGAGAATGGCTGAATGGGCTGAGAAAGCCTGGGGAAATGGCTTTCACTCCGCCTTTCAACCAATCAACTTCGTCAACAGTCATCTCTGGCGCATAACCTTGGGAGCTGACTTCCCTGAAAACCCAATGCTCCCCCCAGATCCCATTGAAGCAATCAAAAGAATACTCGCACCAGATGGGAAAACTTACCTTCCCACCAGGAACCGATCTGACAGTCACCTGTCACTCAAAAAGAAGGGAAAGCTTGCCCTAAAAAAGTCCAACACAAGTAATCCTAACCCTTCTAAAAATTCGAAGCCTACAAGGAAACGAAAAGCGCCTGCATCTCAACTTCCTCCAATATCCGAAGAAGGCGAACCTGTCATTAAAAGGAAAAAGAAAGAAGATAATTCTTCAAAGAAGAAAAAAGACAAGTCCACTACCCCGAGGAGTAAGAAAAAGAACGAAGCTGAAATGCTCGAAGAGGTATTGGCTTCCGAGGTCCACGAGAAAACCTTCATTGAAGAAAATCCTCAAGGGGGATTGGCACTAGGAGATAGCCAGGAAAACGAATATCTTAACCTCGAAGATTTCAACTCGAGTGGGGATTTTGTAATCACCTGTGAAGATTCTCAGCCTACCAACACCATTCCATCATCTTCTACCGTGGCTGCCATAACTTCAACATCTAACGCAATTATTCATGTCCATCATCGCCCATCAAACTTGCCCAACCCTGACAGATCCGATGAGGTAACTTCAATCCTTCGACCTTTTACTAACTTAGGTGTTGCAGCCAAAAAATTGTGTGAAGGAGTAAACAATTCACATACACAATTGGAGCTCCTTGCACAAGAATTAATCAGGAGCAAAAAGGAAACAGAATCTGAAAAGGCTTAGAAAAAGGAAGCACTTCAAAATTTCGAAGCTGAAAAAATAAAACTTCTTAAGGAGCATAAAGAAAAAATCGAAGCTTTGGAGACTTCTCATCGTCTGGCTCTTGAAAATAAAAATTCTCAACATTCTATTTCCATTTCTAAGGAAAAGAAAAAATCTACCGATGCTGAAGAACTTGTTAAGAAAACTCAAGAAAGCCTAGAAAATTGTCAAACTCAATTGACTACGCTTCAAACAGGATTCGAGCAAGAAAAGAAGGACGCCATCAAGAAAGCCGAAGTTGCTGTTGGTTCTTTGATGCTTGATGGTATCAAGAAGGCTCAAACCCAAACAGCTATCGATCTTCTTCGAGAAATCCATGCCGCCTATCCAAGGTTAAATATAACAGAATTTTGGAAACAAATTCCCGAGAAAGATCGCCCAAAGGAAGCATTCGAGGTTGCATCAAGCTCTTCAGAAGAAGATGACATTTCTGAAGGGTCATCGGAAGACGACTAATCAGTAGATTATATATGTCATGTGTTTATTGTTGTTGTTTTTTGTTTTATTAAGTAGTTTTCTCCTTTTTGTAAGCTTCAAGCTTTATCCGATGAAACAAACAACTATCTTAATATTTCAAAGTTCTGGTGCACTTATAAAACGTGGCACTCCAAAATTTGATGCCCTCATAAAACGTGGCACCTCGAAAATTTGATGCACTCATAAAACGTGGCACCTCGAAAATTTGATGCACTCATAAAACGTCGCACCTTGAAAATTTGATGCACTCATAAAACGTGGCACCTCGAAAATTTGATGCACTCATAAAACGTGGCACCTCGAAAATTTGATGCACTTATAAAACATGGCACCTCGAAATAGGTTGTTTCTTCAAAGCTATTGCTTTGGAAAATTAATATTGGTCAACTTCCAAAGATGATCAGTCTTTGCCAAGTTACCAAAATAACAAATCATTCATCATATTAAACAACCAATGGCCAAAAGAAATTTTATTATGAAATTCAATTTTTACCAGACACCTCATTAAAACCTTTCTGGGCCAACAGATAAGGAAAGAGTATATCTGTCTTGCAAAAATTCAAAGTTCGATTTTATTCACAATACAATTTCAAATGTTCTATATTCCAAGGGTGTTTAAGCATCCTCCCCTCACAATCAGACAACCTATATGACCCTGGCTTGACCTTCATTTTGACTTCATAAGGACCCTCCCAATTCGGAGCCAATTTTCCGAGGTGTTTATCCTTGGTATGAAGAAATACTTTTCGCAACACTTTATCGCCAACTTTGAACTCCCTCTTCTTAGCTTTAGCACTGTACCTGCTTCTCATTAAGGTTTGATAATGAACCACATTCAAATGCGCTTTGACCCTCTTTTCCTCTAACAAATCAAGCTCAATCCTTCTAGCTTCATCATTATCTACTTCGGAATAACGCAATAGCCTATAGGAAGGTAATATAGATTCAGAAGGGCATACAGCATCCATTACATACACCAAATAAAAAGGAGTCTCTTTTGTGGCCTCTCTAGGAGTTGTACGATATGCCCACAACACCTCTTGAAGATAATTTGGCCATTTCCCCGCTGCTCCCGCCAAATTTTTCTTCAAACCCTCCAAAATAGATCTATTTGTAACTTCCACTTGCCCATTTGCTTGTGGATGGAAAGCAGTAGAAAAGCATTGTTGTATTCCTTTCGAGGAGAAAAAAGAGTTCATTTCCTTGTTATTAAATTGGGGACCGTTGTCCGTTGTTATTTTTCGAGGAACTCCAAAACGGTAGCAGATGTTACTTAGAATAAACTTGATCATATCCTTAGCTTTTGTTCCAGCTAAAGGCTCTGCTTCTGCCCACTTCGAAAAATAATCAACTGCAACAATAATCATCTGTCTTCCACCTGAAGCCATAGGCAATGGTCCTACCAAATCAATCCCTCATCTATCAAAAGGAACCGCCTCAGAGATTATCATTAGAGGTGTCACTGGTTTATGTATCAAATGTGCATACCTTTGACAAGCATCACAACTTCGAACTAATAACTTGGCATCCTGTAATATAGTAGGCCAATAATATCCTGCTAACAATACCCTACGTGTTAAAGCTTTGAAACCACAATGAGCTGATCCATCTCCATCATGTAATTCAGATAGAATGTTTTGAGATTCTTGCTTACTCAAACATCGTAATAAAGGCCTCGACATAGACCTCTTATACAATACCCCATCCAACACCACATAACCAAGTGCTTTATTCCTTATTTTCTTGAGCAAGTGCTTATCAAGAGGTAGTATTCCCTTTGTAAGAAAAATTAATAAGTCAGTTCTCCAATCACCCCGAATGCGCGCCGAATCATTTACTACCTCCTCAACAAATTCACATTGCTCAGAGCTTGATATAATCGAAGGCAGTGGTTGTGTCACGATCCATGGATATTCTTCAGAGTAAGCCATTGTTGCTAAAGAATCAGCCATTGTGTTATTTCCTCTTTGAATATGCTCCACCTCAACATTTTCAAATTATGCCATCATACTTCGAAGTTCTTGCAAATACAAAACTAAACGGTCTTTTTTAGTTTCTGATATTCCTTTAATATGGTTAACTACTAACTGCGAATCTGTTTCTAAGTGCACGAATATTGCTCCACAAATTTTTGCTAACCGCAATCCTGCTAGCACTGGTTCATATTCAGCTTCATTATTCGAAGCATGAAATCCAAATCTTATAGCTTGAAACATATACTCCCCTGTCGGTGCCACCAATTCTACCCCCGCACTCGACCCTTTATTACTAGATCCTCCATTAGTTCGTACCGTCCACACCGGATTCGTGTGTATTTTTTCATCTTCTTTCTCTTCGGATCTACTGGAATGAAACTCAACAAAGAAATCTGCTAAGGCCTGAGCTTTGACAGCCGTTCGTGGAGAGAATAACACATCGAAATCTCCCAATTCTACAGACCACTTAGTCATTCTTTCTGAAATATCTGGCTTTTGCAATACATTTTTTAATGGATAAGAAGTTCGAACCACAATTGTATGTGCTTGGAAGTAAGAACGCATTTTTCTCGCCTCCACTACTATAGACAACGCCAATTTTTCGATTTTTAAGTAACGTTTTTCAGCATCAACCAAACTTTTACTGACATAATAGACGGGCTTCGAAACTCCCGTATCTTCACTTATCAGAACTGCACTCACTGCATAATCCGATACTGCTACATACAAAAACAGTTGCTCACCTTCTCGAGGCTTTGATAATATTTCAGGAGAGGACAAAAGATTTTTTATCTTAATAAAAGCTTCTTCACAATCCGAAGTCCACTCAAAATTATTCGGTCGACGCAACACGTGGAAAAAAGGTATACATTTATCTGAAAAACGAGAAATGAATCTGTTCAGAGCTGCTAACCTGCCTGTTAATATTTGCACTTCTTTGATATTCCGAGGCGAAGACATTGATATCAAAGCCTTCAACTGTTCTGGATCCACTTCAATTCCTCTTTCACTTATCACATATCCCAGAAATTTACCGGATCAGACTCCAAATGTGCATTTTCCTGGGTTCAACTTCAACCGTATTGCTCTAAGATTCAGAAATGTCTCTTCTAAATCATCAATATGATCATCATCACTTTTGCTCTTAACAAGCATATCATCGATGTATACCTCGATATTCCTCCCTATTTGTGAAGCAAATGCCTTATTCATCAACCTTTGATACGTAGACCCAGCATTTTTTTAATCCAAACGGCATCACTCTATAACAATGTAAACCTCGATCAGTGATAAAGGTTGTGCTTTCTTCATCCTCTGGATTCATTCGAATTTGATTATATCCTGAAAATGCATCCATAAATGTTAGAATTTTGTTTCCAGAAGTAGAATCCACTAATTGATCAATTCGAGGTACTTGAAAAGGATCTTTTGGGCAGGCTCTGTTTAAATCTGTGAAGTCTACACACATTCTCCATTTTCCATTCTTCTTTTTCACCACTACAGGATTAACTGTCCACTTCGGATATTTGGACTCCCGAATATCCCCCATTTTATACAATCTATCTACTTCAGCAATTATGGCCTCAGATTTTTCCAAAGAAAAAGCTCTCCTTTTTTGTATTATCGGCTTGATCTTCGAATCCACAGCCAAACTATGACATATAATATCAATTGGGACCCCCACTACATCCTCAGACCTCCAAGCAAACACATCCAGGTTTTCAGACAAAAAATTCAATAACCTTTCTCGCACTGATAAAGACAATAAAGTCCCAATTCGAAGTACTCTGTTATTATCGAAGACGTATTCTTCTATTTCTTCACTTACTATCACAGAACTCGGGGTTGACCTCGGATCATCAATTCCTTCATCTTTACTACTAGAAGGCAACCCCCCAAATTGCTATTTCTCCATTGGATCATCGGTACTTTTATCACGTAGTCTAAATGCAGCAGCATAACACTCTCTAGCTACTTTTTGATCACTTCGAACTACACCAATTCGATCCCCAACTACATATTTCAAACATTGATGAACTGTAGAAACTATAGCATACATTTTTGCCAGCCATGACCTTCCAAAGATAGCATTGTAGCTCGACGGACAATCTACCACCATAAAAAGTACTTGTACTTTCTTTTTAAAAGGCCCTTTCGCAGAGAAATTTCACCTTCAAATTCCCCTACTACGTTTGTTGTTGCACCAGTAAACCCAATTATAGTTCTTTCTGACCTTTCTATCTGAGGCGGAGCGCTTAATCTATCATATGTTGACTTAAACAACACATTAGCAGAACTTCGAGTATCAATCAATACTCGTCGAATTTCTACCCCACACACTTCTGCTCCAATGACCACTGCATCTTCATGTGGTCCTCTAATTCCTCTCAAATCATCCCCATCGAAAATTACAAATGGGACATTCTTCTTATTGTATAGATGTGCTGATGCTCCTCCCTCAATTTGATGCGTTAAATTACTATATGTATTTTCCTCGAATTATTAGTATCATTAGTCATTGAGTCTCCCCCAAATATTGCTAAGAACTCAAAGAACGCACATAAATCTCGAACACGTCCCTTACACATCAGCTCATCAACTGACATCAACAACAATCGACTAGGGTCTGGGTCGACATATTCCGAAGCCACATCAAATTCATCCTCTGCAACATCTAAAATCATCAATGCACTTTCCTCCTTAGAGTTAGGATTACTTACCTTTTGAGTTATGGATTTAGCGTTCCTTTTGACATACTCCAACAATTTTCCATTCTCTATCAAAATCTGCATTTCCTTCTTCAAAGCAATACAATCATTTGTATCATGCCCAATATCATCATGATACCTACATAACCTGTTATTGCGTTCCTCTCTTGGCCTATTAATTGTTGCCGGCTTTCTAAAATTTACTGTTCCCTTGGTTTTCTCATATATCGATGCCACACTTTCAGTCAAATCCGTATAATATTCTGGTTTTACCCACACATTCGATCTTGGTCTGAATTGGTATTGATTACTAAAATTATGCTGATTAGAACCCCCTTGGTATGAGTTCGAACCTCCTCGATTGGAAACATTTTGACTACCCCTCGCCCGTGACGAGTTATTATTCGAAGCGTTCACTTGATTATTTCCCACTTGACTATTCCCTTTCTGAACAGTACGATTTCCTCCTCGAACTCGAGTAGACTCTTCGACTTTGATCTGATCTTCAACCTGAGCCATGAGAGCTCCAAACGTTAATGCCCTACGCCTTGTTGTTTCATCAGCTAAATCTCCTGGCAACAATCCTTGTCGGAACGCTGCCATAGCTACCACTTCCTCACAATCATCTAATCCTGCTTTTGTTGGCACAAATCTGTTAGTATAATCCTTCAACTTTTCTCCCACAGCTTGCTTACATTGTATTATCGTATCTCCGTCAGCTTTCATTTCTTTGCTTCCCACAAACTGTCTTCGAAAAGCTGTGTAAAAGCCTCTAAAATTTACAATGGACTCCTTAGGGATCTTGTTATACCATTTTAATGCAGTTCCTTTGAATGTCTGAGAAAATGCCCTACAAACCAATTTATCATCGTCCTCGAAATTAGTCATATAATTCTTGAATTGCTCTATATGATCATCTGGATCTTGAGTTCCATCAAACTTGTCAATTTTAGAAATGTCGAACCGCCTCGGAAGTGGTACAGATCTAATCGCACTAATCAACGGTGAATCCCTCCAATCTACTCCTTGAACAAACTGGTCTTCGTTCCTCATTCCCACAGTAGCATACAAACTTGGTTCACCTTCAAATTTCCGAGGAGAATACACTCGTCTTTCCTTCTTTTGCCTTCCCTCCTTATACATTTTAGCTGGCCAAAATTCATATCCTCCTTCTTTTGAATGACTTCGAAAATGCTTATATCTTGGTGTTTCATCTGATTCCGTATTTTCAAATTCTTCTTCACTAGAATCTACATACCGTCGCTTCTGTAACTTTTCCTTTTTTCTCATTCCACTGTGCTCCTTCTTACGCTCAAAATGTATTTTACGTTGAACATCTTGAACATTGCCGACGTTATTCGATGGATCCGACTGATCATCTCGATTACCTCTTGATATTTCAGATCTAAGTTTAGCGCCATTATTATCTTGTTTCTTTTGAGCAAATTTATCAAGTTCTGCCACCTTTCTTATCAACTCATTCCTTTTACCTTCAAAATCAATTTGGTTTGATCGAATCAGAACTTATTCATCTGCTTCTTTTTCTTGCAGATCAGATCTCAATGTCTCCAAAGCTTTTCGAACAGACGGATTATCTCCTTCCTCCGAATTCATCTCCGATCAACGAAAATATAAACGAAATGCTTCAAAAAAGAAAAAATTCGAGACTCGATTTTTGATCTATCGATCAAGGTATCTTCGACCCCTCTTTCTAGCGCCAATTTGGTGAGAATAGAAATTGAATTGAGAAGATTGAGAATATTGACTAAGAATCAGCAGAGATTTTTAGATGGTGAATATAATATTTCTCCTCTAATTATGTCATAGGTGTAATCAGTCTCCTCGACCTCTTTAAATAGGCCCAGTGAGTTAGTTACAAATTCGGTTACATAAAAGACTTATTTACATTTCAGTCCCTATTCTTCTTATAAAGCTTTAATCTTATTCTTTATTAATAGAACTTATCATTCAAGTTCTTATTAATTACATTTAAGTCCCTTATGAATATATTTCCTTATCAGTACATATTTATTTTTAACTTGACCTCTTTAATTTGAGATCTACTTATGATTTCGTAGGACAAATAAAAACATATTGTAGCGATGTGAATTCTATACAATCATCATAGTATAATCACATTTGGAACAAAAAAACCGAGTCTAAGTTAAAATGAATAACCTAATAAACAAATAAAAACTATTAATAATAATAGTGTGTTAAAGAAAATAACTAAGAGGGCATGGTCTTATTTTTAGTTGATGGGTCTTACTTATTCTAGAGTATTTTATCTCGTTTTGGTTTCCTATTTACTTTCAGGTGTCTTATTAAAAAAGGACCCTAAACTGAATTAATTGATAATAGGAATTCACTATTTTAGTTATTAACTGGGAAAATAATGGATATGGAAAAAATGATAAAAGTTAAGAAGATAAAAAAGAGGGCATTGTAAAATATTAATATTATGTTATATGATTGAAATAATACATTTTCAATTATTTATATGAATGATTGTATCTTAATTTGTAGATGAGAGTTTTATACGATTGATTTGGGTTTTAAATAACTAAAACATTATTTGCAAAGAATTATCATCCTTATTGGTACTAATTAAGGAAGTTATTGGTATGAAGTAACGGAAAGATATTGAATCTGTTTGAAGCTGATTTGGGTTTTGAATTCTTTCCATCAATTTGATTCGTAGTTCATTGAGGAATGGTAGCCCATAAAATTTGGGCAAGTAGATAATGAGAAGGGGTTGGGAATATATATACAGCAGATAAAAAGATAAAAAGATAAGTTAATGTAAACTGATCGTCTTCAGTTTTCCGTTTGACAAATCTCAATTTATGGACAAATAGATGCAAAACAAGAAGAGAGAACTATGAATGTACATACTTTCATGTTTATTTGTTTTCGCTCGTAACCAAACATACGTTTTAGTTTGTCCCTCCAAGAAGGTCTTTAAGCTTTTTTATCTGAGCCGGATCAAGAAAAGTAGTCTGCACAACCAATTGGGAAGGTAAATCATTGGCAAACAGAGCGGAGGAGATTTGCTGTGTACCGGGAGATTCACTACTGAAGCTAACGAATCCCCATGATGGAGTTTTCCCAACATTCACAACAAAATGCAATAACCCTTTTGGAACCACAAAAGCATCTCCACTGTTAAAAGTCTTAGTGTAAACTTTGTTAGAGGTCGAAATAAACCCGGCCACAACTGAGCCTTGTACCAATAACTGCAACTCTGTACCATGAGGATGAGTGTGTATTGGCACAACCCCACCGATATCCATGTCAAAACGAGCCATAGACACGCCCAGGTTGTTCAAACCTGGAATTTGTGGAACTAATACTGGGTTCACGGCAAGCTTTACAGCATTCGACGTGTTACCAGCTACGTTAAGGCCGGAGAAGAAAAAGTCATCTGCTGTGACAGTGTTTGGATCTTTGCAGCTGTAGCCGGTAGGACCTTGTGGACTCTTTAAGTCTGCCACACAAAAATCTTGGACAGTAGCATGAGTGGAAGCAAAAAATAGGATACAAAGTAAGAAAGGAGTTATCATTCTGATAGATAGAAGATTGTAGACTTTGTGTATTAGGGTAACATATGAGAAGCTTTAAATAGTAACGCAATTATAAAATAATAGGAATAGAATAATCATCACTCAATACGATAAATTAATGATAAGGATTCATTCTTAATTAATAAGGTTTGACCATTCCACAACTAACCCGATTTGAAGATTTGATCCATTAATTTTGATTTATAGTATACAACTTTGAGATTTTGAAACCCCTAGACATTGTATTCATTCAAATTAAATTATTAAATTCATTAGTGCAACTAGGTTAGTATATAAAATTGAGGGTTAAGGTGTTCCGTGGTCCATTATGAATGTCCGTTAAGGTAGTTTAATCCCCGTCCCAACCGGAGAATCTAATAAAAAACAAGATTTTATGTTAATTAAAATTAATATTATAAAATTAGATAATTATCTTGTAGATAATAATGTCAAAATGGGTTCCAAAAATATTAATAAGTTATTTGACGTATTAACTGAATTTTCCTTTTATTATTTTAAAACTATTTTAAACAACAATTTAGAAAAATGGAATATATATTTGAAGTTGGTTGTGAGTAGACTTAGCCCACAAATACATCAAAATTGATGAACACTTGAGTTGTAACAATATTATTCACAGAAAGCTTCAATTAATTATATTACTTTGAATGACCGGAAAATATAATCCTTCACAAAACTTTTATCTCATGACCGATTTGTAACCTTACGTAAACAAATTAAGCCTTCGCTTCTCTCTGCTAAATTTGAGAGGGAATGGTAGAGTAACATGCATAAAGTAAGAAAACTTACATGATGATGATTATAAAGCTAAAAAATAGAAGACAACAAGAGGAACGTAGATGAAGCGGTGAGTGAAGGTTGTTAAGGCAGCTTGGGCAAGACTGATTCATGTGAAGCATGATGTTTGTACTAACACTAACTCACGAGTTCAGACGCTTATTCGACCAATTGATTGACACAAATGGACAACGCAATAAAACGTTGGGCCATAATCCCATGTACACAACTGAAAATAAAAACATTGAATGTGTAACAAATCAATAGCGAAAATGAGTATATATATAAGGATGTTGTAAATGATTAGCAAAGATTATCAATACACAAAAAAATTACAAAAAAATTATTTATCTTATTCGCCATCTCTAGAGAGCAACCCAACTTCAGATATAATCACAACATCAGTTGTTGACAATATCAAAACCACATACAAGTTTAGATGGAGCCCTGCTATTATTCATCGAAACATGTTTATTCGTAGTGTAAAGCCTATACTAACAAATATGAGAGTCACACAACTTTGACCTAGTAGACAACGTTTCCATATAATCTCAACTTCTAAATTGTTTTACCATCTAGTAACCCTTGTTTACTAAGTTCAATAAGTCTATTGTCACTTATATGTCCAAGCCTTAGATAACAAACTTGGTTGAATCTTTCTCTATAGTACGCACACCCCATACCACTACAGACCCCACAAGAACTAACACACCGTTAGTCCTATAGGCTTTCATAACAACCATAATTATGGCGTCTTCATGTCTATAAGTTACCCTTCCCAATTTAATATTCCAATATCTCTCAAATACTGTAGACAGCTTGATACGAACAAATTTGACTCTTTTGACAACACATAATTCATCATTCTCGAGGATGACCTTTCAACCATCAAACAATACCAGGGTTTCAAACCAATTTTGTAGGAAGTCATGTCGATGAAATCGTGAGAATCCAACACCCATTCTTCAATATACCTACAAGTACAAGCCACAAATCCATCAACTTACTCATAGTAATCTAAAAGCATTGCAGTATCCCTAGCTACACCCTTCAAATAACTATTGCCACTTCTTACCTCTTAGTAGTTCCTACTAATATGACCTTCGATCTTGCACATCCAATATTAAAATATATAACTTATTGCAAATACGTTAGTTTTGGAATGAGATTTTTCTATCTTATTGTATGTATCTATTATTCATGGCTTATCTCGCACACTTAGTCTAAGATCGTTAGAGTTTTCTTTCAAAAATATTTTTATTTGAAGATAGTTTGAGTTCAATGAACTCTTTAATTTTTCCATCCTAAATGAATACTCTCCGTAGACCATAGTCTGACAAAAGTGGTTGTAAACCTTAAACAAAGAACTAAAAAGGATTACGGTGTGATACTCTTCATCCACCTTAACACCAACCACATTTAAATCAAGAATGATTATATTAATAAGGTGTGATACGTTTCGTCCACCTTGACCTTGTTGGTTATTCTCTCCCTCAATTATTTTATCTCGCTTTGGTTTTGTCGTAACTATCCTACTTTGTTTCGCGGTCTTATTAAGAGAACCGCCCTAAACTTAATAACTTAAATAATAGACATTTAAAATTCTAATAACAACTGCAAAAATAATAAAAATGATAAAAATTAAGAAGATATAATAGGACGTCGTAAAATATGAATACTATGTTATATGGTTTAAATAATACCTTCACGTATCTACGTAGATAATAGTTCTATATGAATGATTGTATGTTTCTAGATAACAATTTTATATTAAAAATTTGAGCTTTAAATAATTACAACATTATTGGCAAACAATTATCATTTTGTTCATTGGTAAGAACAAACTAAAAATCTACAATTTTTTATGCTTCAAAGCTGATTTGGGTTTTGAACTCTTTCAATCAATTTAATGCTTAGTTCATTCGCGAGTCCTAGCCCATTAAATTTGGGCAAGTATACAATGAGAAGCGAATTGAAGTTGGTTTGGAATATATAGTAGATAAAAAGATAAGTCAATTTGTTAGTGTGCACAACACCCTGAAACTTAAATATACCAAACTCTACGAGTCTCGTGTAAAATATTTTGTAACCGAACAACATACTGGTCTTTTTTTTAACCTATGAATTCCATTAAACCAGCCAATTTTCAATATAATTAGCCACTTTATAGCGCGTTGAAACTTAGCCAAAAGCAGAGCTTAATTAAATTCACTCATTTTTCTATTTTTGATGGATGGGAAACCACGATATTAAGCGGTCCAAATATACTTATGGATGATGTATAACCACTAAAGTTTCCATAAACATGGATACACGTCACTTCAAATGTATAAGTTCCCATAAATATCAATACTAGTGCTTTCAAATGTATTTGTCGCATTGTCCGTTATATCATTATCATGCCTTACTTGATACACGACTAATAGAGGATCATCCAAAATAATTTAAATTTACAACCATTTTGTGAAGACGGGCTAAAGCATTAGAATAGAATCCTAAATGTTTTAAAAAAAATTGGAATTCCTAATAAATCTGATCTAAACATTATTAAAAAGCATTATATTTAAGGTCGTAAAACCTAATAAAGAACCAAATATTTTTGTATTTAAACCATAATAAGTGTTATATTTTAAGATTTATATGCCAATTTTTGATATGGTTATAGGTGGTTGGTAGAATTTTACAAGATTTTTAGTTGCATACCATGTCATTTGGGAGAAGCAAAAGTATTTTACTCTAAAAATGGACCGCGTGGATGATCAGTTGTGATTGTTTCTTTTTGTGGGTTATGAGAAACAAAACCCACCAAGAGACGCATTAAAAACCTTTCATGCAAGTCCTAACTCTACCAACAGACACACACGTTAAAAGAAATACCTATAAATATGGCACGAGACTCTCTTTTCCTTATCCCATCACGATCAGATTGATTCTATTCCTAGAAATCTTACATTTCACTTCGGGACAAAAGGGCTTTTGTTAAGGAATTCAAATGGAAGATTTTGGTTTGGGAAATGGCTCTGTTTTGGCGATGATGATTGTGAGTGCCATCATTCTCCTAGGTCCGCTGGTCATTGGTGCTCTAACTCCACCATCCTTTTCGCTCATTATTCTGTTTCCGGTCGTTTTAGTGGCGGTTTTCCTTTTCCTCTCCCATGCTTCTGCATAGACACTAAAAAAATATGTATGCTAGTAATGTGTAACCAAATTTAAAGTTGTTATATATTGGAATGAAATTTTGTAGCGAAACTCGAAACCTTTGCTTTCTTATTTTCGTGGATTTGTTTGTTAAATTGCAACGTTTTTTAGGGTTTTAATTTTCAAAAAGTAGTTTTGTGTGTGAAGCTAGAGATTTTAAGATCATTCATCAAACTTCACAGCAGATCTCTATAAACATGGTTTTATCTACAAAAAACGATTCTTCATAGATCAATAGTTGATCACTGGCTGGTACATGCATGCCTGTGAGTTACAAGGAACAAAAATAGTTGATCAACTAATTTTTCTCACTCAACCTTAGCTTTTACTATTCAAATGTATTATAGCAAAAGTAATCTAAACCCTAATAATATAAGAGACGGCCATAGAATAGGGCATGTGGCTGTATTTTTTCATCTAACATCTATGCTAGAACTGTATTGAACCCTAATTAATATTCTACTGATAATCGTAGCAGTGCCAAAGATTGTGTTTGTTTTCTGGATATCTAACTCTCCTATATAGTCCTCAAACAAGTAACACACTGTTACAATATCTATTATCGTAACCAGTTTTTAAGGACCTTTGCACTTAAATTGGTTGGTTTTGTACCTGAGATTCAATTTACAATCCTTTAATTCCGTGAGATTATATAAAATATAGCGTACACATTTTGAAGAGGGTCCGAGAAAAAACTCGCTAATGAAATATAAAATGTATGTTTACGTTATTTTTCATTTTAATGAGTTACCCCCGCCCATTCACAATGACATTATATTATGTTTCAAATGTGTTTTTGGAAATTAATCCTTCTCCTTATACTTCTGAGTGACCGGTATTAAAATTCATCTGCTTCTGTAAAATGTAATTTTAACCCAACAGACGAAAAAGTTTTGTGAAAGGGTTTTTTTCATTTCAATAATATGATATTTTAAATATTACCCCATAAAATAACTGAAACATAAATTTAAGAAAACGGCCTTCTATTCAACTTGTACAAACCGCTCTTGTACCAGTTTTTCTGAACTGATTGTATTTTCAGAGCTTTTTTTGAAGTTGCTACTTTATGTTGCTTGACTACATAATTTAATCTGACATTTCTTCCCCTCAATTATGTAGTCACTTGATCATCCATTTGCAAATCTGAATTCTCCTTTAACGGAAGTATCGAAGTTTATCTTTGTCGCAATCAACGTAACTTCATCATCCACATGCTGAATTCAATAAACATTTTCTTCCTGCTTATCCTTACAATTTGCAGCAAAATGGCCATATTTATGTCAAATGTGGAATTATGCTTCTTCGGTCGCTCACCTTCCTTGCTAGAATTATTTTTCCCTCGAACCCTACCCATGTCTTGGCCTGTTCCATTTCCTGGGCCTCTTCCTCTGTTATTGGAAACTGCTTTGATCACTGTTTTGCATATCGGTCTTTGTGTACAAGATATTTTCAACACCATGCTTATCCTCAAACTTTGTTATCTTATCTTCAAAGGCTTTTTAAATAGTCTATGATTTCTTCGAGAGACTTGGAGAAAATATCACCAAACTCTTCAATAGTCGTGGCCACTCGCATGAATTTTGGTGACACCTATCTCAGCAATTTTTCGATGACAAAACTGTTGTCCACGTATCCTCCAAAAGAACTTAGCTTACCGACTATCATGGTCATCTTTTTGGTGTACTCATCAATGAATTCATTCTTGCCCATATTTGTGGTGTCTAGTTCTCTCCTTAATATTTGAGTTCTGACTTTAAGCGCACGTTCTGCTCCAACATAAGTCTCTTTTAAGGAATCCCACACTCCTTTTGTAGTGTCTTTATCTGGAATTTGATATAGCGTCTCCTCATTCAGCCCTTGGTAGATAACAACAATTTCAAGTTGGTCCGTTTGTCTGACAAACGTTGACTCCAGTGCTTCCCAAACTCACTGGATGCCCTAGTAACTTTTCATCGGCATGGCCCATACTTGTTAGTTAGTATCAGATAGTTTCGGGTACGGGATGGATAAAGATTTCTCCCTCCTATCTTCCTCCAAAAACTTTTGTCCGCATGCTCTCAATGCATCTCACCGCACTGTTATTATCACGTCGTGGCGTAGCGACTTTGTGGCTTTGATACCAAATGTTCAAAATTAATCTTTCTACTTCTTATGAGTGTTGGATTTTAATCTCTGCTCTTCTTTAGAATGTATCTGTTTTTTAGAATGCAGGATTTAATCGCTCGGTTTCTTTAGAATCTATCTATTTCTTTAGAATGTAGGATTGCGTTTAACAAAATTTAACAGAACAGAGAAAACAAAGTTTTGTGAAAGGGCTCATTTCATCTCAATAATATAATATCTTATATATTACACATTCAAAACATAAACGAAAGCAAACGGTCTTCTATTTAACTTCTTCAAATTGCTTGTATCAGTCTTTCTGAATCAGTGGTATCTTGCAGAGATTTTGTTGAAGTCGCTACTTTACCTTGCTTGACTACATAATTTAATCGGATACGTGGAATATTTAAATAAAATTATATTATTCAATACCTTATTGTTACAAGTGTAAATGAACACATAAATAATCACAATATTAATTATGTGGATCTACGAGGGCGTATAAATCCGGTCCTAATTTTAGAAACATTAGTGCATCCTTACGATAGTCTCTATACTATTAGGTTCATATTAGTAGGTTGAGGTTCAAATTAGTAGATTTATATAAGTAGGTTCGTATTAGTACATTTATATCGGTAGATTCAGGTTCATAACAGTAGGTTCAGTTTCATAGCAGTAGGTTTATATGATGGTCTCCGTATCAGTAGGCTGAATAGGTCATATGGTAGTCTGTAACTTGACTTGCAATAGAATAGCATAATGTTATATATCAGTAAGTTCATATCTGTTTAGTTTTAATTATTCAAATTTTATGAAAGAACAGTTATTGAAATATTCTAGCTTTCCTTTGTACTAAAGTGAATATCCTATGAGAAGTTTTGAATATTGCTTGATTATTACATAATGAGTGCGATTAGTAATGTATGATACTTTTGTGATAATTTTGAGTTAACAGAATATAGTTGAATTAATTTGATATTTATCCGGAGTCTTACCAATGAGACTACCATTTCCTACAAACTCTGATCGGGTCATGGATGCTGGGTCCGGATCTGGCACCGGTCCTGAGACTCCTGCATCAGAGGGATTGGTTTTGCCTGAAGAACAACGGGTCTTTAGTGCACGTCGCAAAGCTTTATCTGCATATAGTGGACCTGTCGATTCACTTACAGAGGCAAAAAAAACGTGGAAAATATCGTGCCCTCAGATTATCAAGAATCGTCGAAGATCCAGAATCACGTGTCGAATACAAGTATTCCGAGATTCATAAAGGAGCGGCAACGCAAGAATTAGACTATGACATATCTCATGTAATTGGGGTCATAGTCCGAACAAGATGTCCAATGATGGCACCGTCATGGAAAGAAATTCCAGAAGATACGAAGATGTCAATGTACGAGCTGCTTCAGGTAACAAATTGTTTTCGATTTAACTTTATTTTTAGACGCTACAAGCATGTTAAAATATATGATTTCTGCATTTTTTTTAATTGTTAACAACTTTTAGTTTTTTGGATGGTCTTTAAATCTTAAATCGACTTAGAAAACTGACTAGTTCTATTCTAATTTTACTAACAACTTTTAGTTTAAATGTTAGTTAAGATATTTGAGAATGGATTCATAACAATATGTAACGAATATAATTTTTGAGTTAGCGAGGAGAAGAATAAAATTCCGTCACGATTTCCCTCTTTTTTCAGAAGATCCAATCGATCTTTATCTCTCCCAGATATAGTTGGTAAACAATCAGTGCCCTTCACATTCAATATGGTTTCCTGGGAAATGAATGACCCGAAAAAAATCGGGTTGGGATTGACTGGATTTGGCATATTTTTTACGATTCTTGGAATAATGTTCTTCTTTGGCAAAGGATTACTTGCCATGGGAAATATCTTGTTCTTCTCTGGGGTTAGTCTAACTATAGGTCTCAAGTCCACCGTTCAGTTTATTGGAACTGGCTTCTTCTTTGTTGTAATTGGGTGGCATGTGTTTGGGATGATACTAGAGACATATTGGTTTATTGTACTCTTCAGTGGCTTATGGCCAACATTGTCGGTGTTTATACAAAGGATACCCATTCTTGGTTGGATTTTCCAACAACCATTTATCAGCTCAAGTTTCGACCGGTACCGAGGCAAACGAGTTCCGGTATAGTCTTGCTATCTAAGGGAGGATTACAAAGCAGAAGTTATGCAAGTGTTACATTTAGCCGAATACAGGAATTGTTTGTAGTGTTCCTTATATGCTGCCATTACCGATCCAGAAAATGCTCATCTTATTTGAGAGATGTAAAAAAGAATTGGCGATACGAGATTGATTGTCTGTACAAATTATATTATCCGTTTCGAGTCAGTCCGTATCATTTGTTGGAAGATTTGACTGCTTTTGAAATAATTTTTGAGTTAGCTGACTATATGATATTTGATGTTTTTTTTGTAGGATACCTTTGTTATTAATTTTCAGCATAGTGATACTGCAAATAGCATTGATCGCTATTTCAGATCACGATATGCTGATTGGAAATGCATGCTTCATGCACACTACAAATTATGGAAAGATAAGGAGGATGCAATAGCCAATCCCCCTATCGAGATGCTTGGTGAAAAAAAGCACGACTATCTCTGCGAGCATTTCAATTCTGACAAATTTAAGGTAATAATTTTTTTTAAATTGATTGTCGAGCCTTGTTTTTAGTTCTATTAATTTGGCTTTCACATAAAATTATCTTTAATACTTGTAACTATTTTATATTTGGGATACCTAATTAAGTTTAACAATAAGACTTTGGAGGTTAGTAAGTAACACTTCTTCAGTTGTTTTATCTTCTAATGTGTATTTATTACTTCGTTGTTTACAACCCTTTTATGTTTACTGAGTTCTGCAGCATAGGTCGGATATCAATAAAATAAATTGCAGCAAGAGAAAGATATATCACCACTATAGACCGACTCCTCTTACTTATAGAATTGCCAAAAGAAGAGCAGCAGGATCAAAATTTCCCGAAGTTGAAAATTTCAAAGATCTTTACGTGCGTTCGAATCAACCTTTTGCCCAAGAATACTTTGTAAGTGTATCTTAAAATTATTACTTTGTTAATAACCATCTCAAAGTTGCTATTTTTTTTAACTTAAGCATCACAATTTTGCTATAAATTTTGGAATGTATCACAATTTTGATATATCACCACTATAGACCGACTCCTCTTACTTATCGAATTGCCAAAAGAAGAGCAGCAGGATCAAAATTTCCCGAAGTTGAAAATTTCAAAGATCTTTACGTGCGTTCAAATCAACCTTTTGCCCAAGAATACTTTGTAAGTGTATCTTAAAATTATTACTTTGTTAATAACCATCTCAAAGTTGCTATTTTTTTAACTTAAGCATCACAATTTTGCTATAAATTTTGGAATGTATGCTTCCTCCTATTGTTTTTCTAATTTCTTTTGCTTTGAACAATGTCTAAAATCTTCAGTGCATTGGTTATCATTGATGTGGCCATATAAATCTTTATGTATCTAGATGACTCTAAGTTCATGCATAAAGTAATTAACTGTTCTAATTAGAAATATATAAGTATGCATGCATTATAAAGAACTATTTTCCTTTTCATTTTAAAGTCTTAATTGTTCTCCTTATCTATATATAAGTATGCATGTTTGTACAGTTTATGTTATGAAACTATTCTCCTTTTTCTTTTAAACTCTTAACTATTCTGCTTTGCAATATATATGTATGCATGTCTGTACAGTTTATGTTATGATATGTTCATATAGTTCTGGTTTACTTTTTTAATAAGAGGTCATGGTCTTTAGTTAATTGCAACTATTTATGTGTTAGAGTTTTTAATGTGGAATTATGTTTGTGCATTGTGGTTTGGTTATACCAATGTCTAATACCTTATGCCTAATACCTTGTAGTTATTATAATTGTTGTTTTTCTCTCTTTTCTATTCTTTTTATTATGCTTGTACTGTTTCATTATTAAGGTAAATAAGCTTATATGAATCATGTTATAACTGTCTTAGTTTCTAAATTTTTGTTAGAACAAAATGGAAGGGATGATGGAGACCATACTTACGGATATAGAAGCATCTCAGAGTGATCCCGATGTTCCTTTATCAGAACCAGATCCGGGCGTTTCAATAAATATTCTTAAGGACTCGATTGGTACGAAACGCGTTAGAGTTATTCATGGCCTTGGTAGGTCTTATTCTCGGTTAAGTAGTTCTCCGTCTACTACTAAGTCAAATATCGGAGAGGTTATGCATTTAAGAGACAAAGTGAACATGCTAGAAAATGTCACAGCACTTCAAAAGATAGAACAAGAAAAGTTTATTGCGGAATGTGAAAGTAAATTAGTAGAGAGAATTAGCTCTATTTTGAAAGCCAATGCTATTGGCTTGTCGGATTTGTAATGTGTTAGATTTGTGTTTTATTAGCTAGGTTGAATTTTGAATTTAGTGACTTTAATCTTTTGTAAAGACATTAGTATTACTTGTTTATATATGTAATGTATTTTTATTGTTCAATATATGTTTAATAGTTAATAATTTAAATTTGGCATTAGAAACAAAAATTAGTTATTTTGATATATAAAATTTAATGTTTATTTTATTAATTAAAGATATTAAATTTATTAAAAAATAATAATATTCTGTATAATCAATTATATATTTAAATTTATTATAAAAATAAAATAAAAATAATAATTTTTTGCTCTATAAGGTTATATTTTACAAAAACAATGTTAGTCTATGATTTCTTCGAGAGACTTGGAGGAAATATCACCAAACTCTTCAATAATCGTGGCCACTCGCATGAATTTTGGTGACACCCATCTCAGTAATTTTTCGATGACAAAACTGTTGTCCACATATCCTCCAAAAGAACTTAGCTTACCGACTATCATCGTCATCTTTTTGGTGTACTCATCAATGAATTCATTCTTGCCCATATTTGTGGTGTCTAGTTCTCTCCTTAATATTTGAGTTCTGACTTTAAGCGCACGTTCTGCTCCAACATAAGTCTCTTTTAAGGAATCCCACACTCCTTTTGTGGTGTCTTTATCTGGAATTTGATATAGCGTCTCCTCATTCAGCCCTTGGTAGATAACAACGATTTCAAGTTGGTCCGTTTGTCTGACAACCGTTGACTCCAGTGCTTCCCAAACTCACTGGATGCGCTAGTAACTTTTCATCGGCATAGCCCATACTTGGTAGTTAGTATCAGATAGTTTCGGGTACAGGATGGATAAATATTTCTCCCTCCTATCTTCCTCCAAAAGCTTTTGTCTGCATGCTCTCATTGCATCTCACCGCACTGCTATTATCACGTCGTGGCATAGCGACTTTGTGGCTTTGATACCAAATGTTCAAAATTAATCCTTCTGCTTCTTATGAGTCTTGGATTTTAATCTCTGCTCTTCTTTAGAATGTATCTGTTTTTTTAGAATGCAGGATTTAATCGCTCGGTTTCTTTAGAATCTATCTATTTCTTTAGAATGTAGGATTGCGTTTAACAAAATTTAACAGAACAGAGAAAACAAAGTTTTGTGAAAGGGCTCATTTCATCTCAATAATATAATATCTTATATATTACACATTCAAAACATAAACGAAAGCAAACGGTCTTCTATTTAACTTCTTCAAATTGCTTGTATCAGTCTTTCTGAATTGGTGGTATCTTACAGAGATTTTGTTGAAGTTGCTACTTTACCTTGTTTGACTACATAATTTAATCGGATACGTGGAATATTTCAATAAAATTATATTATTCAATACCTTATTGTTACAAGTGTAAACGAACACATAAATAATCACAATATTAATTATGTGGATCTACGAGGGCGTATAACATAACAATACTATGACATCTAAATGGTAAATATTTAACTTGACCTCTTTAAATTGCGATCTGCTTATGATTTAGTAGGACAAATAAAAACATACCGTACAAAAATTGGCATTAGCGATGTGAATTTCATACCATCATCATAGTATAATCACATCTGTAACAAAAAGACCGAGTCAAGTTAAAATGAATAACCTAATAAATAAATAAAAACTATTAATAATAATAGTGTGTTAAAGAAAATAACTAAGAGGGCGTGGTCTTATTTTTAGTTGATCGGTCTTACTTATTTGACTTGGTTGATTATTGGCTCTCTAGAGTATTTTATCTCGTTTTGGTTTCCTATTTACTTTCAGGTGTCTTATTAAAAAAGGACCCTAAACTGAATTAATTGATAATAAGAATTCACTATTTTTGTAATAACTGGGAAAATAATGGATATGGAAAAATGATAAAAGTTAAGAAGATAAAAAAGAGGGCATTGTAAAATATGAATATTATGTTATATGATTGAAATAATACATTTTTAATTATTTATATGAATGATTGTATCTTAATTTGTAGATGAGAGTTTTATACGAATTGATTTGAGTTTTAAATAACTAAAACATTATTTGCAAAGAATTATCATCCTTATTGGTACTAATTAAGGAAGTTATTGGTATGAAGTAACGGAAAGATATTGAATCTGTTTGAAGCTCATTTGGGTTTTGAATTCTTTCCATCAATTTGATTCGTAGTTCATTGAGGAATGGTAGCCCATAAAATTTGGGCAAGTAGATAATGAGAAGGGGTTGGGAATATATATACAGTAGATAAAAAGATAAGTTAATGTAAACTGATCGTCTTCAGTTTTCCGTTTGACAAATCTCAATTTATGGACAAATAGATGCAAAACAAGAAGAGAGAACTATGAATGTACATACTTTCATGTTTATTTGTTTTCGCTCGTAACCAAACATACGTTTTAGTTTGTCCCTCCAAGAAGGTCTTTAAGCTTTTTTATCTGAGCCGGATCAAGAAAAGTAGTCTGCGCAACCAATTGGGAAGGTAAATCATTGGCAAACAGAGCGGAGGAGTTATCATTCTGATAGATAGAAGATTGTAGACTTTGTGTATTAGGGTAACATATGAGAAGCTTTAAATAGTAGCGCAATTAGAAAATAATAGGAATAGAATAATCATCACTCAATACGATAAATTAATGATAAGGATTCATTCTTAGTTAATAAGGTTTTGACCATTCCACAACTAACCCGATTTGAAGATTTGATCCATTAATTTTGATTTATACTATACAACTTTGAGATTTTGAAACCCCTAGACATTGTATTCATTCAAATTAAATTATTAAATTCATTAGTGCAACTAGGTTAGTACTGAGGGTTAAGGTGTTCCGGCGTCCATTATGAATGTCCGTTAAGGTAGTTTAATCCCCGTCCCAACAGGAGAATCTAATAAAAAACAAGATTTTATGTTAATTAAAATTAATATTATAAAGTTAGATAATTATCTTGTAGATAATAATGTCAAAATGGGTTCCAAAAATATTAATAAGTTATTTGACGTATTAACTGAATTTTCCTTTTATTATTTTAAAACTATTTTAAACAACAATTTAGAAAAATGGAATATATATTTGAAGTTGGTTGTGAGTAGACTTAGCCCACAAATACATCAAAATTGATGAACACTTGAGTTGTAACAATATTATTCACATAAAGCTTCAATTAATTATATTACTTTGAATGACCAGAAAATATAATCCTTCACAAAACTTTTATCTCATGACCGATTTGTAACCTTACGTAAACAAATTAAGCCTTCGCTTCTCTCTGATAAATTTGAGAGGGAATGGTAGAGTAACATGCATAAAGTAAGAAAACTTACATGATGATGATTATAAAGCTAAAAAATAGAAGACAACAAGAGGAACGTAGATGAAGCGGTGAGTGAAGGTTGTTAAGACAGCTTGGGCAAGACTGATTCATGTGAAGCATGATGTTTGTACTAACACTAACTCACGAGTTCAGACACTTATTCGACCAATTGTTTGACACAAATGGACAACGCAATAAAACGTTGGACCATAATCCCATGTACACAACTGAAAATAAAAACATTGAATGTGTAACCAATCAATAGCGAAAATGAGTATATATATAAGGATGTTGTAAATGATTAGCAAAGATTATCAATACACAAAAAAATAACAAAAAAAAAATATTTATCTTATTTGCCATCTCTAGAGAGCAACCCAACTTCAGATATAATCACAACATCAGTTCTTGACAATATCAAAACTACATACAAGTTTAGATGGAGCCCTGCTATTATTCATTCGAAACATGTTTATTCGTAGTGTAAAGCCTATACTAACAAATATAAGAGTCACACAACTTTGACCTAGTAGACAACGTTTCCATATAATCTCAACTTCTGAATTGTTTTACCATCTAGTAACCCTTGTTTACTAAGTTCAATAAGTCTATTGTCACTTATATGTCCAAGCCTTAGATAACAAACTTGGTTGAATCCTTCTCTATAGTACGCACACCCCATACCACTACAGACCCCACAAGAACTAACACACCGTTAGTCCTATAGGCTTTCATAACAACCATAATTATGGCGTCTTCATGTCTATAAGTTACCCTTCCCAATTTAATATTCCAATATCTCTCAAATACTGTAGACAGCTTGATACGAACAAATTTGACTCTTTTGACAACACATAATTCATCATTCTCGAGGATGACCTTTCAACCATCAAACAATACCAGGGTTTCAAACCAATTTTGTAGGAAGTCATGTCGATGAAATCGTGAGAATCCAACACCCATTCTTCACTATACCTACAAGTACAAGCCACAAATCCATCAACTTACTCATAGTAATCTAAAACCATTGCAGTATCCCTAGCTACACCCTTCAAATAACTATTGCCACTTCTTATCTCTTAGTAGTTCCTACTAATATGACCTTCGATCTTGCACATCCAATATTAAAATATATAACCTATTGCAAATACGTTAGTTTTGGAATGAGAGTTTTCTATCTTATTGTATGTATCTATTATTCATGGCTTATCTCGCACACTTAGTCTAAGATCGTCAGAGTTTTCTTTCAAAAATATTTTTATTCGAAGATAGTTTGAGTTCAATGAACTCTTTAATTTTTCCATCCTAAATGAATACTTTCCGTAGACCATAGTCTGACAAAAGTGGTTGTAAACCTTAAACAAAGAACTAAAAAGGATTACGGTGTGATACTCTTCATCCACCTTAACACCAACCACATTTAAATCAAGAATGATTATATTAATAAGGTGTGATACGTTTCGTCCACCTTGACCTTGTTGGTTATTCTCTCCCTCAATTATTTTATCTCGCTTTGGTTTTGTCGTAACTATCCTACTTTGTTTCGCGGTCTTATTAAGAGAACCGCCCTAAACTTAATAACTTAAATAATAGACATTTAAAATTCTAATAACAACTGGAAAAATAATAAAAATGATAAAAATTAAGAAGATATAATAGGACGTCGTAAAATATGAATACTATGTTATATGGTTTAAATAATACCTTCACGTATCTACGTAGATAATAGTTCTATATGAATGATTGTATGTTTGTAGATAACAATTTTATATTAAAAATTTGAGCTTTATGTTATATGGTTTAAATAATACCTTCACGTATCTACGTAGATAATAGTTCTATATGAATGATTGTATGTTTGTAGATAACAATTTTATATTAAAAATTTGAGCTTTAAATAATTACAACATTATTGGCAAAGAATTATCATTTTGTTCATTGGTACGAACAAACTAAAAATCTACAAATTTTTTATGCTTCAAAGCTGATTTGGGTTTTGAACTCTTTCCGTCAATTTAATTCTTAGTTCATTCGCGAGTTCTAGCCCATTAAATTTGGGCAAGTATACAATGAGAAGCGAATTGAAGTTGGTTTGGAATATATAGTAGATAAAAAGATAAGCCAATTTGTTAGTGTGCACAACACCCTAAAACTTTGATGGATGGGAAACCACGATATTAAGCGGTCCAAATATACTTATGGATGATGTATAACCACTAAAGTTTCCATAAACATGGATACAGGTCACTTCAAATGTATAAGTTCCCATAAATATCAATACACGTGATTTCAAATGTATTTGTCGCACTGTCCGTTATATCATGATCATGCCTTACTTGATACACGACTAATAGAGGATCATCCAAAATAATATAAATTTACAACCATTTTGTGAAGTCGGGCTACAGCATTAGAATAGAATCCTAAATGAACACATAAATAATCACAATATTAATTATGTGGATCTACGAGGGCGTATAAATCCGGTCCTAATTTTAGAAACATTAGTGCATCCTTACGATAGTCTCTATACTATTAGGTTCATATTAGTAGGTTGAGGTTCATATCAGTAGATTTATATAAGTAGGTTCATACTAGTACATTTATATCGGTAGATTCAGGTTCATAACAGTAGGTTCAGTTTCATAGCAGTAGGTTTATATGATGGTCTCCGTATCAGTAGGCTGAATAGGTCATATGGTAGTCTGTAACTTGACTTGCAATAGAATAGCATAATGTTATATATCAGTAAGTTCATATCTGTTTAGCTTTATTCAAATTTTATGAAAGAACAGTTATTGAAATATTCTAGCTTTCCTTTGTACTAAAGTGAATTTCCTATGAGAAGTTTTGAATATTGCTTGATTATTACATAATGAGTGCGATTAGTAATGTACGATACTTTTGTGATAATTTTGAGTTAACAGAATATAGTTGAATTAATTTGATATTTATCCGGAGTCTTACCAATGAGACTACCATTTCCTACAAACTCTGATCGGGTCATGGATGCTGGGTCCGGATCTGGCACCGGTCCTGAGACTCCTGCATCAGAGGGATTGGTTTTGCCTGAAGAACAACGGGTCTTTAGTGCACGTCGCAAAGCTTTATCTGCATATAGTGGACCTGTCGATTCACTTACAAAGGCAAAAAAAAACGTGGAAAATATCGTGCCCTCAGATTATCAAGAATCGTCGAAGATCCAGAATCACGTGTCGAATACAAGTATTCCGAGATTCATAAAGGAGCGGCAACGCAAGAATTAGACTATGACATATCTCATGTAATTGGGGTCATAGTCCGAACAAGATGTCCAATGATGGCACCGTCATGGAAAGAAATTCCAGAAGATACGAAGATGTCAATGTACGAGCTGCTTCAGGTAACAAATGGTTTTCGATTTAACTTTATTTTTAGACGCTACAAGTATGTTAAAATATATGATTTCTGCATTTTTTTAATTGTTAACAACTTTTAGTTTTTTGGATGGTCTTTAAATCTTAAATCGACTTAGAAAACTGACTAGTTCTATTCTAATTTTGTTAACAACTTTTAGTTTAAATGTTAGTTAAGATATTTGAGAATGGATTCATAACAATATGTAACGAATATAATTTTTGAGTTAGCGAGGAGAAGAATTAAATTCCGTCACGATTTCCCTCTTTTTTCAGAAGATCCAATCGATCTTTATCTCTCCCAGATATAGTTGGTAAACAATCAGTGCCCTTCACATTCAATATGGTTTCCTGGGAAATGAATGACCCGAAAAAAATCGGGTTGGGATTGACTGGATTTGGCATATTTTTTACGATTCTTGGAATAATGTTCTTCTTTGGCAAAGGATTACTTGCCATGGGAAATATCCTGTTCTTCTCTGGGGTTAGTCTAACTATAGGTCTCAAGTCCACCGTTCAGTTTATTGGAACTGGCTTCTTCTTTGTTGTAATTGGGTGGCATGTGTTTGAGATGATACTAGAGACATATGGGTTTATTGTACTCTTCAGTGGCTTCTGGCCAACATTGTCGGTGTTTATACAAAGGATACCCATTCTTGGTTGGATTTTCCAACAACCATTTATCAGCTCAAGTTTCGACCGGTACCGAGGCAAACGAGTTCCGGTATAGTCTTGCTATCTAAGGGAGGATTACAAAGCAGAAGTTATGCAAGTGTTACATTTAGCCGAATACAGGAACTGTTTGTAGTGTTCCTTATATGCTGCCATTACTGATCCAGAAAATGCTCATCTTATTTGAGAGATGTAAAAAAGAATTGGCGATACGAGATTGATTGTCTGTACAAATTATATTATCCGTTTCGAGTCAGTCCGTATCATTTGTTGGAAGATTTGACTGCTTTTGAAATAATTTTTGAGTTAGCTAACTATATGATATTTGATGTTTTTTTTGTAGGATACCTTTGTTATTAATTTTCAGCATAGTGATACTGCAAATAGCATTGACCGCTATTTCAGATCACGATATGCTGATTGGAAATGAATGCTTCATGCACACTACAAATTAATGAAAGATAAGGAGGATGCAATAGCCAATCCACCTATCGAGATGCTTGGTGAAAAAAAGCACGACTAGTGGATATATCTCTGCGAGCATTTCAATTCTGACAAATTTAAGGTAATAATTTTTTTTTTAAATTGATTGTTGAGCCTTGTTTTTAGTTCTATTAATTTGGCTTTCACATAAAAGTATCTTTAATACTTGTAACTATTTCATATTTGGGATACCTAATTAAGTTTAACAATAAGAATTTGGAGGTTAGTAAGTAACACATCTTCAGTTGTTTTATCTTCTAATGTGTATTTATTACTTCGTTGTTTACAACCCTTTTATGTTTACTGAGTTCTGCAGCATAGGTCGGATATCAATAAAGTAAATTGCGGCAAGAGAAAGATATATCACCACTATGGACCGACTCCTCTTACTTATCGAATTTCCAAAAGAAGAGTAGCAGGATCAAAATTTCCCGAAGTTGAAAATTTCAAAGATCTTTACGTGCGTTCGAATCAACCTTTTGCCCAAGAATACTTTGTAAGTGTATCTTAAAATTATTACTTTGTTAATAACCATCTCAAAGTTGCTATTTTTTTAACTTAAGCAT
This sequence comes from Limnanthes douglasii subsp. nivea, assembly GCA_036936605.1. Classification (NCBI taxonomy): domain Eukaryota; kingdom Viridiplantae; phylum Streptophyta; class Magnoliopsida; order Brassicales; family Limnanthaceae; genus Limnanthes; species Limnanthes douglasii. The sequence continues at coordinate 290,794,525 of JAUPFV010000003.1, forward strand.
CACAATTTTGCTATAAATTTTGGAATGTATGCTTCATCCTATTGTTTTTCTAATTTCTTTTGCTTTGAACAATGTCTAAAATCTTCAGTGCATTGGTTATCATTGATGTGGCCATATAAATCTTTATGTATCTAGATGACTCTAAGTTCATGCATAAAGTAATTAACTGTTCTAATTAGAAATATATAAGTATGCATGCATTATAAAGAACTATTTTCCTTTTCATTTTAAACTCTTAATTGTTCTCCTTATCTATATATAAGTATGCATGTTTGTACCGTTTATGTTATGAAACTATTCTCCTTTTTCTTTTAAACTCTTAACTGTTCTGCTTTGCAATATATATGTATGCATGTCTGTACAGTTTATGTTATGATATGTTCATATAGTTCTGATTTACTTTTTTAATAAGAGGTCATGGTCTTTAGTTAATTGCAACTATTTATGTGTTAGAGTTTTTAATGTGGAATTATGTTTGTGCATTGTGGTTTGGTTAATACCAATGTCTAATACCTTATGCCTAATACCTTGTAGTTATTATAATTGTTGTTTTTCTCTCTTTTCTATTCTTTTTATTATGCTTGTACTGTTTCATTATTAAGGTAAATAAGCTTATATGAATCATGTTATAACTGTCTTAGTTTCTAAATTTTTGTTAGAACAAAATGGAAGGGATGATGGAGACCATACTTATGGATATAGAAGCATCTCAGAGTGATCCCGATGTTCCTTTATCAGAACCAGATCCGGGCGTTTCAATAAATATTCTTAAGGACTCGATTGGTACGAAACGCGGTAGAGTTATTCCTGGCATTGGTAGGTCTTATTCTCGGTTAAGTAGTTCTCCGTCTACTACTAAGTCAAATATCGGAGAGGTTATGCATTTAAGAGACAAAGTGAACATGCTAGAAAATGTCACAGCACTTCAAAAGATAGAACAAGAAAAGTTTATTGCGGAATGTGAAAGTAAATTAGTAGAGGGAATCAGCTCTATTTTGAAAGCCAATGCTAGTGGCGTGTCGGATTTGTAATGTGTTAGATTTGTGTTTTATTAGCTAGGTTGAATTTTGAATTTAGTGACTTTAATCTTTTGTAAAGACATTAGTATTACTTGTTTATATATGTAATGTATTTTTATTGTTCAATATATGTTTAATAGTTAATAATTTAAATTTGGCATTAGAAATAAAAATCAGTTATTTTGATATATAAAATTTAATATTTATTTTATTAATTAAAGATATTAAATTTATTAAAAAAAATAATATTCTGTATAATCAATTATATATTTAAATTTATTATAAAAATAAAATAAAAATAATAATTTTTTGGTGTATAAGGTTATATTTTACAAAAACAATGTTAGTCTATGATTTCTTCGAGAGACTTGGAGGAAATATCACCAAACTCTTCAATAATCGTGGCCACTCGCATGAATTTGGGTGACACCCATCTCAGTAATTTTTCGATGACAAAACTGTTGTCCACATATCCTCCAAAAGAACTTAGCTTACCGACTATCATGGTCATCTTTTTGGTGTACTCATCAATGAATTCATTCTTGCCCATATTTGTGGTGTCTAGTTCTCTCCTTAATATTTGAGTTCTGACTTTAAGCGCACGTTCTGCTCCAACATAAGTCTCTTTTAAGGAATCCCACACTCCTTTTGTGGTGTCTTTATCTGGAATTTGATATAGCGTCTCCTCATTCAGCCCTTGGTAGATAACAACGATTTCAAGTTGGTCCGTTTGTCTGACAACCGTTGACTCCAGTGCTTCCCAAACTCACTGGATGCGCTAGTAACTTTTCATCGGCATAGCCCATACTTGGTAGTTAGTATCAGATAGTTTCGGGTATAGGATGGATAAATATTTCTCCCTCCTATCTTCCTCCAAAAACTTTTGTCTGCATGCTCTCATTGCATCTCACCGCACTGCTATTATCACGTCGTGGCATAGCGACTTTGTGGCTTTGATACCAAATGTTCAAAATTAATCCTTCTGCTTCTTATGAGTGTTGGATTTTAATCTCTGCTCTTCTTTAGAATGTATCTGTTTTTTTAGAATGCAGGATTTAATCGCTCGGTTTCTTTAGAATCTATCTATTTCTTTAGAATGTAGGATTGCGTTTAACAAAATTTAACAGAACAGAGAAAACAAAGTTTTGTGAAAGGGCTCATTTCATCTCAATAATATAATATCTTATATATTACACATTCAAAACATAAACGAAAGCAAACGGTCTTCTATTTAACTTCTTCAAATTGCTTGTATCAGTCTTTTGGAATCGGTGGTATCTCGCAGAGATTTTGTTGAAGTTGCTACTTTACCTTGCTTGACTACATAATTTAATCGGATACGTGGAATATTTCAATAAAATTATATTATTCAATACCTTATTGTTACAAGTGTAAACGAACACATAAATAATCACAATATTAATTATGTGGATCTACGAGGGCGTATAACATAACAATACTATGACATCTAAATGGTAAATATTTAACTTGACCTCTTTAAATTGCGATCTGCTTATGATTTAGTAGGACAAATAAAAACATACCGTACAAAAATTGGCATTAGCGATGTGAATTTCATACCATCATCATAGTATAATCACATCTGTAACAAAAAGACCGAGTCAAGTTAAAATGAATAACCTAATAAAAAAATAAAAACTATTAATAATAATAGTGTGTTAAAGAAAATAACTAAGAGGGCGTGGTCTTATTTTTAGTTGATCGGTCTTACTTATTTGACTTGGTTGATTATTGGCTCTCTAGAGTATTTTATCTCGTTTTGGTTTCCTATTTACTTTCAGGTGTCTTATTAAAAAAAGGACCCTAAACTGAATTAATTGATAATCGGAATTCACTATTTTTGTAATAACTGGGAAAATAATGGATATGGAAAAAATGATAAAAGTTAAGAAGATAAAAAAGAGGGCATTGTAAAATATGAATATTATGTTATATGATTGAAATAGTACATTTTCAATTATTTATATGAATGATTGTATCTTAATTTGTAGATGAGAGTTTTATACGATTGATTTGGGTTTTAAATAACTAAAACATTATTTGCAAAGAATTATCATCCTTATTGGTACTAATTAAGGAAGTTATTGGTATGAAGTAACGGAAAGATATTGAATCTGATTGAAGCTGATTTGGGTTTTGAATTCTTTCCATCAATTTGATTCGTAGTTCATTGAGGAATAGTAGCCCATAAAATTTGGGCAAGTAGATAATGAGAAGGGGTTGGGAATATATATACAGTAGATAAAAAGATAAAAAGATAAGTTAATGTAAACTGATCGTCTTCAGTTTTCCGTTTGACAAATCTTAATTTATGGACAAATAGATGCAAAACAAGAAGAGAGAACTATGAATGTACATACTTTGAAAAGATATGGCTCAAAGAAAAATCTCTGCCTCGATTGATTTACTTCCTGTGTTTATATAATAACTTACACCAATCTAATTAAGGTAATTATGTAACGTAAGTTACATTAAACACTCCTAAACAATAGCCACTAATTAAGGTAATTATGTAACGTAAGTTACATTAAACACTCCTAAACAATAGCCACTAATTACGTAATCTCTCAACACCCTCCCTCAAGGTGGAGCATGAGGTTCAAAAATGCCCAGCTTGCCAAGAAGATAATCAAATTGTATCTTTCCAAGGGCTTTTGTAAAAATATCCGCCAATTGTGCACCAGTAGGAACATATGACGGAGCAATCAAACCATCGACTACTGCATCCCGAACAAAGTGACAATCAACCTCAATGTGTTTGGTGCGTTCATGAAATACCGGATTTTTGGCCATATGGAGGGCTGACTGACTATCACAAAAAAGCTGGATTGCCTGAGGATGGTGCACGCACAAGCTCAGAAGCAACCCCTTCAACCATTTGAGCTCGCAAGTAATGGCTGCCATAGCTCGGTACTCCGCTTCTGCAGACGAGCGAGAAACTGTGTATTGCTTCTTGGTCTTCCAAGAAATAGGAGATTGTCCAAGAAACACAAGCCATCCGGACAAAGAGCGTCTAGTTATTGGACATGCTGCCCAATCAGAGTCACACCAACCCTGTAGAGATAGATTACTATCTGCACGTAACAAAATACCCTTACCCGGAGTACCTTTCAAATAACGAACGACTCTCAAAGCTGCCTCCCAATGCTCAATTTTGGGCTCCTGCATAAACTGAGATAATATATGAATCGAGTAGGCCAAATCTGGACGGGTCACTGCCAGATAAATGAGCTGACCCACTAATCTACGATAGGATTCAGGGTTCGAAAAAAGCACCCCGTTTGCGAGACCCAATTTGTGATTTTGCTCAATCGGGAAGCCACACGGCTTGGCTCCCAATAATCCAGCCTTCGAAATAATGTCAAGCGTGTACTTGCGTTGACACAAGAACAAACCAGCTGAACTCCTTGCCACCTCGATTCCGAGAAAATATTTCAAATTGCCAAGATCTTTCATCTTAAAACAGTCACTGAGATAGGCTTTAAATGCCTTAAGTGCAGCGGAATCAGTCCCAGAAATAATAAGATCGTCGACGTACACTAGCACATTTATTTGAGCATTGCCCTTAGTGTAAGTAAAAAGGGAATAATCAGAGTAGGATTGCAAGAAACCGTATCCTTTAAGAGCCGTGACCAACTTTGCAAACCAACATCTCGGACACTGTCTCAACCCATAAAGAGATTTTCGTAACCTGCAGACCAAGTTTGGATAATAACTCTCAAATCCAGGGGGAAGTTTCATATAAACCTCTTCCTCAAGATCTCCATTCAAAAAGGCATTGTGAACATCCATTTGATGAAGTTCCCAATTTTTCGAAGCTGCAATAGCCAAGAAAGCACGTACCGTAGTCATTTTGGCAACCGGAGCAAAAGTCTCATTATAATCAATACCTGTTTTTTGATGATTCCCCAAAACTACTAATCTGGATTTGAGCCTTTCAATATCACCGCTTGAGGAATACTTGGTTTTGTAAACCCACTGACTTCCCAAAGCACGCTTACCCTTTGGAAGAGGTTCAAGCGTCCACGTACCATTTTCCTCCAAAGCCCGAATCTCCTCCTGCATTGACTTTTGCCAACCTACATCTTTCATAGCTTCTTTGAACGACTTGGGATCATTGCTCGAAATAATAGATGCAAGAAACTTCTGATAATTCACAGAATAATGGTCACAATTTATATAATGTGCTATGGGATAAGGGGTACCTGAGGGATGCTGTGGAGACGGAGTGGCGGAAGATGGACTTTCAGCTACAACAGTATGAGTAACGAAGTCTCGTAATAGAATTGAAGGAATTTTATTCCTCATCCCCCTTCCCATAGGAACTGACTGCCCATTGCGTGTATTATCAAGTCCTGGTGACTCAGGCCTATCAGGAAAAACAACTTGTGACTGAGAAGGGGCCTCTGTTTGTGCTGCTGATGAAGTCTCGGTATGGACCGGCCCATCCTCCCTGAAACCTGGGTCCCGATCTGCATCAAAATGGGATGCTTGATCTTGGTGGGGTTGTGTTTGGACTTGTGGGTTAGGCAAATCAGCATCATCATTAACAAAATCAGCAAAATCATGATCAACTTCAACATGCGCCGTAGGCACAATATGTTCTGGAATAATATTTGCAGCACCTGGGTTATTAAACGGAAAAATATCCTCAAAGAACTTGACATCTCGAGAAACAAACGATTCCTTTCTGTCCAAATCAAACAATTTCCACCCCTTCTTTCCAAACGGGTAACCCAAAAAAACACATTTTCTACTTCTACTTGCAAATTTGTCATCACTGGATTTTTGATTATGAGCAAAGCTAAGGCAACCAAAGGTGCGTATTTCCTCATATGAAGGAGGGGTACCAAATAGAATTTCAAAAGGTGTTTTATTGTTTAAAAGAGGAGAAGGAGTGCAGTTTATTAAATGAGCAGCAGCCAGAACACTTTCTCCCCAAAAATAAATAGGCAAATTTGCTTGAAAGCGTAATGCCCTCCCGACATTTAAAATATGTTTGTGTTTTCGTTCAACCCTCCCATTTTGTTGTGGGGTCCCCACACAGGAAGTTTGGAACAAAATACCAGTTGCAGAAAAGTAGTCAAGCAAGCATTTAAATTCTGTACCGTTATCACTTTGAACGACTTTCACTGTTTGAGAAAATTGTCGATCTACCATTGCAATAAAAAACATGAACATACAAAAAACCTCTGTTTTATCAACCAACAAATAAATCCATACAGCTCTTGAGAAATCATCAACAATAGTTAAAAAATACCGAGCTCCACAAGAAGAGACATGTTTATAAGGTCCCCACAAATCACAATGTATTTTCTCAAAAATTCTAGTTGCCTTATTGTCACTTAATGGAAATTTGTCTCTTGGATGCTTAGCACGGAAACATATTTCACAAGCTTTATTTAAACTACCCTTAGGACTACCAACCGGAGGAAGTAACTTTACTATTTTTGCTGAAGGGTGTCCCATCCTTTTGTGCCACAACTCCAAAGTCGATTCTGCTTTGTTGACAGACACATGTTGTACTGAATCACCTTCATCTCTAAAGAAGTAGTAAAGTCCATCTCGCCTAACTCCCGTCCCAATCAGCTCCCTGGTGTGGTCCTGTATAGCACACATATAAGAATTGAATTGGACAATACAATGTAAGTCATCATTCAATTGTGAAACCGAAAGTAAATTGCAATTGAGTTTTGGCACATATAGAACATTATTAAGAGTTAATTTATCTGATAATCGAACTGAACCAGATTTTGTTGCAACGACAGATTCACCATTAGGAAGTCCAACTGGACAGTCAAATAATGCCACAGTGTCAAATAACCAAGAAAAATCACCGGTAACGTGATGAGTTGCCCCAGTGTCAATGATCCATGACTTCGTGTCAAACTTACCACTCAACCTGTCATCCTGAACAGGAGCATTACCAATTAAGCCTGCAAGAGCTTTCCATTGTTCTGGTGTGAAGAGTTGATCGGTGGCGCTTTTAGTAGAGGATACTCCAATTGTACTGCTTGTTGAATTAGCACGAGCGGAACCACGCCCACGACCAGCCTGCTGACGACCACGACCAGCACCCACATCAGCCTTGTTTTGATCCAACCACCCCTGGGGATATCCAACTATTTCATAGCAATTATTTTTGTCATGACCATGCTTGTGACAGTGAGGATAAGCAACGAGGGACCAACAATTCGAAGACTCATGCCCCGTCTTCTTGCAGTGGCTACACACGGGCCTGTCCGTTTTTCCGCGGCCTCTTCCTGTGCCAGTAAAGCCAGTACGAACAGCGAAACCAAGAACCTCTGTTGGGTTGTCTTCTGTCACTGACTTGGCAAGCCGTACACGTTCATCTTGTATCACCAGTTGGTACGCTCGATCAAGCAAAGGTAAAGGATCTTGAGAAAAAATATTGGTACGTAATTGAGCATACAAGTCAGTGTTGAGTCCCATCAAGAAGTCATGTAATTTACATTGTTCTCGTCTTGCTTGGTGCAAAGATGCGGCAGTACAAGACTGACAACAGCTGCAAGTAATTAGTGGTTCATGCTTAAACAATTCTTCCCACAATACATTCAGTTTCCCGTAGTAAGTTGTAACCGACATAGATTTTGGTTGCTCACACTTTGCAATTGAAGTCTTTAACTGTTGAATTCTTGGACCATTAACCATAGCATATCGTTGCTTAAGATGCTCCCATAAACGTTTCGCATCACGAAATTTAGATAGGGTACTCTTTACCGTAGGATCGATTGTGTTGGTAATCCAAGAAACCAACATGGCATTGATGGTGTTCCAATCAGATTGGGTATATGGAGGCGTCGGTTTAGTGATGGTACCGTCCAGAAAATCGAACTTGCGGCGTGCCTCTAAAGCTAATTGAATATATGAAGCCCAATCATCGTAATTGTCTCCGTATAGACGAGTGGGTGTGATGAAGTCGCCTGGTCGGTCTCCCGTGCCGAGAAAAAATGGTGAATTCATCTCCCTTCTTGGTGAAGATGGTGATTTTTCATCGTCGCCGGCCATTGTTTTATTGTGTGTGTATGTCAGGCTCTGATACCATGAAAAGATATGGCTCAAAGAAAAACCCCTGCCTCGATTGATTTACTTCCTGTGTTTATATAATAACTTACACCAATCTAATTAAGGTAATTATGTAACGTAAGTTACATTAAACACTCCTAAACAATAGCCACTAATTAAAGTAATTATGTAACGTAAGTTACATTAAACACTCCTAAACAATAGCCACTAATTACGTAATCTCTCAACATACTTTCATGTTTATTTGTTTTCGCTCGTAACCAAACATACGTTTTAGTTTGTCCCTCCAAGAAGGTCTTTAAGCTTTTTTATCTGAGCCGGATCAAGAAAAGTAGTCTGCGCAACCAATTGGGAAGGTAAATCATTGGCAAACAGAGCGGAGGAGATTTGCTGTGTACCGGGAGATTCACTACTGAAGCTAACGAATCCCCATGATGGAGTTTTCCCAATATTCACAACAAAATGCAATAACCCTTTTGGAACCACAAAAGCATCTCCACTGTTAAAAGTCTTAGTGTAAACTTTGTTAGAGGTCGAAATAAACCCGGCCACAACTGAGCCTTGTACCAATAACTGCAACTCTGTACCATGAGGATGAGTGTGTATTGGCACAACCCCACCGATATCCATGTCAAAACGAGCCATAGACACGCCCAGGTTGTTCAAACCTGGAATTTGTGGAACTAATACTGGGTTCACGGCAAGCTTTACAGCATTCGACGTGTTACCAGCTACGTTAAGGCCGGAGAAGAAAAAGTCATCTGCGGTGACAGTGTTTGGATCTTTGCAGCTGTAGCCGGTAGGACCTTGTGGACTCTTTAAGTCTGCCACACAAAAATCTTGGATAGTAGCATGAGTGGAAGCAAAAAATAGGATACAAAGTAAGAAAGGAGTTATCATTCTGATAGATAGAAGATTGTAGACTTTGTGTATTAGGGTAACATATATGAGAAGCTTTAAATAGTAGCGCAATTAGAAAATAATAGGAATAGAATAATCATCACTCAATACGATAAATTAATGATAAGGATTCATTCTTAATTAATAAGGTTTTGACCATTCCACAACTAACCCGATTTTGAAGATTTGATCCATTAATTTTGATTTATACTATACAACTTTGAGATTTTGAAACCCCTAGACATTGTATTCATTCAAATTAAATTATTAAATTCATTAGTGCAACTAGGTTAGTACTGAGGGTTAAGGTGTTCCGTCGTCCATTATGAATGTCCGTTAAGGTAGTTTAATCCCCGTCCCAATAGGAGAATCTAATAAAAAACAAGATTGTATGTTAATTAAAATTAATATTATAAAATTAGATAATTATCTTGTAGATAATAATGTCAAAATGGGTTCCAAAAATATTAATAAGTTATTTGACGTATTAACTGAATTTTCTTTTTATTATTTTAAAACTATTTTAAACAACAATTTAGAAAAATGGAATATATATTTGAAGTTGGTTGTGAGTAGACTTAGCCCACAAATACATCAAAATTGATGAACACTTGAGTTGTAACAATATTATTCACAGAAAGCTTCAATTAATTATATTACTTTGAATGACCAGAAAATATAATCCTTCACAAAACTTTTATCTCATGACCGATTTGTAACCTTACGTAAACAAATTAAGTCTTCGCTTCTCTCTGCTAAATTTGAGAGGGAATGGTAGAGTAACATGCATAAAGTAAGAAAACTTACATGATGATGATTATAAAGCTAAAAATTAGAAGACAACAAGAGGAATGTAGATGAAGCGGTGAGTGAAGGTTGTTAAGGCAGCTTGGACAAGACTTATTCTTGTGAAGCATGATGTTTGTACAAACACTAACTCACGAGTTCAGACGCTTATTCGACCAATTGTTTGACACAAATGGACAACGCAATAAAACGTTGGGCCATAATCCCATGTACACAACTGAAAATAAAAACATTGAATGTGTAACAAATCAATAGCGAAAATGAGTATATATATAAGGATGTTGTAAATGATTAGCAAAGATTATCAATACACAAAAAAATTACAAAAAAATTATTTATCTTATTCGCCATCTCTAGAGAGCAACCCAACTTCAGATATAATGACAACATCAGTTCTTGACAATATCAAAACCACATACAAGTTTAGATGGAGCCCTGCTATTATTCATTCGAAACGTGTTTATTCGTAGTGTAAAGCCTATACTAACAAATATGAGAGTCACACAACTTTGACCTAGTAGACAACGTTTCCATATAATCAAAACTTCTGAATTGTTTTACCATCTAGTAACCCTTGTTTACTAAGTTCAATAAGTCTATTGTCACTTATATGTCCAAGTCTTAGATAACAAACTTGGTTGAATCCTTCTCTATAGTACGCACACCCCATACCACTACAGACCCCACAAGAATTAACACACCGTTAGTCCTATAGGCTTTCATAACAACCATAATTATGGCGTCTTCATGTCTATAAGTTACCCTTCCCAATTTAATATTCCAATATCTCTCAAATACTGTAGACAGCTTGATACGAACAAATTTGACTCTTTTGACAACACATAATTCATCATTCTCGAGGATGACCTTTCAACCATCAAACAATACCAGGGTTTCAAACCAATTTTGTAGGAAGTCATGTCGATGAAATCGTGAGAATCCAACACCCATTCTTCACTATACCTACAAGTACAAGCCACAACTCCATCAACTTACTCATAGTAATCTAAAACCATTGCAGTATCCCTAGATACACCCTTCAAATAACTATTGCCACTTCTTACCTCTTAGTAGTTCCTACTAATATGACCTTCGATCTTGCACATCCAATATTAAAATATATAACCTATTGCAAATACGTTAGTTTTGGAATGAGAGTTTTCTATCTTATTGTATGTATCTATTATTCATGGTTTATCTCGCACACTTAGTCTAAGATCGTCAGAGTTTTCTTTCAAAAATATTTTTATTTGAAGATAGTTTGAGTTCAATGAACTCTTTAATTTTTCCATCCTAAATGAATACTTTCTGTAGACCATAGTCTGACAAAAGTGGTTGTAAACCTTAAACAAAGAACTAAAAAGGATTACGGTGTGATACTCTTCATCCACCTTAACACCAACCACATTTAAATCAAGAATGATTATATTAATAAGGTGTGATACGTTTCGTCCACCTTGACCTTATTGGTTATTCTCTCCCTCAATTATTTTATCTCGCTTTGGTTTTGTCGTAACTATCCTACTTTGTTTCGCGGTCTTATTAATAGAACCGCCCTAAACTTAATAACTTAAATAATAGACATTTAAAATTCTAATAACAACTGGAAAAATAATAAAAATAATAAAAATTAAGAAGATATAATAGGACGTCGTAAAATATGAATACTATGTTATATGGTTTAAATAATACCTTCACGTATCTACGTAGATAATAGTTCTATATGAATGATTGTATGTTTGTAGATAACAATTTTATATTAAAAATTTGAGCTTTAAATAATTACAACATTATTGGCAAACAATTATCATTTTGTTCATTGGTACGAACAAACTAAAAATCTACAATTTTTTATGCTTCAAAGCTGATTTGGGTTTTGAACTCTTTCAATCAATTTAATTCTTAGTTCATTCGCGAGTCCTAGCCCATTAAATTTGGGCAAGTATACAATGAGAAGCGAATTGAAGTTGGTTTGGAATATATAGTAGATAAAAAGATAAGTCAATTTGTTAGTGTGCACAACACCCTGAAACTTAAATATACCAAACTCTACGAGTCTCGTGTAAAATATTTTGTAACCGAACAACATAATGGTCTTTTTTTTAACCTATGAATTCCATTAAACCAGCCAATTTTCAATATAATTAGCCACTTTATAGCGCGTTGAAACTTAGCCAAAAGCAGAGCTTAATTAAATTCACTCATTTTTCTATTTTTGATGGATGAGAAACCACGATATTAAGCGGTCCAAATATATTTATGGATGATGATGTATAACCACTAAAGTTTCCATAAACATGGATACACGTCACTTCAAATGTATAAGTTCCCATAAATATCAATACACATGATTTCAAATGTATTTGTCGCATTGTCCGTTATATCATTATCATGCCTTACTTGATACACGACTAATAGAGGATCATCCAAAATAATTTAAATTTACAACCATTTTGTGAAGACGGGCTAAAGCATTAGAATAGAATCCTAAATGTTTTAAAAAATATTGGAATTCCTTATAAATCTGATCTAAACATTATTAAAAAGCATTATATTTAAGGTCGTAAAACCTAATAAAGAACCAAATATTTTTGTATTTAAACCATAATAAGTGTTATATTTTAAGATTTATATGCCAATTTTTGATATGGTTATACGTGGTTGGTAGAATATTACAAGATTTTTAGTTCCATACCATGTCATTTGGGAGAAGCAAAAGTATTTTACTCTAAAAATGGACCGCGTGGATGATCAGTTGTGATTGTTTCTTTTTGTGGGTTATGAGAAACAAAACCCACCAAGAGACGCAACGAAACGAAACGGTGCTTAAAAACCTTTCATGCAAGTCCTAACTCTACCAACAGACACACACGTTAAAAGAAATACCTATAAATATGGCACGAGACTCTCTTTTCCTTATCCCATCACGATCAGATTGATTCTATTCCTAGAAATCTTACATTTCACTTCGGGACAAAAGGGCTTTTGTTAAGGAATTCAAATGGAAGATTTTGGTTTGGGAAATGGCTCTGTTTTGGCGATGATGATTGTGAGTGCCATCATTCTCCTAGGTCCGCTGGTCATTGGTGCTCTAACTCCACCATCCTTTTCGCTCATTATTCTGTGTCCGGTCGTTTTAGTGGCGGTTTTCCTTTTCCTCTCCCATGCTTCTGCATAGACACTAAAAAAATATGTATGCTAGTAATGTGTAACCAAATTTAAAGTTGTTATATATTGGAATGAAATTTTGTAGCGAAACTCGAAACCTTTGCTTTCTTATTTTCGTGGATTTGTTTGTTAAATTGCAACGTTTTTTAGGGTTTTAATTTTCAAAAAGTAGTTTTGTGTGTGAAGCTAGAGATTTTAAGATCATTCATCAAACTTCACAGCAGATCTCTATAAACATGGTTTTATCTACAAAAAACGATTCTTCATAGATCAATAGTTGATCACTGGCTGGTACATGCATGCCTGTGAGTTACAAGGAACAAAAATAGTTGATCAACTATTTTTTCTCACTCAACCTTAGCTTTTACTATTCAAATGTATTATAGCAAAAGTAATCTAAACCCTAATAATATAAGAGACGGCCATAGAATAGGGCATGTGGCTGTATTTTTTCATCTAACATCTATGCTAGAACTGTATTGAACCCTAATTAATATTCTACTGATAATCGTAGCAGTGCCAAAGATTGTGTTTGTTTTCTGGATATCTAACTCTCTTATATAGTCCTCAAACAAGTAACACACTGTTACAATATCTATTATCGTAACCAGTTTTTAAGGACCTTTGCACTTAAATTGGTTGGTTTTGTACCTGAGATTCAATTTACAATCCTTTAATTCCGTGAGATTATATAAAATATAGCGTACACATTTTGAAGAGGGTCCGAGAAAAAACTCGCTAATGAAATATAACATGTATGTTTACGTTATTTTTCATTTTAATGAGTTACCCCGCCCATTAACAATGACATTATATTATGTTTCAAATGTGTTTTTGGAAATTAATCCTTCTCCTTATACTTCTGAGTGACCGGTATTAAAATTCATCTGCTTCTGTAAAATGTAATTTTAACCCAACAGACGAAACAAAGTTTTGTGAAAGGGTTTTTTTCATTTCAATAATATGATATTTTAAATATTACCCCATAAAATAACTGAAACATAAATTTAAGAAAACGGCCTTCTATTCAACTTGTACAAACCGCTCTTGTACCAGTTTTTCTGAACTGATTGTATTTTCAGAGCTTTTTTTGAAGTTGCTACTTTATGTTGCCTGACTACATAATTTAATCTGGCATTTCTTCCCCTCAATTATGTAGTCACTTGATCATCCATTTGCAAATCTGAATTCTCCTTTGACGGAAGTATCGAAGTTTATCTTTGTCGCAATCAACGTAACTTCATCATCCACTTGCTGAATTCAATGAACATTTTCTTCATGCTTATCCTTACAATTTGCAGCAAAATGGCCATATTTATGTCAAATGTGGAATTATGCTTCTTCGGTCTCTCACCTTCCTTGCTAGAATTATTTTTCCCTTGAACCCTACCCATGTCTTGGTCTGTTCCATTTCCTGGGCCTCTTCCTCTGTTATTGGAAACTGCTTTGCTCACTGTTTTGCATATCGGTCTTTGTGTACAAGATATTTTCAACACCATGCTTATCCTCAAACTTTGTTATCTTATCTTCAAAGGCTTTTTAAATAGTCTATGATTTCTTCGAGAGACTTGGAGAAAATATCACCAAACTCTTCAATAGTCGTGGCCACTCGCATGAATTTTGGTGACACCCATCTCAGCAATTTTTCGATGACAAAAGTGTTGTCCACGTATCCTCCAAAAGAACTTAGCTTACCGACTATCATGGTCATCTTTTTGGTGTACTCATCAATGAATTCATTCTTGCCCATATTTGTGGTGTCTAGTTCTCTCCTTAATATTTGAGTTCTGACTTTAAGCGCACGTTCTGCTCCAACATAAGTCTCTTTTAAGGAATCTCACACTCCTTTTGTAGTGTCTTTATCTGGAATTTGATATAGCGTCTCCTCATTCAGCCCTTGGTAGATAACAACGATTTCAAGTTGGTCCGTTTGTCTGACAAACGTTGACTCCAGTGCTTCCCAAACTCACTGGATGCCCTAGTAACTTTTCATCGGCATAGCCCATACTTGGTAGTTAGTATCAGATAGTTTTGGGTACGGGATGGATAAAGATTTCTCCCTCCTATCTTCCTCCAAAAAATTTTGTCCGCATGCTCTCATTGCATCTCACCGCACTGTTATTATCACGTCGTGGCGTAGCGACTTTGTGGCTTTGATACCAAATATTCAAAATTAATCTTTCTGCTTCTTATGAGTGTTGGATTTTAATCTCTGCTCTTCTTTATAATGTATCTGTTTTTTTAGAATGTAGGATTTAATCACTCTGTTTCTTTAGAATCTATATATTTCTTTAGAATGTAGGATTGCGTTTAACAAAATTTAACAGAACAGAGAAAACAAAGTTTTGTGAAAGGGCTCATTTCATCTCAATAATATAATATCTTATATATTACACATTCAAAACATAAACGAAAGCAAACGGTCTTCTATTTAACTTCTTCAAATTGCTTGTATCAGTCTTTCTGAATCGGTGGTATCTTGCAGAGATTTTGTTGAAGTCGCTACTTTACCTTGCTTGACTACATAATTTAATCGGATACGTGGAATATTTAAATAAAATTATATTATTCAATACCTTATTGTTACAAGTGTAAATGAACACATAAATAATCACAATATTAATTATGTGGATCTACGAGGGCGTATAAATCTGGTCCTAATTTTAGAAACATTAGTGCATCCTTACGATAGTCTCTATACTATTAGGTTACGATAGTCTCTATACTATTAGGTTCATATTAGTAGGTTGAGGTTCATATCAGTAGATTTATATAAGTAGGTTCATATTAGTACATTTATATCGGTAGATTCAGGTTCATAACAGTAGGTTCAGTTTCATAGCAGTAGGTTTATATGATGGTCTCCGTATCAGTAGGCTGAATAGGTCATATGGTAGTCTGTAACTTGACTTGCAATAGAATAGCATAATGTTATATATCAGTAAGTTCATATCTGTTTAGCTTTATTCAAATTTTATGAAAGAACAGTTATTGAAATATTCTAGCTTTCCTTTGTACTAAAGTGAATTTCCTATGAGAAGTTTTGAATATTGCTTGATTATTACATAATGAGTGCGATTAGTAATGTACGATACTTTTGTGATAATTTTGAGTTAACAGAATATAGTTGAATTAATTTGATATTTATCCGGAGTCTTACCAATGAGACTACCATTTCCTACAAACTCTGATCGGGTCATGGATGCTGGGTCCGGATCTGGCACCGGTCCTGAGACTCCTGCATCAGAGGGATTGGTTTTGCCTGAAGAACAACGGGTCTTTAGTGCACGTCGCAAAGCTTTATCTGCATATAGTGGACCTGTCGATTCACTTACAGAGGCAAAAAAAAAAACGTGGAAAATATCGTGCCCTCAGATTATCAAGATTCGTCCAAGATCCAGAATCACGTGTCGAATACAAGTATTCCGAGATTCATAAAGGAGCGGCAACGCAAGAATTAGACTATGACATATCTCATGTAATTGGGGTCATAGTCCGAACAAGATGTCCAATGATGGCACCGTCATGGAAATAAATTCCAGAAGATACGAAGATGTCAATGTACGAGCTGCTTCAGGTAACAAATGGTTTTCGATTTAACTTTATTTTTAGACGCTACAAGTATGTTAAAATATATGATTTCTGCATTTTTTTTAATTGTTAACAACTTTTAGTTTTTTGGATGGTCTTTAAATCTTAAATCGACTTAGAAAACTGACTAGTTCTATTCTAATTTTGTTAACAACTTTTAGTTTAAATGTTAGTTAAGATATTTGAGAATGGATTCATAACAATATGTAACGAATATAATTTTTGAGTTAGCGAGGAGAAGAATAAAATTCCGTCACGATTTCCCTCTTTTTTCAGAAGATCCAATCGATCTTTATCTCTCCCAGATATAGTTGGTAAACAATCAGTGCCCTTCACATTCAATATGGTTTCCTGGGAAATGAATGACCCGAAAAAAATCGGGTTGGGATTGACTGGATTTGGCATATTTTTTACGATTCTTGGAATAATGTTCTTCTTTGGCAAAGGATTACTTGCCATGGGAAATATCCTGTTCTTCTCTGGGGTTAGTCTAACTATAGGTCTCAAGTCCACCGTTCAGTTTATTGGAACTGGCTTCTTCTTTGTTGTAATTGGGTGGCATGTGTTTGGGATGATACTAGAGACATATGGGTTTATTGTACTCTTCAGTGGCTTCTGGCCAACATTGTCGGTGTTTATACAAAGGATACCCATTCTTGGTTGGATTTTCCAACAACCATTTATCAGCTCAAGTTTCGACCGGTACCGAGGCAAACGAGTTCCGGTATAGTCTTGCTATCTAAGGGAGGATTACAAAGCATAAGTTATGCAAGTGTTACATTTAGCCGAATACAGGAACTGTTTGTAGTGTTCCTTATATGCTGCCATTACTGATCCAGAAAATGCTCATCTTATTTGAGAGATGTAAAAAAGAATTGGCGATACGAGATTGATTGTCTGTACAAATTATATTATCCGTTTCGAGTCAGTCCGTATCATTTGTTGGAAGATTTGACTGCTTTTGAAATAATTTTTGAGTTAGCTAACTATATGATATTTGATGTTTTTTTTGTAGGATACCTTTGTTATTAATTTTCAGCATAGTGATACTGCAAATAGCATTGACCGCTATTTCAGATCACGATATGCTGATTGGAAATGAATGCTTCATGCACACTACAAATTAATGAAAGATAAGGAGGATGCAATAGCCAATCCACCTATCGAGATGCTTGGTGAAAAAAAGCACGACTAGTGGATATATCTCTGCGAGCATTTCAATTCTGACAAATTTAAGGTAATAATTTTTTTTTTAAATTGATTGTTGAGCCTTGTTTTTAGTTCTATTAATTTGGCTTTCACATAAAATTATCTTTAATACTTGTAACTATTTCATATTTGGGATACCTAATTAAGTTTAACAATAAGAATTTGGAGGTTAGTAAGTAACACATCTTCAGTTGTTTTATCTTCTAATGTGTATTTATTACTTCGTTGTTTACAACCCTTTTATGTTTACTGAGTTCTGCAGCATAGGTCGGATATCAATAAAGTAAATTGCGGCAAGAGAAAGATATATCACCACTATGGACCGACTCCTCTTACTTATCGAATTTCCAAAAGAAGAGTAGCAGGATCAAAATTTCCCGAAGTTGAAAATTTCAAAGATCTTTACGTGCGTTCGAATCAACCTTTTGCCCAAGAATACTTTGTAAGTGTATCTTAAAATTATTACTTTGTTAATAACCATCTCAAAGTTGCTATTTTTTTAACTTAAGCATCACAATTTTGCTATAAATTTTGGAATGTATGCTTCATCCTATTGTTTTTCTAATTTCTTTTGCTTTGAACAATGTCTAAAATCTTCAGTGCATTGGTTATCATTGATGTGGCCATATAAATCTTTATGTATCTAGATGATTCTAAGTTCATGCATAAAGTAATTAACTGTTCTAATTAGAAATATATAAGTATGCATGCATTATAAAGAACTATTTTCCTTTTCATTTTAAACTCTTAATTGTTCTCCTTATCTATATATAAGTATGCATGTTTGTACAGTTTATGTTATGAAACTATTCTCCTTTTTCTTTTAAACTCTTAACTGTTCTGCTTTGCAATATATATGTATGCATGTCTGTACAGTTTATGTTATGATATGTTCATATAGTTCTGATTTACTTTTTTAATAAGAGGTCATGGTCTTTAGTTAATTGCAACTATTTATGTGTTAGAGTTTTTAATGTGGAATTATGTTTGTGCATTGTGGTTTGGTTAATACCAATGTCTAATACCTTATGCCTAATACCTTGTAGTTATTATAATTGTTCTTTTTCTCTCTTTTCTATTCTTTTTATTATGCTTGTACTGTTTCATTATTAAGGTAAATAAGCTTATATGAATCATGTTATAACTGTCTTAGTTTCTAAATTTTTGTTAGAACAAAATGGAAGGGATGATGGAGACCATACTTACGGATATAGAAGCATCTCAGAGTGATCCCGATGTTCCTTTATCAGAACCAGATCCGGGCGTTTCAATAAATATTCTTAAGGACTCGATTGGTACGAAACGCGGTAGAGTTATTCCTGGCATTGGTAGGTCTTATTCTCGGTTAAGTAGTTCTCCGTCTACTACTAAGTCAAATATCGGAGAGGTTATGCATTTAAGAGACAAAGTGAACATGCTAGAAAATGTCACAGCACTTCAAAAGATAGAACAAGAAAAGTTTATTGCGGAATGTGAAAGTAAATTAGTAGAGGGAATCAGCTCTATTTTGAAAGCCAATGCTAGTGGCGTGTCGGATTTGTAATGTGTTAGATTTGTGTTTTATTAGCTAGGTTGAATTTTGAATTTAGTGACTTTAATCTTTTGTAAAGACATTAGTATTACTTGTTTATATATGTAATGCATTTTTATTGTTCAATATATGTTTAATAGTTAATAATTTAAATTTGGCATTAGAAATAAAAATCAGTTATTTTGATATATAAAATTTAATATTTATTTTATTAATTAAAGATATTAAATTTATTAAAAAATAATAATATTCTGTATAATCAATTATATATTTAAATTTATTATAAAAATAAAATAAAAATAATAATTTTTTGGTGTATAAGGTTATATTTTACAAAAACAATGTTAGTCTATGATTTCTTCGAGAGACTTGGAGGAAATATCACCAAGTCTTCAATAATCGTGGCCACTCGCATGAATTTGGGTGACACCCATCTCAGTAATTTTTCGATGACAAAACTGTTGTCCACATATCCTCCAAAAGAACTTAGCTTACCGACTATCATGGTCATCTTTTTGGTGTACTCATCAATGAATTCATTCTTGCCCATATTTGTGGTGTCTAGTTCTCTCCTTAATATTTGAGTTCTGACTTTAAGCGCACGTTCTGCTCCAACATAAGTCTCTTTTAAGGAATCCCACACTCCTTTTGTGGTGTCTTTATCTGGAATTTGATATAGCGTCTCCTCATTCAGCCCTTGGTAGATAACAACGATTTCAAGTTGGTCCGTTTGTCTGACAACCGTTGACTCCAGTGCTTCCAAAACTCACTGGATGCGCTAGTAACTTTTCATCGACATAGCCCATACTTGGTAGTTAGTATCAGATAGTTTCGGGTATAGGATGGATAAATATTTCTCCCTCCTATCTTCCTCCAAAAACTTTTGTCTGCATGCTCTCATTGCATCTCACCGCACTGCTATTATCACGTCGTGGCATAGCGACTTTGTGGCTTTGATACCAAATGTTCAAAATTAATCCTTCTGCTTCTTATGAGTGTTGGATTTTAATCTCTGCTCTTCTTTAGAATGTATCTGTTTTTTTAGAATGCAGGATTTAATCGCTCGGTTTCTTTAGAATCTATCTATTTCTTTAGAATGTAGGATTGCGTTTAACAAAATTTAACAGAACAGAGAAAACAAAGTTTTGTGAAAGGGCTCATTTCATCTCAATAATATAATATCTTATATATTACACATTCAAAACATAAACGAAAGCAAACGGTCTTCTATTTAACTTCTTCAAATTGCTTGTATCAGTCTTTTGGAATCGGTGGTATCTCGCAGAGATTTTGTTGAAGTTGCTACTTTACCTTGCTTGACTACATAATTTAATCGGATACGTGGAATATTTCAATAAAATTATATTATTCAATACCTTATTGTTACAAGTGTAAACGAACACATAAATAATCACAATATTAATTATGTGGATCTACGAGGGCGTATAACATAACAATACTATGACATCTAAATGGTAAATATTTAACTTGACCTCTTTAAATTGCGATCTGCTTATGATTTAGTAGGACAAATAAAAACATACCGTACAAAAATTGGCATTAGCGATGTGAATTTCATACCATCATCATAGTATAATCACATCTGTAACAAAAAGACCGAGTCAAGTTAAAATGAATAACCTAATAAAAAAATAAAAACTATTAATAATAATAGTGTGTTAAAGAAAATAACTAAGAGGGCGTGGTCTTATTTTTAGTTGATCGGTCTTACTTATTTGACTTGGTTGATTATTGGCTCTCTAGAGTATTTTATCTCGTTTTGGTTTCCTATTTACTTTCAGGTGTCTTATTAAAAAAAGGACCCTAAACTGAATTAATTGATAATCGGAATTCACTATTTTTGTAATAACTGGGAAAATAATGGATATGGAAAAAATGATAAAAGTTAAGAAGATAAAAAAGAGGGCATTGTAAAATATGAATATTATGTTATATGATTGAAATAATACATTTTCAATTATTTATATGAATGATTGTATCTTAATTTGTAGATGAGAGTTTTATACGATTGATTTGGGTTTTAAATAACTAAAACATTATTTGCAAAGAATTATCATCCTTATTGGTACTAATTAAGGAAGTTATTGGTATGAAGTAACGGAAAGATATTGAATCTGATTGAAGCTGATTTGGGTTTTGAATTCTTTCCATCAATTTGATTCGTAGTTCATTGAGGAATGGTAGCCCATAAAATTTGGGCAAGTAGATAATGAGAAGGGGTTGGGAATATATATACAGTAGATAAAAAGATAAAAAGATAAGTTAATGTAAACTGATCGTCTTCAGTTTTCCGTTTGACAAATCTTAATTTATGGACAAATAGATGCAAAACAAGAAGAGAGAACTATGAATGTACATACTTTGAAAAGATATGGCTCAAAGAAAAATCTCTGCCTCGATTGATTTACTTCCTGTGTTTATATAATAACTTACACCAATCTAATTAAGGTAATTATGTAACGTAAGTTACATTAAACACTCCTAAACAATAGCCACTAATTAAGGTAATTATGTAACGTAAGTTACATTAAACACTCCTAAACAATAGCCACTAATTACGTAATCTCTCAACACCCTCCCTCAAGGTGGAGCATGAGGTTCAAAAATGCCCAGCTTGCCAAGAAGATAATCAAATTGTTTCTTTCCAAGGGCCTTTGTAAAAATATCCGCCAATTGTGCACCAGTAGGAACATATGACGGAGCAATCAAACCATCGACTACTGCATCCCGAACAAAGTGACAATCAACCTCAATGTGTTTGGTGCGTTCATGAAATACCGGATTTTTGGCCATATGGAGGGCTGACTGACTATCACAAAAAAGCTGGATTGCCTGAGGATGGTGGACGCCCAAGCTCAGAAGCAACCCCTTCAACCATTTGAGCTCGCAAGTAATGGCTGCCATAGCTCGGTACTCCGCTTCTGCAGACGAGCGAGAAACTGTGTATTGCTTCTTGGTCTTCCAAGAAATAGGAGATTGTCCAAGAAACACAAGCCATCCGGACAAAGAGCGTCTAGTTATTGGACATGCTGCCCAATCAGAGTCAAACCAACCCTGTAGAGATAGATTACTATCTGGACGTAACAAAATACCCTTACCCGGAGTACCTTTCAAATAACGAACGACTCTCAAAGCTTCCTCCCAATGCTCAATTTTGGGCTCCTGCATAAACTGAGATAATATATGAATCGAGTAGGCCAAATCTGGACGGGTCACTGCCAGATAAATGAGCCGACCCACTAATCTACGATAGGATTCAGGGTTCGAAAAAAGCACCCCGTTTGCGAGACCCAATTTGTGATTTTGCTCAATCGGGAAGCCACACGGCTTGGCTCCCAATAATCCAGCCTCCGAAATAATGTCAAGCGTGTACTTGCGTTGACACAAGAACAAACCAGCTGAACTCCTTGCCACCTCGATTCCGAGAAAATATTTCAAATTGCCAAGATCTTTCATCTTAAAACAGTCACTGAGATAGGCTTTAAATGCCTTAAGTGCAGCGGAATCAGTCCCAGAAATAATAAGATCGTCGACGTACACTAGCACATTTATTTGAGCATTGCCCTTAGTGTAAGTAAAAAGGGAATAATCAGAGTAGGATTGCAAGAAACCGTATCCTTTAAGAGCCGTGACCAACTTTGCAAACCAACATCTCGGACACTGTCTCAACCCATAAAGAGATTTTCGTAACCTGCAGACCAAGTTTGGATAATAACTCTCAAATCCAGGGGGAAGTTTCATATAAACCTCTTCCTCAAGATCTCCATTCAAAAAGGCATTGTGAACATCCATTTGATGAAGTTCCCAATTTTTCGAAGCTGCAATAGCCAAGAAAGCACGTACCGTAGTCATTTTGGCAACCGGAGCAAAAGTCTCATTATAATCAATACCTGCTTTTTGATGATTCCCCAAAACTACTAATCTGGATTTGAGCCTTTCAATATCACCGCTTGAGGAATACTTGGTTTTGTAAACCCACTGACTTCCCAAAGCACGCTTACCCTTTGGAAGAGGTTCAAGCGTCCACGTACCATTTTCCTCCAAAGCCCGAATCTCCTCCTGCATTGACTTTTGCCAACCTACATCTTTCATAGCTTCTTTGAACGACTTGGGATCATTGCTCGAAATAATAGATGCAAGAAACTTCTGATAATTCACAGAATAATGGTCACAATTTATATAATGTGCTATGGGATAAGGGGTACCTGAGGGATGCTGTGGAGACGGAGTGGCGGAAGATGGACTTTCAGCTACAACAGTATGAGTAACGAAGTCTCGTAATAGAACTGAAGGAATTTTATTCCTCATCCCCCTTCCCATAGGAACTGACTGCCCATTGCGTGTATTATCAAGTCCTGGTGACTCAGGCCTATCAGGAAAAACAACTTGTGACTGAGAAGGGGCCTCTGTTTGTGCTGCTGATGAAGTCTCGGTATGGACCGGCCCATCATCCCTGAAACCTGGGTCCCGATCTGCATCAAAATGGGATGCTTGATCTTGGTGGGGTTGTGTTTGGACTTGTGGGTTAGGCAAATCAGCATCATCATTAACAAAATCAGCAAAATCATGATCAACTTCAACATGCGCCGTAGGCACAATATGTTCTGGAATAATATTTGCAGCACCTGGGTTATTAAACGGAAAAATATCCTCAAAGAACTTGACATCTCGAGAAACAAACGATTCCTTTCTGTCCAAATCAAACAATTTCCACCCCTTCTTTCCAAACGGGTAACCCAAAAAAACACATTTTCTACTTCTACTTGCAAATTTGTCATCACTGGATTTTTGATTATGAGCAAAGCTAAGGCAACCAAAGGTGCGTATTTCCTCATATGAAGGAGGGGTACCAAATAGAATTTCAAAATGTGTTTTATTGTTTAAAAGAGGAGAAGGAGTGCAGTTTATTAAATGAGCAGCAGCCAGAACACTTTCTCCCCAAAAATAAATAGGCAAATTTGCTTGAAAGCGTAATGCCCTCCCGACATTTAAAATATGTTTGTGTTTTCGTTCAACCCTCCCATTTTGTTGTGGGGTCCCCACACAGGAAGTTTGGAACAAAATACCAGTTGCAGAAAAGTAGTCAAGCAAGCATTTAAATTCTGTACCGTTATCACTTTGAACGACTTTCACTGTTTGAGAAAATTGTCGATCTACCATTGCAATAAAAAACATGAACATACAAAAAACCTCTGTTTTATCAACCAACAAATAAATCCATACAGCTCTTGAGAAATCATCAACAATAGTTAAAAAATACCGAGCTCCACAAGAAGAGACATGTTTATAAGGTCCCCACAAATCACAATGTATTTTCTCAAAAATTCTAGTTGCCTTATTGTCACTTAATGGAAATTTGTCTCTTGGATGCTTAGCACGGAAACATATTTCACAAGCTTTATTTAAACTACCCTTAAGACTACCAACCGGAGGAAGTAACTTTACTATTTTTGCTGAAGGGTGTCCCATCCTTTTGTGCCACAACTCCAAAGTCGATTCTGCTTTGTTGACAGACACATGTTGTACTGAATCACCTTCATCTCTAAAGAAGTAGTAAAGTCCATCTCGCCTAACTCCCGTCCCAATCAGCTCCCTGGTGTGGTCCTGTATAGCACACATATAAGAATTGAATTGGACAATACAATGTAAGTCATCATTCAATTGTGAAACCGAAAGTAAATTGCAATTGAGTTTTGGCACATATAGAACATTATTAAGAGTTAATTTATCTGATAATCGAACTGAACCAGATTTTATTGCAACGACAGATTCACCATTAGGAAGTCCAACTGGACAGTCAAATAATGCCACAGTGTCAAATAACCAAGAAAAATCACCGGTAACGTGATGAGTTGCCCTAGTGTCAATGATCCATGACTTCGTGTCAAACTTACCACTCAACCTGTCATCCTGAACAGGAGCATTACCAATTAAGCCTGCAAGAGCTTTCCATTGTTCTGGTGTGAAGAGTTGATCGGTGGCGCTTTTAGTAGAGGATACTCCAATTGTACTGCTTGTTGAATTAGCACGAGCGGAACCACGCCCACGACCAGCCTGCTGACGACCACGACCAGCACCCACATCAGCCTTGTTTTGATCCAACCACCCCTGGGGATATCCAACTATTTCATAGCAATTATTTTTGTCATGACCATGCTTGTGACAGTGAGGATAAGCAACGAGGGACCAACAATTCGAAGACTCATGCCCCGTCTTCTTGCAGTGGCTACACACGGGCCTGTCCGTTTTTCCGCGGCCTCTTCCTGTGCCAGTAAAGCCAGTACGAACAGCGAAACCAAGAACCTCTGTTGGGTTGTCTTCTGTCACTGACTTGGCAAGCCGTACACGTTCATCTTGTATCACCAGTTGGTACGCTCGATCAAGCAAAGGTAAAGGATCTTGAGAAAAAATATTGGTACGTAATTGAGCATACAAGTCAGTGTTGAGTCCCATCAAGAAGTCATGTAATTTACATTGTTCTCGTCTTGCTTGGTGCAAAGATGCGGCAGTACAAGACTGACAACAGCTGCAAGTAATTAGTGGTTCATGCTTAAACAATTCTTCCCACAATACATTCAGTTTCCCGTAGTAAGTTGTAACCGACATAGATTTTGGTTGTTCACACTTTGCAATTGAAGTCTTTAACTGTTGAATTCTTGGACCATTAACCATACCATATCGTTGCTTAAGATACTCCCATAAACGTTTCGCATCACGAAATTTAGATAGGGTACTCTTGACCGTAGGATCGATTGTGTTGGTAATCCAAGAAACCAACATGGCATTGATGGTGTTCCAATCAGATTGGGTATATGGAGGCGTCGGTTTGTGAAAGGGTTTTTTTCATTTCAATAATATGATATTTTAAATATTACCCCATAAAATAACTGAAACATAAATTTAAGAAAACGGCCTTCTATTCAACTTGTACAAACCGCTCTTGTACCAGTTTTTCTGAACTGATTGTATTTTCAGAGCTTTTTTTGAAGTTGCTACTTTATGTTGCTTGACTACATAATTTAATCTGGCATTTCTTCCCCTCAATTATGTAGTCACTTGATCATCCATTTGCAAATCTGAATTCTCCTTTGACGGAAGTATCGAAGTTTATCTTTGTCGCAATCAACGTAACTTCATCATCCACTTGCTGAATTCAATGAACATTTTCTTCCTGCTTATCCTTACAATTTGCAGCAAAATGGCCATATTTATGTCAAATGTGGAATTATGCTTCTTCGGTCTCTCACCTTCCTTGCTAGAATTATTTTTCCCTTGAACCCTACCCATGTCTTGGCCTGTTCCATTTCCTGGGCCTCTTCCTCTGTTATTGGAAACTGCTTTGCTCACTGTTTTGCATATCGGTCTTTGTGTACAAGATATTTTCAACACCGTGCTTATCCTCAAACTTTGTTATCTTATCTTCAAAGGCTTTTTAAATAGTCTATGATTTCTTCGAGAGACTTGGAGAAAATATCACCAAACTCTTCAATAGTCGTGGCCACTCGCATGAATTTTGGTGACACCCATCTCAGCAATTTTTCGATGACAAAAGTGTTATCCACGTATCCTCCAAAAGAACTTAGCTTACCGACTATCATGGTCATCTTTTTGGTGTACTCATCAATGAATTCATTCTTGCCCATATTTGTGGTGTCTAGTTCTCTCCTTAATATTTGAGTTCTGACTTTAAGCGCACGTTCTGCTCCAACATAAGTCTCTTTTAAGGAATCTCACACTCCTTTTGTAGTGTCTTTATCTGGAATTTGATATAGCGTCTCCTCATTCAGCCCTTGGTAGATAACAACGATTTCAAGTTGGTCCGTTTGTCTGACAAACGTTGACTCCAGTGCTTCCCAAACTCACTGGATGCCCTAGTAACTTTTCATCGGCATAGCCCATACTTGGTAGTTAGTATCAGATAGTTTCGGGTACGGGATGGATAAAGATTTCTCCCTCCTATCTTCCTCCAAAAAATTTTGTCCGCATGCTCTCATTGCATCTCACCGCACTGTTATTATCACGTCGTGGCGTAGCGACTTTGTGGCTTTGATACCAAATGTTCAAAATTAATCTTTCTGCTTCTTATGAGTGTTGGATTTTAATCTCTGCTCTTCTTTATAATGTATCTGTTTTTTTAGAATGTAGGATTTAATCACTCTGTTTCTTTAGAATCTATATATTTCTTTAGAATGTAGGATTGCGTTTAACAAAATTTAACAGAACAGAGAAAACAAAGTTTTGTGAAAGGGCTCATTTCATCTCAATAATATAATATCTTATATATTACACATTCAAAACATAAACGAAAGCAAACGGTCTTCTATTTAACTTCTTCAAATTGCTTGTATCAGTCTTTCTGAATCGGTGGTATCTTGCAGAGATTTTGTTGAAGTCGCTACTTTACCTTGCTTGACTACATAATTTAATCGGATACGTGGAATATTTAAATAAAATTATATTATTCAATACCTTATTGTTACAAGTGTAAATTAACACATAAATAATCACAATATTAATTATGTGGATCTACGAGGGCGTATAAATCTGGTCCTAATTTTAGAAACATTAGTGCATCCTTACGATAGTCTCTATACTATTAGGTTACGATAGTCTCTATACTATTAGGTTCATATTAGTAGGTTGAGGTTCATATCAGTAGATTTATATAAGTAGGTTCATATTAGTACATTTATATTGGTAGATTCAGGTTCATAACAGTAGGTTCAGTTTCATAGCAGTAGGTTTATATGATGGTCTCCGTATCAGTAGGCTGAATAGGTCATATGGTAGTCTGTAACTTGACTTGCAACAGAATAGCATAATGTTATATATCAGTAAGTTCATATCTGTTTAGCTTTATTCAAATTTTATGAAAGAACAGTTATTGAAATATTCTAGCTTTCCTTTGTACTAAAGTGAATTTCCTATGAGAAGTTTTGAATATTGCTTGATTATTACATAATGAGTGCGATTAGTAATGTACGATACTTTTGTGATAATTTTGAGTTAACAGAATATAGTTGAATTAATTTGATATTTATCCGGAGTCTTACCAATGAGACTACCATTTCCTACAAACTCTGATCGGGTCATGGATGCTGGG
This sequence comes from Limnanthes douglasii subsp. nivea, assembly GCA_036936605.1. Classification (NCBI taxonomy): domain Eukaryota; kingdom Viridiplantae; phylum Streptophyta; class Magnoliopsida; order Brassicales; family Limnanthaceae; genus Limnanthes; species Limnanthes douglasii. Next base: position 290,822,942 of record JAUPFV010000003.1, read on the forward strand.
TCCGGATCTGGCACCGGTCCTGAGACTCCTGCATCAGAGGGATTGGTTTTGCCTGAAGAACAACGGGTCTTTAGTGCACGTCGCAAAGCTTTATCTGCATATAGTGGACCTGTCGATTCACTTACAGAGGCAAAAAAAAAACGTGGAAAATATCGTGCCCTCAGATTATCAAGATTCGTCCAAGATCCAGAATCACGTGTCGAATACAAGTATTCCGAGATTCATAAAGGAGCGGCAACGCAAGAATTAGACTATGACATATCTCATGTAATTGGGGTCATAGTCCGAACAAGTTGTCCAATGATGGCACCGTCATGGAAATAAATTCCAGAAGATACGAAGATGTCAATGTACGAGCTGCTTCAGGTAACAAATGGTTTTCGATTTAACTTTATTTTTAGACGCTACAAGTATGTTAAAATATATGATTTCTGCATTTTTTTTAATTGTTAACAACTTTTAGTTTTTTGGATGGTCTTTAAATCTTAAATCGACTTAGAAAACTGACTAGTTCTATTCTAATTTTGTTAACAACTTTTAGTTTAAATGTTAGTTAAGATATTTGAGAATGGATTCATAACAATATGTAACGAATATAATTTTTGAGTTAGCGAGGAGAAGAATAAAATTCCGTCACGATTTCCCTCTTTTTTCAGAAGATCCAATCGATCTTTATCTCTCCCAGATATAGTTGGTAAACAATCAGTGCCCTTCACATTCAATATGGTTTCCTGGGAAATGAATGACCCGAAAAAAATCGGGTTGGGATTGACTGGATTTGGCATATTTTTTACGATTCTTGGAATAATGTTCTTCTTTGACAAAGGATTACTTGCCATGGGAAATATCCTGTTCTTCTCTGGGGTTAGTCTAACTATAGGTCTCAAGTCCACCGTTCAGTTTATTGGAACTGGCTTCTTCTTTGTTGTAATTGGGTGGCATGTGTTTGGGATGATACTAGAGACATATGGGTTTATTGTACTCTTCAGTGGCTTCTGGCCAACATTGTCGGTGTTTATACAAAGGATACCCATTCCTGGTTGGATTTTCCAACAACCATTTATCAGCTCAAGTTTCGACCGGTACCGAGGCAAACGAGTTCCGGTATAGTCTGGCTATCTAAGGGAGGATTACAAAGCAGAAGTTATGCAAGTGTTACATTTAGCCGAATACAGGAACTGTTTGTAGTGTTCCTTATATGCTGCCATTACTGATCCAGAAAATGCTCATCTTATTTGAGAGATGTAAAAAAGAATTGGCGATACGAGATTGATTGTCTGTACAAATTATATTATCCGTTTCGAGTCAGTCCGTATCATTTGTTGGAAGATTTGACTGCTTTTGAAATAATTTTTGAGTTAGCTAACTATATGATATTTGATGTTTTTTTTGTAGGATACCTTTGTTATTAATTTTCAGCATAGTGATACTGCAAATAGCATTGACCGCTATTTCAGATCACGATATGCTGATTGGAAATACATGCTTCATGCACACTACAAATTATGGAAAGATAAGGAGGATGCAATAGCCAATCCACCTATCGAGATGCTTGGTGAAAAAAAGCACGACCAGTGGATATATCTCTGCGAGCATTTCAATTCTGACAAATTTAAGGTAATAATTTTTTTTAAATTGATTGTTGAGCCTTGTTTTTAGTTCTATTAATTTGGCTTTCACATAAAATTATCTTTAATACTTGTAACTATTTCATATTTGGGATACCTAATTAAGTTTAACAATAAGAATTTGGAGGTTAGTAAGTAACACTTCTTCAGTCGTTTTATCTTCTAATGTGTATTTATTACTTCGTTGTTTACAACCCTTTTATGTTTACTGAGTTCTGCAGCATAGGTCGGATATCAATAAAGTAAATTGCAGCAAGAGAAACATATATCACCACTATTGACCGACTCCTCTTACTTATCGAATTGCCAAAAGAAGAGCAGCAGGATCAAAATTTCCCGAAGTTGAAAATTTCAAAGATCTTTACGTGCGTTCGAATCAACCTTTTGCCCAAGAATACTTTGTAAGTGTATCTTAAAATTATTACTTTGTTAATAACCATCTCAAAGTTGCTATTTTTTTAACTTAAGCATCAGAATTTTGCTATAAATTTTGGAATGTATGCTTCCTCCTATTGTTTTTCTAATTTCTTTTGCTTTGAACAATGTCTAAAATCTTCAGTGCATTGGTTATCATTGATGTGGCCATATAAATCTTTATGTATCTAGATGACTCTAAGTTCATGCATAAAGTAATTAACTGTTCTAATTAGAAATATGTAAGTATGCATGCATTATAAAGAACTATTTTCCTTTTCATTTTAAAGTCTTAATTGTTCTCCTTATCTATATATAAGTATGCATGTTTGTACAGTTTATGTTATGAAACTATTCTCCTTTTTCTTTTAAACTCTTAACTGTTCTGCTTTGCAATATATATGTATGCATGTCTGTACAGTTTATGTTATGATATGTTCATATAGTTCTGGTTTACTTTTTTAATAAGAGGTCATGGTCTTTAGTTAATTGCAGCTATTTATGTGTTAGAGTTTTTAATGTGGAATTATGTTTGTGCATTGTGGTTTGGTTAATACCTATGTCTAATACCTTATGCCTAATACCTTGTAGTTATTATAATTGTTGTTTTTCTCTCTTTTCTATTCTTTTTATTATGCTTGTACAGTTTCATTATTAAGGTAAATAAGCTTATATGAATCATGTTATAACTGTCTTAGTTTCTAAATTTTTGTTAGAACAAAATGGAAGGGATGATGGAGACCATACTTACGGATATAGAAGCATCTCAGAGTGATCCCGATGTTCCTTTATCAGAACCAGATCCGGGCGTTTCAATAAATATTCTTAAGGACTCGATTGGTACGAAACCCGGTAGAGTTATTCCTGGCCTTGGTAGGTCTTATTCTCGGTTAAGTAGTTCTCCGTCTACTACTAAGTCAAATATCGGAGAGGTTGTGCATTTAAGAGACAAAGTGAACATGCTAGAAAATGTCACAGCACTTTAAAAGATAGAACAAGAAAAGTTTATTGCGGAATGTGAAAGTAAATTAGTAGAGAGAATTAACTCTATTTTGAAAGCCAATGCTAGTGGCTTGTCGGATTTGTAATGTGTTAGATTTGTGTTTTATTAGCTAGGTTGAATTTTGAATTTAGTGACTTTAATCTTTTGTAAAGACATTAGTATTACTTGTTTATATATGTAATGTATTTTTATTGTTCAATATATGTTTAATAGTTAATAATTTAAATTTGGCATTAGAAACAAAAATCAGTTATTTTGATATATAAAATTTAATATTTATTTTATTAATTAAAAATATTAAATTTATTAAAAAAAAATATTCTGTATAATCAATTATATATTTAAATTTATTATAAAAATAAAATAAAAATAATAATTTTTTGCTGTATAAGGTTATATTTTACAAAAACAATGTTAGTCTATGATTTCTTCGAGAGACTTGGAGGAAATATCACCAAACTCTTCAATAATCGTGGCCACTCGCATGAATTTTGGTGACACCCATCTCAGTAATTTTTCGATGACAAAACTGTTGTCCACATATCCTCCAAAAGAACTTAGCTTACCGACTATCATGGTCATCTTTTTGGTGTACTCATCAATGAATTCATTCTTGCCCATATTTGTGGTGTCTAGTTCTCTCCTTAATATTTGAGTTCTGACTTTAAGCGCACGTTCTGCTCCAACATAAGTCTCTTTTAAGGAATCCCACACTCCTTTTGTGGTGTCTTTATCTGGAATTTGATATAGCGTCTCCTCATTCAGCCCTTGGTAGATAACAACTATTTCAAGTTGGTCCGTTTGTCTGACAACCGTTGACTCCAGTGCTTCCCAAACTCACTGGATGCGCTAGTAACTTTTCATCAGCATAGCCCATACTTGGTAGTTAGTATCAAATAGTTTCGGGTACAGGATGGATAAATATTTCTCCTTCCTATCTTCCTCCAAAAACTTTTGTCTGCATGCTCTAATTGCATCTCACCGCACTGCTATTATCACGTCGTGGCATAACGACTTTGTGGCTTTGATACCAAATGTTCAAAATTAATCCTTCTGCTTCTTATGAGTGTTGGATTTTAATCTCTGCTCTTCTTTAGAATGTATCTGTTTTTTTAGAATGCAGGATTTAATCGCTCGGTTTCTTTAGAATCTATCTATTTCTTTAGAATGTAGGATTGCGTTTAACAAAATTTAACAGAAAAGAGAAAACAAAGTTTTGTGAAAGGGCTCATTTCATCTCAATAATATAATATCTTATATATTACACATTCAAAACATAAACGAAAGAAAACGGTCTTCTATTTAACTTCTTCAAATTGCTTGTATCAGTCTTTCTGAATCGGTGGTATCTTGCAGAGATTTTGTTGAAGTCGCTACTTTACCTTGCTTGCCTACATAATTTAATCGGATACGTGGAATATTTAAATAAAACTATATTATTCAATACCTTATTGTTACAAGTGTAAATGAACACATAAATAATCACAATATTAATTATGTGGATCTACGAGGGCGTATAAATCCGGTCCTAATTTTAGAAACATTAGTGCATCCTTACGATAGTCTCTATACTATTAGGTTCATATTAGTAGGTTGAGGTTCATATCAGTAGATTCATATAAGTAGGTTCATATTAGTACATTTATATCGGTAGATCCAGGTTCATAACAGTAGGTTCAGTTTCATAGCAGTAGGTTTATATGATGGTCTCCGTATCAGTAGGCTGAATAGGTCATATGGTAGTCTGTAACTTGACTTGCAATAGAATAGCATAATGTTATATATCACTAAGTTCATATCTGTTTAGCTTTATTCAAATTTTATGAAAGAACAGTTATTGAAATATTCTAGCTTTCCTTTGTACTAAAGTGAATTTCCTATGAGAAGTTTTGAATATTGCTTGATTATTACATAGTGAGTGCGATTAGTAATGTACGATACTTTTGTGATAATTTTGAGTTAACAGAATATTGTTGAATTAATTTGATATTTATCCGGAGTCTTACCAATGAGACTAGCATTTCCTACAAACTCTGATCGGGTCATGGATGCTGGGTCCGGATCTGGCACCGGTCCTGAGACTCCTGCATCAGAGGGATTGGTTTTGCCTAAAGAAAACGGGTCTTTAGTGCACGTCGCAAAGCTTTATCTGCATATAGTGGACCTGTCGGTTCACTTACAGAGGCAAAAAAAAAACGTGGAAAATATCGTGCCCTCAGATTATCAAGAATCGTCCAAGATCCAGAATCACGTGTCGAATACAAGTATTCCGAGATTCATAAAGGAGCGGCAACGCAAGAATTAGACTATGACATATCTCATGTAATTGGGGTCATAGTCCGAACAAGATGTCCAATGATGGCACCGTCATGGAAAGAAATTCCAGAAGATACGAAGATGTCAATGTACGAGCTACTTCAGGTAACAAATGGTTTTCGATTTAACTTTATTTTCAGACGCTACAAGTATGTTAAAATATATGATTTCTGCATTTTTTTTAATTGTTAACAACTTTTAGTTTTTTGGATGGTCTTTAAATCTTAAATCGACTTAGAAAACTGACTACTTCTATTCTAATTTTGTTAATAACTTTTAGTTTAAATGTTAGTTAAGATATTTGAGAATGGATTCATAACAATATGTAACGAATATAATTTTTGAGTTAGCGAGGAGAAGAATAAAATTCCGTCACGATTTCCCTCTTTTTTCAGAAGATCCAATCGATATTTATCTCTCCCAGATATAGTTGGTAAACAATCAGTGCCCTTCACATTCAATATGGTTTCCTGGGAAATGAATGACCCAAAAAAAATCGGGTTAGGATTAACTGGATTTGGCATATTTTTTACGATTCGTGGAATAATGTTCTTCTTTGACAAAGGATTACTTGCCATGGGAAATATCATGTTCTTCTCTGGGGTTAGTCTAACTATAGGTCTCAAGTCCACCGTTTAGTTTATTGGAACTGGCTTCTTCTTTGTTGTAATTGGGTGGCCTGTGTTTGGGATGATACTAGAGACATATGGGTTTGTTGTACTCTTCAGTGGCTTCTGGCCAACATTCGTAGTGTAAAGCCTATACTAACAAATATAAGAGTCACACAACTTTGACCTAGTAGACAACGTTTCCATATAATCTCAACTTCTGAATTGTTTTACCATCTAGTAACCCTTGTTTACTAAGTTCAATAAGTCTATTGTCACTTATATGCCCAAGGCTTAGATAACAAACTTGGTTGAATCCTTCTCTATAGTACGCACACCCCATACCACTACAAACCCCACAAGAACTAACACACCGTTAGTCCTATAGGCTTTCATAACAACCATAATTATGGCGTCTTCATGTCTATAAGTCACCCTTCCCAATTTAATATTCCAATATCTCTCAAATACTGTAGACAGCTTGATACGAACAAATTTGACTCTTTTGACAACACATAATTCATCATTCTCGAGGATGACCTTTCAACCATCAAACAATACCAGGGTTTCAAACCAATTTTGTAGGAAGTCATGTCGATGAAATCGTGAGAATCCAACACCCATTCTTCACTATACCTACAAGTACAAGCCACAAATCCATCAACTTACTCATAGTAATCTAAAACCATTGCAGTATCCCTAGCTACACCCTTCAAATAACTATTGCCACTTCTTATCTCTTAGTAGTTCCTACTAATATGACCTTCGATCTTGCACATCCAATATTAAAATATATAACCTATTGCAAATACGTTAGTTTTGGAATGAGAGTTTTCTATCTTATTGTATGTATCAATTATTCATGGCTTATCTCGCACACTTAGTCTAAGATCGTCAGAGTTTTCTTTCAAAAATATTTTTATTTGAAGATAGTTTGAGTTCAATGAACTCTTTAATTTTTCCATCCTAAATGAATACTTTCCGTAGACCATAGTCTGACAAAAGTGGTTGTAAACCTTAAACAAAGAACTAAAAAGGATTACGGTGTGATACTCTTCATCCACCTTAACACCAACCACATTTAAATCAAGAATGATTATATTAATAAGGTGTGATACGTTTCGTCCACCTTGACCTTGTTGGTTATTCTCTCCCTCAATTATTTTATCTCGCTTTGGTTTTGACGTAACTATCCTACTTTGTTTCGCGGTCTTATTAAGAGAACCGCCCTAAACTTAATAACTTAAATAATAGACATTTAAAATTCTAATAACAACTGGAAAAATAATAAAAATGATAAAAATTAAGAAGATATAATAGGACGTCGTAAAATATGAATACTATGTTATATAGTTTAAATAATACCTTCACGTATCTACGTAGTTCTATATGAATGATTGTATGTTTGTAGATAACAATTTTATATTAAAAATTTGAGCTTTATGTTATATGGTTTAAATAATACCTTCACGTATCTACGTTGATAATAGTTCTATATGAATGATTGTATGTTTGTAGATAACAATTTTATATTAAAAATTTGAGCTTTAAATAATTACAACATTACTCGCAAAAAATTATCATTTTGTTCATTCGTACGAACAATCTAAAAATCTACAATTTTTTTATGCTTCAAAGCTGATTTGGATTTTGAACTCTTTCCATCAATTTAATTCTTAGTTCATTCGCGAGTCCTAGCCCATTAAATTTGGGCAAGTATACAATGAGAAGCGAATTGAAGTTGGTTTGGAATATATAGTAGATAAAAAGATAAGCCAATTTGTTAGTGTGCACAACACCCTAAAACTTTGATGGATGGGAAACCACGATATTAAGCGGTCCAAATATACTTATGGATGATGTATAACCACTAAAGTTTCTATAAACATGGATACACGTCACTTCAAATGTATAAGTTCCCATAAATATTAATACACGTGATTTCAAATGTATTTGTCGCATTGTCCGTTATATCATGATCATGCCTTACTTGATACACGACTAATAGAGGATCATCCAAAATAATTTAAATTTACAACAATTTTGTGAAGACGGGCTAAAGCATTAGAATAGAATCCTAAATGTTTTAAAAAAAAATTGGAATTCCTTATAAATCTGATCTAAACATTATTAAAAAGCATTATATTTAAGGTTGTAAAACCTAATAAAGAACCAAATATTTTTGTATTTAAACCATAATAAGTGTTATATTTTAAGATTTATATGCCAATTTTTGATATGGTTATACGTGGTTGGTAGAATATTACAAGATTTTTAGTTCCATACCATGTCATTTGGGAGAAGCAAAAGTATTTTACTCTAAAAATGGACCGCGTGGATGATCAGTTGTGATTGTTTCTTTTTGTGGGTTATGAGAAACAAAACCCACCAAGAGACGCAACGAAACGAAACGGTGCTTAAAAACCTTTCATGCAAGTCCTAACTCTACCAACAGACACACACGTTAAAAGAAATACCTATAAATATGGCACGAGACTCTCTTTTCCTTATCCCATCACGATCAGATTGATTCTATTCCTAGAAATCTTACATTTCACTTCGGGACAAAAGGGCTTTTGTTAAGGGATTCAAATGGAAGATTTTGGTTTGGGAAATGGCTCTGTTTTGGCGATGATGATTGTGAGTGCCATCATTCTCCTAGGTCCGCTGGTCATTGGTGCTCTAACTCCACCATCCTTTTCGCTCATTATTCTGTTTCCGGTCGTTTTAGTGGCGGTTTTCCTTTTCCTCTCCCATGCTTCTGCATAGACACTAAAAAAATATGTATGCTAGTAATGTGTAACCAAATTTAAAGTTGTTATATATTGGAATGAAATTTTGTAGCGAAACTGGAAACCTTTGCTTTCTTATTTTCGTGGATTTGTTTGTTAAATTGCAACGTTTTTTAGGGTTTTAATTTTCAAAAAGTAGTTTTGTGTGTGAAGCTAGAGATTTTAAGATCATTCATCAAACTAATTTTTCTCACTCAACCTTAGCTTTTACTATTCAAATGGATAAAGATTTCTCCCTCCTATCTTCCTCCAAAAACTTTTGTCCGCATGCTCTCATTGCATCTCACCGCACTGTTATTATCACGTCGTGGCGTAGCGACTTTGTGGCTTTGATACCAAATGTTCAAAATTAATCTTTCTACTTCTTATGAGTGTTGGATTTTAATCTCTGCTCTTCTTTATAATGTATCTGTTTTTTTAGAATGTAGGATTTTATCACTCTGTTTCTTTAGAATCTATATATTTCTTTAGAATGTAGGATTGCGTTTAACAAAATTTAACAGAACAGAGAAAACAAAGTTTTGTGAAAGGGCTCATTTCATCTCAATAATATAATATCTTATATATTACACATTCAAAACATAAACGAAAGCAAACGGTCTTCTATTTAACTTCTTCAAATTGCTTGTATCAGTCTTTCTGAATCGGTGGTATCTTGCAGAGATTTTGTTGAAGTCGCTACTTTACCTTGCTTGACTACATAATTTAATCGGATACGTGGAATATTTAAATAAAATTATATTATTCAATACCTTATTGTTACAAGTGTAAATGAATACATAAATAATCACAATATTAATTATGTGGATCTACGAGGGCGTATAAATCCGGTCCTAATTTTAGAAACATTAGTGCATCCTTACGATAGTCTCTATACTATTAGGTTCATATTAGTAGGTTGAGGTTCATATAAGTAGATTTATATAAGTAGGTTCATATTAGTACATTTATATCGGTAGATTCAGGTTCATAACAGTAGGTTCAGTTTCATAGCAGTAGGTTTATATGATGGTCTCCGTATCAGTAGGCTGAATAGGTCATATGGTAGTCTGTAACTTGACTTGCAATAGAATAGCATAATGTTATATATCAGTAAGTTCATATCTTTTTAGCTTTATTCAAATTTTATGAAAGAACAGTTATTGAAATATTCTAGCTTTCCTTTGTAGTAAAGTGAATTTCCTATGAGAAGTTTTGAATATTGCTTGATTATTACATAATGAGTGCGATTAGTAATGTACGATACTTTTGTGATAATTTTGAGTTAACAGAATATAGTTGAATTAATTTGATATTTATCCGGACTCTTACCAATGAGACTACCATTTCCTACAAACTCTGATCGGGTCATGGATGCTGGGTCCGGATCTGGCACCGGTCCTGAGACTCCTGCATCAGAGGGATTGGTTTTGCCTGAAGAACAACGGGTCTTTAGTGCACGTCGCAAAGCTTTATATGCATATAGTGGACCTGTCGATTCACTTACAGAGGCAAAAAAAAACATGGAAAATATCGTGCCCTCAGATTATCAAGAATCGTCCAAGATCCAGAATCACGTGTCGAATACAAGTATTCCGAGATTCATAAAGGAGCGGCAACGCAAGAATTAGACTATGACATATCTCATGTAATTGGGGTCATAGTCCGAACAAGATGTCCAATGATGGCACCGTCATGGAAAGAAATTCCAGAAGATACGAAGATGTCAATGTACGAGCTGCTTCAGGTAACAAATGGTTTTCGATTAACTTTATTTTTAGACGCTACAAGTATGTTAAAATATATGATTTCTGCATTTTTTTTAATTGTTAACAACTTTTAGTTTTTTGGATGGTCTTTAAATCTTAAATCGACTTAGAAAACTGACTAGTTCTATTCTAATTTTGTTAACAACTTTTAGTTTAAATGTTAGTTAAGATATTTGAGAATGGATTCATAACAATATGTAACGAATATAATTTTTGAGTTAGCGAGGAGAAGAATAAAATTCCGTCACGATTTCCCTCTTTTTTCAGAAGATCCAATCGATCTTTATCTCTCCCAGATATAGTTGGTAAACAATCAGTGCCCTTCACATTCAATATGGTTTCCTGGGAAATGAATGACCCGAAAAAAATCGGGTTGGGATTGACTGGATTTGGCATATTTTTTACGATTCTTGGAATAATGTTCTTCTTTGACAAAGGATTACTTGCCATGGGAAATATCCTGTTCTTCTCTGGGGTTAGTCTAACTATAGGTCTCAAGTCCACCGTTCAGTTTATTGGAACTGGCTTCTTCTTTGTTGTAATTGGGTGGCATGTGTTTGGGATGATACTAGAGACATATGGGTTTATTGTACTCTTCAGTGGCTTCTGGCCAACATTGTCGGTGTTTATACAAAGGATACCCATTCTTGGTTGGATTTTCCAACAACCATTTATCAGCTCAAGTTTCGACCGGTACCGAGGCAAACGAGTTCCGGTATAGTCTGTCTATCTAAGGGAGGATTACAAAGCAGAAGTTATGCAAGTGTTACATTTAGCCGAATACAGGAACTGTTTGTAGTGTTCCTTATATGCTGCCATTACTGATCCAGAAAATGCTCATCTTATTTGAGAGATGTAAAAAAGAATTGGCGATACGAGATTGATTGTCTGTACAAATTATATTATCCGTTTCGAGTCAGTCCGTATCATTTGTTGGAAGATTTGACTGCTTTTGAAATAATTTTTGAGTTAGCTAACTATATGATATTTGATGTTTTTTCTGTAGGATACCTTTGTTATTAATTTTCAGCATAGTGATACTGCAAATAGCATTGACCGCTATTTCAGATCACGATATGCTGATTGGAAATACATGCTTCATGCACACTACAAATTATGGAAAGATAAGGAGGATGCAATAGCCAATCCACCTATCGAGATGCTTGGTGAAAAAAAGCACGACCAGTGGATATATCTCTGCGAGCATTTCAATTCTGACAAATTTAAGGTAATAATTTTTTTTAAATTGATTGTTGAGCCTTGTTTTTAGTTCTATTAATTTGGCTTTCACATAAAATTATCTTTAATACTTGTAACTATTTCATATTTGGGATACCTAATTAAGTTTAACAATAAGAATTTGGAGGTTAGTAAGTAACACTTCTTCAGTCGTTTTATCTTCTAATGTGTATTTATTACTTCGTTGTTTACAACCCTTTTATGTTTACTGAGTTCTGCAGCATAGGTCGGATATCAATAAAGTAAATTGCAGCAAGAGAAAGATATATCACCACTATGGACCGACTCCTCTTACTTATCGAATTGCCAAAAGAAGAGCAGCAGGATCAAAATTTCCCGAAGTTGAAAATTTCAAAGATCTTTACGTGCGTTCGAATCAACCTTTTGCCCAAGAATACTTTGTAAGTGTATCTTAAAATTATTACTTTGTTAATAACCATCTCAAAGTTGCTATTTTTTTAACTTAAGCATCACAATTTTGCTATAAATTTTGGAATGTATGCTTCCTCCTATTGTTTTTCTAATTTCTTTTGCTTTGAACAATGTCTAAAATCTTCAGTGCATTGGTTATCATTGATGTGGCCATATAAATTTTTATGTATCTAGATGACTCTAAGTTCATGCATAAAGTAATTAACTGTTCTAATTAGAAATATATAAGTATGCATGCATTATAAAGAACTATTTTCCTTTTCATTTTAAAGTCTTAATTGTTCTCCTTATCTATATATAAGTATGCATGTTTGTACAGTTTATGTTATGAAACTATTCTCCTTTTTCTTTTAAACTCTTAACTGTTCTGCTTTGCAATATATATGTATGCATGTCTGTACAGTTTATGTTATGATATGTTCATATAGTTCTGGTTTACTTTTTTAATAAGAGGTCATGGTCTTTAGTTAATTGCAGCTATTTATGTGTTAGAGTTTTTAATGTGGAATTATGTTTGTGCATTGTGGTTTGGTTAATACCTATGTCTAATACCTTATGCCTAATACCTTGTAGTTATTATAATTGTTGTTTTTCTCTCTTTTCTATTCTTTTTATTATGCTTGTACTGTTTCATTATTAAGGTAAATAAGCTTATATGAATCATGTTATAACTGTCTTAGTTTCTAAATTTTTGTTAGAACAAAATGGAAGGGATGATGGAGACCATACTTACGGATATAGAAGCATCTCAGAGTGATCCCGATGTTCCTTTATCAGAACCAGATCCGGGCGTTTCAATAAATATTCTTAAGGACTCGATTGGTACGAAACCCGGTAGAGTTATTCCTGGCCTTGGTAGGTCTTATTTTCGGTTAAGTAGTTCTCCGTCTACTACTAAGTCAAATATCGGAGAGGTTGTGCATTTAAGAGACAAAGTGAACATGCTAGAAAATGTCACAGCACTTCAAAAGATAGAACAAGAAAAGTTTATTGCGGAATGTGAAAGTAAATTAGTAGAGAGAATTAGCTCTATTTTGAAAGCCAATGCTAGTGGCTTGTCGGATTTGTAATGTGTTAGATTTGTGTTTTATTAGCTAGGTTGAATTTTGAATTTAGTGACTTTAATCTTTTGTAAAGACATTAGTATTACTTGTTTATATATGTAATGTATTTTTATTGTTCAATATATGTTTAATAGTTAATAATTTAAATTTGGCATTAGAAACAAAAATGAGTTATTTTGATATATATAAAATTTAATATTTATTTTATTAATTAAAGATATTAAATTTATTAAAAAAAATAATATTCTGTATAATCAATTATATATTTAAATTTATTATAAAAATAAAATAAAAATAATAATTTTTTGCTGTATAAGGTTATATTTTACAAAAACAATGTTAGTCTATGATTTCTTCGAGAGACTTGGAGGAAATATCACCAAACTCTTCAATAATCGTGGCCACTCGCATGAATTTTGGTGACACCCATCTCAGTAATTTTTCGATGACAAAACTGTTGTCCACATATCCTCCAAAAGAACTTAGCTTACCGTCTATCATGGTCATCTTTTTGGTGTACTCATCAATGAATTCATTCTTGCCCATATTTGTGGTGTCTAGTTCTCTCCTTAATATTTGAGTTCTGACTTTAAGCGCACGTTCTACTCCAACATAAGTCTCTTTTAAGGAATCCCACACTCCTTTTGTAGTGTCTTTATCTGGAATTTGATATAGCGTCTCCTCATTCAGCCCTTGGTAGATAACAGCGATTTCAAGTTGGTCCGTTTGTCTGACAAACGTTGACTCCAGTGCTTCCCAAACTCACTGGATGCCCTAGTAACTTTTCATCGGCATAGCCCATACTTGGTAGTTAGTATCAGATAGTTTCGGGTACGGGATGGATAAAGATTTCTCCCTCCTATCTTCCTCCAAAAACTAATATGAACCTACTTATATAAATCTACTGATATGAACCTCAACCTACTAATATGAACCTAATAGTATAGAGACTATCGTAAGGATGCACTAATGTTTCTAAAATTAGCACCGGATTTATACGCCCTCGCAGATCCACATAATTAATATTGTGATTATTTATGTGTTCATTTACACTTATATCGGTAGATCCACATATTAGTACATTTATATCGGTAGATTCAGGTTCATAACAGTAGGTTCAGTTTCATAGCAGTAGGTTTATATGATGGTCTCCGTATCAGTAGGCTAAATAGGTCATATGGTAGTCTGTAACTTGACTTGCAATAGAATAGCATAATGTTATATATCAGTAAGTTCATATCTGTTTAGCTTTATTCAAATTTTATGAAAGAACAGTTATTGAAATATTCTAGCTTTCCTTTGTACTAAAGTGAATTTCCTATGAGAAGTTTTGAATATTGCTTGATTATTACATAATGAGTGCGATTAGTAATGTACGATACTTTTGTGATAATTTTGAGTTAACAGAATATAGTTGAATTAATTTGATATTTATCCGGAGTCTTACCAATGAGACTACCATTTCCTACAAACTCTGATCGGGTCATGGATGCTGGGTCCGGATCTGGCACCGGTCCTGAGACTCCTGCATCAGAGGGATTGGTTTTGCCTGAAGAACAACGGGTCTTTAGTGCACGTCGCAAAGCTTTATCTGCATATAGTGGATCTGTCGATTCACTTACGGAGGCAAAAAAAAACGTGGAAAATATCGTTCCCTCAGATTATCAAGAATCGTCCAAGATCCAGAATCACGTGTCGAATACAAGTATTCCGAGATTCATAAAGGAGCGGCAACGCAAGAATTAGACTATGACATATCTCATGTAATTGGGGTCATAGTCCGAACAAGATGTCCAATGATGGCACCGTCATGGAAAGAAATTCCAGAAGATACGAAGATGTCAATGTACGAGCTGCTTCAGGTAACAAATGGTTTTCGATTTAACTTTATTTTCAGACGCTACAAGTATGTTAAAATATATGATTTCTGCATTTTTTTTAATTGTTAACAACTTTTAGTTTTTTGGATGGTCTTTAAATCTTAAATCGACTTAGAAAACTGACTAGTTCTATTCTAATTTTGTTAACAACTTTTAGTTTAAATGTTAGTTAAGATATTTGAGAATGGATTCATAACAATATGTAACGAATATAATTTTTGAGTTAGCGAGGAGAAGAATAAAATTCCGTCACGATTTCCCTATTTTTTCAGAAGATCCAATCGATCTTTATCTCTCCCATATATAGTTGGTAAACAATCAGTGCCCTTCACATTCAATATGGTTTCCTGGGAAATGAATGACCCGAAAAAATCACCATATTTATGTGAAAGGTAGAATTATGCTTTTTCTGTCTCTCACCTTCCTTGCTAGAATTATTTTTGCTTCGAATACTACACATGTCATGGCATGTTCCATTTCCTGTGCCTCTTCCTCTGTTATTGGAAACTGCTTTGATCACTGTTTTGCATATCGGTCTTTGCGTACAAGATATTTTCAACACCTTATTTATCCTCTAACTCTGTTATTTTATTTTCAAAGGCTTTTCAAATAGTCTATGATTTTTTCGAGAGACTTGAAGGAAATATCACCAAACTCTTCAATAGTCGTGGCCACTCGCATGAATTTTGGTGACACCAATCTCAGCAATTTTTCGATGACAAAACTATTGTCCCCGTATCCTCCAAAAGACCTTAGCTTACCGACTATCATGGTCATCTTTTTGGTTCACTCATCAATGAATTCATTTTGCCCATATTTGTGTTGTCTAGTTCTCTCCTTAATATTTGAGTTTTGACTTTAAGCGCACGTTCTGCCCCAACATAAGTCTCTTTTAAGGAATCCCACACTCCTTTTGTGGTGTCTTTATCTGGAATTTGATATAGCATCTTCTCATTTAGCCCTTGGTAGATAACAACGATTTCAAGTTGGTCCGTTTATCTGTCAAACGTTGACTCCAGTGCTTCCCAAACTCACTGGATGCTCTAGTAACTTTTCATCGGCATAGCCCATACTTGGTAGTTAGTATCGGATAGTTTCGGGTACGGGAAGGATAAAGATTTCTCCCTCAGATATTCCTCCAAAAACCTTTGTCCGCATGCTCTCACTCCATCTCACCGCACTGCTATTATCACCTCGTGGCGTAGCGACTTTGTGGCTTTGATACCAAATGTTCAAAATTAATCCTTCTGCTTCTTATGAGTGTTGGATTTTAATCTCTGTTCTTTTTTAGAATGTATATGCTTTTTTAAAATATAGGATTTAATCACTCTGGTTCTTTAGAATCTATCTACTTCTTTAGAATGTAGGATTGTTCTTTAGAATGTAGCATTGCGTTTAACAAATTTTAACAGAACAGAGAAAACAAAGTTTTCTGAAAGCGCTCATTTCATCTCAATAATATAATATCTTAAATATTACACATTCAAAACATAAACGGAAGAAAAAGATCGTCTACTTAACTTATTCAAAGTGCTTGAATCAGTCTTTCTGAATCATTATATCTTTTGCAGAGATTTTCTTGAAGTTGCTACTTTACCTTGCTTGACTACATAATTTAATCTGATATGTGGAATATTTCAATAAAATTATATTATTCAATACTATGACATGTAAATGGTACATATTTATTTTTAACTTTGGTGAGAATAGAAATTGAATTGAGAAGATTGAGAATATTGACTAAGAATCAACAGAGATTTTTAGATGGTGAATATAATCTTTCTCCTCTAATTATTTCATAGGTGTAATCAGTCTCCTCGACCTCTTTAAATAGGCCCATTGAGTTAGTTACAAATTCGGTTACATAAAAGACTTATTTACATTTCAGTCCCTATTCTTCTTATAAAGCTTTAATCTTATTCTTTATTAATAGAACTTATCATTCAAGTCCTTATTAATTACATTTAAGTCCCTTATGAATATATTTCCTTATCAGTAGCCCCCTTAGTTCTTATAAAGATAATTTTATGAGAACTATTCAGTCTTCGAACATTACCCCAAGTGAATAAAGCTTCTTTCCTCTAGCCGCTTTATCATGACCAAGCCCAGTGACTTGCAACTTCACTTCGAATGTAAGAATGAGTGCAAATAAGCTCTCCACTCACTTCGAATTTACCAACTAGAACTACAACTCTACTTCGACCTCGAATCTTCTGTCTTTAACACTTTTCAACTAACATACCCCTACTTGAAAAATTTATTAGACCCTTCTTGATAGGTCTATGACATGACAAGTTTTTACCCACGTTTATATTCCACCCAATAAGAACAGTTCACTGGTTTTGCCTCTTCAAATTCTCAACGTCATCTTTTCCCAAGTATAAATACTTAGCTCCATCTTACTAAGAATGTTTTAGAAAAATCACCGTTCCTAAGCTATCTTCATCTGGTTCTTCTTCAACCTTCAACCTCATTAGCTACCTTCCCCAGAAACATCAATTTCTTCAGTCACAAAAAATAATTCCCCAGATTAACGTCTATTGTATGAGAAGATATCCCAAATACAAAAGATCTAAACCCAAAAAACCAAGAAAACCAAAGAAATCTCTCTTCCCTGGTCCTAGCAATCAAGTGTTTGGCGCTTATGACTATCTCTGTATTGGAGAAAGAGCTGAGGAATACAAAGCTGCTGGGTTAATCTATAACGGTCCCCGCTTCTCCTCTACCAGCATAAAATACGGTAACTTCAATTCCAACCTTGTTAATTCATCTTCGCCCCTAGCATCAAACCCAGAATCTAGCCATCAATCTTCTCCTCCTCGAAATCAATCCACTTCTCCATCACTAAGACCACATCGAAAACCTAAGCCTGTCAATTCTGACAATTCTCTAATTCCTCAAAAACTACAACCCAAATCACCTATCGTACAATCTGAAGCAGTTAAAGTTAAATTTCGCAAAAAACCAACCTTCCTAGCAATGGGTGACGATGCAGAAACCTCCTCTCCTCCCCCACAAGAAATGGTTGACGTTACACCAGAAAATAGTCAACCAGTTCTTATGGAAAACGAAAAACAATCCCAAACTGAGACTCAAACTCGCAGTCTTCGCGATGAAGAAAATGATAAGGAAAATGATTCTGAAGCCATTGAATCCAATGCCGAAGCCGAATGCGAGGCGGAGGAAGAAGTAATCCCTTCAAGGAATATTCGAGGAAAGAAAGCTCCTATTACCCTCCCCGAAGATGTTGCCGCCTTGGTTCAGGAAAACCTAAAACCACTTTGTCCTCGGTACATTCTAGCCCTAAAAAATGTACCCTATACTTACTACCCCGAATCAGAGAAAGAAGAACTTAAGAAACTATGGAGATTAACAGACAACATCATTCTTCGTCTACCAATACAAGGAGAAACACCTTTGAGTTGTCAGAAAAATGAATTGGTAGTTTATCCTGAACTTTTCAACTGGGGACTTCGATTTCCTCTCGATCCAATGATTGTAAAGTACTTCAAAATTCTTGGGTTGTGCCCAACACAAGTCACTCCAAACCAACTGTTCACTTTATTCTCCGTCATTATGGTGTCAAGGTTAGGAGACATCCCCCTCGAAATAGAGGACTTCATTTCACTGACCAAACTCTCAAATGGGCCAGTTTTACCATTCTACTACTTAACTTTGGAGGATGATCTGAAGATTATCGATGACCTCCTCAAGGCTGACAAGTTTTGGAAGCAAAGGTTTTTTTTTTATCAGGAGCCTGGGAAAATGGTAAAGAAATTTCTGATGACAACCCCTCAAAACTTACTCTTATCTGGAGAGATAACAGTAAGTAAATCATGGTCATTACTGTTAATACCTTCTTCCCAACTTATTAAGCCTAGTCAAACTAACCAGACCTACTTATCTAATTGTATGCTCTTTTCCCAGAAATTTCGAGGCGATTCAAAAGTCGTCGAAAGACTGCAAAGACCATCTTCATGAGAATGGCTGAATGGGCTGAGAAAGCCTGGGGAAATGGCTTTCACTCCGCCTTTCAACCAATCAACTTCGTCAACAGTCATCTCTGGCGCATAACCTTGGGAGCTGACTTCCCTGAAAACCCAATGCTCCCCCCAGATCCCATTGAAGCAATCAAAAGAATACTCGCACCAGATAGGAAAACTTACCTTCCCACCAGGAACCGATCTGACAGTCACCTGTCACTCAAAAAGAAGGGAAAGCTTGCCCTAAAAAAGTCCAACACAAGTAATCCTAACCCTTCTAAAAATTCGAAGCCTACAAGGAAACGAAAAGCGCCTGCATCTCAACTTCCTCCAATATCCGAAGAAGGCGAACCTGTCATTAAAAGGAAAAAGAAAGAAGATAATTCTTCAAAGAAGAAAAAAGACAAGTCCACTACCCCGAGGAGTAAGAAAAAGAACGAAGCTGAAATGCTCGAAGAGGTATTGGCTTCCGAGGTCCACGAGAAAACCTTCATTGAAGAAAATCCTCAATGGGGATTGGCACTAGGAGATAGCCAGGAAAACGAATATCTTAACCTCGAAGATTTCAACTCGAGTGGGGATTTTGTAATCACCTGTGAAGATTCTCAGCCTACCAACACCATTCCATCATCTTCTACCGTGGCTGCCATAACTTCAACATCTAACGCAATTATTCATGTCCATCATCGCCCATCAAACTTGCCCAACCCTGACAGATCCGATGAGGTAACTTCAATCCTTCGACCTTTTACTAACTTAGGTGTTGCAGCCAAAAAATTGTGTGAAGGAGTAAACAATTCACATACACAATTGGAGCTCCTTGCACAAGAATTAATCAGGAGCAAAAAGGAAACAGAATCTGAAAAGGCTTAGAAAAAGGAAGCACTTCAAAATTTCGAAGCTGAAAAAATAAAACTTCTTAAGGAGCATAAAGAAAAAATCGAAGCTTTGGAGACTTCTCATCGTCTGGCTCTTGAAAATAAAAATTCTCAACATTCTATTTCCATTTCTAAGGAAAAGAAAAAATCTACCGATGCTGAAGAACTTGTTAAGAAAACTCAAGAAAGCCTAGAAAATTGTCAAACTCAATTGACTACGCTTCAAACAGGATTCGAGCAAGAAAAGAAGGACGCCATCAAGAAAGCCGAAGTTGCTGTTGGTTCTTTGATGCTTGATGGTATCAAGAAGGCTCAAACCCAAACAGCTATCGATCTTCTTCGAGAAATCCATGCCGCCTATCCAAGGTTAAATATAACAGAATTTTGGAAACAAATTCCCGAGAAAGATCGCCCAAAGGAAGCATTCGAGGTTGCATCAAGCTCTTCAGAAGAAGATGACATTTCTGAAGGGTCATCGGAAGACGACTAATCAGTAGATTATATATGTCATGTGTTTATTGTTGTTGTTTTTTGTTTTATTAAGTAGTTTTCTCCTTTTTGTAAGCTTCAAGCTTTATCCGATGAAACAAACAACTATCTTAATATTTCAAAGTTCTGGTGCACTTATAAAACGTGGCACTCCAAAATTTGATGCCCTCATAAAACGTGGCACCTCGAAAATTTGATGCACTCATAAAACGTGGCACCTCGAAAATTTGATGCACTCATAAAACGTCGCACCTTGAAAATTTGATGCACTCATAAAACGTGGCACCTCGAAAATTTGATGCACTCATAAAACGTGGCACCTCGAAAATTTGATGCACTTATAAAACATGGCACCTCGAAATAGGTTGTTTCTTCAAAGCTATTGCTTTGGAAAATTAATATTGGTCAACTTCCAAAGATGATCAGTCTTTGCCAAGTTACCAAAATAACAAATCATTCATCATATTAAACAACCAATGGCCAAAAGAAATTTTATTATGAAATTCAATTTTTACCAGACACCTCATTAAAACCTTTCTGGGCCAACAGATAAGGAAAGAGTATATCTGTCTTGCAAAAATTCAAAGTTCGATTTTATTCACAATACAATTTCAAATGTTCTATATTCCAAGGGTGTTTAAGCATCCTCCCCTCACAATCAGACAACCTATATGACCCTGGCTTGACCTTCATTTTGACTTCATAAGGACCCTCCCAATTCGGAGCCAATTTTCCGAGGTGTTTATCCTTGGTATGAAGAAATACTTTTCGCAACACTTTATCGCCAACTTTGAACTCCCTCTTCTTAGCTTTAGCACTGTACCTGCTTCTCATTAAGGTTTGATAATGAACCACATTCAAATGCGCTTTGACCCTCTTTTCCTCTAACAAATCAAGCTCAATCCTTCTAGCTTCATCATTATCTACTTCGGAATAACGCAATAGCCTATAGGAAGGTAATATAGATTCAGAAGGGCATACAGCATCCATTACATACACCAAATAAAAAGG
Organism: Limnanthes douglasii subsp. nivea; assembly: GCA_036936605.1. Taxonomy (NCBI): domain Eukaryota; kingdom Viridiplantae; phylum Streptophyta; class Magnoliopsida; order Brassicales; family Limnanthaceae; genus Limnanthes; species Limnanthes douglasii. Next base: position 290,844,427 of record JAUPFV010000003.1, read on the forward strand.
AGTCTCTTTTGTGGCCTCTCTAGGAGTTGTACGATATGCCCACAACACCTCTTGAAGATAATTTGGCCATTTCCCCGCTGCTCCCGCCAAATTTTTCTTCAAACCCTCCAAAATAGATCTATTTGTAACTTCCACTTGCCCATTTGCTTGTGGATGGAAAGCAGTAGAAAAGCATTGTTGTATTCCTTTCGAGGAGAAAAAAGAGTTCATTTCCTTGTTATTAAATTGGGGACCGTTGTCCGTTGTTATTTTTCGAGGAACTCCAAAACGGTAGCAGATGTTACTTAGAATAAACTTGATCATATCCTTAGCTTTTGTTCCAGCTAAAGGCTCTGCTTCTGCCCACTTCGAAAAATAATCAACTGCAACAATAATCATCTGTCTTCCACCTGAAGCCATAGGCAATGGTCCTACCAAATCAATCCCTCATCTATCAAAAGGAACCGCCTCAGAGATTATCATTAGAGTTGTCACTGGTTTATGTATCAAATGTGCATACCTTTGACAAGCATCACAACTTCGAACTAATAACTTGGCATCCTGTAATATAGTAGGCCAATAATATCCTGCTAACAATACCCTACGTGTTAAAGCTTTGAAACCACAATGAGCTGATCCATCTCCATCATGTAATTCAGATAGAATGTTTTGAGATTCTTGCTTACTCAAACATCGTAATAAAGGCCTCGACATAGACCTCTTATACAATACCCCATCCAACACCACATAACCAAGTGCTTTATTCCTTATTTTCTTGAGAAAGTGCTTATCAAGAGGTAGTATTCCCTTTGTAAGAAAAATTAATAAGTCAGTTCTCCAATCACCCCGAATGCGCGCCGAATCATTTACTACCTCCTCAACAAATTCACATTGCTCAGAGCTTGATATAATCGAAGGCAGTGGTTGTGTCACGATCCATGGATATTCTTCAGAGTAAGCCATTGTTGCTAAAGAATCAGCCATTGTGTTATTTCCTCTTTGAATATGCTCCACCTCAACATTTTCAAATTATGCCATCATACTTCGAAGTTCTTGCAAATACAAAACTAAACGGTCTTTTTTAGTTTCTGATATTCCTTTAATATGGTTAACTACTAACTGCGAATCTGTTTCTAAGTGCACGAATATTGCTCCACAAATTTTTGCTAACCGCAATCCTGCTAGCACTGGTTCATATTCAGCTTCATTATTCGAAGCATGAAATCCAAATCTTATAGCTTGAAACATATACTCCCCTGTCGGTGCCACCAATTCTACCCCCGCACTCGACCCTTTATTACTAGATCCTCCATTAGTTCGTACCGTCCACACCGGATTCGTGTGTATTTTTTCATCTTCTTTCTCTTCGGATCTACTGGAATGAAACTCAACAAAGAAATCTGCTAAGGCCTGAGCTTTGACAGCCGTTCGTGGAGAGAATAACACATCGAAATCTCCCAATTCTACAGACCACTTAGTCATTCTTTCTGAAATATCTGGCTTTTGCAATACATTTTTTAATGGATAAGAAGTTCGAACCACAATTGTATGTGCTTGGAAGTAAGAACGCATTTTTCTCGCCTCCACTACTATAGACAACGCCAATTTTTCGATTTTTAAGTAACGTTTTTCAGCATCAACCAAACTTTTACTGACATAATAGACGGGCTTCGAAACTCCCGTATCTTCACTTATCAGAACTGCACTCACTGCATAATCCGATACTGCTACATACAAAAACAGTTGCTCACCTTCTCGAGGCTTTGATAATATTTCAGGAGAGGACAAAAGATTTTTTATCTTAATAAAAGCTTCTTCACAATCCGAAGTCCACTCAAAATTATTCGGTCGACGCAACACGTGGAAAAAAGGTATACATTTATCTGAAAAACGAGAAATGAATCTGTTCAGAGCTGCTAACCTGCCTGTTAATATTTGCACTTCTTTGATATTCCGAGGCGAAGACATTGATATCAAAGCCTTCAACTGTTCTGGATCCACTTCAATTCCTCTTTCACTTATCACATATCCCAGAAATTTACCGGATCAGACTCCAAATGTGCATTTTCCTGGGTTCAACTTCAACCGTATTGCTCTAAGATTCAGAAATGTCTCTTCTAAATCATCAATATGATCATCATCACTTTTGCTCTTAACAAGCATATCATCGATGTATACCTCGATATTCCTCCCTATTTGTGAAGCAAATGCCTTATTCATCAACCTTTGATACGTAGACCCAGCATTTTTTAATCCAAACGGCATCACTCTATAACAATGTAAACCTCGATCAGTGATAAAGGTTGTGCTTTCTTCATCCTCTGGATTCATTCGAATTTGATTATATCCTGAAAATGCATCCATAAATGTTAGAATTTTGTTTCCAGAAGTAGAATCCACTAATTGATCAATTCGAGGTACTTGAAAAGGATCTTTTGGGCAGGCTCTGTTTAAATCTGTGAAGTCTACACACATTCTCCATTTTCCATTCTTCTTTTTCACCAGTACAGGATTAACTGTCCACTTCGGATATTTGGACTCCCGAATATCCCCCATTTTATACAATCTATCTACTTCAGCAATTATGGCCTCAGATTTTTCCAAAGAAAAAGCTCTCCTTTTTTGTATTATCGGCTTGATCTTCGAATCCACAGCCAAACTATGACATATAATATCAATTGGGACCCCCACTACATCCTCAGACCTCCAAGCAAACACATCCAGGTTTTCAGACAAAAAATTCAATAACCTTTCTCGCACTGATAAAGACAATAAAGTCCCAATTCGAAGTACTCTGTTATTATCGAAGACGTATTCTTCTATTTCTTCACTTACTATCACAGAACTCGGGGTTGACCTCGGATCATCAATTCCTTCATCTTTACTACTAGAAGGCAACCCCCCAAATTGCTATTTCTCCATTGGATCATCGGTACTTTTATCACGTAGTCTAAATGCAGCAGCATAACACTCTCTAGCTACTTTTTGATCACTTCGAACTACACCAATTCGATCCCCAACTACATATTTCAAACATTGATGAACTGTAGAAACTATAGCATACATTTTTGCCAGCCATGACCTTCCAAAGATAGCATTGTAGCTCGACGGACAATCTACCACCATAAAAAGTACTTGTACTTTCTTTTTAAAAGGCCCTTTCGCAGAGAAATTTCACCTTCAAATTCCCCTACTACGTTTGTTGTTGCACCAGTAAACCCAATTATAGTTCTTTCTGACCTTTCTATCTGAGGCGGAGCGCTTAATCTATCATATGTTGACTTAAACAACACATTAGCAGAACTTCGAGTATCAATCAATACTCGTCGAATTTCTACCCCACACACTTCTGCTCCAATGACCACTGCATCTTCATGTGGTCCTCTAATTCCTCTCAAATCATCCCCATCGAAAATTACAAATGGGACATTCTTCTTATTGTATAGATGTGCTGATGCTCCTCCCTCAATTTGATGCGTTAAATTACTATATGTATTTTCCTCGAATTATTAGTATCATTAGTCATTGAGTCTCCCCCAAATATTGCTAAGAACTCAAAGAACGCACATAAATCTCGAACACGTCCCTTACACATCAGCTCATCAACTGACATCAACAACAATCGACTAGGGTCTGGGTCGACATATTCCGAAGCCACATCAAATTCATCCTCTGCAACATCTAAAATCATCAATGCACTTTCCTCCTTAGAGTTAGGATTACTTACCTTTTGAGTTATGGATTTAGCGTTCCTTTTGACATACTCCAACAATTTTCCATTCTCTATCAAAATCTGCATTTCCTTCTTCAAAGCAATACAATCATTTGTATCATGCCCAATATCATCATGATACCTACATAACCTGTTATTGCGTTCCTCTCTTGGCCTATTAATTGTTGCCGGCTTTCTAAAATTTACTGTTCCCTTGGTTTTCTCATATATCGATGCCACACTTTCAGTCAAATCCGTATAATATTCTGGTTTTACCCACACATTCGATCTTGGTCTGAATTGGTATTGATTACTAAAATTATGCTGATTAGAACCCCCTTGGTATGAGTTCGAACCTCCTCGATTGGAAACATTTTGACTACCCCTCGCCCGTGACGAGTTATTATTCGAAGCGTTCACTTGATTATTTCCCACTTGACTATTCCCTTTCTGAACAGTACGATTTCCTCCTCGAACTCGAGTAGACTCTTCGACTTTGATCTGATCTTCAACCTGAGCCATGAGAGCTCCAAACGTTAATGCCCTACACCTTGTTGTTTCATCAGCTAAATCTCCTGGCAACAATCCTTGTCGGAACGCTGCCATAGCTACCACTTCCTCACAATCATCTAATCCTGCTTTTGTTGGCACAAATCTGTTAGTATAATCCTTCAACTTTTCTCCCACAGCTTGCTTACATTGTATTATCGTATCTCCGTCAGCTTTCATTTCTTTGCTTCCCACAAACTGTCTTCGAAAAGCTGTGTAAAAGCCTCTAAAATTTACAATGGACTCCTTAGGGATCTTGTTATACCATTTTAATGCAGTTCCTTTGAATGTCTGAGAAAATGCCCTACAAACCAATTTATCATCGTCCTCGAAATTAGTCATATAATTCTTGAATTGCTCTATATGATCATCTGGATCTTGAGTTCCATCAAACTTGTCAATTTTAGAAATGTCGAACCGCCTCGGAAGTGGTACAGATCTAATCGCACTAATCAACGGTGAATCCCTCCAATCTACTCCTTGAACAAACTGGTCTTCGTTCCTCATTCCCACAGTAGCATACAAACTTGGTTCACCTTCAAATTTCCGAGGAGAATACACTCGTCTTTCCTTCTTTTGCCTTCCCTCCTTATACATTTTAGCTGGCCAAAATTCATATCCTCCTTCTTTTGAATGACTTCGAAAATGCTTATATCTTGGTGTTTCATCTGATTCCGTATTTTCAAAATCTTCTTCACTAGAATCTACATACCGTCGCTTCTGTAACTTTTCCTTTTTTCTCATTCCACTGTGCTCCTTCTTACGCTCAAAATGTATTTTACGTTGAACATCTTGAACATTGCCGACGTTATTCGATGGATCCGACTGATCATCTCGATTACCTCTTGATATTTCAGATCTAAGTTTAGCGCCATTATTATCTTGTTTCTTTTGAGCAAATTTATCAAGTTCTGCCACCTTTCTTATCAACTCATTCCTTTTACCTTCAAAATCAATTTGGTTTGATCGAATCAGAACTTATTCATCTGCTTCTTTTTCTTGCAGATCAGATCTCAATGTCTCCAAAGCTTTTCGAACAGACGGATTATCTCCTTCCTCCGAATTCATCTCCGATCAACGAAAATATAAACGAAATGCTTCAAAAAAGAAAAAATTCGAGACTCGATTTTTGATCTATCGATCAAGGTATCTTCGACCCCTCTTTCTAGCGCCAATTTGGTGAGAATAGAAATTGAATTGAGAAGATTGAGAATATTGACTAAGAATCAGCAGAGATTTTTAGATGGTGAATATAATATTTCTCCTCTAATTATGTCATAGGTGTAATCAGTCTCCTCGACCTCTTTAAATAGGCCCAGTGAGTTAGTTACAAATTCGGTTACATAAAAGACTTATTTACATTTCAGTCCCTATTCTTCTTATAAAGCTTTAATCTTATTCTTTATTAATAGAACTTATCATTCAAGTTCTTATTAATTACATTTAAGTCCCTTATGAATATATTTCCTTATCAGTACATATTTATTTTTAACTTGACCTCTTTAATTTGAGATCTACTTATGATTTCGTAGGACAAATAAAAACATATTGTAGCGATGTGAATTCTATACAATCATCATAGTATAATCACATTTGGAACAAAAAAACCGAGTCTAAGTTAAAATGAATAACCTAATAAACAAATAAAAACTATTAATAATAATAGTGTGTTAAAGAAAATAACTAAGAGGGCATGGTCTTATTTTTAGTTGATGGGTCTTACTTATTCTAGAGTATTTTATCTCGTTTTGGTTTCCTATTTACTTTCAGGTGTCTTATTAAAAAAGGACCCTAAACTGAATTAATTGATAATAGGAATTCACTATTTTAGTTATTAACTGGGAAAATAATGGATATGGAAAAAATGATAAAAGTTAAGAAGATAAAAAAGAGGGCATTGTAAAATATTAATATTATGTTATATGATTGAAATAATACATTTTCAATTATTTATATGAATGATTGTATCTTAATTTGTAGATGAGAGTTTTATACGATTGATTTGGGTTTTAAATAACTAAAACATTATTTGCAAAGAATTATCATCCTTATTGGTACTAATTAAGGAAGTTATTGGTATGAAGTAACGGAAAGATATTGAATCTGTTTGAAGCTGATTTGGGTTTTGAATTCTTTCCATCAATTTGATTCGTAGTTCATTGAGGAATGGTAGCCCATAAAATTTGGGCAAGTAGATAATGAGAAGGGGTTGGGAATATATATACAGCAGATAAAAAGATAAAAAGATAAGTTAATGTAAACTGATCCTCTTCAGTTTTCCGTTTGACAAATCTCAATTTATGGACAAATAGATGCAAAACAAGAAGAGAGAACTATGAATGTACATACTTTCATGTTTATTTGTTTTCGCTCGTAACCAAACATACGTTTTAGTTTGTCCCTCCAAGAAGGTCTTTAAGCTTTTTTATCTGAGCCGGATCAAGAAAAGTAGTCTGCACAACCAATTGGGAAGGTAAATCATTGGCAAACAGAGCGGAGGAGATTTGCTGTGTACCGGGAGATTCACTACTGAAGCTAACGAATCCCCATGATGGAGTTTTCCCAACATTCACAACAAAATGCAATAACCCTTTTGGAACCACAAAAGCATCTCCACTGTTAAAAGTCTTAGTGTAAACTTTGTTAGAGGTCGAAATAAACCCGGCCACAACTGAGCCTTGTACCAATAACTGCAACTCTGTACCATGAGGATGAGTGTGTATTGGCACAACCCCACCGATATCCATGTCAAAACGAGCCATAGACACGCCCAGGTTGTTCAAACCTGGAATTTGTGGAACTAATACTGGGTTCACGGCAAGCTTTACAGCATTCGACGTGTTACCAGCTACGTTAAGGCCGGAGAAGAAAAAGTCATCTGCTGTGACAGTGTTTGGATCTTTGCAGCTGTAGCCGGTAGGACCTTGTGGACTCTTTAAGTCTGCCACACAAAAATCTTGGACAGTAGCATGAGTGGAAGCAAAAAATAGGATACAAAGTAAGAAAGGAGTTATCATTCTGATAGATAGAAGATTGTAGACTTTGTGTATTAGGGTAACATATGAGAAGCTTTAAATAGTAACGCAATTATAAAATAATAGGAATAGAATAATCATCACTCAATACGATAAATTAATGATAAGGATTCATTCTTAATTAATAAGGTTTGACCATTCCACAACTAACCCGATTTGAAGATTTGATCCATTAATTTTGATTTATAGTATACAACTTTGAGATTTTGAAACCCCTAGACATTGTATTCATTCAAATTAAATTATTAAATTCATTAGTGCAACTAGGTTAGTATATAAAATTGAGGGTTAAGGTGTTCCGTCGTCCATTATGAATGTCCGTTAAGGTAGTTTAATCCCCGTCCCAACCGGAGAATCTAATAAAAAACAAGATTTTATGTTAATTAAAATTAATATTATAAAATTAGATAATTATCTTGTAGATAATAATGTCAAAATGGGTTCCAAAAATATTAATAAGTTATTTGACGTATTAACTGAATTTTCCTTTTATTATTTTAAAACTATTTTAAACAACAATTTAGAAAAATGGAATATATATTTGAAGTTGGTTGTGAGTAGACTTAGCCCACAAATACATCAAAATTGATGAACACTTGAGTTGTAACAATATTATTCACAGAAAGCTTCAATTAATTATATTACTTTGAATGACCGGAAAATATAATCCTTCACAAAACTTTTATCTCATGACCGATTTGTAACCTTACGTAAACAAATTAAGCCTTCGCTTCTCTCTGCTAAATTTGAGAGGGAATGGTAGAGTAACATGCATAAAGTAAGAAAACTTACATGATGATGATTATAAAGCTAAAAAATAGAAGACAACAAGAGGAACGTAGATGAAGCGGTGAGTGAAGGTTGTTAAGGCAGCTTGGGCAAGACTGATTCATGTGAAGCATGATGTTTGTACTAACACTAACTCACGAGTTCAGACGCTTATTCGACCAATTGATTGACACAAATGGACAACGCAATAAAACGTTGGGCCATAATCCCATGTACACAACTGAAAATAAAAACATTGAATGTGTAACAAATCAATAGCGAAAATGAGTATATATATAAGGATGTTGTAAATGATTAGCAAAGATTATCAATACACAAAAAAATTACAAAAAAATTATTTATCTTATTCGCCATCTCTAGAGAGCAACCCAACTTCAGATATAATCACAACATCAGTTGTTGACAATATCAAAACCACATACAAGTTTAGATGGAGCCCTGCTATTATTCATTCGAAACATGTTTATTCGTAGTGTAAAGCCTATACTAACAAATATGAGAGTCACACAACTTTGACCTAGTAGACAACGTTTCCATATAATCTCAACTTCTAAATTGTTTTACCATCTAGTAACCCTTGTTTACTAAGTTCAATAAGTCTATTGTCACTTATATGTCCAAGCCTTAGATAACAAACTTGGTTGAATCTTTCTCTATAGTACGCACACCCCATACCACTACAGACCCCACAAGAACTAACACACCGTTAGTCCTATAGGCTTTCATAACAACCATAATTATGGCGTCTTCATGTCTATAAGTTACCCTTCCCAATTTAATATTCCAATATCTCTCAAATACTGTAGACAGCTTGATACGAACAAATTTGACTCTTTTGACAACACATAATTCATCATTCTCGAGGATGACCTTTCAACCATCAAACAATACCAGGGTTTCAAACCAATTTTGTAGGAAGTCATGTCGATGAAATCGTGAGAATCCAACACCCATTCTTCAATATACCTACAAGTACAAGCCACAAATCCATCAACTTACTCATAGTAATCTAAAAGCATTGCAGTATCCCTAGCTACACCCTTCAAATAACTATTGCCACTTCTTACCTCTTAGTAGTTCCTACTAATATGACCTTCGATCTTGCACATCCAATATTAAAATATATAACTTATTGCAAATACGTTAGTTTTGGAATGAGATTTTTCTATCTTATTGTATGTATCTATTATTCATGGCTTATCTCGCACACTTAGTCTAAGATCGTTAGAGTTTTCTTTCAAAAATATTTTTATTTGAAGATAGTTTGAGTTCAATGAACTCTTTAATTTTTCCATCCTAAATGAATACTCTCCGTAGACCATAGTCTGACAAAAGTGGTTGTAAACCTTAAACAAAGAACTAAAAAGGATTACGGTGTGATACTCTTCATCCACCTTAACACCAACCACATTTAAATCAAGAATGATTATATTAATAAGGTGTGATACGTTTCGTCCACCTTGACCTTGTTGGTTATTCTCTCCCTCAATTATTTTATCTCGCTTTGGTTTTATCGTAACTATCCTACTTTGTTTCGCGGTCTTATTAAGAGAACCGCCCTAAACTTAATAACTTAAATAATAGACATTTAAAATTCTAATAACAACTGCAAAAATAATAAAAATGATAAAAATTAAGAAGATATAATAGGACGTCGTAAAATATGAATACTATGTTATATGGTTTAAATAATACCTTCACGTATCTACGTAGATAATAGTTCTATATGAATGATTGTATGTTTCTAGATAACAATTTTATATTAAAAATTTGAGCTTTAAATAATTACAACATTATTGGCAAACAATTATCATTTTGTTCATTGCTAAGAACAAACTAAAAATCTACAATTTTTTATGCTTCAAAGCTGATTTGGGTTTTGAACTCTTTCAATCAATTTAATGCTTAGTTCATTCGCGAGTCCTAGCCCATTAAATTTGGGCAAGTATACAATGAGAAGCGAATTGAAGTTGGTTTGGAATATATAGTAGATAAAAAGATAAGTCAATTTGTTAGTGTGCACAACACCCTGAAACTTAAATATACCAAACTCTACGAGTCTCGTGTAAAATATTTTGTAACCGAACAACATACTGGTCTTTTTTTTAACCTATGAATTCCATTAAACCAGCCAATTTTCAATATAATTAGCCACTTTATAGCGCGTTGAAACTTAGCCAAAAGCAGAGCTTAATTAAATTCACTCATTTTTCTATTTTTGATGGATGGGAAACCACGATATTAAGCGGTCCAAATATACTTATGGATGATGTATAACCACTAAAGTTTCCATAAACATGGATACACGTCACTTCAAATGTATAAGTTCCCATAAATATCAATACTAGTGCTTTCAAATGTATTTGTCGCATTGTCCGTTATATCATTATCATGCCTTACTTGATACACGACTAATAGAGGATCATCCAAAATAATTTAAATTTACAACCATTTTGTGAAGACGGGCTAAAGCATTAGAATAGAATCCTAAATGTTTTAAAAAAAATTGGAATTCCTAATAAATCTGATCTAAACATTATTAAAAAGCATTATATTTAAGGTCGTAAAACCTAATAAAGAACCAAATATTTTTGTATTTAAACCATAATAAGTGTTATATTTTAAGATTTATATGCCAATTTTTGATATGGTTATAGGTGGTTGGTAGAATTTTACAAGATTTTTAGTTGCATACCATGTCATTTGGGAGAAGCAAAAGTATTTTACTCTAAAAATGGACCGCGTGGATGATCAGTTGTGATTGTTTCTTTTTGTGGGTTATGAGAAACAAAACCCACCAAGAGACGCATTAAAAACCTTTCATGCAAGTCCTAACTCTACCAACAGACACACACGTTAAAAGAAATACCTATAAATATGGCACGAGACTCTCTTTTCCTTATCCCATCACGATCAGATTGATTCTATTCCTAGAAATCTTACATTTCACTTCGGGACAAAAGGGCTTTTGTTAAGGAATTCAAATGGAAGATTTTGGTTTGGGAAATGGCTCTGTTTTGGCGATGATGATTGTGAGTGCCATCATTCTCCTAGGTCCGCTGGTCATTGGTGCTCTAACTCCACCATCCTTTTCGCTCATTATTCTGTTTCCGGTCGTTTTAGTGGCGGTTTTCCTTTTCCTCTCCCATGCTTCTGCATAGACACTAAAAAAATATGTATGCTAGTAATGTGTAACCAAATTTAAAGTTGTTATATATTGGAATGAAATTTTGTAGCGAAACTCGAAACCTTTGCTTTCTTATTTTCGTGGATTTGTTTGTTAAATTGCAACGTTTTTTAGGGTTTTAATTTTCAAAAAGTAGTTTTGTGTGTGAAGCTAGAGATTTTAAGATCATTCATCAAACTTCACAGCAGATCTCTATAAACATGGTTTTATCTACAAAAAACGATTCTTCATAGATCAATAGTTGATCACTGGCTGGTACATGCATGCCTGTGAGTTACAAGGAACAAAAATAGTTGATCAACTAATTTTTCTCACTCAACCTTAGCTTTTACTATTCAAATGTATTATAGCAAAAGTAATCTAAACCCTAATAATATAAGAGACGGCCATAGAATAGGGCATGTGGCTGTATTTTTTCATCTAACATCTATGCTAGAACTGTATTGAACCCTAATTAATATTCTACTGATAATCGTAGCAGTGCCAAAGATTGTGTTTGTTTTCTGGATATCTAACTCTCCTATATAGTCCTCAAACAAGTAACACACTGTTACAATATCTATTATCGTAACCAGTTTTTAAGGACCTTTGCACTTAAATTGGTTGGTTTTGTACCTGAGATTCAATTTACAATCCTTTAATTCCGTGAGATTATATAAAATATAGCGTACACATTTTGAAGAGGGTCCGAGAAAAAACTCGCTAATGAAATATAAAATGTATGTTTACGTTATTTTTCATTTTAATGAGTTACCCCGCCCATTCACAATGACATTATATTATGTTTCAAATGTGTTTTTGGAAATTAATCCTTCTCCTTATACTTCTGAGTGACCGGTATTAAAATTCATCTGCTTCTGTAAAATGTAATTTTAACCCAACAGACGAAAAAGTTTTGTGAAAGGGTTTTTTTCATTTCAATAATATGATATTTTAAATATTACCCCATAAAATAACTGAAACATAAATTTAAGAAAACGGCCTTCTATTCAACTTGTACAAACCGCTCTTGTACCAGTTTTTCTGAACTGATTGTATTTTCAGAGCTTTTTTTGAAGTTGCTACTTTATGTTGCTTGACTACATAATTTAATCTGACATTTCTTCCCCTCAATTATGTAGTCACTTGATCATCCATTTGCAAATCTGAATTCTCCTTTAACGGAAGTATCGAAGTTTATCTTTGTCGCAATCAACGTAACTTCATCATCCACATGCTGAATTCAATAAACATTTTCTTCCTGCTTATCCTTACAATTTGCAGCAAAATGGCCATATTTATGTCAAATGTGGAATTATGCTTCTTCGGTCGCTCACCTTCCTTGCTAGAATTATTTTTCCCTCGAACCCTACCCATGTCTTGGCCTGTTCCATTTCCTGGGCCTCTTCCTCTGTTATTGGAAACTGCTTTGATCACTGTTTTGCATATCGGTCTTTGTGTACAAGATATTTTCAACACCATGCTTATCCTCAAACTTTGTTATCTTATCTTCAAAGGCTTTTTAAATAGTCTATGATTTCTTCGAGAGACTTGGAGAAAATATCACCAAACTCTTCAATAGTCGTGGCCACTCGCATGAATTTTGGTGACACCTATCTCAGCAATTTTTCGATGACAAAACTGTTGTCCACGTATCCTCCAAAAGAACTTAGCTTACCGACTATCATGGTCATCTTTTTGGTGTACTCATCAATGAATTCATTCTTGCCCATATTTGTGGTGTCTAGTTCTCTCCTTAATATTTGAGTTCTGACTTTAAGCGCACGTTCTGCTCCAACATAAGTCTCTTTTAAGGAATCCCACACTCCTTTTGTAGTGTCTTTATCTGGAATTTGATATAGCGTCTCCTCATTCAGCCCTTGGTAGATAACAACAATTTCAAGTTGGTCCGTTTGTCTGACAAACGTTGACTCCAGTGCTTCCCAAACTCACTGGATGCCCTAGTAACTTTTCATCGGCATGGCCCATACTTGTTAGTTAGTATCAGATAGTTTCGGGTACGGGATGGATAAAGATTTCTCCCTCCTATCTTCCTCCAAAAACTTTTGTCCGCATGCTCTCAATGCATCTCACCGCACTGTTATTATCACGTCGTGGCGTAGCGACTTTGTGGCTTTGATACCAAATGTTCAAAATTAATCTTTCTACTTCTTATGAGTGTTGGATTTTAATCTCTGCTCTTCTTTAGAATGTATCTGTTTTTTAGAATGCAGGATTTAATCGCTCGGTTTCTTTAGAATCTATCTATTTCTTTAGAATGTAGGATTGCGTTTAACAAAATTTAACAGAACAGAGAAAACAAAGTTTTGTGAAAGGGCTCATTTCATCTCAATAATATAATATCTTATATATTACACATTCAAAACATAAACGAAAGCAAACGGTCTTCTATTTAACTTCTTCAAATTGCTTGTATCAGTCTTTCTGAATCGGTGGTATCTTGCAGAGATTTTGTTGAAGTCGCTACTTTACCTTGCTTGACTACATAATTTAATCGGATACGTGGAATATTTAAATAAAATTATATTATTCAATACCTTATTGTTACAAGTGTAAATGAACACATAAATAATCACAATATTAATTATGTGGATCTACGAGGGCGTATAAATCCGGTCCTAATTTTAGAAACATTAGTGCATCCTTACGATAGTCTCTATACTATTAGGTTCATATTAGTAGGTTGAGGTTCAAATTAGTAGATTTATATAAGTAGGTTCGTATTAGTACATTTATATCGGTAGATTCAGGTTCATAACAGTAGGTTCAGTTTCATAGCAGTAGGTTTATATGATGGTCTCCGTATCAGTAGGCTGAATAGGTCATATGGTAGTCTGTAACTTGACTTGCAATAGAATAGCATAATGTTATATATCAGTAAGTTCATATCTGTTTAGTTTTAATTATTCAAATTTTATGAAAGAACAGTTATTGAAATATTCTAGCTTTCCTTTGTACTAAAGTGAATATCCTATGAGAAGTTTTGAATATTGCTTGATTATTACATAATGAGTGCGATTAGTAATGTATGATACTTTTGTGATAATTTTGAGTTAACAGAATATAGTTGAATTAATTTGATATTTATCCGGAGTCTTACCAATGAGACTACCATTTCCTACAAACTCTGATCGGGTCATGGATGCTGGGTCCGGATCTGGTACCGGTCCTGAGACTCCTGCATCAGAGGGATTGGTTTTGCCTGAAGAACAACGGGTCTTTAGTGCACGTCGCAAAGCTTTATCTGCATATAGTGGACCTGTCGATTCACTTACAGAGGCAAAAAAAACGTGGAAAATATCGTGCCCTCAGATTATCAAGAATCGTCGAAGATCCAGAATCACGTGTCGAATACAAGTATTCCGAGATTCATAAAGGAGCGGCAACGCAAGAATTAGACTATGACATATCTCATGTAATTGGGGTCATAGTCCGAACAAGATGTCCAATGATGGCACCGTCATGGAAAGAAATTCCAGAAGATACGAAGATGTCAATGTACGAGCTGCTTCAGGTAACAAATTGTTTTCGATTTAACTTTATTTTTAGACGCTACAAGCATGTTAAAATATATGATTTCTGCATTTTTTTTAATTGTTAACAACTTTTAGTTTTTTGGATGGTCTTTAAATCTTAAATCGACTTAGAAAACTGACTAGTTCTATTCTAATTTTACTAACAACTTTTAGTTTAAATGTTAGTTAAGATATTTGAGAATGGATTCATAACAATATGTAACGAATATAATTTTTGAGTTAGCGAGGAGAAGAATAAAATTCCGTCACGATTTCCCTCTTTTTTCAGAAGATCCAATCGATCTTTATTTCTCCCAGATATAGTTGGTAAACAATCAGTGCCCTTCACATTCAATATGGTTTCCTGGGAAATGAATGACCCGAAAAAAATCGGGTTGGGATTGACTGGATTTGGCATATTTTTTACGATTCTTGGAATAATGTTCTTCTTTGGCAAAGGATTACTTGCCATGGGAAATATCTTGTTCTTCTCTGGGGTTAGTCTAACTATAGGTCTCAAGTCCACCGTTCAGTTTATTGGAACTGGCTTCTTCTTTGTTGTAATTGGGTGGCATGTGTTTGGGATGATACTAGAGACATATGGGTTTATTGTACTCTTCAGTGGCTTATGGCCAACATTGTCGGTGTTTATACAAAGGATACCCATTCTTGGTTGGATTTTCCAACAACCATTTATCAGCTCAAGTTTCGACCGGTACCGAGGCAAACGAGTTCCGGTATAGTCTTGCTATCTAAGGGAGGATTACAAAGCAGAAGTTATGCAAGTGTTACATTTAGCCGAATACAGGAATTGTTTGTAGTGTTCCTTATATGCTGCCATTACCGATCCAGAAAATGCTCATCTTATTTGAGAGATGTAAAAAAGAATTGGCGATACGAGATTGATTGTCTGTACAAATTATATTATCCGTTTCGAGTCAGTCCGTATCATTTGTTGGAAGATTTGACTGCTTTTGAAATAATTTTTGAGTTAGCTGACTATATGATATTTGATGTTTTTTTTGTAGGATACCTTTGTTATTAATTTTCAGCATAGTGATACTGTAAATAGCATTGATCGCTATTTCAGATCACGATATGCTGATTGGAAATGCATGCTTCATGCACACTACAAATTATGGAAAGATAAGGAGGATGCAATAGCCAATCCCCCTATCGAGATGCTTGGTGAAAAAAAGCATGACTATCTCTGCGAGCATTTCAATTCTGACAAATTTAAGGTAATAATTTTTTTTAAATTGATTGTCGAGCCTTGTTTTTAGTTCTATTAATTTGGCTTTCACATAAAATTATCTTTAATACTTGTAACTATTTTATATTTGGGATACCTAATTAAGTTTAACAATAAGACTTTGGAGGTTAGTAAGTAACACTTCTTCAGTTGTTTTATCTTCTAATGTGTATTTATTACTTCGTTGTTTACAACCCTTTTATGTTTACTGAGTTCTGCAGCATAGGTCGGATATCAATAAAATAAATTGCAGCAAGAGAAAGATATATCACCACTATAGACCGACTCCTCTTACTTATAGAATTGCCAAAAGAAGAGCAGCAGGATCAAAATTTCCCGAAGTTGAAAATTTCAAAGATCTTTACGTGCGTTCGAATCAACCTTTTGCCCAAGAATACTTTGTAAGTGTATCTTAAAATTATTACTTTGTTAATAACCATCTCAAAGTTGCTATTTTTTTTAACTTAAGCATCACAATTTTGCTATAAATTTTGGAATGTATCACAATTTTGATATATCACCACTATAGACCGACTCCTCTTACTTATCGAATTGCCAAAAGAAGAGCAGCAGGATCAAAATTTCCCGAAGTTGAAAATTTCAAAGATCTTTACGTGCGTTCAAATCAACCTTTTGCCCAAAAATACTTTGTAAGTGTATCTTAAAATTATTACTTTGTTAATAACCATCTCAAAGTTGCTATTTTTTTAACTTAAGCATCACAATTTTGCTATAAATTTTGGAATGTATGCTTCCTCCTATTGTTTTTCTAATTTCTTTTGCTTTGAACAATGTCTAAAATCTTCAGTGCATTGGTTATCATTGATGTGGCCATATAAATCTTTATGTATCTAGATGACTCTAAGTTCATGCATAAAGTAATTAACTGTTCTAATTAGAAATATATAAGTATGCATGCATTATAAAGAACTATTTTCCTTTTCATTTTAAAGTCTTAATTGTTCTCCTTATCTATATATAAGTATGCATGTTTGTACAGTTTATGTTATGAAACTATTCTCCTTTTTCTTTTAAACTCTTAACTATTCTGCTTTGCAATATATATGTATGCATGTCTGTACAGTTTATGTTATGATATGTTCATATAGTTCTGGTTTACTTTTTTAATAAGAGGTCATGGTCTTTAGTTAATTGCAACTATTTATGTGTTAGAGTTTTTAATGTGGAATTATGTTTGTGCATTGTGGTTTGGTTATACCAATGTCTAATACCTTATGCCTAATACCTTGTAGTTATTATAATTGTTGTTTTTCTCTCTTTTC